>JAWZYU010000003.1:80086550-81381550 GCA_038380435.1 Ryuthela nishihirai | reverse complement strand
TTTGACCTCGAAGGAACCCAGCGCATCCACATTTTCCCATTTGTGTGATCTCAGAATCAAAATACCCTCAGGCACCAATTTTTAGCCCTTTAACACTGGTCGATTCATGTTTCACCTTTGACCCTGAAGGAACCCAGCGTATCCACATTTTCCCATTTGTGAGATCTCAGAATCAAAATACCCTCAGGCACCAATTGTTAGCCCTTTAACACTGGTCGATTCATGCTTCACCTTTGACCTCGAAGGAACCCAGCGCATCCACATATTCCCATTTGTGAGATCTCAGAATCAAAATACACTTAGTGACCAATTTTTAGCCTTTTAACACTGGTCGATTCATGCTTCAACTTTGACCTCGAAGGAACCCAGCGCATCCACATTTTCCCATTTGTGAGATCTCAGAATCAAAATACCCTCAGGCACCAATTGTTAGCGCTTTAACACTGGTCGATTCATGCTTCAGCTTTGACCTCGAAGGAACCCAGCGCATCCACATTTTCCCATTTGTGAGATCTCAGAATCAAATTACCCTTAGGCACCAATTGTTAGCCCTTTAACACTGGTCGATTCATGCTTCACCTTTGACCTCGAAGGAACCCAGCGCATCCACATTTTCCCATTTGTGTGATCTCAGAATCAAAATACCCTCAGGCACCAATTTTTAGCCCTTTAACACTGGTCGATTCATGTTTCACCTTTGACCCTGAAGGAACCCAGCGTATCCACATTTTCCCATTTGTGAGATCTCAGAATCAAAATACCCTCAGGCACCAATTGTTAGCCCTTTAACACTGGTCGATTCATGCTTCACCTTTGACCTCGAAGGAACCCAGCGCATCCACATATTCCCATTTGTGAGATCTCAGAATCAAAATACACTTAGTGACCAATTTTTAGCCCTTTAACACTGGTCGATTCATGCTTCACCTTTGACCTCGAAGGAACCCAGCGCATCCACATTTTCCCATTTGTGAGATCTCAGAATCAAAATACCCTCAGGTACCAATTGTTAACCCTTTAACACTGGTCGATTCATGCTTCACCGTTGACCTTGAAGGAACCCAACGCATCCACATTTTCCCATTTGTGAGATCTCAGAATCAAAATACCCTCAGGCACCAATTGTTAGCCCTTTAACACTGGTCCATTCATGCTTCACCTTTGACCTCGAAGGAATCCAGCGCATCCACATTTTCCCATTTGTGAGATCTCAGAATCAAAATACCCTCAGGCACCAATTTTTAGCCCTTTAACACTGGTCGATTCATGCTTCAACTTTGACCTCGAAGGAACCCAGCGCATCCACATTTTCCCATTTGTGAGATCTCAGAATCAAAATACCCTCAGGCACCAATCTTTAGCCCTCTAACACTGGTCGATTCATGCATCACCTTTGACCTCGAAGGAACGCAGCGCATCCACATTTTCCCATTTGTCAGATCTCAGAATCAAAATACCATCAGGCACCAATTTTTAGACCTTTAACACTGGTCGATTCATGCTTCACCTTTGACCTCGAAGGAACCCAGCGCATCCACATTTTCCCATTTGTGAGATCTCAGAATCAAAATACCCTCAGGCACCAATTTTTAGCCCTTTAACACTGGTCGATTCATGCTTCACCTTTGACCTCGAAGGAACCCAGCGCATCCACATTTTCCCATTTGTGAGATCTCAGAATCAAAACACCCTCAGGTACCAATTGTTAACCCTTTAACACTGGGCGATTCATGCTTCACCTTTGACCTCGAAGGAACCCAGCGCATCCACATTTTCCCATTTGTGAGATCTCAGAATCAAAATACCCTCAGGCACCAATTGTTAGCCCTTTAACACTGGTCGATTCATGCTTCACCTTTGACCTCGAAGGAACCCAGCGCATCCACATTTTCCCATTTGTGAGATCTCAGAATCAAAATACCCTCAGGCACCAATTGTTAGCCCTTTAACACTGGTCGATTCATGCTTCACCTTTGACCTCGAAGGAACCCAGCGCATCCACATTTTCCCATTTGTGAGATCTCAGAATCAAAATACCCTCAGGCACCAATATTTAGCCCTTTAACACTGGTCGATTCATGCTTCAGCTTTGACCTCGAAGGAATCCAGCGCATCCATATTTTCCCATTTGTGAGATCTCAGAATCAAAATACCCTCAGGCACAAATTGTTACCCTTTTAACACCGGTCGATTCATGCTTCAACTTTGACCTCGAAGGAACCCAGCGCATCCACATTTTCCCATTTGTGAGATCTCAGAATCAAAATACCCTCAGGCACCAATTGTTAGCCCTTTAACACTGGTCGATTCATGCTTCAGCTTTGACCTCGAAGGAACCCAGCGCATCCACATTTTCCCATTTGTGAGATCTCAGAATCAAATTACCCTTAGGCACCAATTGTTAGCCCTTTAACACTGGTCGATTCATGCTTCACCTTTGACCTCGAAGGAACCCAGCGCATCCACATTTTCCCATTTGTGAGATCTCAGAATCAAAATACCCTCAGGCACCAATTTTTAGCCCTTTAACACTGGTCGATTCATGTTTCACCTTTGACCCTGAAGGAACCCAGCGTATCCACATTTTCCCATTTGTGAGATCTCAGAATCAAAATACCCTCAGGCACCAATTGTTAGCCCTTTAACACTGGTCGATTCATGCTTCACCTTTGACCTCGAAGGAACCCAGCGCATCCACATATTCCCATTTGTGAGATCTCAGAATCAAAATACACTAAGTGACCAATTTTTAGCCCTTTAACACTGGTCGATTCATGCTTCACCTTTGACCTCGAAGGAACCCAGCACATCCACATTTTCCCATTTGTGAGATCTCACAATCAAAATACCCTCAGGTACCAATTGTTAACCCTTTAACACTGGTCGATTCATGCTTCACCGTTGATCTTGAAGGAACCCAACGCATCCACATTTTCCCATTTGTGAGATCTCAGAATCAAAATACCCTCAGGCACCAATTGTTAGCCCTTTAAAACTGGTCGATTCATGCTTCTCCTTTGACCTCGAAGGAACCCAGCGCATCCACATTTTCCCATTTGTGAGATCTCAGAATCAAAATACCCTCAGGCACCAATTTTTAGCCCTTTAACACTGGTCGATTAATGCTTCACCTTCGATCTCGAAGGAACCCAGCGCATCCACATTTTCCCATATGTGAGATCTCAGAATCAAAATACCCTCAGGCACCAATTGTTAGCCCTTTAACACTGGTCGATTCATGCTTCACCTTTGACCTCGAAGGAACCCAGCGCATCCACATTTTCCCATTTGTGAGATCTCAGAATCAAAATACCCTCAGGCACAAATTGTTAGCCCTTTAACACTGGCCGATTCATGCTTCATCTTTGACCTCGAAGGAACCCAGCGCATCCACATTTTCCCATTTGTGAGATCTCAGAATCAAAATACCCTCAGGCACCAATATTTAGCCCTTTAACACTGGTCGATTCATGCCTCACCTTTGACCTCGAAGGAACCCACGCATCCACATTTTCCCATTTGTGAGATCTCAGAATCAAAATATCCTCAGGTACCAATTGTTAGCCGTTTAACACTGGTCGATTCATGCTTCACCTTCGATCTCGAAGGAACCCAGCGCATCCACATTTTCCCATTTGTGAGATCTCAGAATCAAAATACCCTCAGGCACCAATTGTTAGCCATTTAACACTGGTCGATTCATGCTTCACCTTTGACCGCGAAGGAACCCAGCACATCCACATTTTCCCATTTGTGAGATCTCAGAATCAAAATACCCTCAGGCACCAATTTTTATCCCTTTAACACTGGTCGATTCATGCTTCACCTTTGACCTCGAAGGAACCCAGCGCATCCACATTTTCCCATTTGTGAGATCTCAGAATCAAAATACCCTCAGGCACCAATTGTTAGCCCTTTAACACTGGTCGATTCATGCTTCACCTTTGACCTCGAAGGAACCCAGCGCATCCACATTTTCCCATTTGTGAGATCTCAGAATTAAAATACCCTCAGGCACCAATTGTTAGCCCTTTAACACTGGTCGATTCATGCTTCACCTTTGACCTCGAAGGAACCCAGCGCATCCACATTTTCCCATTTGTGAGATCTCAGAATCAAAATACCCTCAGGCACCAATTTTTAGCCCTTTAACACTGGTCGATTCATGCTTCACCTTTGACCTCGAAGGAACCCAGCGCATCCACATTTTCCCATTTGTGAGATCTCAGAATCAAAATACCCTCAGGCACCAATTGTTAGCCCTTTAACACTGGTCGATTCATGCTTCACATTTGACCTCGAAGGAACCCAGCGCATCCACATTTTCCCATTTGTGAGATCTCATAATCAAAACACCCTCAGGCACCAATTTTTAGCCCTTTAACACTGGTCGATTCATGCTTCACCTTTGACCTCGAAGGAACCCAGCGCATCCACATTTTCCCATTTGTGAGATCTCAGAATCAAAATACCCTCAGGTACCAATTGTTAACCCTTTAACACTGGTCGATTCATGCTTCACCTTTGACCTCGAAGGAACCCAGCGCATCCACATTTTCCCATTTGTGAGATCTCAGAATCAAAATACCCTCAGGCACCAATTGTTAGCCTTTTAACACTGGTCGATTCATGCTTCAACTTTGACCTCGAAGGAACCCAACGCATCCACATTTTCCCATTTGTGACATCTCAGAATCAAAATACCCTCAGTCACCAATTGTTAGCCCTTTAACACTGGTCGATTCATGCTTCAGCTTTGACCTCGAAGGAACCCAGCGCATCCACATTTTCCCATTTGTGAGATCTCAGAATCAAAATACCCTCAGGCACAAATTGTTACCCTTTTAACACTGGTCGATTCATGCTTCAACTTTGACCTCGAAGGAACCCAGCGCATCCACATTATCCCATTTGTGAGATTTCAGAATCAAAATACCCTCAGGCACCAACTGTTAGCCCTTTAACACTGGTAGATTCATGCTTCAGCTGTGACCTCGAAGGAACCCAGCGCATCCACATTTTCCCATTTGTGAGATCTCAGAATCAAATTACCCTTAGGCACCAATTGTTAGCCCTTTAACACTGCTCGATTCATGCTTCACTTTTGACCTCGAAGGAACCCAGCGCATCCACATTTTCTCATTTGTGAGACCTCAGAATTAAAATACCCTCAGGCACCAATTGTTAGCCCTTTAACACTGGTCGATTCATGCTTCACCTATGACCTCAAAGGAACCCAGCGCATCCACATCTTCCCATTTGTGAGATCTCAGAATCAAAATACCCTCAGGCACCAATTGTTAGCCCTTTAACACTGCTCGATTCATGCTTCACCTTTGACCTCGAAGGAACCCAGCGCATCCACATTTTCCCATTTGTGAGATCTCAGAATCAAAATACCCTCAGGCACCAATTGTTAGCCCTTTAACACTGGTCGATTCATGCTTCACCTTTGACCTCGAAGGAACCCAGCGCATCCACATTTTCCCATTTGTGAGATCTCAGAATCAAAATACCCTCAGGCACCAATTGTTAGCCCTTTAACACTGGTCGATTCATGCTTCACCTTTGACTTCGAAGGAACCCAGCGCATCCACAATTTCCCATTTGTGAGATCTCAGAATCAAAATACCCTCAGGCACCAATTGTTAGCCCTCTAACACTGGTCGATTCATGCTTCACCTTTGACCGTGAAGGAACCCAGCACTTCCA
This sequence comes from Ryuthela nishihirai, assembly GCA_038380435.1. NCBI lineage: Eukaryota > Metazoa > Arthropoda > Arachnida > Araneae > Heptathelidae > Ryuthela > Ryuthela nishihirai. The sequence goes on along the minus strand of JAWZYU010000003.1, from coordinate 81,375,838 downwards.
CATTTTCCCATTTGTGAGATCTCAGATTCAAAATACCCTCAGGCATCAATTTTTAGCCCTTTAAGACTGGTCGATTCATGCTTCACCTTTGACCTCGAAGGAACCCAGCGCATCCACATTTTCCCATTTCTGAGATCTCAGAATCAAAATACCCTCAGGTACCAATTGTTAGCCCTTTAACACTGGTCGATTCATGCTTCACCTTTTACCTCGAAGGAACCCAGATCATCCACAGTTTCCCATTTGTGAGATCTCAGAATCAAAATACCCTCAGGCACCAATTGTTAGCCCTTTAACAATGGTCGATTCATGCTTCACCTTTGACCTCGAAGGAACCCAGCGCATCCACATTCTCCCATTTGTGAGATCTCAGAATCAAAATACCCTCAGGTACCAATTGTTAGCCCTTTAACACTGGTCGATTCATGCTTCACCTTTGACCTCGAAGGAACCCAGCGCATCCACATTTTCCCATTTGTGAGATCTCAGAATCAAAATACCCTCAGGTACCAATTGTTAGCCCTTTAACACTGGTCGATTCATGCTTCACCTTTGACCTCGAAGGAACCCAGCGCATCCACATTTTCCCATTTGTGAGATCTCACAATCGAAATACCCTCAGGTACCAATTGTTAGCCCTTTAACACTGCTCGATTCATGCTTCACCCTTGACCTCGAAGGAACCCAGCGCATCCACATTTTCCCATTTGTGAGATCTCAGAATCAATATACCCTCAGGCACCAATTGTTAGCCCTTTAACACTGGTCGATTCATGCTTCACCTTTGACTTCGAAGGAACCCAGCGCATCCACATTTTCCCATTTGTGAGATCTCAGAATCAAAATACCCTCAGGCACCAATTGTTAGCCCTTTAACACTGGTCGATTCATGCTTCACCTTTGACCTCGAAGGAACCCAGCGCATCCACATTTTCCCATTTGTGAGATCTCAGAATCAAAATACCCTCAGGCACCAATTGTTAGCCCTTTAACACTGGTCGATTCATGCTTCACCTTTGACCTCGAAGGAACACAGCTCATCCACATTTTCCCATTTGTGAGATCTCAGAATCAAAATACCCTCAGGCCGCAATTGTTAGCCATTTAACACTGGACGATGCATGCTTCACCTTTGACCTCGAAGGAACCCAGCGCATCCACATTTTCCCATTTGTGAGATCTCAGAATCAAAATACCCTCAGGCACCAATTGTTAGCCCTTTAACACTGGTCGATTCATGCTTCACCTTTGACTTCGAAGGAACCCAGCGCATCCACATTTTCCCATTTGTGAGATCTCAGAATCAAAATACCCTCAGGCACCAATTGTTAGCCCTTTAACACTGGTCGATTCATGCTTCACCTTTGACCGCGAAGGAACCCAGCACATCCACATTTTCCCATTTGTGAGATCTCAGAATCAAAATATCCTCAGGCACCATTTTTTAGCCCTTTAACACTGGTCGATTCATGCTTCACCTTTGACCTCGAAGGAACCCAGCGCATCCACATTTTCCCATTTGTGAGATCTCAGAATCAAAATACCCTCAGGCACCAATTTTTAGCCCTTTAACACTGGTCGATTCATGCTTCACCTTTGACCCTGAAGGAACCCAGCGCATCCACATTTTCCCATTTGTGAGATCTCAGAATCAAAATACCCTCAGGCACCAATTGTTAACCCTTTAACACTGGTCGATTCATGCTTCACCTTTGACCTCGAAGGAACCCAGCGCATCCACATTTTCCCATTTGTGAGATCTCAGAATCAAAATACCCTCAGGCACCAATTGTTAGCCCTTTAACACTGGTCGATTCATGCTTCAGCTTTGACCTCGAAGGAATCCAGCGCATCCACATTTTCCCATTTGTGAGATCTCAGAATCAAAATACCCTCAGGCACAAATTGTTACCCTTTTAACACTGGTCGATTCATGCTTCAACTTTGACCTCGAAGGAACCCAGCGCATCCACATTTTCCCATTTGTGAGATCTCAGAATCAAAATACCCTCAGGCACCAATTTTTAGCCCTTTAACACTGGTCGATTCATGCTTCACCTTTGACCCTGAAGGAACCCAGCGCATCCACATTTTCCCATTTGTGAGATCTCAGAATCAAAATACCCTCAGGCACCAATTGTTAGCCCTTTAAAACTGGTCGATTCATGCTTCACCTTTGACCTCGAAGGAACCCAGCGCATCCACATTTTCCCATTTGTGAGATCTCAGAATCAAAATACCCTCAGGCACCAATTTTTAGCCCTTTAACACTGGTCGATTCATGCTTCACCTTCGATCTCGAAGGAACCCAGCGCATCCACATTTTCCCATTTGTGAGATCTCAGAATCAAAATACCCTCAGGCACCAATTTTTAGCCCTTCAACACTGGTCGATTCATGCTTCACCTTTGACCTCGAAGGAACCCAGCGCATCCACATTTTCCCATTTGTGAGATCTCAGAATCAAAATACCCTCAGGCACCAATTGTTAGCCCTTTAACACTGGTCGATTCATGCTTCACCTTTGACCTCGAAGGAACCCAGCGCATCCACATTTTCCCATTTGTGAGATCTCAGAATCAAAATACCCTCAGGCACCAATATTTAGCCCTTTAACACTGGTCGATTCATGCCTCACCTTTGACCTCGAAGGAACCCACGCATCCACATTTTCCCATTTGTGAGATCTCAGAATCAAAATATCCTCAGGTACCAATTGTTAGCCCTTTAACACTGGTCGATTCATGCTTCACCTTCGATCTCGAAGGAACCCAGCGCATCCACATTTTCCCATTTGTGAGATCTCAGAATCAAAATACCCTCAGGCACCAATTGTGAGCCATTTAACACTGGTCGATTCATGCTTCACCTTTGACCTCGAAGGAACCCAGCGCATTCACATTTTCCCATTTGTGAGATCTCAGAATCAAAATACCCTTAGTGACCAATTTTTAGCCCTTTAACACTGGTCGATTCATGCTTCACCTTTGACCTCGAAGGAACCCAGCGCATCCACATTTTCCCATTTGTGAGATCTCAGAATCAAAATACCCTCAGGTACCAATTGTTAACCCTTTAACACTGGTCGATTCATGCTTCACCGTTGACCTCGAAGGAACCAAACGCATACACATTTTCCCATTTGTGAGATCTCAGAATCAAAATACCCTCAGGCACCAATTGTTAGCCCTTTAACACTGGTCGATTCATTCTTCAGCTTTGACCTCGAAGGAATCCAGCGCATCCACATTTTCCCATTTGTGAGATCTCAGAATCAAAATACCCTCAGGCACAAATTGTTACCCTTTTAACACTGGTCGATTCATGCTTCAACTTTGACCTCGAAGGAACCCAGCGCATCCACATTTTCCCATTTGTGAGATCTCAGAATCAAAATACCCTTAGGCACCAATTGTTAGCCCTTTAACACTGGTCGATTCATGCTTCAGCTTTGACCTCGAAGGAACCCAGCGCATCCACATTTTCCCATTTGTGAGATCTCAGAATCAAATTACCCTTAGGCACCAATTGTTAGCCCTTTAACACTGGTCGATTCATGCTTCACCTTTGACCTCGAAGGAACCCAGCGCATCCACATTTTCCCATTTGTGAGATCTCAGAATCAAAATACCCTCAGGCACAAATTTTTAGCCCTTTAACACTGGTCGATTCGTGCTTCACCTTTGACCTCGAAGGAACCCAGCGCATCCACATTTTCCCATTTGTGAGATCTCAGAATCAAAATACCCTCAGGCACCAATTGTTAGCCCTTTAAAACTGGTCGATTCATGCTTCACCTTTGACCTCGAAGGAACCCAGCGCATCCACATTTTCCCATTTGTGAGATCTCAGAATCAAAATACCCTCAGGCACCAATTTTTAGCCCTTTAACACTGGTCGATTCATGCTTCACCTTCGATCTCGAAGGAACCCAGCGCATCCACATTTTCCCATTTGTGAGATCTCAGAATCAAATTACCCTTAGGCACCAATTGTTAGCCCTTTAACACTGGTCGATTCATGCTTCACCTTTGACCTCGAAGGAACCCAGCGCATCCACATTTTCCCATTTGTGAGATCTCAGAATCAAAATACCCTCAGGCACAAATTTTTAGCCCTTTAACACTGGTCGATTCATGCTTCACCTTTGACCTCGAAGGAACCCAGCGCATCCACATTTTCCCATTTGTGAGATCTCAGAATCAAAATACCCTCAGGCACCAATATTTAGACCTTTAACACTGGTCGATTCATGCCTCACCTTTGACCTCGAAGGAACCCACGCATCCACATTTTCCCATTTGTGAGATCTCAGAATCAAAATATCCTCAGGTACCAATTGTTAGCCCTTTAACACTGGTCGATTCATGCTTCACCTTCGATCTCGAAGGAACCCAGCGCATCCACATTTTCCCATTTGTGAGATCTCAGAATCAAAATACCCTCAGGCACCAATTGTGAGCCATTTAACACTGGTCGATTCATGCTTCACCTTTGACCTCGAAGGAACCCAGCGCATCCACATTTTCCCATTTGTGAGATCTCAGAATCAAAATACCCTTAGTGACCAATTTTTAGCCCTTTAACACTGGTCGATTCATGCTTCACCTTTGACCTCGAAGGAACCCAGCGCATCCACATTTTCCCATTTGTGAGATCTCAGAATCAAAATACCCTCAGGTACCAATTGTTAACCCTTTAACACTGGTCGATTCATGCTTCACCGTTGACCTCGAAGGAACCCAACGCATCCACATTTTCCCATTTGTGAGATCTCAGAATCAAAATACCCTCAGGCACCAATTGTTAGCCCTTTAACACTGGTCGATTCATTCTTCAGCTTTGACCTCGAAGGAATCCAGCGCATCCACATTTTCCCATTTGCGAGATCTCAGAATCAAAATACCCTCAGGCACAAATTGTTACCCTTTTAACACTGGTCGATTCATGCTTCAACTTTGACCTCGAAGGAACCCAGCGCATCCACATTTTCCCATTTGTGAGATCTCAGAATCAAAATACCCTTAGGCACCAATTGTTAGCCCTTTAACACTGGTCGATTCATGCTTCAGCTTTGACCTCGAAGGAACCCAGCGCATCCACATTTTCCCATTTGTGAGATCTCAGAATCAAATTACCCTTAGGCACCAATTGTTAGCCCTTTGACACTGGTCGATTCATGCTTCACCTTTGACCTCGAAGGAACCCAGCGCATCCACATTTTCCCATTTGTGAGATCTCAGAATCAAAATACCCTCAGGCACAAATTTTTAGCCCTTTAACACTGGTCGATTCATGCTTCACCTTTGACCTCGAAGGAACCCAGCGCATCCACATTTTCCCATTTGTGAGATCTCAGAATCAAAATACCCTCAGGCACCAATTTTTAGCCCTTTAACACTGGTCGATTCATGCTTCACCTTTGACCTCGAAGGAACCCAGCGCATCCACATTTTCCCATTTGTGAGATCTCAGAATCAAAATACCCTCAGGCACCAATTTTTAGCCCTTTAACACTGGTCGATTCATGCTTCATCTATGACCTCGAAGGAACCCAGCGCATCCACATTTTCCCATTTGTGATATCTCACAATCAAAATACCCTCAGGTACCAATTGTTAGCCCTTTAACACTGCTCGATTCATGCTTCACCCTTGACCTCGAAGGAACCCAGCGCATCCACATTTTCCCATTTGTGAGATCTGAGAATCAATATACCCTCAGGCACCAATTGTTAGCCCTTTAACACTGGTCGATTCATGCTTCACCTTTGACCTCGAAGGAACCCAGCGCATCCACACTTTCCCATTTGTGAGATCTCAGAATCAAAATACCCCCAAGTACCAATTTTTAGCTCTCTACCAATGAGAGATCTAAAGTTGACCTTTGACCTCGAAGGAACCCAGCGCATCCACATTTTCCCATTTGTGAGATCTCAGAATCAAAGTACCCCCAAGTACCAATTTTTAGCTATTTAGCAATGAGAGATCTAAAGTTGACCTTTGACCTCGAAGGAACCCAGCGCATCCACATTTTCCCATTTGTGAGATCTCAGAATCAAAATACCCCCAAGTACCAATTTTTAGCTCTTTAGCAATGAGAGATCTAAAGTTGACCTTTGACCTCGAAGGAACCCAGCGCATCCACATTTTCCCATTTGTGAGATATCAGAATCAAAATATCCCCAAGTACCAATTTTTAGCTCTCTAGAAATGAGAGATCTAAAGTTGACCTTTGACCTCGAAGGAGCCCAGCGCATCCACATTTTCCCATTTGTGAGATCTCAGAATCAAAATACCCACAGGCACCAATTGTTAGCCCTTTAACACTGGTCGATTCATGCTTCACCTTTGACCTCGAAGGAACCCAGCGCATCAACATTTTCCCATTTTTGAGATCTCAGAATCAAAATACCCTCAGGCACCAATTGTTAGCCCTTTAACACTGGTCGATTCATGCTTCACCTTTGACCTCGAAGGAACACAGCTCATCCACATTTTCCCATTTGTGAGATCTCAGAATCAAAATACCCTCAGGCACCAATTGTTAGCCCTTTAACACTGGACGATTCATGCTTCACCTTTGACCTCGAAGGAACCCAGCGCATCCACATTTTCCCATTTGTGAGATCTCAGAATCAAAATACCCTCAGGCACCAATTGTTAGCCCTTTAACACTGGTCGATTCATGCTTCACCTTTGACTTCGAAGGAACCCAGCGCATCCACATTTTCCCATTTGTGAGATCTCAGAATCAAAATACCCTCAGGCACCAATTTTTAGCCCTTTAACACTGGTTGATTCATGCTTCACCTTTGACCTCGAAGGAACCCAGCGCATCCACATTTTCCCATTTGTGAGATCTCAGAATCAAAATACCCTCAGGCACCAATTGTTAGCCCTTTAACACTGGTCGATTCATGCTTCACCTTTGACCTCGAAGGAACCCAGCGCATCCACATTTTCCCATTTGTGAGATCTCAGAATCAAAATACCCTCAGGCACCAATATTTAGCCCTTTAACACTGGTCGATTCATGCCTCACCTTTGACCTCGAAGGAACCCACGCATCCACATTTTCCCATTTGTGAGATCTCAGAATCAAAATATCCTCAGGTACCAATTGTTAGCCCTTTAACACTGGTCGATTCATGCTTCACCTTCGATCTCGAAGGAACCCAGCGCATCCACATTTTCCCATTTGTGAGATCTCAGAATCAAAATACCCTCAGGCACCAATTGTGAGCCATTTAACACTGGTCGATTCATGCTTCACCTTTGACCTCGAAGGAACCCAGCGCATTCACATTTTCCCATTTGTGAGATCTCAGAATCAAAATACCCTTAGTGACCAATTTTTAGCCCTTTAACACTGGTCGATTCGTGCTTCACCTTTGACCTCGAAGGAACCCAGCGCATCCACATTTTCCCATTTGTGAGATCTCAGAATCAAAATACCCTCAGGCACCAATTGTTAGCCCTTTAAAACTGGTCGATTCATGCTTCACCTTTGACCTCGAAGGAACCCAGCGCATCCACATTTTCCCATTTGTGAGATCTCAGAATCAAAATACCCTCAGGCACCAATTGTTAGCCCTTTAACACTGGTCGATTCATGCTTCACCTTCGATCTCGAAGGAACCCAGCGCATCCACATTTTCCCATTTGTGAGATCTCAGAATCAAATTACCCTTAGGCACCAATTGTTAGCCCTTTAACACTGGTCGATTCATGCTTCACCTTTGACCTCGAAGGAACCCAGCGCATCCACATTTTCCCATTTGTGAGATCTCAGAATCAAAATACCCTCAGGCACAAATTTTTAGCCCTTTAACACTGGTCGATTCATGCTTCACCTTTGACCTCGAAGGAACCCAGCGCATCCACATTTTCCCATTTGTGAGATCTCAGAATCAAAATACCCTCAGGCACCAATATTTAGCCCTTTAACACTGGTCGATTCATGCCTCACCTTTGACCTCGAAGGAACCCACGCATCCACATTTTCCCATTTGTGAGATCTCAGAATCAAAATATCCTCAGGTACCAATTGTTAGCCCTTTAACACTGGTCGATTCATGCTTCACCTTCGATCTCGAAGGAACCCAGCGCATCCACATTTTCCCATTTGTGAGATCTCAGAATCAAAATACCCTCAGGCACCAATTGTGAGCCATTTAACACTGGTCGATTCATGCTTCACCTTTGACCTCGAAGGAACCCAGCGCATCCACATTTTCCCATTTGTGAGATCTCAGAATCAAAATACCCTTAGAGACCAATTTTTAGCCCTTTAACACTGGTCGATTCATGCTTCACCTTTGACCTCGAAGGAACCCAGCGCATCCACATTTTCCCATTTGTGAGATCTCAGAATCAAAATACCCTCAGGTACCAATTGTTAACCCTTTAACACTGGTCGATTCATGCTTCACCGTTGACCTCGAAGGAACCCAACGCATCCACATTTTCCCATTTGTGAGATCTCAGAATCAAAATACCCTCAGGCACCAATTGTTAGCCCTTTAACACTGGTCGATTCATTCTTCAGCTTTGACCTCGAAGGAATCCAGCGCATCCACATTTTCCCATTTGTGAGATCTCAGAATCAAAATACCCTCAGGCACAAATTGTTACCCTTTTAACACTGGTCGATTCATGCTTCAACTTTGACCTCGAAGGAACCCAGCGCATCCACATTTTCCCATTTGTGAGATCTCAGAATCAAAATACCCTTAGGCACCAATTGTTAGCCCTTTAACACTGGTCGATTCATGCTTCAGCTTTGACCTCGAAGGAACCCAGCGCATCCACATTTTCCCATTTGTGAGATCTCAGAATCAAATTACCCTTAGGCACCAATTGTTAGCCCTTTAACACTGGTCGATTCATGCTTCACCTTTGACCTCGAAGGAACCCAGCGCATCCACATTTTCCCATTTGTGAGATCTCAGAATCAAAATAACCTCAGGCACAAATTTTTAGCCCTTTAACACTGGTCGATTCGTGCTTCACCTTTGACCTCGAAGGAACCCAGCGCATCCACATTTTCCCATTTGTGAGATCTCAGAATCAAAATACCCTCAGGCACCAATTGTTAGCCCTTTAAAACTGGTCGATTCATGCTTCACCTTTGACCTCGAAGGAACCCAGCGCATCCACATTTTCCCATTTGTGAGATCTCAGAATCAAAATACCCTCAGGCACCAATTGTTAGCCCTTTAACACTGGTCGATTCATGCTTCACCTTCGATCTCGAAGGAACCCAGCGCATCCACATTTTCCCATTTGTGAGATCTCAGAATCAAATTACCCTTAGGCACCAATTGTTAGCCCTTTAACACTGGTCGATTCATGCTTCACCTTTGACCTCGAAGGAACCCAGCGCATCCACATTTTCCCATTTGTGAGATCTCAGAATCAAAATACCCTCAGGCACAAATTTTTAGCCCTTTAACACTGGTCGATTCATGCTTCACCTTTGACCTCGAAGGAACCCAGCGCATCCACATTTTCCCATTTGTGAGATCTCAGAATCAAAATACCCTCAGGCACCAATATTTAGCCCTTTAACACTGGTCGATTCATGCCTCACCTTTGACCTCGAAGGAACCCACGCATCCACATTTTCCCATTTGTGAGATCTCAGAATCAAAATATCCTCAGGTACCAATTGTTAGCCCTTTAACACTGGTCGATTCATGCTTCACCTTCGATCTCGAAGGAACCCAGCGCATCCACATTTTCCCATTTGTGAGATCTCAGAATCAAAATACCCTCAGGCACCAATTGTGAGCCATTTAACACTGGTCGATTCATGCTTCACCTTTGACCTCGAAGGAACCCAGCGCATCCACATTTTCCCATTTGTGAGATCTCAGAATCAAAATACCCTTAGTGACCAATTTTTAGCCCTTTAACACTGGTCGATTCATGCTTCACCTTTGACCTCGAAGGAACCCAGCGCATCCACATTTTCCCATTTGTGAGATCTCAGAATCAAAATACCCTCAGGTACCAATTGTTAACCCTTTAACACTGGTCGATTCATGATTCACCGTTGACCTCGAAGGAACCCAACGCATCCACATTTTCCCATTTGTGAGATCTCAGAATCAAAATACCCTCAGGCACCAATTGTTAGCCCTTTAACACTGGTCGATTCATTCTTCAGCTTTGACCTCGAAGGAATCCAGCGCATCCACATTTTCCCATTTGTGAGATCTCAGAATCAAAATACCCTCAGGCACAAATTGTTACCCTTTTAACACTGGTCGATTCATGCTTGAACTTTGACCTCGAAGGAACCCAGCGCATCCACATTTTCCCATTTGTGAGATCTCAGAATCAAAATACCCTTAGGCACCAATTGTTAGCCCTTTAACACTGGTCGATTCATGCTTCAGCTTTGACCTCGAAGGAACCCAGCGCATCCACATTTTCCCATTTGTGAGATCTCAGAATCAAATTACCCTTAGGCACCAATTGTTAGCCCTTTGACACTGGTCGATTCATGCTTCACCTTTGACCTCGAAGGAACCCAGCGCATCCACATTTTCCCATTTGTGAGATCTCAGAATCAAAATACCCTCAGGCACAAATTTTTAGCCCTTTAACACTGGTCGATTCATGCTTCACCTTTGACCTCGAAGGAACCCAGCGCATCCACATTTTCCCATTTGTGAGATCTCAGAATCAAAATACCCTCAGGCACTAATTTTTAGCCCTTTAACACTGGTCGATTCATGCTTCACCTTTGACCTCGAAGGAACCCAGCGCATCCACATTTTCCCATTTGTGAGATCTCAGAATCAAAATACCCTTAGGCACCAATTTTTAGCCCTTTAACACTGGTCGATTCATGCTTCACCTATGACCTCGAAGGAACCCAGCGCATCCACATTTTCCCATTTGTGAGATCTCACAATCAAAATACCCTCAGGTACCAATTGTTAGCACTTTAACACTGCTCGATTCATGCTTCACCCTTGACCTCGAAGGAACCCAGCGCATCCACATTTTCCCACTTGTGAGATCTGAGAATCAATATACCCTCAGGCACCAATTGTTAGCCCTTTAACACTGGTCGATTCATGCTTCACCTTTGACCTCGAAGGAACCCAGCGCATCCACACTTTCCCATTTGTGAGATCTCAGAATCAAAATACCCCCAAGTACCAATTTTTAGCTCTCTAGCAATGAGAGATCTAAAGTTGACCTTTGACCTCGAAGGAACCCAGCGCATCCACATTTTCCCATTTGTGAGATCTCAGAATCAAAGTACCCCCAAGTACCAATTTTTAGCTCTTTAGCAATGAGAGATCTAAAGTTGACCTTTGACCTCGAAGGAACCCAGCGCATCCACATTTTCCCATTTGTGAGATCTCAGAATCAAAATACCCCCAAGTACCAATTTTTAGCTCTTTAGCAATGAGAGATCTAAAGTTAAACCTTTGACCTCGAAGGAACCCAGCGCATCCACATTTTCCCATTTGTGAGATATCAGAATCAAAATATCCCCAAGTACCAATTTTTAGCTCTCTAGAAATGAGAGATCTAAAGTTGACCTTTGACCTCGAAGGAACCCAGCGCATCCACATTTTCCCATTTGTGAGATCTCAGAATCAAAATACCCTCAGGCACCAATTGTTAGCCCTTTAACACTGGTCGATTCATGCTTCACCTTTGACCTCGAAGGAACCCAGCGCATCCACATTTTCCCATTTGTGAGATCTCAGAATCAAAATACCCTCAGGCACCAATTGTTAGCCCTTTAACACTGGTCGATTCATGCTTCACCTTTGACCTCGAAGGAACACAGCTCATCCACATTTTCCCATTTGTGAGATCTCAGAATCAAAATACCCTCAGGCACCAATTGTTAGCCCTTTAACACTGGACGATTCATGCTTCACCTTTGACCTCGAAGGAACCCAGCGCATCCACATTTTCCCATTTGTGAGATCTCAGAATCAAAATACCCTCAGGCACCAATTGTTAGCCCTTTAACACTGGTCGATTCATGCTTCACCTTTGACTTCGAAGGAACCCAGCGCATCCACATTTTCCCATTTGTGAGATCTCAGAATCAAAATACCCTCAGGCACCAATTGTTAGCCCTTTAACACTGGACGATTCATGCTTCACCTTTGACCTCGAAGGAACCCAGCACATCCACATTTTCCCATTTGTGAGATCTCAGAATCAAAATATCCTCAGGCACCATTTTTTAGCCCTTTAACACTGGTCGATTCATGCTTCACCTTTGACCTCGAAGGAACCCAGCGCATCCACATTTTCCCATTTGTGAGATCTCAGAATCAAAATACCCTCAGGCACCAATTTTTAGCCCTTTAACACTGGTCGATTCATGCTTCACCTTTGACCCTGAAGGAACCCAGCGCATCCACATTTTCCCATTTGTGAGATCTCAGAATCAAAATACCCTCAGGCACCAATTGTTAACCCTTTAACAGTGGTCGATTCATGCTTCACCTTTGACCTCGAAGGAACCCAGCGCATCCACATTTTCCCATTTGTGAGATCTCAGAATCAAAATACCCTCAGGCACCAATTGTTAGCCCTTTAACACTGGTCGATTCATGCTTCAGCTTTGACCTCGAAGGAATCCAGCGCATCCACATTTTCCCATTTGTGAGATCTCAGAATCAAAATACCCTCAGGCACAAATTGTTACCCTTTTAACACTGGTCGATTCATGCTTCAACTTTGACCTCGAAGGAACCCAGCGCATCCACATTTTCCCATTTGTGAGATCTCAGAATCAAAATACTCTCAGGCACCAATTGTTAGCCCTTTAACACTGGTCGATTCATGCTTCAGCTTTGACCTCGAAGGAACCCAGCGCATCCACATTTTCCCATTTGTGAGATCGCAGAATCAAATTACCCTTAGGCACCAATTGTTAGCCCTTTAACACTGGTCGATTCATGCTTCACCTTTGACCTCGAAGGAACCCAGCGCATCCACATTTTCCCATTTGTGAGATCTCAGAATCAAAATACCCTCAGTCACCAATTTTTAGCCCTTTGACACTGGTCGATTCATGCTTCACCTTTGACCCTGAAGGAACCCAGCGCATCCACATTTTCCCATTTGTGAGATCTCAGAATCAAAATACCCACAGGCACCAATTGTTAGCCCTTTAACACTGGTCGATTCATGCTTCACCTTTGACCTCGAAGGAACCCAGCGCATCAACATTTTCCCATTTTTGAGATCTCAGAATCAAAATACCCTCAGGCACCAATTGTTAGCCCTTTAACACTGGTCGATTCATGCTTCACCTTTGACCTCGAAGGAACACAGCTCATCCACATTTTCCCATTTGTGAGATCTCAGAATCAAAATACCCTCAGGCACCAATTGTTAGCCCTTTAACACTGGACGATTCATGCTTCACCTTTGACCTCGAAGGAACCCAGCGCATCCACATTTTCCCATTTGTGAGATCTCAGAATCAAAATACCCTCAGGCACCAATTGTTAGCCCTTTAACACTGGTCGATTCATGCTTCACCTTTGACTTCGAAGGAACCCAGCGCATCCACATTTTCCCATTTGTGAGATCTCAGAATCAAAATACCCTCAGGCACCAATTTTTAGCCCTTTAACACTGGTTGATTCATGCTTCACCTTTGACCTCGAAGGAACCCAGCGCATCCACATTTTCCCATTTGTGAGATCTCAGAATCAAAATACCCTCAGGCACCAATTGTTAGCCCTTTAACACTGGTCGATTCATGCTTCACCTTTGACCTCGAAGGAACCCAGCGCATCCACATTTTCCCATTTGTGAGATCTCAGAATCAAAATACCCTCAGGCACCAATATTTAGCCCTTTAACACTGGTCGATTCATGCCTCACCTTTGACCTCGAAGGAACCCACGCATCCACATTTTCCCATTTGTGAGATCTCAGAATCAAAATATCCTCAGGTACCAATTGTTAGCCCTTTAACACTGGTCGATTCATGCTTCACCTTCGATCTCGAAGGAACCCAGCGCATCCACATTTTCCCATTTGTGAGATCTCAGAATCAAAATACCCTCAGGCACCAATTGTGAGCCATTTAACACTGGTCGATTCATGCTTCACCTTTGACCTCGAAGGAACCCAGCGCATTCACATTTTCCCATTTGTGAGATCTCAGAATCAAAATACCCTTAGTGACCAATTTTTAGCCCTTTAACACTGGTCGATTCGTGCTTCACCTTTGACCTCGAAGGAACCCAGCGCATCCACATTTTCCCATTTGTGAGATCTCAGAATCAAAATACCCTCAGGCACCAATTGTTAGCCCTTTAAAACTGGTCGATTCATGCTTCACCTTTGACCTCGAAGGAACCCAGCGCATCCACATTTTCCCATTTGTGAGATCTCAGAATCAAAATACCCTCAGGCACCAATTGTTAGCCCTTTAACACTGGTCGATTCATTCTTCAGCTTTGACCTCGAAGGAATCCAGCGCATCCACATTTTCCCATTTGTGAGATCTCAGAATCAAAATACCCTCAGGCACAAATTGTTACCCTTTTAACACTGGTCGATTCATGCTTCAACTTTGACCTCGAAGGAACCCAGCGCATCCACATTTTCCCATCTGTGAGATCTCAGAATCAAAATACCCTTAGGCACCAATTGTTAGCCCTTTAACACTGGTCGATTCATGCTTCAGCTTTGACCTCGAAGGAACCCAGCGCATCCACATTTTCCCATTTGTGAGATCTCAGAATCAAATTACCCTTAGGCACCAATTGTTAGCCCTTTAACACTGGTCGATTCATGCTTCACCTTTGACCTCGAAGGAACCCAGCGCATCCACATTTTCCCATTTGTGAGATCTCAGAATCAAAATAACCTCAGGCACAAATTTTTAGCCCTTTAACACTGGTCGATTCGTGCTTCACCTTTGACCTCGAAGGAACACAGCGCATCCACATTTTCCCATTTGTGAGATCTCAGAATCAAAATACCCTCAGGCACCAATTGTTAGCCCTTTAAAACTGGTCGATTCATGCTTCACCTTTGACCTCGAAGGAACCCAGCGCATCCACATTTTCCCATTTGTGAGATCTCAGAATCAAAATACCCTCAGGCACCAATTGTTAGCCCTTTAACACTGGTCGATTCATGCTTCACCTTCGATCTCGAAGGAACCCAGCGCATCCACATTTTCCCATTTGTGAGATCTCAGAATCAAATTACCCTTAGGCACCAATTGTTAGCCCTTTAACACTGGTCGATTCATGCTTCACCTTTGACCTCGAAGGAACCCAGCGCATCCACATTTTCCCATTTGTGAGATCTCAGAATCAAAATACCCTCAGGCACAAATTTTTAGCCCTTTAACACTGGTCGATTCATGCTTCACCTTTGACCTCGAAGGAACCCAGCGCATCCACATTTTCCCATTTGTGAGATCTCAGAATCAAAATACCCTCAGGCACCAATATTTAGCCCTTTAACACTGGTCGATTCATGCCTCACCTTTGACCTCGAAGGAACCCACGCATCCACATTTTCCCATTTGTGAGATCTCAGAATCAAAATATCCTCAGGTACCAATTGTTAGCCCTTTAACACTGGTCGATTCATGCTTCACCTTCGATCTCGAAGGAACCCAGCGCATCCACATTTTCCCATTTGTGAGATCTCAGAATCAAAATACCCTCAGGCACCAATTGTGAGCCATTTAACACTGGTCGATTCATGCTTCACCTTTGACCTCGAAGGAACCCAGCGCATCCACATTTTCCCATTTGTGAGATCTCAGAATCAAAATACCCTTAGAGACCAATTTTTAGCCCTTTAACACTGGTCGATTCATGCTTCACCTTTGACCTCGAAGGAACCCAGCGCATCCACATTTTCCCATTTGTGAGATCTCAGAATCAAAATACCCTCAGGTACCAATTGTTAACCCTTTAACACTGGTCGATTCATGCTTCACCGTTGACCTCGAAGGAACCCAACGCATCCACATTTTCCCATTTGTGAGATCTCAGAATCAAAATACCCTCAGGCACCAATTGTTAGCCCTTTAACACTGGTCGATTCATTCTTCAGCTTTGACCTCGAAGGAATCCAGCGCATCCACATTTTCCCATTTGTGAGATCTCAGAATCAAAATACCCTCAGGCACAAATTGTTACCCTTTTAACACTGGTCGA
This sequence comes from Ryuthela nishihirai, assembly GCA_038380435.1. NCBI lineage: Eukaryota > Metazoa > Arthropoda > Arachnida > Araneae > Heptathelidae > Ryuthela > Ryuthela nishihirai. Next base: position 81,359,646 of record JAWZYU010000003.1, on the reverse strand, counting down.
TTCATGCTTCAACTTTGACCTCGAAGGAACCCAGCGCATCCACATTTTCCCATTTGTGAGATCTCAGAATCAAAATACCCTTAGGCACCAATTGTTAGCCCTTTAACACTGGTCGATTCATGCTTCAGCTTTGACCTCGAAGGAACCCAGCGCATCCACATTTTCCCATTTGTGAGATCTCAGAATCAAATTACCCTTAGGCACCAATTGTTAGCCCTTTAACACTGGTCGATTCATGCTTCACCTTTGACCTCGAAGGAACCCAGCGCATCCACATTTTCCCATTTGTGAGATCTCAGAATCAAAATAACCTCAGGCACAAATTTTTAGCCCTTTAACACTGGTCGATTCGTGCTTCACCTTTGACCTCGAAGGAACCCAGCGCATCCACATTTTCCCATTTGTGAGATCTCAGAATCAAAATACCCTCAGGCACCAATTGTTAGCCCTTTAAAACTGGTCGATTCATGCTTCACCTTTGACCTCGAAGGAACCCAGCGCATCCACATTTTCCCATTTGTGAGATCTCAGAATCAAAATACCCTCAGGCACCAATTGTTAGCCCTTTAACACTGGTCGATTCATGCTTCACCTTCGATCTCGAAGGAACCCAGCGCATCCACATTTTCCCATTTGTGAGATCTCAGAATCAAATTACCCTTAGGCACCAATTGTTAGCCCTTTAACACTGGTCGATTCATGCTTCACCTTTGACCTCGAAGGAACCCAGCGCATCCACATTTTCCCATTTGTGAGATCTCAGAATCAAAATACCCTCAGGCACAAATTTTTAGCCCTTTAACACTGGTCGATTCATGCTTCACCTTTGACCTCGAAGGAACCCAGCGCATCCACATTTTCCCATTTGTGAGATCTCAGAATCAAAATACCCTCAGGCACCAATATTTAGCCCTTTAACACTGGTCGATTCATGCCTCACCTTTGACCTCGAAGGAACCCACGCATCCACATTTTCCCATTTGTGAGATCTCAGAATCAAAATATCCTCAGGTACCAATTGTTAGCCCTTTAACACTGGTCGATTCATGCTTCACCTTCGATCTCGAAGGAACCCAGCGCATCCACATTTTCCCATTTGTGAGATCTCAGAATCAAAATACCCTCAGGCACCAATTGTGAGCCATTTAACACTGGTCGATTCATGCTTCACCTTTGACCTCGAAGGAACCCAGCGCATCCACATTTTCCCATTTGTGAGATCTCAGAATCAAAATACCCTTAGTGACCAATTTTTAGCCCTTTAACACTGGTCGATTCATGCTTCACCTTTGACCTCGAAGGAACCCAGCGCATCCACATTTTCCCATTTGTGAGATCTCAGAATCAAAATACCCTCAGGTACCAATTGTTAACCCTTTAACACTGGTCGATTCATGATTCACCGTTGACCTCGAAGGAACCCAACGCATCCACATTTTCCCATTTGTGAGATCTCAGAATCAAAATACCCTCAGGCACCAATTGTTAGCCCTTTAACACTGGTCGATTCATTCTTCAGCTTTGACCTCGAAGGAATCCAGCGCATCCACATTTTCCCATTTGTGAGATCTCAGAATCAAAATACCCTCAGGCACAAATTGTTACCCTTTTAACACTGGTCGATTCATGCTTGAACTTTGACCTCGAAGGAACCCAGCGCATCCACATTTTCCCATTTGTGAGATCTCAGAATCAAAATACCCTTAGGCACCAATTGTTAGCCCTTTAACACTGGTCGATTCATGCTTCAGCTTTGACCTCGAAGGAACCCAGCGCATCCACATTTTCCCATTTGTGAGATCTCAGAATCAAATTACCCTTAGGCACCAATTGTTAGCCCTTTGACACTGGTCGATTCATGCTTCACCTTTGACCTCGAAGGAACCCAGCGCATCCACATTTTCCCATTTGTGAGATCTCAGAATCAAAATACCCTCAGGCACAAATTTTTAGCCCTTTAACACTGGTCGATTCATGCTTCACCTTTGACCTCGAAGGAACCCAGCGCATCCACATTTTCCCATTTGTGAGATCTCAGAATCAAAATACCCTCAGGCACCAATTTTTAGCCCTTTAACACTGGTCGATTCATGCTTCACCTTTGACCTCGAAGGAACCCAGCGCATCCACATTTTCCCATTTGTGAGATCTCAGAATCAAAATACCCTTAGGCACCAATTTTTAGCCCTTTAACACTGGTCGATTCATGCTTCACCTATGACCTCGAAGGAACCCAGCGCATCCACATTTTCCCATTTGTGAGATCTCACAATCAAAATACCCTCAGGTACCAATTGTTAGCACTTTAACACTGCTCGATTCATGCTTCACCCTTGACCTCGAAGGAACCCAGCGCATCCACATTTTCCCACTTGTGAGATCTGAGAATCAATATACCCTCAGGCACCAATTGTTAGCCCTTTAACACTGGTCGATTCATGCTTCACCTTTGACCTCGAAGGAACCCAGCGCATCCACACTTTCCCATTTGTGAGATCTCAGAATCAAAATACCCCCAAGTACCAATTTTTAGCTCTCTAGCAATGAGAGATCTAAAGTTGACCTTTGACCTCGAAGGAACCCAGCGCATCCACATTTTCCCATTTGTGAGATCTCAGAATCAAAGTACCCCCAAGTACCAATTTTTAGCTCTTTAGCAATGAGAGATCTAAAGTTGACCTTTGACCTCGAAGGAACCCAGCGCATCCACATTTTCCCATTTGTGAGATCTCAGAATCAAAATACCCCCAAGTACCAATTTTTAGCTCTTTAGCAATGAGAGATCTAAAGTTGACCTTTGACCTCGAAGGAACCCAGCGCATCCACATTTTCCCATTTGTGAGATATCAGAATCAAAATATCCCCAAGTACCAATTTTTAGCTCTCTAGAAATGAGAGATCTAAAGTTGACCTTTGACCTCGAAGGAACCCAGCGCATCCACATTTTCCCATTTGTGAGATCTCAGAATCAAAATACCCTCAGGCACCAATTGTTAGCCCTTTAACACTGGTCGATTCATGCTTCACCTTTGACCTCGAAGGAACCCAGCGCATCCACATTTTCCCATTTGTGAGATCTCAGAATCAAAATACCCTCAGGCACCAATTGTTAGCCCTTTAACACTGGTCGATTCATGCTTCACCTTTGACCTCGAAGGAACACAGCTCATCCACATTTTCCCATTTGTGAGATCTCAGAATCAAAATACCCTCAGGCACCAATTGTTAGCCCTTTAACACTGGACGATTCATGCTTCACCTTTGACCTCGAAGGAACCCAGCGCATCCACATTTTCCCATTTGTGAGATCTCAGAATCAAAATACCCTCAGGCACCAATTGTTAGCCCTTTAACACTGGTCGATTCATGCTTCACCTTTGACTTCGAAGGAACCCAGCGCATCCACATTTTCCCATTTGTGAGATCTCAGAATCAAAATACCCTCAGGCACCAATTGTTAGCCCTTTAACACTGGACGATTCATGCTTCACCTTTGACCTCGAAGGAACCCAGCACATCCACATTTTCCCATTTGTGAGATCTCAGAATCAAAATATCCTCAGGCACCATTTTTTAGCCCTTTAACACTGGTCGATTCATGCTTCACCTTTGACCTCGAAGGAACCCAGCGCATCCACATTTTCCCATTTGTGAGATCTCAGAATCAAAATACCCTCAGGCACCAATTTTTAGCCCTTTAACACTGGTCGATTCATGCTTCACCTTTGACCCTGAAGGAACCCAGCGCATCCACATTTTCCCATTTGTGAGATCTCAGAATCAAAATACCCTCAGGCACCAATTGTTAACCCTTTAACAGTGGTCGATTCATGCTTCACCTTTGACCTCGAAGGAACCCAGCGCATCCACATTTTCCCATTTGTGAGATCTCAGAATCAAAATACCCTCAGGCACCAATTGTTAGCCCTTTAACACTGGTCGATTCATGCTTCAGCTTTGACCTCGAAGGAATCCAGCGCATCCACATTTTCCCATTTGTGAGATCTCAGAATCAAAATACCCTCAGGCACAAATTGTTACCCTTTTAACACTGGTCGATTCATGCTTCAACTTTGACCTCGAAGGAACCCAGCGCATCCACATTTTCCCATTTGTGAGATCTCAGAATCAAAATACTCTCAGGCACCAATTGTTAGCCCTTTAACACTGGTCGATTCATGCTTCAGCTTTGACCTCGAAGGAACCCAGCGCATCCACATTTTCCCATTTGTGAGATCGCAGAATCAAATTACCCTTAGGCACCAATTGTTAGCCCTTTAACACTGGTCGATTCATGCTTCACCTTTGACCTCGAAGGAACCCAGCGCATCCACATTTTCCCATTTGTGAGATCTCAGAATCAAAATACCCTCAGTCACCAATTTTTAGCCCTTTGACACTGGTCGATTCATGCTTCACCTTTGACCCTGAAGGAACCCAGCGCATCCACATTTTCCCATTTGTGAGATCTCAGAATCAAAATACCCTCAGGTACCAATTGTTAACCCTTTAACACTGGTCGATTCATGCTTCACCTTTGACCTCGAAGGAACCCAGCGCATCCACATTTTCCCATTTGTGAGATCTCAGAATCAAAATACCCTCAGGCACCAATTGTTAGCCCTTTAACACTGGTCGATTCATGCTTCACCTTTGACCTCGAAGGAACCCAGCGCATCCACATTTTCCCATTTGTGAGATCTCAGAATCAAAATACCCCCAAGTACCAATTTTTAGCTCTTTAGCAATGAGAGATCTAAAGTTGACCTTTGACCTCGAAGGAACCCAGCGCATCCACATTTTCCCATTTGTGAGATATCAGAATCAAAATATCCCCAAGTAACAATTTTTAGCTCTCTAGAAATGAGAGATCTAAAGTTGACCTTTGACCTCGAAGGAACCCAGCGCATCCACATTTTCCCATTTGTGAGATCTCAGAATCAAAATACCCTCAGGCACCAATTGTTAGCCCTTTAACACTGGTCGATTCATGCTTCACCTTTGACCTCGAAGGAACCCAGCGCATCCACATTTTCCCATTTGTGAGATCTCAGAATCAAAATACCCTCAGGCACCAATTGTTAGCCCTTTAACACTGGTCGATTCATGCTTCACCTTTGACCTCGAAGGAACACAGCTCATCCACATTTTCCCATTTGTGAGATCTCAGAATCAAAATACCCTCAGGCACCAATTGTTAGCCCTTTAACACTGGACGATTCATGCTTCACCTTTGACCTCGAAGGAACCCAGCGCATCCACATTTTCCCATTTGTGAGATCTCAGAATCAAAATACCCTCAGGCACCAATTATTAGCCCTTTAACACTGGTCGATTCATGCTTCACCTTTGACTTCGAAGGAACCCAGCGCATCCACATTTTCCCATTTGTGAGATCTCAGAATCAAAATACCCTCAGGCACCAATTGTTAGCCCTTTAACACTGGACGATTCATGCTTCACCTTTGACCTCGAAGGAACCCAGCACATCCACATTTTCCCATTTGTGAGATCTCAGAATCAAAATATCCTCAGGCACCATTTTTTAGCCCTTTAACACTGGTCGATTCATGCTTCACCTTTGACCTCGAAGGAACCCAGCGCATCCACATTTTCCCATTTGTGAGATCTCAGAATCAAAATACCCTCAGGCACCAATTTTTAGCCCTTTAACACTGGTCGATTCATGCTTCACCTTTGACCCTGAAGGAACCCAGCGCATCCACATTTTCCCATTTGTGAGATCTCAGAATCAAAATACCCTCAGGCACCAATTGTTAACCCTTTAACAGTGGTCGATTCATGCTTCACCTTTGACCTCGAAGGAACCCAGCGCATCCACATTTTCCCATTTGTGAGATCTCAGAATCAAAATACCCTCAGGCACCAATTGTTAGCCCTTTAACACTGGTCGATTCATGCTTCAGCTTTGACCTCGAAGGAATCCAGCGCATCCACATTTTCCCATTTGTGAGATCTCAGAATCAAAATACCCTCAGGCACAAATTGTTACCCTTTTAACACTGGTCGATTCATGCTTCAACTTTGACCTCGAAGGAACCCAGCGCATCCACATTTTCCCATTTGTGAGATCTCAGAATCAAAATACTCTCAGGCACCAATTGTTAGCCCTTTAACACTGGTCGATTCATGCTTCAGCTTTGACCTCGAAGGAACCCAGCGCATCCACATTTTCCCATTTGTGAGATCGCAGAATCAAATTACCCTTAGGCACCAATTGTTAGCCCTTTAACACTGGTCGATTCATGCTTCACCTTTGACCTCGAAGGAACCCAGCGCATCCACATTTTCCCATTTGTGAGATCTCAGAATCAAAATACCCTCAGTCACCAATTTTTAGCCCTTTGACACTGGTCGATTCATGCTTCACCTTTGACCCTGAAGGAACCCAGCGCATCCACATTTTCCCATTTGTGAGATCTCAGAATCAAAATACCCTCAGGTACCAATTGTTAACCCTTTAACACTGGTCGATTCATGCTTCACCGTTGACCTCGAAGGAACCCAACGCATCCACATTTTCCCATTTGTGAGATCTCAGAATCAAAATACCCTCAGGCACCAATTGTTAGCCCTTTAACACTGGTCGATTCATTCTTCAGCTTTGACCTCGAAGGAATCCAGCGCATCCACATTTTCCCATTTGTGAGATCTCAGAATCAAAATACCCTCAGGCACAAATTGTTACCCTTTTAACACTGGTCGATTCATGCTTCAACTTTGACCTCGAAGGAACCCAGCGCATCCACATTTTCCCATTTGTGAGATCTCAGAATCAAAATACCCTTAGGCACCAATTGTTAGCCCTTTAACACTGGTCGATTCATGCTTCAGCTTTGACCTCGAAGGAACCCAGCGCATCCACATTTTCCCATTTGTGAGATCTCAGAATCAAATTACCCTTAGGCACCAATTGTTAGCCCTTTAACACTGGTCGATTCATGCTTCACCTTTGACCTCGAAGGAACCCAGCGCATCCACATTTTCCCATTTGTGAGATCTCAGAATCAAAATACCCTCAGGCACAAATTTTTAGCCCTTTAACACTGGTCGATTCGTGCTTCACCTTTGACCTCGAAGGAACCCAGCGCATCCACATTTTCCCATTTGTGAGATCTCAGAATCAAAATACCCTCAGGCACCAATTGTTAGCCCTTTAAAACTGGTCGATTCATGCTTCACCTTTGACCTCGAAGGAACCCAGCGCATCCACATTTTCCCATTTGTGAGATCTCAGAATCAAAATACCCTCAGGCACCAATTTTTAGCCCTTTAACACTGGTCGATTCATGCTTCACCTTCGATGTCGAAGGAACCCAGCGCATCCACATTTTCCCATTTGTGAGATCTCAGAATCAAAATACCCTCAGGTACCAATTTTTAGCCCTTTAACACTGGTCGATTCATGCTTCACCTTTGACCTCGAAGGAACCCAGCGCATCCACATTTTCCCATTTGTGAGATCTCAGAATCAAAATACCCTCAGGCACCAATTGTTAGCCCTTTAACACTGGTCGATTCATGCTTCACCTTTGACCTCGAAGGAACCCAGCGCATCCACATTTTCCCATTTGTGAGATCTCAGAATCAAAATACCCTCAGGCACCAATATTTAGCCCTTTAACACTGGTCGATTCATGCCTCACCTTTGACCTCGAAGGAACCCAGCGCATCCACATTTTCCCATTTGTGAGATCTCAGAATCAAAATACCCTCAGGCACCAATTTTTAGCCCTTTAACACTGGTCGATTCATGCTTCATCTTTGACCTCGAAGGAACCCAGCGCATCCACATTTTCCCATTTGTGAGATCTCAGAATCAAAATACCCTTAGGCACCAATTGTTAGCCCTTTAACACTGGTCGATTCATGCTTCACCTTTGACCTCGAAGGAACCCAGCGCATCCACATTTTCCCATTTGTGAGATCTCAGAATCAAAATACCCTCAGGCACCAATATTTAGCCCTTTAACACTGGTCGATTCATGCCTCACCTTTGACCTCGAAGGAACCCACGCATCCACATTTTCCCATTTGTGAGATCTCAGAATCAAAATATCCTCAGCTACCAATTGTTAGCCCTTTAACACTGGTCGATTTATGCTTCAGCTTCGATCTCGAAGGAACCCAGCGCATCCACATTTTCCCATTTGTGAGATCTCAGAATCAAAATACCCTCAGGCACCAATTGTTAGCCATTTAACACTGGTCGATTCATGCTTCACCTTTGACCGCGAAGGAACCCAGCACATCCACATTTTCCCATTTGTGAGATCTCAGAATCAAAATACCCTCAGGCACCAATTTTTAGCCCTTTAACACTGGTCGATTCATGCTTCACCTTTGACCTCGAAGGAACCCAGCGCATCCACATTTTCCCATTTGTGAGATCTCAGAATCAAAATACCCTCAGGCACCAATTGTTAGCCCTTTAACACTGGTCGATTCATGCTGCACCTTTGACCTCGAAGGAACCCAGCGCATCCACATTTTCCCATTTGTGAGATCTCAGAATCAAAATACCCTCAGGCACCAATTTTTAGCCCTTTAACACTGGTCGATTCATGCTTCACCTTTGACCCTGAAGGAACCCAGCGCATCCACATTTTCCCATTTGTGAGATCTCAGAATCAAAATACCCTCAGGCACCAATTGTTAGCCCTTTAACACTGGTCGATTCATGCTTCACCTTTGACCTCGAAGGAACCCAGCGCATCCACATTTTCCCATTTGTGAGATCTCAGAATCAAAATACCCTCAGGCACCAATTTTTAGCCCTTTAACACTGGTCGATTCATGCTTCACCTTTGACCTCGAAGGAACCCAGCGCATCCACATTTTCCCATTTGTGAGATCTCAGAATCAAAATACCCACAGGTACCATTTATTAACCCTTTAACACTGGTCGATTCATGCTTCACCTTTGACCTCGAAGGAACCCAGCGCATCCACATTTTCCCATTTGTGAGATCTCAGAATCAAAATACCCTCAGGCACCAATTGTTAGCCCTTTAAAACTGGTCGATTCATGCTTCACCTTTGACCTCGAAGGAACCCAGCGCATCCACATTTTCCCATTTGTGAGATCTCAGAATCAAAATACCCTCAGGCACCAATTGTTAGCCCTTTAACACTGGTCGATTCATGCTTCACCTTTGACCTCGAAGGAACCCAGCGCATCCACATTTTCCCATTTGTGAGATCTCAGAATCAAAATACCCTCAGGCACCAATTTTTAGCCCTTTAACACTGGTCGATTCATGCTTCACCTTTGACCTCGAAGGAACCCAGCGCATCCACATTTTCCCATTTGTGAGATCTCAGAATCAAAATACCCACAGGTACCATTTATTAACCCTTTAACACTGGTCGATTCATGCTTCACCTTTGACCTCGAAGGAACCCAGCGCATCCACATTTTCCCATTTGTGAGATCTCAGAATCAAAATACCCTCAGGCACCAATTGTTAGCCCTTTAAAACTGGTCGATTCATGCTTCACCTTTGACCTCGAAGGAACCCAGCGCATCCACATTTTCCCATTTGTGAGATCTCAGAATCAAAATACCCTCAGGCACCAATTTTTAGCCCTTTAACACTGGTCGATTCATGCTTCACCTTTGACCTCGAAGGAACCCAGCGCATCCACATTTTCCCATTTGTGAGATCTCAGAATCAAAATACCCTCAGGCACCAATTGTTAGCCCTTTAAAACTGGTCGATTCATGCTTCACCTTTGACCTCGAAGGAACCCAGCGCATCCACATTTTCCCATTTGTGAGATCTCAGAATCAAAATACCCTCAGGCACCAATTGTTAGCCCTTTAACACTGGTCGATTCATGCTTCACCTTTGACCTCGAAGGAACCCAGCGCATCCACATTTTCCCATTTGTGAGATCTCAGAATCAAAATACCCTCAGGCACCAATTTTTAGCCCTTTAACACTGGTCGATTCATGCTTCACCTTTGACCTCGAAGGAACCCAGCGCATCCACATTTTCCCATTTGTGAGATCTCAGAATCAAAATACCCACAGGTACCATTTATTAACCCTTTAACACTGGTCGATTCATGCTTCACCTTTGACCTCGAAGGAACCCAGCGCATCCACATTTTCCCATTTGTGAGATCTCAGAATCAAAATACCCTCAGGCACCAATTGTTAGCCCTTTAAAACTGGTCGATTCATGCTTCACCTTTGACCTCGAAGGAACCCAGCGCATCCACATTTTCCCATTTGTGAGATCTCAGAATCAAAATACCCTCAGGCACCAATTTTTAGCCCTTTAACACTGGTCGATTCATGCTTCATCTTTGACCTCGAAGGAACCCAGCGCATCCACATTTTCCCATTTGTGAGATCTCAGAATCAAAATACCCTCAGGCACCAATTGTTAGCCCTTTAACACTGGTCGATTCATGCTTCAGCTTTGACCTCGAAGGAACCCAGCGCATCCACATTTTCCCATTTGTGAGATCTCAGAATCAAAATACCCTCAGGCACCAATTTTTAGCCCTTTAACACTGGTTGATTCATGCTTCACCTTTGACCTCGAAGGAACCCAGCGCATCCACATTTTCCCATTTGTGAGATCTCAGAATCAAAATACCCTCAGGCACCAATTGTTAGCCCTTTAACACTGGTCGATTCATGCTGCACCTTTGACCTCGAAGGAACCCAGCGCATCCACATTTTCCCATTTGTGAGATCTCAGAATCAAAATACCCTCAGGCACCAATTTTTAGCCCTTTAACACTGGTCGATTCATGCTTCACCTTTGACCCTGAAGGAACCCAGCGCATCCACATTTTCCCATTTGTGAGATCTCAGAATCAAAATACCCTCAGGCACCAATTGTTAGCCCTTTAACACTGGTCGATTCATGCTTCACCTTTGACCTCGAAGGAACCCAGCGCATCCACATTTTCCCATTTGTGAGATCTCAGAATCAAAATACCCTCAGGCACCAATTTTTAGCCCTTTAACACTGGTCGATTCATGCTTCACCTTTGACCTCGAAGGAACCCAGCGCATCCACATTTTCCCATCTGTGAGATCTCAGAATCAAAATACCCACAGGTACCATTTATTAACCCTTTAACACTGGTCGATTCATGCTTCACCTTTGACCTCGAAGGAACCCAGCGCATCCACATTTTCCCATTTGTGAGATCTCAGAATCAAAATACCCTCAGGCACCAATTGTTAGCCCTTTAAAACTGGTCGATTCATGCTTCACCTTTGACCTCGAAGGAACCCAGCGCATCCACATTTTCCCATTTGTGAGATCTCAGAATCAAAATACCCTCAGGCACCAATATTTAGCCCTTTAACACTGGTCGATTCATGCTTCAGCTTTGACCTCGAAGGAATCCAGCGCATCCACATTTTCCCATTTGTGAGATCTCAGAATCAAAATACCCTCAGGCACAAATTGTTATCCTTTTAACACTGGTCGATTCATGCTTCAACTTTGACCTCGAAGGAACCCAGCGCATCCACATTTTCCCATTTGTGAGATCTCAGAATCAAAATACCCTCAGGCACCAATTGTTAGCCCTTTAACACTGGTCGATTCATGCTTCAGCTTTGACCTCGAAGGAACCCAGCGCATCCACATTTTCCCATTTGTGAGATCTCAGAATCAAATTACCCTTAGGCACCAATTGTTAGCCCTTTAACACTGGTCGATTCATGCTTCACCTTTGACCTCGAAGGAACCCAGCGCATCCACATTTTCCCATTTGTGAGATCTCAGAATCAAAATACCCTCAGGCACCAATTTTTAGCCCTTTAACACTGGTCGATTCATGCTTCACCTTTGACCTCGAAGGAACCCAGCGCATCCACATATTCCCATTTGTGAGATCTCAGAATCAAAATACCCTTAGTGACCAATTTTTAGCCCTTTAACACTGGTCGATTCATGCTTCACCTTTGACCTCGAAGGAACCCAGCGCATCCACATTTTCCCATTTGTGAGATCTCAGAATCAAAATACCCTCAGGTACCAATTGTTAACCCTTTAACACTGGTCGATTCATGCTTCACCGTTGACCTTGAAGGAACCCAACGCATCCACATTTTCCCATTTGTGAGATCTCAGAATCAAAATACCCTCAGGCACGAATTGTTAGCCCTTTAACACTGGTCGATTCATTCTTCAGCTTTGACCTCGAAGGAATCCAGCGCATCCACATTTTCCCATTTGTGAGATCTCAGAATCAAAATACCCTCAGGCACAAATTGTTACCCTTTTAACACTGGTCGATTCATGCTTCAACTTCGACCTCGAAGGAATCCAGCGCATCCACATTTTCCCATTTGTGAGATCTCAGAATCAAAATACCCTCAGGCACCAATTGTTAGCCCTTTAACACTGGTCGATTCATGCTTCAGCTTTGACCTCGAAGGAACCCAGCGCATCCACATTTTCCCATTTGTGAGATCTCAGAATCAAATTACCCTTAGGCACCAATTGTTAGCCCTTTAACACTGGTCGATTCATGCTTCACCTTTGACCTCGAAGGAACCCAGCGCATCCACATTTTCCCATTTGTGAGATCTCAGAATCAAAATACCCTCAGGCACAAATTTTTAGCCCTTTAACACTGGTCGATTCATGCTTCACCTTTGACCCTGAAGGAACCCAGCGCATCCACATTTTCCCATTTGTGAGATCTCAGAATCAAAATACCCTCAGGCACCAATTGTTAGCCCTTTAACACTGGTCGATTCATGCTTCACCTTTGACCTCGAAGGAACCCAGCGCATCCACATATTCCCATTTGTGAGATCTCAGAATCAAAATACCCTTAGTGACCAATTTTTAGCCCTTTAACACTGGTCGATTCATGCTTCACCTTTGACCTCGAAGGAACCCAGCGCATCCACATTTTCCCATTTGTGAGATCTCAGAATCAAAATACCCTCAGGTACCAATTGTTAACCCTTTAACACTGGTCGATTCATGCTTCACCGTTGACCTTGAAGGAACCCAACGCATCCACATTTTCCCATTTGTGAGATCTCAGAATCAAAATACCCTCAGGCACCAATTGTTAGCCCTTTAACACTGGTCGATTCATTCTTCAGCTTTGACCTCGAAGGAATCCAGCGCATCCACATTTTCCCATTTGTGAGATCTCAGAATCAAAATACCCTCAGGCACAAATTGTTACCCTTTTAACACTGGTCGATTCATGCTTCAACTTCGACCTCGAAGGAACCCAGCGCATCCACATTTTCCCATTTGTGAGATCTCAGAATCAAAATACCCTCAGGCACCAATTGTTAGCCCTTTAACACTGGTCGATTCATGCTTCAGCTTTGACCTCGAAGGAACCCAGCGCATCCACATTTTCCCATTTGTGAGATCTCAGAATCAAATTACCCTTAGGCACCAATTGTTAGCCCTTTAACACTGGTCGATTCATGCTTCACCTTTGACCTCGAAGGAACCCAGCGCATCCACATTTTCCCATTTGTGAGATCTCAGAATCGAAATACCCTGAGGCACAAATTTTTAGCCCTTTAACACTGGTCGATTCATGCTTCACCTTTGACCCTGAAGGAACCCAGCGCATCCACATTTTCCCATTTGTGAGATCTCAGAATCAAAATACCCTCAGGCACCAATTGTTAGCCCTTTAACACTGGTCGATTCATGCTTCACCTTTGACCTCGAAGGAACCCAGCGCATCCACATATTCCCATTTGTGAGATCTCAGAATCAAAATACACTTAGTGACCAATTTTTATCCCTTTAACACTGGTCGATTCATGCTTCACCTTTGACTTCGAAGGAACCCAGCGCATCCACATTTTCCCATTTGTGAGATCTCAGAATCAAAATACCCTCAGGCACCAATTGTTAGCCCTTTAACACTGGTCGATTCATGCTTCACCTTTGACCTCGAAGGAACCCACGCATCCACATTTTCCCATTTGTGAGATCTCAGAATCAAAATATCCTCAGGTACCAATTGTTAGCCCTTTAACACTGGTCGATTCATGCTTCACCTTTGACCTCGAAGGAACCCACGCATCCACATTTTCCCATTTGTGAGATCTCAGAATCAAAATATCCTCAGGTACCAATTGTTAGCCCTTTAACACTGGTCGATTCATGCTTCACCTTCGATCTCGAAGGAACCCAGCGCATCCACATTTTCCCATTTGTGAGATCTCAGAATCAAAATACCCTCAGGCACCAATTGTTAGCCATTTAACACTGGTCGATTCATGCTTCACCTTTGACCGCGAAGGAACCCAGCACATCACATTTTCCCATTTGTGAGATCTCAGAATCAAAATACCCTCAGGCACCAATTTTTATCCCTTTAACACTGGTCGATTCATGCTTCACCTTTGACCTCGAAGGAACCCAGCGCATCCACATTTTCCCATTTGTGAGATCTCAGAATCAAAATACCCTCAGGCACCAATTGTTAGCCCTTTAACACTGGTCGATTCATGCTTCACCTTTGACCTCGAAGGAACCCAGCGCATCCACATTTTCCCATTTGTGAGATCTCAGAAACAAAATACCCTCAGGCACCAATTTTTAGCCCTTTAACACTGGTCGATTCATGCTTCACCTTTGACCTCGAAGGAACCCAGCGCATCCACATTTTCCCATTTGTGAGATCTCAGAATCAAAATACCCTCAGGCACCAATTGTTAGCCCTTTACAACTGGTCGATTCATGCTTCACCTTTGACCTCGAAGGAACCCAGCGCATCCACATTTTCCCATTTGTGAGATCTCAGAATCAAAATACCCTCAGGCACCAATTTTTAGCCCTTTAACACTGGTCGATTCATGCTTCACCTTTGACCCTGAAGGAACCCAGCGCATCCACATTTTCCCATTTGTGAGATCTCAGAATCAAAATACCCTCAGGCACCAATTGTTAGCCCTTTAACACTGGTCGATTCATGCTTCACCTTTGACCTCGAAGGAACCCAGCGCATCCACATTTTCCCATTTGTGAGATCTCAGAATCAAAATACCCTCAGGCACCAATTTTTAGCCCTTTAACACTGGTCGATTCATGCTTCACCTTTGACCTCGAAGGAACCCAGCGCATCCACATTTTCCCATTTGTGAGATCTCAGAATCAAAATATCCTCAGGTACCAATTGTTAGCCCTTTAACACTGGTCGATTCATGCTTCACCTTTGACCTCGAAGGAACCCAGCGCATCCACATTTTCCCATTTGTGAGATCTCAGAATCAAAATACCCTCAGGCACCAATATTTAGCCCTTTAACACTGGTCGATTCATGCCTCACCTTTGACCTCGAAGGAACCCACGCATCCACATTTTCCCATTTGTGAGATCTCAGAATCAAAATATCCTCAGGTACCAATTGTTAGCCCTTTAACACTGGCCGATTCATGCTTCACCTTCGATCTCGAAGGAACCCAGCGCATCCACATTTTCCCATTTGTGAGATCTCAGAATCAAAATACCCTCAGGCACCAATTGTTAGCCATTTAACACTGATCGATTCATGCTTCACCTTTGACCGCGAAGGAACCCAGCACATCCACATTTTCCCATTTGTGAGATCTCAGAATCAAAATACCCTCAGGCACCAATTTTTATCCCTTTAACACTGGTCGATTCATGCTTCACCTTTGACCTCGAAGGAACCCAGCGCATCCACATTTTCCCATTTGTGAGATCTCAGAATCAAAATACCCTCAGGCACCAATTTTTAGCCCTTTAACACTGGTCGATTCATGCTTCACCTTTGACCTCGAAGGAACCCAGCGCATCCACATTTTCCCATTTGTGAGATCTCAGAATCAAAATACCCTCAGGCACCAATAGTTAGCCCTTTAACACTGGTCGATTCATGCTTCACCTTTGACCTCGAAGGAACCCAGCGCATCCACATTTTCCCATTTGTGAGATCTCAGAATCAAAATACCCTCAGGCACCAATTTTTAGCCCTTTAACACTGGTCGATTCATGCTTCACCTTTGACCCTGAAGGAACCCAGCGCATCCACATTTTCCCATTTGTGAGATCTCAGAATCAAAATACCCTCAGGCACCAATTGTTAGCCCTTTAACACTGGTCGATTCATGCTTCACCTTTGACCTCGAAGGAACCCAGCGCATCCACATTTTGCCATTTGTGAGATCTCAGAATCAAAATACCCTCAGGCACCAATATTTAGCCCTTTAACACTGGTCGATTCATGCCTCACCTTTGACCTCGAAGGAACCCACGCATCCACATTTTCCCATTTGTGAGATCTCAGAATCAAAATATTCTCAGGTACCAATTGTTAGCCCTTTAACACTGGTCGATTCATGCTTCACCTTCGATCTCGAAGGAACCCAGCGCATCCACATTTTCCCATTTGTGAGATCTCAGAATCAAAATACCCTCAGGCACCAATTGTTAGCCCTTTAACACTGGTCGATTCATGCTTCACCTTTGACCTCGAAGGAACCCAGCGCATCCACATTTTCCCATTTGTGAGATCTCAGAATCAAAATACCCTCAGGCACCAATTTTTAGCCCTTTAACACTGGTCGATTCATGCTTCACCTTTGACCTCGAAGGAACCCAGCGCATCCACATTTTCCCATTTGTGAGATCTCAGAATCAAAATATCCTCAGGTACCAATTGTTAGCCCTTTAACACTGGCCGATTCATGCTTCACCTTCGATCTCGAAGGAACCCAGCACATCCACATTTTCCCATTTGTGAGATCTCAGAATCAAAATACCCTCAGGCACCAATTGTTAGCCATTTAACACTGGTCGATTCATGTTTCACCTTTGACCGCGAAGGAACCCAGCACATCCACATTTTCCCATTTGTGAGATCTCAGAATCAAAATACCCTCAGGCACCAATTTTTATCCCTTTAACACTGGTCGATTCATGCTTCACCTTTGACCTCGAAGGAACCCAGCGCATCCACATTTTCCCATTTGTGAGATCTCAGAATCAAAATACCCTCAGGCACCAATTGTTAGCCCTTTAACACTGGTCGATTCATGCTTCACCTTTGACCTCGAAGGAACCCAGCGCATCCACATTTTCCGATTTGTGAGATCTCAGAATCAAAATACCCTCAGGCACCAATTTTTAGCCCTTTAACACTGGTCGATTCATGCTTCACCTTTGACCTCGAAGGAACCCAGCGCATCCACATTTTCCCATTTGTGAGATCTCAGAATCAAAATACCCTCAGGCACCAATAGTTAGCCCTTTAACACTGGTCGATTCATGCTTCACCTTTGACCTCGAAGGAACCCAGCGCATCCACATTTTCCCATTTGTGAGATCTCAGAATCAAAATACCCTCAGGCACCAATTTTTAGCCCTTTAACACTGGTCGATTCATGCTTCACCTTTGACCCTGAAGGAACCCAGCGCATCCACATTTTCCCATTTGTGAGATCTCAGAATCAAAATACCCTCAGGCACCAATTGTTAGCCCTTTAACACTGGTCGATTCATGCTTCACCTTTGACCTCGAAGGAACCCAGCGCATCCACATTTTGCCATTTGTGAGATCTCAGAATCAAAATACCCTCAGGCACCAATATTTAGCCCTTTAACACTGGTCGATTCATGCCTCACCTTTGACCTCGAAGGAACCCACGCATCCACATTTTCCCATTTGTGAGATCTCAGAATCAAAATATTCTCAGGTACCAATTGTTAGCCCTTTAACACTGGTCGATTCATGCTTCACCTTCGATCTCGAAGGAACCCAGCGCATCCACATTTTCCCATTTGTGAGATCTCAGAATCAAAATACCCTCAGGCACCAATTGTTAGCCATTTAACACTGGTCGATTCATGCTTCACCTTTGACCGCGAAGGAACCCAGCACATCCACATTTTCCCATTTGTGAGATCTCAGAATCAAAATACCCTCAGGCACCAATTTTTATCCCTTTAACACTGGTCGATTCATGCTTCACCTTTGACCTCGAAGCAACCCAGCGCATCCACATTTTCCCATTTGTGAGATCTCAGAATCAAAATACTCTCAGGCACCAATTGTTAGCCCTTTAACACTGGTTGATTCATGCTTCACCTTTGACCTCGAAGGAACCCAGCGCATCCACATTTTCCCATTTGTGAGATCTCAGAATCAAAATACCCTCAGGCACCAATTTTTAGCCCTTTAACACTGGTCGATTCATGCTTCACCTTTGACCTCGAAGGAACCCAGCGCATCCACATTTTCCCATTTGTGAGATCTCAGAATCAAAATACCCTCAGGCACCAATTGTTAGCCCTTTAACACTGGTCGATTCATGCTTCACCTTTGACCTCGAAGGAACCCAGCGCATCCACATTTTCCCATTTGTGAGATCTCAGAATCAAAATACCCTCAGGCACCAATTTTTAGCCCTTTAACACTGGTCGATTCATGCTTCACCTTTGACCCTGAAGGAACCCAGCGCATCCACATTTTCCCATTTGTGAGATCTCAGAATCAAAATACCCTCAGGCACCAATTGTTAGCCCTTTAACACTGGTCGATTCATGCTTCACCTTTGACCTCGAAGGAACCCAGCGCATCCACATTTTCCCATTTGTGAGATCTCAGAATCAAAATACCCTCAGGCACCAATTTTTAGCCCTTTAACACTGGTCGATTCATGCCTCACCTTTGACCTCGAAGGAACCCACGCATCCACATTTTCCCATTTGTGAGATCTCAAAATCAAAATATCCTCAGGTACCAATTGTTAGCCCTTTAACACTGGTCGATTCATGCTTCACCTTCGATCTCGAAGGAACCCAGCTCATCCACATTTTCCCATTTGTGAGATCTCAGAATCAAAATACCCTCAGGCACCAATTGTTAGCCATTTAACACTGGTCGATTCATGCTTCACCTTTGACCGCAAAGGAACCCAGCACATCCACATTTTCCCATTTGTGAGATCTCAGAATCAAAATACCCTCAGGCACCAATTTTTATCCCTTTAACACTGGTCGATTCATGCTTCACCTTTGACCTCGAAGGAACCCAGCGCATCCACATTTTCCCATTTGTGAGATCTCAGAATCAAAATACCCTCAGGCACCAATTGTTAGCCCTTTAACACTGGTCGATTCATGCTTCACCTTTGACCTCGAAGGAACCCAGCGCATCCACATTTTCCCATTTGTGAGATCTCAGAATCAAAATACCCTCAGGCACCAATTTTTAGCCCTTTAACACTGGTCGATTCATGCTTCACCTTTGACCTCGAAGGAACCCAGCGCATCCACATTTTCCCATTTGTGAGATCTCAGAATCAAAATACCCTCAGGCACCAATAGTTAGCCCTTTAACACTGGTCGATTCATGCTTCACCTTTGACCTCGAAGGAACCCAGCGCATCCACATTTTCCCATTTGTGAGATCTCAGAATCAAAATACCCTCAGGCACCAATTTTTAGCCCTTTAACACTGGTCGATTCATGCTTCACCTTTGACCCTGAAGGAACCCAGCGCATCCACATTTTCCCATTTGTGAGATCTCAGAATCAAAATACCCTCAGGCACCAATTGTTAGCCCTTTAACACTGGTCGATTCATGCTTCACCTTTGACCTCGAAGGAACCCAGCGCATCCACATTTTGCCATTTGTGAGATCTCAGAATCAAAATACCCTCAGGCACCAATATTTAGCCCTTTAACACTGGTCGATTCATGCCTCACCTTTGACCTCGAAGGAACCCACGCATCCACATTTTCCCATTGGTGAGATCTCAGAATCAAAATATCCTCAGGTACCAATTGTTAGCCCTTTAACACTGGTCGATTCATGCTTCACCTTTGACCTCGAAGGAACCCAGCGCATCCACATTTTCCCATTTGTGAGATCTCAGAATCAAAATACCCTGAGGCACCAATTTTTAGCCCTTTAACACTGGTCGATTCATGCTTCACCTTTGACCTCGAAGGAACCCAGCGCATCCACATTTTCCCATTTGTGAGATCTCAGAATCAAAATACCCTCAGGCACCAATAGTTAGCCCTTTAACACTGGTCGATTCATGCTTCACCTTTGACCTCGAAGGAACCCAGCGCATCCACATTTTCCCATTTGTGAGATCTCAGAATCAAAATACCCTCAGGCACCAATTTTTAGCCCTTTAACACTGGTCGATTCATGCTTCACCTTTGACCCTGAAGGAACCCAGCGCATCCACATTTTCCCATTTGTGAGATCTCAGAATCAAAATACCCTCAGGCACCAATTGTTAGCCCTTTAACACTGGTCGATTCATGCTTCACCTTTGACCTCGAAGGAACCCAGCGCATCCACATTTTCCCATTTGTGAGATCTCAGAATCAAAATACCCTCAGGCACCAATTTTTAGCCCTTTAACAGTGGTCGATTCATGCTTCACCTTTGACCTCGAAGGAACCCAGCGCATCCACCTTTTCCCATTTGTGAGATCTCAGAATCAAAATACCCTCAGGTACCAATTGTTAACCCTTTAACACTGGTCGATTCATGCTTCACCTTTGACCTCGAAGGAACCCAGCGCATCCACATTTTCCCATTTGTGAGATCTCAGAATCAAAATACCCTCAGGCACAAATTTTTAGCCCTTTAACACTGGTCGATTCATGCTTCATCTTTGACCTCGAAGGAACCCAGCGCATCCACATTTTCCCATTTGTGAGATCTCAGAATCAAAATACCCTCAGGCACCAATTGTTAGCCCTTTAAAACTGGTCGATTCATGCTTCACCTTTGACCTCGAAGGAACCCAGCGCATCCACATTTTCCCATTTGTGAGATCTCAGAATCAAAATACCCTCAGGCACCAATTTTTAGCCCTTTAACACTGGTCGATTCATGCTTCACCTTTGACCTCGAAGGAACCCAGCGCATCCACATTTTCCCATTTGTGAGATCTCAGAATCAAAATACCCTCAGGCACCAATTGTTAGCCCTTTAACACTGGTCGATTCATGCTTCACCTTTGACCTCGAAGGAACCCAGCGCATCCACATTTTCCCATTTGTGAGATCTCAGAATCAAAATACCCTCAGGCACCAATATTTAGCCCTTTAACACTGGTCGATTCATGCTTCAGCTTTGACCTCGAAGGAATCCAGCGCATCCACATTTTCCCATTTGTGAGATCTCAGAATCAAAATACCCTCAGGCACAAATTATTACCCTTTTAACACTGGTTGATTCATGCTTCAACTTTGACCTCGAAGGAACCCAGCGCATCCACATTTTCCCATTTGTGAGATCTCAGAATCAAAATACCCTTAGGCACCAATTGTTAGCCCTTTAACACTGGTCGATTCATGCTTCACCTTTGACCTCGAAGGAACCCAGCGCATCCACATTTTCCCATTTGTGAGATCTCAGAATCAAAATACCCTCAGGCACAAATTTTTAGCCCTTTAACACTGGTCGATTCATGCTTCACCTTTGACCTCGAAGGAACCCAGCGCATCCACATTTTCCCATTTGTGAGATCTCAGAATCAAAAAACCCTCAGGCACCAATTGTTAGCCCTTTAAAACTGGTCGATTCATGCTTCACCTTTGACCTCGAAGGAACCCAGCGCATCCACATTTTCCCATTTGTGAGATCACAGAATCAAAATACCCTCAGGCACCAATTGTTAGCCCTTTAACACTGGTCGATTCATGCTTCACCTATGACCTCGAAGGAACCCAGCGCATCCACATTTTCCCATTTGTGAGATCTCAGAATCAAAATACCCTCAGGCACCAATTGTTAGCCCTTTAACACTGGACGATTCATGCTTCACCTTTGACCTCGAAGGAACCCAGCTCATCCACATTTTCCCATTTGTGAGATCTCAGAATCAAAATACCCTCAGGCACCAATTGTTAGCCCTTTAACACTGGTCGATTCATGCTTGACCTTTGACCTCGAAGGAACCCAGCTCATCCACATTTTCCCATTTGTGAGATCTCAGAATCAAAATACCCTCAGGCACCAATTGTTAGCCCTTTAACACTGGTCGATTCATGCTTCACCTTTGACCTCGAAGGAACCCAGCGCATCCACATTTTCCCATTTGTGAGATCTCAGAATCAAAATACCCTCAGGCACCAATTTTTAGCCCTTTAACACTGGTCGATTCATGCTTCACCTTTGACCTCGAAGGAACCCAGCGCATCCACATTTTCCCATTTGTGAGATCTCAGAATCAAAATACCCTCAGGTACCAATTATTAACCCTTTAACACTGGTCGATTCATGCTTCACCTTTGACCTCGAAGGAACCCAGCGCATCCACATTTTCCCATTTGTGAGATCTCAGAATCAAAATACCCTCAGGCACCAATTGTTAGCCCTTTAACACTGGTCGATTCATGCTTCACCTTTGACCTCGAAGGAACCCAGCGCATCCACATTTTCCCATTTGTGAGATCTCAGAATCAAAATACGCTCAGGCACCAATTTTAAGCCCTTTAACACTGGTCGATTCATGCTTCACCTTTGATCTCGAAGGAACCCAGCGCATCCACATTTTCCCATTTGTGAGATCTCAGAATCAAAATCCCCTCAGGCACCAATTGTTAGCCCTTTAACACTGGTCGTTTCATGCTTCACCTTTGACCACGAAGGAACCAAGCGCATCCACATTTTCCCATTTGTGAGATCTCAGAATCAAAATACGCTCAGGCACCAATTTTTAGCCCTTTAACACTGGTCTATTCATGCTTCACCTTTGACCTCGAAGGAACCCAGCGCATCCACATTTTCCCATTTGTGAGATCTCAGAATCAAAATACCCTCAGGCACCAATTGTTAGCCCTTTAACACTGGTCGTTTCATGCTTCACCTTTGACCTCGAAGGAACCCAGCGCATCCACATTTTCCCATTTGTGAGATCTCAGAATCAAAATACCCTCAGGCACCAATTTTTAGCCCTTTAACACTGGTCGATTCATGCTTCACCTTTGACCGCGAAGGAACCCAGCACTTCCACATTTTCACATTTGTGAGATCTCAGAATCAAAATACCTTCAGGCATGAATTTTTAGCCGTTTAAGACTGGTCGATTCATGCTTCACCTTTGACCTCGAAGGAACCCAGCGCATCCACATTTTCCCATTTGTGAGATCTCAGAATCAAAATACCCTCAGGCACCAATTGTTAGCCCTTTAACACTGGTCGATTCATGCTTCACCTTTGACCTCGAAGGAACCCAGCGCATCCACATTTTCCCATTTGTGAGATCTCAGAATCAAAATACCCTCAGGCACCAATTTTTAGCCCTTTAACACTGGTCGATTCATGCTTCACCTTTGACCCTGAAGGAACCCAGCGCATCCACATTTTCCCATTTGTGAGATCTCAGAATCAAAATACCCTCAGGCACCAATTGTTAGCCCTTTAACACTGGTCGATTCATGCTTCACCTTTGACCTCGAAGGAACCCAGCGCATCCACATTTTGCCATTTGTGAGATCTCAGAATCAAAATACCCTCAGGCACCAATATTTAGCCCTTTAACACTGGTCGATTCATGCCTCACCTTTGACCTCGAAGGAACCCACGCATCCACATTTTCCCATTTGTGAGATCTCAGAATCAAAATATCCTCAGGTACCAATTGTTAGCCCTTTAACACTGGTCGATTCATGCTTCACCTTCGATCTCGAAGGAACCCAGCGCATCCACATTTTCCCATTTGTGAGATCTCAGAATCAAAATACCCTCAGGCACCAATTGTTAGCCATTTAACACTGGTCGATTCATGCTTCACCTTTGACCTCGAAGCAACCCAGCGCATCCACATTTTCCCATTTGTGAGATCTCAGAATCAAAATACCCTCAGGCACCAATTTTTATCCCTTTAACACTGGTCGATTCATGCTTCACCTTTGACCTCGAAGCAACCCAGCGCATCCACATTTTCCCATTTGTGAGATCTCAGAATCAAAATACCCTCAGGCACCAATTGTTAGCCCTTTAACACTGGTCGATTCATGCTTCACCTTTGACCTCGAAGGAACCCAGCGCATCCACATTTTCCCATTTGTGAGATCTCAGAATCAAAATACCCTCAGGCACCAA
The DNA here is from genome assembly GCA_038380435.1 of Ryuthela nishihirai. Taxonomy (NCBI): domain Eukaryota; kingdom Metazoa; phylum Arthropoda; class Arachnida; order Araneae; family Heptathelidae; genus Ryuthela; species Ryuthela nishihirai. Next base: position 81,335,554 of record JAWZYU010000003.1, on the reverse strand, counting down.
TTTTTAGCCCTTTAACACTGGTCGATTCATGCTTCACCTTTGACCTCGAAGGAACCCAGCGCATCCACATTTTCCCATTTGTGAGATCTCAGAATCAAAATACCCTCAGGTACCAATTGTTAACCCTTTAACACTGGTCGATTCATGCTTCACCTTTGACCTCGAAGGAACCCAGCGCATCCACATTTTCCCATTTGTGAGATCTCAGAATCAAAATACCCTCAGGCACAAATTTTTAGCCCTTTAACACTGGTCGATTCATGCTTCACCTTTGACCTCGAAGGAACCCAGCGCATCCACATTTTCCCATTTGTGAGATCTCAGAATCAAAATACCCTCAGGCACCAATTGTTAGCCCTTTAAAACTGGTCGATTCATGCTTCACCTTTGACCTCGAAGGAACCCAGCGCATCCACATTTTCCCATTTGTGAGATCTCAGAATCAAAATACCCTCAGGCACCAATTTTTAGCCCTTTAACACTGGTCGATTCATGCTTCACCTTTGACCTCGAAGGAACCCAGCGCATCCACATTTTCCCATTTGTGAGATCTCAGAATCAAAATACCCTCAGGCACCAATTGTTAGCCCTTTAACACTGGTCGTTTCATGCTTCACCTTTGACCTCGAAGGAACCCAGCGCATCCACATTTTCCCATTTGTGAGATCTCAGAATCAAAATACCCTCAGGCACCAATTTTTAGCCCTTTAACACTGGTCGATTCATGCTTCACCTTTGACCGCGAAGGAACCCAGCACTTCCACATTTTCACATTTGTGAGATCTCAGAATCAAAATACCTTCAGGCATCAATTTTTAGCCGTTTAAGACTGGTCGATTCATGCTTCACCTTTGACCTCGAAGGAACCCAGCGCATCCACATTTTCCCATTTGTGAGATCTCAGAATCAAAATACCCTCAGGCACCAATTGTTAGCCCTTTAACACTGGTCGATTCATGCTTCACCTTTGACCTCGAAGGAACCCAGCGCATCCACATTTTCCCATTTGTGAGATCTCAGAATCAAAATACCCTCAGGCACCAATTTTTATCCCTTTAACACTGGTCGATTCATGCTTCACCTTTGACCTCGAAGCAACCCAGCGCATCCACATTTTCCCATTTGTGAGATCTCAGAATCAAAATACCCTCAGGCACCAATTGTTAGCCCTTTAACACTGGTCGATTCATGCTTCACCTTTGACCTCGAAGGAACCCAGCGCATCCACATTTTCCCATTTGTGAGATCTCAGAATCAAAATACCCTCAGGCACCAATTTTTAGCCCTTTAACACTGGTCGATTCATGCTTCACCTTTGACCTCGAAGGAACCCAGCGCATCCACATTTTCCCATTTGTGAGATCTCAGAATCAAAATACCCTCAGGCACCAATTGTTAGCCCTTTAACACTGGTCGATTCATGCTTCACCTTTGACCTCGAAGGAACCCAGCGCATCCACATTTTCCCATTTGTGAGATCTCAGAATCAAAATACCCTCAGGCACCAATTTTTAGCCCTTTAACACTGGTCGATTCATGCTTCACCTTTGACCCTGAAGGAACCCAGCGCATCCACAATTTCCCATTTGTGAGATCTCAGAATCAAAATACCCTCAGGCACCAATTGTTAGCCCTTTAACACTGGTCGATTCATGCTTCACCTTTGACCTCGAAGGAACCCAGCGCATCCACATTTTCCCATTTGTGAGATCTCAGAATCAAAATACCCTCAGGCACCAATTTTTAGCCCTTTAACACTGGTCGATTCATGCTTCACCTTTGACCTCGAAGGAACCCAGCGCATCCACATTTTCCCATTTGTGAGATCTCAGAATCAAAATACCCTCAGGTACCAATTGTTAACCCTTTAACACTGGTCGATTCATGCTTCACCTTTGACCTCGAAGGAACCCAGCGCATCCACATTTTCCCATTTGTGAGATCTCAGAATCAAAATACCCTCAGGCACAAATTTTTAGCCCTTTAACACTGGTCGATTCATGCTTCACCTTTGACCTCGAAGGAACCCAGCGCATCCACATTTTCCCATTTGTGAGATCTCAGAATCAAAATACCCTCAGGCACCAATTGTTAGCCCTTTAAAACTGGTCGATTCATGCTTCACCTTTGACCTCGAAGGAACCCAGCGCATCCACATTTTCCCATTTGTGAGATCTCAGAATCAAAATACCCTCAGGCACCAATTTTTAGCCCTTTAACACTGGTCGATTCATGCTTCACCTTTGACCTCGAAGGAACCCAGCGCATCCACATTTTCCCATTTGTGAGATCTCAGAATCAAAATACCCTCAGGCACCAATTGTTAGCCCTTTAACACTGGTCGATTCATGCTTCACCTTTGACCTCGAAGGAACCCAGCGCATCCACATTTTCCCATTTGTGAGATCTCAGAATCAAAATACCCTCAGGCACCAATATTTAGCCCTTTAACACTGGTCGATTCATGCTTCAGCTTTGACCTCGAAGGAATCCAGCGCATCCACATTTTCCCATTTGTGAGATCTCAGAATCAAAATACCCTCAGGCACAAATTATTACCCTTTTAACACTGGTTGATTCATGCTTCAACTTTGACCTCGAAGGAACCCAGCGCATCCACATTTTCCCATTTGTGAGATCTCAGAATCAAAATACCCTCAGGCACCAATATTTAGCCCTTTAACACTGGTCGATTCATGCTTGAGCTTTGACCTCGAAGGAATCCAGCGCATCCACATTTTCCCATTTGTGAGATCTCAGAATCAAAATACCCTCAGGCACAAATTATTACCCTTTTAACACTGGTCGATTCATGCTTCACCTTTGACCTCGAAGGAACCCAGCGCATCCACATTTTCCCATTTGTGAGATCTCAGAATCAAAATACCCTCAGGCACAAATTTTTAGCCCTTTAACACTGGTCGATTCATGCTTCACCTTTGACCTCGAAGGAACCCAGCGCATCCACATTTTCCCATTTGTGAGATCTCAGAATCAAAAAACCCTCAGGCACCAATTGTTAGCCCTTTAAAACTGGTCGATTCATGCTTCACCTTTGACCTCGAAGGAACCCAGCGCATCCACATTTTCCCATTTGTGAGATCACAGAATCAAAATACCCTCAGGCACCAATTGTTAGCCCTTTAACACTGGTCGATTCATGCTTCACCTATGACCTCGAAGGAACCCAGCGCATCCACATTTTCCCATTTGTGAGATCTCAGAATCAAAATACCCTCAGGCACCAATTGTTAGCCCTTTAACACTGGACGATTCATGCTTCACCTTTGACCTCGAAGGAACCCAGCGCATCCACATTTTCCCATTTGTGAGATCTCAGAATCAAAATACCCTCAGGCACCAATTGTTAGCCCTTTAACACTGGTCGATTCATGCTTGACCTTTGACCTCGAAGGAACCCAGCGCATCCACATTTTCCCATTTGTGAGATCTCAGAATCAAAATACCCTCAGGCACCAATTGTTAGCCCTTTAACACTGGTCGATTCATGCTTCACCTTTGACCTCGAAGGAACCCAGCGCATCCACATTTTCCCATTTGTGAGATCTCAGAATCAAAATACCCTCAGGCACCAATTTTTAGCCCTTTAACACTGGTCGATTCATGCTTCACCTTTGACCTCGAAGGAACCCAGCGCATCCACATTTTCCCATTTGTGAGATCTCAGAATCAAAATACCCTCAGGTACCAATTATTAACCCTTTAACACTGGTCGAGTCATGCTTCACCTTTGACCTCGAAGGAACCCAGCGCATCCACATTTTCCCATTTGTGAGATCTCAGAATCAAAATACCCTCAGGCACCAATTGTTAGCCCTTTAACACTGGTCGATTCATGCTTCACCTTTGACCTCGAAGGAACCCAGCGCATCCACATTTTCCCATTTGTGAGATCTCAGAATCAAAATACGCTCAGGCACCAATTTTTAGCCCTTTAACACTGGTCGATTCATGCTTCACCTTTGATCTCGAAGGAACCCAGAGCATCCACATTTTCCCATTTGTGAGATCTCAGAATCAAAATACCCTCAGGCACCAATTGTTAGCCCTTTAACACTGGTCGTTTCATGCTTCACATTTGACCACGACGGAACCAAGCGCATCCACATTTTCCCATTTGTGAGATCTCAGAATCAAAATACGCTCAGGCACCAATTTTTAGCCCTTTAACACTGGTCTATTCATGCTTCACCTTTGACCTCGAAGGAACCCAGCGCATCCACATTTTCCCATTTGTGAGATCTCAGAATCAAAATACCCTCAGGCACCAATTGTTAGCCCTTTAACACTGGTCGATTCATGCTTCACCTTTGACCGCGAAGGAACCCAGCACTTCCACATTTTCACATTTGTGAGATCTCAGAATCAAAATACCCTCAGGCATCAATTTTTAGCCGTTTAAGACTGGTCGATTCATGCTTCACCTTTGACCTCGAAGGAACCCAGCGCATCCACATTTTCCCATTTGTGAGATCTCAGAATCAAAATACCCTCAGGTACCAATTGTTAGCCCTTTAACACTGGTCGATTCATGCTTCACCTTTGACCTCGAAGGAACCAAGCGCATCCACAGTTTCCCATTTGTGAGATCTCAGAATCAAAATACCCTCAGGCACCAATTGTTAGCCCTTTAACACTGGTCGATTCATGCTTCACCTTTGACCTCGAAGGAACCCAGCGCATCCACATTTTCCCATTTGTGAGATCTCAGAATCAAAATACCCTCAGGCATCAATTTTTATCCCTTTAACACTGGTCAATTCATGCTTTACCTTTGACCTCGAAGGAACCCAGCGCATCCACATTTTCCCATTTGTGAGATCTCAGAATCAAAATACCCTCAGGTACCAATTGTTAGCCCTTTAACACTGGTCGATTCATGCTTCACCTTTGACCTCGAAGGAACCCAGCGCATCCACATTTTCCCATTTGTGAGATCTCACAATCAAAATACCCTCAGGTACCAATTGTTAGCCCTTTAACAGTGCTCGATTCATGCTTCACCCTTGACCTCGAAGGAACCCAGCGCATCCACATTTTCCCATTTGTGAGATCTCAGAATCAATATACCCTGAGGCACCAATTGTTAGCCCTTTAACACTGGTCGATTCATGCTTCACCTTTGACCTCGAAGGAACCCAGCGCATCCACATTTTCCCATTTGTGAGATCTCAGAATCAAAATACCCTCAGGCATTAATTTTTAGCCCTTTAACACTGGTCGATTCATGCTTCACCTTTGACTTCGAAGGAACCCAGCTCATCCACATTTTCCCATTTGTGAGATCTCAGAATCAAAATACCGTCAGGTACCAATTGTTAGCCCTTTAACACTGGTCGATTCATGCTTCACCTTTGACCTCCAAGTAACCCAGCGCATCCACATTTTCCAATTTGTGAGATCTCAGAATCAAAATACCCTCAGGCACCAATTGTTAGCCCTTTAACACTGGTCGATTCATGCTTCACCTTTGACCTCGAAGGAACCCAGCGCTTCCACATTTTCCCATTTGTGAGATCTCAGAATCAAAATACCCTCAGGCACCAATTTTTAGCCCTTTAACACTGGTCGATTCATGCTTCACCTTCGATCTCGAAGGAACCCAGCGCATCCACATTTTCCCATTTGTGAGATCTCAAAATCAAAATACCCTCAGGCACCAATTGTTAGCCATTTAACACTGGTCGATTCATGCTTCACCTTTGACCGCGAAGGAACCCAGCACATCCACATTTTCCCATTTGTGAGATCTCAGAATCAAAATACCCTCAGGCACCAATTTTTAGCCCTTTAACACTGGTTGATTCATGCTTCACCTTTGACCTCGAAGGAACCCAGCGCATCCACATTTTCCCATTTGTGAGATCTCAGAATCAAAATACCCTCAGGCACCAATTGTTAGCCCTTTAACACTGGTCGATTCATGCTTCAACTTTGACCTCGAAGGAACCCAGCGCATCCACATTTTCCCATTTGTGAGATCTCAGAATCAAAATACCCTAAGGCACCAATTTTTAGCCCTTTAACACTGGTCGATTCATGCTTCACCTTTGACCTCGAAGGAACCCAGCGCATCCACATTTTCCCATTTGTGAGATCTCAGAATCAGAATACCCTCAGGCACCAATTTTTAGCCCTTTAACACTGGTCGATTCATGCTTCACCTTTGACCTCGAAGGAACCCAGCGCATCCATATTTTCCCATTTGTGAGATCTCAGAATCAAAATACCCCAAAGTATCAATTTTTGCTGTCTAGCAATGAGAGATTTAAAGTTGACCTTTGACCTCGTAGGATCCCAGCGCATCCACATTTTCCAATTTGTGAGATCTCAGAATCAAAACCCCCCAAGTACCTATTTTTAGCTCTATATCAATGAGAGATCTAAAGTTGACCTTTGACCTCGAAGGAACCAGCAGAATCAAAATACCCTCAGGCACCAATTGTTAGCCCTTAACCCTGGTCGATTCATGCTTGACCTTTGACCTCGAAGGAACCCAACGCATCCACATTTTCATATTTGTAAGATCTCAGAATCAAAATACCCTCAGGCACCAATCTTTAGCCCTTTAACACTGGTCGATTCATGCTTCACCTTTGACCTCGAAGGAACCCAGCGCATCCACATTTTCCCATTTGTGAGATCTCAGAATCAAAATACACCCAAGTGCCAATTTTTAGCTCTGTAGCAATGAGAGATCTAAAGTTGACCTTTGACCTCGAAGGAACACAGCGCATTCGCATTTTCCCATTTGTGAGATCTCAGAATCAAAATATCCCCAAGTACCAATTTTTAGCTCTCTAGCAATGAAAGATCTAAAGTTGACCTTTGACCTCGAAGGAACCCAGCGCATCCACATTTTCCCATTTGTGAGATCTCAGAATCAAAATACACCCAAGTATCAATTTTTAGCTCTCTGGCAATGAGAGATGTAATGTTTATCTTTGACCTCGAAGGAACCCAGCGCATCCACATTTTCCAATTTGTGAGATCTCAGAATCAGAATACCCCCAAGTACCTATTTTTAGCTCTCTATCAATGAGAGATCTAAAGTTGACCTTTGACCTCGAAGGAACCCAGCGCATCCACATTTTCCCATTTGTGAGATCTCAGAATCAAAATACCCCCAAGTACCAATTTTTAGCTCTCTAGCAATGAGAGATCTAAAGTTGACCTTTGACCTCGAAGGAACCCAGCGCATCCACATTTTCCAATTTTGAGATCTCAGAATCAAAATACCCTCAGGCACCAATTGTTAGCCCTTTAACACTGGTCGATTCATGCTTCACCTTTGACCTCGAAGGAACCCTGCGCATCCACATTTTCCCATTTGTAAAATCTCAGAATCAAAATATCCCCAAGTACCAATTTTTAGCTCTCTAGCAATGAGAGACCTAAAGTTGACCTTTGACCTCGAAGGAACCCAGCGCATCCACATTTTTTCATTTGTGAGATCTCAGAATCAAAATACCCCCAAGTACCAATTTTTAGATCTCTAGCAATGAGAGATCTAAAGTTGACCTTTGACCTCGAAGGAACCCAGCGCATCCGCATTTTCCCATTTGTGAGATATCAGAATGGAAATATCCCCAAGTACCAATTTTTAGCTCTCTAGCAATGAGAGATCTAAAGTTGACCTTTGATCTCGAAGGAACCCAGCGCATCCACATTTTCCCATTTGTGAGATCTCAGAATCAAAATACCCTCAGGCACCAATTGTTAGCCCTTTAACACTGGTCGTTTCATGCTTCACCTTTGACCTCGAAGGAACCAAGCGCATCCACATTTTCCCATTTGTGAGATCTCAGAATCAAAATACGCTCAGGCACCAATTTTTAGCCCTTTAACACTGGTCTATTCATGCTTCACCTTTGACCTCGAAGGAACCCAGCGCATCCACATTTTCCCATTTGTGAGATCTCAGCATCAAAATATCCCCAAGTACCAATTTTTAGCTCTCTAGCAATGAGAGACCTAAAGTTGACCTTTGACCTCGAAGGAACCCAGCGCATCCACATTTTCCAATTTGTGTGATCTCAGAATCAAAATACCCCCAAGTACCTATTTTTAGCTCTCTATCAATGAGAGATCTAAAGTTTAACTTTGACCTCGAAGGAACCCAGCGCATCCACATTTTCCCATTTGTGAGATCTCAGAATCAAAATACCCCCAACTACCAATTTTTAGCTCTCTAGCAATGAGAGATCTAAAGTTGAACTTTGACCTCGAAGGAAAACAGCGCATCCACATTTTCCCATTTGTGAGATCTCAGAATCAAAATACCCTCAGGCACCAATTGTTAGCCCTTTATCACTGGTCGATTCATGCTTCACCTTTGACCTCGAAGGAACCCAGCGCATCCACATTTTCCCATTTGTAAGATCTCAGAATCAAAATACCCTCATTCACCAATCTTTAGCGCTTTAACACTGGTCGATTCATGCTTCACCTTTGACCTCGAAGGAACCCAGCGCATCCACATTTTCCCATTTGTGAGATCTCAGAATCAAAATACCCCTAAGTATCAATTTTTAGTTCTCTAGGAACGAGAGACCTAAAGTTGACCTTTGACCTCGAAGGAACCCAGCGCATCCACATTTTCCCATTTGTGAGATCTCAAAATCAAAATACCCTCAGGCACCAATTGTTAGCCCTTTAACACTGATCAATTCATGATTGACCTTTGACCTCGAAGGAACCCAACGCATCCACATTTTCCCATTTGTAAGATCTCAGAATCAAAATACCCTCAGGCACCAATTGTTAGCCCTTTAACACTGGTCGATTCATGCTTCAGATTTGACCTCGAAGGAATCCAGCGCATCCACATTTTCCCATTTGTAAGATCTCAGAATCAAAATATCCCCAAGTACCAATTTTTAGCTCTGTAGCAATGAGAGATCTAAAGTTGACCTTTGACCTCGAAGGAACCCAGCGCATCCACATTTTCCCATTTGTGAGATCTCAGAATCAAAATATCCCCAAGTCCCAATTTTTAGCTCTCTAGCAATGAGAGATCTAAAGTTGACCTTTGACCTCGAAGGAACCAAGCACATCCACATTTTCCCATTTGTGAGATATCAGAATCAAAATATCCCCAAGTACCAATTTTTAGCTCTCTAGCAATGAGAGATCTAAAGTTGACCTTTGACCTCGAAGGAACCCAGCGCATCCACATTTTCCCATTTGTGAGATCTCAGAATCAAAATACCCTCAGGCACCAATCTTTAGCCCTTTAACACTGGTCGATTCATGCTTCACCTTTGACCTCGAAGGAACCCAGGGCATCCACATTTTCCCATTTGTGAGATCTCAGAATCAAAATACCCCCAAGTACCAATTTTTATCTCTCTAGCAACGAGAGATCTAAAGTTGACCTTTGACCTCGAAGGAACCCAGCGCATCCACATTTTCCCATTTGTGAGATCTCAGAATCAAAATATCCCCAAGAACCAATTTTTAGCTCTCTAGCAATGAGAGATCTAAAGTTGACCTTTGACCTCGAAGGAACCGAGCGCATCCACATTTTCCCATTTGTGAGATCTCAGAATCAAAATACCCCCAAGTATCAATTTTTAGCTCTCTAGCAATGAGAGATCTAAAGTTGACCTTTGACCTCGAAGGAACCCAGCGCATCCACATTTTCCCATTTGTGAGATCTCAGAATCAAAATACCCCCAAGTACCAATTTTTAGCTCTCTAGCAATGAGAGATCTAAAGTTGACCTTTGACCTCGAAGGAACCCAGCGCATGCACATTTTCCCATTTGTGAGATATCAGAATCAAAATATCCCCAAGTACCAATATTTAGCTCTCTAGCAATGAGAGATCTAAAGTTGACCTTTGACCTCGAAGAAACCCAGCGCATCCACATTTTCCCATTTGTGAGATCTCAGAATCAAATTACCCCCAAGTATCAATTTTTAGCTCTCTAGCAATGAGAGATCTAAAGTTGACCTTTGACCTCGAAGGAACCCAGCGCATCCACATTTTCCAATTTGTGAGATCTCAGAATCAAAATACCCCCAAGTACCAATTTTTAGCTCTCTATCAATGAGAGATCTAAAGTTGACCTTTGACCTCGAAGGAACCCAGCGCATCCACATTTTCCCATTTGTGAGATCTCACAATCAAAATACCACCAAGTACGAATTTTTAGCTCTCTAGCAATGAGAGATCTAAAGTTGACCTTTGACATCGAAGGAACCCAGCGCATCCACATTTTCCCATTTGTGAGATCTCAGAATCAAAATACCCCCAAGTACCAATTTTTAGCTCTCTAGCAATGAGAGATCTAAAGTTGACCTTTGACCTCGAAGGAACCCAGTGCATCCACATTTTCCCATTTGTGAGATCTCAGAATCAAAATACCCTGAGGCACCAATTGTTAGCCCTTTAACACTGGCCGATTCATGCTTCACCTTTGACCTCGAAGGAACCCAGCGCATCCACATTTTCCCATTTGTGAGATCTCAGAATCAAAATACCCCCAAGTACCAATTTTGAGCTCTGTAGCAATGAGAGATCTAAAGTTGACCTTTAACCTCGAAGGAACCCAGCGTATCCACATTTTTCCATTTCTGAGATCACAGAATCAAAATACCCCCAAGTACCAATTTTTAGCTCTGTAGCAATGAGAGATCTAAAGTTGACCTTTGACCTCGAAGGAACCCAGCGCATCCACATTTTCCCATTTGTGAGATCTCGGAATCAAAATACCCTCAGGCATCAATTGTTAGCCCTTTAACACTGGTCGATTCATGCTTCACCTTTGACCTCGAAGGAACCCAGCGCATCCACATTTTTCCATTTGTGAGATCTCAGAATCAAAGTACCCCTAAGTACCAATTTTTAGCTCTCTAGCAATGAGAGATCTAAAGTTGACCTTTGACCTCGAAGGAACCCAGCGCATCCACATTTTCCCATTTGTGAGTTCTCAGAATCAAAATACCCCCAAGTACCAATGGTTAGCCCTTTAACACTGGTCGATTCATGCTTGACCTTTGATCTCGAAGGAACCCAACGCATCCACATTTTCCCATTTGTAAGATCTCAGAATCAAAATACCCTCAGGCACCAATCTTTAGCCCTTTAACACTGGTCGATTCATACTTCACCTTTGACCTCGAAGGAACCCAGCGCATCCAAATTTTCCCATTTGTGAGATCTCAGAATCAAAATACACACAAGTACCAATTTTTAGCTCTGTAGCAATGAGAGATCTAAAGTTGACCTTTGACCTCGAAGGAACCCAGCGCATCCACATTTTCCCATTTGTGAGATATCAGAATCAAAATATCCCCAGTACCAATTTTTAGCTCTCTAGCAATGAAAGATCTAAAGTTGAACTTTGACCTCGAAGGAACCCAGCGCATACACATTTTCCCATTTGTGAGATCTCAGAATCAAAATACCCCCAAGTACCAATTTTTAGCTCTCTAGCAATGAGAGATCTAAAGTTGACCTTTGACGTCGAAGTAACCCAGCGCATCCACATTTTCCCATTTGTGAGATCTGAGAATCAAAATACCCCCAAGTACCAATTTTTAGCTCTCTAGCAATGAGAGATCTAAAGTTGACCTTTGACCTCGAAGGAACCCAGCGCATCCACATTTTCCCATTTGTGAGATCTCAGAATCAAAATACCCCCAAGTGCCAATTTTTAGCTCTCTAATAATGAGAGATCTAAAGTTGACCTTTGACCTCGAAGGAACCCAGCGCATCCACATTTTCCCATTTGTGAGATCTCAGAATCAAAATACCCCCAAGTACCAATTTTTAGCTCTCTAGCAATGAGAGATCTAAAGTTGACCTTTGACCTCGAAGGAACCCAGCGCATGCACATTTTCCCATTTGTGAGATATCAGAATCAAAATATCCCCAAGTACCAATATTTAGCTCTCTAGCAATGAGAGATCTAAAGTTGACCTTTGACCTCGAAGAAACCCAGCGCATCCACATTTTCCCATTTGTGAGATCTCAGAATCAAATTACCCCCAAGTATCAATTTTTAGCTCTCTAGCAATGAGAGATCTAAAGTTGACCTTTGACCTCGAAGGAACCCAGCGCATCCACATTTTCCCACTTGTGAGGTCTCAGAATCAAAATACCCCCAAGTACCAATTGTTGGCCCTTTAACACTGGTCGATTCATGCTTGACCTTTGACCTCGAAGGAACCCAGAGCATCCACATTTTCCCATTTGTGAGATCTCAGAATCAAAGTACCCCTAAGTACCAATTTTTAGCTCTCTAGCAATGAGAGATCTAAAGTTGATCTTTGACCTCGAAGGAACCCAGCGCATCCACATTTTCCCATTTGTGAGATCTCAGAATCAAAATACCCCCAAGTACCAAATTTTAGCTCTGTAGCAATGAGAGATCTAAAGTTGACCTTTGACCTCGAAGGAACCCAGCGCATCCACATTTTCCCATTTGTGAGATCTCGGAATCAAAATACCCTCAGGCACCAATCTTTAGCCCTTTAACACTGGTTGATTCATACTTCACCTTTGACCTCGAAGGAACCCAGCGCATCCACTTTTTCCCATTTGTGAGATCTCAGAATCAAAATACACCCAAGTACCAATTTTTAGCTCTGTAGCAATGAGAGATCTAAAGTTGACCTTTGACCTCGAAGGAACCCAGCGCATCCACTTTTTCCCATTTGTGAGATATCAGAATCAAAATATCCCCAAGTACCAATTTTTAGCTCTCTAGCAATGAAAGATCTAAAGTTGACCTTTGACCTCGAAGGAACGCAGCGCATCCACATTTTCCCATTTGTGAGATCTCAGAATCAAAATACCCCCAAGTACCAATTTTTAGCTCTCTAGCAATGAGAGATCTAAACTTGACCTTTGACGTCGAAGTAACCCACCGCATCCACATTTTCCCATTTGTGAGATCTCAGAATCAAAATACCCCCAAGTACCAATTTTTAGCTCTCTAGCAATGAGAGATCTAAAGTTGACCTTTGACCTCGAAGGAACTCAGCGCATCCACATTTTCCCATTTGTGACATCTCAGAATCAAAATACCCCCAAGTACCAATTTTTAGCTCTCTAACAATGAGAGATCTAAAGTTGACCTTTGACCTCGAAGGAACCCAGCGCATCCACATTTTCCCATTTGTGAGATCTCAGAATCAAAATACCCCCAAGTACCAATTTTTAGCTGTCTAGCAATGAGAGATCTAAAGTTGACCTTTGACCTCGAAGGAACCCAGCGCATCCACATTTTCCCATTTGTGAGATCTCAGAATCAAAATACCCCCAAGTATCAATTTTTAGCTCTCTAGCAATGAGAGATCTAAAGTTGATCTTTGACCTCGAAGGAACCCAGCGCATCCACATTTTCCTATTTGTGAGATCTCAGAATCAAAATACCTCCAAGTACCTATTTTTAGCTCTCTATCAATGAGAGATCTAAAGTTGACCTTTGACCTCGAAGGAACCCAGCGCATCCACATTTTCCCATTTGTGAGATCTCAGAATCAAAATACCCCCAAGTACCAATTGTTGGCCCTTTAACACTGGTCGATTCATGCTTGACCTTTGACCTCGAAGGAACCCAACGCATCCACATTTTCCCATTTGTAAGATCTCAGAATCGAAATACCCTCAGGCACCAATCTTTAGCCCTTTAACACTGGTCGATTCATGCTTCACCTTTGACCTCGAAGGAACCCAGCGCATCCACATTTTCCCATTTGTGAGATCTCAGAATCAAAATAAACCCAAGTACCACTTTTTGGCTCTGTAGCAATGAGAGATCTAAAGTTGACCTTTGACCTCGAAGAAACCCAGCGCATCTACAATTTCCCATTTGTGAGATCTCAGAATCAAAATACCCCCAAGTACCAATTTTTAGATCTCTAGCAATGAGAGATCTAAAGTTGACCTTTGACCTCGAAGGAACCCAGCGCATCCACATTTTCCCATTTGTGAGATCTCAGAATCAAAATACCCTCAGGCACCAATTGTTAGCCCTTTAACACTGGTCGATTCATGCTTGACCTTTGACCTCGAAGGAACCCAGCGCATCCACATTTTCCCATTTGTAAGATCTCAGAATCAAAATACCCTCAGGCACCAATTGTTAGCCCTTTAACACTGGTCGATTCATGCTTCACCTTTGACCTCGAAGGAACCCAGCGCATCCACATTTTCCCATTTGTGAGATCTCAGAATCAAAATAAACCCAAGTACCCCTTTTTGGCTCTGTAGCAATGAGAGATCTAAAGTTGACCTTTGACCTCGAAGGAACCCAGCGCATCGACATTTTCCCATTTGTGAGATCTCAGAATCAAAATATCCCCAAGTACCAATTTTTAGCTCTCTAGCAATGAAAGATCTAAAGTTGACCTTTGACCTCGAAGGAACCCAGCGCATCCACATTTTCCCATTTGTGAGATCTCAGAATCAAAATACCCCCAAGTATCAATTTTTAGCTCTCTAGCAATGAGAGATCTAAAGTTGATCTTTGACCTCGAAGGAACCCAGCGCATCCACATTTTCCTATTTGTGAGATCTCAGAATCAAAATACCTCCAAGTACCTATTTTTAGCTCTCTATCAATGAGAGATCTAAAGTTGACCTTTGACCTCGAAGGAACCCAGCGCATCCACATTTTCCCATTTGTGAGATCTCAGAATCAAAATACCCCCAAGTACCAATTGTTGGCCCTTTAACACTGGTCGATTCATGCTTGACCTTTGACCTCGAAGGAACCCAACGCATCCACATTTTCCCATTTGTAAGATCTCAGAATCGAAATACCCTCAGGCACCAATCTTTAGCCCTTTAACACTGGTCGATTCATGCTTCACCTTTGATCTCGAAGGAACCCAGCGCATCCACATTTTCCCATTTGTGAGATCTCAGAATCAAAATATCCCCAAGTACCAATTTTTAGCTCTCTAGCAATGAAAGATCTAAAGTTGACCTTTGACCTCGAATGAACCCACCGCATCCACATTTTCCCATTTGTGAGATCTCAGAATCAAAATATCCCCAAGTACCAATTTTTAGCTCTCTAGCAATGAAAGATCTAAAGTTGACCTTTGACCTCGAATGAACCCACCGCATCCACATTTTCCCATTTGTGAGATCTCAGAATCAAAATACCCCCCAAGTACCAATTTTTAGTCTCTCTAGCAATGAGAGATCTAAAGTTGACCTTTGACCTCGAAGGAATCCAGTGCATCCACATTTTCCCATTTGTGAGATCTCAGAATCAAAATACCCCCAAGTACGAATTTTTAGCTCTCTAGCAATGAGAGATCTAAAGTTGACCTTTGACCTCGAAGGAACCCAGCGCATCCACATTTTCCCATTTGTGAGATCTCAGAATCAAAATACCCCCAAGTACGAATTTTTAGCTCTCTAGCAATGAGAGATCTAAAGTTGAGTTTTGACCTCGAAGGAAACCAGCGCATCCACATTTTCCCATTTGTGAGATCACAGAATCAAAATATCCCCAAGTACCAATTTTTAGCTCTCTAGCAATGAGAGATCTAAAGTTGACCTTTGACCTCGAAGGAACCCAGCGCATCCACATTTTCCCATTTGTGAGATCTCAGAATGTAAATACCCCCAAGTACCAATTTTTAGCTCTCTAGCAATGAGAGATCTAAAGTTGACCTTTGACCTCGAAGGAACCCAGCGCATCCACATTTTCCCATTTGTGAGATCTCAGAATCAAAATACCCCCAAGTACCAATTTTTAGCTCTCTATCAATGAGAGATCTAAAGTTGAACTTTGACCTCGAAGGAACCCAGCGCATCCACATTTTCCCATTTGTGAGATCTCAGAATCAAAATACCCCCAAGTACGAATTTTTAGCTCTCTAGCAATGAGAGATCTAAAGTTGATTTTTGACCTCGAAGGAACCCAGCGCATCCACATTTTCCCATTTGTGAGATCACAGAATCAAAATATCCCCAAGTACCAATTTTTAGCTCTCTAGCAATGAGAGATCTAAAGTTGACCTTTGACCTCGAAGGAACCCAGCGCATCACATTTTCCCATTTGTGAGATCTCAGAATAAAAATATCCCCCAAGTACCAATTTTTAGCTCTCTAGCAATGAGAGATCTACAGTTGACCTTTGACCTCGAAGGAACCCAGCGCATCCACATTTTCCCATTTGTGAGATCTCAGAATCAAAATACCCCCCAAGTACCAATTTATAGCTCTCTAGCAATGAGAGATCTAAAGTTGACCTTTGACGTCGAAGGAACCCAGCGCATCCACATTTTCCCATTTGTGAGATCTCAGAATAAAAATATCCCCAAGTACCAATTTTTAGCTCTCTAGCAATGAAAGATCTAAAGTTGACCTGTGACCTCGAAGGAACCCAGCGCATCCACATTTTCCCATTTGTGAGATCTCAGAATCAAAATACCCCCAAGTATCAATTTTTAGCTCTCTAGCAATGAGAGATCTAAGGTTGACCTTTGACCTCGAAGGAACCCAGCGCATCCACATTTTCCAATTT
Source organism: Ryuthela nishihirai (assembly GCA_038380435.1). Classification (NCBI taxonomy): domain Eukaryota; kingdom Metazoa; phylum Arthropoda; class Arachnida; order Araneae; family Heptathelidae; genus Ryuthela; species Ryuthela nishihirai. The sequence goes on along the minus strand of JAWZYU010000003.1, from coordinate 81,319,035 downwards.
GTGAGATCTCAGAATCAAAATACCCCCAAGTACCTATTTTTAGCTCTCTAGCAATGAGAGATCTAAAGTTGACCTTTGACCTCGAAGGAACCCAGCGCATCAACATTTTCCCATTTGTGAGATCTCAGAATCAAAATACCCTCAGGCACCAATTGTTAGCCCTTTAACACTGATCGATTCATTCTTGACGTTTGACCTCGAAGGAACCCAGCGCATCCACATTTTCCCATTTGTAAGATCTCAGAATCAAAATACACCCAAGTACCAATTTTTAGCTCTGTAGCAATGAGAGATCTAAAGTTGAACTTTGACCTCGAAGGAACCCAGCACATCCACATTTTCCCATTTGTGAGATCTCAGAATCAAAATATCCCCAAGTAGCAATTTTTAGCTCTCTAGCAATGAAAGATCTAAAGTTGACCTTTGACCTCGAAAGAACCCAGCGCATCCACATTTTCCCATTTGTGAGATCTCAGAATCAAAATACCCCTAAGTATCAATTTTTACCTCTCTAGCAATGAGAGATCTAAAGTTGACCTTTGACCTCGAAGGAACCCAGCGCATCCACTTTTCCAATTTGTGAGATCTCAGAATCAAAATACCCCCAAGTACCTATTTTTAGCTCTCTATCAATGAGAGATCTAAAGTTGACCTTTGACCTCGAAGGAACCCAGCGCATCCACATTTTCCCATTTGTGAGATCTCAGAATCAAAATATCTGCAAGTACGAATTTTTAGCTCTCTAGCAATGAGAGATCTAAAGTTGAACTTTGACCTCAAAGGAACCCAGCGCATCCACATTTTCCCATTTGTGAGATCTCAGAATCAAAATACCCCCAAGTACCAATTTTTAGCTCTCTAGCAACGAGAGATCTAAAGTTGACCTTTGACCTCGAATGAACCCAGCGCATCCACATTTTCCCATTTGTGAGATCTCAGAATCAAAATACCCCCAAGTACCAATTTTTAGCTCTCTAGCAATGAAAGATCTAAAGTTGACCTTTCACCTCGAAGGAACCCAGCGAATCCACATTTTCCCATTTGTGAGATCTCAGAATCAAAATACACCCAAGTATCGATTTTTAGCTCTGTAGCAATGAGAGATCTAAAGTTGACATTTGACCTCGAAGGAACCCAGCGCATCCACATTTTTCCATTTCTGAGATCTCAGAATCAAAATACCCCCCAAGTACCAAGTTTTAGCTCTCTAGCAATGAGAGATCTAAAGTTGACCTTCGACCTCGAAGGAACCCAGCGCATCCACATTTTCCCATTTGTGAGATCTCAGAATCAAAATACCCCCAAGTACGAATTTTTAGCTCTCTAGCAATGAGAGATCTAAAGTTGAATTTTGACCTCGAAGGAACCCAGCGCATCCACATTTTCCCATTTGTGAGATCTCAGAATGAAAATACCCCCAAGTACCAATTTTTAGCTCTCTAGCAATGAGAGATCTAAAGTTGACCTTTGACCTCGAAGGAACCCAGCGCATCCACATTTTCCCATTTGTGAGATCTCAGAATCAAAATACCCCCAAGTACCAATTTTTAGCTCTCTATCAATGAGAGATCTAAAGTTGACCTTTGACCTCGAAGGAACCCAGCGCATCCACATTTTCCCATTTGTGAGATCTCAGAATCAAAATACCCCCAAGTACGAATTTTTAGCTCTCTAGCAATGAGAGATATAAAGTTGACCTTTGACCTCGAAGGAACCCAGCACATCCACATTTTCCCATTTGTGAGATCTCAGAATCAAAATACCCCCAAGTACCAATTTTTAGCTCTCTAGCAACGAGAGATCTAAAGTTGACCTTTGACCTCGAAGGAACCCAGCGCATCCACATTTTCCCATTTGTGAGATCTCAGAATCAAAATACCCCCAAGTATTAATTTTTAGCTCTCTAGCAATGAGAGATCTAAAGTTGACCTTTGACCTCGAAGGAACCCAGCGCATCCACATTTTCCAATTTGTGAGATCTCAGAATCAAAATACCCCCAAGTACCAATTTTTAGCTCTGTAGCAATGAGAGATGTAAAGTTGACCTTTGACCTCGAAGGAACCCAGCGCATCCACATTTTCCCATTTGTGAGATCTCAGAATCAAAATACCCCCAAGTACCAATTTTTAGCTCTCTAGCAATGAGAGATCTAAAGTTGACCTTTGACCTCGAAGGAACCCAGCGCATCCACATTTTCCCATTTGTGAGATCTCAGAATCAAAATACCCCCAAGTACCAATTTTTAGCTCTCTATCAATGAGAGATCTAAAGTTGACCATTGACCTCGAAGGAACCCAGCGCATCCACATTTTCCCATTTGTGAGATCTCAGAATCAAAATACCCCCAAGTACGAATTTTTAGCTCTGTAGCAATGAGAGATCTAAAGTTGACCTTTGACCTCGAAGGAACCCAGCGCATCCGCATTTTCCGATTTGTGAGATCTCAGAATCAAAATACCCCCAAGTACCAATTTTTAGCTCTCTAGCAGCGAGAGATCTAAAGTTGACCTTTGACCTCGAATGAACCCAGCGCATCCACATTTTCCCATTTGTGAGATCTCAGAATCAAAATACCCCCAAGTACCAATTTTTAGCTCTCTAGCAATGAAAGATCTAAAGTTGAACTTTCACCTCGAAGGAACCCAGCGAATCCACATTTTCCCATTTGTGAGATCTCAGAATCAAAATACACCCAAGTATCAATTTTTAGCTCTGTAGCAATGAGAGATCTAAAGTTGACCTTTGACCTCGAAGGAACCCAGCGCATCCACATTTTCCCAATTGTGAGATCTCAGAATCAAAATATCCCCAAGTACCAATTTTTAGCTCTCTAGCAATGAGAGATCTAAAGTTGACCTTTGACCTCGAAGGAACCCAGCGCATCCACATTTTCCCATTTGTGAGATATCAGAATCAAAATATCCCCAAGTACCAATTTTTAGCTCTCTAGCAATGAGAGATCTAAAGTTGACCTTTGACCTCGAAGGAACACAGCGCATCCACATTTTCCCATTTGTGAGATCTCAGAATTAAAATACCCCCAAGCACCAATTTTTAGATCTCTAGCAATGAGAGATCTAAAGTTGACCTTTGACCTCGAAGGAACCCAGCGCATCCACATTTTCCCATTTGTGAGATCTCAGAATCAAAACACCCTCAGGCACCAATTGTTAGCCCTTTAACACTGGTCGATTCATGCTTGACCTTTGACCTCGAAGGAACCCAACGCATCCACATTTTCCCATTTCTAAGATCTCAGAATCAAAATACCCCCAAGTACCAATTTTTAGCTCTCTAGCAACGAGAGATCTAAAGTTGACTTTTGACCTCGAAGGAACCCAGCGCATCCACATTTTCCCATTTGTGAGATCTCAGAATCAAAATACCCCCAAGTACCAATTTTTAGCTCTCTAGCAATGAAAGATCTAAAGTTGACCTTTGAACTCGAAGGAACCCAGCGCATCCACATTTTCCCATTTGTGAGATCTTAGAATCAAAATACCCTCAGGCACCAATGGTTAGCCCTTTAACACTGGTCGATTCATGCTTCACCTTTGACGTCGAAGGAACCCAGCGCATCCACATTTTCCCATTTGTAAGATCTCAGAATCAAAATACCCTCAGGCACCAATCTTTAGGCGTTTAACACTGGTCGAATCATGCTTCACCTTTGACCTCGAAGGAACCCAGCGCATCCACCTTTTCCCATTTGTGAGATCTCAGAATCAAAATACCCCCAAGTACCAATTTTTAGCTCTGTAGCAATGAGAGATCTAAAGTTGACCTTTGACCTCGAAGGAACCCAGCGCATCCACATTTTCCCATTTGTGAGATCACAGAATCAAAATATCCCCAAGTACCAATTTTTAGCTCTCTAGCAATGAGAGATCTAGAGTTGATCTTTGACCTCGAAGGAACCCAGCGCATCCACATTTTCCCATTTGTGAGATCTCAGAATCAAAATACCCCCAAGTACCAATTTTTAGCTCTCTAGCAATGAGAGATCTAAAGTTGACCTTTGACCTCGAAGGAACCCAGCGCATCCACATTTTCCTATTTGTGAGATCTCAGAATCAAAATACCCCCAAGTACGAATTTTTAGCTCTCTAGCAATGAGAGATCTAAAGTTGACCTTTGACCTCGAAGGAACCCAGCGCATCCACATTTCCCCATTTGTGAGATGTCAGAATGAAAATACCCCCAAGTACCAATTTTTAGCTCTCTAGCAATGAGAGATCTAAAGTTGACTTTTGACCTCGAAGGAACCCAGCGCATCCACATTTTCCCATTTGTGAGATCTCAGAATCAAAATACCCCCAAGTACCAATTTTTAGCTCTCTATCAATGAGAGATCTAAAGTTGACCTTTGACCTCGAAGGAACCCATCGCATCCACATTTTCCCATTTGTGAGATCTCAGAATCAAAATACCCCCAAGTACGAATTTTTAGCTCTCTAGCAATGAGAGATCTAAAGTTGACCTTTGACCTCGAAGGAACCCAGCGCATCCACATTTTCCCATTTGTGAGATCTCAGAATCAAAATACCCCCAAGTACCAATTTTTAGCTCTCTAGCAACGAGAGATCTAAAGTTGACCTTTGACCTCGAAGGAACCCAGCGCATCCACATTTTCCCATTTGTGAGATCTCAGAATCAAAATACCCCCAAGTACCAATTTTTAGCTCTCTAGCAATGAGAGATCTAAAGTTGATTTTTGACCTCGAAGGAACCCAGCGCATCCACATTTTCCCATTTGTGAGATCACAGAATCAAAATATCCCCAAGTACCAATTTTTAGCTCTCTAGCAATGAGAGATCTAAAGTTGACCTTTGACCTCGAAGGAACCCAGCGCATCCACATTTTCCCATTTGTGAGATCTCAGAATCAAAATACCCCCAAGTATCAATTTTTAACTCTCTAGCAATTAGAGATCTAAAGTTGACCTTTGACCTGGAAGGAACCCAGCGCATCCACATTTTCCAATTTGTGAGATCTCAGAATCAAAATACCCCCAAGTACCAATTTTTAGCTCTCTAGCAATGAGAGATGTAAAGTTGACCTTTGACCTCGAAGGAACCCAGCGCATCCACATTTTCCCATTTGTGAGATCTCAGAATCAAAATACCCCCAAGTACCAATTTTTAGCTCTCTAGCAATGAGAGATCTAAAGTTGACCTTTGACCTCGAAGGAACCCAGCGCATCCACATTTTCCCATTTGTGAGATCTCAGAATCAAAATACCCCCCAAGTACCAATTTTTAGCTCTCTAGCAATGAGAGATCTAAAGTTGACCTTTGACCTCGAAGGAACCCAGCGCATCCACATTTTCCCATTTGTGAGATCTCAGAATCAAAATACCCCCCAAGTACGAATTTTTAGCTCTCTAGCAATGAGAGATCTAAAGTTGACCTTTGACCTCGAAGGAACCCAGCGCATCCACATTTTCCCATTTGTGAGATCTCAGAATGAAAATACCCCCAAGTACCAGATTTTAGCTCTCTAGCAATGAGAGATCTAAAGTTGACCTTTGACCTCGAAGGAACCCAGCGAATCCACATTTTCCCATTTGTGAGATCTCAGAATCAAAATACCCCCCAAGTACGAATTTTTAGCTCTCTAGCAATGAGAGATCTAAAGTTGACCTTTGACCTCGAAGGAACCCAGCGCATCCACATTTTCCCATTTGTGAGATCTCAGAATCAAAATATCCCCAATACCAATTTTTACCTCTCTAGCAATGAGAGATCTAAAGTTGATTTTTGACCTCGAAGGAACCCAGCGCATCCACACTTTCCCATTTGTGAGATTACAGAATCAAAATATCCCCAAGTACCAATTTTTAGCTCTCTAGCAATGAGAGATCTAAAGTTGAGCTTTGACCTCGAAGGAACCCAGCGCATCCACATTTTCCCATTTGTGAGATCTCAGAATCAAAATACCCCCCAAGTACCAATTTTTAGCTCTCTAGCAATGAGAGATCTAAAGTTGACCTTTGACCTCGGAGGAACCCAGCGCATCCACATTTTCCCATTTGTGAGATCTCAGAATCAAAATACCCTCAAGTACCAATTTTTAGCTCTCTATCAATGAGAGATCTAAAGTTGACCTTTGACCTCGAAGGAACCCAGCGCATCCACATTTTCCCATTTGTGAGATCTCAGAATCAAAATACCCCCAAGTACGAATTTTTAGCTCTCTAGCAATGAGAGATCTAAAGTTGACCTTTGACCTCGAAGGAACCCAGCGCATCCACATTTTCCCATTTGTGAGATCTCAGAATCAAAATACCCCCAAGTACCAATTTTTAGCTCTCTAGCAATGAGAGATCTAAAGTTGACCTTTGACCTCGAAGGAACCCAGCGCATCCACATTTTCCCATTTGTGAGATCTCAGAATCAAAATACCCCCAAGTACCAATTTTTAGCTCTCTAGCAATGAGAGATCTAAAGTTGACCTTTGACCTCGAAGGAACCCAGCGCATCCACATTTTCCCATTTGTGAGATCTCAGAATCAAAATACCCCCAAGTACGAATTTTTAGCTCTCTAGCAATGAGAGATCTAAAGTTGACCTTTGACCTCGAAGGAACCCAGCGCATCCACATTTTCCCATTTGTGAGATCTCAGAATCAAAATACCCTCAAGTACCAATTTTTAGCTCTCTATCAATGAGAGATCTAAAGTTGACCTTTGACCTCGAAGGAACCCAGCGCATCCACATTTTCCCATTTGTGAGATCTCAGAATCAAAATACCCCCAAGTACCAATTTTTAGCTCTCTAGCAATGAGAGATCTAAAGTTGACCTTTGACCTCAAAGGAACCCAGCGAATCCACATTTTCCCATTTGTGAGATCTCAGAATCAAAATACCCCCCAAGTACCAATTTTTAGCTCTCTAGCAATGAGAGATCTAAAGTTGACCTTTGACCTCGAAGGAACCCAGCGAATCCACATTTTCCCATTTGTGAGATCTCAGAATCAAAATACCCCCCAAGTACGAATTTTTAGCTCTCTAGCAATGAGAGATCTAAAGTTGACCTTTGACCTCGAAGGAACCCAGCGCATCCACATTTTCCCATTTGTGAGATCTCAGAATCAAAATATCCCCAATACCAATTTTTAGCTCTCTAGCAATGAGAGATCTAAAGTTGATTTTTGACCTCGAAGGAACCCAGCGCATCCACACTTTCCCATTTGTGAGATTACAGAATCAAAATATCCCCAAGTACCAATTTTTAGCTCTCTAGCAATGAGAGATGTAAAGTTGACCTTTGACCTCGAAGGAACCCAGCGCATCCACATTTTCCCATTTGTGAGATCTCAGAATCAAAATACCCCCAAGTACCAATTTTTAGCTCTCTAGCAATGAGAGATCTAAAGTTGACCTTTGACCTCGAAGGAACCCAGTGCATCCACATTTTCCCATTTGTGAGATCTCAGAATCAAAATACCCCCCAAGTACCAATTTTTAGCTCTCTAGCAATGAGAGATCTAAAGTTGACCTTTGACCTCGGAGGAACCCAGCGCATCCACATTTTCCCATTTGTGAGATCTCAGAATCAAAATACCCTCAAGTACCAATTTTTAGCTCTCTATCAATGAGAGATCTAAAGTTGACCTTTGACCTCGAAGGAACCCAGCGCATCCACATTTTCCCATTTGTGAGATCTCAGAATCAAAATACCCCCAAGTACGAATTTTTAGCTCTCTAGCAATGAGAGATCTAAAGTTGACCTTTGACCTCGAAGGAACCCAGCGCATCCACATTTTCCCATTTGTGAGATCTCAGAATCAAAATACCCCCAAGTACCAATTTTTAGCTCTCTAGCAACGAGAGATCTAAAGTTGACCTTTGACCTCGAAGGAACCCAGCGCATCCACATTTTCCCATTTGTGAGATCTCAGAATCAAAATATCCCCAAGTACCAATTTTTAGCTCTCTAGCAATGAGAGATCTAAAGTTGATTTTTGACCTCGAAGGAACCCAGCGCATCAACATTTTCCCATTTGTGAGATCACAGAATCAAAATATCCCCAAGTACCAATTTTTAGCTCTCTAGCAATGAGAGATGTAAAGTTGACCTTTGACCTCGAAGGAACCCAGCGCATCCACATTTTCCCATTTGTGAGATCTCAGAATCAAAATACCCCCAACTACCAATTTTTAGCTCTCTAAAAATGAGAGATCTAAAGTTGACCTTTGACCTCGAAGGAACCCAGCGCATCCACATTTTCCCATTTGTGAGATCTCAGAATCAAAATACCCCCCAAGTACCAATTTTCAGCTCTCTAGCAATGAGAGATCTAAAGTTGACCTTTGACCTCGAAGGAACCCAGCGCATCCACATTTTCCCATTTGTGAGATCTCAGAATCAAAATACCCCCCAAGTACCAATTTTTAGCTCTCTAGCAATGAGAGATCTAAAGTTGACCTTTGACCTCGAAGGAACCCAGCGCATCCACATTTTCCCATTTGTGAGATCTCAGAATCAAAATACCCCCAAGTACCAATTTTTAGCTCTCTATCAATGAGAGATCTAAAGTTGACCTTTGACCTCGAAGGAACCCAGCGCATCCACATTTTCCCATTTGTGAGATCTCAGAATCAAAATACCCCCAAGTACGAATTTTTAGCTCTCTAGCAATGAGAGACCTAAAGTTGACCTTTGACCTCGAGGGAACCCAGCGTATCCACAATTTCCCATTTGTGAGATCTCAGAATCAAAATACCCCCAAGTACCAATTTTTAGCTCTCTAGCAACGAGAGATCTAAAGTTGACCTTTGACCTCGAAGGAACCCAGCGCATCCACATTTTCCCATTTGTGAGATCTCAGAATCAAAATACCCTCAGGCACCAATTGTTAGCCCTTTAACACTGGTCGATTCATGCTACACCTTTGACCTCGAAGGAACCCAGCGCATCCACATTTTCCCATTTGTAAGATCTCAGAATCAAAATACCCTCAGGCACCAATCTTTAGCCCTTTAACACTGGTCGATTCATGCTTCACCTTTGACCTCGAAGGAACCCAGCGCATCCACATTTTCCCATTTGTGAGATCTCAGAATCAAAATACCCCCAAGTACCAATTTTTAGCTCTGTAGCAATGAGAGATCTAAAGCTGACCTTTGACCTCGAAGGAACCCAGCGCATCCACATTTTCCCATTTGTGAGATCACAGAATCAAAATATCCCCAAGTACCAATTTTTAGCTCTCTAGCAATGAGAGATCTAAGGTTGACCTTTGACCTCGAAGGAACCCAGCGCATCCACATTTTCCCATTTGTGAGATCTCAGAATCAAAATACCCCCAAGTATCAATTTTTAGCTCTCTAGCAATGAGAGATCTAAAGTTGACCTTTGACCTCGAAGGAACCCAGCGAATCCACATTTTCCCATTTGTGAGATCTCAGAATCAAAATACCCCCCAAGTACGAATTTTTAGCTCTCTAGCAATGAGAGATCTAAAGTTGACCTTTGACCTCGAAGGAACCCAGCGCATCCACATTTTCCCATTTGTGAGATCTCAGAATCAAAATATCCCCAAGTACCAATTTTTAGCTCTCTAGCAATGATAGATCTAAAGTTGATTTTTGACCTCGAAGGAACCCAGCGCATCCACACTTTCCCATTTGTGAGATCTCAGAATCAAAATACCCCCCAAGTACCAATTTTTAGCTCTCTACCAATGAGAGATCTAAAGTTGACCTTTAGCCTCGGAGGATCCCAGCGCATCCACATTTTCCCATTTGTGAGATCTCAGAATCAAAATACCCTCAAGTACCAATTTTTAGCTCTCTATCAATGAGAGATCTAAAGTTGACCTTTGACCTCGAAGGAACCCAGCGCATCCACATTTTCCCATTTGTGAGATCTCAGAATCAAAATACCCCCAAGTACGAATTTTTAGCTCTCTAGCAATGAGAGATCTAAAGTTGACCTTTGACCTCGAAGGAACCCAGCGCATCGACATTTTCCCATTTGTGAGATCTCAGAATCAAAATACCCCCAAGTACCAATTTTTAGCTCTCTAGCAATGAGAGATCTAAAGTTGACCTTTGACCTCGGAGGAACCCAGCGCATCCACATTTTCCCATTTGTGAGATCTCAGAATCAAAATACCCTCAAGTACCAATTTTTAGCTCTCTATCAATGAGAGATCTAAAGTTGACCTTTGCCCTCGAAGGAACCCAGCGCATCCACATTTTCCCATTTGTGAGATCTCAGAATCAAAATACCCCCAACTACCAATTTTTAGCTCTCTAGAAATGAGAGATCTAAAGTTGACCTTTGACCTCGAAGGAACCCAGCGCATCCACATTTTCCCATTTGTGAGATCTCAGAATCAAAATACCCCCCAAGTACCAATTTTTAGCTCTCTAGCAATGAGAGATCTAAAGTTGACCATTGACCTCGAAGGAACCCAGCGCATCCACATTTTCCCATTTGTGAGATCTCAGAATCAAAATACCCCCCAAGTACCAATTTTTAGCTCTCTAGCAATGAGAGATCTAAAGTTGACCTTTGACCTCGAAGGAACCCAGCGCATCCACATTTTCCCATTTGTGAGATCTCAGAATCAAAATACCCCCAAGTACCAATTTTTAGCTCTCTAGCAACGAGAGATCTAAAGTTGACCTTTGACCTCGAAGGAACCCAGCGCATCCACATTTTCCCATTTGTGAGATCTCAGAATCAAAATACCCCCAAGTACCAATTTTTAGCTCTCTAGCAATGAGAGATCTAAAGTTGACCTTTGACCTCGAAGGAACCCAGCGCATCCACATTTTCCCATTTGTGAGATCTCAGAATCAAAATACCCTCAGGCACCAATTGTTAGCCCTTTAACACTGGTCGATTCATGCTACACCTTTGACCTCGAAGGAACCCAGCGCATCCACATTTTCCCATTTGTGAGATCTCAGAATCAAAATACCCCCAAGTATCAATTTTTAGCTCTCTAGCAATGAGAGATCTAAAGTTGACCTTTGACCTCGAAGGAACCCAGCGCATCCACATTTTCCCATTTGTGAGATCTCAGAATCAAAATACCCCCAAGTACGAATTTTTAGCTCTCTAGCAATGAGAGATCTAAAGTTGACCTTTGACCTTGAAGGAACGCAGCACATCCACATTTTCCCATTTGTGAGATCTCAGAATCAAAATACCCCCAAGTACCATTTTTTAGCTCTCTAACAACGAGAGATCTAAAGTTGACCTTTGACCTCGAAGGAACCCAGCGCATCCACATTTTCCCATTTGTGAGATCTCAGAATCAAAATATCCCCAAGTACCAATTTTTAGCTCTGTAGCAATGAGAGATCTAAAGCTGACCTTTGACCTCGAAGGAACCCAGCGCATCCACATTTTCCCATTTGTGAGATTACAGAATCAAAATATCCCCAAGTACCAATTTTTAGCTCTCTAGCAATGAGAGATCTAAGGTTGACCTTTGACCTCGAAGGAACCCAGCGCATCCACATTTTCCCATTTGTGAGATCTCAGAATCAAAATACCCCCAAGTATCAATTTTTAGCTCTCTAGCAATGAGAGATCTAAAGTTGACCTTTGACCTCGAAGGAACCCAGCGCATCCACATTTTCCAATTTGTGAGATCTCAGAATCAAAATACCCCCAAATACCAATTTTTAGCTCTCTAGCAATGAGAGATATAAAGTTGACCTTTGACCTCGAAGGAACCCAGCGCATCCACATTTTCCCATTTGTGAGATCTCAGAATCAAAATACCCCCAAGTACCAATTTTTAGCTCTCTAGCAATGAGAGATCTAAAGTTGACCTTTCACCTCGAAGGAACCCAGCGCATCCACATTTTCCCATTTGTGAGATCTCAGAATCAAAATACCCCCCAAGTACCAATTTTTAGCTCTCTAGCAATGAGAGATCTAAAGTTGACCTTTGACCTCGAAGGAACCCAGCGCATCCACATTTTCCCATTTGTGAGATCTCAGAATCAAAATACCCCCCAAGTACCAATTTTTAGCTCTCTAGCAATGAGAGATCTAAAGTTGACCTTTGACCTCGAAGGAACCCAGCGCATCCACATTTTCCCATTTGTGAGATCTCAGAATCAAAATACCCCCAAGTACGAATTTTTAGCTCTCTAGCAATGAGAGATCTAAAGTTGACCTTTGACCTCGAAGGAACCCAGCGCATCCACATTTTCCCATTTGTGAGATCTCAGAATGAAAATACCCCCAAGTACCAATTTTTAGCTCTCTAGCAATGAGAGATCTAAAGTTGACCTTTGACCTCGAAGGAACCCAGCGAATCCACATTTTCCCATTTGTAAGATCTCAGAATCAAAATACCCCCAAGTAGGAATTTTTAGCTCTCTAGCAATGAGAGATCTAAAGTTGACCTTTGACCTCGAAGGAACCCAGCGCATCCACATTTTCCCATTTGTGAGATCTCAGAATCAAAATACCCCCAAGTACCAATTTTTAGCTCTCTAGCAACGAGAGATCTAAAGTTGACCTTTGACCTCGAAGGAACCCAGCGCATCCACATTTTCCCATTTGTGAGATCTCAGAATCAAAATATCCCCAAGTACCAATTTTTAGCTCTCTAGAAATGAGAGATCTAAAGTTGATTTTTGACCTCGAAGGAACCCAGCGCATCCACACTTTCTCATTTGTGAGATTACAGAATCAAAATATCCCCAAGTACCAATTTTTAGCTCTCTAGCAATGAGAGATGTAAAGTTGACCTTTGACCTCGAAGGAACCCAGCGCATCCACATTTTCCCATTTGTGAGATCTCAGAATCAAAATACCCCCAAGTACCAATTTTTAGCTCTCTAGCAATGAGAGATCTAAAGTTGACCTTTGACCTCGAAGGAACCCAGTGCATCCACATTTTCCCATTTGTGAGATCTCAGAATCAAAATACCCCCCAAGTACCAATTTTTAGCTCTCTAGCAATGAGAGATCTAAAGTTGACCTTTGACCTCGAAGGAACCCAGCGCATCCACATTTTCCCATTTGTGAGATCTCAGAATCAAAATACCCCCCAAGTACCAATTTTTAGCTCTCTAGCAATGAGAGATCTAAAGTTGACCTTTGACCTCGGAGGAACCCAGCGCATCCACATTTTCCCATTTGTGAGATCTCAGAATCAAAATACCCTGAAGTACCAATTTTTAGCTCTCTATCAATGAGAGATCTAAAGTTGACCTTTGACCTCGAAGGAACCCAGCGCATCCACATTTTCCCATTTGTGAGATCTCAGAATCAAAATACCCCCAAGTACGAATTTTTAGCTCTCTAGCAATGAGAGATCTAAAGTTGACCTTTGACCTCGAAGGAACCCAGCGCATCCACATTTTCCCATTTGTGAGATCTCAGAATCAAAATACCCCCAAGTACCAATTTTTAGCTCTCTAGCAACGAGAGATCTAAAGTTGACCTTTGACCTCGAAGGAACCCAGCGCATCCACATTTTCCCATTTGTGAGATCTCAGAATCAAAATATCCCCAAGTACCAATTTTTAGCTCTCTAGCAATGAGAGATCTAAAGTTGATTTTTGACCTCGAAGGAACCCAGCGCATCCACATTTTCCCATTTGTGAGATCACAGAATCAAAATATCCCCAAGTACCAATTTTTAGCTCTCTAGCAATGAGAGATCTAAAGTTGACCTTTGACCTCGAAGGAACCCAGCGCATCCACATTTTCCCATTTGTGAGATCTCAGAATCAAAATACCCCCAACTACCAATTTTTAGCTCTCTAGAAATGAGAGATCTAAAGTTGACCTTTGACCTCGAAGGAACCCAGCGCATCCACATTTTCCCATTTGTGAGATCTCAGAATCAAAATACCCCCCCAAGTACCAATTTTTAGCTCTCTAGCAATGAGAGATCTAAAGTTGACCTTTGACCTCGAAGGAACCCAGCGCATCCACATTTTCCCATTTGTGAGATCTCAGAATCAAAATACCCCCCAAGTACCAATTTTTAGCTCTCTAGCAATGAGAGATCTAAAGTTGACCTTTGACCTCGAAGGAACCCAGCGCATCCACATTTTCCCATTTGTGAGATCTCAGAATCAAAATACCCCCAAGTACGAATTTTTAGCTCTCTAGCAATGAGAGACCTAAAGTTGACCTTTGACCTCGAGGGAACCCAGCGTATCCACAATTTCCCATTTGTGAGATCTCAGAATCAAAATACCCCAAAGTAACAATTTTTAGCTCTCTAGCAACGAGAGATCTAAAGTTGACCTTTGACCTCGACGGAACCCAGCGCATCCACATTTTCCCATTTGTGAGATCTCAGAATCAAAATACCCCCAAGTACCAATTTTTAGCTCTCTAGCAATGAGAGATCTAAAGTTGACCTTTGACCTCGAAGGAACCCAGCGCATCCACATTTTCCCATTTGTGAGATCTCAGAATCAAAATACCCTCAGGCACCAATTGTTAGCCCTTTAACACTGGTCGATTCATGCTACACCTTTGACCTCGAAGGAACCCAGCGCATCAACATTTTCCCATTTGTAAGATCTCAGAATCAAAATACCCTAAGGCACCAATCTTTAGCCCTTTAACACTGGTCGATTCATGCTTCACCTTTGACCTCGAAGGAACCCAGCGCATCCACATTTTCCCATTTGTGAGATCTCAGAATCAAAATACCCCCAAGTACCAATTTTTAGCTCTGTAGCAATGAGAGATCTAAAGCTGACCTTTGACCTCGAAGGAACCCAGCGCATCCACATTTTCCCATTTGTGAGATCACAGAATCAAAATATCCCCAAGTACCAATTTTTAGCTCTCTAGCAATGAGAGATCTAAGGTTGACCTTTGACCTCGAAGGAACCCAGCGCATCCACATTTTCCCATTTGTGAGATCTCAGAATCAAAATATCCCCAAGTATGAATTTTTAGCTCTCTAGCAATGAGAGATCTAAAGTTGACCTTTGACCTCGAAGGAACGCAGCGCATCCACATTTTCCAATTTGTGAGATCTCGAATCAAAATACCCCCAAGTACCAATTTTTAGCTCTCTAGCAATGAGAGATCTAAAGTTGACCTTTGACCTCGAAGGAACCCAGCGCATCCACATTTTCCCATTTGTGAGATCTCAGAATCAAAATACCCCCAAGTACGAATTTTTAGCTCTCTAGCAATGAGAGATCTAAAGTTGACCTTTGACCTCGAAGGAACGCAGCGCATCCACATTTTCCCATTTGTGAGATCTCAGAATCAAAATACCCCCAAGTACCATTTTTTAGCTCTCTAACAAACGAGAGATCTAAAGTTGACCTTTGACCTCGAAGGAACTCAGCGCATCCACATTTTCCCATTTGTGAGATCTCAGAATCAAAATACCCCCAAGTACCAATTTTTAGCTCTCTAGCAATGAGAGATCTAAAGTTGACCTTTGACCTCGAAGGAACCCAGCGCATCCACATTTTCCCATTTGTGAGATCTCAGAATCAAAATACCCCCAAGTACCAATTTTTAGCTCTCTAGCAATGAGAGATCTAAAGTTGACCTTTGACCTCGAAGGAACCCAGCGCATCCACATTTTCCCATTTGTGAGATCTCAGAATCAAAATACCCCCCAAGTACCAATTTTTAGCTCTCTAGCAATGAGAGATCTAAAGTTGACCTTTGACCTCGAAGGACTCTCCAGATCCGAAATTTTGTATCCGTCTACAACATGAAACATCCCTAAGACCCAATTACCACGTTTCTAGCACTCATAGCACTGATTATCTTTCTCCACAAACTCCAACAACTTCAATTCATGACAACGGTTAGTTATTTAGAAATTCTCTTCAGTACTTGCCTGAAAAAAATATGATCATATTGTAAAGGTAACTTCACTCAGTAGGAATCTTCCTCTAAATGATTGGTTTTTTTCCCTTTATGAATTTAACACTCTATTGTAATCTCTTAGTGGTCCCAAGGGTTCGAATCCCCAAACCCCCTCCAAAGACTAAGAGAAACAGAAACATTCTGCAGTTCCATTGAATTATGCTTAGTCACCCCCCCCCCTTGCCAATATCTGGTTCTTGGTGTCTCCCTTACTTAAGCAGTCGTTCTTTAAGGTTTTATTGTCTAATTCATACTACTGTAAAATACATTTCGAAATTTCTTAACAAAAATATCTTCTTTTAAGAAATGTCTTATCCCTATTTAAATGCAATTCCTATGAAAATTTGGTTTACTTTTTTTCGTGTAGCGTATATTTTCCATCGAACAGGTTTATAGATTATTTTCCATAATGACCTTTGTGAAATTTGTATTTTAAGAAAGAAACAATTGTATATCTAGTTTAATGAAAATGAATGTCAAAAAGTGAAGTCTGATATATATATTGCAACGAATGGGATAAAAATGAAATGCTTTTAATAACCAGATCAGTCTGCTCTGGCAGCCCTCCCCTTCGGTTCCCCAACAGAAGGACAGGATCAATCTTCTGTTAGGTACTAACAGCTTGTACCACGATAAGGCGGGGTAGGACATTAGATTGCTAAAATAGGGCAAAGCTCTTTCCCTATTAAAGTTTAGCAACCATTCGCAGGCCGGGGGCCCTAAAAAGGACCGTTTATTTTTTTAAAGATAACTACTAGCCACTTTTTATCCTTGCCACTGATTCTTATGATAAATAAAACAATCTTTATTGACTCTTTTCCTTTCCATGGACCAAGAGGTCTCTTTTTCATTCCATCACGAACGTGCCACGTGTGCAACAACAAAATAATCTTGAAATTCTGTTTCGTATCTTCTTCCTCTTCCCTGAAATCCATTGGCGTGTTCTATTCCTAAAGCTTACACGAGAGGAAGGGAATTCCTCTTCTTCCTTCACCTTGCTGGTATTTCCTGGGGTTGACAGGCAGGAAAAGTAACTCTCACACTGCTCCTCAATTTCCTTCAGCTGGCTGCTTGGTGAACTCTGACTCGTCGGGCAGGTGAAATATCTTTCTTGAACCGGATCATCTGTTATACCACTTCCGGTGATTTCCTCGTGATCCCTTTTCGATTGTTCTTCTTCACATTCCTTCTGATGGTAAACGGGAACAACGAGGAATGGATGTTGTAGAGCTTCATCTGCACGAAGTCTCTCTGTTGGATCTAAACGCAGGAAACATCCCATAAACTTCTTGAACTCTTCGGCAGTCTGAGATTCCACGACAGAAGATGGATTCGCTTCCCTTAGTGTTTCCAGCAAAGGGTGGCTTTCCATTATACCGCTGAGGACAGGCAATAAGTGCTCGTCAAAGCTGAGTGGTTGTGGATAATCTTTCAATCTTCGTGTGATGGCTTGGCGAGTGAATATCTGCACTGATGTTATGCCGAAAGTCCATAGCTCCACGGTTACTGCTTTAATACGACCGCGAAATTTTTTTGAAGTCAGTTCTGGAGGCTTGTGACTGAAGCCGACGCCAATCCTTTTTCTAGCAGTACTGTCGACTTCTGTCAATAGTGTGAAATCTGTTAGAATGGCACTATCAGAGGTGGCATCAATAAGGATGTTCTCTTCTTTCACATCCATGTGGCACAAACCGCAGCCGTGGAGATAGCTGAGAGCTTTCAAAACATCCCCCAAGTATTTTTTTTCTTTCGAGACAATTCGGATCAGTAAAAAACTCCCAATCGTGTAGAAGATGTCTCTCTTCATCGGTGGCATCACGAATGCTCGACTCTCTCCTATCAGTGGCAAAGTTACATAGAGTGGTATGATGTTCGGATGTTTAAGATGTGGCCAGTAGAGATCCTCGCCTGGGGAAGAGCATGCAACAACTTTCACTGCAACTCTCTTATTCTCCTTTCTGTAGAGCATCTGGAGAACAATTCCAAATCCTCCTTCACCCAGGCGGCGTACATAGACAAAATCGGGATGATTTTTCAGACGTTCTATAGACGTATAAATCAAGTTTGCACTTTCAGCACGCATTTTAGTCGCTATAAATCAGCAAAATAGGTTCCTTGCCTCAGCATGTGTTCATGAGAAGTGAAATTCTTTTTCAGTTTAACCGCCAATTCGAATGATGCGTTTTGTTGCGTCTTTTGATCAACGACAAGTACATTGTTTACGCTGTGATGTTCTATCGACGTCACCTTCGATCTTTCGTTCCATTTAATTGTTCAAACTGGATGCCAGATAACTTAAAAAAACTAATGTTCTAATAAATAAAAAAAACTTGCGAAATTTATTCAACTGGAATTATGATTATTTTGTGAAGATGGATATTTACATCAACGACAAAAAAAAATACGATGGCTTTTTAAAGCATAAAGAAAACACAGAGTTGCTATTAATTCAGCAGACCTCTGTGGCAAGCAGCTGCTTGAGAGGGTATTTATTTTTTTTTATTTTTAAAGTATCACAGGAAACGACCCGTACACATTGGACTCAAAAAACATTGGTTTTTGCGGTGGGATTATTTAAATGTTGAGGATTACTTAGCTTTGTAGTTTAACATTGACTCTCTGAAAAAGGTACATCGAGAACAAAAGTTTATTTTCATAAACACATAACTCGGTAGAAATCGGATTATTTTGACTCACTGGGACCAAAGTTATGACAGGAAATTGGATAAAATTTAAAACTTTTTTATTACGAACAGCACGGAGGGGGAGGGGGACATATATTTCGAAAGTTCATTTTAAAATGCGCATTACAATGGGCAGTGGGGGGGGGGGATTCTTATATGACCTATTCAGCTTCTACTCGGCTGGAATAATATCTGCAATTAATTTTGCTTCTCAAGGCTTAGCTGAATGAATATGTAGGATTTTCATTTTAAAACTACTATCAAGGAATAACACTTATAGAAAATTACTAACGAACTTCAAGTACTGACATGCCGAAACTGTACAAGTCACTTGAGATTATACGTCTAAGTCGTGCTTTCATTGGGATGACTGCAACCGATTTCGCTGTTTTTCGTTTGTTTCAAAATATAAATTTATTAAAAAGAAAAATTCCAATAATACGCATACCTTATAGTTTTATTCTAAGAAGAAATCATTTCCTCTTAACGAAGAATAGACAAATTCTCATGATCGTCGTTTTATTCTCCCTGCATCACACCCTTATGGCGAACCAGGTGTACACGACTGGAATGTGGATAAAGGATAGAACTGACCTCGAATCTAAGAGCGCAAATCCCTGTGCTTAGGACACATATCAGCAACGTCTTTCACAATGTGTGATAATTTTATCTATTTGTTAGGTGCGTGCGATTTCTGAATTTTCATGTATTATGTTATGAATCGAACGTGCAGTTTCTACATGTTTCACTCGATAGTCGAAGGTTGCTGATACTGAGGCTTTAGCCACACCTAACAGGTAGGGATTGCATTGCTAATAAATCAGCCCATTCATTGGCAACAATTGCGAAAACAGTTGCCTTTCCTGATTTAGATGGCACATATTCAATGAAAGATATAAAAGGTCACATTGGGGAACCAAATAATCGTCCGATGGTGGGTTTAGCGGTAGAGCGCTCGGGCATGTATCTGAAGAGTCGCGGATTCGAATCCCGCACCATCAGCAATATTTTCTTTCACGTAAGTATTTATTGAATTCTATATCTATAGGTGTTCTACGTATTTAATAATAATAATTATTTCGTAGTATCTATACATTTTTGGAGTATCTCAGACCATATTTAATTTTTATATATAAAGCTACATATGCCTGGCAAACTATCCGAGGAACATTGGTGGGTACGAAATGATTTAAAAAGTTCCATTATCTGAGCGAGGAAATTCCGTTCTTTGGTTTAAAAACTTCTGACGTGCAGATGGATGTTCATACGGGATCTCGAAATGTGTCCATTTCTTTCCTTCCCTGAAAGAGAGGGAGAAAAATTAAACTGAAGGGGACTGATAGGAATGATTTTTAGGAGAAACGAAAGCTTGCGACGTGGGGAGGGCCATCTACTCTATATTTTAGAAGCTTCTGACGTGGAGACGGATGTTCATACGGGATCTCGAAATGTGTCCATTTCTTTCCTTCCCTGAAAGAGAGGGAGAAAAATTAAACTGAAGGGGACTGATAGGAATGATCTTTAGGCGAAACGAAAGCTTGCGACGTGTGGAGGGCCATCTACTCTATATTTTAGAAACTTCTGACGTGGAGATGGATGTTCATACGGATCTCGAAATGTGCTCATTTCTTTCCTTCCGAGAAAGAGAGGGAGAAAAATTAAACTGAAGGAGACTGATAGGAATGATTTTTAGGCGAAACGAAAGCTTGCTGCGTGGGGAGGGCCACCTACTCTATATTTTAGAAAGTTTCAGACCTGAGTAACCGCGGGTAAATCAGCTAATATGAAATATTTATGATTCCTTTTTCTTCTTGTGCTTATTTATTTTTAACAATTATATATAACCAGGCTCGGATCTAGGAAAAAGAAAGGTGGCGGGGGAGGGGGGTAGGAAACTCAATTGAGCGGGAAAAAAATAAACGAGGTTGGCCACGAGATTGAATTTTTATTTCAGTATAACCTTTCCCCTTCCATTTTAGAAGTCTTTTTAAATAATCTTGAAAAATGCATGAAATATACCTAAGCTTAGCAATTTTTTGCCTTCAATTACCCTTACTAGAATTCTCAAAAGGGGAATATAGATATTACATACAGGATCGGATACAGGGAACCGGTTTTCCTTGTCCCTCCCCCCCCCCCCTATTACTGGCCCTGTAGGCCGTCCCGTGGCCGTGTGGTTAGCATGCTTGGTTACTGATCAAAGGGACCTGGGTTCGAGTCCGAGTAAGGCATGGATGCTTGTGGTGGTGTTTTCTGCTGAGTCCTGTTAACCTCACAGACCTTCTACTATGGCATATAAACCGACAGGCTCCTGTCAGACCTCTGTGGCAAGCAGCTGCTTGAGGGGGTATTTATTTATTTTTGTGTAATTACCGAAAAAAGTGCCAAACATCAATAACACAACAATACAAGAATGGTTTTGATCACTTGTGTGCAGGGTAATTGAGAAGTAGCTATAGTGCTTTAAATATTTATAACTCTTTTATTGGGACGAGGTTGGCTCAGTCGGTAGAGCTCCAAGCTCCTAATCTGATGATCCCTGGTTCGAGTCTTAACTGCGCCTGCTTTGAGCCACCGTCCTTCGGCTGAGACATTAAATCCTGGTCCCATGTGCAAGAGAGAGCCATACTCTGTACACATTAAATAAACGCGTTGAATATCTTTGACAGCAAACTTCTATCTGTCATATTTGCCTTGGGGTCCTTGTGACACGGCCATTTAATCCATCGTATGCACAAAAGCAACGTTTAGAAGTATAAACTGTTCTACCCACGTTATTTCCCAAATGAAAACAAAAGACATGGCAAATGAAGAGAAATGTACGAAGAGATAATTGAATATCAATCTGAGCGCCGTATGTAATGCGGCAAACATCCAACGGGTTTCGTCTACCTCCCGCACTCTATGGAGCATATTAGAAGTTATTTGGGTGGTGACTAATAGTAATCTGTCATCCAGTTCATTAATGGACTATGGTAAAGGCGGGTGATGAGCTGCATCTATGAGGAAACTCCCACAGAAAAAATCGAGTGAGGGTTTGATGGGTTTCGTCAAACTGAAATACAAACTGTGCTTCATGTGCAATTGCACAATCCCGCATTTCTGGTTTTCCCACAGAAACACGAAATCAAATTTCATGTATTTGAATTTCCTTTCACTGTAATAGTTGTTTTCTTTTCGCGTGACAGATAAAGAAGTTACATTTATAGGGCCAGTGGTGGCTCAGTTGGTAGCACGTCAGGCTCGTAATCTGCAGTTCCCAGGTTCGAGTCCCAGCTGGGTCGGCGTTGAGATTTATCTCCACAAAACTCCCTGCCTACGGTCAGTAGGGGACACCGATGGGCTTGAAAGATGGCCAGCCGTCCATCGGATGGGACGTTAAAGGACAGGCTGGATGGCCTTGATGGGAGGCTACCACTGTCCCCCAACAGCTGTTCGGTGGGTCCCCAACCTTCTCTGAGCCCTCGTGGCCTGGCCAACTCATCAGTCTCCCCATTGTCATGTGAAAACTCCTAGCCATTGAACGTCAAGAAACGCTTCTTCGTGCTGTTACACCTTCATTCACCCTGGGAAACCTGCCTCTTGGTTCCCATCCCTTTTGCTCTTTTTCGGTGCGATCGTATCACTTTGCCATCCCACTTGAATTTTTTTCCAGATCCTGGCTTAGTACAAGATATGACTCAGCTGCACATGGGACACGGCTTCGTCCCTCATTAGGGACGGCGGCCTTTCCAATCCCATTGGTGTCCCCTTTCTCACCAGGGACAGAATGGAATTGCATGCTCGATGGCCTTGACTACCATCTGTCTCCATATAGCTGTTCCAGTGGGTCCCCCAACCTTCTTCGAGTCTTCAGGGTCCTTGTGACCTGGCCATTTAGCCTATTTTCTCCAAATAAAGTGCCGCTCAGTGGTAAAAAAATTGTCATTATCCTGTATAATAATCTTTATGATCATAATTTAATATAAATCTCACATGCGAGGGACTCCAGCTTTTCTTTATTCTGGAAGAGGTAGGGCTATTCACCGTCTCTGCTCTTGATAGCATTCTTGATCTACCTGAATGACAAGCCAAAAAATCTTTATACCTCTATCACAAGCAGCTGTTTCAGGAGAGTGGGTTGGTTTACCTCTGAGTGGCAGTTTCTTTGCACACGGTGAGTTAAACGGCCACGTCACAAGGACCCCAAAGGCTCATAAAAGGTTGGGAAAGGGCTGCCCCCGAAATAGCTGTTAGGAGACAGATGGCAACCTCCCGTGAAGGCCATCCAGCTTGCTCTTTAACGTGCGCAGGGTATGGCTCTCCTGCACACGGAGCCACTCCTTAACCTTTCATCGGATGGACGGCGACTTTTCCAAGTCCATCGGTGTCCCCTACTGACTGTGGGCAATTTTGAGGAGATAAATCTCAACGCTGGTCCAGGTGGGACTCGAACCTGGGCACTTCAGAATGTGAGCCTGGTGCGCTACCGACTGAGCCACCACCACTCCGTAAAATTAGTTAGAACACTACCACAAGCTGGAACGAAACAAATTCGGAACGATTATTTAAATTAAATTATTCAATTCCTTATTCTAACTGATTTCAGGTTGAGGATCTTTGTCAGTCGTCTCTTTATTTCCTTATTTGGTAACTTAATGGCAAAGACCAGTTTCGCCCCTGCATTGTTGGTTTCTCTGCATATACAGGTCGACTTCGCAGTCTAGAGTGTGTTAAAATAAAACAAGCGTTTTGAACTAAAAATAATCAAAAGGCTTTATTTTTTCCGAAAATATTTTGGTAAATAATGCATTTCGAGAATAGCTTTAAAAAGAAAAAACGAATTATAGGCATCTTTTCAGTCCGATTCAGTTCAGTTCAAAATCAGGCATCTCCCCAAAAGTTTTTCGGACATCCGAACCCTGCAGGTTCTAGTTAAAGTTCCTCAAAAAAATTTGAACCAGGAGCCACCACTGATCATTGTCTTATTTAAGGGTAAATCCTTAGCAATTAGCCCATAACCTGGGGATACCGCGTTTGAAACTGAATTCTCCCCCCCCCCCCCCAAGTAGCTAAAGTAAAATCGAAATCTGTCCAGATTGCTAACTTTTTTCATTTCGCTCAGAAAATATTATAAAAAAATCGATAAAGATTATTCGAAGCTTTCCAGTTAAAAAATATATTCTTTGCACCCCCCCCCCCCCCCCGAAAAAAAAAAAAATCAGCTTCTGATATTCATTTTGATCTGGAAGGTTCGTTGATTTCGAATCAGCGATAAAAAACAAACCTTTTTTCATTTTAAATGCCCTTCAAGAATTGGGGTTGAATATGGAAAAAAATGCCGTAAGATTCAATCGCTCTCCGCTTTAGAGCGAATCTTCGAAAGCAGCTGACCAATCGAAAGAGCCTCGTTATTAAAAAGATTGATCCCTGCAAGTAGTACTTGCGGTGATATTGTGAGGCTTTAACTTGACTGCGATGCCAGATTCTCCCTCATGACCCGCAGAGGAAAGGGGGGGGAAAGTCTTTTTGCTTGCCCAAGGCCAGTTGCAAGTAATAACCTTTCGAAGAATCTGAACTTTTGTGGAATATACACTGCACTGAAATGTAGCTTAGAAGTTTACGATGAAGACTTCGAATTGTATAAACAATATATCCCCCTTTCCTCTCGTTGCTGATATCATCTGGAATAAGCTTTAAATGTGATTATGACAGAAGAGAAATTCAGCGTGTAATATTTTCCAAATGTTTTATTCCGTTTTGTGTCTCCCTCATCCTCCTCTTTTTATCTCGTTTAAAAAAAAAACTCCTCGCTACTGAATGCGCCTCTCCAGAGATTATAGGAAGATTATGATCATGAGCAGTTGACTGTTGCATAGTTTTCGTAGACACATAGGTTGACTTTTGCACTTTTCACTATTTAGCTGTGATCTGAGATAACTGTCGAAGCATCAACTGCGCATGCTCAGTCTCCCCAGTTGTCGCTCACCTCACCTACTGGTTACATCGGCCAATTTTCTTTCTTGTTCTGAGAAAAATATTTGAAAAATCATTTTACGGATTTTTTTTTTTTCGTAAACAATTAGTAGATAAAGGAATGGTTTTGTAATTTTTTTTGCATTTAGTTTCTATAGTTCTACAGCAAAAAAAGTGTAATGTTCCTATATATTTAAAACTTTAAAATGAAATTGGAAAGTGTACAATTCTTCATTTCGTTCACAAGGATCAAACAAAATGTTGCATTTCGCGAATTATTGCATGTTATTTTTCGCATGATAGTTTATTACTTGATTTTTCAAGGAGTTTAAAGGAATAAGTTGTACTTTACTTCAGTACAAGTGTTGTAATTCATATTTATACTTCTTCTCTGGTTAAATAACAAGACGTTATAATAATGAAAAAAATAGCTGTCCATTAACCTAAAAAATATTACTGCCTTGGTCAATTAATATTAATTACTATATGTTTAGTAATAAAGCATTTATTGCACTTAATAAAATTAAGAATTTGGTTGATGGACAACTGCGTGATGAGCACTGTGGGTTCAGAAGAAGTAGGAGATGTATAGATAAAATATTTTCTCTTGGGTAGATTCTTGAGAAATGCTTAAAGTTTCACAAACCTGAGGTTACTAGAGGCACGGATTTCAAAAAGGCTTTTGACTCTGCTGATCATCATAATTTTTTGTTGTTTTTGAGATCATATGGAATACCTGACTAGTTATTTACCATGATGAGGGCTCTCTATAATAACACTGAGTCATATGTGAGAGTTGGTAAGGCTTGTAGCAATTGGTTTAGTAATGCTTTTTGGAGTTCGACAAGGGTGCATTTTTGTCTCCTATTCCTTTGATTATTGATTATATTATGCGGAATTCCATGCAGGGGGAAATTTTTGACCTTAAATGGTCTGCAGGTCTGAAAATTTCTGATTCAGATTATACTGATGATTTAGCCGTTTTGGCAAATGCTGTTAATGAGATGAACTCTTTCATTAGGGCTGTTGATGAGACTGGTAGTAGAGTAGGTTTGCTGATAAACAGAGAGAAAACTAAAGTGATGAAAATTGTTCAGGCAGACTGTGGTCAGTTAATCTGAATGGTTGCAGTCTTGAACAGGTATCACAGTTTAATTAACTTGGAGCTATGTAACAGATACTGGGATGTAACAGATACTGGATGATATAACAGATACTGGGATGTAACAGATACTCGATATCTTGGGAGCTATGTAACAGATACTGGTGATGTGCGGCATGAGATTAACAGACGAATAGGTATTGCTGCCGGGACTTTTAAGAATCTAGGGAGAGTGTGGAAAAGGCGTATACACCTAAAGACTAAAATTAGACTGTGCAATAGTTTGGTTCTTTCTAGGGTTAGTTGTCAGTGAAACTTGGACACTTTGTAAACAAGATAATAGGAAATTAAATGCTTTTGATTCCAGATGCTTACGCAGTATCTTGGGCATTAGGTGGTTCAACTTTGTAACTAATGATGAGGTTAGGCAAAGGAGTTTGCAACCTCCTTTAAGCAGCATATTGTGACTCCGTTGGTTTCGCCATGTTGCCCGTATGAATAATTATAGATTGGCGAATAGGGTTATGAACAGTGTGCCTAAAGGCCTCAGAAAGAGGAGGAGACCTAGGATACGGTGGGCAGACAATGTCAAACAGACCTTGTTAGAATTGATGGGCAGTGGCCAGATGCAACAGATATAGCTCAGGACAGATATGCTAATTACGCGATTACGCTAAATTACGCGATCTGATTGGATTTCCTTAGCCCATGGCAGCTTGAGGATGATGATGAGGATGATGAATTAGATTATGTTCATTTGGTTCTTTTGGCAAATGATGCTGATTAGACGAATTCTTTCATTAGTGCTGTTGATGAGACTGGTAATAGAGGATATAAAACAGAGAGAAACTAAAGTAATGAAAATTGGTCAGCTTGGTTGTACTTCAGTTATTTTGAATGGTTGGCACGAGCAATTGTCCCAGTTTAATTATCTCTGGCGATGTGCGACATGGGATAAACAGAAGAATTGAGATTTTTGCGGTGCCTTTAATAATCTATGCAGAGTGTGGAAAAATTTGAGTATACGCTAAAAGAGCAAAATTAGGCTGTATAATATAATATAGTTTGGTTCTTTCTATTGTTAGATATCGCAGTGAATATTATATATATTATTCTTAATGAAGATAAAAGGAAACTTTTTATCTTTGAATCTGTATGCTTTACGCAGTATCTTCGGAATTAGACGGTTTCACTTTCTAAGTAATGGTAATGTTAGGCTAAGCAGTCTGCAACCACTTTTGAGCAGCATATTTTGCAGAGAGAGACTTCATTACTTTGGCCATGTTCCCCGTACGCATAACGAGAGATTAGAGAATAAGATTATGGACGATGTGCCTAAAAGGCCAGAGAATAAGAGGGAGACATATTTTGCGGTGGGCAGACAATGTCAAATAAGACCTTGTTAGAATTGGCTTTCAATTGCCAAATACAGCAGCTCTACTCAGGACAGACATTCCGAGAGCTGAATTACACAGTCTGGCTGGACCTTTTTTCTCCAAGGCTGCTTCAAGATTATATATGTAATAACGTTTAGGGTGAATCTTTTTAATAACTTTTGCAATTTATGATTTATTTCCAGGTAAATTACTTTTTTTAATGTTGTCGTTTGTTTTCATGCAAAATGTGAAGTACTTTGGAAAATGTATGATATTGAAATTTTAGAATGTAAAACGTGTTTTGCAGAAATGATGACAAAGCTAATAGAAGCTAACTTGTCAGACCATAACTAGGAGATGAGATATCACTGAGATCCAGAATAAATCTTTAAGTAGTTACATGCATGTTTGTCGTTGTCTGATGATCTCACAAAAGTTCAGTTTCTACAAATGTCAATGTTTTATAATTATCTGTATTAGGATTTGAAGGATACTTAGTTGCAATTCCTCTCCTCAGTGTTATCCTAAAGAAAGAGAGTTTTATTGCGTCACTATGGCATGCAAATTAACTGGCAGAGGTAAGGCTAAGCTAAATTTAGTTGCAGCGCTGAAAGAGTATTAAAGAAGGACAGAACAACACACAGAGTACGATATTGGCAATCCTTTATCAAATTTAGGGGCCCTGAAAAGGGCCGTTTTCTTTCAAGAAGAGACCTGGAAGGACTTAGTTGAAGACGGATGAGGGACGAGACATCCTTCCCCTTCCTTTGCAGCACGAGGAACAGAAGAAACGACGAAAGGCTTTGCAGAAACGACGTAACTTCATTGGTTTGCTTTGACGGAGTTCTTCTCTTATTTCGTAGATTCTTCCTTTTCTGTAAAACGCATCAGGGTCAAAAGGTGTCGTCTCTGTCTGACAGACTTCAGGAAAGGTAAAGTTTATCTCTTCTGTATCGAGTGGCCCCGTGCTTCCTGTCATTGATTTCTTCTCATCGTCCAGGGTTAGTTCAATCATTCCCTCGATTTCTTTTTCTATCACGGAACAAACCATATTTATCCAATTACTGTTCTTTCCTCCGTCAGAAATACCCATCAGCATTTCATAGTTTTCAGTT
This sequence comes from Ryuthela nishihirai, assembly GCA_038380435.1. Classification (NCBI taxonomy): domain Eukaryota; kingdom Metazoa; phylum Arthropoda; class Arachnida; order Araneae; family Heptathelidae; genus Ryuthela; species Ryuthela nishihirai. The sequence continues at coordinate 81,290,958 of JAWZYU010000003.1, read as the reverse complement.
ACGATTATATTAGAACATCCCTCTCCCTCTTGGGAGGACACTTCCGTTGCCTCAATAATTTCGTTTGGATCCATGACTTATATCTTCCCTCTAAAACTTACTAATTTACGTCTTCTTTATTTCCAGATCAATAAAAAGCAGATATTTACGCACAAAATACGTATCTAAGCAAACGCATGCGCCAATAATATTCCTTTAAAATGAAATCTTTTATGAAACCTAAACTTTCATTTCAACAATGACAGTCTTCATTTTGTTACGTTACTGAGATTTCATGACGTCAGATACAACAAAAGGCACCATTTTCGTTCGTTCCTTCCGCCATGTCTAAGGTTGTTTTTACGACTGAATTTTGAAGCAAATAAATAGTCCAGTGAGTTCTTCAAAATTATACTGAGAGGTACTTTCTTTTCTCGAGATAAATTCAGAAAATAATCTATATATTAAAATTGGTCATTGGGTTATTCTGATCACTGAGCGTCACTTTTTCTTCTTTTGCACACAATTGGATCAATGAGCGGTCTCAAGGACCCCAAGGGCTCATCGAAGGTTGGGGGAGGGACCCACTGGACAACTGCTAAGATTCAGAGAGAAGCCACCCGTCAAGGTCATTAATATATATTTTAACATGCACAGGGTACGGCTCTCTCCTACACACGGTTCAACGGCTTAATGTTTCATTCGACGGACGTCTGATTTTTCAAGCCCATCTGTGTCTCCTTTCTAACCCACAACAGAAATGGGATTTAAAGGAGGTAAATGTGGACGCTGACCTATTTGGAACCCTGTCCCTCCTCTTCTCAGAGGGGTGTGAGAAAAACAACTTTGTCATTTTAAGGAATGAGGCAAATACTTTTCATGTTCTAAAAGTTTCTAGGTTCCATGTGTTCTTTAAACAGTTAGCTAGGTTCCATGTATTCTTTAAATGATTAGCTAGGTTCCATGTGTTCTTTAAATAGTTAGCTAGGTTACTTGTATTCCTTAAATAGTTAGCTAGGTTCTATGTGTTCTTTAAACAGTTAGCTAGGTTCCATGTGTTCTTTAAATAGTTAGCTAGGTTCCATGTGTTTTTTAAATAGTTAACTAGGTTCCATGTGTTCTTTAAATTGTTAGCTAGGTTCCATGTGTTCTTTAAACAGTTAGCTGGGTTCCATGTGTTCTTTAAATAGTTAGCTAGGTTCCATGTGTTTTTAAATAGTTAGCTAGGTTCCATGTGTTCTTTAAATAGTTAGCTAGGATCCATGTGTTCTTTAAATAGTTAGCTAGGTTCAATGTTTTCTTTAAATAGTTAGCTAGGTTCCATGTGTTCTTTAAACAGTTTCTAGGTTCCATGTGTTCTTTAAATAGTTAGCTAGGTTCCATGTGTTCGTTAAACAGTTAGGTAGGTTCCACGTGTTCTTTAAACAGTTAGGTAGGTTCCACGTGTTCTTTAATTAGTTAGCTAGGTTCCATGTGTTCTTTAAATAGTTAGCTAGGTTACTTGTGTTCCTTAAATAGTTAGCTAGGTTCTATGTGTTCTTTAAATAGTTAGCTAGATTCCATGTGTTCTTTAAATAGTTAGCTAGGATCCATGTGTTCTTGAAATAGTTAGGTAGGTTCCATGTGTTCTTTAAATAGTTATTTAGTTTCCATGTGTTCTTGAAATAGTTAGCTAGGTTCCATGTGTTCTTTAAATAGTTATTTAGTTTCCATGTGTTCTTTTAATAGTTAGCTAGGTTCCATGTGTTCTTTTAATAATTAGCTAGGTTCAATGTGTTCTTTTAATAGTTATTTAGTTTCCATGTGTTCTTTTAATAGTTATTTAGTTTCCGTGTGTTCTTTTAATAGTTAGCTAGGTTCCATGTGATCTTGAAATAGTTAGCTAGGTTCCACATGTTCTTTAATGCTAAGCTTTAATGACGCTAAAATTTTTCAGCAAATGTCGCCAGGTTTTGATATCTCCTCTGCCGCACTTTACAAACGCATCGGCGTCTCCTTTCTGACATAGAGCAGAATGGAGGTTAGGGGAGAAAATATCGCTGCAAGTACAATAGGAACCATCCCGTGGCCGAGTGGTTAGTGCGCTTGGCTAATAATCAACGGCACCTGGGTTCGATCCCCGGGTAAATGCATGGACGTCTGCATTGTCTTTCTGCTGAGGTCTCGCCTTCCTCATCGATTTTCTCTACAGCGTATTAAACTGACAGGTCCCTGTCAAGCAGTTGATTGAGGATAAATCTTTTTATTTATACTTTATTATCACACCGCCTACCACACGTTTGAAGGAATGAAAGCGAATTTCTTTTCCGGCTGATTTCTCAAGTGACAACTTCGTTATTTACAATTTATAGATAATGCGGCGGTTGATTCATTCGGTGGCGCGCCAAGCTCATGATCTGCAGTTCTCATGTTCGAGTCCCAGCTGGGCCAGCGTTGAGATTTATCTCTACTGATCCCAGTGAGGAGGAAAGGAACACTTTTGGGCTTCGGAATGCCACCGATCATCGGATGGGACATAAGCCGTACACACGTTAAAGAACACGCTGAATGGCTTTTATGGCAGGCTTCCAACTGCCTCCTAACACTCTGTTCCCGGTTTGCTGACACCTGTCCAGTGGATCCGGGGAACAGGTGACTCAGTCGGTAGCGCGCCAGGCTTGTAATCTGCAATTCACAGGTTCGAGTCCCAGTTGGGCTAGCATTGAAAACTCCCTGCCCTGGCTACGGTCAGCAGGAGACAGCGATGGGCTTGGAAAGCCCACCGTCCGTAGGATGAGACATTAAGCTGTGGCCTCGTGAATGGGAGAGCTATACCCTGTGCACGTTAAAGAACACACTGGATGACTTTGACGGGAGGCTACCATCTGTTTTCCAACAGCTTTTCCAGCAGGTCCCCTCCCCCAACCTTCACCGAGCCTTCAGGGTCCTTGTGACCTGGCCATTTAGCCCATTGTGTGCAAAAAACTTCCCCTCAGAGGAAAAAACAACCAACTAACCAATATCCAGTGAATCCCTTTCCATCAACTTTCCTGAACCCTTGGGATTCCCTTGGGAACCTTGGGACCAAAAGACAGGGTTTCCAAGGGTGAATGAAGGTAGGGTGGTGCCACTACCATGGCCATTTAGCCCATGGTGTGCAAAAAAATACCGCTTAGAAGTAAATTAACCAACAAAACAATTTACAGCTGAGAAAGCCGTGGTACAGAGATGCCAGATCCTCCACATTCGCAAATTCATTCCAGGTTCTAATCCCCGTCCCATTAAATTTAAATATTTAATTCATCAAGGGATTAAACAAGAGGAACCCGTGTACCGAATTTAGGATCGTTCGGTCAAGTATCTGAAGAATTAGAGGAGACCGAAATCTGCCGATTAAAAACTCGCGAAACCCGAAATAGTTTAAAGTTGGCAACCCTGCAATCACTGACATATGCGACACTGTTTAGTTCTCACGCTGTAAGTTCTTTGTTGGTGACGTGTATTGTACTAGTTGCCCATAATGAAATTTTCCCAGGCCGAACGTATATGCAGAGTGAATCGTTATTTAACAACGAAATCATTTTTAACTGTTCAAACTGACTTCATTAAACAGTTTTCCTGATTCTTCGGGATCTAAGAAGTCTACAATATCACGTTTAATTGCACGATTCCGCGAAGAGACTGGAAGCGTACCTGACATCTGGTCGGCCTTCTCTATCAAGTGGTGAAACACTTGAGGATATTAATCAACGTTAGAGAAGAGGGAGGACACTTTCAACATCTATTGTAACCCCTTTTCATGACAATTTGGAAACGTAAATTGAGAATAAATGAAATTTTCTAATATGGGTTTTTTCATTCAATCTGTAACAAAGCTACTTTTCAATTACCCTGCATACAAGTGATGAAAACTATTGTTGTATTGATGTTATATTGCAGTTTGGAATATTTTGCGGTAATTTACAGACATTGTCGGAAATAGGGGGAAGCCCGGCCATTTGCCCCCCATATCTGACCCTGCATCTAATATCTATATTCCTCTCTTCAGAGAATTATGCTAAGAGGAAAAGAGCTAAAAAATTGCTAAACTTAGGTGTATTTCATGCAGCGTGGATATTACCATTTCATGTTATTCTGAAATAGAAATTCAGTCTCATGTCTCACCTCTTTTTTCATTTTTCCAGCTCAGTTGAGTTTCCTGACCCCTTCCCCCCCTTTTTCTTTCTTCCCAGATCCGGGCCTGGTTGGATATACTTGTTGAAATAATCGATAACCTCAGATAAACACACAGAAACCGGAATTATAAATATTTCATGTATTATTCATATCAGCCGTCCCGTGGCCGAGTGGTTAGCGCGCTTGGCTGCCAATCTAAGGGACCTGGGTTCGAGCCCCGGGTAAGGCATGGATGTATGTGTCGTTTTTCTGCTGAGGTCCTGCCATCCTCTCAGACCTTCTACTGAGGCATATAAACTGACAGGCTCCTGTCAGACCTCTGTGGCAAGCAGCTGCTTGAGGGGGTATTTATTATTATTATTATTTATTCATATCTATATATCCATAGTGACCGGATATTTGTAGGCTATGAATAACCAGTTTCAAGTGCAACTTCTTCGAACAGGAGAGAATTATTCATTTCGAGTTTCGTATTCAATTTCCGTGAGGTCGGAATGACGATTTTTCGACTTCAGATATCTGCAGTCAGAAAAGGACTTCAAATATCTTCAGAAATGGAAAATTCATTTCTGCCACGAGCATCTCGCTCAATGGTCTGCGATTCGTCGATTCACGCAAGTGGTCAGCCAATGAGCAAAGCTTTAAACGGTCTAATGGAAATGTCCGAGATGCTCTCCTCTTTTGAATATCTGAGATTAGTCGAGTTTTGAGGAAACAAGGAATTAAAGAGATGCGCACGAAAGTGGGAATTGCGGATTTAATATCTCTTTAAAACAGTTGGAGAGATATGAAGTAGATTGTCAAGAGATTGTTATTGTTCAAGTAGAGTGATTGCAAACTTTGGGCAGACAAGGTAAATAAGCATGTAAAGGCGTTATTAGTATCGCCAAAACATTTTTTCAATCTGCGTAACATCTTTGGATCAGATGATCAGTAGAGTTCAAATATGCAAACATGTTTGCTGCCTCGGGGGTATCATAACTACGATGATAGCTTTCTGTGGAAAGTGGGAACTCAAGAGAGAACCTTCAGGTGCTCATCATCGATTGTATTTTAAGGTGCTAAAAAAGAAGGATAATTTTCCTTGTACGTTCAAGCTCCTGAGTAGGGGAAGGTCACTCGATAATGCGTCAGGCTCGTAATCTGCAGTTTCCAGGTTGGAGTTCCAACTCTGGTTGCGTTAAGATTTATCTCCGCTAAATTCCGTTCTGTCCTCGTGAGAAAGGGGACACCAATGGAATTGGAAAAGCCGCAGCCCTGATGTGGGCCGTTAAGCTGTGGTTCCATGTGCAGGAGAGCCATATCTGACGTATTCGAAAAAGAACGAAAATGAGAAAAGGGGATGAGGACCAAAAGACAGGGTTTCTAAGGGTGAATGAAGGTAGGGTGGTGCCACTACACGAGTGAGCGTTTCTTGATGTTCATTGGCTAGGAGTTTTGACGTCACAACGGGGCATAATGAGTTGTGTTGGGTTGTTTTACCTCTGATCGGTACATTTTTGCAAACAATGGGCTAAATGGTCAGGTCACAAGGACCCCGAGAACTCAGAAAAATTTGGGGGGACTTATTGGAAGAGCTGCTGGGAGACAGATGGTAGCCTCGCGTCAAGACCATCCAGCATGTTATTCAACGTGCACAAGGTATGGCTCTCTCGCACACGGGGTCACGGCTTAACGTCCCATCCGATGGACGGCGGTCTTTTTAAGCCCATCGGTGTTCCTTACTGACCGCAGGCATGGCGGGGAGTATTGCGGTTGGTTGTTAGGTTGTTTTACCTCTGAGCGGCACTCTTTTGCACACCATGGGCTAATCACATGGCCATCACTAAATGGCCAGGTCACATGGACCCCGAAGGCTCAGAGAAGGTTGGGGGAGGGGGGCCCACTGGAACAGCTGTTGGGAGACAGATGGTAGCCTCCCGTCAAGGCCATCCAGCGTGTTCTTTAACGTGCACAGGGTATGGCTCTCCCGCACACGGGGCCACGGCTTAACGTCCCATCCGACGGACGGCGGCCTTTCCAAGCCCATCGGTGTTCCTTACTGACCGCAGGCATGGCGGGGAGTATTGCGAAGATACATCTCAACGCTGACTCAGACTTTTCGCCAATTTTGAGCAATTTGTTTTCCGAATGACCCACTTGCTAAATATTTCAGCTTCCGTAACTCTTTAAATGCTGAACAAAGAGTGTTGGAAATCGAGATTTAAATAGGCCTGGGATATTTAAATCATCTTCGTTCACATTTTGTTTTTTTTCGCAAGAAGCTTATTTAAGAATTTACCGACTTCTGTGTATGAGTTACTATCGACGTAACATGGAACTACTTAATAAAGTGGCCCTTTGAATGTATTTTGATATTACGGATTTCATGATTTTATTTGATATATATATATACTACTTTATATCGAATTACTACAGAATTTGTTTTTGATGATTTTGAGTAATTATTTTGATGTTGCTCTTAAAATTAAATTCGATAGAATTAAAACACCAGATCTCAATTTATTACAACTTATTTTCAGCTGTTAATAATCGTAAAGAAAATATGAAGAAAAATTCCATTTTTGCCCCCTGAAGTGCGGTTTTTTATGTTTTCTCTTCCAAAGGATATTTTATCTGACCTAGCGTATACAATGGTTTTTAATTAACTAAGAAACACTTCCTGGAGTTATCCAATGACAATGCTTTACTTTTATTCTCCTCTTCATTTGAATTCCAAAGTTGCTATTCTGATGGATCAAATTGTATTTATGTATATTCCACTCTTTCTTGCTTCCATCTTAATCTTACTTGCAAAAGGCAGTTTTTTTTCCCCTCGGCTTTACTTATTTTTTTAATAACAAGGTCTGTGAGGAAGGCGAAACCTCAGCAGAAACACAACCATCCACTACTGAACCCGGGACTCGAACCCAGGTCTCTCAGATCAGTATCCAAGCATTTTAACCACTCGGCCACGGAACGGTTGTCAATGGATAGTGACGAATTCTATGTAGGGGCAATATATTATTATTTCTTTAATCTATTATGTAATTTAGATTGTTTGTGTGTCCGGTTGTCTGTTTGTTTGTTGGACAATTCCTCCTAGAGGAACAGAGCTAGGACCATGAAATTTCGCCTAATGTTCCATCTCACCTAACTTCTTCAATCTTTTTGACCCCATAAACTTAATCTCTCCCCTAAATGTTGTCCACAAAACGTTTGTCCATTAATCGATAACATATTATACTCCATTCATAACTTTCAAACATTCATTCAAAAGGAGGCAAGGAGAGAACTCCTTCAAATTTCGGGCACTTGCGGCTGGCTGGTTCAGTCTAGCTACTGAGAACCTGATCTATAAACCCTATTCAGGAAGATGCAAGTGGACATATTGCATCAAATTTGGGACCGATCGGTCAAGTGACTGAGAATAATAGGGAACCTAAAATTTTCGTCATCACTGACGTCAACATGGACGTAAAAGGAGTGTCCTAGCACTCCTTTGTAATACGCAAGGATGTTTGCTACTTTGACCCATTTACTATGTTAAGTTCCGAGCAAAACCGGCCAATGATATTTTGTAAATAATGATAGAAATGTAAAATTTAAATTTTAGTGTTTTACTATATTCAGAATAACACTTTGATGCCATGTTAAACCCTGTATGGGCAATACTACGCCCATCAGTGGTGCAATTGTTTTAACAGGATCCTTAGCTTTAGCATAAAAATTCTGCGCATGCGCAATGCTCCGATTGGAACTTCTTTACATATTTTGTGAACCCGCACTAATGTGCATTCTGGAACATGTGCACCATTATAAGAGATTTTGATTAAACGGATGCTTTTCACTTTGTAAATAATTCAGACAAAAGCTAGAGTGGTAGTAAATTAAAATATTTATGACCATCAAAATTTACCACCTAGATTTCTACTACTTTCTACTCTGAATAGACTATCAACACAGATCGTTGAAACAAATCGCAACACCGTCATAAAAGAGGTAGAAAGCGAAAAAAGAAACAATTTGTATCACATTATTTCTTAAAGCATTTAGTAAACACTGAACGCACTTGTGGTGCTATCTGTAGAATTATTCATAATGAGGGTTAAAGATGGCGCCACCTTACAATCATGCACCTGAGAGAGATTTTATGTGATTTCTATTTCTGAATGATAAAAGAATAAAAATGGCTTGAAAAACCTATATGAGATATTATATATTGTGGTTTTCCAGCTTTTTCTATATTTTGCTCCAATATTCTAGGAGTGGCAGTGAGTAGTCTTGTACAGTCGCTCTAAAAAATATCCGAACACAATGATTGATTTAAGAATTTAGAAAAAATACCTGTCAACGTTTTTTTACAAATTAGTGATCTGGCAACATTCGTGTACGTACAGTCGCTCATAAAAATATCCGAACACTATAATTGATTTAAGAATTTAGAAAAAATACCTGTCAACGATTTTTTTAGAAATTAGTTATCTGGCAATCTTCGTGTACGAACTACTGTACGTACACGAAGTAAGTAAAGTTGCCAGATCTGTAATTTCTAAAAAAATCGTTGTCAAATTTAGTAGGTTAGCGTGGCTCCCAATGCATTAGCCTGCATTCGAGCTGATGAAGAAGCAGCAGGTCATATTACCGTTAACGCGGTGGGGACTGTCCTTGAACCGACACTTCCGGGCAGTGTGGTCCGTGGCTGTGACCCTTCAACAGGGAATGTGGGCGCGGCATCAGGCACCCTATCTCCCGACGACGCTGTCTCAGTGCAGGAATCGGTAAAGTGTCATTTTGTGAATGGGACTCGTACGAGTGCAAAAGACAATAATGAAATCATTGAATTGCTTAGATATGAACTCTCAACTTTCAAAAAAGAAATGATCGACTTAATGAATAGTAATATTCAGAAGTTGAATAACACCGTTCAATACTGTGTTAAAAGCGCAGAATTTAATTCCAAAAAACTAGACGATTTTATCAAAATAATGGCAGATACAACTAGAGAATTAAAAGAGGTTAAGGAGAAAAATCTGAAATTAGAGACTGAAAATGAACAAATCAGAAAAGATGTAATGGAATTACAACATTAAATGAGAGATCTACAGCAAAGGAGTAGAGCAGAAAATATTGAGATAAGCGGACTTGAGGAAATTTCCAACGAAAATATAAATGAGACTGTCACTAAGGTTGGTTTAGCCCTCAGAATGACAAAAGGAGAAATAAAATACACAGTTGCACATCGAGTCCCAACAAGAAATGCGAATAAATCGAAATCAATTATTGTGAAGCTGAATAGCAAAGAAGAAAGGGATAAATGGATAACTAAATGGCGATCGCTAAAAGGTCTGAGGAACAAGGACTTGGGGATCGCTGGAAATAATAATTACATATATATTGGCGAGCACCTCATTCCTGAATTAAAGTCATTGCTCTTTGAAATTAAGAAGATCAAAAGAGAAAAAAATTACATGTACTCCTGGGTGAAGGAGGGAAAGTTATACTTAAGAAAGGACGGGAACTCTAAAGTATTAAATATAAAATCAGTAGAAACTATTGTAATATGGAAGTTGTGGTCGATAAATCAGTTATTGATGAAATTGGAAGAAATCAGCTAGTAACAAAGGACGATAATATTTGTAACATAACTCATATGAATATTAGATCCATTAGAAAAAACTTTGATTATTTTATTTTAGTAGAATCATTAATGGACCTTTCATCAGATATAATTGTATTGTCAGAGATATGGATCAAAGAACACGAACTAATGCTTTATAATATTGAAGGTTTTAACAAATTTTACCAGTGTGGATGTGTAAATAGATCAGGTGGGGTATTAGTTTTTGTAAATTCCAAGTTAAGAGCTACTCAAGTAGACTTTAATTGTAATAATGCAGATGTAGTGTCTCTAAAAATTAAGATTAGTAATTTTGACTATAACATTATTTCAGTGTATAGATCACCTAGCCTAGATAAGCAATGTTTTATTGATGAATTTTTCTCTCAATTACTACGAAATATCTATAAAAATGTCATATTGATCGGAGACTTTAATATTGATTTATTAGATAATAAAAATATTAATTCTAGTTATTGTGATATGTTAGTAACGTTAGGATTTATCCAGTGTATTACGCAACCAACTAGATTTTTGGGTAATACATGTGTTGATCATATTGCTGTAAGGTTATCTGCTATTAAGAAAGTTACATCGATAATTATTAAAACGACCGTGACGGATCATTATTTGGTAATGCTGCAACTAAAAAGAAACGTAATAGAAAAAGATACCGAGGAAGAAAGAAAATATGTTACTAATATTAAAGAACTTGAATTAAAATTAAAGAATATAAAGTTGGGTACAGATGTTATTAAAGATGATCAAAGATATTGCGATTCCATTTTTGATCAAATTAATATGTGTGTTAGAGAATGTACAAAGCTGAAATATTTGCCAAGCACCAAAAAGAAAATATTAAAACCATGGGTCTCAGACGAAACACTTCAATTAATTACCGAAAAGAACAAATTATATAAAAGGCTTAAAAGTTGTCCATGTAATAATGAGGAATACAAGGAAATTAAGGATAGATTCACCCTTCTCCGTAACAGCTTAACTAATAAATTAAGAATCGCTAAAAATAACTATTACAAATATAAAGTTCTTTCGGCAGGCAGTGATTCTAAACAACAGTGGAAAATTATTAATGAATTAAATGGTAAATATAATAATAAAAATCTATTAAAAGAAATCCAAATTGGTGAAAGAATACACGATACCTTTAATGATAAAAGGATAATCGCCGACGCCTTTAATGATTATTATATCAATGTGGTAGATGATCTAATAAAAAACGTTACAGAGGAAAACACATGTGAAAACACATTGGACGATGTGAAATACTACAGAGTAAATTCAATGGCCTTGTTACCGATTAGTGAAAGTGAATTAATTCAGACAGCCTTTAGGCTTAAATTAAAGAAATCTTCAGGTGATGATAACTTCTCAGTCTGCATGTTACAGAGAGTGATCAGTGTAATATCTGGAATTTCAATAAAGTGTTACAATTTGTCACTTGCAGGTGGATTTTTCCCATCTTCGCTTAAGAATTCGTTGGTTACCCCAATTTATAAAAGTGGTGATAAAATGCTTGTAGAGAATTATAGGCCTATTTCAATACAAACTGTTTTCTCAAAATTATTTGAAAAGTTAATGCATTTAAGATTAACTAATTACCTTACTAAATATACTATACTATAGGAACACCAGTACGGGTGTAGGAGAAATAAAGGTACAGCTGATGCTACAGCTGAAGTAGTAAAATTAATATATAATGGTCTCAACAAAAATGAACGAGTGGTCTTGTTTCTGGACATGTCTAAAGCTTTTGACTCCCTGTCTATTGATATTTTACTAAATAAATTAGAGGTTATTGGTATAAGGGGACTGTCACTAAGATGGTTTGATTCGTATTTGAAGGGTAGAACACAACAAGTCAAAATAGGAGACGTTTTGGGTAAAAAAAAATCAATTCGTTATGGTGTTCCACAGGGTTCTGTTTTGGGACCACAGTTATTCTTAATATATGTGAACGATCTATTACACACCAAATTCAAAGGTAAGATTATTTCGTTTGCAAATGACACTGCCCTGGTTTACTGTGATAAAACTGATGATGAACTATTAAGCAATATTACTGTAGACTTAAGAACACTTCAAACTTGGTTCCAAAAAAATAAATTATTAATAAATGTAAATAAAACGAAATATATGTATTTTAATACTGTTAGGGGAAAGTATAGAGATCTTGGAGATTTAGTCTATCATATGAGTGATTGTAAGTTTTTCGAACAAGAAAAAATTGGGTCTTTAAACTGTGCTTGCCCAAGGATTAAAAGTACTAAAGCATTAAAATATTTAGGAGTTAATTTCGACTATTATCTAACCTGGCATGATCATGTTCAAAAAGTAGCATTAAAAATCAAACAAATAATTCCCAAAATGTATCTTTTAAGAGATATGATGAATATAGGAATTTTAAAGAGCGTATATTATGCATTAATCTTTTCCAGAATACAGTATGCAATTCTAATTTGAGGAGGAGCATCTTCATGTTGTTTAAATCAATTGCAGCAATTGCAAAAATATATAGTAAAGATTATGACATTTAAAAAAAAGTATGACTCGTCTGAGCAAAGTTTCAAAAAACTTGAAAATACTCAACTTAAAACAAATACACCAAATGGCTTTAATAAAGTATGTATTTCATAATAAGGACAAATTTGATGTAGTTGTTAATAAATATTTTACAAGAGCGGTAGTGGGTCAGGATTTTTGCATTCCAAAACCAAACAAAGAGTTATTCAAAAAATATTATGGATATAGTGGCTTAAAATTATTCAACTCATTGGCAGATAACATAAAAATTATAAATAATAAAACACATTTCTCTAAAGAACTAAAAAAATGGTTGTTGAACGGTGGAGATTGCGACTGATGTTTTATTTCCTGTATTAACTGATTGCATTGAAATGAGATATGAGTAATAGGAGATAAATTTATATATTACAGAGGCTGAAATTGCTTTTTTCGTTTACATATTTATATATATTGATGTACTCAGGATTGCATGAAATATATGTTTTGTAAATATCCACTTGCGAGTTAAACACTAACTCTTGTGGAACTTGATTATGTATTAGCTATGTATTAAATATTGTGCAAATAAATATTATTATATTATTATATTTTTCTCCGCAAAATTCCCTGCTCTGCGCACGGTCAGTACAGGACATGGATGGGATTTGAAAGACCGCCGTCCGTCGGATGGGACGTCAAGCCATAGCCCCGTGTTCGAAAGAGAGCCATACCTTGTGCACATTAAAGAACACACTGGTTGGCCTTGACGGGAGGCTACCATCTGCCTCCCAACACTTGTTCCAGTGGGTCTCCACCCCCAACTATCTCTGAGCTTTCGGGGTCAATGTGACCTGGCCATTTAGCCCACGGTGTGTAAAAAAGTGGCGCTCAGCGTTTTACCTCTGAGCGGCACTTTTTTGCACACCATGGGCTAAATGGCCAGGTCACATGGACCCCATAGGCTCAGAGAAGTTTGGGGGAGGGCACCCACTGGAACAGCTGTTGGGAGCCGGATGGTAGCCTCCCGTCAAGGCCATCCAGCGTGTTTTTTAACGTTCACAGGGTATGGCTCTCCCGCACACGGGGCCACGGCTTAACGTCCCATCTGAAGGACGGCGGCCTTTCCAAGCCCATCGGTGTCCCCTACTGACCGTGGGCAGGGCGGGGAATTTTGCGGAGATAAATCTCAACGCTGACCCAGCTGGGACTCGAAACTGGGACCTGCAGATTACAAGCCTGGCTCGCTACCGACTGAGCCGCCCCCGCCCCCCCATCAGAGACAGCGGCCTTTCCAAGCCAATTACTGTCCATTTTCTCACCGACTTTTAGAGTTGGTTTAGAGGAGATAAATCTCAACACTGGCGCCGCTGATGCTCGAAACTTAGGAATGAATATTAAGAGACTTCGTAGCTTTTCCCTGAGCTCGCCGCCATCCCTTTCTCTCTCTTTTCTCAGGGGCAGGGGGTGGCTCAATCAGTAGAACGCCATTCTCGTAAACTTCAGTTCCCTGGGTCAAGTCCCACCTGGGCAAGCGTTGAGATTTATCGCCGCAAAATTCCCCGCTCTGCCCACAGTCAGTAAGGGACACTGATAACCTTAGAAAAACAGCTGTCCGTTGGATGGGACGTTAAGTCGTGGTCTTGTGTGCGGGAGAGCCATACCCTGTGCACGTTACAGAACACGCTGGATAGCCTTTAGGTAAGTACCATCTGTCTCCCAACAGCTCTTCCAGTGTGTCCCCTCCCCCAACCTTCGGGGTCCTTGTGACCTAGTCATTTAGCCCATGGTGTGCAAAAATGTGCCGCTCAGAGGTAAAACTACCCAACCCTCTTTTTGTCAGTAAATAATAAATACCTCTTCAAGTATCTGCTTTCCACATAGGTCTGACAGGAATCGGTCAGTTTATTCGCCACATTAGAAAGTACAAGGTCTGTGAGGAAGGCGAAACCTCAGCAGAAACACAACACAATCATCCACTACTTAACCCGGGGCTCGAACCCAGGTCCCTCAGATCAGTATCCAAGCATTCTAACCACTCGGCCATGGAACGTTTTTTTTTTTTAATTAGAATATAATTTTTATTCATAAGAGTAAAGACTACAAATACCTTTACACTTTGACCCGCAAAGCTAAATAGCTTATCTGCAGGAAAATGAATAAATTATATTAACATAGGTCATTCAGCCACAAAAATGGTGTACATCAAATAAATCCACAATACACAACACGAAAAAATCAGCTAACTAGAAAATACCAAATAATTTTTTAATTCCATTTTAAGTCTTGTAAAAGAATCTATATTTAGTAATTCTTTTGGAATAGCATTAAATATAAGTGGTACTTGATATTCTGAGGTATGTTTCCCGTAATTATTTCGAAAATTTGGCAATTTGTAATAACCCTGGTTTTGAAGTCTTGTATTTTTATTATGTTGAATTTTTAGTTTGTAAGTTTCGTCAAAAAAGATTTTAATTATTAAATTATATTTATATAAATTGCTGTAGGACAAAAGATTTAAAAATTTTAATCTATCGGTAGAAGTTTTATAATAATATATTATATTATTATTATATCTATCGGTAGAAGTATTATAAATTTTTTGCAAATGAAACGGAATAATATTTTTAGCTATTATAGACTGCAGTTTTTCTTTTTTATTTATGTTAGTTAAGTTAGTTGTTCCATGCACAATTATTCCATAATTTAAAATAGATTCGCATATTGCTTTATAAAATAGGACACATGTTTCCATATTTAATACGTATTTCAATTTTTAAATTTTTATCGCCGATATTCTCAAGCTTTCACATATGTGGGATATATGGGCATTCTACCTAAAATATTGATCAAAAATGATTCCTAAGTAATTTATTTTATTTACTTGCTCAACAAGTGGGCAGCTGCATAATGATTCACAATTCGAAGCAACCTTTTTTCTGCAATTTTTTTTATGAGTTTTGACAAAGAGGTTTCGATGAATATGAAATCCTGGTGAATGAATAATCATCAGTTTTGTTTTTTTCTCATTTAAATAGATTTTATTATGATTTAACCATCTAATAATATTATTGTAATCTGTTTGAACCTCTGAAATGCTATCATTTAAATATTTCTGACTGTTTATTAAAACAATGTCGTCAGCATATAGATAAATAGCACTATTTAATTTTGTATTGAACAAATCATATATGTATACTAGGAACAATAAAGGACCTAAAATTGAGCCTTGGGGAATTCCACATCGTGTAATTACTTTTCTGCTGTAGCAGTTTTTTATTTTAGTAATTGTGTATCTGTGTGATAAATAATTTCTAAACCAATCTAACAATATACCGCGAATACCGTAATTTTCCAATTTATTTAGTAAAATGCTGTGATCTATTGTATCGAAGGCTTTCTTTAAATCTAAGAACATAGTTAAAAAATTTTCCCTATTATTCAATGATTTATTAATATTATTTGCAATTTTGGAAATTAGTTGAATTGTGTTTTTTCCTTTTTGAAAGCCAAACTGATTTTCATTAATTATGCTGTTTTAAGTAAAAAGTTAAAAACAGTATTATAAATATATTTTTCCATTATTTTCGAAAAAATAAGCAGAATTGTTATTGGTCGATAGTTAGAAAAATCCTCCTTAATACCACCTTTTAAAATAGGTCTTAAAATACCTGCTTTGAGTTCAGTAGGTATGTTCCCAGTAAATATAATCTGATTTATAATTTTTGATATAATATTAAGTAGTGTCTCTTTTTTAAATTTTATATGTTTAATGCAAACATTATCGTAACCAGGTGATTTATTGGTGTCTAATGAAGTAATTATTTCATCAGTTTGTTTTTCAGTGATTTCATGTATATAGATAGATTTCAAAACTCTTTGTATCATGGTTGGAACATAATTTATATCGTCTTGGTGATTTGTATTTCTTATCTGTAAAATTAGTGTATTATAAATGTCATTGTAATTATTTGCTATTTCTTCCACAGATAATTTCTTTTTGGCCATATTGTCAATTATTACATCGTCCGATGATTTTTTCTGTTTTCCTTCTAATATTTCATATATTAATTGCCAGGTAGACTTCATATCATTTTTTTTCATTATAAGCTTATTTCTATAATAAAGTTGTTTCTGATTTCTAATCTGAATATTAACCCTATTCCTTAATTTTTATAGTTATTTTTATAAGCATCACTTTTATCATTGTTTTTAAATTTAATCCAAGCTTTATCTCTTTCTTCAATTAATTCTATCAAGTTCGGTGTTATCCAATTTTTGCTATGATTACTTTTTACTTTTCCAACTCTCTTCATATATATTCTATTTTTTCCTAAAATTCCATCATAAATGTCTTTAAATACTTTATATAAGTTTAATTCATTCTTTGAGTTGTCTCCATAATTTTCTAAATTCCAATTCGTTTCAGAAATAGCTTTGTTTATATTGTTATGGTCAAATGACCAATTCTTATTTTCCTGGTCTGTTTCACTATAATTAGTATTATTTAAATTGCTATTGGTGTTGCTAATCAGTGTTAAAATCATATAGTGATCTGCTATTTTGCTTGTTTGAATTATTGAATTTGCTGACATATTTTTAATCAGTTTAATATTAATATGGTCTATACAGGTTTTGGTAATTTTATTTTTTACTCTTTCTTCTCTTGTAGCTTCCCTTATTAATCTTTCAAAATTCATTTCAGCCAATAGTGTGATATATTTTTCTGTGCCATGTTTTTTAGTATTCATTGTATCGATATTAAAATCACCTATTAAAATCTGATTTTGGTCTTTTTCTGTATTTTCCATCCAGTTTCGGAAATTCAACAGAAAAGAGTTCACATCTGTACTAGGCGATCTGTATAGTGCTAAAACATGATATATTATTTTTTTTTACTTTTATATATATAGTTTCCGTTGGAAGTGTTTGTTGTGAAATAATTTCAATATCTAGATTTTCTTTATAGTATACTGAAATCCCCCTAATATTTTTATTTATATTATCATTTATGATTTTATTAAATTTTTCAATGTTATATCAGTAATTTTCATATTTATTTACATTTGTTTCAGTTAAAACAAGCAAATCAATATGTTTCATGTAATTGTTAATACTTAATTTTAATGAATCCCAATGTTTTCTTTGACTTCTTATATTAACATGAGCAATTCCTAATTTATTTTTGTGAATAAATTTACTATAATTATTTTCGAACCAAGCCTCCACTTCTAAATCTGTAGTTACATAAGCAACATCATAGTTGCTATCAAAACCTTCAAAATTCAAATCAGACATAGCTAACAAGAATATAAAAAAAAAAGCAAAAGAGCAAAAAAAAAGAGAAAGAAAAAGGTTTATCGGACATATCTAAAAGTTCAAAGATCATCAAAGTTGGTGAACATATCAACATTGATAATTCTTTCACCATTTGATTTCCTCATTAGAATTTTTCCATTTTTGAACCAAACATACTTATAATTTTTTTCTTTTGCACACATCCTAGCTCTCCAGAAATGTTCTCTGTTAATCATAGTCATGTTTTCATTAATATATATTGGTGTTCCTTTATCATCAAGGTCTGCAATAGTGGTGGTAATTTTTTTTTCCTGTTTTGTATCCAAATGTCTCTATCTTTCCGTGTAACGAATTGGACAATTATCTTTGGGATTTTGCTTTTATTTCTTTCTGGAAGTCTGTGAACTTTTTCAATCATATTGTCTGTGTAGTTGACTGTGTTTAATGACTGGGAAATTTTATACAACTTTATTTTAAGCTCTGTTTCATCCTTCCCTTCAATTATGGGAACACCATGAATTTCTATATTTTTATTGCGTCCATATTGTCCCACGTCATTAAGATTTTGTTTCAGCTCCTTAATCTCTTCTCTCATTTCTGTGTTTAAATTTTCGGCTTCATAGATTTTTGTAGTTAAATCCTTTTGATTTTTTTCGTAATTTATTACTTGTTCCATTAGTTCGTCTTACTTGCAAGAAACAAATTCTACACTTCGTTTTAATTCTCTCACTTCTGTCTTTAAATCACGGATCTCTAATATCAGTAGATTGATGTCACGTGTCGAACTGTCTCTGCTTCCCATGTCTAAGGTCGCTTTTGGGTTTATTTTGTTCGACTTGCATTCGAAACATAACCACGCATTCTTCTTTTCTAGGGACAGCTTTTTGTAATTTTTTTCTGTTGTGCCCGAACAGACAAAATGCAGTTTGCCTTTGCATCCACTGCAAACTATGCATTCCGAGTTGGGTGGTACTGCTTCGTCACATCTGTTGCAAATTGAGGTCATTGTTGTGAGCGGAAGCGATATGCCTCTGGCAAAACAACGAGAGCCACCCGTGACAACAGGGAGATTGCAACAATTAGTCCAAAAGTTCGGTCTTTTGATCTTTTGCAGCACACAAGGCTCTGTACACGGAGACTGACGTCGGGGAGGGGCAGGAGCAATAAAAGTTAACAGCACATACAGGTCCGAAGAGTCCCAGATGGTCAACCGATGGTGGTCGGGGTGGTGAAGAATATCCAAACACGACGAGCTAGCGGGAGCTCCAAGAATGTACGTCCGATCACGACAAGAACTGAGGGGAATGTGATGTGTCAATGGATAGTGAAACAAATCCAGTTCATTTCGTTATATGATGAACACATTCTGTTCAATCTCTATGTAGTGGCAATAAATTAATATTTCTTTAATTTATTATATATTTCAGATTGTTTGTGTGTCCGGTTGTCTGTTTGTTTGTTGGACAATTCTTCCTAGAGGAAGAGAGCTAGGACCACAAAATTTCTACTAATGTTCCATCTCACCTAACTACTTCAATCTTTTTGACCCTATAAACATAACCTCTCCCCAAAATGTTGTCCAGAAAACGTTTGTCCATTGATCGATAACATATTATACTCCATTCATAACTTTCAAACATTCATTCAAAAGGAGGCAAGGAGAGGACTCCTTCAAATTTCGGGCACTTGCAGCTGGTTCAGTCTAGCTACTGGGAACCTGATCTATAAACCCTATTCAGGAAGATGCAAGTGGACATATTGCATCAAATTTGCGACCGATCGGTCAAGTGACTGATAATAATAGGGAACCTAAAATTTTCGTCATCACTGACGTCACCATGGAGGTAAAAGGAGTGTCTAGCACTCGTTTGTAATACGCAAGGATGTTTGCTACTTTGAGCCATTTACTATGTTAAGTTCCGAGCAAAACCGGCCAATGATATTTTTGTAAATAATGATAGAAATATAAAATTTTAATTTTTGTGTGGGGCGATCTGCGCATGCGCAGTGCAATCATTTTTAGTCCACTGCAGCTATGGTTTGTCTTACTCTTGGTATATTTATTGCGATTTAATCAGTGTTTCAACCTGTCTAACACCCATGACTGTTTGGCATAGTGATAGCTGACCCTAAAGTTATTCAATGAGTATTTTATGCCGTTCAGCAGTATATTTTACGATACCTGGAAAAACCGTTGTATGTTTATTTTGAGTCATTTTGCAGAATTTCTAAAATTAATATATAAATTAATACATTTAATCATCTTGCGAACATGTAAGTCAATGAATGTTGCAGTTTTGTGTTCCCTGGAGCATATCGATGTATATAGATGTCTGCAGTTTGTTCTAAAAATAAATTTTTTTATGGTTGATACGAAAAGTGCCTGCTGCCATCTATTGACAGTTTATACAACTAAAAAACTCGATATGATATTTATTAAAAATATCTAAAATTCTATAAAATATAATTAAACGAAACATGTTGTCTCGCATTGAGCCATAAATTTCAATTTAATATAATATATTAAATATTGTAGACTGTTCAAAATTTTAATTTTTTTTTGCTGAGCATAGCTGCTACCTGTTTTACAATATGGGATTTTATTAAAGAAAATAATTTTAACTAATCCTTGTGAAAAGAAATTATGATGGTAAAATTTAAGAAACGCATACTTTGAACATGTAAACTTAGTCATGTGGTGTAAGCCATTGAAAACTTTGCTGGGCGGTGGAAAAAAACGCAAGGAACTGGCTCCTCTCCCTGGCTAGGTGGCTTCACTGCAATGCACGAATTTGCCATGTTTAGAGGGCGCTGCAATCGAAAAGTTTACATTAACCTATGGAAGCTAGCTCTCTTCTCCCTTAGACACTCCTTGATACTACGCCCATCATTGGTGCAAATGTTTTAACAAGATCCTTAGCTTTAACATAAAAATTCTGCGCATGCGCAGTGCTCCAATTTGAATCCAACTTCTTTGCATATTTTGTGAACCCGCACTAATGTGCATTCTGGAACACATGCACTATGACTATCAGAGTATTAGATTAAACGGATGCTTTTCACTTTGTAAATAATTCAGACAAAAACTAGAGTGGTAGTAAATTAAAATATAAAGGACCATCAAAATTTACCACCTAGATTTCTGCTACTTTCTACTCTGAACAGACTATCAACACAGATCGTTGAAACAAATCGCAACACCTTCATAAAATAGGTAAAGAGCGAAAAAGAAAAAATTTGTATCACATTATTTCTTAAAGCATTTAGTGAACAATGAACGCACTTGCGGTGCTATCTCTGGAATTATTCATAATGAGGGTTAAAGATGGCGCCACCTTACAATCATGCACCTGAGAGAGATTTTATGTGATTTCTATTTCTGAATGATAAAAGAATAAAAATGGCTTGAAATACCTATATGAGATATTATATATTGTGGTTTTTCAGGTTTTTCTATATTTTGCTCCAATATTCTAGGAGTGGCAGTGAGTAGTCTTGTACAGTCGCTCTAAAAAATATCCGAACACAATGATTGATTTAAGAATTTAGAAAAAATACCTGTCAACGTTTTTTTACAAATTAGTGATCTGGCAACATTCGTGTACGTACAGTCGCTCATAAAAATATCCGAACACTAGAATTGATTTAAGAATTTAGAGAAAATATCTGTCAACGATTTTTATAGAATTAGTGATCTGGCAACCTTCGTTGACGTACAGTCGCTCATAAAAATATCAGAACGTTATGATTGATTTAAGAATTTAGAAAAAAAATACCTGTCAACGATTTTTTTGGAAATTAGCGATCTGACAACCTTCGTGTACGTACAGTCGCTCATAAAAATATCCGAATACTATGAATGATTTAAGAATATAGAAAAAATACCTGTCCACGATTTTTCCGGAAATTAGTGATCTGGCAAACTTCGTGTACGTACAGTCGCTCATAAAAATATCCGAACACTATAACTGATTTAAGAATTTAGAAAAAATACCTGTCAACGTGTTTTTAGAAATTAGTGATCTGGCAACCTTCGTGTACCTACAGTCGCTCATAAAAATATTCGAACACTATGAATGATTTAAGAATTTAGAAAAAATACCTGTCCACGATTTTTCCGGAAATTAGTGATCTGGCAAACTTCGTGTACGTACAGTCGCTCATAAAAATATCCGAACACTATAACTGATTTAAGAATTTAGAAAAAATACCTGTCAACGTGTTTTTAGAAATTAGTGATCTGGCAACCTTCGTGTACCTACAGTCGCTCATAAAAATATTCGAACACTATGAATGATTTAAGAATTTAGAAAAAATACCTGTCCACGATTTTTCCGGAAATTAGTGATCTGGCAAACTTCGTGTACGTACAGTCGCTCATAAAAATATCCGAACACTATAACTGATTTAAGAATTTAGAAAAAATACCTGTCAACGTGTTTTTAGAAATTAGTGATCTGGCAACCTTCGTGTACCTACAGTCGCTCATAAAAATATTCGAACACTATGAATGATTTAAGAATTTAGAAAAAATTCCTGTCACCGATTTTTTTAGAAATTAGTGATCTGGCAACCTTCGTCTACGTATAGTCACTCATAAAAATATCCGAACACTATGATTGATTTAAGAATTTAGAAAAAATACCTGTCAACAATTATTTTGGAAATTAGTGATCTGGCAACCTTCGTGTACGTACAGTCGCTCATAAAAATATCCGAATACTATGATTGATTTAAGAATTTAGAAAAAAATACCTGTCAACGATTTTTTTAGAAATTAGTGATCTGGCAACCTTCGTGTACGTACAGTCGCTCATAAAAATATCCGAATACTATGATTGATTTAAGAATTTAGAAAAAATACCTGTCCACGACTTTTCCGGAATATAGTGATCTGGCAACTTTCGTGTACGTACAGTCGCTCATAAAAATATCCGAACATTATGATTGATTTAAGAATTTAGAAAAAATACCTATCAACGATTTTTTTGCAAATTATTGATCTGGCAATAATCGTGTACGAACTACTGTACGTACATGAAGTAAGTAAGGTTGCCAGATCTGTAATTTCTAAAAAAATCGTTGTGAAATTTTTTTGAATTCTGTAATCAACCATAGTGTTCGTATATTTTTTTCAGCCACTGTATCTTCCGTCTGATGAGATTTTAAACCGCGTCCCCATGTATAAGAAAACCATATCCTGTGCATGTTAAATAACATGCCGTCTGGCCTTGACCAGAGACTACCATCTGTATCATAACAGTTGTAAAAATATGTCCTCTTCCCAAACCATCTGTGTTCCATTGGAGTTCATATACCTGGCTATTTAGAGAGTGTGTGTCGAAGAAAAGACGACGGTCAGTGGGAAAACAACAACACCATACTCTCGTACTTACACCAAAATATATATTTCTTTTTCATTCGGGGCGGGGGTGGCTCAGTCGGTAGCGCGTCAGGCTCGTAATCTCTAGTTCCCGGTTCGAGTCCCAGCTGGGTCAGCGTTGAGATTTATCTCCGCAAAATTCCCCGCCCTGTTCACGGTCAGTAGAGGACACCGATGGGCTTGGAAAGGCCGCCGTCCGTCGGATGGGACGTTAAGCCGTTGCCCCGTGTGCGGGAGAGCCATACCCTGTGCACGTTAAAGAACATGCTGGATGGCCTTGATGGGAGGCTACCATCTGTCTCCCAACAGCTGTTCCAGTGTGTCCCCTGCCCCAACCTTCTCTGAGCCTTCGGGGTCCTTGTGACCTGGCCATTTAGCCCATGGTGTGCAAAAAAGTGCCGCTCAGAGGTAAAACAACCCAAAACAACCAAAGGAAAAAAATGCAACTAGAGTAATTTAGAAGAATGACATGCCGATTCTGCCGAATATCGGAAGCGAGGTTTTCACAGAAAACAAATTTGAAAATTCTTTTATCGTCTAACGGTGAAATTTCGAAGAAATGGATGATTTAGAAAATTCCAATCCTGTTATTTCGATCGTATACATCTAACCGAAAAAATATTTTTTTTTCTTTGAACACAAGTTCGCCTTTCTGAATGAGCGCAGGGTTCGGACTGGCGCAGTTCGGACTCGAACCTGGAAACTGCTGATAATGAGCCTAGCTCCGTATTGATTGAGTCAAACTCTGCCACTATTTGGGGGCGGGGGTAGCTCAGTCGGTAGCGCGCCAGGCTCGTATTCTGTAGTTCCCAGGTTCGAGTCCCAGCTGAGTCAGCGTTGAGATTTATCTCCGCAAAATTCCCTGTTCTGCCCACGTTTAGTATAGGACATCGATGGGATTTGAAAGACTGCCGTCCGTCGGATGGGACGTTAAGCCATAGCACCGTGTGCGAAAGAGAGCCATACCTTGTGCACATTAAAGAACACACTGGATGGCCTTGACGGGAGGCTACCATCTGCCTCCCAACACTTGTTCCAGTGGGTGTCCACCCCCAACCATCTCTGAGCTTTCGGGGTCAATGTGACCTGGCCATTTAGCACACGGTGTGTAAAAAAGTGGCGCTCAGCGTTTTACGTCTTAGCGGCACTGTTTTGCACACCATGGGCTAAATGGCCAGGTCACATGGACCCCGTAGGCTCAGAGAAGGTTGGGGGAGGGCACCCACTGGAACAGCTGTTGGGAGGCGGATGGTAGCCTCCCATCAAGGCCATCCAGCGTGTACTTTAACGTTCACAGGGTATGGCTCTCCCGCACACGGAGCCACGGCTTAACGTCTCATCCGACAGACGGCGGCCTTTCCAAGCCCATCGGTGTCCCCTACTGACCGTGGGCAGGGCGGGGAATTTTGCAGAGATAAATCTCAACGCTGACCCAGCTGGGACTCGAACGTGGGAACTACAGATTACGAGCCTGGCGTGCTACCGACTGAACCATGCCCACCCCACCGCTCAGAGGTAAAACAACCCAACTGCCTCTATTTGAAGAAAGAGGAGGAAGACAAAATATAACATATAATAAAAAAATAAAAATAAATACCCCCTCAAGCAGCTGCTTGCCACAGAGGTCTGACAAGAGCCTGTCAGTTTATATGCCATAGTAGAAGGTCTGAGAGGATGGCAGGCCCTCAGCAGAAAAACGACACAAACAGCCATGCCTTACCCGGGGCTCGAACCCAGGTCCCTTAGATCAGTGGCCAAGCGTGCTAACCCACAAATAAACATAATCACTGATTCAAAGCCAGCCCTACAAGGAATTAACCACAATTATGACTTCCTCTCAGATCTTCTACTTTGGCATATAAACTGACAGGCTCCTGTCAGACCTCTGTGGCAAGCAGCTGCTTGAGGGGGTATTTTTTTTTATTTTAATGACCTAACACTATTCCCTCTATCACATACATAAATTAGCACACAAGATAATAGTCACTGGCAAAACACTCATTCTACTGGATCTCATCACATTGCAATATTACATACCTAATGAGACTGCTGACACCTTAGCAAAACAAGTACACTCCCTCTCAACCTAAAATTATCACACTATCATCACCTGTGCACATCGTATTAAATTCACAAGCATAATTTCTGCCTCACAATCTCAATCATGGGCTCAACACACTTCCACCAAAAACACTTAGAGCCACAGTAGCACCCATTATTTCTTAATTATCTACCACACACCTTATTTCTTAATTATCTACCACACACCTTATTTCTTAATTATCTACCTAGGAAAGCACAAACAGCAATTCACAGACTCCATACGGCAGAACTAACCTCAACAAAGACCTCTTCATAATAAAGCACCATAAGCTCTCTGCCCTTCCTGTCATTGATAAAGGACATCCCTCACTTCCTTCTACACTGCACACACTTCACAACTCAAAGAAACACTCTATCACGAACTTACTACAATAGGAATCCACACATACACCCCATAAACCATTCTAAATCCCACACACAACCACAAGCAAACTCGCTTCAGAGCATTGACCAATTTCGTACATTGCATTGGCAAACTATGATTTTCCCCCTCCTGACCATTCTTCCCTTTATGAAAATATCCAGAAGCCAAAAAGATCCACAAGGACAAAAAAGATGCTCTTGGACACATCTTTATATATATGTACTCTTTCAGGTACAGTCGCTCAAAAAAGTATCCGAACACTATGGTTGATTACAGAATTCAGAAAAAATATCTGACAACGATTTTTTTAGAAATTAGTGATCTGGAAACCTTCGTGTCACGTGACACGAAGGTTGCCAGATCACTAATTTCTAAAAGAATCGTTGCCAGATATGTTTTCTGAATTCTGTAATCAACCATAATGTTCGGATACTTTTTTGAGCGACTGTACATAATTTGATTTGCTATGGCAATTGCACACACACACATTGCCATAATAATATTATTTTCTATTAACTCGACTCATCTTTCTACTGGACATAGATGGGGCGGGGGTGGCTCAGTCGGTAGCGCGCCAGGCTCGTAATCTAGTTCCCAGGTTCGAGTCCCAGCTGGGTCAGCGTTGAGATTTATCTCCGCAAAATTTCCCGCCCTGCTCACGGTCAGTAGGGGACATCGATGGGCTTGGAAAGGCCGTCGTCCGTAGGATGGGACGTTAAGCCGTGGCCCGTGTGCGGGAGAGCCATACCCTGTGCACGTTAAAGAACACGCTTGACGGGAGGCTACCATCTGTCTCCCAACAGCTGTTCCAGTGGGTCCTCTCCCCCAACCTTCTCTGAGCTTTCGGGGTTCATGTGACCTGGCCATTTAGCCCATGTTGTGCAAAAAAAGTGCCGCTCAGAGGTAAAACAACCCTACCCAATCCATGGCCCCCCACAAAGGGGGGGGGGGGGGCTGACTAGGCTCTAACCTGGGGGCGTGGCTGGTAGGCTACTAAGTGAGATGAACAGAAGACAAAAAGCGACTTTTTAAAATATTGACTTTTATTTTGTCCATCTAACTAAATTCAAACAAAATATTGGTTGCCAGGAGACAAGGGGGCCGCACTCACAAGGACACATTACATTTTCCTCTCATCATACCGAGTGGAATGCAACCTGAATTTCCCGAAAAACTTTTATAGAACCTGAGTAAGATTTCAGAATTTCCTTATGCCAGTATTGGATTTTATTATCAATGATTTAAAGACAATATTTGAAGCAGCAGATGCCATATCTGAATTATTCTCACCCACTCTGAACTTCCAGAACTTTGACGATGGTCATCTTCCGCAAAAGCAGCAAAACTTGTAAATACATGTGAGAGAGATCTGTCAGAAGACTTACTGCACGAAATCCCTTTAAAAGTGGGGCGGGGGTGGCTCAGTCGGTAACGCACCAGGCTCGTAATCTGTAGTTCCCAGGTTCGAGTCCCAGCTGGGTCAGCGTTGAGATTATTTCCGCAAAATTCCTCGCCCTGCCCAGAGTCAGTAGGGGACACCGATGGGCTTGGAAAGGCCGCCGTCCGTCGGATGGGACGTTAAGCCGTGGCCCCGTGTGCGGGAGAGCCATACCCTGTGCACGTTAAAGAACACGCTGGATGGCCTTGACGGGAGGCTACCATCTGTCTCCCAACAGCTGTTCCAGTGGGTCCCCTCCCCCAACCTTCTCTGAGCCTTCGGGGTCCATGTGAACTGGCCATTTAGCCCATGGTTGTAAAAAAGTGCTGCTCAGAGGTAAAACAACCCGACCCTTTAAAAGTATTCACAAGACAGTTTTCGGCACTGAAGGAAGCCCGATTAGACTTCTGAATGCAATTTACGACAAAAAACTGCAAGGTATATCTGCTTCGCCATTAAACTGTTCTGTTCAGTACCAGTTCCTGTTTCTTCAGCTGAAATATCGTTCAGCAGACTGGCAAATTCATTGAAAACATGGCAAAGAAGCACAACTAGTCAAGAGCGACTTAATCATCTGGCAATTTTGTGCATCGAAAATGATTTAGCTAAGCAAGTTGATTTTACTGAAGTTATTGAAATTTGCAATGACCAAAGCTGAAAATAAACAGATAATTTTTGATATAAGTTTTTAGTATGTAAATCCATATAGTTTTTTTTAATAAATATAAATATTACTTTTTGTGTCATTTAAACTGATTTATTTTCTAAATCCTGTACAGCAGCACGCTGTCCTTGGCGGTAGGTAGTCTGGCTCCCCGTCTGATTCTCATACAACACTATCACTCGTACATGTATCACAGCCACTGTGAACTGGTATTTTTTTTTTTCTACTCCCTATATCATACCTTGCTATAATCTAATCCTCACCTCTACCCTTGTGGATATGATACTACCCACATACTTATGCTCTGCCATGTTTTATCCTCCCCCACCACCAACTTCATATTTTTCACACCCTTTGAATGGCACTTTGCTAGGCCTAACTGATGCCATGGCCCCTATAGGATGTTTCACCGCACTCAGCTCTCTAGCTTACTCTATCTAAACATATCAGCCCCCTCCTACCCACAATTCTCAATCTATCTCTATAATTACCAGTGCTAAAACCTTACCATGCCACCTCATTCCCACCAAATTTAAACACCCCGAAACAAAAACTATTAAGTGGGAGAGGGGACCCCTCCCTAGAGGGATTTGATATTTTAACTTCCAGGCACTGAGAGACTTTATTTTTTTGCCTTCCTGACAGGCGGTAATATGCCTATTCGCCATCTGTATGGTTCCTAGCACTTCACTGTGTTGTCCCCTACCCCACTGATTCATATAGCACCCACTGCCCACTTGCTCGTAGACCAGATGATAGCGGTCTTTCAGACCCACTTACAAAGTGGTCCAGTTTTCGGAACGATGTGTGACATTACCTAGCGCAGGGGCGTGGCTAATATCCCCTTTGTATGACACTGGCCGCTATTTCGAATTTCTTTACTAAAGAGCACACGCACTATAGTAGTATTTCCATGAATTGAGAGTATTAAATACATTCGAACTAGGAAACAAAACAGTTTAAAAATTAATGATTTGTGTATTAAATAAAAGTAAACTTAAATGCTGCAACTGTCGCATCAGACAGCCAAATGTCAACGACCCCCTAAAGTTTCTAATCGTGCCAGTGGCCCCCTAAAATGCTGTAACTCCTCCCAGGGGGCGCTACCGCCCACGTTAGGCTGGGTTGTTTTACCTCTGAGCGGCACTTTTTTGCACACCATGGGCTAAATGGCCAGGTCACATGGACCCCGAAGGCTCAGAGAAGGTTGGAGGAGGGGACCCACTGGAACAGCTGTTGGGAGACAGATGGTAGCCTCCCGTCAAGGCCATCCAGTGTGTTCTTTAACGTGCACAGGGTATGGCTCTCCCACACACGGGGCCACGGCTTAACGTCCCATCCGATGGACGGCGGCCTTTCCAAGCCCATCGGTGTCCCCTACTGGGACAGGGCGGGGAATTTTGCAGAGATAAATCTCAACGCTGACCCAGCTGGGACTCGAACCTATGAACTACAGATTACGAGCCTGGCGCGCTACCGACTGAGCCCCCCCCCCCCCACGTTAGGAAACGCTGGTTTAACCTGATGGGAAAATACAAATTGCAATTGTCACTAAAGTTTTTCTTCTGTGGCAGATGATAAGACCAAACTTGGTGTTCTGGTGTGGATTTTCGTTATTAATTCCATAAAAATATCAGTTTGAAAAATGTGTTTAGCTTTTGAAAAAAAAACTGAAAATTTTAAATTGGGGAAAAAAAGTTAAGTGGCCCTATAGAAAAAAAAATTAAAACTGACATATGTTGTACATTATACTCCATAGTAACGTACGAAATTTTGAGTATTATAATTTCTTTAGTAACAAGGAAAAAAAAATATTAAAATACCAGTGTTATCGCTAATGATGCACTTTGGGGGACCCCACTGAGCTTTTGCGCATGTGCACTAGACGAGGAGGTTACCGCCGTGCTTTGATGCACTCGAGGGCGACTTTGTAACTCCAAGCACCATTCCGCCTCTACTCTCACTATAATGCTGTTGATTAAAGTTGATACGTTTGGTACAGATGTGTAAATAAAAATGCCCAGTTTTTGAGAGAACAAATTTAGCAATACAAATGTTGGGTGATACAGATGGTGACCAGATTTCGATTGGTAAAACCGGGACAGGTTATTAAATATTCAAATTCCTGAAGTAGAACCTTTCTTCTCCAAAGTGTAACCTTACAGAATATTTAAAGCAATTTTAGAACAGCAACTAAATATGATGGGTAGTTTACAGTACGTGGGAAGTGCAATAATTCACTCACTCGGTGCGTTGAAAAAATATTTCCGTTATGCTGTAGACAGTGGTGGACGGTCTAAAAGGGGCGGGGGTGGCTCATTCGGTAGCGCGCTAGGCTCGTAATCTGTAGTTCCCAGGTTCGAGTCCCAGCTGGGTCAGCGTTGAGAGTTATCTCTGCAAAATTCCCCGCCTTGCCCGCGTCATTAGGGGACACCGATGGACTTGGAAAGGCCGCCGTCCGTCGAATGGGACATTAAGCCGTGGCTCCGAGTGAGGGAGAGCCATACCCTGTGCACGTTAAAGAACACGCTGGATGGCCTTGACGGGAGGCTACCATCTGTCTCCCAACAGCTGTTCCAGTGGTTCCCCTCCCCCAACCTACTCTGAGCCTTCGGGGTCCATATGACCTGGCCATTTAGCCCGTGGTGTCCAAAAAAGTGCCGTTCAGAGGTAAAACAGTCCAACAACCCCGTGTGCGGGAGAGCCATACCCTGTGTACGTTAAAGAACACGCTGAATGGCCTTGACGGAAGGCTACCATCTGTCTCCCAACAGCTGTTCCAGTGGGTCTCCTCCCCCAACCTTCTCTGAGCCTTCGGGGTCCATATGACCTGGCCTTTTAGCCCATGGTGTCCAAAAAAGTGCCGTTCAGAGGTAAAACAGCCCAACAACCCCGTGTGCGGGAGAGCCATACCCTGTGCACGTTAAAGAACACGCTGAATGGCCTTGACGGAAGGCTACCATCTGTCTCCCAACAGCTGTTCCAGTGGGTCTCCTCCCCCAACCTTCTCTGAGCCTTCGGGGTCCATATGACCTGGCCTTTTAGCCCATGGTGTCCAAAAAAGTGCCGTTCAGAGGTAAAACAGCCCAACAACCTCGTGTGCGGGAGAGCCATACCCTGTGCACGTTAAAGAACACGCTGAATGGCCTTGACGGAAGGCTACCATCTGTCTCCCAACAGCTGTTCCAGTGGGTCTCCTCCCCCAAACTTCTCTGAGCCTTCGGGGTCCATATGACCTGGCCATTTAGCCCATGGTGTCCAAAAAAGTGCCGCTCAGAGGTAAAACAACCCAACCCGACTCGTTTTCCCTGAAATTCAAAGACAGCAATAGTAGACCCTGTGTGTTAGTATAATCCAAATAAGCGAAAAATAAAGCAATGCTGTTCCGAGCTTTTTTTTTGTCTCTGGGCGAAAAATTTGTTGGCATCCCCATGCTGCATCGAAATCACTGAACAAAAAAAATTGGACGTAGTTTAAATTTCGTTCATTTTAACAAAGTTGTGTTTATTGCTGACGAAATAAATAATTTAGTTATAAATAATTAGAGCATTTAAACTGAAAAGAGCAAAGCTAGAGAAATGTGATTTTATATATTTTTGAAGTATCAAGTACCATATAACTCGAAATAATATTGCGAAATCTAGTAAATGAAAACAAAAATACAGTTTCTATATACTTGGGCTGTTTTACGTCTGAGCGGCACTTTTTTGCACATCATGGGCTAAATGGCCAGGTCACATGGACCCCGAAGGTTCAGAGAAGGTTGGGGGAGGGGACCCACTGGAACAGCAGTTGGGAGACAGATGGTAGCCTCGCGTCAAGGCCATCCAGCGTGTTCTTTAACGTGCACAGGGTATGTCTCTCCCGCACACGGGCCACGGCTTAACGTCCCATCCGACGGACGGCGGCCTTTACCAAGCCCATCGGTGTCCCCTACTAACCGTGGGCGGGCGGGGAATTTTGCGGAGATAAATCTCAACGCTGATTCAGCTGGGACTCGAACCTGGAAACTACAGATTACGAGCCTGGCGCGCTACCGACTGAGCCACCCCCGCCCCTTAGCTACTGGGAACCTGATCTATAAACCCTATTCAGGAAGATGCAAGTGGACATATTGCATCAAATTTGGGACCGATCGGTCAAGTGATTGAGAATAATAGGGAACCTAAAATTTTCATATATCATTGACGTCACCATGGACGCAAAAGGAGTGTCCTACCACTCCTTTGTAATACGCAAGGATGTTTGCTACTTTGAGCCATTTACTATGTTAAGTTACTATATTCAGAATAACATTTCGTCGCCATGTTAAACCCTGTATGGGTAACACTACGCCCATGAATGCCGCAATTGTTTAACCAGGAGCCTCAGATTTAACATAAAAATTCTGCGCATGCGCAATGCTGCGTTGGAATCCAACTTCTTTACATATTTTGTGCACTATATGGAATACTATATTCTGGAACATAATGGATCATCATTGAAAAAGGTAACAGATTAAACGGTTGCTTTTCACTTTGTAAATAATTCAGACAAAAACTAGAGTGGTAGTAAATTTAAATATTTATGACCATCAAAATTTTCAACCTAGATTTCTACTACATTCTACTCTGAATAGACTATCAACACAGATCGTTGAAACAAATCGCAACACCGTCATAAAAGAGGTAGAAAACGAAAAAAGAAACAATTTGTATCACATTATTTCTTAAAGCATTTAGTGAACACTGAACGCACTTGTGGTGCTATCTGTGGAATTATTCATAATGAGGGTTAAAGATGGCGCCACCTTACAATCATGCACCTGAGAGAGATTTTATGTGATTTCTATTTCTGAATGATAAAAGAATAAAAATGACCTGAAATACCTATATCAGATATTATATATTGTGGTTTTTCAGGTTTTTGTTTTATTTTATAACCATTGTTATACTATAACTATATTATAACTATATACTATAACTAGTTTTATCTCCCTATACAAGGGTTACGCCAGTTTCATACACATTTCCAGGGGTTATGTGAAGCATAAAATGTTGAGAACCACTGATATAAATGTTTTACACATTTGGGAAAGCTTGCAAGAAGAACTCCCAAGAAATAGTGACGTGAAATGAATGAATGAATCATATAAATGTTTTATTTTATTCCCATTTTTATGCTAAACTATAGTTTTATCTATCTATATGAGGGGTAAGCCTGTTTCATACACATTTCCAGGGAGTACGTGAAGCATAAAAGTTAGAGAACCGCTGATATATATATATGTTTTACTTTATACCCATTTTTATACTATAACTATAGTTTTATCTATCTATATAAGGGGTACGCCAGTTTCATACATATTTCCAGGGGGTACGTGTAGCATAAAAGTTTGAGAACCACTGATATATATATATGTTTTAATTTATTCCCATTTTTATGCTATAACTATAGTTTTATCTATCTATATAAGCGGTACGCCAGTTTCATACACATTTCCAGGGGGTACGTGAAGCATAAAGGTTGAGAACCACTGATATATATGTTTTAATTTATTCCCATTTTTATACTAAAACTATAGTTTTATCTATCTATATAAGCGGTACGCCAGTTTCATACACATTTCCAGGGGGTACGTGAAGCATAAAGGTTGAGAACCACTGATATATATGTTTTAATTTATTCTCATTTTTGTACTAAAACTATAGTTTTATCTATCCATATAAGGGGTACGCCAGTTTCATACACATTTCCAGGGGGTTCGTGAAGCATAAAGGTTGAGAACCAGTGATATATATGTTTTAATTTATTCCCACTTTTATACAATAAGTATAGTTTTATCTATCTATATAAGGGGTACGCCAGCTACATACACATTTCCAGGGGGTACGTGAAGCATAAAGGTTGAGAATCACTGATACATATGTTTTAATTTATTCCCATTTTTATACTATAACTATAGTTTTAGCTATCTATATAAGGTGTACGCCAGTTTCATACACATTTCCAGGGGTTACGTGAAGCATTAAATGTTGAGAACCACTGATATATATGTTTTATTTTATTCCCATTTTTATACTCTAACTATAGTTTTATCTATCTACATAAGGGGTACGCCAGCTACATACACATTTCCAGGGGGTACGTGAAGCATAAAGGTTGAGAACCACTGATACATATGTTTTAATTTATTCCCATTTTTGTACTATAACTATAGATTTATCTATCTATATAAGGGGTACGCCAGTTACATACACATTTCCAGGGGGTACGTGAAGCATAAAGGTTGAGAACCACTGATACATATGTTTTAATTTATTCCCATTTTTATACTATAACTATAGTTTTATCTATCTATATAAGGGGTACGCCACTTTCATACACATTTCCAGGGGGTACGTGAAGCATAAAAGGTTGAGAACCACTGATATATATGTTTTATTTTATTCCCATTTTTATAGTATAACTATAGTTTTATCTATCTACATAAGGGGTACGCCAGCTACATATACATTTCCAGGGGTTACGTGAAGCATAAAGGTTGAGAACCACATATATATATGTTTTATTTTATTCCCATTTTTATACTAAAATAATAGTTTTATCTATCTATATAAGGGGTACGCCAGTTTCATACACATTTCCAGGGTGTACGTGAAGCATAAAAGGTTGAGAACCATTGATACATATGTTTCATTTTATTCCCATTTTTATACTATAACTATAGTTTTATCTCTCTATACAAGGGGTACGCCAGTTTCATATACATTTCCAGGGGGTACGTGAAGCATAAAAGGTTGAGAAACACTGATATATATATATGTTTTATTTTATTCCCATTGTTATATTATAACTATAGCTTTATCTATCTATACAAGGGGTACGCCAGTTACATACATATTTCCTGGGGGTACGTGAAGCATAAAGTTTGAGAACCACATATATATATGTTTCATTTTATTCCCATTTTTATACTATAACTATAGTTTTATCTATCTATATAAGGGGTACGCCAGTTTCATACACATTTCCAGGGGGTACGTGAAGCATAAAAGTTTGAGAACCACTGATATATATGTTTTATTTTATTCCCATTGTTATACTATAACTATAGTTTTAACTATCTATACAAGGGGTACGCCAGTTACATACACATTTCCAGGGGGTACGTGAAGCATAAAAGGTTGAGAAACACTGATATATATATATGTTTTATTTTATTCCCATTGTTATATTATAACTATAGCTTTATCTATCTATACAAGGGGTACGCCAGTTACATACATATTTCCTGGGGGTACGTGAAGCATAAAGGTTGAGAACCACATATATATATGTTTCATTTTATTCCCATTTTTATACTATAACTATAGTTTTATCTATCTATATAAGGGGTACGCCAGTTTCATACACATTTCCAGGGGGTACGTGAAGCATAAAAGTTTGAGAACCACTGATATATATGTTTTATTTTATTCCCATTGTTATACTATAACTATAGTTTTAACTATCTATACAAGGGGTACGCCAGTTACATACACATTTCCAGGGGGTACGTGAAGCATAAAAGGTTGAGAAACACTGATATATATATATGTTTTATTTTATTCCCATTGTTATATTATAACTATAGCTTTATCTATCTATACAAGGGGTACGCCAGTTACATACATATTTCCTGGGGGTACGTGAAGCATAAAGGTTGAGAACCACATATATATATGTTTCATTTTATTCCCATTTTTATACTATAACTATAGTTTTATCTATCTATATAAGGGGTACGCCAGTTTCATACACATTTCCAGGGGGTACGTGAAGCATAAAAGTTTGAGAACCACTGATATATATGTTTTATTTTATTCCCATTGTTATACTATAACTATAGTTTTAACTATCTATACAAGGGGTACGCCAGTTACATACACATTTCCAGGGGGTACGTGAAGCATAAAAGGTTGAGAACCACTGATATATATGTTTTAATTTATTCCCATTTTTATACAATAACTATAGTTTTATCTATCTATACAAGGGGCACGCCAGTTTCATACACATTTCCAGGGGGTACGTGAAGCATAAAGGTTGAGAACCACTGATACATATGTTTTAATTTATTCCCATTTTTATACTAAAATTATAGTTTTATCTATCTATATAAGGGGTACGCCAGTTTCATACACATTTCCAGGGGGTACGTGAAGCATAAAAGTTTGAGAACCACTGATATATATGTTTTATTTTATTTCCATTTTTATACTATAACTATAGTTTTATCTATCTATATAAGGGGTACGCCAGTTTCATACACATTTCCAGGGGGTACGTGAAGCATAAAAGTTTGAGAACCACTGATATATAGGTTTTATTTTATTCCAATTTTTATAGTATAACTATAGTTTTATCTATCTACATAAGGGGTACGCCAGCTACATATACATTTCCAGGGGTTACGTGAAGCATAAAGGTTGAGAACCACATATATATATGTTTTGTTTTATTCCCATTTTTATGCTATAACTATAGTTTTATCTATCTATATAAGGGGTAAGCCTGTTTCATACACCTTTCCAGGGGGTACGTGAAGCATAAAAGTTAGAGAACCGCTGATATATATATATATGTTTTACTTTATACCCATTTTTATACTATAACTATAGTTTTATCTATCTATATAAGGGGTACGCCAGTTTCATACATATTTCCAGGGGGTACGTGTAGCATAAAAGTTTGAGAACCACTGATATATATATATGTTTTAATTTATTCCCATTTTTATGCTATAACTATAGTTTTATCTATCTATATAAGCGGTACGCCAGTTTCATACACATTTCCAGGGGGTACGTGAAGCATAAAGGTTGAGAACCACTGATATATATGTTTTAATTTATTCCCATTTTTATACTAAAACTATAGTTTTATCTATCCATATAAGGGGTACGCCAGTTTCATACACATTTCCAGGGGGTTCGTGAAGCATAAAGGTTGAGAACCAGTGATATATATGTTTTAATTTATTCACACTTTTATACAATAAGTATAGTTTTATCTATCTATATAAGGGGTACGCCAGCTACATACACATTTCCAGGGGGTACGTGAAGCATAAAGGTTGAGAATCACTGATACATATGTTTTAATTTATTCCCATTTTTATACTATAACTATAGTTTTAGCTATCTATATAAGGTGTACGCCAGTTTCATACACATTTCCAGGGGTTACGTGAAGCATTAAATGTTGAGAACCACTGATATATATGTTTTATTTTATTCCCATTTTTATACTCTAACTATAGTTTTATCTATCTACATAAGGGGTACGCCAGCTACATACACATTTCCAGGGGGTACGTGAAGCATAAAGGTTGAGAACCACTGATACATATGTTTTAATTTATTCCCATTTTTGTACTATAACTATAGATTTATCTATCTATATAAGGGGTACGCCAGTTACATACACATTTCCAGGGGGTACGTGAAGCATAAAGGTTGAGAACCACTGATACATATGTTTTAATTTATTCCCATTTTTATACTATAACTATAGTTTTATCTATCTATATAAGGGGTACGCCACTTTCATACACATTTCCAGGGGGTACGTGAAGCATAAAAGGTTGAGAACCACTGATATATATGTTTTATTTTATTCCAATTTTTATAGTATAACTATAGTTTTATCTATCTACATAAGGGGTACGCCAGCTACATATACATTTCCAGGGGTTACGTGAAGCATAAAGGTTGAGAACCACATATATATATGTTTTGTTTTATTCCCATTTTTATGCTATAACTATAGTTTTATCTATTTATATAAGGGGTAAGCCTGTTTCATACACCTTTCCAGGGGGTACGTGAAGCATAAAAGTTAGAGAACCGCTGATATATATATATATGTTTTACTTTATACCCATTTTTATACTATAACTATAGTTTTATCTATCTATATAAGGGGTACGCCAGTTTCATACATATTTCCAGGGGGTACGTGTAGCATAAAAGTTTGAGAACCACTGATATATATATATATGTTTTAATTTATTCCCATTTTTATGCTATAACTATAGTTTTATCTATCTATATAAGCGGTACGCCAGTTTCATACACATTTCCAGGGGGTACGTGAAGCATAAAGGTTGAGAACCACTGATATATATGTTTTAATTTATTCCCATTTTTATACTAAAACTATAGTTTTATCTATCCATATAAGGGGTACGCCAGTTTCATACACATTTCCAGGGGGTTCGTGAAGCATAAAGGTTGAGAACCAGTGATATATATGTTTTAATTTATTCCCACTTTTATACAATAAGTATAGTTTTATCTATCTATATAAGGGGTACGCCAGCTACATACACATTTCCAGGGGGTACGTGAAGCATAAAGGTTGAGAATCACTGATACATATGTTTTAATTTATTCCCATTTTTATACTATAACTATAGTTTTAGCTATCTATATAAGGTGTACGCCAGTTTCATACACATTTCCAGGGGTTACGTGAAGCATTAAATGTTGAGAACCACTGATATATATGTTTTATTTTATTCCCATTTTTATACTCTAACTATAGTTTTATCTATCTACATAAGGGGTACGCCAGCTACATACACATTTCCAGGGGGTACGTGAAGCATAAAGGGTGAGAACCACTGATACATATGTTTTAATTTATTCCCATTTTTGTACTATAACTATAGATTTATCTATCTATATAAGGGGTACGCCAGTTACATACACATTTCCAGGGGGTACGTGAAGCATAAAGGTTGAGAACCACTGATACATATGTTTTAATTTATTCCCATTTTTATACTATAACTATAGTTTTATCTATCTATATAAGGGTTACGCCACTTTCATACACATTTCCAGGGGGTACGTGAAGCATAAAAGGTTGAGAACCACTGATATATATGTTTTATTTTATTCCCATTTTTATAGTATAACTATAGTTTTATCTATCTACATAAGGGGTACGCCAGCTACATATACATTTCCAGGGGTTACGTGAAGCATAAAGGTTGAGAACCACATATATATATGTTTTATTTTATTCCCATTTTTATACTAAAATAATAGTTTTATCTATCTATATAAGGGGTACGCCAGTTTCATACACATTTCCAGGGTGTACGTGAAGCATAAAAGGTTGAGAACCATTGATACATATGTTTCATTTTATTCCCATTTTTATACTATAACTATAGTTTTATCTCTCTATACAAGGGGTACGCCAGTTTCATATACTTTTCCAGGGGGTACGTGAAGCATAAAAGGTTGAGAAACACTGATATATATATATATGTTTTATTTTATTCCCATTGTTATATTATAACTATAGTTTTATCTATCTATACAAGGGGTACGCCAGTTACATACATATTTCCTGGGGGTACGTGAAGCATAAAGGTTGAGAACCACATATATATATGTTTCATTTTATTCCCATTTTTATACTATAACTATAGTTTTATCTATCTATATAAGGGGTACGCCAGTTTCATACACATTTCCAGGGGGTACGTGAAGCATAAAAGTTTGAGAACCACTGATATATATGTTTTATTTTATTCCCATTGTTATACTATAACTATAGTTTTAACTATCTATACAAGGGGTACGCCAGTTACATACACATTTCCAGGGGGTACGTGAAGCATAAAAGGTTGAGAACCACTGATATATATGTTTTAATTTATTCCCATTTTTATACAATAACTATAGTTTTATCTATCTATACAAGGGGCACGCCAGTTTCATACACATTTCCAGGGGGTACGTGAAGCATAAAGGTTGAGAACCACTGATACATATGTTTTAATTTATTCCCATTTTTATACTAAAATTATAGTTTTATCTATCTATATAAGGGATACGCCAGTTTCATACACATTTCCAGGGGGTACGTGAAGCATAAAAGTTTGAGAACCACTGATATATATGTTTTATTTTATTCCCATTTTTATACTATAACTATAGTTTTATCTATCTATATAAGGGGTACGCCAGTTTCATACACATTTCCAGGGGGTACGTGAAGCATAAAAGTTTGAGAACCACTGATATATATGTTTTATTTTATTCCCATTTTTATACTCTAACTATAGTTTTATCTATCTATATAAGAGGTACGCCAGTTTCATACACATTTCCAGGGGGTACGTGAAGCATAAAAGTTTGAGAACCACTGATATATATGTTTTATTTTATTCCAATTTTTATAGTATAACTATAGTTTTATCTATCTACATAAGGGTACGCCAGCTACATATACATTTCCAGGGGTTACGTGAAGCATAAAGGTTGAGAACCACATATATATATGTTTTGTTTTATTCCCATTTTTATGCTATAACTATAGTTTTATCTATCTATATAAGGGGTAAGCCTGTTTCATACACCTTTCCAGGGGGTACGTGAAGCATAAAAGTTAGAGAACCGCTGATATATATATATATATGTTTTACTTTATACCCATTTTTATACTATAACTATAGTTTTATCTATCTATATAAGGGGTACGCCAGTTTCATACATATTTCCAGGGGGTACGTGAAGCATAAAAGTTTGAGAACCACTGATATATATATATATGTTTTAATTTATTCCCATTTTTATGCTATAACTATAGTTTTATCTATCTATATAACGGGTACGCCAGTTTCATACACATTTCCAGGGGGTACGTGAAGCATAAAGGTTGAGAACCACTGATATATATGTTTTAATTTATTCCCATTTTTATACTAAAACTATAGTTTTATCTATCTATATAAGGGGTACGCCAGTTTCATACACATTTCCAGGGGGTTCGTGAAGCATAAAAGTTTGAGAACCACTGACATATATGTTTTATTTTATTCCCATTGTTATACTATAACTATAGTTTTAACTATCTATACAAGGGGTACGCCAGTTACATACACATTTCCAGGGGGTTCGTGAAGCATAAAGGTTGAGAACCAGTGATATATATGTTTTAATTTATTCCCACTTTTATACAATAAGTATAGTTTTATCTATCTATATAAGGGGTACGCCAGCTACATACACATTTCCAGGGGGTACGTGAAGCATAAAGGTTGAGAATCACTGATACATATGTTTTAATTTATTCCCATTTTTATACTATAACTATAGTTTTATCTATCTACATAAGGGGTACGCCAGCTACATACACATTTCCAGGGGGTACGTGAAGCATAAAGGTTGAGAATCACTGATACATATGTTTTAATTTATTCCCATTTTTATACTATAACTATAATTTTAGCTATCTATATAAGGTGTACGCCAGTTTCATACACATTTCCAGGTGGTACGTGAAGCATAAAAGTTTGAGAACCACTGATATATATGTTTTATTTTATTCCCATTTTTATAGTATAACTATAGTTTTATCTATCTACATAAGGGGAACGCCAGCTACATATACATTTACATAAATGATATTTCCCATAACAAATTTATAAATATTAAAGACATTTAGAATTAAGTGAAAAATCATTAGATGCTGTACTGAATATTTATAATTTCACTTCAAAACAAATCTTAATAATCTCTTCTTAAGACAAAATGATGGCATTTAAGCTATGCGCACTGGTGCCTTCATAAACAGCCGTATCATAATATACAAATGAATGTACTAAAGCGTATTATTAATGAGGTTTGTAACACTGAAAATATTTTGCAAACTTTTTATACAGCCAATATTTTTAGAAAATTTTAACTATTAGCTGAGAGAGATAAAAATTCCAAGACAATTTATTATCAATCCGTAATACAAAAATTTTATTTCGTTGCATAATTCAACCTTGTAGTCATTTATGGAAATGTATAGCATAGAATAATCAATTTTTTTAAAATTTAATTACGAAATATCATGCATTTATTTTACTGAACTTTGTAACCTATCTATTGCATAATAGCTATTCATTTATGTCATTCCAAAGGCATTATTATTTTAAAATAAAATGTGTTAAATAACATCTTGAATGTGTTTTGGACACAATCTTGAACATCTTGAATGTTTTTTCAACAATATTTTTATACTTTCCCCAAATGGTAATCGAAGTTGGTATAATCAGTTTTGTGCATGACAAAATACGGCTTGGTGGGAGTGTTGCGTGTGTAGGGTAGGGAGAGGGATTTGAAAGAATTCAGGGAGGGTGAATGTATTGCTGTACATTTATATATTGTCTAGGTCATCAGTCTTTTCTTTACGTGCAGAGGTCGCAGCTCTCCTGCCTATCAGTCACGGGTTTTAAAGACACCCGAAAACCCTCTGTACAGTACAGACCAAAATCCTCAAAACAGTACTTGGTTCTATCCGACAGACTGCGGCCTTTCCAATCTCATTGGTGTCCCCTTTTTCAGAGTGGGAATTAACGGAGATAAATCTCAAATGCAGATTATCCACCTTGAGTGCTACCAACTGAACCAACTTCCGCCCCAAGGATGATGGAGATCCATGGCTCTTGTACTCATAAACCATGGCTCAATATTCCATCCTATGAAGAGCTGCCTTTCCAAGCAAACAGTTCATTTCTTTCTTTCCGAGGCAGAAAAAGGCAATAAACATAGAATATGAACTTTATACTTAGTTCGGAAAATGAAATTTTGGTTATGCAAGTATCTGCTCAGTTGTTGACAGGAATAAATCGATGATTCGCAAAGTTTAGTAGGAATGCTGTGTTGAGAGAAAAAAGCCTGCCTGATGGTTTAGTGGAAAGATATGACGGCACGTGAAGGCATCGTCGATATCAGAGGGTTTTGCTCTAACCTGGTGAAAAACCTTCCAAACTCTTAGGCAGATTATGTGAAGGGAAAAAGAGGGTTCAAGGCACAACAAAGTTTTATTAAAGAGTCAATCAGAATCATCCCTTGAGAGAATTTAATGGAAATGTTTTGTAGCATCTTGTGCAAGAGGAAGTTAGAAAATGATTAGATCTTATTCTGATCTTTTGGTGATTGT
Organism: Ryuthela nishihirai; assembly: GCA_038380435.1. NCBI lineage: Eukaryota > Metazoa > Arthropoda > Arachnida > Araneae > Heptathelidae > Ryuthela > Ryuthela nishihirai. Next base: position 81,248,482 of record JAWZYU010000003.1, on the reverse strand, counting down.
GACCAGTGATTGATTTTAAACGTAAAACTGTACGGGGACTGGGAAATCTCATGTCCGAAATTTGGCATTGAGTGGTACAGTATTTGGAATCCAAACCTGTTAAAAAAGACAGCAACTTTTGAAAAATCTACCTGACCTTTGTCTCGTGACGGCATCAATGATCGAGAACGCAACTTTTCTATAGTGCTCAGAAGAGGCGTTAAACGAACACCATTTCACGATAACGCATCATTAAACCAAGAATCAAGAAATATTAGCTACACAGATTATATGTAGACTTTGAATTCCAGAAACAATTTGGCTGAAAACATGAGTTTCGTCATGAGTGATACTCGAACTCACATCTCCCAGGTACAAGAAGGGAATTCTGATCACTAAACTGTCAATGGCTAATTCATTTCTTCTCCAATTGTGACTATAAATCAAAAATCATTTCTTGAATTCTATACCCGTAGGTAATCTGTGATTTCCATTTTTACTGTTGATTGATTCTTTTTTTAATAACAATTACCGTGATTGATTCCATTTATCACCATTTCTGCGCAATATTGAAAATTTGTCGTTAACAATCATAAATGGCGCCACGCATCGATAAGGCTAGGAAGATTCCCAATTGGCAAAGAAATGAACCTGCCGTTGACAGTTTATTGGTCAGATTTTCCGTCATGTAATTAGGAGTGGTCGATTCGAGTCCCACTCACGGTGAAACTCATTTTTTGATTTGGCTACCACGATTTCTACCACGTCTACCATTTTGACTACCACGTATTTAGATGCTTCGAACGTTGACAGGGGTTTTTGGGGTGTCATCCAAGTTGCAGTTGGCCAATTTCAACTCGGAAGTCCAAAAGTGGAGGGGAGAAACTTGCTAGAAGCAAAACTCTTTACCATGTTATTTGCTACAGGAAACGGTAATCGCTGCTAAATCCGTTGTTGCCGTTCTCTGCTCCCTAACTGTGTACATAAGAGTCATAATATGAACTTATGCGGCTCTAAGAATAGATGCGATTTTATGTTCCGGAGATGGCAACACTGTATTTAATCGCTATTCCATATTACAACACCAAAACGTGTTGTACGTGTGGTAAGGCGTTAGGTGTAGTGGTGGCAGGGGATGGTACTCACAAAACTAAAATCATTGCTGTGAAAATCAGAATATGCAGATTTCATCTCAAAAGTGCGACCGAGGCAGCGCTGGGCACAGTTCAGATAGTCTGTAATAATGAAAGGCGATATATGTCTGGAGTCGTCTTAACGCTTAACATAAGAGGGCTAAGAATCTTAAATTTTAAGAGGAGCTTAAGAGTAGCAGAAAATATGTAGTGACAAATATTAACTTGGTCAGTTGAATACAGGCCCCGGATCTATAAAAAAATTAGCGGGGGGGGGGAATAAAGTCAAGTGATGCAATCTAGGCAGAAAAAAATAAAAGAGACTGGCCATGAGACTGGATTTCCATTTCACTGGCATGATACTGGCCATGGGACAAGTCGGAGGTCAAATTTCGGATTTTTCTCGAGATCTACGACCTAAATCATCCCTCGGAGCAAGTTTTCAGATCCCTACCAATTCTTCATGATAATTAGAATGAGTGTGATCCCCTGTCAGGGTCAGCCGTCAGTTGGTCGTCAATGAATGCAAATGGATCATTCTAAACACAGTTTAGCATTCCTGAATGTTTTTTGCAATAATCATGAATGTTTGGCTAATATTTTTTGTAAATATATTTATTGTTAAATATAATGATTTTCAAATCTATTTTTTTCTCCAGCGGGAGATTTTATCTCTGATGTAATCAAAAGGAAGGTTAATCGCGAGCGGTATAACGTCTTATTTCTCTGATGTAATCAAAAGGAAGGTTAATCGCGAGCGGTATAACATCTTATTTCTCTATGGTAATCAAAAGGAAGGTTAATCGCGAGCGGTATAACGTCTTATTTCTCTGATGTAATCAAAAGGAAGGTTAATCGCGAGCGGTATAACATCTTATTTCTCTATGGTAATCAAAAGGAAGGTTAATCGCGAGCGGTATAACGTCTTATTTCTCTGATGTAATCAAAAGGAAGGTTAATCGCGAGCGGTATAACATCTTATTTCTCTATGGTAATCAAAAGGAAGGTTAATCGCGAGCGGTATAACGTCTTATTTCTCTGATGTAATCAAAAGGAAGGTTAATCGCGAGCAGCATAACGTCTTATTTAAATGCATTTTTCAGTTCTTAGTTCGATGTTGTGAAGAAAATCTCTTCCAAGGAACGATTCTTTAGTCTAAAATGTTGTCTGGCCCACGGAATTCTATGTATAAACAAAATATTTAAATTGTGCATAGATATTTTATTTTCCGAAAAACAACAACAAAAGACATTTGAAACCAGAGAAACATCCTAGAAATTTGGTAGTATATTAATAATTCCCATAAAGGGGTTCCCTTAAGGGAATCCGTAACTGTGTCTGAAGATGTGCTGTGAGTGAACTGTCCGTTTAAAAAGTTTATATGATCTATTATTTCAATGTATTTTAACTGTTTGAGTTAATTGCAATTGTGTTGATCGTCCTAGTATCGAAGTGAGAATTTCAAATCTGTGAGTATATAGGATAATAAGCTATGTACTCAAATTCTTCCTTACGCTGTGCACTACCTATTGGGCGTGGTCGTTGAATCGTTGCCATCATAAATAACTAACTCCTAACATCCTAGCGTATTGATGTCGTCTGCTTAAGTGATGTATTGCAGAGTAGCAATGATTAGTAAGACGAACGTTCCTCACATTTTGTGCTGATAGCGATAACTTTGAAGTAACATTACATCATAGGAACTTATAAACTTCTGCTGTGTACAATCCTAAGAAATCGAGAGTATGGATACATTAAATTGTGCACATTGCAAAGGCAATATCAAAAATAATAATGATATGCTGAGATGTTCAGGTGAGTGTGTCAGCAATTTCCACTCAAGTTGTGCTGGCTGCAGTGAAGATACTTTTCAAAAAATGAGTAAAAACACAAAAATGCGGTGGCAATGTACGAAACGTAAAAGTGAACTCGGTACTTCCACTAGGAAACAACATGCCAAAGGATCTACCAATACAAATGACCCACCAACAGAATTTGATACATTAAAATATCTGATGCAACAAGTGACTGAAATAAAGAACGAACGATACCGCAGCAATCAGTGAAATTAGGACTTTTGAATAATTTGCTTCAGAGAAATTAGATAAGGTAATAAAAAATATTACTGGACTTACTAAAGAAAAGAAATTCTAAAGTGGAAGAGAACAATCACTTTCTAAGGAAAGAAATATGTCAAATTAGAGATGAGCTAACTGATCTACAAGAATATTCAAGGAGCCAGAATATGAAAGTTGTGGGTATACCAGAGGAACACGATGAAGATCTAACGAACATCGTGAACAAAATTGCTAAAAAAATTGGAGTTAATATTAAAGAGGGAGATATATTGGTGAAACACAGAGTGCCAACAGTAAATAAAAATAGGATAAAGCCTATAATTGTAAAATTTAACAATGAGGATAGACGTGATCAATGGTTCATTGCAAACAGAAACACCAATTATAGTATTAATTGTACAGATGTTGATGAAAGACTTAAGAGTGCCATAATATATTTTAATGAACATTTTACTCCTGTATTGAAGCAATTGTTATATAAAGCAAAAACTGAGGGTAAAACATCTGGTTATAAATCTATATGGGTTAAAGAAGGTAAGATCTTTATGCGTTTAAATGAAACAGCAAAAATATGTAGAATTAGAAATGACGATGATTTAAGAGATGTTTAAAGCAAAATGGCTCGGCTGCTAACTGATGTTGAATGTGAAGACAATAATGATTGTAGTGTATTAGATTTGGATAGATTAAAATCATTTTTTAATTCTGCTAATTATCCGTCTATATGCATATTAAATCTTAATATGTGCAGTATTAGGAATAAGTTTGAAGAAATAGAAGCAATTATAGATGATAATACTTAATAGATATATTAATATTAACAGAAATATGGGTCATTGTGTTTGACACTAAACAATTCTAATATTTGTATCATAGCAGCGTACCGGTCTCACTTTTACACACAATGTCAGTTCATTGAAGAATTAGATAGAGTATTAGGAAAAGTTGATACGGAAAATATATTGTTTACAGGAGACATAAATATTGATTTATTTATTGACAAAGAGTATGTAGATGACTATTTGCTACTGATGTCGACATACGGTTTCCAATCGTATTTAAATGAAATAATCAGACGTGCACAGGATATTTTAATTTATCAGATATTTTCGTGTTTGGACGATGTATTTGTTAAATGAAATTCTGATATAGATGTGAAAGCAGTAGTTGTATTTTCGGACATATCTGATCATTACCCAATTGGTATTAAATTTGGTTTAATTAGCGAATATTGTAAAATAGAGGAAAAGCAAAATAACTTTACATATAGAATAGACTATACACTACTTATTAAAGAATTGGAAAAGACTAATTGGGATAACATTAAAAATATAGGAGATACAAATTCGGCATACAAGATATTTATCGACAAATTTTCTGAAATAATTAATAAATCCAAACAGTACTGCTTAAAAAACAAACAGAAAATCGAAAAACAATTGGATAACAGATGAAATTATAAACCTTATTAAAACAAGAGATAAAGGCTATAAGAAATTTAAAACATATCCGCATAATAATGTATATGAAACGAATTATAAAAATTTAAAAAATAAGCTTAATACCAAAGTAAAAAATACAAGAAATAATTACTATAGAACACAATTTCAAAAATGCAATGGTAATAGTAAAAAACAATGGAAATTTATAAATGAACTAACTGATCAAAAAAAGAAAATATCTGTCACACCGCAATTGTTTAATATTGGTAAGGAAACAAATGATAGCGATTCATTAAAATTAGCAAATGAATTTAATCTTTATTTTACTGGAGTTGAAGAAAATATTATTACATACCAAACACATGAAACTACTACTAATTCATTTGAGCATAGTACTAGAACAAACAGTTCTATGTTTCTGCAACCATTTAGGGAAATTGAAAATATTATTCTAGAATTGCACGAAATAAAAGTCCAGGTTTAGATGGTTTTACTGCCATCATATTAAAAAAATCTGTAAAGTATATTACTAAACCTGAAAATGGGGTCTTCCCAGATGAATTAAAGAAGTCAGTCGTGGTTCCTGTTTATAAAAATGAAAAAAAAAATATGTTATCAAATTATAGGCCAATATTTATCATTTAAATTTTTGGGAATATTTTCGAAAAGCTAGTTAAAAAAAGAATTAACTGATTTTTATTGAAAAATAATTTTTTTCCAATAGACAATTTGGCTTCAGAGAGGGTAAAAGTACGGAGTATGCCACAATTGATTTTACTAAATTCATATATGACTCCTTAGAAAATAATTATCAAACTATATCTATATTTTTGGACATACAAAAAGCATTTGACACCATCTCCCACAACATACTATTGAATAAAATGGATTAGGGGAATTGTACTAACATGGTTTAAAAGTTATCTAAAGAATAGAATACAAGTTGTTAAAATAAATGGCATTATTAGTTCAGAGTTAAAGGTAAAATATGGCGTGCCACAGGGTTCTGTACAGGGGTTGATTTTATTTTTAATATACATCAACGATTTTTGTCAGATGAACATAACAGGGAGAATTACTAGTTTTGCTGATGATACTGCCATCACTTTTCGAGCTAAAAATAAAACAGAATTAAAAATATTAATCAACAGTGAATTAAAAATTATTGGTACTTGGTTTAGTACTAATAAATTAACTTTGAATTTAAATAAAACAAAATTAATGTATTTTTGTTTGAAGAGCAGAATTACTAAAGATCTGGAAATTAGAATTCATAATAGAACCTGCAATCAAGATTTGGCTTGTAATTGTAAGCCTATCGAAATTGTTGATGAGACTGATTACTTAGGTATAAAAATCGATCAAAAATTGAACTGGAAACGTATGTGGATACAATTAAAATAAAGCTTAGATCAATGTTATACAAAATTCATTACTTAAATAAATTGGTAGATGCAGAAATGATGTTAAACATATATAATTCCTGGATTCAGTCTGTATTTTATTTTGGGCTATTGCTCTCTGGGGAACTTATAAAACAATTCTCAAACCAATAATTACAATTCAAAACAGAATAATAAAAAAACTAGCAAATAATATTAATAGGTCTTCTAGTGTACATTGTAGTTATGTACATGTGGATATTATGCCTTTAAGACATCTTTATGTATGTAAGCTAATGATATATGTTTATAAAAATAGCAAATATCTTCAAGAATAAATATTTGAACATCAGTTGCGTACTGAGGGGAAACAATATATTGTTCCAATGGTTAAAAAAGAGATTGTACATAAGCATTCAATATATTTAGCTCCCAAATGAGGTATGTATTTCATTGCCAAAATGTGTATAGCTCCCAAAATGTTCAATACCTTACCTTATGAATTAAGAAATTTCTCTGGAAATATTTATTTGTTTAAAAAAGAGTTAAAGGTTTTTCTTATGGTGTTTGCTGATATTGAATTTATGTATAATATTCTTAAGTAAAACTTGTTGTATACCTCCTGAAGCTGATAAAATTTTTTCATTTGCATTATTAAATATTTGAACATCGGATAGTTTGAATTTTAAAGTATGTATGTATGTATACACGTTCATATGTTTAAATTTCTGTGCATTCTATGTTATCTTTATACAATGTAATATGTAATATAACAACCCGGAAAAGCTTTGATTGTGGGTTGTTTATAGCAAAATATATGTATATTTATTTGTAAAAAAAAGTTTAAAGTTGAAGTTGAAGTATAAAGTCATGTTTTCTTTCTTCATTTTTAATATATGAACAAAGATTTGATTCAAACAAATGCTGATTGGGAGGGAGACGGTAAACAAGCTGCGGAAAGTTCTTTCTTCTTAAAGCCAGTAATACCTATATATAGATATTAGGACTCAAATTATACTTCTACCAAAAAATAAATTTCCAGGTTTTGATGGCTTAACCGCATAAATAATTGATCTGTTGGGAGAAAAATTTATCGAAATACTTATAAATCCAATATTTAAATATCCGGCAACGGTATATCAAAATTTCACCTTTGACCTCGAAGGATTCATCGCATCCGAAATCTATCCATTGAGCAAGGAATTTTTCCCGATGTTTTGAAAAGAGTTACTATTATTCCTATCTTTAAAGACGGTGACCCAAAGGAATTAGGGAATTACAGACCTATTGCATTACTCTCTGTAATATCTAAAATTTTTGAAAAAATAGTGAAAAATAAATTATATGAATATCTGGAAAAGAAATTTTTAAGGAGGTATATTTTTATTGCCCACAACATTTCCTTCATTGCCAAATACAGTTAAATCATCATCATCATCCTCAAGCAGCCATGGGCTACGGAGGTCCAACCAGACCGCGCAATTTAATTCTCCAAGCATATCTGTCCTGAGCTACATCAGCTGCATCCGGCCACTGTACACCAATTCTAACAAGGTCCTGTTTGACATTGTCTGCCCACCGCAGGAAAAGAATTCGCCTTGCAATTGCACCTGTCAAGTTATTACAGTTTAAATCTAATCAAAATCAATTATCCTCAAAAAATATTTCGTAAGTAAAATAAAGTTTATTTGCCAAAAAATCAAGACTCACCAAGTAATCTACACAAAATATTCTGAGCAACTAAAGCTCACTTAAACAGCATTTCAAAAACTTTTCTCAACTCACTTCCGTGACCTAATGCCACTTATTATACATGCCGCGTGCAACTGACTCTGGGAGAAAAAATTGCATAAACTTACGATAGCGGATCGCGCTAGGTATGACGCAAGAGATAAGCGTATACTTCCGTGCGCATTAGCGACAGTCAATAAAAAGTCGGAGTTGCGCATGCGCAACTTCTTGATCGGACTTGGGTGAAGAAAAGTGATCATGCCAACTGAAAATTAAAGCCCCAAAATGATAAATATAACGTAATTAATGTAAAAACTGGTTAAGGCAAAGTAAAAGTGAATGGGTGTTCCATCACAAATACACACAGAATATGTGTGCACTTTGAAATTAACCCATCAACACAACAGATTGACAAAGCAAGCAATTTTCATTAGGATATTCCGAGTGATTTATTCAAAAATATCATTGTGGAAAGCATCAATGCGAAACTAATCATTTCAACCGAAATCCCGATTTTAAACTCGAGCAAACGAAACAAATAATACGAAACATAAAATTTCGTAGAGACTCGGCCATTTCTCAAGGAGCTCGCTTTCTTATCAACAAAAATCAAAATGAACAATTCAAGTCTTTACTTTTGGTTTGATTTACACCTCATTGGACGGAAAAAAGTGAATAAAATCATCTAGAAACTACTCCTAGTTGGTACAGGAATATACAACGACAATGCCCCACTAAAACCTAAGTAAATGCTGACTACTGCCTCAGTTAGAGCTAACAAAATATACATAAACAACCATGCTATCATGGGACCCGAACCCGGACCCCGATAGTGCAGTGTCACTACGAACCAATTCTATACCACTCATGCAGAATAAATTTCATAATAAATGGAAACTGCTGTAGAATTCAGATTCCTATTTTAAGTAAATCAGTGCCGTTTAGAGGTTTATGAAGATTCACGTGCAGTTTAGCACAAGGGAGCCATCACGCATGCGCAACTCATAAACTCAATTGTATGCGAAGCAGAGAGCCCCTTTTGCACAGGGACCCCACCACTGGTGGCCCTTTGCTCTATGGGAGATTCGACTCCCGAGACATATCACAGTCAATATATCTTTCTCTTTCAAAATGTTTTAAAACGTCAGGAGCTCCCCTACACAAAAACAGCAATAACTTAAAAGTTCTAGTGGAGTTATCCTGGTTTCTCATACAACATAAAAACCCATACACAGGAACAAGCCTGCTGGTTTAGTAGTCAGATATACTAATTACCATACTTGGCAGGCCTAGTCTACATGTCTAGTGTATTAAAACTTGAAGAATTTCATATTTTCATTTGTTCCTAATAGTTTCAATTTATATAAAAAATACGACTCCTCAAGCAAATGCTTTGTCACAGAGACGGAACAGGAAACGGTTACAATAACGCTGCCAATAAGAAGATCTGTAAACGGAAGGCGACGCGTCAGAAGAGAGACAAAAATATTATTAAACATCCATTCGGGGACTCGAACCCACGTCTATTTGATCAGTAACAGCCAAGTATGCTTAGCATTCGACTACTTGGACAATTAATAAATCACCTCTCAAGCATCTGTTTAACGCAGAGATTTGACAGGAGTCTCTCATCATAATACGCCAGACGGAAGATCTGTGAGAAAGACGGGACTTCAGCAAAAGGACAACGCGAGAAACCTATTCCCTATCCGAGATCGGAACCGAAAAGGATCGGACCACCGTAATTTCAATTTCGTTTACAATATATTAGAAATTCCTTAAATTGAGTGGCAACATTTCGTTGATTTCTTTTCATTGTTTCGAATAGAATGATGATCCGGATGTTTAGAATCATTGTTACGTTCAGTTTGAAACGGATGAAGCTATTAACAATGAGTTATAATCTCAGCCAATCAGCTGGCGTTTCGTCATCGATGACGTTTGGAATGTCATTTGTTTATAATTTCTTACGAAGAATCTAAGAGAAGAAAGTGTTATTATAGTGCGTATAAGTTTTCTTAAATAAAAGTTGAATAAAATGTCTTTAAGAGACAAAGCAGCAGATTTCGAGGAACTACAGATCGAGTGGATTAGGTGAGTATTTTTACACTTCTTTTCTGAGTTTAGTGCCCTTCGGATGTTCCGGCCTCGAGCCGAGTTGTCTCGCTCTTAAGCATTAACTATGAGCCATGGCAACTCGCGTGTAAAGATTCTTGGCCATTTTATGATGCCCACATGTCACGAATAGTTTAGATATCTAACTGAATGTGTAGTTTTTTGAATGCTCTAAACTTATCTATCTATTTTAATAACACCGTCATTTCACACTTGGTTTTTCTTGCATGATGTCAAGCATGCATGCAAATGGCTTTTTAATTTGTTTGCAGGAGAAATCATGGAATTCCTTCATTTATTTTTGCTATCTCAATTAGCTTTATTGTTTTACTGGAAGAAGTTATTAAAACAAAAATATTTCATGATTTTTCTCTCTTTCTTTTCAGACTCCAGATAAGGAGGCGAAATTTAAAGAAGATGATGCAGGATAAGGATACTCCTCTTCAAGATATGACTTCAGAATTGTCCTCCATTAAGGCAGCCTTTGAGAAGTGGAAGATCAGGAAGAAGAAGACCCTGGAAGAATGGCGAACTTATCCAATGGAAGACAGCATCCGTGAACGTGAAGAAGACACCATTGTGAAGCTGATGCATCGCATTGAAATGCTAAAGATTTCTGGCGAAGATGATGGCCACAGTTTTGCCACTTTTCTCTTCCTCTTTGCCTTTAGAAATCTTCGCATTTCCGGTGCTCTGCCTCCTCCTAGCAGCCGGAAGAGAAAGACAGAAGAAGACCATCTGAAAGTCAGGAAACGACCCCGAAAAGATGCTGGTGACAAGAAGAGAAAACGGGTCTGGTGGTAACTGTCTAAGTAATTTATTTTTTTTCAGATCGGTATTAATTTTTCATTTGTTTATTTTTTTTTTTCAGATTTGCTGTACATTTTGTTTGAGTTGTTTTTTTTATTTTCGCTTTTCCTCTTGTTTTTTAGTCTGGTACTACGTTCATCTGAATTAGTTTCTTTTCAGTGACATTTTGAAAATATACTGGTCACAAAAATTAGGGGATATTTCAAAATGAATATGAAGCGATAAAATATCCCCTAATTTTTGTGAGCAGTGTACTTTTAAAAGTGAAGATTTTAACACGGCTGTTTTTTGATTTGTTTCTAGAATTGCAAATTTATTATTCCTTTTTAATATTACCATTTTTGATTTGTTTTTAATATTGCCATTAAATTTGTTTTTAAGACTGTCATTTTAATATTTGCTGTAAGATTGCGATTTTATGATTTGTTTTTAAGATTGAAATTTGAAGATTTGTTTTTTAGATTGAAATCTGAAAATTTGTTTTTAATATTACCATTTTATGATTCATTTTTAATATTGCTATTGTATTATTCGTTTTTAACATTGATATTTTATTATTTGATTTTAAGATTGATATTTATTTGTTTGTTTTTAAAATTGTATTTTAAAATTGCAATTCTATGATTCGTTTTTAATATTGGCATTTGAAAATTTGTTTTTAAAACTCATTTTAACATTTGTTTAAAATTGCGGTTTTATGATTTATTTTTAAAATTAGGCTAATATATTTGTTTTGAAGACTAACATTTAATATTTTTCTTAAGATTGACTTTCATTTTTGTTTTTAAGATTGACATGCAATATTTGGATGATTCTTCATACTTTCGATGAAGAATAATCCGTTCAAAATTTTGCCCATCAATTCTTAATAGAAAAGAACCAAGCTCATTTCGCAGTAGAGGGGAAATGCAATTGAGTTTTTAAATTAATTCTACGGGTAATGCCAAGAATAAGAGATAATTATTTAGACTTCATGGGACGTGATATAAAGACGCGGACTAGAATTTGAGAGGGGGAGGGGGGATGCCTCTCGAAAATCCAACCCCGAGCGTCCACGTCGTGAGAGGCGGAAAACATTCATTATCTGCCGATTTCTCCCAGTGATTGCTCTCTCTTTAGCTCAAGTATCAATGTGAGAATTTTAGAGGAAAATGTAGATGATGAATGGCTAATACGGGGCTCTGGTAATTACTCAATTGACCATCGGTCATTCTTTTAATATGTTTGGAATTTATATAACCAAAAGTCGTACACTTCTTTACCGAATGCAACAACAGATCTTCATTGCGAATTTGCCCAGTAGTTGTAACAGAATGAAACAATTTAACTTGCTCAGGAAAGGATATATGGCTGTAGGTTTTCTTTTTGTATAGGATCGCTACTTTTATTGGCAGCAGATAGTAAATTTAGTACTGAGTAAGGATGGTAGACGGTTTTTAACTATTTTCTGTTTGTTATCCTAAAGATAATTGATGAATGTGTCATATTTCACTTTGTCCATATGTACCTGACGTGAGATAACGCGTTGATAAAAACCAAACTGCTAGTAGTACTAGGCAGTGAGACTCTTCAATTTGGGACAGATTTCTGCATCATATAAGAAGGATTTTTGTGAAGCAGAATTTGGCTTATGGTGTTACCTAAGACAAGTGGTGCCAAGTAGAAAGATCTGGTGCATAAAAGAGTTTTTCGCGGCTAAGAAGATGACATTTGGGGAATCAAAAAGACTCTGAACACAATTGGTTGTAGAGTTTAGTGGCCGGCTATAAAGAAGGTCATCGATATTGCAGGCGATGTGAGGCTGTCATTGCTCTGAATGCGGAATAATGAGGTCCTCACATTGCCATCTCAGGTAGCTGTTATGGATCTAGTTGGACCCAACGATCTCTAATGAGATTCCCCCCACAGCAATACACAAACATCAATTGATGACACAGGTATATTTTTGCTGATAATAGACCATAATATTCAGTTGCGTGAGACCATCTTAGCTTGAGGCTAACTGGAGGCTTTGCTGTAAACCTTTGCCAGAACATGCACCTGAGAAATAATTTCGCCTGATCAGGTAGCCGGGGATTTTAGAGCTGAATTCTTTGAGGTTTTCCAACGCCATTCAAGGCTCACGCTTAATTTCCATTAACGTACATGAGGAATCTAATGAAAGTGTTGAAAGATGGTATATTTCATCATGTCACAACAGAGCACCCAAAGGAATAGGAACACCTGTCTTATTTATAAGCATTAGGTGTCTCATTTCAGCTACGTCACAGGCTGACACCCATTGCCCCTGTCAGTGATGAAAACAAACGCAAATCTCTATTCCAGATGGGCAGACCCCAGCTAGGATCTTAATGAGAACTTCTTAATTCGGATGTAGGGTAGAACTGCCCGATGAAGGAATTTGGTTGATGTACACCAACTGCAGCAGGGAGTTGAGCGCAGATAAATATGGAAGAAGTTTTTGAAGTCGATTTTGGAATGAATATGAGAAAAGGAAAACACACGGAGAGAACGAAAGCCTGTTTAGCCAGGAAGGGCAGTTATCAGTAGAACAGAAAAAAGATCTAACCGAGATATTAGAAAAGTATCCATTACTAGCTATGTTTAGAAAGAGGTGTGGGTAGCAAATTGCAAGCTTCGTGTGGTTCAATTCATGGGGCCACATGAAACAAAATGTCTCCACCCCAAAAGGACTGAATTAAGCCTTAACTGGCATAGTGGTTAGGGAACTAGCCACTGCTCCAACAAGGCAAACTTTGTGGCTGTGTTAGGCAGTGACTTCGGCCTTAGTAGGGCATGTCCTTGTATGACAAGGCCTGTAAAAGCTACAGTAGCTCTAGGATTGTTCTCTGTCCTATATGTCGCAAATCAAAAAAAATTATTTTGCACTGTAGAAAAATGATAAGGCACTGGTGCTTATTTTTGAAAGAAAGAACTGCAGAAATATCCTTAATCGATAACCTACTGGTACTAACAGAAATCATTATAAAGAGCTTAAGAAAGGTGTAAAGGATCTGTTAACAGCTGATAGGAATCTTTGGCTTCATAGCTTGGCTGACAAAGCAGAGGAAGCAGCTAGACAGCATAATAGCAGAAAGCTGTACCAGATAGTTACAAGGGGTATCGAAAATGTTCTTGACATGCATCTGCAGAAGAAAACCATTGCACTTACTTCGATAAAACTTTAACTGTCCTTCAAAGTACTCTCCTCTACGCCAATTCTGGAATGCTTCGTGATACTCATGTATCAAATTATGAATATATTCATTTGGAATGTTGTTCTTCCCTTAGTAGTAATTTAAAAATCCCATTCATTCTATTACCGTTAGTAACTTTTCTTAAAATTGACAACAAAATGTTATCTCTTCCTCCATAAAAAAAAATTCTTTGATGCCGCAAATCTGAATATACGCATTTGGAAGGTCTTGCACCTTTGAAAAAAACTCCCAGCAACTTCCAGTTCAATTTTTTCCTGCTCCAATGAAGCCGTAACTTGACGGGTTTTGTGAGCACTGTCATTGTCATGAAGAAGGAGAACCCTTGACACATTTCCTTCATCACTTTAACCAATTTGTGCAAAACAATGTTAGTGTAATATTGGCCATTTATAGACATTTTTTCAGATAAGATGTCCACGGCTACCACTCTTTGGGGAATGAAAAAAAATGCGAGCATCTTCTTCTTTGAGGGAAAGTCTTGTCGGAGGATTTGGGGACACAGTTCATCTTCCTCAACAGAAAAATAGCTGACGATCCTTTGGGGAATTGTATAGTAATAAAACCACGTCTCATCACCGGTGACAATGTCTATTAATTGTTTGGGGCCACTAGGTTCAGACATTGCCAGCATCTCCTTGCACGAGTCGACTCTAGCCATTTTTTGCTGTTCTATTTGTTTGTGGTTTAAACATTTGGCAGAAATCTTTCGGAACTTTCAATGTTAATGAATAATTGTTTGCACACTACCAATCTGTACACTGACATCTAAACTTATTGTATGAAAGGTGATGTGTCGGTTTTCCTTTCCGAACGTGGGTTCTCTCGTTCACGGCCTCCTTCGGTCTTCCTGCACGAGAGATACCTTCGAAGCTCTGCCGCCCTTCTCTGAATTTACGCATCTATCCTGCAACTGTGTCCTATAAACAGGCATCATCCCCATGTACTTGTGATAAATCGCGGCCAGAGAGAAATGATACTGCGTTTGTTTGTAACACGCGATGACAAATTTAGGCAAGCTTTCAAACAAGTAGCTCGTTAACTTCAGAGGAATGAGTGCAAATGTTCAGATACGTGTCAAGTACATTTTTATCGCCTTCCGTAATGTTTTATGCGTGAAGAAACGGACAGGTATACAGGGATTGAAGGATAAACAAGGTAAGATTATTGAAGGTGAGGATTGTCATTGTGAAATGGACTAAGCATTTCAGTGATGTTCTAAAGAATGTGGTTAGTTCTGCTCCCCATAGCTGCATTACTGGCTTTAATGTTGGCCCTAAAACACAGTCTGAAGTTATTTTGACTATTTCTAAACTTAAACTACATAAATCCACAGGGGTAGATGAAATTACTACTGAAATGCTTAGAGATGGAAATGTTTCTCTTACCACATGGCTGACAGAAATGTTGAATATCTTTTATGATATCTTTTATTTTATTTTATCCTTTATGATGAAGGCATGGTTCCTAAGGACTTTACCAGAGCTATTATTACCCCTATTTTTAAAAAAGATAATTGCAGTTCTTGTGAAAACTATAGTGGTATCAGCCTGCTTTATGTTCCAGATAAAGTTCTTTGCATGATTGTGCTTAATAGAATTAAGAATCTAGTTGAGAGGCAATTGAGTGATCAGCAATGTGATTCAGAAGTGGTAGGGATGTGTAGATCAGATTTTTTCGCTTCGGCAGATTCTTGAGAAATGTTTATACTTACAGAAATGTTTGGTTATTTGTTTGTTGATTTCAAAAAGGCTTTCGATTCTGTTGATCATCATAATTTGTGGTTGATTGTGAGATCGTATGGCATTCCAGACAGGTTAGTTAATATAATGAAAGCTCTCTGTAATAACACTGAGTCATGTGTGAGAGTTAGTAAGGCTTGTAGCAATTGGTTTAGCATTGCTTCCAGTGTTTGAGAAGGGTGATTTTGTGTCCTTTCCTCTTTAGTTTGATTATTGATTATGAATTCTGTAATCAACCATAGTGTTCGGATATTTTTTTGAGCGACTGTACTCGCTGTCTGAAGTTTTAAAATATATATGTATGCCCATGGCCTGCACAGTCTGATGTTCTTTGTATCTTGTGGATTGCTCCATAGTAGATAGGTGCTTTCTTTGGAATGCTGGAGTGGTGTTGATGGGCTTTGTTTGTTGGGATGGTGCATCCGGTATCTTCTGGGGGCTTTAGGCGGAATGGAGTATAATGCTTGCATTTTTAACTTTCTTTGAACCAACTTTGGCTATTGAGAGGTAAACAAGGTTAATTTTTTTTTCTATTTATAATTTTTGACTGTTTTCATTTGATATCTTTTTTACTAGACCAATATGCTGAGTATCATTAAAATATGACTACGTATCCCTTGTTTTGTCCATGGGGTTCTAGTTTCGATGTCCTATAACTTTTGAAATAAACGTTTTATGGGAAAATGCGATAAGGGTAAATTAAAGTTTTAAACCATTTCTATTAAATATCCATTTTCAACAATATTCCTTCAGTATTTAAAGAATTATGGATGTTTGAACAATTAATAAAAGCAGTGCTAGACATCCGAAGTTAATTGAAACTGAAATAGGAAATATTATTTCAAACCAGTTCATATGTAATTACATATTTTAAAGTGTGTGCAAATTATTCCTTAACTATTCTTTTCTTTGATAAATTTCTTAGAAGAACCGATTACTTCTTTGAAAGGTTTAAACTTCAAAACCTGCTTAAATGCTATGAGAATAATGCTAAAAATCTAGATTTAGATCACACCTATAAATTATTCTGTGCCACATTTTCTCACAAATCATGAAAACTGATTTTAGAAGTTATAGAGCTTCGAAGTCAGCGTCCATTTGACATATCATGAGGTGGTCATATTACGTCAATGTGACTCTAATTTCGAGCAATTACACTGACTGCAATAATTATTCAGAGCATGCCTTTTCTAATGGCCTAGATCTAGGGAATACATGTTTTGGGTTTTTGGAGACCCAAAACATGTATTCCCATACAAGAATATTGTTTTGGGTTTTGGGAGAGGACCAAATGGTCAGATCGAAGCAGAACGAATTTAAACGCAAGTAGTGAGAAGAATGAGAGTTCTGGCACAATGTTAAAGTATAGGGAAACCCATGTTAACCTAGGGGGGAGATTTTGGGGGATGAGGTGTTAAACGAATTTTCACACAGTGGTGCGTGTGAAAGAGATAAAATGATGGGCTTTGTTGAGAAAATGTTGTAGTTATCATACACTTCAATGGCTTATTGGTCTATTGAGTGGTAAAATCCAGGTAAATCGAAGAAGTCAACAAAGCCAGACAGTTTTGGGAAATTAGTTTCAAAAATATGGTAATTCAAAATCAACAGGTAAAAGGACGTTTTCGGGGGCTGGGAAAGACAAATATGATGGAAAGATAGACTTTGAAGTGATACCTGTGAATGGATGGATTTTCTTTGCTCTATTGAGGATGAGAGGGTATGAGATGAAGCTAATTTCGAAAAAAATTGCAAATAATGAAATTATGGTGAAATCGTGAAACAAACAGGATAAAAATTGCAAATTTAAGCATAACAGGCCAATGTTGAAGTCCAAGGCGCTAATTTTTTATTTATTTTTTGTGGGCCGCTTAGTCCCAAGTTTAAATCCGAGAGATGTTAAATGAAAAAAATAATTATTGGCTAAAAATTCTTGAAATAAAGAGGCAGAAAAAATAAATTTTGATTTTTTAACATCACTCTTATAATATATTTCTGTAATGCTTCCGATCTCCTCAGTTGCATTTTACTTGTACCTCCCCATATTGGAAGGGCATAATTGAAGTAAGACTGTAACATGAAAAGTAACACATCTCTTAATATGTAAAATCTATTTATCGCAAATTTCAGCTTCTTTATAATGTAATTTATATGACTTTCCCTTGTTAGTTGATTGTCAAAAAATACATACATATTATACATACATATAAAAACCTCATGCAGCCATGGGTTACGGAGGTCCAATCAGGAGCTACTGCTGCTGCATTTGGCCACTCTAGGCCAATTCTAGCAAGGTCCTGTTTGACATTGCCAGCCCATCGCTTCCTAGGTCTCCCATTTTTCTGAAACCTTTAGGCCCACTGTTCATAATCCTGTTTGCCAATCTGCAACTATGCATACGAGAAACATGGACAAACCAACGCAATATCTCTCTACACAATATGCTGCTCAGAGGAGGTTGATGACTTCTTCTAATCTCATCATTACTTATAAAGTCAAACCACCTAATGCTCAAGATATATTGTAAGCATCTAGAATCAAAGGCATAAATTTCTTGTTATCCTGGTTACAAAGGGTCCATATTTCGCTACCATAACTAACTTTAGAAAGAACCAAACTATTATACAGCCTAATTTTAGTCTTTAGGTGTGTACGCCTATTTTTTCACACTCTACATAAATTCCTAAAAGTCCCAGCGGCAATCCCTACTCTTCTATTTATCTCATGCCACACATCACTAGTGTCTGTTACATAGCTCCCAAGATAATTAAACTGAGACACTTGGTGGGCACACAGTCATTCAAAGCAACCTGAAGCACCATCTGCCTGATCAATTTTCATCACTTTAGTTTTCCTTTGCTTATCACCAAACCTACTCTATTACCATTCTCATGAACAGCCCTAATGAAAGAATTCATCTCATCAACATCAGTAGCCAAGAGACCCGAATCAGCTGCATAATCTAAATCAGAAAATTTGAAATCTCTAGAGCATTTAAAGCCAAAATCTTTCCCTTGCAAAGAATTTCACATGACATAATCAATAACCAAACAAAACCGAAAAGGACACAAAATGCACCCTTGTCTAATTCCACTAGCGATGCTAAACCAATCGCTGAAAGAAGTACCAACTTTCACACATGACTCAGTGTTATTATAGAGAGATTTAATTACACTAACTAACTTATCAGGTATTCCATATGATCTAACAATCAACCAAAAATTATGCCGATCAACAAAGTCAAAAGCCTTTTTGAAATCTATAAAGTTAGCAATCACAGGTTTCTGAAACTCTAACATTTCTCAAGAATCTGCCTAAATAAAAATATTTCATCAATACAAGTAGTAGTCTCCGCACTTTTGGGGCAAACGACCTTAGACACCTGAGCCGCAGAAAGTGGACCCTTGAGTCGCCACGCCACCTTTTCAAAAAGTCCTGCGATTTTGGAGTTCCTCCGCCATTTTGAATTCTGACATC
Organism: Ryuthela nishihirai; assembly: GCA_038380435.1. Lineage (NCBI taxonomy): Eukaryota > Metazoa > Arthropoda > Arachnida > Araneae > Heptathelidae > Ryuthela > Ryuthela nishihirai. The sequence goes on along the minus strand of JAWZYU010000003.1, from coordinate 81,229,378 downwards.
AGCGCACAAACTCCGCAAACGTCATCTACATGAACAAAATGGACAAGTAAAGTGAACACAAGGAAACAGTACAGTTAAGTGGTAACGAATGTGACTTTTATTCCAACAAGGTAAAGCACAGGTTCACAGTAGGTGCTCAAAATTGCGACCATTTACACGGACACAGGATTCACAGCGCCGTTGCATTGACCGCCGAACATTTTCAAAAACGCCTGGCATATCACGGACAATGCCTGCGGCGGCCACTATTCGTGCAACAAGGTCCATTTCACTGTCGACGGGGGTCTCGTACACATTGTCTTTCATGGCCCCCCACAAAAAGAAAACCATGGGCGATAAATCAGGTGACCTGGGTGGCCAAGCAATCGGTCCACCTCTACCGATCCATCGAGCTCCGAATGTTCGGTTCAGGTAATCACGCGCAACAATTGTGCTATGGGCTGGAGGCCCGTCATGTTGATACCACATATCTCGGCGGATATGCGCAGGAACAGCGCCCAGAAAAGTCGGTAACACTGTCTCGAGAAATATTAGGTATTTCCGGCCGTCCAATCGGGGCGGTAGCAAGTAAGGTCCCAACAAACAGTCACCAATGATTCCAGCCCAGACATTTACGGCAAAACGATGTTGCGCAGCATGACTTCTTGTACCATGCGTTTTGTCGTAAGCCCACACATGTGAATTGTGTGTATTGAACACAGCTTCACGAGTGAATGAAGCTTCATCTGTAAAAAGGACAGAAGCTGGAAAACTGGGGTCCACGGCACCTTTCTGCATGAACCATTGTGCAAATTCCACATGCTTCGGATAATCGTCAGGATGCAGTAACTGCACCCTTTGCAGATGGTAAGGATGCACACATTCCTCGTGCAGTATCCGCCACACTGCTGACTGAGAGACCCCAAGCTGCTGAGCAATAGCTCGTGTGCTGTTATTCGTATTATCTTCGATGGACTGTAGGACTTATTCTTCGACGTTGACAGTCCGCGTCAGTCGTCTTCTCCCCGTATCCTGCATGTTGCTGCGCAGTGAACCACGTTCGCGCAGATTGCGATGCACACGTGCAAACATTTGATGCTGCGGTATTCTTCTGTTGGGGTATCGGTCTTCGTAAACTTGCCTAGCTCGGCGGCCGCTTTCGCCAGCTGCCCCATATGCGAGATGCATATCCGCTAGCTCTTGATGTGTAAAACAATTCATCTTTTCACTAGTAAGTCAGCTCGTACACTGATGACAGCGGGAGTAGTCGGGCGAGCTGTACACTGGTTGGGTACACACAGCGCCCTCTACATACGCATGCGTACATTTGCGGGCATTCTTTCCTATGTGAAATCGGTTTCCTGACGTATTCTCTACCTCCCCACGAAATTTCAACGATAGGTTTTGAATCACCCTGTATACTTAGCATATTCTCGTTTTACGGCCTCTTTTCTGCTAGTAATAGCATTTAGCCAATTGTCATGAATAAAATAAACAAGTCAACTTTAGAATTTTTTTTCAAAATAACCAATCAACAGAAACAGGTCATTTTATACATCAAATTAAACAGAATTTAATTACGAATTTATAAAAATAATGATATAAAAAATTTCAAGCATATTGATTTTAATAAGCTTTTTTCAATGTAATATGACGAGAAAAAAAAGCTCGCACTATACAATTAAGGCTTCAGTTTGGAAAACTAGATGATTAAAAATAATTAAATTATATATTTATCGAAAGGAAATTTTCAGTTTAAAAATCTTATACTACATAACAATTTTTTTCACTTGTAAGTTTGAAAATTTTTACGTTTTTTTGTTTCATCCATTTTTAAAATATTTTTTACTAAATAACAAGTCTTTTAATTTTTTTGTTTTTCATTTTTCCGCTTTTAAAAATTTTCTACTACATGATTTTTTTTAATTTAACGTTTTAAAAATTTTTCTTTCATTTTGAAATATTTTGTATTATATATTCGTTTTCTCCGTTTTAAAATATTTTGCGTTGGTCAAAGAATTTTGTAGTACAAAATGATTTTTTCAATTTTATACGTTTTTAAACTTTACGTACGTTTGAAAACTTTTACTTCATTTTAAACATTTTTAATACGTAAAAAGTTTTAAATTTTTACCCTTCGTTTTTCCCCTTTCAGAAATTTTCTACTGTGTATCTTTTATTTCAATTTTGCGTTTTAATATTTTGAACCATTAAACTATTTTTCAATTCTTTCATATATAATTTTTTTCAATTCTTAAGTTTCGCGTGACACGAAAGGTGATATTGGACCCTTAAAGATAGAGATCAAAGCATCCTAGGTTTGCAGAGAGGATGATTCACACGTTGATGAGTCAATGCGTTTAGCAGTTACGTTAAGGGTGATATTGGACTTTGATTCTTAAAGGTAGTATACAACCCTAGAAGTTTCGTTTTCCTCTCTGAGTATCTTAATAAAACGACTCTTAATACTAAACACCTTTTTTCCTTCGATACGCTGGAATAATTACGGTCTTAATTCATTCGACTGATTTTAATGATTAATTCTTAAAGTCGCCAGTGTTTCGCAAATGTGTGGACATTGTTTTTTCTTCACTGCCTTTTCGTTCTTCTGTGCTTATCAAACCTTATTGGGCTACAGTCCTGGAGAAATAAATGATTTATATTGGTAAACGTTACTTTACACTACGAGTCGTACTTCTTGAATTAAAAAAAAAAACCTAATAAATAGTGTAAATACTTCATTCCTCTAGTAAATCTACAAGCCGAACACACTTTTGGCTTTTTTTCAAAACCCTAAGAATATTCTTCGGACTAAAAACCTTTACATGCTCTTGTCATACACACCGAAAATGGGATACCCTTACTTATTATTCATTCACTTTGTAAAACACTTATTGACTGTCTCACTCACTTATCTACATTCTAAATCACTGATTGACTGCCTTACTCATTACTTACATTCTAATTCACTGACTGTCTGTCTTACTCATTTTCTTATTCATTTTCTTACTCACTCATTAAATCACTTACTACTCTTATTTACACACTTACTTACTGACTTTCACACTTACTTATTTATTACACCCTTACTCACTCACTAAATCACTTACTGACTATCTCTCTTATTTACGCACTTGCTTACTGATTTTCACACTTACTTATTTATTACACTCTTTCTTACTCACTTACCACCTTAATCACACTCGTACCCATTTACTTACACTCTGACTGACAGATTTGACTCATTTTCTTACTCACTCACTAAATCACTTACTGACTATCTCACTTTCTTATTTACATACTTGCTTACTGACTTTCACATTTATTTATTTATTGCACTCTTTCTTATTTGCTTGCCTCCTTACTCAAACTCTTACCTATTTACTTACACCCTGACTGGCTGACTCACTTTCTTTCTTACTTACTTACTCACTAAACCACACACTTATTGACTTATTTACACACACACTTGCTGATTTGCTTACTGACCTATTTACTCACACTCTTACTGACACATATACTGATTTATTGATTTATTTACTGACACATATACTGACTTACACGTGACTTTGCTGAATTACTTACTCACATACACAAATCTACTGAATTGCCTACTTCATTTCTTTCTTCTTTCCTCACTCACTCAGTAAAGTAAAAGTCTTTGATTTAGTGAGTAATAATTAGACCGTTTAATAAGACTGCAAGTGTTTTGCTGAGTGAGTGAGGCCATCCCACATCAAGCGTCAAGCGGCCGGTAGCTCAGCGGTCAGAGCACCTGACATGTTATCAGGAGGTCGTGAGTTCAGATCCCACCCAGCTAATGACAATTATCCTCTGTATTTATAAAAGTGATGTATTCAGAGGTAAGACATGATTTAATATTTCGTTGCAAACATTTCCTTTCTATATAATGACCATTTACTTTGTTTACAAAAGTGTATTCAGATTTTGGTCATTTATCACGGAACGTAAAGGAACACCATGATCCACAAACAACAAGTGTTTTTAATTAACCGTAACAGGTAATAATGTAAAATAAATACGAGAGGAAAATGTTGAGACTTCACATGCAAAGGTTTTTAATTTATACTGCGAAAATAAAAACACGTTGCGCAAATTTTCAGCTGAAATGCCGATAACAGCTTTATCATTGACAGGAAAACTGTGATGGTTTTCTTTTGCACAAAATATTAAACAGAATAACACATAAAACAAAAAAGCGTGAGATAAACATTCAATGGAAAATGTGAAATAAAATTGTGTTATGGGAAAAACCTGCAAAAGTCCGATATGTTGCAGAGCAAGCTAAAATGTCTCCCCCTAACGTGATGTCACGAATTTAACACCCTAGTCAAGGTCGGATCCTCAGGGGTTGGTGGGGGGGGGTTGCTGTTCTCCATCTTCCTTGCCTACGGACATTAATAATCATCATCATCATCATCATCATCATAATAATAATAAAATCTTTATTAAGCCTTAGTATGGTTATATACATAGATTACCCCGCTAAGCCTTATGGCTTCCGAGAGGATTTCATCACTGTCTCTAACCTTTTCCTACTTCCCTCAGTTCATCAAAACTTTCTAGTGCTGCACCGTCTACTTTTATTCTGCACAATGTGTTATTGTCGGAAGCATTCTCTTGTGAGAATGGTTTTCCAGAATTAGAGTTATTTTCATCAATGATAAAGGAATCTGTGGTTCCTTCAATGGGAAGGTTGTGGCTGATCAATTCATTTAATACTTAAAGAAGGCTGAAAAGAATTCAATAAATGGTAAGGGGGAGGAGAAATTTCATCAATGATAAGAGGGTTAAAGGGAAAGTCCATCAATGATAAGAGGAAGGAGCGGAAAGTCCATGAAAGATAAGAGGGGATGGCAAAGTTTGAGAATCACTGATATGGATAACAGGAAGTTTGATGTTTTTGATTTCCCTTGCTTACACATAACATCATGGGTTAAAATAAATGATATTACATAAGGTAGGTATTGTGTTATAATTAGTTTTTAGTGGGCACCAGAGCTTCGTATTTGCCATCCATTATCTGACAATTTCTATAAGGAAAAAGTGAATCAGAAACCGAAAGACAATGGATGCGGTTGGAGAAAATATTTAAATAGCCTACTTGGTTTACCTTCAGGAGTTCACGTATAAAATGATAAATTTGCGAATGCAAGTACGATGGATAATCCTTTAGACACCATTTAGTAGCCCTGAAAAGGTCTTTTTGGTAGCAGAGTCTAGTGAAAGCTTGTGACGTGCTTATCTGCGTTGACCACTAAGTCTTCGGTCAATTCTGGTCGATGATGATAAGTTACCAGAATTCCGTCGATGAGATTTGACAGCTTTAGACGACATTTTTAAGAACAGATGCTCGTAAATGTCCTCTGAGCTTGTGACGTGCTTATCTGCGTTGACCACTAAGTCTTCCGTCACTTCACTGGTCGATGATGATAAGTTACCAGAATTCCGTCGATGAGAGTCGACAGCTTTTGACGACATTTTTAAGAACAGATGCTCGTAAATGTCCTCTGAGCTTGTGACGTGCTTATCTGCGTTGACCACTAAGTCTTCCGTCACTTCACTGGTCGATGATGATAAGTTACCAGAATTCCGTCGATGAGAGTCGACAGCTTTTGACGACATTTTTAAGAACAGATGCTCGTAAATGTCCTCTGAGCTTGTGACGTGCTTATCTGCGTTGACCACTAAGTCTTCCGTCACTTCACTGGTCGATGATGATAAGTTACCAGAATTCCGTCGATGAGAGTCGATAGCTTTTGACGACATTTTTAAGAACAGATGCTCGTAAATGTCCTCTGAGCTTGTGACGTGCTTATCTGCGTTGACCACTAAGTCTTCCGTCACTTCACTGGTCGATGATGATAAGTTACCAGAATTCCGTCGATGAGAGTCGACAGCTTTTGACGACATTTTTAAGAACAGATGCTCGTAAATGTTCTCGTAGCTTCCGTAATTGGTGGTGGATGGGAAGAAGTATTCTTCTTTTTCTTCTTCAACAGTCTTAATGCAGCAAATGCGTTTGCACCATATTCTTCACGAAGAGACTTTCCTCGTTCACTTTCCTTATTTCTTCTCTTCTCTGATGCCTAATCCAGCACTCTCCCAAGAAATCCTCCTTTTAAGCATCGTGAAGTTTCGTCTTTGTTTCTCTATACGCCAACGTTCCCAAATATACAACTATCAACTACAACATACCCAATCAGTAACTAAGTCACAACCAATAGCATACGTTTCGACGCTCAAGTTTGCACAAAGCAATTCTCAAAATAGCAATTTCCTCTTTAATGCATTTACCCATTTAATTGTTTTTTTTTGCTTGTATTGTTCAGTATTTCAACAATTGGGTTATTCTATTTTTACGTTCCTAAGTGCATGTGATGCCAGGTGAAGGAAATATTGCGAATTCTTCCAAATATTCAAATTTAATTTCACGATTACAATTAATAATCATTTAATGAATCCAGTTTCAGAAGCATCTAAGTGATTAAATTCATTCTTTAAAAGCACACTGCCTAAGAGTATTATGACTGCTCCCCACAAATGCTCAGAATAGCACAGAAATTAAAATGTGGAAAATTATACCACCAGGCAAAATTATTACGAACCTAAAACTTAGTCAGGCCTCAGCCGACAGAGATAACATATCGGACTCGACGTGGCATGCTTTTCAAATACTTTCGAAATACAACAGGAAGGAGTTTGATCCATTCTTCCTGCAAAATGGTTTGAACATTTTGTAGTGAAGATGGAAGAAGTCTGAGCATTCGCATAGTGACTTTCAAATTATCCCATATGCTTTTGGTTGAATTAAGATCAGGCAATAGAACAGGTCAGGGAATGATATACATGTTTTCATGCTCCTCTATAGTTCGATAGCGATGAAACGGTGCATTATCCTGTAATGTGCCATCTGCATGTATATATATGTGTGTGCATATTCTGAAATATAGCATTTCCACTGGAGTGAAAACGATGTATCATTGGCTGATAGTCCAAGGTGCTTCTGTACTTCCGGGAGGTAATGCGACCCTGCATCGAAACCAGAGGACCCAATCGGTATCAAGATTATGCTCCCCACATCATAACACACTCTCTAGCACCTTTAACACTGGAAGCTACAAGTGATACTGCATAGGGTTGTCGCCACCAGGGCTAGTAACGTTTCGTAGAGTGTACCGCAAGATGCTGATATACTATGCTGATATACAATGTAACCTTCGTTTATTCGATTATTGGTTTAACCGGTTAAAGTCTGTTGACTGTCAAATTTTGTACAGGTACCACTCAGTGATATAGCTACACCTCCTAGCATCCCGCCCTCAAGTTGTGTTGAAAACTTATTAGACGAGAAAACGTAGATTATGGTCACTACATTTTCCAATTTTAGCGTTAACTTTTTTCAGTAAAATCTTAAATAACATGTTTGCTTGAAAAATGGATGATGAATGTACCTTAAAAATGTTTTAAGAGCTTTCATAATGGAATAAATATTATTCAGAATATTTACAGCGGAATTGGCTGATTTATAAAATGAGAACATTTGATCAAAATAAGTGTCTTATATTAAGCTTCCTTTTAGGAGTCTCTTTACAGTGCTAAGATGATATCAACTCTCTTTGTCAATTGAGAGCCCTGTGGTCCGAAAAATTCACTCTGTGCAGTAATTCTCTCTATATAACATATTTATCATTTTACCTTATTAACATGGTCTTTTTTTTGTTTCCATTCCCTTTATCGTTCATAATTAAGCTATATTTAATAAGTTACAGCGCCAAACCTTTCGCGTGGGTATTACTAGTAGTTAATATTTTGCGAGAGGAGAAACAAACTGGCACACCGCAATTGAAGGTGAGGATTCTGGCATGGCTAAGTGGGCTGAGCATTTCGGTGATGTTCTAAACAATGTGGTTAATTCTACTCCCATTGTTTGTAATGAGAATAGATGCATCAATGGCTTTAATATCGGTGCTACATCACATTCTGAAGTCTATCTCTAAATTAAAACTACATAAATTCCCAGGGGTAGACGCAGTTACCACTGAAATGCATAGAGCTGGAATGTTGTCATATGACTGAATGAAATATTGAATATTTTTATGATAAAGATGTTGTTCCGAAGGATTCTACCCGAGCATTTATTATCCGTATATTTACGAAAGGCAACTTCAGTTCTTCTGATAATCATAGGGTAATTTCCTGTCCCAGATAAAGTTCTTTGTATCGTTGGGCTTAATAGAATTAAGAATTTGGTTGATGAACGACTGCATGGTAAGCAGTATGGATTTAGAGGTGATAAGGGATGTATAGATAAAATATTTCCATTTAGGCAGATGCTTGAGATGGTTAAGAGTTTAAGAGACTTGTCGTTACTAACTGTATAGATTTTTAGGAAGCTTAGAGCTTGGCTCTGCTGATCGACATAATTTGTGGTTGATTGTTAAATCGTATTGCAATACCTCAGAAATTAGTTAATATTGTGATGGCTCACTGCAATAACACTGAGTCATATGTGACATTTGTTATGATTGGAGCAGTTGCTTTAGCATTACTACTGGTGTTCAGCAACGGTTCATTTTGTGGCCTTTTTCGTTTAGTTTGCTTATTGATTCTGTTATGAGGAATTCCCTTCGACGGGAAGATTTTGGTCTTAAATGGTCCAGACACTTCAAAATTACTATTATGAAATTATGAGATATATTACTATTATGAGATTATGGGATTGATTTGGCCATTTTGGCTAGTGATGTTGATGAGATGAACTCTTTCATTAGGGCTGTTCATGAGACTAGTGATATAGTGGTACTGGTGATAAATAGAGAGAAATCTAAAGTGATGAAAATTACTCAGTATGATGGTACTTCAGTTGCATTGAATGGCTGCACTCTTGAGCAAGTGTCTCAGTTTAATTATCTCCGGAGTTGTTTAACAGATCCTGGCGATATTCGTCATGACACAAACAGAAGAATAGGGATTGCTGCTGGGATTTTTAAGAATGCATGGAGAATGTGCCCAAATGAGGCATATACCCCTAAAGGCTGAAATTAGGCTGTATAATAGTTCGGTTCTTCCTAGGGTTAATAATGGTAGTGAAACATGGAACCTTTGAAAATGGGAAACGTGATGACAAGTTCTAGATGCTTACGAAGTATCTTGGTTATTAGGTGGTTTCACATTGTAAATTATGAAGAGGCTAGGCAAAAGAACAGGCAACCTCCTTTGAGCAGCTTATTATGCAAAGGGAGACTGGGTTAGTTTTGGCTATGATAGGTAAGTAGGTAGATAAGTAATAGGCAAGTAGGTAAGTAGGTGATGGTAGATAGGTACGTAGGTATGTATGTGTGTGTATATGACATATGTGTGTTGTTATACACTCCTTTATTGAGTAAGTGTATATGAAGGGCAAATGTCGTAGAGTGGATTTTTAAGACTAAAATAAGACACTTATTGAGTTAAATATAATATTGTTTATTACTATAATCACACATCGTTTCTAAGGTCAAAACCGTTCATCAATCAACAATACGGTCTTAAATTCAAAATGCCTTCATGGCTCACATCAGTCATTAACATTGTAATAATTGAATCATAAATTCATAAAGATTTGTAATGTACATATATGAATATCGGACATTAACGTAAGTTAATAATTCTCTAACATTTATCAGATAGTGGCAACAGATTCTACTTATGGATAATCATAATCGGCCTTCAATCCTGATTGCGTGAATGTGTATAATTGTCAAATGGAAATACTTAACTATAATATTTCTAAATTTAAAATATTACTTCATAAATGTAACATAATGACAACAGGATAGATGGAAGTTAATCCATACCTAGTCCCGTAGAACACTCTGCACTGCAGGCACGGATACGTTTGCTGGTTCAGGGCAATTTCACTTGCTCCTGTGGCCTGAACGTAGATGATGGTAAACCTTGGGCACAGCACTCTGCATGTTCATAACGAGAATCGCGCACTCGGTAAAGAAATCTCCGAGGGGACCGTACTAAGGAAGGGGTAGAGTCATCATAGTATTCAAGTCCTTCCCTCTGTCTCCGTCTTTCTCTAGCTAGTTCGTTGCTTAGTTGGCAAATTGGATAGCTCCTTTTTTTGTGGTGGCTTGCCTGTATTTTTATAATCGCTCTCCGTTCACCTTTCATCTGTTGTCCCCGCATGTGGTGTGTTTGTGTTGTCAAGTGGTCTGTCCGGTTCTGCATGCTTATCGTGTTTGTGGAACTCTGTTCACGATTCGGCCTCTCTCTCTCGCTATATGTTGGGGGAGAGGAGGAGAGTGACTACAGTTGAAGAGTCGAAGTGCCCTGAGTTCAATGGACTGGTTGGATCCCAAAGGTGAAGTGTTGTTGTTTCCTAAAATCACATGTCGAGCGAGTGTGTTTGCGTGAGTGAAATGAAAGGGGGGAAACATTAAGATCTCGCCTAACTTCTAACTTGTGCTATACGTGATGGGAAATGTCGCGGGTCCCGTTATAAGGGAATGCCAATAACATTATAACAGTGTGTATGTATGCATGTATGTATGTATGTAATATACTGTATGTACAGGTAGTGGACAGAAAAGCGGAAATAATGCCATGTTATCTCATTCAGAGCTCAATAATTTCTTCAATATGATTTTTTAAAGAAAGAGATGTGTGAAGATCGTAAAGAAGAAAAGAGATAAAAGATGTAGATGGTCGTTGAATATTCCAGAGTTTATAATCCTTGGAATACTGAAAAAACGTGATTTAAAATCTGGATCTACACAGATTTGATTGAGATCTTTAATTTATCTTTCAGACATATTTTTCATTAAAAAACCGTATTGAAGAAGTTATTGATCTCTGAATGTGACTTTCTATTGAAGAAACATGGAACTGTTCCCATTTTTCTGTCCTGTACCTGTGTGTAATGTATGTTTGTTTGTATGTATTAAGTATATATGTAATATATGTTTGTATACAGGTAGAGATGTCTGTAGTAGGTTGATTTTTTTCACCTCTGAGCGGGACTTTTCTGCACGCAATGGATTAAATGACCAGACCATAAGGACCCCGAGGGCTCAGAGAAGGTTTGGGGGAGGGGACCCACAGCACAGCTGTTGGGAGACAGATGGTAGCCTCTCGTCAACGCCATCCAACGTGTTCTTAATCGTACAAGGTAATCTCCCACACACAGATTTCGTTGCTTAATATTCCATCCAAGGGACGGCCATCGATGTCTCCTACTGATCAAGGGTCAGAGAGGGGAGTTTTACGGAGATAAATCTCAGTGTTGGCCTAGATGCGACTCGGACCCGGAAACTGCAGATTATGAGCCTGGACCGCTAGCGATTGAGCCACCACCGACCCGTATGAATGCATGTATGTATGTAGGTAGGTAGGAAGGCATTGTACCAGAGCCTCATGTTAGCCATCCATTATCTGAAGTTTTCCCTAAAGATAAAATGAACTCTTAAGGAAATCAACAGATAGTGTATGTTGACCGTCTCCCACGAATCGGGGACGTCTGAGGATGGATTTTGAGGGAAACATTTTTTTTTAAATCTTTTTCTTTTTTTTTCTGTTTCTGTTTTAATTTCTAATTTCTTAATGATTATTGTTTCTTATATTTAGAACATTCTTTATGTTTCTATTTCTGTTGAGGTGCCTAGGAATATGGATATGCCAGTTTTATCAATTGGAATATATTTCACTTTAAAGAAACAAGAAGTCTATGACAGTTTTTGCATAATGAACAAGGAACATAAATATAACAATTGTCAGTTCGAAGAGAGGAATTAACATTACGTTAGTAAAGTCAAAGTTGTCATTTTCCATTTCAGATGGCAGACACATGACAAAGCTCTCAGTTGCATCATTTCCCTTGCTTTCCTGAGCATCAGGAATCATCATCCTCATTTGATCTTAATCGAGGCATTCATCGACTTAATCACCTTAAATCGAGGCTTAATCGAGGCATCATCATCCTCATTTGATCTTAATCGAGGGCATTCATCTGAATTAGGAGGAGAGTTTCGAGTATCGTCCTCTGTTCCTGATGGAGCTGATTCTCTGTGAATTCCTTCTTGTTCAATTTCACTTAGTTCAAAAGGAGATCCGCCCTTTCTCTCAAGAGCCATATCATCACTTGTAATGGTAGAAGTTGAAGAACTCTCCTCTTCAGAAGAATATACTAAAGTGCCTTCAATGACGCGCAAGATGTTTTCATCCAACGAACTCCCACCCTCCTCTCTAGGGTTAATTGATGGAATATCCATTAGACTGTCAGGAGGGGAGTCTTCTTCTGAATTTGACGAACAAGATGATGAGTCCCGCATTAATCCTTCGGGAGGAATATCTCTCCAATAGATGATCTCATTTTCTTCTCATTACTGAATCCAAAAGATGAGGAGGGGACATAGAACACTGATCTTGACGTGGGGATATACCTATCTCTCTCCTCTCGACATCCTATGCAAATGCATGAACCACAAGCCTTTTTAAGGCATCTCCAAGCATTATGGAGGCACTCTCGGCGCCTCCTAACAAAATTAAAAGTGCTTTGGCGTATACGCAACGCTCTGCGCGTACAATTGTCAGATGACATTCTGCCAATATATGACTTACAAAACTAGAGTCAATATCTCAATATATCGAATAATAAACTATATTGCTAATAGCTTATTCGTGCACACTTTCAACTTTTCAATATCAATTCGCGCACAAAATCAGCTTCTGAAATTTCACATAACCTTCGCAAGACGTAATTCGTATACTCACATAAATCTGGCAAGGCGTAATTCAATTGAATTCTTCCGACGAAAGATATCTTTTTTTAATCTTGAATTGTTTTCGTTTGCATTGTTCAGAATTTATAAGATTTAAATTCCTCACTTGTTGCGTTTCCTAAACATTTCTGATGCCAGATGCAGGAAATAATGAAAATCATTTCCGTGTATTAATATTTATCTATCGATATTTATATCTGATGTTGGCCATTTTGAATCTCTTTATAAATATCCATTTACAGATCAAAAAATAAGAGCCTGTAAATGGTAGATAGGTAATCTCTTTCGTTGATGAAAAGGATCTTTCTGCCATTTAAACCTAATTAATATATCATTTATTTTCTTTTATTTTCGATCACTTGTTCAGTTTTATCACATTTACTCTATCGCAATGCTCTGAAATAAACATCAGAATATTTGCTTACAAATAACTTCCCTCTAATCTTGATATCTTACTAATTGCAGATTTCAAATCTCTTTTATTGTTGGTGATTTCAATTATCATCACCCTCAATAATGTTCCTCTTCAACATCAACATCAGGTAAAAAGATTAGTAATGGTTACTCAATAATAACTGGTGCTTATTAAATAACGGATCGCCTACATGTTTTGCCACCTCCAATGTGTCAGCTATTGACTTGTCTTTCTGTACTCCATATTAGTATGACACATGTTCCTGGAAAACCCTTTCACCAGTTTGGGGAAGCGATCACACTCCAATTTTACTAGATCTACCAACTGAAAATAATCGTATTTCCTCAGCTACAAGATCATTTACCATACGCAAATACATCAAGTGGAACCAATCTCCGAATATCTATGCAATCTGTTTAATTCACAGAATCTTCCATATGAAGATTTCCTCACAACATTACAGACAATTTTAAATAAATCGATTTCACCATACCAGCTACCAGCCAAATGTTCACCCCCATGGTGAATAGCTCCTGCAGACGAGAACTTCAACTTAATGCCGTACATTTAACATTCCCAGAATTACAAAGAAATGATTGAACAGTATATAAGGCAGCTGGCGCTGCTCTCAAACGTAAATACAGGATGAAAGAATAAATTATTGGACAAAGACTTGTCAACAACTTAGCTCACCCTCTGATATTTTTCGACTATATCGTAATTTTCGAAAATCTGTCATATCGAAAAATATTTCTTCGTCACTAATCATAATGTATGGACAAACGTCAACCAGTGATCCCAAGGAACATTCAGCACTACTTGTAAAGCATTTCACTCGCCATAAGCCTGGCAAAATATTTGGTTCCCTTTCTCCGCTATCTATGAACTATGCAAGAAGAATTTTCTTTAACAGAACTTCGTCGAGCAGTTAATACTCAAAGAAATCAGCGAAAGCAGCTGATGAATTCTCAATTGAAACTTAAAACACCATCCAGAACAACCTTTCAAGAATCTACTTCATTCTATAACAAAATGTGGTCATTCGGTACCATTCCCTGGGTGCCTATGCTGAAAATTTTAGGATATACTTTACTGGTCAAAGGAACACTAAAGCAACATTTCATTAACGTTAAAAGCAAAAGCCTTCGCCTACTTAACATCATCAGAAGCCTGGCCTCCCCAAGAAATCGTCTTAATAGTCGCACCTTAATTCTATTAATAACAGCAACCATTAGATCAGCTGCAACATACAGTGTTCCACTTCTTACCTCAGATCCTACTTCATACTGGACTTTCTTTTTCCTGTATATCAGGGGGCTCTACGATCAGCTACTGGCTTAACCAAAACCACACCTTTACCACTTCTTTATGCTGATACGGGAGCACTACCCCTCCCTTCACTAGTTCGTCTTATGTCTGATGGGAGTACAATAAAGGAATTCACATCACCGTTACCATCGGATCTAGGAGCAATCTGACGTCAGCCAGAATTTTTACATTTCCATCGCTGGAATCGGGAGGGGGGTGGAAATCATCACTTATTAATCACACTCCTTCAATCAGACAACCACCTGCTAATTAATTTTTATTTAATTTTGGTAGTAAAATTACTGCAATTAATGACATAAGAATAAAATAAATGATTAACGAAATCCATTTCTGTACATAAGTCTTATAATGCATCAGTGTGTAATGCATATATGATATCTATGTATGTAAAATGTATATATGTGAATACATGCATATATGAATACAGGGTGTTCCTGAATTCATGGCCCAAACGTGAGGGGATGGTAGTATACACCTAACCCACCAACATTCGTCATAGAATATGCGGCCGCAAACGCAGCCCGGTGCCGGTAGGAGGCGCAGTAAAGGTGGCATGGTTTACAAGCACTGGATCGGCCAAACCCCAGCATTCTCAGCGTCGACTGGACCGTGATGCACACGAGATGGAGCAGTTTACGAACGCAGAGGAAGCCGATATGCACCTGATGTACGGCGTAGTCAAGGGCAATGGTAGAGAGGCGCAAAGACTCTACCGTGAGCGATATCCTATGCGCTGTGTGAATGATCATAAATGTTTGCGCGACTGCACTGCCAGCTGTCTGGCACCTTCCATGTCAGTCGCCTTGAGGCAGGCACCTTCGCGTCAGTCGACAGCCGTGGAGGCAGGCACCTTCCACGTCAGTCGACATGATGACGGACGAGCACGGACGGTCAGAACGCCAGCTATGAGCGAGGACATCTTGCGGATGGTGACAGATAACCCAGGTACAAGCACACGATCCGCCGCCTGGAGCCTGGGTGTGCATCAGAACAGTGTCTGCCGAGTACTGCATGAAGAAGGACTACACACCAATCACTTGCAGCGAGTGCAGGCATTGACAGCTGTTGATTATCCCCTGCACATGGATTTCGCCCAGTGGTTCCTGCTGCAAAGTGCTGCACATCCCGATTTCCCCGCGCATGTGCTCTTTACGTATGAATCAACATTCTCACGTGAAGGCGTAGTGAATGTCCGTAATGCGCATTTGTGGGCGGACCAGAACCCCCATGGTACACATCCAAATTCGAACCAGCAACGGTTCACCATCAATGTCTGGCCAGGGATTGTGCATGACTACTTAATTAGACCCTACCTACTGCCAGATCGCCTCGATGGGCGAACGTACCGTATTTTTCTGCAACAGGTTTTGCCGGAATTGCTTCATGATGTTCCAGCCTCAATCCGCGCCCGTATGTGGTTCCAGCACAATGGGGCACCTGCCCATTTCAGCATGGACGTGCGTCAGCATCTTCATACCACATTTGGGAACCGATGGATTGGGTGGGGGGTCCCATCCCATGGCCCCCCAGATAGCCCGATCTTTCTTGTAGCGATTTCTTTCTGTGGGGATATTTGAAGAGTGTTGTGTATGGGATAGCCGGGCAGTCCATGGAGGACTATCCATTGCAGCCGCCGATGTGCGCAACAAGCCTGGTGTTTACGAGCAGGTACGCCGATCACTACTCTGCCGTTGTACCGCCTGTATCAACGTTGGTGGGCGGACGTTTGAGCATTTGTTTTAATGATCTCCAATAAATGTTACTCGGAAACCTCTGTGTCTGTCCTTCGTTTTCGACTCCTCACTGCATTTGCGGCCGCATATTCTATGACGAATATTGGTGGGTTCGGTGTGTACTACCATCTCATCACGTTTGGGCCATGAATTCAGGGACACCCTGTATATGTTTGCGTATGTATTTATGTATTGTATATATATATATATTTGATTATATGATATGTATTTATATATCTATGTACGATATGTATGCATGTATGTCTATATCTATGTACGATATGTATGTATATATATATTATCTCCGTACGATATACATGCATGTATATATGATATGTATGTGTGTGTGTATATATATGTGTGTATGTATGTATGAATTGTATGTGTGTGTGTATATATATGTATGCATGTATGATATGTATGTGTTTGTATATGTATATATATGTTGCACCAGAGCCTCATGTTAGCCATCCATTTTCTGAGGTTTTCCTTAAAGATGAAATGAACTCTAAGGAGAAATCAACAGATATTGGATGTTGCCCGTCTCTCAGGATTCGAGGACGTCTGAGGGTGGATTTTAGGAGAGAAAGTTTTTTCTTTTTTTTTTTACTTATTTTTCACATATTTCTTTTTATATTTTGTTGTTGTCCTAATTACATTATTTTTGATCTTTCTTTCATTCTTGTGTTCTTCATCATTATCATTTTCTGTGTCGGATACGATATATCAAGACGATCACAATTATGACACAGGACAAAAGAGCGAAAATTGCAAAAGAAATGATCTCTCCCAAGTAAAACTTAAAGCCATTACTTTTCGGAACATAAATAACGTTCTAGTTCGTCTCAAGATAATTCCTTGATCCGTTTCCAGTTCCCAACATCCCTCTTATGCAGAATTTGTTAGCAACTGATATTTCCTGTTATCGGAACCGGACTCTTCTGTCACATTACTGGAACAACATGCGACTGAAGACTTGAAACGTGAGGATCAGATTTCCTGAGACTTTCACTGAATTCCGACTGTGGGGGCCCAATTTCATTAGACGGATTTCCCCTTTCATCAGGTGGCTCTACGATTTCAATATACAGCTCATCCATTTCAACATGTATTACAACAGTTGCATCCCCCATTTCATCTACTTTTTCACTGGATTTTGAGGGAGCATATATTTCATCATCATTATCTGATGACTCACCGTTCAGGCAGCAGTATAAACTGTTTTAAAATGTCTCCATCCTCTTTTTTATTTTCCTCGCCGTCTGCGAAGGAAATGAAAGACTCATTGTAGCGCCATTTCTCGCGTACCATTTACATTTTCTGCCATTGTGCAGAATATCCAACTAAAATTAGTCGCTAATTAATAAATATGTTGCTAATAAGTCGCTAAACCGATCAAAATGCTATTTTGATCTACTGGAAACAATAATAAAACAGCTTGGATAGTGATTAGGTTTTTTTAATTTAACTCAACTCTGTTAAATCGGTTATATTGAATTGATTTCATTAACAGAAGGGAAGATGTGTTCTGAACAGGGGGTTAGCAAGGAAATTTTCTTAGTGGGGGGAAAAGGTTGTTGACAAACAATTCGACCTCGATTAATCGACAATAGATTATTGTTTTAACCGTTCAGTGTTGAGTGTAGAATTTTGTTACAGCTGCCACACAGTGATAGAGCTACTTTTCCTACCCCTTCTCCCCCAAACTCCTTCATGATAGTGTTAAGAACATCTTGGAGGAAAAACAGTAGATCATATTCAATACATTTTCATTTTTAGCATTAATTTTTTCACTAAAATTTAATATAAGGTATTTACTTTCGCAAATGGTGCCCTCCTCCTTTTTCCTGTTTAATTGTACTCTAAAAAGTTTCTTAAAAGTTTTCGTCATGGACAGAAAAATTATTCCGATTATTTACAGCTGAAATCACTGTTATTTCAAAAGTAGAACATTTAATTGAATTGCGCTTTTTGTAGTAGCCTCTTTACAGTGTTAATATTATGTTAATTCTCTTTGACAGCTATTCACTATGAACAGCAATTCTCTCGATATAATTTTATATTTATACCTTATTAACATAGTTTTTTGTTTACATTTCCTTTAATTATTTCAGGATTAAACTGTATTTTCATTTTTTTCCCAGGCTTTCTTAATTATTCACATTTTCTGTCAAATATCCGATATTTCGGTGTTCCCGAGCCATATACAGGTAGATTAATCGTAGTTCTACTGTACTCGGATACCCATATTATCAGTAAACACATGGATTTATCGCACTGGCAATGATGTCAAGTCATACTCTTTTTTTAAGAGAAAGGTATGGCAGATCTACAAAAGATCTGATATTGAACTTTATTTCTGATATAGAACAAGCCTTTAATCTCAAACAATACTTAATTGCAGTAACTCTTGATCTTAAAGGAGCTTTTGATTCTATCTCACATAGCGCACTATTACATAAAATCCGCAAATTTAAAATTTAAGGTCAAATGTACAGATTTCTATATCAAATTATTACTAACAAAAACTTTAGAGTTAAAATTAAAAATTCTTATTCAAAAACATCATTTTCAAAATGGCATTGTTCAAGGTGATATTTTATCACCTTTTCTTTTCAACTTATATATTAACGATATCTCTGACATCTTCAAAGATAAAGATATTAAATATAGCTTATATGCAGATGACATCATAATTTGGTGCTCAGGTACAAATCTTGATGTAATCAAAACTAAACTTCAAAATCAACTTGATTTAATTTCAAAATATTGTCTTGAATGGAATCTAACGATCTCAGAAAAAAAAATCATTCATCGTTCCTTTTTTCCGCCATAAAAATTCTAATCCAAATTTTTTTACTCTAAAAATAAATAAAAGCGATCTCAAACTGGTATATACTCTAAAATTCTTGGGAATCACTTTTGACAGTAAACTACTTTGGAATGCACATATTGATCAAGCAATTCTAACAGCAAATAAACTTTATAACTGTCTTAAATATTTAGGTAACTCCAAATGGGGTTGTTCTAATAAAAATTTACTATTAGTCTATAATTCCATCTTTCTTCCAAATTCCCTTCTTGGAAATGCAGCAAAATTCCGACTCATCCAATTGGAAAGAGCCCAAACCAAATCTCTCAGATTCTGTCTTGGACTCCCGAAAGGCAGCTGTAACATTGATTTATATGCTGAAACAAGCATTCCTCCATTATTCATTAAACAAAAATATTTACTTTCAAACTTAATTTTTAGAATAATTCTCAAAAATAAATTTCATCCTATAATTGATAAGCTAATAAATAACTTTAATGATTCCATTATTTCTAAATTTCCAGAAAAAAATAAACTATTGGAAATTCTAGCTAATAACTTAAGTGGTGTTCACTACCCTTCTATTCCTTACTGGAAAATATCTTTTCCGCTAATGTTTGATAAAATCCCAGGTTTCTCTAATAAAAAATCATATGACTCCACAATTATAAAAGAACTTTCCTTACTACACATTAATTATCAATTTAATAATTATATCAAAATTTATACAGATGGGTCTTCCAACCCAAACACTAAAAGTTATTCTGGTGCTATTTTTTGCCCAGAATTTAATTTCTCTTCAAAATTTAAATTTAATACTTCCTTTTTGAACATAGCTACTGAACTTTACTCCATTATAGAAGCCACAAAATGGGCCACAAAATTCTACAATTCTAAAATAGTTATTTTTACAGATTGCAAATCTGCACTTTTTAGCCTTTTTCCAAAATCCCCTTAAAACTAACTTTAATGTATTCACAAATGATCTTTTATTTCATACTTTTAGACATTTATCACATAACAATATCTTAATAATTCAATGGATACCTGCCCAGGTGGGCATTCCTGATAATGAAACTGTAGATAGGCTGGCTAAAGAAGCTTTAAATCACAACTCAAATATTACAACCCCATCATTTATTTATCAAATCAAATTAACAAATAAAAAATTACTAATAGAAGAATTGCAATCTTGGTATAATAATAATAGATCTCAATCCCACCGCTATAAAATTAATCCCAAAAATTCCATGACTTTAATTTGAAAAAAACGAAATAAATGCCATTCTTCGAATTAAAACCAATACAGCACTAACTAACTATAGACTCTTTCAATATAAAATTATTGATTCTCCTAATTGTCCAAACTGCAATACTTTTCACACATTAGAACATATTATTTTCAATTGCAAAAAGTTATGATAATGAAAGAAGACAATATTTCTCAAAACTTTCAAAACTTAATATTTTATCTTATGACTTGCAAAGTATTTTATTTTCTTCAAACTCAAAGCTAATACCTGTTCTGTATAACTATCTTATTCAATTTCTGAAGAACTCTAAAATTCTTGATATTTTATAAAAAAAAAATTACAAATGCTATACCATCTATTTAACTTAATTCCGATTCAAAAAGCCTCTGAATGAGTTTGCTTTTATAAAGCAAGAATATTCAATTTATGTTATGTGTTCTACTACTCCTACTCCTGTTGCGTTTAATGAGGAGTCTGTTGCAGATCTCAGTTACTTCTTAAACGAACTTTTTATAGGAAAACGGCTGCGGACAGATTTACAAAAATTTATATCAAACTTATCTACAGATCAATTTCCGGAAATTTTCGAGTTTTTAAAGAATTGTGAAAGCGGCAATATTCAAAAACGACAATACCAATTAAAATAATTAATCTAAAAAAAAGTCGCGAAACATTATTAAAGTTTGAAAGCAATAGCCAATATTTTGAACTGAATTTATAAGAATCAGGAGGTCATGGGTTCGAATCCTATCCGGCTTAAGATAGGGGGACCAAACGTACCTATTTTCCCTGGATAGTCCCTTGATTTAAGTCTCTGTCGCCGACAAATAAATGTTCACGATTGTCCTCGGATTTCGGTTTCAGATATTTTTTAAATATTCTAAAAGCTCAAAACCACATCCTTTTGATCAGTAACAAAGCACACAACCATTCAGCCACGGGACGACTAATAACAATTGACAAAATTTAAATATTAATGCCATCTGGAATGAAAAATATTTACTAATAGAAATTTAAAGTTCGTGAGTAACATTATTATTTAAGTTTTATTCAATCCAAATTATACAAGAAAAAAACGTATAACAACGTACAGTGAGCGATACCAGTTTATTAGGTGCACCACCTCTCCGTCACATAAATAGCTTCTTGCTAAAATTTTTGTTGCTAAATAATTGTTTTAAATCTTTGCGTTATAGGATATTGCAATTTCTGCAATTTAAAAAAAAACTTATTTTAAACTATCACATCAAACGCTTAAAATTTTCTGTTAATAAATAGCAAATGATATAAACGTTTAAAGCAATATTACTATATATGTTTATCCTAATGTTCTTATTTTCCTGAAATTATATTTTAAAATTAGATTTCCAGTTCAAATTACACAAGGAAATCATATTTTACATTGATATTAAATAAAACTTAGTTCCGTTGAAAAACCTCAAAAAATCAATTTACTTAATTATTTTTAATTCTGGTTTATTTATTACTTTCGATTTTTTAAAGATATTCTCTCCCCCTTAATGAATCGTGTTTAGCGTTTGTAATGCTACTCCTATCTGTACCCTAACAGCCAATCCGTCCACCTTTCTTCTTTGAGACCTTGGGTCCTTGTAACCTAGCCATTTAGCCCATTGTGCTCTAGAATAAAAATGACTCTCAGAAGTAAATCTAACCAATCCAATGCCCAGTTTTAATTTGCAGATTATTTTGAGAATTGATGTCGTGAAAAGAAAGTATCTCTCCGTATATCTTTGAAGAACTCACTGGACTATTTATTTGCTTCAAAATTCAGTCGTAAAAACAACCTTAGACATGGCGGAAGGAACGAACGAAAATGGTGCCTTTTGTTGAGTCTGACGTCACGAAATCTCAGTAACGTAACAAAATGAAGACTGTCATTGTTGAAATGAAAGTTTAGGTTTCATAAAAGATTTCGTTTTAAAGGAATATTATTGGCGCATGCGTTTGCTTAGATACGTATTTTGTGCGTAAATATCTGCTTTTTATTGATCTGGAAATAAAGAAGACGTAAATTAGTAAGTTTTAGAGGGAAGATATAAGTCATGGATCCAAACGAAATTATTGAGGCAACGGAAGTGTCCTCCCAAGAGGGAGAGGGATGTTCTAATGTAATCGTAACTGAAAACTATGAAATGCTGATGGGTATTTCTGACGGAGGAAAGAACAGTAATTGGATAAATATGGTTTGTTCCGTGATAGAAAAAGAAATCGAGGGAATGATTGAACTAACCCTGGACGATGAGAAGAAATCAATGACAGGAAGCACGGGACCACTCGATACAGAAGAGATAAACTTTACCTTTCCTGAAGTCTGTCAGACAGAGACGACACCTTTTGACCCTGATGCGTTTTACAGAAAAGGAAGAATCTACGAAATAAGAGAAGAACTCCGTCAAAGCAAACCAGGGAAGTTACGTCGTTTCTGCAAAGCCTTTCGTCGTTTCTTCTGTTCCTCGTGCTGCAAAGGAAGGGGAAGGATGTCTCGTCCCTCATCCGTCTTCAACTAAGTCGTTCCAGGTCTCTTCTTGAAAGGAAACGGCCCTTTTCAGGGCCCCTAAATTTGATAAAGGATTGCCAATATCGTACTCTGTGTGTTGTTCTGTCCTTCTTTAATACTCTTTCAGCGCTGCAACTAAATTTAGCTTAGCCTTACCTCTGTCAGTTAATTTGCATGCCATAGTGACGCAATAAAACTCTCTTTCTTTAGGATAACACTGAGGAGAGGAATTGCAACTAAGTATCCTTTAAGTAACACGTTTTATGCTATAAGATAAAATACCAGTATTAAAAAATTAATTTACCATGCAATAAATCGTAAATTGCAAAAGTTACAGAAAGATATATCTTAAAAGATATTACTATTAATTAAATTGCCAAGTAATATTGCTTTAGGTTAACTGGCAGCTATTTCTTTCATACTTATAACAAGCCATTATTAAATAACCAGAAACAAAGCATAATATTAATTGTAATATTTGAATTGAATTAAAATGTTTCGTAAAATACGAAATTTTGTTTTATCTTCTGAGCGAAGTTATCTTTTTCTGTTCAGAATTACTTGCACCAAAGCGCAAAGTGAATTCAAAATTCTCTTCCATAGCCTTGAGGGGGTGAGAGGCACCATACTCATAATCTACAGTTCCATGATTCGAGCACCATCTTTTCAAGCATTGAGATTTATCTTCTCGAAACTCTCATCTTCCCATTGTTAAAAAGGGACTTCGATGGAAAATTTGACCGTCCGTCAGATGGGACGTTGAGCAGTGGTCCTGTACGTGCAAGAAATACGTACAAGAAGCCATGTGCAGTTAGCGCGCATGGCTACTGCTCTAGTGGGACGTGGGTTCGAGCCCCGGTAAGGCATGCACGATTGTGTTGTTTTTCTGCTGAGGTTCCTCCATCCGGACAGACTTACTGTGCCGTATAAACTGATAGGTTTCTGTCAGACCTCTGTGGCAAGCAGCTGCTTGAGGGTTTTTTTATTTTTATTTTTTTATTTTAATATTAATGTGAAATTGGGACTTGTACAATAGGTGATACTTTTGTGCAAAGCGTGTTATAATTCGTAATCTTATGGGTTTATTTCATAAATGTTTTTCCTTTTTTCATGTTTGTATTTTAATTCATGTATTTTTTTTTTGTTGTCGTTGTTTTACTCTCTGTTTTTAATAAATGTTGTTTTTTTTCATATACATGGCTTCTTCTTTAATTAATGCGTATAATGCTTGGTTTAACCAGGTAGAGCGCTATGGCATATATCTGGAGAGTTGCTGGTTCGATTCCCGCCGCGTCAGCGATAATTTTTTTCAAATGTTTCTAATAATTGTTGAAGTCTATTTCTACAGGTAATCTGTGTATTTACTATGGATGGATTTTGAATTGGAAGTTTTCGATGGGGAGGGATCAGGGTGATATCACCCCTCGAGCTCTCTCCGGCTTATGGAGTCGTGCTGGGGAGTCAGACCCCTCTTCAATGGATTAATTGCCGTATTCATATCCTCGCGGCGCCCGCCAAAAGAGGCACGTGGCAGCCACGTTCCCATCTGTTCTAGTTCAGTCGCTAACCCTTTCGCCTAACGAAGACTGGAAATGAAGAAAACGATCTTCGCTCTAATGAGAAGTGATCAGTACCGCCTTTGGTTTAAGCGAACTAGGTATCTCTCCAAGACGGCAAAGTTTAGGGGGCGGCATGTTTCAGATTGGGGATAATATTCCAGCACGTGAAACTTTTACGAGTACATAATAAACCAAAGATTAAGAATCTACGAGATTGCTTTAAATGATGTAATACAGTATTTTGAATAAAATTTCTAAAGGATTCATTCTTGCACATCATCTGTTGAGAATTCAGTTTCTAGTAGAATTCCTTGAGAAACTAGAAATTCAGTTTCTAGTTTCTTAAGGAATTTGAATTCTCAAGGAATTTGAGAATTCAAATTCCTTGAGAAGACTGATGATGTACTAGTCCGTAGCAGAGGCGGTCGCAGGAACTGCCCTTTTTTTAGAGGGGGGAGGCAGCGACCTCAATTATTACTCAATTATCAATTAGTGACCTGGCAACCTTCGTGTCACGAAGGTTCCCAGATCACTAATTTCTAAAAAGAATCGTTGCCAGATATTTTTTCTGAATTCTGTAATCAACCATAGCGTTCGGACACTTTTTTGAGCGACTGTATTGGGGTGTTGTTGTGAATTGGCTTGCTTTACCTCTGAGCGGCACCTTTTTTTTCACAGAGTGGTGTAAATGGCCAGGTCACAAGGACCCCATAGGCTCAGAGAAGGTTGGAGAAAGGTAACCACTGGCAGCTATTAGGAGACAGATGGAAGTCTCCCGTCAAGGCCATCCAGAGTGTTTTTGAATATCCCTCAGGATATGCTCTTGCAGAAGGAGCCACGGCTTAACGACCCATGCGACGGACGGCGGCCTTTCCAAGCCCATCGGTGTCTCTTTTCTGTCGAAATGCAGGTTAGGGGTTTACCGGAGATAAATCTCAATGCTGGCATAGGCGGGACTCGAACCTGGGAATTACAGATTACGAGTCTGGCACGCTACCAATTGAGACAACCTAGACCCATCCAGGGATGTGAAATACGAGGTCGGCGAAGTCATTTTCTGGTGCCCGCAAGAAAGACATTCTGCTGTGGTCATGGAATGACGTTAGCGAACTGGGGCTTACTAACTCGACTCTACTGAGATGACCCCCCACCCCCACCCCAATAGGGGACCACCTTGTCGTGATGGGGGGCCTAGGGCCCGGCAAACCGGCTGAAGGCTTTGCCGGCCGGATTGGGTCCCCGGCTGGAGCATTGCCAAAGCCAACCGAGGTCGAAGATGCTGCCAACCGGTTCTCTGGCCAGTTGGTCGGGCCAGCGTCTGAGACCCACCTATCAGGAGCTCTGGGTGAGCTGTTCGAGGACTCGGCAGAACGGTATTGGCTCCTAGTAAGCCAGAGCCCTCACAAAAGTCCGGGTCTTACTAAGAGTCTCCACCCCGGACGCCGATCGAACTTGGATCTATATATCCTTGTTCATGGCTAACCGGGGAATAGATTAAAGTAAGGTTTCTTCTGGTGGTCAGCTTTCCTTTTATAGGACTGCTGCCATGTGAGGCTGGGGTTGAGGAGCGCCTATAGGGCGTATTCCTTGCCCCCGGCACGGCTTTTCATAACCAGGTAGTGCTGTACAAGCGGAAACGGGAATTGCCGTGGTTGCATAAGATCGCAACGAAAGAGATTCTACTGAGATGACGTCACGCGAATATGGAGTGTGGTTGCCTCCAGTCGCAGATGAAAACAGTAAAAATGAAATTTAGGTTTTGGTATTAAAAATATCTAGCATTTAAATACTAAAAGCAAAATAGGTAATGATGTCTCTGAGCATCCATGTCGCAACACCAACTTCTTTACTTCTTACTGCTCATAACAAAATGCGGCTCGGAAATAACTGATTTGGATCATTCCCCAACGTGCGTAAAAAATTTGTGCTCAAAGATATTTTAACATGTTCAAAAAAGATAAAAAAAAATTAATGTGAAGTGTGTGTAAATATTTCCTTGATTTCTCCTGGAGCGGGGGTTGGTTGAGCCGGTAGCCCCCCAGGCTACTAATCTGCAGTTCCCAGGTTCGAGTCCTAACTGCCTCACAAGAACTATCTCCGCTAATCCTCACTCTGACTTCGGTCATAATGGGGACACCAATGAGCTTGGAAAGGACGTCGTCCGCTAGACGCGATGTTAAGGCGTGGTTCCGTGCACTGTAGAGCTATACCCGAGCACGTTAAAGAACACTCTGAATGGCCTTAACGATAAGCTTCCAATAATCTCCAAACAGCTGCCTCCTAGATCAGTGGATCTCAAACTTTTATGCTTCACGTACCCCCTGGAAATGTGCATGTAACTGGCGTGCCCCTTGTATAGATAGATAAAACTATAGTTATAGTATAACAATGGGAATAAAATAAAACATATATATCACTGGTTCTCAACCTTTTAAGTTTCACGTACCCCCTGGAAATGTGTATGTAACTGGCGTACCCCTTGTATAGATAGATAAAACTACAGTTATAGTATAACAATGGGAATAAAATAAAACATATATATCAGTGGTTCTCAACCTTTTATGCTTCACGTACCCCCTGAAAATGTGTATGTAACTGGCGTACCCCTTGTATAGATAGATAAAACTATAGTTATAGTATAACAATGGGAATAAAATAA
The DNA here is from genome assembly GCA_038380435.1 of Ryuthela nishihirai. Lineage (NCBI taxonomy): Eukaryota > Metazoa > Arthropoda > Arachnida > Araneae > Heptathelidae > Ryuthela > Ryuthela nishihirai. The sequence continues at coordinate 81,202,330 of JAWZYU010000003.1, read as the reverse complement.
AACATATATATCAGTGGTTCTCAACCTTTTATACTTCACGTACCCCCTGGAAATATGTATGTAACTGGCGTACCCCTTGTATAGATAGATAAAACTACAGTTATAGTATAACAATGGGAATAAAATAAAACGTATATATATATATATCAGTGTTTCTCAACCTTTTATGCTTCACGTACCCCCTGAAAATGTGTATGTAACTGGCGTACCCCTTGTATAGATAGATAAAACTATAGTTATAGTATAACAATGGGAATAAAATAAAACATATATATCAGTTGGTCTCAACCTTTTATGCTTCACGTATCCCCTGGAAATGTGTATGTAACTGGCGTACCCCTTGTATAGATAGATAAAACTATAGTTATTGCATAACAATGGGAATAAAATAAAACATATATATCAGTTGGTCTCAACCTTTTATGCTTCACGTATCACCTGGAAATGTGTATGTAACTGTCGTACCCCTTGTATAGATAGATAAAACTATAGTTATTGCATAACAATGGGAATAAAATAGAACATATATATCAGTTGGTCTCAACCTTTTATGCTTCACGTACCCCCTGAAAATGTGTAGGTAACTGGCGTACCCCTTGTATAGATAGATAAAAGTACAGTTATAGTATGACAATAGGAATAAAATAAAACATATATATCAGTGGTTCTCAACCTTTTATGCTTCACGTACCCCCGGAAAATGTGTATGTAACTGGCGTACCCCTTGTATAGATAGATAAAACTATAGTTATAGTATAACAATGGGAATAAAATAAAACATATATATCAGTTGGTCTCAACCTTTTATGCTTCACGTATCCCCTGGAAATGTGTATGTAACTGGCGTACCACTTGTATAGATAGATAAAACTATAGTTATTGCATAACAATGGGAATAAAATAAAACATATATATCAGTTGGTCTCAACCTTTTATGTTTCACGTATCCCCTGGAAATGTGTATGTAACTGGCGTACTCCTTGTATAGATAGATAAAACTATAGTTATAGTATAACAATGGGAATAAAATAGAACATATATAACAGTGGTTCTCAACCTTTTATGCTTCACGTACCCCCAGGAAATATGTATGTAACTGGCGTACCCCTTGTATAGATAGATAAAACTACAGTTATAGTATGACAATAGGAATAAAATAAAACATATATATCAGTGGTTCTCAACCTTTTATGCTTCACGTACCCCCAGGAAATATGTATGTAACTGGCGTACCCCTTGTATAGATAGATAAAACTATAGTTATAGTATAACAATGGGAATAAAATAAAACATATATATCCGTTGGTCTCAACCTTTTATGCTTCACGTATCCCCTGGATATGCGTATGTAACTGGCGTACCCCTTGTATAGATAGATAAAACTATAGTTATAGTATAACAATGGGAATAAAATAGAACATATATATCAGTGGTTCTCAACCTTTTATGCTTCACGTACCCCCTGGAAATGTGTATGTAACTGGCGTACCCTTTGTATAGATAGATAAAACTATAGTTATAGTATAACAATGGGAATAAAATAAAACATATATATCAGTGTTTCTCAACCTTTTAAGCTTCACGTACCCCCTAGAAATGTGTATGTAACTGGCGTACCCCTTGTATAGATAGATAAAACTATAGTTATAGTATAACAATGGGAATAAAATAAAACATATATATATATATATCAGTGGTTCTCAACCTTTTATGCTTCACGTACCCCCTGGAAATGTGTATGTAACTGGCGTACCCCTTGTATAGATAGATAAAACTAAAGTTATAGTATAACAATGGGAAAAAATAAAACATATATATCAGTGGTTCTCAACCTTTTATGCTTCACGTACCCCCTGGAAATGTGTATGTAACTGGCGTACCCCTTGTATAGATAGATAAAACTATAGTTATAGTATAACAATGGGAATAAAATAAAACATATATATATATATCAGTGTTTCTCAACCTTTTATGCTTCACGTACCCCCTGGAAATGTGTATGTAACTGGCGTACCCCTTGTATAGATAGATAAAACTATAGTTATAGTATAAAAATGGGAATAAAATATAACATATATATCAGTGTTTCTCAACCTTTTATGCTTCACGTACCCCCTGGAAATATGTATGTAACTAGCGTACCCCTTGTATAGATAGATAAAACTACAGTTATAGTATAACAATGGGAATAAAATAAAACATATATATCAGTGGTTCTCAACCTTTTATGCTTCACGTACCCCCTGGAAATGTGTATGTAACTGGCGTACCCCTTGTACAGATAGATAAAACTATAGTTATAGTATAACAATGGGAAAAATAAAACATATATATCAGTGGTTCTCAACCTTTTATGCTTCACGTACCCCCTGGAAATGTGTATGTAACTGGCGTACCCCTTGTATAGATAGATAAAACTATAGTTATAGTATAAAAATGGAAATAAAATAAAACATATATATCAGTGGTTCTCAACCTTTTATGCTTCACGTACCCTCTGGAAATGTGTATGTAACTGGCGTACCTCTTGTACAGTTAGATAAAACTATAGTTATAGTATAACAATGGGATACGGTTGGGTTGTTTAACCTCTGAGCTGCACTTTTCTGCACACCATGGGCTAAATGGCCAGGTCACATGGACCCCGAAGACTCAAAGAAGGTTGGGGGACAGATGGTAGCATCCCGTTAAGGCCATCCAGCGTGTTCTTTAACGTGCACAAGTTATAGCTCTCCAGCACACGGGGCCACGGCTTAACGTCCCATCTGATGGACGGCGGCCTTTCCAAGCCCATCAATGTTCCCCTACTGACCGTGGGCAAAAGATAAAGGGTAAAGTGTAGATAACTGAAAATGGTTTTCTGCAAATAGTGTCTTACGGAAAGTTATACTGTTAAGTGGGATGATGATGAATCTCTGCTGCGTATGAGTTCCCATAATGTAGATTTTGGAATTAGGAGACAGGGTAGATGTCAGTAAGGTATAGGATCGCCTCTACAGCAACACATTCTCGTACTGCTGATAAGGTTTTTCTGTAATGAAGCTAACTTCTCCAGAAAATCAGATCGGAGCTCTTTGAGGGTTCTGAGATTGGAATCCTGAAATTTCCCTCCCCAGGCCCCATACATTTTTTTAATACAAAACTAACTATATAGCCAGCGGGAGAGCTTGTCAAAAAGTTTATGAAGAGAAAAAAAGGAAAGTCTCCTTCGCACACCCAGATCTGAGTGCTTTTGGAGAATCCTTATCACCTCAAAGACGACGCTTAGAAGTAAAACAACCCAACCTGAAGTATTTCGGTCATAATACACAAAATCGCAATTCCTGGGGAGGGGCGCTCAACTGGTAGCGCAACAGGCTCATAATATGCAATTCCCAGGTTCTAGTACCACCTGGGCCAGTGTTATCTCTCCAAAACTCCCAGCCCTGCCCTCGCTCCGTAAGGGACACCGATGGGGCTTGCAAAGGCCACAGTCCGTCGGATGGGATTAAGCCGTGGCCCCGTGTGCGGGAGAGCCATATCCTGTGAACGTGAAAAAACAAGCTGGATGGCCTTGACAGGAGGCTACCATCTGCCCTCCCTACAGCTGTCCAGTGGGCTCCCTTCCCCCAACCTTTTTTTTAAGCCTTCGGGATCCTTGTGACCTGGCCATTCAGACCATTTTGTGCAAAAAATAAAAGTGCCGCTCAGAGGTAAAACGCAATTCCGGTTTCACGCTAACTCAGAATTGCCAGAGCTAGACAAGAAGGAAGAAAAAGATTATTGGTCTATTTTTGTTCCGTTGCTATGGAAGGAGAGAAATCTGGTCACCAGGCTTGATAGCTGGTCTCGTGTCAGAGCCGCGATAATCTCCCAAGTAACAAAGCAGAAAATACCTTATTGAGGAGAACGCCCCCTATCGGCCTCTCAAACTGTCGACAAAACGTTGTTCAAACAACTTTCATTCGAACAAATTTTCGTTTCGCAGAAATTTCCGGTTCGAACAAATTACAACAAACCGGTTAATTTGGGATTATGCGCTGTAACTGGATAAAGTAAAAGATCGGAGAAAGAAATACTGTCGCTCAAAAAAGTATCCGAACACTACGGTTGATTACAAAATTCAGAAAAGATATCTGGCAACGATTTTTTTAGAAATTAGTGATCTAGCAACCTTCGTGTCACGTGATTACAGAATTCAGGAAAAATATCTGGAGCGTGTACAGCAACTGTACACGCTCCAGTTGCCGTTCACAGCAAACTGGAGCGTGTGCAGTTACTGCATACGCTCCAGTTTGCTGTGAACGGTAACTGCACACACTCAATATTTCCGTGAGCCCACACGATCTAGTATCAAAATAATATGACCACCTACAGTCGCTCAAAAAAGTATCCGAACGTTACGGTAGATTAGAAAATTCAGAAAAATATCTGGCGGTTTTTTTTAGAAATTAGTGATCTGGCAACCTTCGTGTCACGTGACATTATTAGGTCGCCCTGGTATATAGGGCTCTAGACGTGGTCCGTTTTCTGTGACGTAGTTGTACGGCCTTCTCTTGCAGGTGGTGTTGCCCTGGCAGAGTGATTAGCGTGCTTCGCTACTGATGAAAGGTACTTGGGCGTTTGCGCCGTTTCCACTAAGGTTCCGCCATCCTTAGATGTAGTTCTTTAGTGATATTCACCATATTACTATGGCGTAAAAACTAACGGGCTCCTGTCAGAGCTCTGTGACAAACAGCTGCTTGAGGGGTTTAATTTTTTATTTTTATAAAGTTACATATTCCTGGGAAACTGAATCCGAGGGATTGTGATGGGTACGAAATGATTTTGAAAAATTCGATTATCTGAGCGAGGGAATTCCATTTTTTTTTTTGGTGTAGGAATTTCTACGTTGGGAGGATCATACGATATCTTATTTGCATTTTCTCCCATCAGCTCAAATTAAAACTTTTAAGGCGTGAAAAAGTATGTAAACGAAAACACTTCATTCTCTTTTAAAAAGAGATTCCCATATGAGTTCGACTAGTTTTCAGTGTTACCACCCACAAACCATGATTTCAACCATCAGTGTATGGCATCCTATTTCATTTTAACCTTATTCATTTGGAAATAAAAGAGTCTATATTCATTAAAATCAACGAATTTTATTTTGGTTTTACAGACTTCTGGGAGAATGAGGTGCTGCTTAGCCTTTTGGTCACAAATGATGGAAATATGTTTTTTAAATATACGAACAATAAATATTCATTACAAATTCATTCAATAGCCTTCATCAGAAAAATGTATCTTATTATAACCAGGATAATGGTCTTTTAACAATCCACAAGTTACTGAATGATCAGCCTTTCCATATCCCTATAAAAATATTCACATAATACATAATTAATTTAAAATGGGCAAAATTTTATTTTATATTACAAAAATATAGCTTCGAACACAATGAACTATATATATTTAAATATCACTACAATTTTATTCCAGACATTGTAACAACACTGGAATTTTATTTGCTCGTTTTCAAACATTTGAGCTGTTTACGCTTTGTCGTCTGTAGAGATTCGACTTTTTATGTTTTAAGGAAAAAGTCTTTTTGGAGTTAAGGACTGACGGAATACAGTGGTCCCTCGATTAACGATCGTAAATGGTTCCACGAAAACAATCATAAATCAAAGTTATCATTAATGTAGTATATGAAATGAGTGTTAAATGCTTAATCTGTTCCAAGACCATCAAAAGTTGAACTTTTTCATGAAAAAAGAAACCATGCATTCAATATTAATATTTATGCTAACACTGTTAAACATATACAGAGTAGGATCTAGGGAGCATGCCACCACTCCATTTCAGAACGCTTGTGAGGGTAATAGAGGTTGGGTGTTTTACCTTTGAACCGCACTTTTTCCACATAATGGCGTAAACGACCAGGTCAAAAGGATCCTAAAGGCTCAGAGAAGGATGAAGGGGGGGGGGGGGACCCACTGTAACAATGTTGGGAAACACCTGGTAGCCTCCCACACACGGGGCCACAGCTTAGCATCCCATCCGTCCATTGTTCTTTAATGTGCACAGGTTATGGCTCTCCCACACACGGGATCACGGCTCAGCATCCCATCCGACAGACTTTCCAAGATCATCAGTATCCCCTACTAATTGTGGGCAGGGCGGGGAGTTTTGCTTAGATAAATCTCAACGCTGGCCCAGCTGAAACTCGAACCTGGGAACTGCAGATTGGCATGCTACCGATTGTGCCACCCTAGCCAATAGAGGTAAAAAATTAGTAAACCTTATATTTCATGCATTTTTCAAGAAGGAGGGAAGGGGGGAATACTAAACTGCATTGAAAATTCAGTGTCTTTCCTCCCCCCCCCCTTGTATATTTTCCCAGCTGAATCGCATTTCTTGCTCCCACACATAATATAGTTAATTCAGAAATCTTTCCTTTAACTAAAAAGATCGTTGTCTAAAGGGATTGATAGGGAAGTTGATGTTGAATAAACCTAATTTTTGGAGTCTTTTCTCCCATAATAACTTCTGGAGTTTCAGGTTTTAGAACGCTGTGATTGACCGAAAACGAGCGACTTTGAATGGCTGTAAATGATGACCGAACGTTAATCGGGGAGCCATTGATCATGATTCACATTTTCCAAATCTTTTAAACAGCTTTAATTGTGCCCCTAAAGGTGGAAATTTTCAAAACTTTAAAAGTAAAATGCACACATTTATGTGAGAAATTAAAATTTTAGTGGTATAGTGTGATAATTCCTTTACCCCCATGGTGGTCAAAATTTACCCTTTTCTTTAGGCAATATTCTGTAGAGGTACCAATATAAGAGTATGATATCATTTAGCAGATGCACATATTCAATGCTGATTGTTGTCATTAAAATGATCCCAATATATTTGAATGGTAGTAATTAAATTTTTATAACTAGATTTTAATTATCATCTTATTTTTTTTTAAATAAAACATACAGAAACATTACAGAAATTGTAATAAAATTCGCTATGCTGCATGAATATTAGAGATATCAATATTCAACAATATTTGCTATTAAGATACATTATGAAGTTTTTCATATATATATTTAATATTGTATTGAAAGCTTTATCAGAGGTGGGTTTTGTTGCATTATTTATTACTTCATTGGCAAGTACAGCAGAAGGTTTACATAGTTTGATGTCATTTTCATGTTCCTTTATTCCTTCTTGTAAAGATCTTGTTGTCATACCTATATAGCTTGATGAGGTATTCTTAAAATTTATTGGTATACGGTAATCTCCACCTTTAATAAAATCCAAATCTTTTTCTTAATAATTAAATTTAATGTATTGGTAGTAGATTTAATGGGAACTCTATTTTGGCATTTTTTCATTATATTGTTCATGAGATAATTTAAATAATATATATATCAATATCATCCCAAAATAAACCATCTCTTAAACAATGTTGCTTACAAAAAGCATATATGCCATTACTACTGTCAGCAAATGGATATCGCCAACAATCATGTCAGAATGTTACTACTGTATTTAAAAAAAAAAAAGCCCGTAATGAATACTGTCAAAACCCCATGAGAATTAATGGCAGATATCAGATATATCAAAATAAAGTTTCCATTTCAAAATGTCATCTCTATACTAAGATATTACACACAACGATTTTAATATAAACCATCGAATCTTTAGCAAAGAGCAGAATTCCCGAGTTAATATCGACTTTTAGCACCCACTATTTATAATTCACAAAAAGAAAATGCACAAATATATCTTGGAGATCATTTAAAGGAATGTAGGGCAATAATAAAAATAATCTTTAGTTTTTAATGCAATTTAATTAATACATGATTTTACTTTTTAGAAACACTGAAATTGTGTATTAATTGAACTCTTATACCTGAGTATTGGGTCTTTACTAATTTAAAATAATTCACTGCAGGCCAAACTATAAATTCCACAAATTCTTAAATATTAACAAAACGAAATTTTACAATTGCCTAAAACACATCCTAATAACTGCAGAAAAGATATTAAATTATACCAATCAAAATATAAAGAAAAATATCAGATAATATAACAATCAATTTAGATATTTGATATTAAGCCATGCACATAGCAACAGAATTCAGACAACTTAAGAACAGAGTAAAAGCATTAACGATTACAACAGCAAAATAATTTAGAAAATTTTAAAAATTAATACGTTAGAAAACCCACAACAAACACACAGATTAAAAACCATAAAAATGGCAATAAACAAAATTAAAAACTAGAAATCATTGGAAATTTAACACGCAGATAAAATTTCCACAATAAGTGAAATTGATAACTAAAGTCCAAACCATATCATAAGTACTCATGGACCCAGGAAAGCAAATACCAATAAAATAGTGAAACATTCACTGAAATAAAAAAACTAAGAGTAACTACCTGACATATTAGCAAAGGTCTGTTACCTTAAAAAGTGTCGTGCTAGGATTAAAAAATTTGCTTTTAATACTGAAGCTCTGAAAGACCCAGTTATAGCCAAAGCTTATCATGATAGGTTACTTAGTCATTATGAGTCATGGTATGCTTACTACTGAAGTTGAGGAAGAATGGGATCATTTTAAACAGGTTTTTTTGGACACTAAGAGTACTCTTTTAGGAAAAAAGGAGCAGAAGAGACAGAATTATCTGAGTGATAAGGCACTTGAGCTTATTTCGGAAAGAAAGAACTGCAGGAATGTCCTTAATCAATACCCTACTAGTCCTAATACGAAGCATTACAGAGAACTTAATAAACGTGTAAAAGATCAGTTAGCTGCTGATAAGAATCTTTGGCTTGATGGTTTGGCTGACAAAGCCGAGGAAGCAGTTAGACAGCACAACAGCAGAGAGCTGTACCAGATAGTTAATGATTTGTGTGGTAGAAAACGGACAGGTATACAGGGATTGAAGGATAAACAAGGTAAGGTTATAGAAGGTGATGATTCTGTCATGGCTAGATGGGCTGAGCATTTCAGTGATATTCTGAACAATGCAGTTAGTTCTATTCCCATTGTTTGCAATGATGATAGATGCATTGGTGGCTTTAATGTTGGCCCTATAATGCAATCTGAAGTTATTTTGGCTGTTTCTAAACTTAAACTTCATAAATCCCCAGATGTAGATGAAATTACTACAGAAATGCTTAGAGCTGGAAATGTTTCGGTTACCACTTGGATGACTGAAATTCTGAATATCTTTTATGATAAAGGCATGGTTCCTAAGGATTTTACCAGAGCTATTGTTATCCCTATTTTCAAAAACGGTGATCGCAGTTCTTGTGATAACTATAGGGGTATTAGCCTACTCTCTGTTCTAGGTAAAGTTCTTTCCATGATTGTGCTTAATAGAATTAAAAATCTGGTTGACAGTCAATTACGTGATGAGCAATGTGGATTCAGAAGTGGTAGGGGATGTGTGGATCAGATATTTTCACTTAGGCAGATTCTTGAGAAATGTTTGGAGTTTCAGAAACCTTTGGTTGCTAGCTTTGTTGATTTCAAAAAGGCTTTCGACTCTGTTGATCGTCATAATTTGTGGTTGATTGTGAGATCATATGTTATACCAGACAAGTCAGTTAACATAATGAAAGCTCTCTATAATAACACTGAGTCGTGTGTGAGTTGATAAGGCTTGTAGCAATTAGTTTAGCATTACTTCTGGTGTTCGACAAGGGTGCATTTTGTCTCCTTTTCTCTTTAGCTTGGTTATTGATTATGTTATGCGAAATTCACTTCAAGGGAAAGATTTTGGCCTTAAATGACCTGGAGATACGAAAATTTCTGATTTAGATTATGCTGATGATTTAGCCCTTTTGGCAAATGATGTTGATGAGATGAACTATTTCATTCGAGCTGTTGATGAGACTGGTAGTAGAGTAGGTTTGGTTATAAACAGAGAGAAAACTAAAGTGATGAAAATTGGTCAGGCAAGCTGTGATTCAGTTAATCTGAATGGTTGCAGTCTTCAGCAGGTATCACAATTTAATTATCTTGGGAGCTATGTAACAGATACTGGTAATGTGCGGCATGAGATTAACAGACGAATAGGGATTGCAGCCGGGACTTTTAAGAATCTATGGAGAGTGTGGAGAAATAGTCTTATACACCTAAAGACTAAAATTAGACTGTATAACAGTTTGGTTCTTTCTAGGGTTAGTTATGGTAGTGAAACTTGGACACTTTGTAAACATGATAACAGGAAACTAGATGGTTTTGATTTTAGATGCTTTCGTAGTATCTTGGGTATTAGGTGGTTTAACTTTGTAACTAATGATGAGGTTAGGCAAAGGAGTCTGCAACCTCCTTTAAGCAGCATATTGTGCAGAGAGAGACTCCGCTGGTTTGGCCATGTTGCCCGTATGGATAATTATAGATTGGCGAATAGGGTTATGAACAGTGTGCCTAAAGGTGTCAGAAAGAAGGGGAGACCTAGGATGCGGTGAGCAGACAATGTCAAACAGGACCTTGTTAGAATTGGTATGCAGTGGCCAGATGCAGTAGATGTAGCTCAGGATAGACTTGCTTGGAGAACTAAATTGCACGGTCTGGTTGGACCTCCGTTGCCCATGTCTGCTTGAGGATGATGATGATGATTATTAGTAATATGCATTTGTACTCTGGCATGACAGACACCAAAGATTTAGTTACTACTAAAAGTACATTTTCTTTAGACTACATTTTTAGCAGCACTTAAAATTAATAGGAACTAGCATATTATTGCCCTGATGTCAATATTTTTTCTTGACTGGTATATTTAATAATGTATTTATCTCTTGGGCATTTCTTTTGCTAATTAGTGATATTGCAATTTCCATTTTTAATTCTAATTTGAAAGTGAACTGATTTTACTAGTTGTGATGGTCCACCCATTCACTTTTACTTTTCCTTAACCAATTTTGCCTGATTTATGTTTTATTTATCATTTTGGGGATTTCATTTTTTTGGACTGATCGCAATTCTCGTTTCCGAACATAGGAGTTGCGCAGGTCCAACTCCAACCTTTTGATTGTCAACTGCTAAAGCGTGACTAAAGCGATCGTCATATTATGCAAATGTCTTTCCCGGCATGCAATAGACATGTCGGATTTGTACGCATGCTATACCTAAGTGACATTAGATCACAGAGTAGAATTAGTAGAGCAGTGACGTTAGGTCACAGAGTCAGAATAAGAGTTTGTAGAGATATAGGAGTCAGAAGAATTGTGAGAAATATGTGGTGTAGATAGAAGTTGTTGTTAGTACTCCAACTTTTTTTATTGAATTTTTTGGAAATAAACTTCGTTTGTTTTAGAAACTTTTGAATTTTTGCTATTTTTCTCTTGAGCAACGTAAATTGATTTGATTTAAACTTGATAATCTTTTTTGAATTCTTACTCAGTAAGTACTGCTATATACATATTACTGGATAAGTAACAGTATATACATAACGAATCCTATTTCAACTTTATTTGACAAGTTATTATTACCTGGTACCCGATACAGCTATCTGGAATTTGAATAAATTTGGATCAGACGAAAGGTCCAACTTTAAAAGTTAATAATCTTTGGGCGTTATAGAGAGTTTAAAGAAAGTGGTGCATCGAACACAGGGATTGTACATATATATGTATAAATTGTATATTATTTAACTTGATTGTCAAAGATAACAAATTTTTGAGCTCATTATATACTATTCATAGATTTAACAGCAGCTTAAACCGAAATTTTTGTTGAGCAATAAGCTTAACTTTTGTGTATTAGTCGAAGGTAACGAAGTTTCAGCACAGTTATTGCTGATAGTTAAAATCTTTATTGTTTGTATGTAAAGATTAGAAGTGTTCGGACATATACATGATAGATAAACTTTTTGATAAGCAAGTTTATTTGCAAGCTTAGTATAGCTTTAGTATTGTATACAGTACCTTTGAGCACTGCTCAAGATAAAGTTTCAAAATTTTGGCAGACTGCTAAACATGTCTGCTAGTAATATGGCTGATTCTGCCATAATGACTTCCGACTCAGAAAAAGTAAAAAATAGGTTACAGGATGTGATGAAAGAAGCATAAGTGTTAATGAATCTGCTTAATGAGCCTTGGGAGAAAAGGGGAACGACAAAAACCCCTAAATTTGCTGACAATGCTATGTCAGTTCACGAACAAATAAATTTTGAACATAAGGTACCATTTTTTGTTCCATCAGAAGCAAGTGATAGAACAAAGTTTTATCAACAATGAGTTGCCAATCCATTTATTAACTATAGTCCTTATGTTAATTGGCCTTTACCTGAGATAAGGTTTGACAGTTCGAAACATCCGTCATCATGGACATTTGTCAAGTCCATGGAAGAGCATTTCTGTTTACATGATGTACCTGACAACAAAAAGGTGGTTTTAGCAGTATCCTGTCTAATTGGATGTGCTAAGCAATGGTGGAATAATGTAGAATGTCGTCATGGAACAGAAAATTGGGTAATTTTAAAAACAAACCCTTGGAAATCTATTCAGCTTATGATTTTACACAGCTACAGAACTGTTTTCACAAAGACAAAAAGATGATATTGAAAAATTCATCTGGGGTACAGTAGAATTATACCAGCTGTAGGATGCTGATGCTGCCGAAATTGACATTATAAACTGCATATTGTCCCAGTTAATTTTGCCCATTAGGGAATTCTTAGAAGTACAAAACGTAAATTCAATTTCAACTTTAGTCAAATTGGCTCGGTAATATACTGCAAGAAGAGAAACTGCATTAAACCAAAAATCAATGCAATCCTCGCCAAAGCAGCGCTATCAGGTTGAGTCTCGCAAAATGACTCCCACACGAATGGAAGTTGCATGGTCTCGACAATTTGTGCCGAATGCGCCTGCAGCAATGCAAAATGAATGAAGCAGAGATTGTTCTACGTCAAGCTTTGAACAATGATACTAAACCAAAAACTTTTCCTATGAATAATAGAAAAACTTTGAGATGTAATTTTTGTGGTCGACTAGAGCACACAGAGCAATATTGCTACAGAAGGAATGAAAATTCGGGAAACTTATATTAGGATCTTTGAAGAGAGGGCCAAAGTTCCTCAAGAAATGCCCTCTCATGAGTTAAATCTTGCCACTATTGTTTTACTTTTTGTTAAACCTTGTCATGAAGAAACCGAATTAATAGATCGCAATGATACAGAAGCCGATATTTCATGTTCAAACGAGCAAGTTTTAGATGATATTTATGACAATTGTCTTATGAAATTATCCAAAGCAGAATGTTCAAGAAGAACCTGTAAAAATCCCTTAGTGTAATTAATGTAAATTTAGAGAAACAAGTTGTTGATGCAAAGCAAATTGAAAATGAGAAATCTGTTGATATAGTCGTAGAGGAAAACAGCAGAAAATTAGTTGATTAAAAAGTTTCTGAAGTAGAATTTTTAAAGGAAAATAGTAGAAATTAGTTGATGAAAAAGTTTGCGAAGTAGAAGTTATAAACGAAAATAGTGCTGAAATTGTCGATGAGAAAAGTTTTGAATTAGAGGTTTTAAAGGAAAATAATGTTAATGAAGAACAATTAGCTAATGAGAAAAGCATCTCAGAAATTGTTTTCAGTGCAAATAATCCTGACAAATCTAAGAAGTTTAGAAGTTTCCAACTGTTGAAGCATCATTTGGAGGCGGGTAGCAATAAACTTGGAAAGCACAAAGCCAGGCTCTTCAAAGACAAGCATTTAGCAACAAGATGTCAATGAAACAACCACAGCCTGCAGAGTGACAACTGGCAACAAAGTAGTCAACATAGAATAGATGACGTCACCAACGAGATCTTCAGAAGTGCATACACCTAGCGTATCGATTGACGAGGGAATGATATCACCGGAAAACGACTGGATGATGATTTATCGCAATGGAGTGCCAACAATGAAAATTTAAGTATATTATTCTTCACTGTGGCACTAATGATATATAATGTTTTATTTCTTTTCTCTGGAATAGATGAAGGCGGAGAAGCTTGAAATCGAATTATTGTGATTTATATACTTAAGAGATTTTGAAATGTTTAATTTCTTGTTGAAACTTTGAAGTTTTGATATTTATTTTTGAAGAGTGAATTTACTATCAAGATTTATAGTTTGAGTTTATAATGTGATGTGAATAAAATTTTTTTGTATTTTTGTTTATCTGAAGTTCTAGTTGTTATATTGTATTAACGTGATTTAAAGTGTATTTTTGTAGATTTTTTTTTCATTTCAGCTGACTGAAACCTGAAAATGTTGTAGGTTAACATGGGAAGTTTAGAAATTGTAAAATGATTATGGATATGAATGGAGAATGAAAGAAAATTTAATACACAGTGATTAAATATTTTGCATTTTTGAGAAATATTTTGTATAGGGAATTTTTGTATGCAAAATGTATTTTCATGTAAAAAGTGAATGGAATTGTATTGGATGAAATTGACTAATTACAAATTTTGATACAACTTTTTCTTTACTCTTAGATACGATGTATGTATATGTGTTTAAATTTGTTTGGTGTCATCAGTGGTATTTATGCATCAATGATGTGTAATTATTGGGATGACATTGGCAGCATTTATTTGTATGCATATGAGCTGACCATGATGTCTTGGAAGTTTTTTTTTAGTACACATTTGGGGCTGTCCCCAACAGAATAGTCTGGTGACCAAGACAGTCACCAGTGTAACTCCTTTAGGAGGAGGACAAAGCTCTAAGAGGGGAGGTAACATGCATTTTTTTATTTCAGCTAGCTTGCGATTATTGTGTCAAGGTGTCAAGGTGAAGAATTAACGGATCATTACACTCCCACTTGTTTGTAAAATTTGGAATTTATTAAATTTGCGTGTTTGATGTAGTTAGGAGGCTTTAATAGTGTTCAAATACTCATTTTTTTTATGTATGGAAGGAGAAGATTTAACTTGCACACATTTGAAATTGTGGTTAGGATATAAGCAGAAGTTCTGTACCTCGCTTGATACATCTGTAATTGGAGATGCATTAGTTTATGCCTTTCCTCTGTTGTACTGTATGTGGATTATATTCTGTGAAAGAGCAGAATTTGATTGAATATTTTTCTTTAACCTTTTTAGAAGTTAAGCAGGATAGGAATTAGTATCAACCAGCTTTTTGTACAGGCTATTGAATGCAACTTTTGAAGTTTGTATCAGAATGTGATACTAGGTAGTCCGATAATGCTAGTATGCAGTTAACTGCCACAGCCATTGGTATGTAATATACACTAGGTAGTTGTACTCTTAATAGGTGCAATGGGAGGAGCTACCTTTGGTTGTGATGGATAATTGTGTCGAAGTGAGAGTAGTTCCTATCAAAATTTGTGTAAGCATACTTATACTATATGTTCAGCAATGTGTAAATGATGTGTTAGAAGTGTCCTATTATTCAAAATTTGCTCGTCAAAATCTGTTAGGTCAAATTTTGACTCCCTTTAGGAGGGGGAGTTGTGATGGTTCACCCATTCACTTTTACTTTTCCTTAACCAGTTTTGCTTTATTTTTGTTATATTTATCATTTTGGGGATTATTTCATTTCTTTGGACTGATTGCAATTCTCATTTTCGAGCATAGGAGTTGCACATGCGCAACTCCGACCTTTTGATTGTAACCACTAAAGTGCATGTGTAGGACATGACCCCTCTTGCATCATAGATAGCATAAAATTTCATGTTACACAAATGGCTTATCCCAGCATGTAATAGACATGTCGGATTTGTACGCATGTTATAACTAAGTGACGTTAGGTCACAGAGTTAGTAGAGTGGTGATGTTAGGTCACAGAATGTTAGAATGAGAAGTAGAGTGGTGATGTTGGGTCACAGAGATTGTGAGTCAGTAGTCAGAGTTAGTACAGATGTAGGAGTCAGAAGTATTGTGAGAAGTATATGGTGTAGATAGGAGTTGTTAGTACTCCAACTTTTATATTGAATTGGGTAAGTCTTTGAATTTTTTGGAAATGAATTTTGTTTGTTTCAGAAACTTTAGAATTTTTGCTAATTTTCTCTTGAGCAACATGGATTTTTTTATTAGAAAAACTTGACAATCCTTTTCGAATTCTTACTCGATGAGTAACGCTATATACATAATGAACCCTATTTTAACTTTATTTGGCAAGTTATTATTGCCTGGCTCCTGATAAAGCTATCCGGAATTTGAATAAATTTGGATCAGACAAAAGATCCAACTTTAAACGTTAATAATCTTTGGAGCATTACAGAGTGTTTTAAAGGGAATAAGTTTAATTAAAAATTGCTTACCTGTGAATAACCATACACATGAATTGATTTTTCTTCAGGATTATGTTGAATGCGACCTCCACCAACACATTCACATTCTAATCCTAAGGCAGAAATTCCTGGTTCTACTTGATCGTAAATATCTCCTGTAAATCAAAAATCTTAGATTTTTCAGACATAATTTAGTTGGCCCCTCAAATAAAAAATATACATTTTAACATACTGCAGATTAGATATATAACTAAGTTAACAAAACAGCTTTTAACAACAAACAAACTAAAAACTTATGTAGCAACAGCTTTTGCATAGATGTCAGTTGAACTTGAAGCTATACATTTACTCGACAGATAAAGAAGTGAAATTGTTTTTTTTTTCAAATAAGGGAACAAATGAAAAAATGTGATCATAAAAATGCATTAAAGCTGTGTATGGTATGTAAAATATGACCCAAGATTGGAATAAAAAATAAATACCCCCTCAAGCAGCTGCTTGCCATAGAGGTCTGACAGTAGCCTGTCAGTTTATATGCCATAGTAGGTATGAGGATGGCAGGATCTATGGTATGCAAATGAATGGCACTGGCAGTAGTATATGAAAATGTGTTGAGCAATAAAAGTGGGCATTTCAAAGTTCTCAGTTCTCCAAATCGCTTGCGAAGTGTGAGGTATTTTTGTGATAACATATTTGTTGGGTATATCTACCAGATCTAATTTATTGGAATAAGTGTGCTGGCATGCTATAGGTTGGCTCAAGGCATCCAAAGTCTAGTAGATGTTGTCATATGGCCTACTGTAAGTCATTCAGTAGTGCATAGTTTTTAGATTCCAACAAGGTCAGGGCACATCCATATGATTCAGTAGTGGACAATGATACAAAACAACCCCAAGAAAGAGAAACTATTTGGTATTATGCATCTGGAGGAGCATGATGTAAACTGCAGAGCTGCCAACCTTGCACAATGAAAATTATAATTTGGAAGAATTAGAATTTGGAACACTTACAAAAACTAATATATTCCCACATTTTGAAGACTATGTAATACATTGTTTATTAATTAATGCATGAATTCCTGATAATTATAAAGATAATATCAAAATGTACACAAGACAGATTTTGGCTGCAGTGGATAATATATAATTTCTATATAGTGGATTATATATATAGCCATCCTGTGGCCGAGTGGTTAGCGTGCTTGACTACTGATCAACAGGACCTGAATTCAACCCCTGGGTAAGTCATTGATGTTTGTATTGTCTTTCTGCTGAGGTCCTGTCATCCTCACAGACCTTCTCTATGGTGTATTAAAGTGACAGGCTCTCCTGTCAGACTTATGTGGCAAGCAGCTGCTTGTGGGAATTTTTACTATTTATATATAACATTACCTTTTATTACTCTTAAAGTATATACTACAATTAAAATGAATAATAACTATTTTGAAACTACCGGAAATGGAACTAGATTACATTTACGTCAGAAATTGTCCTCAAAATGAGGCACTCAATTACTAATCAGTTTGATTTTCACGATTTCTAGCTACTTTTCCCATTTAGCAAAGTTGTAATGCTTCCTAAATTTTTGACATAAAATACTGATTTTTATTATTACTGGAAGTTGTGTTATTGAGTAACTACACATACTTTTAGTTTTTCTATCATTTCCTGCACTGCATACTGAGAATAGTATTTACCAGTCAAGGCACTTTTGCACAAAATCTTGATATACCTTCTGTTCTTTAGTGTTAATTTACACAATACTTAGTTTAATCAATTATTAACCCTTTGCTTGTAAGGGAGCCTTATTAATCTCTTTTCAATTCTAGTAATATAGTGTTATGAAAATAAAACATTTCCATAACACAAGGTTGTAATTTTATTTCCAAATAGAAATCAGCAATTTTTTTTTTACTGTTTCTAAACAAATGCCAAAAACAAAATATAAACCCATATATTTTTTACATGTTCAACAGCTTGTAAAAATGATAAAAGTTCAAAAATAAATCATTTGCACTTGTATAGCATCATACTCCGAACTGATGTCATAAAAGTGAGATGCATTAGTTTATGCCTTTCCTCTGTTGTACTGTATGTGGATTATTGATTGATTTCATTTCCTGAATTCGATCTACTTTTCCCATCTAGCAAAGTTGTAATGCTTCCTAAACTTTTGATATGAGATATAGATTTTTATTACTCTAGAAGCTGTGTTGTCTTTTAGTAGACTTACATTTTTAAACATTGTTTTCATTGCTGCTGCTAGAATTTTTTTTTATTGTTCCTCAACCAGTTCCTTATACTGCGAATAAAATAAACAATAACTGTTTTGTAACTACTGGAACTATATTACATTAATGACAGAAATTTTCCTCAAAACATAGCTGTCCCAAATGGCATCAATTATGGATTAGGTTGAAAAACTTGATTTTTAAAATGTATGACTTTAGTAAATATTAGTTTGTAAATGGTAGCTAGGTATACACTGGAAGGAGAGCTGCATAACATTCCCTGGCGATGATGCACAGAATCAGCCAGGTCTAGCACCTAATGTCTGACCCCACCTTCTCCTACCTTTGGTACCTTTCAAAAGAGATATTCTCTTCTAGAAAGAAATGGAAGGAGAAAGCTGACAGATTAGTGTGGCTTTACTGATCTGGTCATTAATGGCCAGCATTTCTTTTTCTATGCTCTGCTGATGAGTGGTCAATTTCACAGGGATCTGGTGCTGACCATTTATACCCAATGGACTGGTTTATGGCTTTGAGCTTGATTATGGATACTGAGTTGGGTTGTTTTACCACTAAATGTTACTTTATTCTGCACATAATGGATTAAATGGCCAGTCAAAAGGAGCTTGAAGGCTCAGAAAAGGTTAGAACCCAATGAACAGTTGTTAGGAGACCTGGTGGCCTCCCATCAAGGCCAACCAGTGTGTTCTTTAATGTGCTTAGCCTACAAACACATGGCCACAGCTAACGTCCCATCCAACAGACTGTGGCCTTTCCAAAGACATCAATGTCTTCTGCTGATTAAGGGCAGGGTACGGAGTTTTCAGGAGATAAATAGCAATGCTGGCAGTAGAACCAGGGAAATGCAGACCACAGGCCTGGCTTGCTATAGACTGACCCAACAATGTCCCTATGGATACTGATCTGCTGAAGGAAAATTTGCAGCTGTATTTTCTGTTTTGCTTATGGGTTGCCAGCCTGAAGTGAACAAAGGCACAGGATAACTTACATCAGCTGGTGGATCATCCTGATCAGAGGTGACATTGCATAGAGATTATTCACTTGATGTCCTAACTACAGGAATTCTCGCATTATAACCTAAATATTCTATGCTTGCAATCGAGCAGATGGTTAGGTAAAGGTCAGATATTTAAAAATAATTTTCAATTTCTCTTTTCAGGGAGGGATGATGGAAAGCATCTCCAAAGTGTAGGCATGAAAAACGTCTTCTATAGATAAGTAAACTTAAAAATTTGAGAATAACTAACATGTACTACAAAACTAGGATATTTATAAATAAATAAACGAGTTTCACCTGATGAGTTGCAGACTAATATGATCAATTATGTATTAACAGCAAATGGGTTAGTTCAATTATGAATATTTATGGTTTACTATACATCCTCCTATGGAGGATATGACCTCTTCTTTATCTCATGTCCTTTTGGAATTTTGGAAAATTATGAAGTGTCCATCTTTTTGTATAAATTCATAATATGCTTTAAACCAAAATTAAACACTAATTTTTTTGCACTTTCCTTTTTTAAATTTCTTGAACTCAGAACCATAATATACAGTTAACCATGAATTAATTTACTGTAAATGCATATCGTGAATGCTAAATTAATTCTGCTAATGTTGTAAAAGTTACTATTTTTCATAATCTCAATATTAGCAATTTACATGCCAGACTGAGAAAAAACATATACTTTAGAAAAATTCATAAAATTTTGCTTTCCTCCATGGATAGGAGTTATGAAAATTGACAGCAGGTTTATTTTTTTTTTGTAGCATAAAGGACAGTAAAAGAATTAAGAAACTACTTCTAGTTTGTACAAACCCTCTCATACAAGAGGATCACAGTTTGAAATTCAAAGAGAATGCACAGTATTCCCTGTTAAGAAACAATAATTAATAGATTCTGAAAAAAATTCATCGCCGCCACGACGGGAATCGAAAACGTTGCATCTCCTTGAGTATAGATGGCGCTGTCTCAGTCACGTCTCAAGAAGAAAAACTTAAAAGGTCAAATTCTGAAAATATTCGTTGTCCGACGCGTGGTGCAAATGGTTAGCGCGCTCTGGCATGAATCTAGAGAGATGCGGGTTCGATTCCCGCCGTGGCGACGATGAATTTTTTTCAGAATCTATTAAGGATCACAGTTAATAGAGAAACACACAAAGTTTGCTTTCTGGAACTCTTGATTGCTTATCAAGTATGAATAAAATTCAACAGGTCATATATCTTGAAGTATACTGAATAATTAAAATTATGCCATTTTCTGACCGAGTGTTTTGAAATTAGACTTGATTGGAAACAACATATTTCACACTGAAAGCATGTCCTCAATGTTTAGTTGTTTTTTTTTTGTTCTCCTTTTAGAACAATGGCATCTGGTAACCCTAAGAATACCAGTTAATATGAGGGACCTGAAATTTAGTATTACCATTTCCTGGTCAAAGGTGTCTAACAACTGAAGCTTAATGTGCTAAGGTTAATAGAATACCTTTAACACTGAAGCTCCGAAAGACAAAGATATAACCAAAGAATGTCATGATCTACTAAGTCATTTTGACAATTGTTGTTTGATTACTGCTGAAGTTGAGAAAGAATGTGATCAGTTTAACCCTTTAAAGCCCAGAATGGCCCAAAACGGCTTTTCAAGCAGACTCCCAGAATGGCCCAGTTCTTAGGGTCATACTCTGATATAACTTCATTGAGCTCAGGATTAGCGAGGTAAATCTCAAAGTTAGCATAATTCGATTATTGCGAGATCGAATGATATACATGTATTAGTTTTTTTTCTCAGCAAATGAAACTTTTTACAATTTGTTCACGCTGAGCCCTAAACATGCTGCAATTATTTTAATATTTAACACCACATTCGACCTTTTTTCAAAACACAAAAGAAGACAAAACTTGAATTTGAGGAGTTATGTTATAATAGGTGTAATAATATATTTCACAATTCTTCTCAACCCAAATGTTTTGAAGCAGGTAAAGAGTTGGAAACCATTTGCTGAAAAGAAAAATGCTTCTGACTCAGAGTTAGTATTTCTTTTTTTTTTTTCAGAAATAAAATTCATTCAGAAACAATAAATCTGAGTTTTGTTTCAGAAAAACTGTTCTTTTCCTTTATTTTGATTTCTTTTTGCAAGAATTAAAATTATCTTACATAGCATTTTTTCAGAAATGTGCCCTCTTGAAAATGCAAAGAGCAAGTCTTCAACTTTCCTCTACCAAAATCAACTGGCTTGAAGGATTATCTCAGCATGACTGCTGCTTCTCGGGCTAAAAGAGGAGAAGATGACAACTAATGCCTTAGGACATGACACGGGCAGATAGGAATTTCGTTTGGAAGAGTCCATTTCAAAATTCAGCCATTCTGGGATCTCTGAGGTACCGGTTTTACAGAGACGCTGGTCGTTCAAGGGTTAAACAGGCTTTTCTTGAAACTAACAATACTCTTTTGGGTAAAAAGGAAGAGAGGAGCAAAGTTATTTGAGTGACAAGGCTATGGAACTTATTTCTGAAAGGAGGAAGTGCAGGAATAATATGAAACAACATTCTATGGGTCCTAATGGACAGTATTACAAAAAGCTTAATAAATGTATAAAGGATTAGTTAACAGCTGACAAGTATCTTTGGCTTGATACCTTATCTGACAAAAGCAGAGGAAAAAGTTAAACAGCAGGGGGTTGTACCAGATTGTTAATGTTTTATATGGGAAGAAACGAACAGGTACATAGGGATAAACATGGCAAGGTGGTTGAAGGTGAGGATTCTGTTACTGCTAGATGAGCTAAGCATTTCAATGATGTTCTAAACAATGTGGTTATTTCCACACCCATTGTATGTAATGAGGATAGATTTTGGATATCCATAAGTTAAAACAGCATAAATCCCCAGGGGTGGATGAAACCACAACTCAAGTGCCCAGAGCTTGGAATGTTTGTGTTGTCACAGGGTTGGCTCAATTGAATATGTTTTAAGAAAATGGTGTTGTTCTTGTGGATTTTACTACAACTATTATTATCTCTATTTTTTAAAAAAAGGTGATAATTATAGGTGAATTAGTCTACTTTCTGTTCCAGTTAAAGTATTTGCATGATTATGCTTAACAGAACTGGTTGATGAAAACTGTGATGAACAGTGTGCCTTCAGAAGTGATAAGGATATATACATCAGATATTTTGACTTAGGCAGATTACTGAGAAATGTTTAAGTTTCTGAAAACTGTGGTTACTAGCTTTACAGATGTCAAAACAGATTTTGACTCTGTTGATAGTCATAATTTGTGGTTGATTGTGAAATCATATAACTAGTTAATTAATATAGTGAAAGCTCTTTATAATAACACTGAGTAGTGTGGTGAGTCACAGTTGGTAAGGCTTGTAGCATTTGGTTAGCATTACTACTGGAGTTAGACAAGCATGCATATTGTCTCCTTTTCTCTTTGGTTATTGATTATGTTATGCAGAATTCACTGCAAGGGAAAGATTTTTGGTCTAGAGATCTGGACATATCTGATTTAAATTAAGATAATGATGTTGATGAGATGAATTCTTTTATTAGAGATATTGATGAGACTGATAGTACAGTAGGTTTGAGGGAAAATCAGAGTAAAATTAAAGTGATGAAAATCAGTCAGGCAAGCTATGATTCAGTTAATCTGAATAATTCCACTCTTGAGCAGGTTGTCTCAGTTTAAATATCTTGGGAACTATGAAACAGATACTGGTGATGTGCAGCATGAGATTAACAGACAAATAGGAATTAATGCCGGGGCTTTTAAGAATCTATGGAGAGTGTGGAGAAATAGGCATATACACCTAAAGCTTAAAATTAGACAATATAATAGTTTGGTTCATTCTAGAGTTAGTTATGGAAGTGAAACTTGGACCCTCTGTAAACAAGATAACAGGAAACTTGATGCCTTTGTTTCTAGATGCTTACATAGTATAATAACACTGAGTATTGTGGTGAGTCACTGTTGGTAAGGCTTGTAACATTTGGCATTCTTGGGCTGTTAGGTTGTAAGTAATGATGAGGTTAGACAAAGTAGTCTGCAACCTCCTTTGAGCAGCATATTGTGCAGAAATCCTGAGTTGGTTTGCAATAATGCCCATATGCATAGTTACAGATTATGAAATAGCATTATGAAGAGTATGCCTAAAGGCTTCAAAAAGTTGGATAACCTAGGATGTGGTGGGCAAACAATGTCAAATAGGACCTTGTTAGAATTGGTCTACTGTGGCCAGATTTTCGGTTGCTTTACTTCCGAGTAGCACTTTTTATATACAATGGGCTAAATGGCCAGGTCACAAGAACCCCAAGGACTCAGAGAAGGTTGGGGGGAGAGGATACACTGGACAACTGTTGGGAAAGATAGTAGCCTCCCATCAATGGCATGCAGCATGTTCTTTAACCCTTCCAGGGTCAAGGGTGTCTATAGACTTTTTTTTGTACAACACATGAAACTTTGATTTTTTTTAAAACTCGCCATTGAAAATTATCCTACATATGTCTTTTAAAATACATAATTCAAGTTGAAAAACAATATTTTATTTTTTCATTTGATGCATATTTTATTAAACTACAATAGAAATAATTCAATAAAGCCATCTATCTGATAGCCATATTTTAGAAGCGCTATACAGTATTGCCAATTTGTTTGTTAACATTACTCGGTATTGAAACAATCACCTGCTTTAAGCTCAGAAGTTTGATTTGAACTATTAAACAAATTTTTCCTTAAAGTTTCTAAAATCTCCTGAAATTAACAAAAAAACTGCTATTTTTAAAAACGGAAAATTTTGGAAGTAATTATGAAATATTTACCTATTTTTTCTGTGTAGCACTGTAAGTGTTATTAAAATTAATATGTTACTAGTGTTCAAAATTTTTACTTCAATAAAATTCAGAACAAATTTCTCTTTAATTTGGTATATAACATGACTTCCTGGTGCTGACCATTTATACCTACTAGACTGGCCTTGTTTATGGATTTGAGCTTGATTATTGATCCTGGACTTGCTGCACTGGTGGGCCTCTGTTGCGGGAGAGTCTGCCGCTGTGTTTTCTGTTTGCTTCTGGGTTGCCAGCTCTAAGTGAACAGAGGCATGGAATTCCTTATATCAGCTGGTGGATAATTCTAATCAGAGGCCATCGCAGGTACCTGAACCTTACTTAGCTAGTTGGGCATTGTGAAGCCTAAACTGGAGTAATGTGTCTCAGGCAGGCCATGTGGCTCTTGAAAAAGTCCACTTGAAAAGGTGGTGTCTGAAGTTCCTACCATCATCGGTGACTTCAGCCTTTAGCAGAGGAGGAACAGGTCTTTGCCCCATGCCTGCGATCAGGGGGCTGTTTGATATTGTTGGCCCTACCAATCTCAATAAACCTAATTTCTTTAAAAATCCTACTAATCATTTTTTCTCTGCAGGAACGTGAGGACATTACATAGAGATTATTCTCTTGATGTCCTCATGCAGGAATTCCAGTGCTATAACCTAGATATTCTAGGCTTGCAAGAGACCAGATGGACAGGTAAAGGTGAGATACTTAAAAATAACTTTAAATTTCTCTTTACAGGGAGGGAGGATGGAAAGCATCACCAAGGCGTGGGTCTGCTTCTCAGCAGACACGCTTAGTGATGCTCTTCTAGGATATGAGTGCATTCATGAAAGGTTCTTACAGCAAAATTTCAGACAAGCGTTAAAGACTTTAATGTTATCTGCTGTTATGCCCCCACTGAGGATGCTGATGAGGATGAGAAGGATAGGTTTTACAAACAATTCAGGATATTTTGAATTCTGTCAAGAAAGGAGATATTACCCTTATTCTAGGTGACTTCAATGCCAAAGTTGGTACTGACTCTGATCTTTGGGGAGGGGTGATAGGCCCTTTTGGTATTGGTAGCTGCAATGGGCAACGTCTCCTACAGGTAAGTAAACTCAATGGTTTCAAAATAACTAACACATATTACAAACACCGTAACATACTAAATACACATGGGTTTCACCTGATGGGTTGCATAGGAATATGATTGATTATATATTAATTAACAGCAAATGGGCTAGTTCTGTTAGATATACCAGGGCATATAGGGGAGCTGAAATTGGATCTGACCATTACCTTGTTAAAAGTGTCTTGCAACTTAAACTTAAAAAGTGTTGCGCTAGGGTTAAAATTTTTACCTTTAATACTGAAGCTCTGAAAGACTCAGTTATAGCCACAGCTTCTTTTCTCAGTTGGCAAAACTTAGTCATTATGACAGTCATGGTTTGCTTAATACTGAAGTTGAGGAAGAATGGGGCCATTTTAAACAGGCTTTTTTTGGAAACTAACAGTAGTTTTTTAGGAAAAAAGGAGCATAGGAGGCAGATTTATTTAAGTGATAAGGCACTTGAGCTTATTTCAGAAATAAGGAACTGCAGGAATGTCCTTAATCAGTACCCTACTAGTCCTAATAGAAAGGATTACAGAGAGCTTAATAAACGTGTAAAGGATCAGTTAGCTACTGATAAGAATCTTTGGCTTGATGGCTTGGCTCACAAAGCTGAGGATGCAGTTAGGCAGCACAACAGCAGAGAGCTGTACCAGATAGTTAATGTTTTATGTGGTAGTTAATGTTTTATGTGGATTGCAGGATAAACAAGGTAAGGTTATAGAAGGTGAGGATTCTGTCATGGCTAGGTGGGCTGAGCATTTCAGTGATGTTCTAAACAATGTGGTTAGTTCTACTCCCATTGTTTGTAATGACGATAGATGCATTGGCATCTTTAATGTTGGCCCTATAACACAATCTGAAGTTGGTTTGGCTATTTCTAAACTTAAACTTCATAAATCCCCAGGGGTAGATGAAATTACTACAGAAATGCTCAGAGCTGGGAATGTTTCGGTTACCACTTGGATGACTGAAATTTTGAATAACTTTTATGATAAAGGCATGGTTCCTAAAGATTTTACCAGAGCTATTATTATCCCTATTTTCAAAAAAGGTGATCGCAGTTCTTGTGATAACTATAGGGGTATCAGCCTACTCTCTGTTCCAGGTAAAGTTCTTTCCATGATTGTGCTTAATAGAATTAAAAATCTGGTTGACAGGCAATTGCGTGATGAGCAATGTGGATTCAGAAGTGGTAGGGGATGTGTAGATCAGATATTTTCACTTAGGCAGATTCTTGAGAAATGTTTAGAGTTTCAGAAACCTTTGGTTGCTAGCTTTGTTGATTTCAAAAAGGCTTTCGACTCTGTTGATCATCATAATTTGTGGTTGATTGTGAGATCATATGGTATACCAGACAAGTTAGTTAACATAATGAAAGCTCTCTATAATAACACTGAGTCGTGAGTGAGAGTTGGTAAGTTTTGTAGCAATTGCTTTAGCATTACTTCTGGTGTTCGACAAGGGTGCATTTTATCTCCTTTTCTCTTTAGCTTGGTTATTGATTATGTTATGTGAAATTCACTTCAAGGGAAAGATTTTGGCCTTAAATGGACTGGAGATACAAAAATTTCTGATTTAGATTATGCTGATGATTTAGCCCTTTTGGCAAATGATGTTGATGAGATGAATTCTTTCATTCGAGCTGTTGATGAAACTGGTAGAAGAGTAGGTTTGGTTATAAACAGAGAGAAAACTAAAGTGATGAAAATTGGTCAGGCAGGCTGTGATTCACTTAATCTGAATGGTTGCAGTCTTGAGCAGGTGTCACAGTTTAATTATCTTGGGAGTAACAGATAATGGTGATGTGCGGCACGAGATTAACAGACGAATAGGTATTGCTGCCGGGATTTTTAAGAATCTATGGAGATTGTGGAGAAATAGGCGTATACACCTGAAGACTAAAATTAGACTGTATAATAGCTTGGTTCTTTCTAGGGTTAGTTATGGTAGTGAAACTTGGACGCTGTGTAAACAAGATAACAGGAAACTAGATGCTTTTGATTCCAGATGCTTATGCAGTATCTTGGGTATTAGGTGGTTTAACTTTGTAACTAATGATGAGGTTAGGCAAAGGAGTCTGCAACCTCCTTTTAGCAGCATATTGTGCAGAGAGAGACTCCGCTGGTTTGGCCATATTGCCCGTATGGATAATTATAGATTGGCGAATAGGGTTATGAACAGTGTGCCTAGAGGCCTCAGAAGGAGGGGGAGACCTAGGATGTGGTGGGCAGAAAATGTCAAACAGGACCTTGTTAGAATTGGTATGCAGTGGCCGGATGCAGTAGATGTAGCTCAGGACAGATATGCTTGGAGAATTAAACTGCGTGGTCTGGTTGGACTTCCATTGCCCATGGCTGCTTGAGGACGATGATGATTTCTGTTGATTAGGTATTTATTAAAAATATTCTAAAGTTGACTTGTTTACTGGACTCTGCAACAAGCCTGGACTTTTCTGTAAGTATGGTACGGAGAAAAAAATTACGAAACGGAAGAAATGTTTACTTTAAGGAAGAAAATTTTTTTGTTTTCTTATTCAGAAATAAATAGTCTTTTTATTCATGTGCATTATAATCATTTCTATTAATGTTTTTTTTTTTTATTTCATTTGTGGTGTCAGATGCATTTTTTCTATACAACTCTAAAAAAGTCTTATTAAAACATTTTTTTTTGTTAAATATATTATTTTTAGAAAAATCCAACATTAAATGCTGGTTAATTTGGTATATAACATGCCATAATTCCTTTCATTAGTTATTTGGCAAAAAAAGTTATAAGGTTAAATTTTTTTTTGCCTGATCAGAGTGAAAAAATTGTTGAACCTGGAAGGGTTACTGTGCCTAGGGCAAGGCTCTCCTGCACATAGGGACACAGCTTAATATACCATCCAACAGACAGAAAAATTTCCTAGCTCATTGGGTCCCCTGCTCATCAAAGACAGGGTGAGAAGTTTTGCATTAAGATAAATCTCAATGCTATCCCATGTGTGACTCGAACCTAGGAACTGCAGATTATGAGCTTAATGTGCTTATAGTGGTCAGAGGTAACTCATGAAAAATGCCTTTGGAGAATTAAATTGCACAATCTGGTTGGACCTCTGTAGTTCATGGCTGCTTGAGGATGATCAATTTTAAAGTATTCCCAAAAAATAAAGGGGCAGAGGTGGCTCACTCTGTAGTGTGCCAATCTCATCTGTAGCTCCCATGTTCAAGTCCCAGCTGGGCCAGCATTGAGATTTATCTGCACAAAACTCCTCATTCTGCCCTCGGTCAGTAGGGGACACTGATGGGCTTTGAAAGGCCACCATACGTAGGATGGGATGTTAAGCCATTGGTCCGTATGTGAGTGAGCCATACCCTGTGCATGTCAAAAAACATGCTGGATGGCCAGTGGCAGACTGGGTATAAAAATATTGGTTGCCAGGAGACAAAGGGAACCCACAACTATAAAGCTATCATTTTTAACATATTGTCTAATGTTTAAGGGGGCCCACTTGCCAACAGGCAAGCTGACACTCTGGCCAGTCCGTCCCTGTGGATGGAGTTGATAGAAAACTACCGTCTGTCTCCTAACAATGGTTCAGTGGGTCCCCTTCCTCCAACTTTTCTGAGCCCTTGTCACCTGGCCATTTAACCCATTGTGTACAAAAAAGTGCTGCTCAGAGGTAAAACAACTCAACCCAAATAAAAATAAGTACAATTAATAAATGCCAAAACTAAAGCACAAATTTCCTGCTCAACATATAAACAATAAATATATTTAAGTAAAAAAGCCTGCAATTTGCAACACTTATATAAGAGGGAAAATTTACACCTTAATGCTATATATAAAGGAATAAATCCAATGTGTATGAGAAAAAATATGAACTTCTACCCATCTATCCCCCTAAAACTTACCTTTATAATTTAAAAATAATAATAAATATTCCCTCAAGCAACTTCTACACTTAAATAAAAAATCAGAAACTAGGCTACCCCCAAAACAATTCAATTAAAGGTAAAATATGTATACCATTGTTCCCCCCTCCCCGAATATTTTCAAAATACTATACTGATGGCCTTTCAAAATCGAAATAGGTCAGCCTTGGTACCAACTTCCATTTAATGAAATAGCAAATGTTTCGAAATAGACGTTTTTCATTGGAAAACTTCCAATTCTTTATTTAGCCACATAAGTATTACGTACGCTAAAATAGCATTATATCTTCGTATTAAATAGCAGCAGCTAAATTTTTTCCAAATAAACTTTACCTCGAAAGCCAGTTTCTTTTTTGATAAAACTATTTAATAACAAAAATATTCTCAAAAATTTATCGACTTGAAGAATGTTTGCAAATTACAATTCGATTATTTCAAGACCTACCGTGAAATCCTGCAGAACAATCACCTCTTACGATGTACTTGTGGATCTCATCGTTTTTGGGGTGATAAACTTTAATGAGAATATACTTAAATTTCCCGTTGTCAATCTGAACATTGTTTACAGCCTTCAACTTCTCCTCCATGCTGACAAATGACGATTTTCAAACTACCACTGTTGCCACTTCAAGCAATAAATATTTAAGGACAAGAAGGGACGTGGAGAAAAATTAAAGAACTATGTGTGTGAAGGATGCAAATAAAGAGGGTAAACCTAGAGGTCCTGTATAGTTAGAGCAAAGAACATATAAAATAAAGAAGTTCATTTTTGACAAAGCGTAAGTGGCGACCTCAAGCGGTGTTTCGATTCGTGTCGTGCATTTGATTAAGCTGAGAAACAAACATTAAAGGGGCAAATGAATATGCATCAAAAAATTTATATTTAAAAAGAGGAAAAAAAAGCAACCGTATTTGAAAAAAAATAGTAATATCGTGATTTTAATAAAGGTTTATTTTCTCCATTGGGATTATTTTTTGTTGAACTAACAGTTATAAATTGAGTGGATAGAGAATATTTCAATTAAGCCTGAAGGATGATTACAATTAGAAGCTCTCTAGGTACTATACAAAACAGGGAACAGAACTGAAATTAAAATACTCTGTAATTTATCAATTTGTAATTCCTACGTAGGAAAAGCGAAGGGAATGGAAGCTGACGGTATTACAGAAGTGTTCGTCCCCTGTAAAGTTCGTTTCACCCCTTTGCCATATGCACGATACTCGATTTTACATTAATCTCTACGGAAGCCGAACTTCTTCTACCTCCACATTCTTTGGTTAGAGTCTAACATCCTTCTATAAAAACTGGACCATTTTGTAAAAGGGACCTTGGCCCCTTTATCATCTGGTCCACGAGAAAAAGTATTTTTTGTGTGCGTCAAAAGTAGGGACCAGTACAGTGAAGTGCTAGCGACCCTACATGTTGGCGATAGGCTTTTGGCCGCAGACCGCCTAAAAATGAAGGAGGTGGTTGAAGTTTCGTGCCAAGGAAGTGCTGCGTCGCAGTTTTGTGGCAAGGGGGTGGGGAGGGGAGAGGTTTGGAGTAAAATTCATCTGGGAGTGAAAATTGTAGCGTGTGTGATCGCTGTGTGGCAAATGTTGACCGGAAGTTGGTAAGAAGGGTGCAAGGTAAATATTCAAAAACGCCCCGAATCTCTTACAATTAAGGATGGCCTAAAATGGTCGGCTGATCTTAAAATTTCTGATTTAGAATATGCTGATGATTTAGCTCTTTTGGCAAATGATGTTCATGAGATGAACTCTATCATTCGAGCTGTTGATGAGACTGGTAGTATAGTAGGTTTAGTTATAAACAGAGAGAAAACTAAAGTGACGAAAATTGGTCAGGCAGATGGTTTGCCACCACTAGTAATCATTTTTGAACAAGAGTACTTTGGGAGTTGTAGTCTATTGTTACAGAGTATAATTATGTATGTATGTATATATTTTTCGAAAACATGAATACAATTGCACTAGGGAAATAAGGTGGTGCCGTAATGTGTCCAAAATGCTCCTTTTTTGTCCCTGTACTGGATCTTTTTTGTCCCTTTGGATCTTTTTGGCACCTGGATCTTTTGGTGTCCAATGGATCTTTTGAGTAGGAGGTGTCTGCAGGGAGGAGAGTCATATTTCACATATTGAGATGGAGAGTCTGCAGGAAGTTGGAAGGTTAAAGGATTTTGCCAGTATTTTGTATGAAATGGGCCAGGGCCCTGAAATGTGATTTTGCTTTTGTATGGGTGAGGTTTAGGATGGTCTGTAAGGTGAATGTGATGACTCGAAGTGTAGCAAGTTTGTGATAGAGGGTGTGTCTTTTTGTGTTGTATATTTGACAGTGTAGTAGGTAGTGGGGGATATCCTCTATCACTTGGCAGTTTGGGCAGAGAGCAGTATGTATTTTTCTAATCATAAATAAGTCTTTGTTGATGTTCTCTGCCAGTTCGGAGTCTGCGTATTGCTGTTTGGGCCCTTCTGGATAGGTAGTTAAGATGTAGTGTGTTTGGAGAGGGTGCTATTGTGGCTCTGAATGTGTTTTTATCTGTAGTGTGTTGTACCCAATTCTGGGTCCATGTGTGATAAAACATTTTTGTGTATTCCCTTATGTGAAGTTTGCATGTAGTGACAGTGTGGTAATTTGGGGTTGTGAGTGTGAGGCCTAGTTTAGCAAGTGAGTCAACAGTCTCATTATGGATAATGTTGCAATGGGAGGGAATCCAGTAAAATGTTAGGGTGTTCCCTTGTCTATAATGTTGTGTGCTATGTTTTGTATGTGGAAAAGGGAATGGTTCTGTGATGAATCTACTGTTAGAGAGTTAATGAGTTGTAATGCAGGCCTTGAGTCTGTGATTATGTTAATGTGTTGTTTGTTGAGGTGGGTGGCCCAGCCTAATGCCACATGTATTGCTGCTAGCTCTCAAGAGGTGCTATTTTCAGCATGATTTAATTTAATAACATAAGAGAATTTGGTGGAAGGGGTGTAAAAAGCAGCAGAGCCAGAGGTGGTGTGTGGAATATGAGATCCATCAGTGTAAATTGTATGGTCAGTGTCTGATAGTTGTGTGATTAAGTTGTCTGCAGCAATTTTTAGTTCAATGGGGAGGTGAGCTTTTTTTTTTTGGTGATGCGTGGTAGAGTGAGGTGAATGTTTGGTTTTTTAAGTAACCAATAGGGAAGTGTTTGTGTGGGTTTATACGGTTTAATTTGTTGCCAAGTGGGGTAAAGTGTGTTTTTTTCTTATTATTTGTGCTGTGGTAGTAGAGTTAGTGGTGGATTCAATTCAAAGTATGGCTGGGTGAGTGGGATTGTAGTGTTTAAGTTTAATGTAGTGTTTGCATGTGAGGAGGTGTCTTTTTATTGTTAGAATAGTGGCGAGGTTTGGGCAGCCAGCTTTAAGACCCAGGGCAAGTCTGATGGCGTGTGTTTGCATAGTTTCAATTTTATTGATTTGTACTGGGAATGTTTCGGTTACCACTTGGATGACTGAAATTCTGAATATCTTTTATGATAAAGGCATGGTTCCTAAGGATTTTACCAGAGCTATTGTTATCCCTATTTTCAAAAAAGGTGATCGCAGTTCTTGTGATAACTATAGGGGTATTAGCCTACTCTCTGTTCCAGGTAAAGTTCTTTCCATGATTGTGCTTAATACAATTAAGAATCTGGTTGACAGTCAATTGTGTGATGAGCAATGTGGATTCAGAAGTGGTAGGGGATGTGTGGATCAGATATTTTCACTTAGGCAGATTCTTGAAAAATGTTTAGAGTTTCAGAAACCTTTGATTTCTAGCTTTGTTGATTTCAAAAAGGCTTTCGACTCTGTTGATCGTCATAATTTGTGGTTGATTGTGAGATCATATGGTATAACAGACAAGTTAGTTAACATAATGAAAGCTCTCTATAATAACACTGAGTCGTGTGTGAGAGTTGGTAAGGCTTGTAGCAATTGGTTTAGCATTACTTCTGATGTTCGACAAGGGTGCATTTTGTCTCCTTTTCTCTTTAGCTTGGTTATTGATTATATTATGCGAAATTCACTTCAAGGGAAAGATTTTGGCCTTAAATGGGCTGGAGATACGAAAATGTCTGATTTAGATTATTCTGATGATTTAGCCCTTTTGGCAAATGATATTGATGAGATGAACTCTTTCATTCGAGCTGTTGATGAGACTGGTAGTAGAGTAGGTTTGGTTATAAACAGAGAGAAAACTAAAGTGATGAAAATTGGTCAGGCAGGCTATGATTCAGTTAATCTGAATGGTTGCAGTCTTGAGCAGGTGTCACAGTTTAATTATCTTGGGAGCTATGCAAGAGATAATGGTGATGTGCGGCATGAGATTAACAGACAAATAGGGATTGCTGCCGGGACATTTAAGAATCTATGGAGAGTGTGGAGAAATAGGCGTATACACCTGAAGACTAAAATTAGACTGTATAATAGTTTGGTTCTTTCTAGGGTTAGTTATGATAGTGAAACCTGGACACTTTGTAAACAGGATAACAGGAAACTAGATGCTTTTGATTCCAAATGCTTACGCAGTATCTTGGGCATTAGGTGGTTCAACTTTGTA
The DNA here is from genome assembly GCA_038380435.1 of Ryuthela nishihirai. NCBI lineage: Eukaryota > Metazoa > Arthropoda > Arachnida > Araneae > Heptathelidae > Ryuthela > Ryuthela nishihirai. Next base: position 81,168,445 of record JAWZYU010000003.1, on the reverse strand, counting down.
ACTAATGATGAGGTTAGGCAAAGGAGTTTGCAACCTCCTTTAAGCAGCATATTGTGCAGAGAGAGACTCCGTTGGTTTGGCAATGTTGTCCGTATGAATAATTATATATTGGCGAATAGGGTTATGAACAGTGTGCCTAAAGGCCTCAGAAATAAGGGGAGACCTAGGATGCGGTGGGCAGACAATGTCAAACAGGACCTTGTTAGAATTGGTGTGCAGTGGCCAGATGCAGTAGATGTAGCTCAGGATAGACTTGCTTGGAGAACTAAATTGCACGGTCTGGTTGGACCTCCGTAGCCCATGGCTGCTTGAGGATGATGATGATGATGATGATGATGTGTGTTTGAAGCAGTGTTGAGTGCTGGGGGGCCATACTCTAGTTTAGAGTTGATAAATGCTTAGATGAAAGTAAGCATTACTTTATCGCTGGCCCCCCATGACACTCTTGTGATGGAATTTAATAGGTTGTGTGCTACAATGCATGTGAATTTTATGTTATTAATGTGCTGTTTCCAGGTAAGCTTACGGTCTATAGTTAGCCCTAAATATTTGTAATGGGTGACAGTGGGAATGGTGCAATTGTCAATTGTAATATTTGGTGAATTGGTAGGTAAGTGTTTACGTGTAATGGGTAAGACCGCAGATTTAGGTGCTGAGATGGCAAGTCCCCATTTTGTAGTAAAGTCAAGAACCTGGTTGACTGCATTTTGTAATGTGGTTTGTATGCTGTTGATGTTAGTTCCAAAGGTCCAGAGCACTATATCATCTGCCAAGATGAAGCATGTGATTCTATTGTTGAAAATACTTGGGAGGTCATGTAGTAAGATGTTGAATAATGTGGTAGAAACCACACTGCCCTGTGGTAATCCTCTGTTGAGTTTATGTGGGTCAGATAGGGTAGTTCCCAGCTTTACTTTAATTTTTCTCTGCGTGAGGAAATTTTTAAAAAATTCAAAAATGTTTCCTACGATGCCTAGTTGATGTAATTTGTAGAGTATATTGTTGTGTGAGGCAGTATCAAAAGCAGAGGTGAGGTCTAGAAAGACACAACAAAGAATTCCTTTTTTATTTAAGGCTAGTTCAGCAGATGTGATAATGTCATGGAAATTATCTGTGGTTGACCTGTGCTCTCTAAAGCCAGTTTGGCAAGTGGGGAGTGTATTTGTTTGTTGGAGGAAGAATTTTAGTCTGGAGAGCACCATTCTTTCTAGAACTTTGAGTATACATGATGTTAATGCAATTGGTCGATAAGAAGAAATTTCTGATGCTGGTTTATGTGGTTTCAAAATTGGGATAATGTGTACCAGCATTCATTGTATATGTTAAGCAATGTGCTTAGTGTTTTTGTGCCAAAGTTTTTTATAGTGTTATAGGTGATGTTGTCAGGGCCATGTGTGCTTTTTTTATTGGCCTGGTGTATGTCTGTGATAAGTTCGTTGGGTGTGAAGGGTGTGTTGAGTGCAGGTAGTTTGCATGGTATCATTTGTTTAATTGTGTCATTCATTTGGGTGCAATGCAGCTGATAGGTAGTTGTGTTGGCATGGGCGGGGTGGTTGTTAGCTGAATTGCATTGTTGTTAGCCCCTTGTTTAGCGGAAAGTGAATATTTCCATTCATATGAGTGCCAAGGGGCTAAAGGTTGAGCCTGGGTCCTGAGTGTTCTTATTGTTGACCAAATGAGGGGAGAGTCTGTTCTAGGGCTGATGTTGTTACAGAAGTTTCTCCACTCCTTTCTTTTGACGTTTAATCTTGTTCTTCTAAGCTTGGCATTGGCTTTGTTGAATGTGTTGATGGCAGGTACAGTGGGGTGTCTCCTGGCTGTGTCCTCTGTTTTTCTCCTTATTTGCAGTTGGGTGATGATTTCGGGGTGATGTTGGTGTATCCAGTCATGTGTTTGGTTGTAAATGTGTTTGCTTGTAAGCTTTGTTTAATACATGTATAAAGGGAGGTGGTATTGTGTGGTGTTTGAGTATTAAGGGAGGTTTCACAAGTGGTGGAGAATTTGTGCCAGTTTATGTGTGTATGTGTTTTGTATGCTGAGGGTTTGATTCCTTGTAGTGTGATGAAAATGGGGTAATGGTCACTATTCCATGATGAGTGATGTACCTGCCATGTGATGATGGATGATATGTCAGGAGTGGAGAGTGTGAGGTCAAGAACAGACTCATAGGGGATTCTGGTGAAGGTGGGTGAACCATCATTATGTATAGCCAAGTTGAAATGTTGTGTGAAAGTTTCAATGATTGTGCCCCTGAGGTTGGTATGTCTGCTACCCCAGAGGATGTTGTGGGCATTAAAGTCTCCCAGAACAATATTGGGTCCTGGGGAGAGGGAAAAAATGTGTGTGAAGTCATCAATTAGTGTGTTGGAGTTTATGTGTTAATGTGGGTAAAAGTATGTATTGTATATGTTAAAGATAGTGTTTTTGATTTTAATATTAACTCCAACTATGTCCATGTAAGTATATTTAGTGGTGATTGGTATGATGCAGTGTGGGAATTTTTGTGTACTAGTGTGGTGGAGTTTGAATAGGTTTTGTCTGTAATGGCTTTGTGTATTATGTAGGGTCTAAATTGAAAGTTATGTGGCAGTTTGGCCTCATTAATTGCTAGAACGGGAACAATGTGTTGGTCAGTGATTGATTTAATGTCAGGGATTTTGTTTGTGAGGGATCTACAGTTCCATTGGATGCATGTGTAATTAGGTGTAGTGTCAGGGGGGAAAGGAAAGGAACTGTATCAAGTGTGTGAGAGAGGGGAAATTAATTAAGTTGGTGGAGCAGGGCCAAGATGGCTTGCAGGGCAATATTTAATTGTGGGGACCTGGTTTTAGGAGGCAGAAGGGCATCAATAAGGGGAACAAGTAATTGAATGAGATGTGAGACCAGGGTGTTTTGTGGGGTGTAGGTGGGTTTCGATTTGGGTGAGGTGTTCTTTTTTGCTCTCGTCCTTCTCAAGTAGTTTGACTTGGCCCTTCTGGTAGAGAATTTGGGTGAAGGGGGGAGGAAGAGATTGCTGTGTTAAGGGTTGCTTATGGATGTCCTCATCAGATGAGCTGGTATTGTGCGTTTTGTTGGTAGGAAGTGGTGGGAAGTTAGAAGTTGAAATAGTGGGTGGGGGGAGGGCCACAGTAGGTGTAGTGGTAGGTCTGGATGGAGCAGAAATTTTTTTTCTGAGTTGTGTTTGGTTTGTTCACTGGTGTTGGGAGGAGATTCTTTGGTGTTGTGTAGGTGGCTGCCACTGTTGGAGTTATGTTGGGGTGTGGTGTGATTTTTTTATGTTAGGGTGGGTGTGGTGGTAGTGGCAGCTGTTTTGACTTGGATGGCTCTAAGTCTAGCGGGGCACTTTCCATAAGATGCAGCATGTGCCCCTCCACAGTTACAGCAAAGCAGAGATTGGTCTCTCTTGCATTCTTGTGAGAGGTGTGCTTGGGCACAGTATTTACAACGTGCTGCACTTCGACAAATATTGATTATGTGCCCATGACGTTGGCATTTGAAACACTGTGGGGGGAGGGCTGGTGTAGGGTGTGACCTGGAAGGTATGAATTCCAAGTTCTACAGAGTTTGGGAGTGGTAGGGAATTAAAATAGAGTATAACTTTATCGGTATTTCTCCGGATAATGTTTCCTTCCATTGTGTGATGAGAATATGTAATCCTTTTGATTTTATGAACATCATACTCTTGTAAGGCGTCTAGAATGCTTTCATTGTCAAGATATTTATCAACTTCTTCTATGGAGCCATAGGGTTTATTGTATGACTCTGGGTTGGATTGGGTTGGGTTGTTTTACCTCTTAGCGGCACTTTTTTGCACATCATAGGCTAAATGGCCAGGTCACATGGACCCCGAAGGCTCAGAGAAGGTTGGGGGAGGGGACCCACTGGAACAGCTGTGGGGACACAGATGGTAGCCTCCCGACAAGGCAATCCAGCGAGTTCTTTAACGTGGACAGGGTATGACCCTCCCGCACACGGGCCATGGCTTAACGTCCCATCCGACGGACAGCGGCCTTTCCAAATCCATCGGTGTTCCCTACTGACCGTGGGCAGGGCGGGGAATTTTGTGGATATGACTCTGGGAATTTTGTGCTAATGGGGATGTTGTTTATGTATTTGACAGCCATGAGAGTTTTAGCTTGGGCAATGTTTCTGACATGTACCAGATACTCCCCCCTGTGGGTGAATCTGGCATCCAGGGGTTTTTCGATGTGAGAATTTATTTGTTTGGTTAACGCATTTATGTTGAGCTTTTTTAGGGACGAGTGGGGTTGGAAAAGAGGAGCACTGGTACATAATCATGGTCTGGAGTGCAGTCACAGACAGTATCATTATCAGAAGAATTTGAGGGGCGTCTGCAACGTTTTCTGTTTTTGATAACAGTCCAGTTGTTCTCGCTATCATGGGTTTGCATGTTTTTTTTGTGTAGTTTCTTGTGTTAAATTTCGTGGGTTATTTTGGGTGTGGGTTAATTTGGCGTCGCTAGCTGAAATTTTCTGATGGGTGGTGTGGGTTGATTTAGTTAATTTAGGCACCGAAATGCTTTTATCAGAAAGAGCAAGTTGGCTGGTCTTCTCGGTGATTCACTGCCATTGGTTGATTGAGTCACGTGGTTTATGGACGCCATGCTTTGTCGTAATGTGAGACGAAAGCCTATGAGTTAGTGTATGTACCATTGAGAAAATATTATTAGAGACAGGACTGGCAACGGACGCCATGAACACGTACAGATGTTAAGCCTAGTCGATAGTGAGGAGAAAGTTGTGTGTTTTTAATAAGTCAACAGTGAAATGCGTACTTCATGCTCCGTTTACGGATGCAAAAATAAATGCTGTAAAGAAGTAATTTGACATTTCATAAGTTAGTACTTTACGAAAATTATGAGATGTGTTCTTTGTGGGTCTTGTAAATGGTAGCTAGGCGTAAACTGGAAGGAGAGCTCTGTACCAATCCCCAGTGATCCAGTGATGGCACAGAACCAGCCAGGTCTAGCACCTAATGTCCGACCCCGCCTTCTCGTGGTGCAGGCCGTTAGTACCTTTCAAAAGAGATATTCTCTTTTGGAAGGGAACGGAAGGGGAGGGCTGCCAGTTCAGTATGGCCTACTGATCTGGTCATCTATGGCCACTTTTTTCTTTTTTTTCAACCCTGCTGAGGAGTGGTCAACTTCACAGGGTCCTGGTGCTGACCATTTATACCTACTAGACTGGAATTGTTTATGGATTTGAGCTTGATTATGGATCCTGGACTTACTGCACTGGTGGGCCTCTGTTGAGGGAGAGTCTGCCGCTGTGTTTTCTGTTTGCTTCTGGGTTGCCAGCTCTAAGTGAACAGAGGCATGGGATACCTTATATCAGCTGGTGGATAATCCTAATCAGAGACCATCGCAGGTACCTGAACCTTACTTAGCTAGTTGGGCATCGTCAAGCCTAAACTGGAGTAATGTGTCTCAGGCAGGCCATATGGTTCTTGAAAAAGTCCACTTGAAAAGGTGGTGCCTGAAGTTCCTACCAGCATCGGTGACTTCAGCCTTTAGCGGAGGAGGAACAGGTCTTTGCCCCATGCCTGCGATCAGGGGGCTGTTTGATATTGTTGGCCCTACCAATCTCAATAAACCTAATTTCTTTAAAAATCCTACTAATCATTTTCTCTCTGCAGGAACGTGGAACGTGAGGACATTACATAGAGATTATTCTCTTGATGTCCTCATGCAGGAATTCCAGCGCTATAACCTAGATATTCTAGGTTTGCAAGAGACCATATGGACAGTAAAGGTGAGATACTTAAAAATAACTTTAAATTTCTCTTTACAGGGAGGGAGGATGGAAAGCATCACCAAGGCGTGGGTCTGCTGCTCAGCAGACATGCTAGTGATGCTCTTCTAGGATATGAGTGCATTAATGAAAGGTTTCTTACAGCAAAATTTCAGACAAGCATTAAAGACTTGAATGTTATCTGCTGTTATGCCCCCACTGAGGATTCTGATGAGGATGAGAAGGTTAGGTTTTACAGACAACTTCAGTATATTTTGAATTCTGTCAAGAAAGGAGATATTACCTTTGTTCTTGGTGACTTCAATGCCAAAGTTGGTACCGACTCTGACCTTTGGGGAGGACTAATAGGCCCTTTTGGTATTGGTAGCTGCAATGGCAATGGGCAACGTCTCCTACAGGTAAGTAAACTAAATGGTTTCAGAATAACTAACACATATTACAAACACCGCGACATACATAAATACACATGGGTTTCACCTGATGGGCTGCATAAGAATATGATTGATTATATATTAATTAACAGCAAATGGGCTAGTTCTGTTAGAAATACCAGGGCATATAGGGGAGCTGAAATTGGATCTGACCATTACCTTGTTAAAAGTGTCTTCCAACTTAAACTTAAAAAGTGTTGTGCTAGGGTTAAAAAATTTACCTTTAATACTGAAGCTCTGAAAGACCCAGTTATAGCTAAAGCTTACCATGATAGGTTACTTAGTCATTATGACAGTCATGGTTTGCTTAATACTGAAATTGAGGAAGAATGGGGCCATTTTAAACAGGCTTTTTTGGAAACTAACAGTACTCTTTTAGGGAAAAAGGAGCAGAGGAGGCAGAATTATTTAAGTGATAAGGCACTTGAGCTTATTTCAGAAAGAAGGAACTGCAGGAATGTCCTTAATCAGTACCCTATTAGTCCTAATAGAAAGCATTACAAAGAACTTAATAAACGTGTAAAGGATCAGTTAGCTACTGATAAGAATCTTTGGCTTGATGGCCTTGCTGACAAAGCTGAGGAAGCAGTTAGACTGCACAACCGCAGAGAGCTGTACCAGATAGTTAATGTTTTGTGTGGTAGAAAACGAACAGGTATACAGGGATTGAAGGATAAACAAGGCAAGGTTATAGAAGGTGAGGATTCTGTCATGGCTACGTGGGCTGAGCATTTCAGTGATGTTCTAAACAATGTGGTTAGTTCTACTCCCATTGTTTGCAATGATGATAGATGCATTGTTGGCTTTAATGTTGGCCCTATAACACAATCTGAAGTTAGTTTGGCTATTTCTACACTTAAACTTCATAAATCCCCAGGGGTGGATGAAATTACTACGGAAATGCTTAGAGCTGGGAATGTTTCAGTTACCATTTGGATGACTGAAATTTTAAATAACTTTTATGATAAAGGCATGGTTCCTAAAGATTTTACCAGAGCTATTATTATCCCTATTTTCAAAAAAGGTGATCGCAGTTCTTGTGATAACTATAGGGGTATCAGCCTACTCTCCGTTCCAGGTAAAGTTCTTTCCATGATTGTGCTTAATAGAATTAAGAATCTGGTTGACAGGCAATTGCGTGATGAGCAATGTGGATTCAGAAGTGGTAGGGGATGTGTAGATAAGATATTTTCACTTAGGCAGATTCTTGAGAAATGTTTAGAGTTTCAGAAACCTTTGGTTGCTAGCTTTGTTAATTTCAAAAAGGCTTTCGACTCTGTTGATCGTCATAATTTGTGGTTGATTGTGTGATCATATGGTATACCAGACAAGTTAGTTAACATAATGAAAGCTCTCTATAATAACACTGAGTCATGTGTGAGAGTTGGTAAGTCTTGTAGCAATTGGTTTAGCATTACTTCTGATGTTCGACAAGGGTGCATTTTGTCTCCTTTTCTCTTTAGCTTGGTTATTGATTATGTTATGCGAAATTCACTTCAAGGGAAAGATTTTGGCCTTAAATGGACTGGAGATACGAAAATTTCTGATTTAGATTATGCTGATGATTTAGCCCTTTTGGCAAATGATGTTGATGAGATGAACTCTTTCATTCGAGCTGTTGATGAGACTGGTAGTACAGTAGGTTTGGTTATAAACAGAGAGAAAACTAAAGTAATGAAAATTGGTCAGGCAGGTTGTGATTCAGTTAATCTGAATGGTTGCAGTCTTGAGCAGCTGTCACAGTTTAATTACCTGGGGAGCTGCGTAACTGATACTGGTGATGTGCGGTATGAGATTAACAGACGAATAGGTATTGCTGCCGGGACTTTTAAGAATCTATGGAGATTGTGGAGAAATAGGCGTATACACCTAAAGACTAAAATTAGACTGTATAATAGTTTGGTTCTTTCTAGGGTTAGTTATGGTAGTGAAACGTGGACGCTGTGTAAGCAAGATAACAGGACACTAGATGCTTTTGATTCTAGATGCTTACGCAGTATCTTGCGTATTAGGTGGTTTAACTTTGTAACTAATGATGAGGTTAGGCAAAGGAGTCTGCAACCTCCTTTAAGCAGCATATTGTGCAGAGAGAGACAACGCTGGTTTGGCCATGTTGCCCGTATGGATAATTATAGATTGGCGAATAGGGTTATGAACAGTGTGCCTAGAGGCCTCAGAAGGAGGGGGAGACCTAGGATGCGGTGGGCAGACAATGTCAAACAGGACCTTGTTAGAATTGGTTTACAGTGGCCGGATGCAGCAGATGTAGCTCAGGACAGATATGCTTGGAGAATTAAACTGCGCAGTCTGGTTGGAACTCTGTAGCCCATGGCTGCTTGATGATGATGATGATGATGATGATGATGATGATGACGACGATGATTATGATGATGATGATGATTATGATGATGATGATGATGATGTTCTTTGTGATAAATTAAAAACTGAAATTGTTAAACTAATTGATGTAAAAATAAAGGGTTGTCAACTTTTCAATATACCTTTCTGTCTAAGTCGAATGTAGTTCACGAATTTTTTAATATATGATACTAATAATATTTGCATATGTAAAGTAGGTGATTTAAAGCTTGAATTAACATGAAATTAAAAGAATGTTTTCGTACATTTTATTACAATAAGAAATATTAAGCATATGGCATTAAATTTATGAGACGTCTGCTTTGCATTTTTTATTTTGCCAAACTGTATTATTATTTAGGTAACATATAGGGCTGCCAGATTAGTGTGGCCTACTGATCTGGATAACTATGGCTACTTTTCTTTTTTTTCTACCCTGCTGAGGAGTGGTCAACCACACAGGGTCCTGGTGCTGACCATATAAACCTACTGGACTGGACAGATATATGGCTCTGAGCTTGATTATGGATCCTGATTTTGCTGCTGCACTGGTGGGCTTCTGTGGAGGGAAAATCTTCCGCTGTGTTTTCTGTTTGTTTGTGGGTTGACAGCCCCAAGTGAATAGATTCACAAGATATGTTTATCAGCTCGTGGATAATCTTGAGCAGAGGTCATTGCAGGCACCTGAACTCTTTGCTTCTATTGACATCGTCAAATTCTACATTGGAGGAAGTCTTCCAGTGTAGATGGCTTCAGCCTTTAGTGGTGGGAGAACGGGTCTTTGCCTCATGTCTGCGATTAGGGGGCTGTTTGATATTGTCGGCATTCCCTCTCGGAATAAACATAGTTTCTTTAAACATCCCACTAACAATTTTCTCTCCATAGGTAGTTGGAATGTGACAGACCATGGGTAGTTGGACTCTGCACAGAACCTTTCCTCTTGATGTCCTCACACAAGAATTCCACCATTATAATTTAGATATTCTCGGCTTGCAAGAGACCAGATGGACAGTTAAAGGTCAGATTCTTAAAAATAATCTTAAATTTCTCTTTTCAGGGAGCGACGACAATAAGCATCACCAAGGCGTGGGTCTGCTTCTCAGCAGACACGCTAGTGATGCTCTTCTAGGATATGAGTGCATTAATGAAAGGTTTCTTACAGCAAAATTTGTATACACAATTTAAGCAAATGTGTATGACAGTGAAACAAACTTGCAATCGGTCTTTCATTCTAAATGCTTGTTGCTTGCTGTGCTAAAACGATTCACTGAAATTCTCCCCCCCCCCCCGGTATGCCTCGCGAAAAGTTACATTGTAGTTCATCAATTATATTTGCCATCTTCGGGTATGAAGGCTGGATCTGTGTAAACATGACAGATATCAATTTCATAGTATCTGCCACATAGATTTAGCACTTCTCCGAGGAGCCTATCATAATGTGTGTCATCTCAATTTTAAGTGTTCTAATAAGATTCCAGTTATATTTCATAACCTAAAGGACAGCCATCTGCAAGGAATCGGTATTAATTGCAATCCCAATAATATGGAAAACAGCAATCTCCCTTTGAATTACATAGTTTCTTATTTTTAAGTGCGTCTATCGGCAGAAGAATTCCTTCTGTATTTCGGCAGGAAACGAGTAATTGTTTAATTTTGTCCAAAAGATAAAACACGGAGCTACTGTTCTTCCAAAAGTAAGCCGAAGCATTCTTTTATCTGTTTCCAGCGCTGTCCCATAGGTCAGTGTTAGTGGGGTGGGCGAGTGTTCTGTGACCTTCGTACGTCACCAGTTGACCAGCTTTTTGCTATGGTGTGTCTGCCGTTTCAGTAGATCACATGCCAATGAGAGTAGAAAGTTTTGTAACAGAGTCGAAACGGGAGAGAAGGTCGCTTCTTGTAAGCTCTACGTGAGAACATCGGCATAAGTACAGAATTTTCAGGCCCGATCAGAACATATATGTCAGAGCATAGTTAGGTGGATTCGAAGAAGTATTTGCAAAATTTTGACTATCAGTCCAGTTGCAAATAAAATTTCAGTGGATTAGTGCAGGTAAGTTGAGAGGGTATGCTCGAGTGAGACAATGTATTATTTTTATAGTTGAAGTATTTGCTAAATTTTGACTATCAGTCCAGTTGCAAAAAAAATTTCCGTGGATTAGCACAGGTAAGTTGAGAGGGTACGCTCGAGTGAGACAATGTATTATTTTTTATAGTTGTAGTATCTGCTAAAACTAATGTCCCCTACTCCATTAACATGCATTCATGATGGAACTAAAGTTTTTTACGCAAGGGTAACCGCAACGTACTTTTAGCATTCATAACATTCTACCTCGTACAAAAAAAAGTTATTTTTTACCCGATTTCATCAGCGTGATGAGGCATACGTTCGCACGCAAACGGTGGGAGAGACGATTTTTAAAACCGTTTTAGCTGATTTTTCTTCGGAGTAGCGTTACTACGCGGAAACACAGATATCTGACGAGTAAGAAAGGAGGACTTTTTGATGATTAAGGAATTTATCGAAGAGGATCGTCAAAGGTAATCCATCAGTAAATCGTTGTCCCCTTGTGATTCACCATTTAATATTTTTTAATAACGCAGGACTTAACCATCCATCAGTAAAACGTGATCCGGTGCTGAACACTTGTTCTAAAGCGGTGCTTTTATAACACCCATACAGGTCACCATATTACCCCTTTTTACATAATGACGAATAAGTTTTTAAGATTTTTTTCCTTTTATTAATTTTTTACCCATCGGCATTTTCTGTGGGACAGTCTTTTAAAACAGTTCTGCTGGGATAGTCCTTCTTCTAGTAAAAATGCGACAACCAACAGTCACGGAGTTAACAGAAATAAGTGCTACTGAAACGGACTTAAAATACAATGGTTATAAAAATACGTATATTAATGTGAAAGGACTATCGGGTTCATTATAAGAAACACGTAGAAAAAGCTAGTTATAAAGAATACGAAGGTTGTAAAAAACGTAGGATAATAAAAAACCTACGTAAAAAACCTACTATAATAAAGAGATACGTAATTTATACGGTTATACCCGTTCGACACACATCTAAGCCACATCATCAAGTACAAGCCATAGTCGAGTGCGATAACGTCCGGCTATTAACACCGAGGTAGAGAGATCAAATCACGCTGTCGGAAGAAATTTTTTTTTTCAATACAGGAGACGTACCAAAGTTATAGGTCACCATATTACCCTTTTTACATAATGACGAATAAGTTTTTAAGATTTTTTTTCCCTTTTATTAATTTTTTGCCCATTGGTATTTTCTGTGGGACAGTCTTTTAAAACTGTAGATTTGTCCTTCTAGTCACGGAGTTCATTATAAGAAATACGTAGAAAAAGCTAGTTATAAAGGAATAAATACGAAGGTTGTAAAAACGTACTAGGTTATACATGAAATATAGAACTCAAGCTATAATAAAGAGATACGTAATTTATAACGATGGGCTATACCCCGTTCGACACACATCTAAGTCACATCATCAAGTACAAGCCATAGTCGAGTGCGATAACGTCCGGCTATCGACACCGAGGTAGTGGGTTCAAATCACGGCATTGGAAGCAATTTTTTTTAAATACAGGAGACGCACTAAAAATAGTACGGACGTTGGATGACACTGATTAAATGCGCAAAAACTGATTCACCATGCGATGGATCAACCAGAGGGTCTATCAAGAGGGGGCTAAAAATATAGGTCGAAGGGGGCTTTTAGAGAGGGCTTGAAATACAAGTCAACCAAGGGGTCCGAAATCAAGAAAAATCGAGACTATTCGAGAAGGGGAGCTTAAAATATATGTAGGTCAACCAGGGGAAATCAAGAAAAATCGAGAAGGGGGGTTTAAAATATAGGTGGGTCAACCAGGAGAAATCGAGATTATTCGAGAAGGGGTTTAAAATATAGGTGGGTCAACCAGGGGAAATCAAGAAAAATCGAGAAGGGGGTTTAAAATATAGGTGGGTCAACCAGGGGGTCTGAAATCAAGAAAAATCGAGAAGGGAGTTTAAAATATAGGTCAGCCAGGGGTTTGGTTAAAAACGAGGGTTTTTCTAAAAATAGTACTCAACATAGACACCAGATGGCGCCACGGGTTAAAGGGGAGGAAATTTTAATAAGGGGGAGTCAAATATGAAATATTAATTATGAATATTAATAAGGGGTGCGACTGGGTGCCATATCCCATGACAAGCTGCGACATAGGGATCAAAGTCCGGGGTGTTGCGACACTGGGGTCAATTTCCGGTCGATTGCGACATATGAGAGAAAGCACTGTGCAAAGGGGATTCGTATAATGGGATTATACTACTAGTGTGGTTCTCCACCTCATTGCATAATTGTTTGTAGCAGCAAAGACCTACAGAGTGGAGCTCATCCCCAGCACTTGATTGTATATAAATGTGAATAAACTGTGCCATCCCTATACAACTCTCATGCATGAATTGTTGGACATATCTCTATACATCACTTGGTGCAGCAAGTCTGATGCATACGTCGGTACAGGTGTAACAACCTGCGAACATGTTATTTCACTTTAGTAAGGTGAATTTAAGTAAGGGACCAGTTGATTGCCCTCTACTATAGAGTGGTTAATCATTCGCCATCACGGATCATGACATGGACTGTCAGTCACTGGACAGCTGTTGGGAGACAAATGGTAGCCTCCTGTCAAGGCTATTCAGAGTGTTCTTTAACATGCCTAGGCTATGGCTCTTTCACACACAGAGCCAAGGCTTAATGTCCCATCCGATGGACGGTGGTCTTTCCATGACCATTGGTGTCCCCTTTCTCACCGAGAGCAGGATGTGGAGTTTTGTGGAGATAAATCTTAACGCTCCCTGATGGGACTCGAACCTGGGAACTTCAGATTGAGAGTTTGGAGCTGACATGGAAGTGTCCGGCTATTGTTTTGTAATATAATGCACGTACACATCGCAGTTTTCATGCCTATTGGTGAACTTGTCGGGACTTACAGACATCCTCTATTCCTGATGCTGACTGAAAATACAATTAACTGGTGATTCATTGTCAAAGATTCGCAATACCAATTTGCGAAGCTAACTTACACTAAGCACTTACATTGTGTTGAATTTCTTGATGCAGCAGAAGTCCTTCGTAAAGGAGACAGAGAAAGGATTTGGTCCCAGCAAATCACTAGAAACGACGAAATCTTCTGGACCGATTCTGTGGAAGAGAATATCAAAACAGAGACGCGAAGAGATTAGGGCGCGTCTATCTTTCCTCAGGAGCTGCAAGCCCTCATCTTCTGTCGATACAATACCTTCAGGATGACGACGAATGCTATCAGCGAAGTCCTTCATCAGACCTCCTTCAGCACTCTGTAAGATTTATTCCAAAATATTTCATTAAATGACAATTTTTGTTAGAGCAGAAATTTCAAGTAAATATTGCAACACCTATGATTCCGAATCTTGGTTATTGTCAACATAGTACGCTTGCTAACCATCTTAGAAAGTGTTAGTACTGATTTTAATTTGGTACGTAAATAGGTAATGTGTAGAAAGCCTGAATCGATAAAAAAATTAAACTGAAAAGAGTAAAAAGGATGTGGATGCAGGAGATTGGATTTCCACTGTAGCATAATATTTCCCCCTCCGTTAAAGAGGTAGCCATTGCTAAATCTATAAAATATTTCTTGAAAAATACATGAATTTCGCACAAGTTGAATAATATTTTGTCTCCATTACCCTTACTGTCTTACCTCCATCATCCGGGTTGGTTGGATTGTTTTACCTCTGAGCGGCACTTTTTTGCACACCATGGGCTAAATGGCCAGGTCACAAGGACCCCGAAAGCTCAGAGAAGGTTGGGTGAGGGGACCCACTGGAACAGCTGTTGGTAGACAGAGTTTAGCCTCCCGTCAAGGCCATCCAGCGTGTTCTTTAACGTGCATAGGGTATGCTTCATCCGGCCCTATTGTGTAGTAATGATTCTCAACTGTTTGCATCGTTAGGTCGCACCAACCACGTGGTTAGAATGTCCTGAAAAATCCTGTCGCCCCCCCCCCCCCTGGAAAATTTACCTAAAAATTGATTTATGTTGAATAATATGAAGTGAAGCAAACATTGATGATTTTTCCTTAACGATATATAATCTTGATTTTTTTACGTTTTCTTTTGTTTTTATAAACTTTTTTTATTTATTAATATGAAAAATGTTACGTTTTTGCAACAAAAATTTCTTTTCTTTTGCGTGGTGTTTTCCAGCATTCTTAAAGCAGAAAAATTGCATTTTACCAACGGGACAAATCATTACTATTAAAGCACTGGACCATTACACTCTACGACCAAAAATTTAAGTTTCTAGCAAAAATAGATCGTTTGCAATATTTATTTAAAAATTTCGTAATTTCCAGCTTTTTTCCATTGCTAGAGGTCGCCTTTCGAGTTTTTATATACCTCCTTTCATCATCATCATCTTCAAGCAGCCATGGGCTACGGAGGAACTACCAGACCGTGCAGTTTAATTATCCAAACATAGCATATCTGTTCTGAGCTACATCTGGCCACTGCACACCAATTCTAATAAGGTCCTGTTTGACATTGCCTGCCCACCCCATCTAGGTCTCCCCCTCTTTCTGAAGCCTTTAGGCACACTGTTCATAACCCTATCTGCCAATCTATAATTATCCATACGAGGCAACATGGCCAAACCAACGGAGTCTCTCTCTGCACAATATGCTGCTTAAAGGAGGTTGCCGACACCTTTGCCTAACCTCATCATTAGTTACAAAGTTGAATCACCTAATGTCCAAGATATAGCGTAAGCATCTGGAATCAAAAGCATCTAGTTTCCTGTTATCTTGTTTACAAAGTGTCCAAGTTCCACTACCATAACTAACCCTAGAAAGAACCAAACTATTATACAGTCTAATTTTAGTCTTTAGGTGTATACACCTATTTCTCCACACTCTCCCTAGATTCTTAAAAGTCCCGGCAGCAATCCCTATTCGTCAGTTAATCTCATGCCGCACATCACCATTGCCTGTTACATAGCTCCCAAGATAATTAAACTGTGACACCTGCTCAAGACTGCAACCATTCTGATTAACTGAATCACAGCCTGCCTGACCAATTTTCATCACTTTAGTTGTCTCTCTGTTTGTAACCAAACCTAAGCACTCTCTAACACTGGAAATTCCACTGATGTTCGAAAAATACAAATAATATTTTTTGTGGAAAAAAATTTCGGCCACATACGGGATTCGAACCCGCATCTCTCCACAAACATGTTAGAGTGTTCTAACTTGTTGAACTAATGCCGGCTTTTTTCACAAAAAAATTATAAATTTATAGACGTTTGAACGTCCACAGGTAATGCTGAGATTATCAAATATTGTTTAAATCATTAATATTTTGTAAGTGCCTGTAAAACAAATATATACATATATTGTTTCGTTTATCTCTTTAAAAAAATTCATTTTCGTACCCCCTTTTGGCTAAAACGGCAAAGCCTTGTTGCCATTGTAAACCTTTGGACTATAACACTCTATTATCAAAATTTCAGGTTTCCAGTGTAAATAGTTTGTTTGCAATATTCGTTTGCAATATTAGCATTTTCCATCTTTTTCCACCGCTAGAGGACGCTATGAAAGCTATTGAAATTTTTCAAAATTGCGAATCGCAATATTTGTTCGACACCTATCTAACCCAAAAAGAATTTTTCATTTAGCTCTAAAAGTAAAAAAAAATCGATTGTCTATAGACGGAGAGATAGGTGGAAAGACAGATGGACAGACAGACAAATATTGACATAGGCAGACGACAAAGTGAAACATTAGCTCGTTTTTCAAACGAACCTTAAAAGAAATTGTTTGTTGGTTTTCAATTAGCTCATTTCACTTTTGCAGCCGATTGCCGTTTTCTGATGGAGTTTCTCGGAAAAAATATTTATTAATTTATTTCTTTGAATGAAATTTTTACACCCAAATGCAGCGCAGACAAAAAAAGTGGTCGAAATCTATAAAACTATAACAACTGTGAAGTTTTAATTTGGTACACACACTATCACATAGGCTTTCGTCTCACGGTACGACAAAACATGGCGTCCACAAACCACATGACTCAATCAACCAATGGCATTTGATCACCGAGATGGCCAGCCTCTAACTATACAGAGCCTCTAACTATACAGGATAGAGACACGAGCCACAGCGCACATACTCTCAGATTGTAGCTCCCGATTTTATGTTTACTTTCAATTGCTTAAGACATAATTTAGTGATTGTTATATCTTTCCGTGAACTTATTGAAAGCCATCTCTTTCAGCAGAAAACTTCTTCTTTCGTAAGTGATTGATCAGTCTATTCAAGATTTTAAATCGCAGGCTTTGTTTTCTGTTCTTAACGTCCAGTTGTGTCTTCGATCACTCTGCTTCTGGGAAGTCTATTTTTAGAAACTAAGTGACCTTGACCTACGGAGTCGCCGCCACTGCTTGTTCAAGACATTCTGACTTGTGTGACCACTAAATCGCTCGCTCACGGACTTTGAAGTTTTTGAAGACTGTTCCGGAAGTGCCTTTTTATCCAATTTATATAGTCTTTTTTAAGACTTTTGATCCTGATAAACGCTCAACATGAACCAGCAATCTACTGGGGACCCTAGACCGGCTTCCAGAGGACCTTCAAGCATTATTCCCTCTTCTACTGCTCCTGACAAGACGAGCTGTCAACTGTCATCTCATCAGCCCATGCAGGTCTGTATGCCGTCTGTGAGTGGGGCCAGTACTAGTGCTAGTGCTGATGGCCAGGCGAATTTATCATCTCACAAACTTACTCTTTCTCATAGAAGTATTTCTGTGCCTAATTTAACTAAATCAACCCACACCACCCATCAGTAAATTTCCGCTAGCCACGCCCAATTAACCCACACCCAAAATAACCCACAAAATTTAACACAAGAAACTACACAGGAAAACATGCAAACCCATGATAGCGAGAACAACTGGACTGTTATCAAAAACAGAAAACGTTGCACACGCCCCCCAAATTCTTCTGATAATGATACTGTCTGTGACTGCACTCCAGACCATGATTATGTACCAGTGCTCCTCTTTTCCAACCCCACCTCGTCCCTAAAAGTGCTCAACATAAATGCCTTAACCAAACAAATAAATTCTCACATTGAAAAACCCCTGGATGCCAGATTCACCCACAGGGGGGAGTATCTGGTACATGTCAGAAACCTTGCCCAAGCTAAAACTCTCATGGCTGTCAAATACATAAACAACATCCCCATTAGCACAAAATTCCCAGAGTCATACAATAAACCCTATTGCTCCATAGAAGGAGTTGATAAATATCTTGACAATGAAAGCATCCTAGACGCCTTACAAGAGTATGATTTTCATAAAATCAAAAGGATTACATATTCTCATCACACAATGGAAGGAAACATTATCCGGAGAAATACTGATAAAGTTATACTCTATTTTAATTCCCTACCACTCCCAAACTCTGTAGAACTTAGAATTCATACCTTCCAGCTCACACCTACACCAACCATCCCCCACAGTGTTTCAAATGCCAACGTCATGGGCACATAATCAATATTTGTCGAAGTGCAGCACGTTGTAAATACTGTGCCCAAGCACACCTCTCACAAGAATGCAAGAGAGACCAATCTCTGCTTTGCTGTAACTGTGGAGGGGCACATGCTGCATCTTATGGAAAGTGCCCCGCTAGACTTAGAGCCATCCAAGTCAAAACAGCTGCCACTACCACCACACCCACCCTAACATAAAAAAATCACACCACACCCCAACATAACTCCAACAGTGGCAGCCACCTACACAACACCAAAGAATCTCCTCCCAACACCAGTGAACAAACCAAACACAACTCAGAAAAAAAATTTCTGCTCCATCCAGACCTACCACTACACCTACTGTGGCCCTCCCCCCACCCACTATTTCAACTTCTAACTTCCCACCACTTCCTACCAACAAAACGCACAATACCAGCTCATCTGATGAGGACATCCATAAGCAACCCTTAACACAGCAATCTCTTCCTCCCCCCTTCACCCAAATTCTCTACCAGAAGGGCCAAGTCAAACTACTTGAGAAGGACGAGAGCAAAAAAGAACACCTCACCCAAATCGAAACCCACCTACACCCCACAAAACACCCTGGTCTCACATCTCATTCAATTACTTGTTCCCCTTATTGATGCCCTTCTGCCTCCTAAAACCAGGTCCCCACAATTAAATATTGCCCTGCAAGCCATCTTGGCCCTGCTCCACCAACTTAATTAATTTCCCCTCTCTCACACACTTGATACAGTTCCTTTCCTTTCCCCCCTGACACTACACCTAATTACACATGCATCCAATGGAACTGTAGATCCCTCACAAACAAAATCCCTGACATTAAATCAATCACTGACCAACACATTGTTCCCGTTCTAGCAATTAATGAGGCCAAACTGCCACATAACTTTCAATTTAGACCCTACATAATACACAAAGCCATTACAGACAAAACCTATTCAAACTCCACCACACTAGTGCACAAAAAATTCCCACACTGCATCATCACCACTAAATACACTTACATGGACATAGTTGGAGTTAATATTAATAGGGAAAGAGCCTTGCTCTATTTTAGCAATCTAATGTCCTACCCCGCCTTCTCGTGGTGCAGGCTGTTACTACCTAACAGAAGATTGATCATGTGCTTCTGTTGGGGAACCGAAGCGGAGGGCTGCCAGAGCAGACTGATCTGGTTATTAAAAGCATTTCATTTTTATCATATTCGTTGCAATATATATATCAGACTTCACTTTTTGACATTCATTTTCATTAAACTAGATATCCATTTGTTTCTTTCTTAAAATACAAATTTCACAAAGGTCATTATGGAAAATAATCTATAAACCTGTACGATGGAAAATTCATCCACTTTTCCAATTTCTAACGCTAAACGAAAAAAAGAAAAACCAAATGTTCATAGGGATTGCATTTGAATAGGGATAAGACATTTCTAAAAAGAAGATATTTCTGTTAAGAAATTTCGAAACGTATTTTACAGTAGTATGAATTTGGTAATAAAACCTTAAAGAACGACTGGTTAAGTAAGGGAGACACCAAGAACCAGATATTGGCAAGGGGGGGGGGGGGGGTAGGGGGTGATTAAGCATAATTCAATGGAACTGTACAATGTTTCTGTTTCTCTTAGCCTTTGTAGGGGGTTTGGGGATTCGAACCCTTGGGACCACTAAGAGATTACAATAGAGTGTAAAATTCCTAAGGGGGAAAAAACCAATTATTTAAGGGAAGATTCCTACTGAGTGAAGTTACCTTTACAATATGATGGTTTTTTTTTAGGCTCTCAGTTGATGGAAAATGCAACTGCATGTTGTAGAGAAGTAATCACCAATTTATTTAACAACCGATTCCTTTTAATTGTGCATTTCATTCTTCCATTAACCACTGAAGAGAATTTCTAAATAACTAACCGTTGTCATGAATGGCCGTCCCATGGCCGAGTGATTAGCACGCTAAGCTATTGTACCTAAGGGACCTAAGCCCCAGCCCTGAGTAAGACATGGGTGTTTGTGTTGTTTTTCTGCTGAGATCCTCCGCTATCCTCACAGACCTTCTATTATACCCTATATCCTCAAGCAGCTGGTTGCCACAGAGGTCTGACAGGAGCCTGTCAATTTATACGCCATAGTAGAAGGTCTGTGAGGATGGCACGCCCAATCAGAAAAACGAGACATGCCTTACGGTAATTCAAAAAAGTGATTAGGAGCTGAGATCTAATTGTATACAGTATAAGGTTAGGCAATCTGATTTAAAAGTCTTTTCTATTTAATAAATAGGTTTAAAAAGTCTATCTATCTTTTTCTGAAATGTTAATAAAAGTGAAATGGTCTAAACTCTTATAAAAAACGCGCTAAAATTGTTTAAAAGAGGTATCTTAATACATTGCTATGTGTCGGCATCCATCTTGTTAAAGACATGAAGAATGCCAGATCCGTGTATCTGCAGAATAACAGTAGTTGATCCATAAATAAATAATTAATTGATTCATATTATGGCTAGAGTGAAGGACTGTTTGACCCAGATTACCCATAGGATAGCATAGGTTGAATTCGAAAGAGAAGCTCCCTAGAGAAAGTATGGTCCCATCACAGGGGTGGGTTGCTGAAAAAAAAAATTGTAAGGTCCGTATACGAAATCATTGCGTATGTTAAACCTATGGAGTATATATTAGGATAATTATATCATGATGTCATCCTTAAGATTTAAACTGATTGGTTGTTATAAATTATGATAATGAGGTCTGTCCTGTGATTGGCTGGTTCTGTATCACGTGATGAGGCTGACTTTATATGGCAAGTACTGTATAACGTCATCTGTATGTGCAGATTGAATGCGCAGTAGTTATGAGTGACGTCTATATGGTCAGATTAAATGGCATATGTATTCTGATAGGATATATATTAGGATAACTATTCCCTGATGTCATCCTTAAGCTTTCATGTGATCGGTTATTTATACATGACGTCATCGATCTGTTCTTATATGGTAAGTCATGTAGAACGTGATCTGTATGTGCAGATTGAATGCGCTATAGTTATGAGTGACGTCATAGACATGCTCAGATTGAATGTGCAGTCGTTATATGTGACGTCATATATATGCTCAGATTGAATGCGCATATGTATTCTGATGGGTATTAGGATAACTATACAATGCTGTCAATCAAAAGGTGTCACGTGATATGACGTCATCGATATATCCTTATATGGCTATTTCTGAGTGATGTCTTAGGTACTCTGATATGAGGGTTTATGGAGTATGTATTAGGATAACTATACCACGATGTCATTCTTCAGATGTACTCTGATTGGTTATTGATGTATGACGTCATCGATCTGTCCTTATATGGCTACTTATGGATAACGTCATAGCTATGCGCAGATCTGATGTGCAATGTGATCGCTACGTCAGAGAGTGTAGAATAGAGGAGTACGGAGGTGAAAATAAATATCCAATAGAATCCGTTGGCATCTTAAGGTTTAAATCTGATTGGTTAAAAATATTTTTTTCTCTTTCTACCTGGAATATGGATTATTTTAAATCTTTAAAAAGTTTAAAGTTTTAAATCTATTTAAATATTTAAAACGGTCCACATTTCTAGTAAGACAGAAATCAGTGGTCCGAATTATCATGACATGCCCCTCTTTTTTAAAGCCAAGTAAGAACGAATCCGTGAAGTTATTTTTATTCGTTCTTTATTTGTGACGTCATTGATTTCAGCTTCAATGGGTACTGATGTGTGACGTCATGCGCAGATCCAATGCGCCATGAGATTTCTACGTCAGATTGCTCCGTACTACTACTACCTTATTCCTTATTTGTACGAAAAGTTTAAATCTCAGAGTCACGTGACTTTTCAGAATCTCTTTTTTTAAACTTTTCTCTTTTCCTATTGGACCTAGGGTTTCGAGACTTTGTGGTCACTTTGGGGCACCCCTTTTCCACACTATTCCACGGCTAGGGGGCGCTGTTCCAACTGGAACGGTGTTTTTTTTGCGTCCAAAATGGACCATTACGGCGCCATTTTTTACGAAATTGGGGTCAGTCTTGAAAGTCCCTAGTTTCGGAAAAAAACAGCGCCGTAATAGTCCACTTTGGACACCAAAAACACACACTTCCCGTGGGAAAAGCGCCCCCTAAAGGTGGAATCTAAAAAGTCTAAAGTCTCAAAACCCTAGGTCTCATAGAAGGAGAGCAAAGGTCAAAAAACAGATTCTCAAAAGGGTCCAAAAACAACAAAAAGAGACATTTTATCCAGAAAGGTAAAAAATGACCCTTTCTAGTGTCCAAAGTATAATCACGTGATCCTCGTACTAAGTCACGTGACCTAAAGATTCATACTCAAGAGATTCATCACTTGACGGATTCGTTCTCACTTGGCCTCCGCTCATCCGGGCATTTCATGATAATTCGGACCACTGAGTCACATGTCCCGAAGATTCAGACTCAAGAGATTCATCACTGTACAGATTCGTTTTCACTTGGCCTTCGCTCATTTGGGGCATTTTAAATAATGTGGCAGGCGGTGTATTGTATATATAAATATCTAGATACGTTATCTGAATATTAGGATAGTTAAAAAACGAAAAAGTAGAATTATCTATCGAAAAAATATCAAGTATCTATATTACAATTCCGTAATAGCCGATACGCCATACTTTCCTAAGCGCCACACTTCGACCAGCGCACGCCAGTGGTTGCCTGCGCTCGATCCCAGGTTGCCGAAGAATGCCCAGGACCTGCGCAGGCACCACTGGTTACTTCGGGTGCTAGCTCATCATGGCGTGTGGCCTGACCATGACAAATGCCCAGGACCTGTGCAGGCACCACTGGTTACTTCGGGTGCTAGCTCATCATGGCGTGTAGCCTGACCATGATGATCGCGCGTCCTCCCTAGCCCCCCCCCCCAAAAAAAAAAAAAAAAACACGAGTTGCTCCACTGTTTTCCGCCCGACTATGGCGTCGTGGCTTCGAACAAAACAGCTCGTGGAGGAGAGTCTTCGA
Organism: Ryuthela nishihirai; assembly: GCA_038380435.1. NCBI lineage: Eukaryota > Metazoa > Arthropoda > Arachnida > Araneae > Heptathelidae > Ryuthela > Ryuthela nishihirai. Next base: position 81,145,292 of record JAWZYU010000003.1, on the reverse strand, counting down.
AATGGCCTGCACAGGCAATTTGCTTATATAGTAGGTAATTAGAGCCTCTACAAATTAGCAGTAGCTAATTTATATAGTCATAAATTATAGTCATAATAGTAAATAATTTTATATAGTCATAATTTATATAGTTGTCATAAAGATTAAGGAATCTGGCAAAGCAAAAAATCTGACCAGGGGTCATATGGTACAGGTTGCCGAGATCTAATGATAGACCAAATTTGATAAAGATCGGTCGAGTAGTTTTTTTTTAAAAGGCATTCAAAATCCCCATAGAAATAACATTAAGGAAACCACCTGAAATTTTTTTAGAAACCGAAACCGAAAGAGAACAACCTTTCAAAGTGAAACAGGAAACCTGATGAAGGACGTTCGCCAACGAATGAGGTTCGTCACACTTTGAATTATGGGTAAAGGGTTATAAAGAGGGCCGTGTGCAAAATCGATTTTTCTGTAATGTTAAAGTATAGGGGAATGCTCGATCAAAAAGCTAATGTTATCCTATGGAGATTAGGCATAACGCTCGAACCGTTGCAGATAGCGGGTTCGGAGCACGTGATTCGGCATCGACGTCAAATTACTTCACTCTCATATCCAGGACGAGGCTCTAAACTCAATATTTAAAAAGTTTAAAATGAATTCTAAAACGTTAAAATCTCGAAAACCATACGTCCTGGGTCGAATCCGGGTTCGGAATCGGATGCCTCTCGACGAGACCTTTCAGAAAACGTGTCATATCATAGTGCTATCTCTAATATTTAAGAAGTTAGGATCAGCCAATCACGATTCAGCATTTCAAAATCCTGGAATCCCATTGGTTCTCTGTATTCTATGTCGTAGAGGTAGATTTAAAATTCGCGCCCTTTTTTCAATGTAAAGGAATTCCAATGATAAGAACGCACTTATAATTTTCAACCAATGAGAATAACTGGACGGATTCGTTCTCACTGGGCTTAAAAAAAGGAGGGGCGTTTCATGATAATTCGGACCACGGATTCTTTTCTTACTAGGAGGAGTGAAGGGATAGAGATTTTATCCCTAACGAGATAGATAAATATTTTTAACCAATCACAGCTCAGGAAGCAGATTAAGAAAGGGTTAAAAGGGCTCCTAACGCTCAGTGACTTACTACTAGTATTTCCTATGCTTCAGAATAGGGAATTATGGGAGTCACCAAATGGACTAATTAAAGTATTGAAACATAGTTTAAACTTTTCATACATTTAAAAAACTCAATTTTACAGGAAGGTGTTTCAATAATTAGTTTTAACCAATCAGATTTAAATATGAAGATGCCAACGGATTTCATTGGATAATCGTTTTGACCTCGGAACTAGTCTATTCTGCACTCTCCCACATACGAAGCACATTGCACATCAGATCTGCGCATACCTATGACGTTATCCATAAGTAGCCATATAAGGACAGATCGATGACGTCATCCAGATCACGTGACACCTTATGATTGACAGCATTGTATAGTTATCCTAATATATATTCCACCATTATACGTATGCGCATTGAATCTGAGCATATCTATGACATCATACAAAACTACTGCACATCCAATCTGCACATATCGAGGACATTATCAATTACTTGCAATATAAGGACAGCCCGATGACGTCACACTTAATTAACCAATCACAGGACAGCTTGATCACGTGATTCAAATCGACCAATCATTTCATACCTTAAGAATATACTTATCCTAATATATACTCCATAGGATTAACATGGCCGATGCTTTCAGATACAGACAATGCTTTCCTACACGGACAGTCAAATTTTTTTATAAGTCCAGCCGCCCACCCCTACGATGGGACCATACTTTCTCTATGGACGTCGAGACTTGAACTCAACCCATGTTAACCTATGGGTAATCTGAGTCAAACAGTCACTAAGTCTAGTCATGAAATAATTCAATTAATTAATTATTTATTTATCTACTACTCTTATTCTGCGCATATAAGGATTGGCATTCTTCATGTCTTGAACAAGATCGATGCCGACAGGTACATATATCAATGTAAGTATTATGACACCTCTTTTAAACAATTTTAGCGCGTTTTTTATAATAATTTCATTCTTTTATCTTTGATAACTATTAACGCAAAATAGAGATAGACTTTTTGAATACTTTCAGTAAAGAGAAGCGACTTTTTTAACCTATCGGATTTTCACTAAGCCTAATACAATGAACATAGTGAACGATTCGAAACAGCTAGATCTAAGCTTAGCAGCCCTCCCCTTCGGTTCCCCAACAGAAGGACAGGATCAATCTTCTGTTAGGTACTAACAGCCTGCACCACGAGAAGGCGGGGTAGGACATTAGATTGCTAAAATAGGGCAAGGCCTATTAAAGTTTAGCAACCATTCGCAGGCCAGGGCCCTAAAAAGGACCGTTACTCTTGAGACAACTACTAGCCACCTTTTATCTTTGCCACTGATTCTTATCATAAATAAAACAATCTTTTTGGACTCATTTCTTTGAGGTCTCTTTTTCATTCCATCACGAACGTGCCAGGTGTGCAACAACAAAATAATCTTGAAATTCTGTTTCGTATCTTCTTCCTCTTCCTTGAAATCCATTGGCGTGCTCTATTCCTAAACCTTACACGAGAGGAAGGGACTAAATTCTCGCACTGCTCCTCTTCTTCCTTCACTTTGCTGGTATTTTCTGGGGAACACCTCTGCGTTGACAGGTAGGAAAAGTAACTCTCACACTGCTCCTCAATTTCCTTCAGCTGGCTGCTTGGTGAACTCTGAGTCGTCAGGCAGGTGAAATATCTTTCTTGAACCGGATCATCTGTTATACCACTTCCGGTTATTTCCTCGTGATCCCTTTTCGATTGTTCTTCTTCACATTCCTTCTGATGGTAACCGGGAACACGGAGGAATGGATGTTGTAGAGCTTCATCTGCACGAAGTCTCTCTGTTGGATCTAAACGCAGGAAACATCCCATAAACTTCTTGAACTCTTCGGCAGTCTGAGATTCCACGACAGAAGATGGATTCGCTTCCCTTAGTGTTTCCAGCAAAGGGTGGCTTTCCATTATACCGCTGAGGACAGGCAATAAGTGCTCGTCAAAGCTGAGTGGTTGTGGATAATCTTTCAATCTTCGTGTGATGGCTTGGCGAGTGAATATCTGCACTGATGTTATGCCGAAAGTCCATAGCTCCACGGTTACTGCTTTAATACGACCGCGAAATTTTTTTGAAGTCAGTTCTGAAGGCTTGTGACTGAAGCCGACGCCAACCCTTTTTCTACCAGTACTATCTATTTCTGTCAACAAAGTAAAGTCTGAGAGAAGGGCACTATCAGATGTCGCATCAATAACGATGTTTTCTTCTTTCACATCCATGTGGCACAAACCGCAGCCGTGAGAGCTTTCAAAACATCCCCGACGTACTTTCTTTTTTTCACAAAACAGTTGGGATCAGTAAAAAAACTCCCAATCGTGAATCGTATAGAAGATGTCCCTCTTCATCAGTGGCATTAGAAATGCTCGACTCTGTCCTATAAGTGGCAAAGTATCATAGAGTGGTATGATGTTCGGATGTTTAAGATGTCGCCAGTAGAGATCCTCGCCTGGGCAAGGGCATGCCACAACTTTAACTGCAACTCTCTTCCTCTCCTTTATGTCGAACATTTCCTCAACCGCTCCAAACCCTCTTCACCCAGGCGGCGTAAATACAGAAAGTCCGGATGACTTTTCAGACGTTCTATTGAAGCATAAATCACTTTACGCATTTCGGTACGCATTTTAGTCTCTATAAGATCAACAAAATAGGTTACTTACCTCTGCATGTGTTCATGAGAACTGAAATTCTTCAGTTTAACCGCCAAATCGAACGATGCGTTTTGTTGCGACAAGTACATTGTCGCAACAAAAACAATGTACAAGTCAATGACAAGTACATTGTTTACGCTGTGATTGTTCTATCGACGTCACCTTCGATCTTTCGTTCCATTTAATTGGATGCATTTACTGGATGCCAGATATCGGTGGTTTTATAAATTAAAAATAATGAACCAAATTTATTCAACTAAAATAAATCATTGTTTAATAAGTATTTACACCAGCCGAAAAATTCAGTTTCCCGAAAGCATAAATAAAATATATTTTATTGCTAGATAATTTGAATAATGGACAGACTTTTTAAATTGTTTAACGATGTTCTTCGACAAAGAAGCATCAAGTGCAAAAAAGTTTATTTTTACGAAGTATAAAACTCAGTAGAAATATAATGATCCTAAGACCAAGGGTAGTCAGGAAAAATGGACAAAATTATGAAACTTCTGATACAGTACAGGAGGGACCTTTATTTTTAAACACCTCATTTGATATAGTGAGCAATGACACTTCAAAAAATTATCGCTTAAATCATCAAAAATAGATAGATCAATAATAGATTTGCCTAACCTTATCATTAGTTACAAAGTTGAACCACCTAATGCCCAAGATACTGCGTAAGCATCTGGAATCAAAAGCATCTAGTTTCCTGTTATCTTGTTTACAAAGTGTCCAAGTTTCACTACCATAACTAACCCTAGAAAGAACCAAACTATTATACAGTCTAATTTTAGTCTTTAGGTGTTACGCCTATTTCTCCACACTTTCCATAGATTCTTAAAAGTCCCGGCAGCAATCCCTATTCGTCTGTTAATCTCATGCAGCACATCACCAGTATCAGTTACATAGCTCCCAAGGTAATTAAACTGTGACACCTGCTCAAGACTGCAACCATTCAGATGAACTAAATCACAACCTGCCTGACCAATTTTCATCACTTTAGTTTTCTCTCTGTTTATAACCAAACCTACTCTACTACCAGTCTCATCAACAGCTCGAATGAAAGAGTTCATCTCATCAACATCATTTGCCAAAAGGGCTAAATCATCAGCATAATCTAAATCAGAAATTTTCGTATCTCCAGTCCATTTAAGGCCAAAATCTTTCCCTTGAAGTGAATTTCGCATAACATAATCAATAACAAAGGTAAAGAGAAAAGGAGACAAAATGCACCCTTGTCGAACACCAGAAGTAATGCTAAACCAATTGCTACAAGACTTACCAACTCTCACACACGACTCAGTGTTATTATAGAGAGTTTTCATTATGTTAACTAACTTGTCTGGTATACCATACGATTTCACAATCAACCACAAATTATGACGATCAACAGAGTCGAAAGCCTTTTTGAAATGAACAAAGCTAGCAATCAAAGGTTTCTGAAACTCTAAACATTTCTCAAGAATCTGCCTAAGTGAAAATATCTGATCTACACATCCCCTACCACTTCTGAATCCACATTGCTCATCCCGCAATTGCCTGTCAACCAGATTCTTAATTCTATTAAGCACAATCATGGAAAGAACTTTACCTGGAACAGAGAGTAGGCTGATACCCCTTAGTTATCACAAGAACTCCGATCACCATTTTTGAAAATAGGGATAAAAATAGCTCTGGTGAAATCTTTAGGAACCATGCCTTTATCATAAAAGATATTCAAAATTTCAGTCATCCAAGTGGTAACCGATACATTCCCAGCTCTAAGCATTTCCATAGTAATTTCATCTACCCCTGGGGATTTATGAAGGTTAAGTTTAGAAATTGCCAAAATAACTTCATATTGTGTTATAGATATATGCTTAGAATGTGATACATTAGTGGCTTCAATGTTGGCCATTACTGGCTAACAATAATGCATCTATCATCATTACAAATAATTTATTCCCATTGTATAGCCAAGTTAGATATTTCACATAATTTTACATAACTTATTTCCAAAAATATACTTCCCATTTTAGGAATACCGAAAATATCCACGAAAATTAAATTCAAGAAACTCGCATGTGGGTTTGTACAATTTGGTTAAAAATTTTGGAAAAAGGAAAAAAATGCAAAATGTAGATATGATGTCATTTCGTATTTATTAGGAACATATTTCATCTTCAAAATAAAGTTGTAATAAAAAGATAATTATTCAAAAAAAGACAAGTAAAACTGGTATAATAACGACAATTAACATTTAGAAAAAATGTTTTCAATATCCTTAAATTCAGAGATTGAGATATTCAATTTCGATTTGAAAGGGTGGAAGTTCGTTTCATTATTGAGATTCCAGGCAAAGTATTAAATATTTTTGGTGGTGAATATAGATATATATGTATAATGTTTTTGTACAATGTTTTTTTTTTGAGGAAAATGTGAAATAAAATATCACATTAAACGTCCTGTAGACAAGAAACACTTAATTGAAAAAATTGGTTATCCTGAGTTGGATTCGAACCCACGTTTCCCTTTAACTTGCGAAGCTTCCTAACCGCTAGACCACCAGAAATTAACCATTTCTTCAATAATGTGACATATAAGCATTTCCGCAATTGGTTTTAATTCGCCAGTGGCGCCATCTATTTTCAGTAATCGGCGGCCAAGCTGCCATATAGGAGGGTAGTAATGTTCAACTTATTATTTCTATAGTTTCTTGTCTGCAGGACATTTTCCTGTGATTCTTTATTATTGAATTATATATATAACGCCGTGAGCGTGAGTGACAAATATTACTACCACCATATGTGGCAGTTTGGCTGCTCGATTTCTGATAATAAATTGCGCCATCGTGAATCAATAAAAATGTTGGAATTCTTATATGTCATATTGTGGAAGAAATGGTTAGTTTCTGGTGGCATATTGGCTATGACGCCCTACGGGCTTCTGGGAGATGTGGGTTCGAATCCCACTACGGACAACCAAAATTTATATGTTTCGCAAGTATTAAATTATAATTTATAAGTCTAATATCACTTTTAATCCTGTAATAATAATAAATAAGTCGTGGACAATTGTAGCTAAAATGGATCATGAACCTCCTAGTGGTTATAAACATATGTCATGGAACATTAAAAAATATATTAAAAACAAGTGTGAAAAACTTGTCTTTGTCTTTTCAACAATAGGTAAAAATGATTCACGAACCTTTCAGTGGTTATTAGGAATGAGTCGTAGATTCTTCAACAGTTTCTAAAAATGCTACATGAACCTTTCAAGAGTTGGTTCATAGTTTTTGAAATAGTTAAACATCTGGGTGGCGAACCTTTCAAAGCTGTGAGAAAAGAGCTCGGACTTTTCAGTAGTTGGTAGAATTTGGATCGTTGGCCTTTCAATAGATGTTAAAAATGATCACAGAATGTTTCGTAGTTGTTTAAAATGGATAGCAAACTCTGAATAGTTCCTAAAATGCGTCGTTGATCTTTCAGTAGTTGTTAAAATGATTGATGAATCTTGAAATGGTTGTTAAAAATGGGTCATGATTCTAATGAAAGGTGTTAAAGACTGGTCATAAATTTTACAATAGTTTAAAATTGGTCATGTATTTTACAGTAGTTGTTAAAAACGGGTCATGAATCTTACAATAGTTGTTAAAAATGTGTCATGGATCTTACCATAGTTGGTAAAAATGTGTCATGGATCTTACCATAATTGTTAAAAATGGGTCATGGATCTTATAGTAGTTGCTAAAAATGTGTCGTGAAATTTTCAAACCTTGCTGACATGTATTTTAAGCCTTTTAATAGAAATATGTCGTGAAGCTTTGAAAAGTTGTTAAAAAATCATCGTCGATCTTAAAGTTGCTATTATAAATGGTTGTGCATTTTGTAAAACTTCTTAATTATGTCTTGGAAATTTCAATACATGTTAAAAATTGTGGGACTTTCAGTTGTTGATAAAAAACGGGTAATGGACATTTCAGTTGCACAGTTCATATTATAATTAATATAACTTATATTCATATTATAATAAATAATAAATAAATACCCCCTCAAGCAGCTGCTTGCCACAGAGGTCTGACAGGAGCCTGTCAGTTTATATGCCACAGTAGAAGGTCTGAGAGGATGGCAAGACCTAATAAATAATAATAATTATATATAATAATAATATTCATCGTACAATTGATTCTTCAGAGCAGTAGAGGCATCATGATCATCTGATGACTTATTTCTTTATAGGAATGTCAAGAAAATGCAACCAGTTTCGTTTTATACGATTATAGACTGTTTCACATAAATGTTTCACAATTGGGATTTTTATGTATGTAGATAATTATTCAAACATGATATATGTACATCACATCCTTGAAATATTTTGTATTTTGAATCACGCTATGGTGGACCTGATGGTTATGAATGTAGGTAGAGCTCTTAAGCAAGTAATTTCTAGTTTAATTCCGTGACCTCAACCAGCGCAGAGACCAGCGTGGGTTGACTTTCTAGGCCATCATCGGACTAAGTGCCATAACCTTTATTCCTCGTACTCGTCCTCTCCCCCCTGCATCAGTCCTTCGTGTTATACACAGTGCTCTGTGTAGAGTGAGCTGGCTAAAATCAATTAAGCACCAGAACTTTAGAACGCAATTTCTGCGACTCCCAGTAGTGGTTCCCGCCGTTGGACTTGCAAGCCAAAACTCTCTACACAATGAATTCAATGTGTAATATCTGTGGAGAAACAATTACTCCTAATGCCGACCATATGCTCTGCAATGGATGCAAAGGAAAACTGCATTTTGGGTGCTCTGGCATAACGGAGAGAAACTACAAAAAGATGACCCAAGAGAAGAAAAAAACGTGGCTCTATACTGACTACAATTTAAGTAGAATAAACCCCAGACCTGCTTTAGATAAGGAAAACAGAGACAATACGCCTCTAAAGCAGTGGTTCTCAACCTTTTATGCTTCACGTACCCCCTGGAAATGTGTATGTAACTGGCGTACCCCTTGTATAGATAAAAAGAAAACTATAGTTAGAGTATAACAATGAAAATAAAACACTGACTTTGTTACTAGATCTAGCGACTTTTGAGCTCTCACGGCGTACCCCAAAACATTTTACCGCTTACCCCACGTTGAGAATCCCTACTCTAAAGAATAACGCAAGTGTATCACCCTCGCCGACATCGAATGATAACATTGACTCCAGCCAGGGGATATACTTGGGTCATTGCTCCTCTAAGACACTTGGAGATGGCTGTAACTCTAGTACATATAACACCCCTATTTTCGACGCAACAAGAAGCCAGAAACTTTCAAACGTTATTAAATGAAATAACGAATTTAAGAAACGAAACCAAAGACTTGAGGCACTCAGTAGAATTTTTCTCATCGAAATATGATACTCTATTGAATAAATTTCATGACTATAAAGCGACGCAACTAGACACTATGGTAAGCTGGCTACCATTGAAACTATACGTGCTCACTCAAGAGAATATGTCTTTAAAGTCGCAAATTAATGATCTTGAACAATACGGCAGAGTTGGGTTGTTTTAGCTCTGAGCGGCACATTTTTGCCCACCATGGACAGGTCACAAGGACCCCGAAGGCTCAGAGAAGATTGGGGGAGGGAACCCACTGGAACAGCTGTTGTGAGGCAGATGGTAGTCTCATGTCAAGGCCATCCAGCGTGTTCTTTAACGTGCGCAAGGTATGGCTCTCCCGCACACGGAGCCACGGCTTAACATCCCATCCGACGGACGGCGGAATTTCCAAGCCCATCGGTGTCCCGTACTGACCGTGGTCAGGGCGGGGAATTTTGCGAAGATAAATCTCAATGCTGACTAAGCTGGGACTCGAACCTGGGAACTACAGATTACGAGCCTGGCGTGCTACCGACTGAGCCACCCCCGCCCCAAATCAGATACTAGTTGGAGACTAATTTAGATATAAAAAAATATAAAAAAGACACGGAGTTGCCAAATGCGTAGGTGAGAAACCAAAATCGGTTAACAACTCTATCACTACTGGCTCACCAGAGAAGACATAATTGGTGACTCGCTCTCTCAGACATGCATTAATTACATTAACATCCGACTTAACATTAAACTCGACACAAATTCAGTGATTTTTAGCAGTTGGATCGCACACCACTTTTTAATTGCATCAACTTGTGGGGAAAAAAAACTTCGGAATTCGTCTAATCACACTAAAAAACTAGACAGCAATTTTATCACAAAACCTTTCATAGATCATAAAAAACATATGCAAAGACATAAGCCTAACAAACTGACAAGACAGAGGCGCTAGAAACGAAACCCCAAATTCAAAACCATTAGACATATTTCAAGAAGCATTCATAAAAATATTGTTGCGGATCACAAAAATGGATAGCCGCTGAGCGTGAGTATTAAAAGCTATATTTCAAAACCAAATTCAATACAAGGTAAATTGTTACAAAGGAAATATGGATGAAGTATCTTATTAACAAATTAACTATTAACATGCACAAGTCATCAATCTTCCTGCGTGAGCACACAATATCAGCTCTGTGTATTTCACTAAATACTACCTTTTACTTGATTTACCAGGTCACCCGAAGATCTTCACTCGTAAACCAATTCTCGTCCTGTGCTAATAACTGTTCACACACTAGCCGAACAAAAAGACAGTCCGTGTAGACATTCGAAGTTAGCCATAAAAGTTCCCACTTTTATACTTCCGTGTATACACAACACATCAAGTTACTTCTTGATACTTAACGATAAAAGATCCCACTTTTATCCTTCCGCGTATACACAACACATCAATTTACTTCTTGATACTTACGCGCACTGTCTCAGAACAGCTCACCGTCCATTTTCGAACTCTCCGACCGTTACAACACAACGACCGTTACAATACAAAACGACCGTTAACGCTCCACTCTTCTTCTCCAAATTCTCCCAACGTTCTTATTCGTTGGCTGAAACTTTTTGCTTTCGGTTGCCAGATTCCTTCTGTCGTAACACTGCCCCCTTCCTAGGTCTTGTTCGTCCCGAACAATTCTGGATTCCAAAGTTTCTTCAGTTCTTCGATGAAACGGGGCCAAACGATCCACGTGAACCACCTTGCACTTTGTAGCTGGACGTCGACGAATGCGATATACCACGTCATTAATCCTGTTAACTATTGTATATGGACCTTCCCAAGGTTTCTGAAGTTTTGGAGATAGTCCTTTCTTTCTATGTGGACTGTATAGCCAGACAAGATCTCCTTGATTGAAAATAGTTCCATTTGTTTTACTGTCATATCTTGTTTTGGTTCTGTCACTTGTTATGTCGATGTTATGTCTAACGGAGTGATGGATTTCTTCTAGTCGTTGTTGCAATTCTTGTACGTATTGTGGAGTGGACACAGGCATTGCTTCGGGCCGACCATATAAAAGGTCACAGGGAAGACGTAACTCTCTTCCAAAAAGCATCATGGAAGGTGTCTGTCCAGTTGTCTCATGCACTGCCGTCCTGTATGCCAGCAAAAGGAGTGGTACATGGCGATCCCAGTCACGTTGGTGGTCGTTCACAAATAATGCTAAATGCTGAGCAATTGTTCTATTGAACCTTTCAACCATACCATCCGACTGAGGGTGTAAGGGAGTTGTTCTGGTTTTCTGAATGCCTAATAGTTGACAGATGCCTTTAAACACATTGGATTCAAAATTCCGTCCTTGATCAGAGTGGAGTTGTAAAGGTACTCCATACCTACTAATGAAGTTATTAACTATCATCTCAGCCACTGTTGTTGCTTCCTGGTCTTGGATGGGATATACCTCAGGCCACTTTGTGAAATAATCCATTACCACTAATAAATATCGATTTCCATCATCAGTTCTAGGAAACGGACCCATTACATCAATGGCTATTCTTTCAAAAGGGGCACCAACGTTATACGTCTGCAGCTTACCCCGACTCCTAGTCTTAGGGCCTTTCTTTGCTGCACAGGCTTCACATTGCCTACACCATCTCTCAACGTCTGCCCTACTTTTCAACCAATGAAATCGTTCCCTGGCTTTGGCTAATGTCTTATTAACACCGAAGTGTCCTCCAGTGGCACTATCATGTACATCTTTCATCACAAGTTCCACTCGGGATCGAGGAAGGATTATCTGCCAACGGATCAGCCGTCCAGTGGGATTCTCCCATCTTCTATATAATACTCCGTCTTCCATTTTTAAGGAGTCCCACTGTGCCCAGTAACTTTTAGTAGTTGGACTATACCTCGAGATTTGCTCCCAATTAGGTCTTACATCAGATTTTTCAATCAATTCTAATATTGGTTTTATGTCTTCATCATCTAGTTGAGCCTTCCTGATTTCAATTGGATTCCAGATGTTAGGGGTGTCATTGTTTGTTTGTGTCGATACTATTTGTCTTATGGGCATTATCTCTTTAGTTCCAAATTTCAGTTCTGCATTATAGCAATGTTTACAGTTGTCAATGCATGGGCGCCTGGAAAGAGCATCTGCATTCTTATGCATTTTACCACTTCGATGTTCGATGGAGAAATCGTATTCTTGTAACCGTTGTATCCACCTAGCGATTTGTCCTTCAGGGTTTTTGAAGTTTAATAACCATCTAAGTGCAGCATGATCAGTACGTATAAGGAATTTCTGGCCATAGAGATAATGATGAAAATGTTCTATTGCTTTTACTATTGCTAACAGTTCTTTGCGTGTTACACAGTAATTCCGCTCTGGTTTGGATAAAGTTTTACTAAAGTATGCAATAACTCTCTCTTGTCCGTCTTGTTCTTGTGAAAGCACAGCACCAACTCCTGTGTTACTTGCGTCAGTATCTATTACGAATTGTTTTCCAGTTTGTGGGTACGCTAGCACTGGTGCTGTGGAAAGAGTTTTCTTTAGCTGTTGAAAGGCTATATCGCATTCGGTGGTCCACATAAACCGCTGGCCCTCTTCTGTCAGACGATGTAATGGCCTTGCGATGTTGGAGAAACCTTTGACAAATCTTCTATAGTAGGTGCAAAGTCCAATAAAACTACGAAGTTGATGAACATCTTGTGGTGGAGGCCAGTCTCTTACAGCTTCTATCTTACTAGGATCAGTCTTAATCCCTGCTGTAGTGATCACATGACCAAGGTAATGAACTTCTTGCTGGAACAGTTTACACTTTGTCGGTCCCAATTTTAACTTGGCTGCCCTAAGTTTTTCAAATACTTGACGAAGATTTCTCAAATGTTCTTCAAAAGTTCTTCCAAGAACTATGATGTCGTCCAAGTAAACCAGGCAGACCTCCAAAGACAAGCCTTTGAGCACTGACTCCATTAGTCGCTCAAATGTGGCAGGTGCATTACAAAGTCCAAATGGCATCACCTTAAACTGCCAAAGTCCATTCCCTGTACTGAAAGCCGTTTTCTCACGGTCTTCAGGACGTATACCAACTTGCCAATAGCCGCTCTTTAAATCTAATGTTGAGAACCATTCTGACCCAGATAAAGTGTCTAGTGTATCGTCAATCCTGGGTAAAGGAAAGGAATCTTTCTTTGTTACGTCATTTAATCTGCGATAATCTACACAAAATCGTGTAGATCCATCTTTTTTTTTTGACAAGAACTACTGGTGATGTCCAGGGACTCTGTGATGGTTCTATAATGCCCTGAGCTTCCATGTCCTTTATGAGTTGTTCCGTCTCCTCTCTTTTTGCCAATGGAAGCCTTCTTGCCGGCAGATGGACTGGAGGAGAATCACCAGTGTTGATTTTATGTTCTGTCAGGTTAGTACGGCCATAATCATTTGATGTGGCAGAAAAAATGTCAGAAAATTCTTTTAATAGGTTCTCGGCCTTAACAGCTTGGTTTTCAGTTAATATTTGTCTTGTTTCTCTCCATAATTCAGTAAGATGAGACGGGATGTCGGTATGGTTTGGATGTGAATCGGTAACTTCTATTTTATTTATACTTGTTACACAGGTAACAGCTTCACATATTGCTAATTCCTCACCTTTTTTTAACATTCTACTGGATTTGTTACAGTTCATCACTCTGATAGGGATCTGTTCTTTATCTATTCTGACTAAAGTCCTTGCAACCAGGATATTATGAGCCAAAGCTCCTTTACCAGAGGCATCAGTAACTGCCAATCGGAAGGCCCCAGAAGTATCCGCCCGATGTCCACGGACTATAACTTCACTTTGTGCTGGGATCTCTGTGTCTTCCGTCACTAATATTGGAGTTACGCTTGATAAAGAATCAGACGTCCGGCTAAGCAGAGGAATCTCTTCTGTCTCATAGATGAGTAGGTTATCACTGGGTCTAATGTTGAATCCATGTTTCTTAAGAAAATCAAGGCCTAATATGCATTCGTCGTAGATGTCAGCGATGTAAACAGGATGGCGAACCAGACAGCTACCAACTCGAATATTAAGTTCTATTTTTCCATGAACCTTTGCACGATCTCCAGTGGCCGTTTGTAGGCTTATTCTAGACTGTGTAGTATTCAAGTTTGGGTGAGGTATTATTTTCTTTATTATATCCGTTCTGAGTAAAGTTACATTTGCACCAGTGTCGACTATCATACGGCAAGGTATTCCATTTATAGCTCCATCAGCTACTAATCCATTATTATCGCCATGTAATGTTGAAACGTGGGCGACTTCCCCTGGGGCCAACCAATCAACTGCCTTCCTTTGCCCCGCAAGACTGACTAATTTTCTGTTTCCCTGATCCTGTTGTCTAGTTGACGGACTTGGACTCATCATTCGTTTCCTAGTGCAGTTGGTACGAATGTGTCCGGTCTTGCCACAATTCCAACACTGAAGGTCTGTTGTAGGTTTTGAAGAAGAACCTTTTATATCTTTCAAAACGGATAGTATGGCTTTGGTTAGTTCTTTCATTTCATTATCCTTTTCTACTGTTTCTTCTGCACTCACAAATCTCACTGCACGTTTGTTTGCTCGGGAGGAAAGCCTGGAGCACTCGTATTTCATAGCATGTACCACAGCTGACTTTAAGGATTCACCTTCCAACATCCTCAGAGATTGCTGAGTGTCAGGGTCAGCAATAGCATCAATAAATTGTAATTGAGCTAAATTATCTTGAATTTCTGGTGGACAGTTACTATAAGCCAATCTAGCTAGACGCTCAATATCACTAGCAAGCTCTTGCAAAGTTTCACCACTTTTCTGCATGCGATGTTTAAATTGAGTCACGTAATATTGTTTTAAATAACTATCACCAAACCTTAGTTCTAATGCGGAAACTAGACTTTGATAATCAAGTCGTTTTTCTTCTGGAACAGACTGCAAAACTTCCGCAGCAGAATTTCTTAAGGAAGCTGCAAGAAAACTGGCCTTTTGGAATTCATTCCACTCATTGGCTGTAGCGATAACTTCGAATTGTGTTTTAAATACTGTCCAAGATGATTGACCATCATATGTAGAAGGTTTAGTTGTATTTTTAGCGATATGTGTAATAACATTATTTCCACTAGAATTATTATTATCACAAGCAGAAGGTAACATTTCATTTCTCAAAATCTGAAACTGGCGTTCACAATCAGTTTTTACAATTTCTATTTCATGTTTATAATCTAACTTAACACTATCAAGATCATATTTTACACTGTCAATTTCAGCCTTTAAACAATCACATTGTTTATTAAGTTCGGTTTTAATGTCCTTACACTGATCAGTAATCTTGTCAATTTGAGAAGCCACTTCAGCTCTCATCTCGGTATTTTGTGCGGCCATTTCGGCTTTCAAGTCACCTATTTTATCGCTTTGGGCAGCTATATCACCTTTAATATCAGTCATCTGAGTAGCCATATCGGCTTTCAAGTCATCTTTTTGAGAAACTATCTCAGTTCTCAACTCATTATATTGTGCGGCCATATCGGCTTTCAAATCATTATTTTGACTTTTAATGTCATTCATCAACTTTACTAATTCATCCATACTTCTAGTTAACGGCATTCAATAAATTATCCCACTTCTGACACCAAATGTTGCGGATCACAAAAATGGATAGCCGCTGAGCGTGAGTATTAAAAGCTATATTTCAAAACCAAATTCAATACAAGGTAAATTGTTACAAAGGAAATATGGATGAAGTATCTTATTAACAAATTAACTATTAACATGCACAAGTCATCAATCTTCCTGCGTGAGCACACAATATCAGCTCTGTGTATTTCACTAAATACTACCTTTTACTTGATTTACCAGGTCACCCGAAGATCTTCACTCGTAAACCAATTCTCGTCCTGTGCTAATAACTGTTCACACACTAGCCGAACAAAAAGACAGTCCGTGTAGACATTCGAAGTTAGCCATAAAAGTTCCCACTTTTATACTTCCGTGTATACACAACACATCAAGTTACTTCTTGATACTTAACGATAAAAGATCCCACTTTTATCCTTCCGCGTATACACAACACATCAATTTACTTCTTGATACTTACGCGCACTGTCTCAGAACAGCTCACCGTCCATTTTCGAACTCTCCGACCGTTACAACACAACGACCGTTACAATACAAAACGACCGTTAACGCTCCACTCTTCTTCTCCAAATTCTCCCAACGTTCTTATTCGTTGGCTGAAACTTTTTGCTTTCGGTTGCCAGATTCCTTCTGTCGTAACAATATATACGGCGATTGTTAACAATAACAAAATCTATTGTTAACAATAACTATCGGATGGCTCAAAAATTTAAACGTAATTCTGGGAAAAATTGGATAAATCAGGAAATAATAAACTTAATAAGAAAACGAAACTCGATTTGGATTGACTACAAAAATAATAAGAGAAATAGAAATTTTAAATTACTACACACAAACTTAAAAAAACACAATCATGTCCCTTATTAGAGAGGAAAAGAAAAAATATTACTGCAAACAATTTGAGTCTTGTAAAAACAACCCAAAGCAAAAATGGAAACTCATTAACCAAATTATCAATAATAAACCTAAAATCCATAGACGATTTTATTATGAAGAATATGCCACAAGTCGCTCAAAAAAAATATCCGAACACTACAGTTGATTACAGAATTCAGAAAAAATATCTGGCAATGTTTTTTTTAGAAATTAGTGATCTGGCAACCTTTCTGGACATACACCAAGGTTGCTAGATCAGTAATTTCTAAAGAAAATCGTTGTACGTACACGAAGGTTGCCAGATCATTAATTTCTAAAAAAATGGTTGGCAGATATTTTTTCTGAATTCTGTAATCAACCATAGTGTTCGGATATTTTTTGAGCGACTGTATATACACCACTTGCCCCAATTTACACGATAGATAGATTCCCGTGAAATCACCGTGTATATTGAAACTGTGGAAAATGAAATCAACAACTAATGGGGAAAAAGGAGGTTCCGAAAATATCCTTGTTATGAATAAAACGTATATTAAAAGTTTTATTTATACATATTTATCTCAAATTTCTGTTCAGCAGTAATAATAAGCATTAATGTAACATTATTTTGTATCTTATTTGAACTGAAGTAGAAGTAGAAAGTAGTAACACTACTGAAGTAGTAGTGTTATTTGAACTGAAGTAGTGAGTTCTGGGCCAATTATCGGATTTTTACACCCCAACAGCCCAATAATTCAGTGAAGTGTTGTTAACTGCAACATTTTCCCAACAAACCCCCCTCGTGTCGTATCTTTCACGCAGAGCGTCTTTTCTAAAACCAGGTCAACGCTTATCTCTCCAAAAGTGTCCCATAGGTTAACATGGGATTCCTTAAACTTTAACATTGGCCCAGAACTCTCATTTACTACATTACTAACTGATTCAAATAAGCTTATGTTAATTTCTCAAACAATTTTCTTTTGTTCACGGGGGCGGTGGTGATTGGTCGGTAGCGCGCCAGGCTTGTAATCTGCAGTACCCAGGTTCGAGTCCCAGCAGGGTCAGCGTTGATATTTATCTGCGCAAAATCCCCCGTCTTGTCACCAAAAATCTTGCTTGGAAAGACCACCGTCCATCGGATAGGATGTTAAGCCGTTGCTCCGTCTGCGGGAGAGCCATACCCTGTGCACGTTAAAGAGCACGCTGGATGGGCTTGACGGAAAGCTATCATCTGTCTCTGAACAGCTGTCCAGTGGGTCCTCTCCCCACAAACATCTCTGAACCCTTGGTCTCCTTGTGACCTGGTCATTTAGCCCATTGTTTGCAAATTGTTTGCAAAATTGTTGTTTGCAAAAAATGTACGCACAGAGGTGAAACAACCCAAAACAACCGTTTTGCTCACAAAAAATAATCATCGTTAATGTAGACGTACGCTATGGAATTTGAAGACGAAATTTAGACGAAGGATATTTCTGAACTGAACCTAAATTGGAAATTAAACATTTGTAGCAAAATTTAGTGCTTTATTGTGTAATTTGCAGTTTAGTGTTTTGCAGTTTTGTTTATTGTAGTTATTTGCAGTTTAGTTTAGTGTGCAATTTGCAGTTTAGTTTAGTGTGCAATTTGCAGTTTTATGATATTTTATGAAACAGTATTTATCCTCTATAATAGTCTATAAAGTTAAACTTTTCCTAAAAATTAAATAGCACGATTTTTACTAATCTGTAAAATTCAGTCTAGAAGAGTCAAATCGCGCGAAAAATATCTGGCAACGATTTTTTTTAAATTACTGATCTGGCAACTTTCGTGTCACGTGACAGAAGGTTGCCAGATCACTAATTTAAAAAAAATCGTTGCCAGATATTTTTTCTGAATTCTGTAATCAGCAATAGTGTTCGGATACTTTTTTGAGCGACTGTACAAAAGTACATTTCTAGCAAGGTGATTTTCTGGGTACCTATCTATCGTGTAAATTGTGGGAAGTGGTTGGGTTGGGTTGTTTTACCTCTGAGCGGCACTTTTTTGCACACCATGGGCTAAATGGCCAGGACACAAGGACCCCGAAGACTCAGAGAAGGTTGGGGGAGGGGACCCACTGGAACAGCTGTTGGGAGACAGATGGTAGCCTCCCGTCAAGGCCATCCAGCGCGTTCTTTAACGTGCACAGGATATGGCTCTCCCGCACACGGGGCCACGGCTTAACGTCCCATCCGACGGACGGCGGTCTTTTCAAGCCCATCGGTGTCCCCTACTGACCGTGGGCAGGGCGGGGAAATTTTGCGGAGATAAATCTCAACGCTGACCCAGCTGGGACTCGAACCTGGGAACTACAGATTACGAGCCTGGCGCGCTACCGACTGAGCCACCCCGGTGGGAAATGGTGTATGTATATATATTTGAATATAATTTCTTCTGTTAGTGCACTGTCCAGTCCTGGTGTTTCTAGGCGGTCCCTAAAGTAACGCCCTTTTTTAGGAGTGTAATTTTTTTTAAAGGATTTAAACTTCTATTGAACATCAAGGGGAATATAAATTCAAGATGAAGAAAGAATAGAGATATAACTTGTTACAGATGACAATTTTATTAATATAAACAATTACCATTATATATTTATTCTTAAAAATAAATGATATTAATAAAAACCGTTTAGTTGATTTTTATTTTGGGATGACAGTCTAATAATCTCCGTTGACGCTACATCACTGCTGCTTCATAATATCTATTTTATCTTCATACATAAAAACAAAATCTTTAATCGGTGCCGTGTGAAACCGAGTCTATAATCGTGCAAAACGAAACTGGTTGCATTTTCTTGACCGGGATGTGGCTTGTTTTTCCTCTGAGCGGCAATTTTTTGCACACTATGGGCTAAATGGCCAGTTCACAAGGACCCCGAAGGCTCAGAGAAGGTTGGGGGAGGGGATCTACTGGAACAGCTGTTGGGAGACAGATGGTAGTCTCCCGTCAAGACCATCCAGTGTGTTCTTTAACGTTGGGTTGTTTTACCTCTAAGCGGTACTTTTTTGCACACCATGGGCTAAATGACCAGATCACATTGACCCCGAAGGCTCAGAGAAGGTTGGGGGAGGGGATCTACTGGAACAGCTGTTGGGAGACAGATGGTAGTCTCCCGTCAAGACCATCCAGTGTGTTCTTTAACGTTGGGTTGTTTTACCTCTAGCGGTACTTTTTTGCACACCATGGGCTAAATGGCCAGGTCACATGGACCCCGAAGGCTCAGAGAAGGTTGGGGGAGGGGACCCACTGGAACAGCTGTTGGGAGACAGATGGTAGTCTTCCGTCAAGGCCATCCAGTGTGTTCTTTAACGTTGGGTTGTTTTATCTCTGAGCGGCACTTTTTTGCACACTATGGGCCAAATGGCCAGGTCACAAGGACCCGAAGGCTCAGAGAAGGATGTGGGCGAGGACCCACTGGAACGGCTGGTAGTTTCTCGACAAAGCCATCCAGCGTGTTCCTTCTGGGTCCTTGTGACCTGGCCATTTAGCCCATGGTGTGCAAAAAAGTGCCACTCAGAGGTAAAACAACCCAACCCAAATGTAAATATTTGGTCCGGCATTGTCGGGGACCACTTAATAGGCCCATACCTCATGCCTGTTTATCTGGATGGAAGGAGTTACCGGATATTTCTGGAGGACGTCTTGCCAGAACTTTTGCATGAACAACAGGTCCCTCAGTCGCTGCGCCGTGTAATGTAGTTCCAGCATAATTGGGCCCCCGCCCATTTCAGCCATGAAATTCGTCAACACTTAAATGTGACATTTCGACAACAGTGGATCGGGCGTGGTGGTCCCGTTCATTGTCCTGCAAGATAGCCGGACCTATCATGCCTTGATTACTTCTTCTGGGGTTACACCCCCGTTGAAAGTGCTGAAAACCTTATCGCACTCCTCTCCGTAGCTGCCTCGGAAGTCCGAGACACGACAGGAATCTTCCAGAATGTACGTGATACCATGCACCGACGATGTCAGGCCTGTGTTACAGCTCGTGGTCGCAACTTCGAACACCTTCTGTGACCTCTGTGCATTTCACAAATGTACCTATTGTGATTAATAAAAAGCATTTTGTTCACTTACGTGCTCCACTTTCATTCACATCCTCTCTGCACACTAGCACATCGTTGATGCCATTACCGACCCTGCATTGCCATATGATTCCGATTTACCTTTGTGCAACCTACACCTCCCAGAAGTTTGTAACCATAAATTAAGTTGGTAACCATAAATTAAAGAAAAAAGGGAAAAATCGCGATAATTTGCCAAAAAAATTGTGTGATCCTCACCAAACTTGTTCATGTAACCAGCAAAGTAATGCCGAGTGAGCATATTGTATGCAAATTAGTATAAGTTGTGTGAATTTGCGTAATCGGATAGCGGCATCAAAACGGGAGTTTTCGAGTGAAATGTTATTTTCTGTTTTAAATGCGACGAAATACACATTTTGTAGGAATGGCCTCGAAACATCATCTGCCAAGTGAACTGTGGTAGAGAGCTATTGGCCGGCTCGAAGCGGGCTGAAGTCAGTCATACATGGCACGATGGCTGAATGTGAGTCCTTCTCTGGTCCATAGACTCTGGAATGAATTTCTTAGCACAGATTCTACGTCTCAGAGGTTTAGCCGAGGAAGGGCCAGAGTTACGACCGCAGTAAAAGACCGATATCTGCGATTAACAGCACGAAGGAGCACGACATCTACTCCCAGTCAGCTACGATCCTCTCTTGCAGCAGCCACTGAAAGGGTTGCATTAGCTCCTGCCGTGCCCAGAAGGCTTCATGTGGGAGGTCTGTACGCTAGAAGGTCAGTAATTTGTATACCCCTCACGTCACGTCACAGGAGAGAGAGGTTGAATTGGGCATGCATGCATATTACCTGGACAAAAGAGCAATGGAGGCCGTGAGGGAGGTCTGTACGCTAGAAGGCAAGTAATATGTATACCCCTCATGTCGTCACAGGAGAGAGAGGTTGAACTGGGCATGCATGCATGTTAATTGGACAGAAGACCAAGGGAGGTCCATTACTCTCCACCAATGAGTCCAGATATTGCTTGCAGAGTGATTCCAGACATTGTTTGACATGGAGAGAATGAGGTACACCTATCATCCCAGTAATATCCGTCAAAGAGACAGTTACGGCGGAGGTAGCTTGTGTGTTTGGAGTGGCATTTTCTTAGGTGGATGCACAAACTTCTTTGTTGACGAGTAGGAACCTCAATGCTCAAAGGTATAGATTAACATCCTGGACCCTTATGTACGTCTTTACGCTAGTGCAATAGGTGAAGCATTCATCTTACAAGGCGATAACGCTCGTCCACACAGAGCTCGACTAGGGGAACAATACCTTTAAGAGGAGATCAATATGCGCATGGAGGGGCCAGTTCGATCTCCCGACCTAAATCCGATTGAGCATGTGTGGGATGCTCTAGGGAGACGTGTTGCTGCCCTTAACCCGCCACTGAAACAAAGGGGGAGCTTATTACTGCTTTAAAGGAACAATGATTGTTACTCCCTAATGAGCTGATTCACAACATCATAAACAGCATGGAACATCGCTGTCGTTCCTGCATTGCTGTAATGAATACACATACTCCTTATTAAAGAACTTTGCCCATTGCATTCGTACACCTCATTTTTGAACAAGTTTCTGTAAGTGTGATTTTTTGACGAAAAATATTTCTTGTGAAATAATTTATGCCATTCTGAAACTAGAATTGTTATTCATGTTTTTATCAAACTTCATTAAAATCATTTATATAGTTTTTTGTTTATCATAAATTTTCTGAATTTCTTTAATTTATGAAAATCAGTGTATATAAATATAATAAAAATTTAAAAAAGAATCTATATCTTTTGATATGTGCTCCAAATAGTAGGAAATAAATCTATAGCATGTCGATGATGCAATCAGTCACTGAATTTCGTATTCGCTTCAAAGGAATATAGGGCGCCTATTCAACAAGATTGCCAGTGCCCTATCTTCCTTTGAAGTGAATACGAATTCAGTGACTGATTGCATCATCGGTATGCTTGAATTTTGTTTTCTATTTTTAGGCCATTACAGGAAGATAGGTATTTCTTAATTTATTTAATTTTTTTCCAAGTTCTTCTCTCACTTTCAGTTTGCTAACGATATTTAAAGCAACCTGTTTTCTTTTTATCCGTTCTTCAAATACTTAGGATCCATAATTAAAAAAATATATTTTTTTGCTCAATTAAGAGTAGAGCATAAATTATTCGTTATAAGGAACAACACCCGTCCGTCGCGGCTCCAACAACAAGAACGCTGAGCGATCGAAACGAACACGTTTGTTGAGCGTGGTGAGCAATAATATCTGTCCACCAATCGGGATTAGAAGACATGCGGATTAGCTGTAAACAGGCTTACGAGGGTTTACTGTGTTTCGAAGTTGTTATCGTCAACAAATTTAATTGGAAAGAAAATATTAATGAAGCAATAAAAGAAATTAATTGAGCAATATGTAGTTATTGGGAATGTCTTTCATATTTTGACTTTAAAATCATTCATTAAGCGCGGATTAAATGATATATTAATTATATAATAGAAAGTTCTCAAAAAATAATGGATATGCTATTGGAATGATGTCTGCCAGATGGTTTAGTGAAAAGCTCTGACGCCACGTCAAGGCACCATCCATGTCAGAGTGTTTTGCTCTAACCTGGAGAAAACCCCTCCACACACAGGCAGCTAGTGTGGAAGGAAAAAGAGGGACCAAGATGCTAAAAAGCATCTATTAAAGCATGAATCAGAATTTATTATCTGTTGAGCGAATTTAATGGAAATATTTTCCGACAGATTAAATTAAAAAATATATTAGAACTTGCTCTCATCGGTACAAGACCAGCTATAAAACATTTTTATTTATCTACTATCAACTCTCCTGCAGAACCTACGTGTAATTTTGTTACAAGGATCAACTTCTTTATTTCCGTTAACACAGATTTTGCCGCCCTATGTCTCCCGTGATATTCGTCTGCACGGTCCAAATTTCCTGCACAGCGTCCCCTGTTTGCCACAGTGATTGGTTTAAAAATCAGGTTCCCACTTAGCCTGTGGTTTCGTCTCTACACAAATTGTGACAGCTCCTGTATCACTTTTAATCTGTATATTCTATTGTTCCCTGCACTAATGGTTAGTTTTGTGTATTCTTCCCTCCCTCCGATATTTTACACAGTTTGAACACGAATGATTTAATGGTGATGCAAAGGTTATTGCTCACTCGGCGCTTTCTCTCAGAGCCCGTGGCAAACGATCGAGTATTTATTTCGTCAGATTTTGACATTCTGTTATTCCCGACGTACTTTATCGAAAGATCCCAAATCCCAATAGTCTAAATATGTAATACCATTGGAAATGTGGGAAATCTGGCAACGGCAGCAGATTTAAATGCTATTTTAACTCTTTACTTTCACAGTTAGGGAGCAGTAAATGGCAACAATAGATTTGACAGCGATTATCGTTTCCCGTAGTAATAGCATGGTACATATTTTTGCCACTAGCAAGCCCCCCTTTTGGACGTTCGACTTGATATTTGGCATTGCAATCCGGACCACAACCAGAAACATTCTCTGAAAAATTGAGGCCTCTATGTTGAATTCCCGTGAGTTATGGCTGCCACAGACACCGTCTTTTGTTATATAGATTAAAATGGGCAAATAAAATTGGGAATTTTTTTTTAAATCCACGACCCTCCTATATAACATACTTTTATTTGGTACGTAGCATGTTGCAAGTGGTCAACATCTTAGAAGAACCATTTTGACAAACATATAGAATTGAAAAACCAACAAATGATGAAAGAAAATTAAAATGTGAAAGATATTATCGGAAACTACCACTATATTTATAATACAAAATAATACAAATATATTCATTTCGTTCTATGAGCATTGGTCAATGAGAAACGATTAATTCCATTAAAACGATTAATTCCATTACAGATATGTCTTTGCGATATATCTAAAGTTTAAAAAAAATAGATTTTATTCGGAATGTAACAATCGTACATTCCCACATTCCCTAGTGAATGTACGATGGTTTCATATAACTAATAGCTTTCATTTCTTATTCAAGTTTCACTAATTTACCCTTTAAAGTTTCATCTTATATGGTAGTACGTCCGAATGATTATGTTTTTGTCCACTAATTAATTTCAATTGTTTGATTTCAAGTAATCGAAATAGGTTTCAAATGTGATCGTTTTAGTTGCACTCAAAGACTATATGTATTATAATTTTATACAAAACTAGTGGTTTAAAAAGAGCTATTAGGCATTTCCCGCAGTTATGAAAGGTGAAACTTCGATCAACCAGTCTAAAATTGTAAATGGAAATTTTATTAACAGAAGAAAATCTGATAGCAAGAAATAGCTAAAAACTACAGTTATAAGCACACCCCGTTTACCAAAGATCACCGCAGATCCGTTGAGCAAATGGAGGGAAACATGCATAAAAATTGAAGCAACTAAATTTGGCTAATATTTAATTGAATTCCATTTATTTTTATACTATATAATGTGAAATAATTTATTTATTGCGGCGAAATTACATTTAAATTTTTATGATTACTTCAAATTCGTTATTGTTGTTATTACTATTAAGTATAATTTAATATTATTACGTCAAGGCACCATCCACGTCAAAGTGTTTTGATCTAACCTAGAGAAAACCCCTCCTCCACACCTAGGCAGCTAGTGTGAAAGGAAAAAGAGGGGCTCAAGATGCCACAAAACATCCATTAAAGCCTCAAACAGAATTTATTTTTTGTTGAGCGAATTTAATAGAAATGTTTTGTAGAATCTAGCGTTAATCATCGTTACAAACCCCGCGATAAAACATCATCTTTTCTCTCTAACCAACCCTCCCGTAGGACCTTCGCGTAATTTTGTTACAAGGAAACTGCATTGTCATCTTCTGCCAACATCTCCGTGCATCAGACCATCTTTGAAGTCATCCTCATTGTGGACATATCCGGAATCTTGCAACTGGCCTCTAAGTGGTACGTATGGGAGACAATGTTATATCTGGAAAAGTTCCTATGGGAAAACAATTCACAGAATACACATGCACACATCTAATTCTAAAGAAGACATGATCAACGAAAGACCAAAGCAGACTTGTTATTCATTTAGATAAACATGTCTAAGTAACAACTATTGCACTTCGGCACCGCAACCGTCCTTTCTACGAAGGACTTTTCACCCAACTCACACTTTCCACCCAACTCTAGGATTATCCCTGCTCCTCCAGTTATCTGAAAATAACTTATTCCTTAATCTAAGTTTATGGACAGATATAAGCCATCCAGGGGATGCTCTCCTATAAATGTGATTAAAATGGGTCCAATAATTGAAAATTATTTATAGACGAACCTTAATTGTCAGCCATATTCATATTCTTCCCTTCAGGGGCACTTCTGGATCCTGATGACTCGTACCGGAACTTGCGGAGAATATTGCCATCTGAACGGAAATAACACGCACAAAACATTAAAGGAATAGCTGATTTGCTTGGCATATTTCAGAACATTAACAAAACTAGGATTTTCATTTTTTTTTAACAAAAACCCTGAAAAATATACACGCTTTATGTAAATGATTTTATTGTTCGAAAATTAAGAAAATGAGAAGTTCTTATTAATAAGAAGAGCAAAGCGATTTAAGTATTAGAAAAATATGGTTAACTATTATTTATTATTTTTAATTGGCACTACATATCAACCAAATGAATGGAGAAAGAACAGCCAACGAAGAGTTACCCAAAGAGATTTTACACTTATAATGATGAGAGATGAAAAAATATATTTAATTTAAAAAGGTGACGGCAATTATGAAACATGAATGGAAACTATATTTTAAAGTATCAACAGTTGTTAAATCTGTTCAAAGTTAGATACATTCCCCAAAATTTAAAGGGAACATTTCTTTACGTTCGAGTAAATTTTCCAACATTGAGCTAAATGGCAGTTGGGTTGTTTTACCTTCAAGCGTCATTTTTTGCCATAATTAGCTAAATTGCCAGGTCATAAGGATCCCGAAGATTCAGAGAAGGTTAATATGTTAGTTGAACATCTGTTAGAAGACAGTTGATAACCTCCCATCAAGGTCATCCAGTGTGTTCTTTAAAGTACAGAGGGTATGGCTCTGCTGCACACTGAGCCACGGCTTTATGTTTCATCCAACGGACGGTGGCATTTCCAAGACCATTGGTGTCCCCCTACTGAACGACGGCAGGGCGGGAGTTTTGCGGAGGTAAACCTCAACCTTGACCCAGCTGGGACCCGAATCTGGGAACTGCAGATTACGAGCCTGGCGCGGTTTCACCTGAACCACCCTTGCTCAGTAAATAGCAGTAGCTAGGGACGGATTAACATAATGCTCGTATAATTGCTCGTATAATAGCATATCGAATTCATACAATCACTTAACCGCAGCAACATAATAACCACTTGCTCAAGGAGGGCCTCACTTTTAAGTGAAAAAATACCTAAAAATTATTTGAAATGTTCGAATGGAAGAGAGAAAAAGGCAGAAAGATGAATAATATAACGACATATTAATAAAAGAACAATGTTTTTGTAATCCGGCAACAAAACCGAGGCATTATTCCGCGAACAGTGGTATACGAATGCAATATTCCGCGAAAAGTGGTATGACATTGCAGCATTTTTAGCAAGGGAGATTGCTAGCAAAAACAAGAGCAATGAAATTTACATTCAAAGCCATTTTAACCAACGGTGAGTTACACTTTGATGAGCAATTAAGATGATGATGAGCCTTTAACCGATTAAATATTTAGAATCGAGACTTATTTACATATTTGAAATTTATTTTTCTCATACGCTACGAAATATAAAACAATTATATGTATTTCCCTCGCGACATATATTTTCTATAAATTATTTTACCATATGAATATAGTTTTGCATTACCGTATTATTACCGTATGAGAATACTTTTGAGGACAATTATATTTTTGATTTCATTAACAGTTTTATTCTGTGGCAAACAGCTGCTTGAGGCGGTATTTATTGATTATTCTGTAATACAGTAAAGTGTGAATCTGTAGGTGTTGAATTCGGCACTTCAAATGTAATGCCAAACTTAAGGTCTGTGTTATCGGGGAGTTTTCGAAGGACTAAAGGACAATCCACAACTTCCGTTACCATCTAAGTCAAACGAAACAATGATTGATTAGATATAAAATTGAGTAAATTGAAGTCAGAGAAAGAATTGATTTCGTACCTTGTTGCCGAAGAACAGAGTATGTTGCTGTTGAGGTAAAGTCCAGCACGATCCTTCCTAAATGATATGGCTGAGGTGAAAGATGACCTTTCGATGGAAAGATGTTAGAAGAGGAAGTCGCCTTGCACTCAAAGGAAATTAGCACCGGAAATTCTAAACAATTCATTTTATTAGCCTAATAAACCAAATTGACAATGGATTCTGTTTGGTGTTTATGGAATTCTTTCGAAACAATCGAACGCTAGATATGAATCTGTGAGAATATTTGTGAAGAATTACACGAGTATTTCTAATATTTTTCGTTACTTCTTAAAGTCATTCCTAATCTTGCTACAAAAAATAAAAATTAATTTGAGATGATTAATTTCAAAGTTATGCTTATTTACTTATGATTTCTAGTGTTGATTGGTATAACCCAATGTTACTAAAATTAGAAATAGATTCTTCTTCATCAAACAACACTGCAATTTGAGTCTTTAAAAATATATTAAAGATATTTTACTTTGAAATATTTATTTAAAAAAGGGAAAAGAGCACGGCAATTTTTTTTTTCGATAGGCGACTTAACAATATTCGAAGGCGGATCCAGGAATAATGGCACTCAAATCCAAAAAACTGCCCAAACTTGAACCAGAAGTAGAAATTCTCTTTTTGTGTAGTAACGCATGCTTGGAGAAACTGTCAAGATTTGTCCGAACAGACTCTGTAACTGCTTTTATTACCTATCTTCCTCTTGCTCTTCGCTTGTCATTTGTCGGTTTGTGTGCTTTTCACACAAAAAGTTGTTCCATCATATCTTTCAGACGCCAAGCTCAAACTAAATTATTTTGTGTATCAAACCAAAGCTTACAACGCGAGGAATGTCACAGGCTATAAAAAAAAAACATCCCCTCCCGCCCATGTTCCCTTCTCCCCTAAAAAAGGTGAAATATGAAAACCATTGTTCCGCTATATCTTCCGAACGTGAGGACCTAAAATTAGGAGTTATGTGTCAAATGAAAGTTGATATGAGAATCGTCGTAGACTATTTCCAAATTTCCCGCCTCCCACCATTTTCCTCCCTCAAAAAGGGGGCTGATTTTCGCGGCAGGTTATATTATTTAATATAATTTTATTTATTATAATAGAGAGCCCTTAACGAGTTACGTCTCAAATTAAACGTTGTGACGTCTTCAATCTCATGGTCTATTTTGAACACGACTCCAAAAATTGGAAGAGGAAAAATGTTACCAATGTTTATGAATCATATATCATATCAAAGTTTCTGAAGATTGATGTATTTAGTAATAAAAATATAAATAAATTAAAAATGTTAATTACCTATCTTCCAGTATGGGCCCTAAAAAGTAGAAAATGAACCTAGAGCATATCGAGGTGCAATCAGTCATGAAATTCGCATTCACTTCAAAGGAAGATAGGGCGCCGGCGATCTTGTTGGGTAGGTAAATAGGACTAACAAGAGCTTTTATTTAACACCTAACTCGTAATTGTAGGTCCTCGCGTTCGTAAGATATCATCATCATTTTCAAGCAGCCATGGGCTACGGAGGTCCAACCACATTGTGCAACTTAGTTTTCCAAACATGTGTGTCCTCAGCTACATCTGCTGCATCTGGCCACTATAGACCAATTTTAACAAAATTCTGTTTGACATTTCTGCTCCCCCTGCATCCCAGAACTTCCCCTCTTTCTGAGGCCTTTAGGCACACTGTTCATGACCCTATTCGCTAATCTACAGTTATCCATACTGGTAATATGGCCAAACCAACGGAGTCTCTCTCTGCACAATATGCTTCTCAAAGGAGGTTGCCGACTTCTTTGCCTAACCACATCGTTATTTAAAACAAACTTAGGTGGTTCACACAACAAACCGTTGTGAACCACCTAATACCCAGATACTGCGCAAGCACCCAGACTCAAAAGCATCAAGTTTCCTGTTATTTTGCTTATAATGCGTTCAAGTTTCACTACCGTAACTAACCCTAGAAAGAGCCAAACTGGTATATCGCCTTTCTCCGCACTCTTCATATATTCTTAAAAGTTCTGTCAGCAATCCCTATTCGTCTGCTAATCTCATGCTGTACACCAGTATCTGATACATAGCTCCCAAGAAAATTCAACTGAGACACCTGTTCAAGAGTGCCACCACTCAGATTAATTGAATCACAGCCTGCCTGACCAATTTTCATCACTTTAGTTTTCTCTCTGTTCATCACCAAACCTACTCTGCTATCAGTCTCATCAACAGCTCAAAATGAAAGAATTTCCCAAAAGGGCTAAATCATCAGCATAATCGAAGTAAGAAATTTTCTTATCTCTAGACCACTTAAGGCCAAAATCCTTCCCTTGCAGTGAATTTTCCATAACATAATCAGTAACTAAACTAAAGAGAAAAGGAGACAATATGCACCCTTGTCGAACACCAGATCATCTTCATCCTCCTCCTCCTCCTCCTCAAGCAGCCATGGTTCTACGGAGGTCCAACCACACAGTGCAATTTAGATCTCCAAGGAAGTCTGTCCTGAGCTACATCTGCTGCATCATGCCACTGAACATCAATTCTAATAAGGTCCTGTTTGACATTGTCTGTCCACCGCATCCTTGGTCTCCCCCTCTTTCTGAAGCCAATCTATAATTATCCATACGGGCAACATGGCCAAACCAATGAAGTCTCTCTCTGCACAATATGCTTCTTAAAGGAGGTTGCATAATCTCATGCCGCACATCACCAGTATCTATTACATAGCTCCCAAGATAATTAAACTGTGCACCTGCTCCAGACTGCAACCATTCAGATTAACTGAATCACAGCTTGCCTGACCAATTTTCATTACTTTAGTTTTCTCTCTGTTTATAACCAAACCTACTCTACCACCAGTTTCGTCAACATCTCGAATGAAAGAGTTCATCTCATCAACATCATTTGCCAAAAGGACTAAATCATCAGCATAATCTAAATCAGAAATTTTCGTATCTCCAGCCCATTTAAGGCCAAAATCTTTCCCTCAAAGTGAATTTCGCATAACATAATCAATAACCAAGCTAAAGAGAAAAGGAGACAAAATGCACCCTTGTCGAACACCAGAAGTAATGCTAAATCAATTGCTACAAGACTTACCAACTCTCACACACGACTCAGTGTTCTAAACAGTTCTCAAGAATCTGCCTGAGTGAAACATCTGATGTACCCATCCCCTACCACTTCTGAATCCTCATTACTCATCACGCAATTCTCCGTCAACTAGATTCTTAATTCTATTAAGCACAATCATGCAAAGAACTTTACCTGGAACAGAAAGTAGGCTGATACCCTTACAGTTTTCACAAAAACTGCTATCACCTTTATTAAAAATAGGGATAATAATAGTTCTAGTAAAATCCTTAAGAACAATGCTTTTATCTTAAAAGACCTTTGAAATTTTCGTCATCCATGTGGTAACAGAAACATTCTAGCTCTAAGCATTTCTTAAAAGGATCATCCTGGGGATTTATGTAGTTTAAGTTTAAAAATAGCCAAAATAACTTCAGACTGTGCTATAGGGCCAACATTAAAGCCAGTATGCATCTATCATCATTACGAAAAACAGGAGTAGAATTACCACATTGTTTTGAACATCTCTGAAATGCTCAGCCCACCTAGCCATGACAGAATCCTCACCTTCTATAACCTTACCTTGTTTATCCTTCAGTCCTGTAGAAACCGTGTACATCCCTGTCCGTTTCTTCCCTTGCGAATCATTTACGTAGGAAGATATTCGTAAGATATAGCGGAACAATATTTTTCATATTTCCCCTTCTTTAATGAGGAACAAAGGATGGAGGCGAAAATTTTTTATAGCCTATGACATTCCCAGCTTCACATTGTTTTCATTTGACGCATAACTTGTTTCTTGCTATGTTACATATAACTTGTTGCTTTCTTTCCAGAAAAAGCTTGTTGCTTTTCTTTGTTTTTCTAACAAAGGAGAAATGGGAAAATTTTTCCGCTAATTCTCCAGAATGCGAGTGCCGAAAGTAATAAGCTATTCATCAAATGAGAGCTTGTGACGAGGGCAGTGTCATTGGCTATAAAAATTTGACCCCTCATGTTTCTTCCCTTCTGAAAAGCGCAAATATGAAAAAGATTGTTCCGCTATATCTTCGGAACACGAGCCCGGAAGTAACAAACTTTGCGTCAAACGAAAGCTCGTGGGGCGGGGTGTGTCATAAGCTACACAAAATTGACCTCCCCTGCCCTCCTCCCTCCTCAAAAAAGGGGAAATATGAAAACGATTGTACTTCATTACTCCCTCAACCCGAGTGCTTAAAGCAACAAGTTGTATATCAAACGAAAGCTCGTGACGTTTGGAGTGTTGTGGTAAATAAAAATATAGCTCTTTGCTTTCTTCTGCCCTAAAAATCAGGAAATGTGAAGGTTCTTCTTCTGCTCTATCTACTGAACGCAACGGCCTAGAGTTACCAGTTGTCAGATGAAAGCTCATAAAATGAACGTCGTAAACTACTTCCAATTTTGTCCCCACCATCCTCGCCCATCCTTTGATAAGAGCATGTGGAGCGGATCTTCGCCATGCTACATCTCATATTAAAGCTTGTGATGTCCCCAATGTCCTGGCCTACTTCAAACACGACCAAAAAACAGGGAGAGAAGAAATATGGTCAATGTTTATGAGTCATATATAGATAGATTGATAGATTTATTCTCAGAATCTGTAGATACATTACATTTACTTCTACATGTTTTTACCTTACAATTACAACGAAATATATACAATCTTGCATATCCTATATGCAAAATTTTGACGCATTACATCTTTTTTTATATATGTATATTCTTCTTTACATCGTTTCTTCACAAAAAATCATATTTTCATTCGTACCAATATATATGAATATCTAATATTATATTTCATTAATGTTTTATAATTTTACGTACATTTTTCAGTATAAATCTGAGAAAAAATGTTGAATCTTCAACGAGAATAAAACACTCGCATTTAGAAAAAAATTAATAGTTATGTTTTAATGAAAAGACAACATTATTCCGTTTCACATATTTGTCATATTTTCCTAGCTTCAGATAAAAATCGTAAAATAAATATTAACCAATTTAAAAGTTCAAAAACTGCAGTTAAGAATAAATGAAAAGAAAAACTTTATTTAGTAGAAAACAAAAATAAAAATAAAATAATATATTTTATGTTTATTATTAGAGCACTTTAATAGCAACTTTGCGGCTAATGAATTTATAATACATTTTATTTTTTTCCTTCTTTTTTTCTAAAACATAATCTCAGTATTTTCTACACTTAAAATCCATTTTCTTAAATCCTTAAAGAAAATGTTATTACTCCTTATTCCTTTCCTTTCTAATGTCCGAAGGTTTGAACATTAAAATTCTTCCTTATGTATTTCAGTACTTGAAATACATATAAATTCCTTATTTGTAAAATACCGAATTCATTATATACATTTCAACGCTTTCAAATTTTCTCAGTTTCATCATGCATCTAATTATGTGATTCTGCACATAGAGTAATAGTGTGAACTCCACCCTCAAATGAAAGTTTCAAAATGTGCGCAGTCGTATCAGAATAATATGACCACGTGAGCACAATGGCAGAGGTATTGATTTGACGGACGTTCAAAAAGGAATGATCATCGGCTACTGCGCCAAGGGTGGAAGCATCTCGGAAACAGAAAGACTTCGTGTGCTGATCGCAAGTTGCTGCAGTAAGGGTGGTACGAAGAATGGACCGCTGGCACACCGATTACTTCCAGACGTCATAACTGTGGTGTCCCAAAGGCCATCGGCCCCAGAGGAGAACGTCGCCTCCATAGACTGGTAAAGGACAATCAACGCGCAACAGTGCAGCAATTGACCACTCAAATGAACGCTGGGGAACCCAGGTACGTGTCCCCAATAACAGTAGAGCGAACCCTGTTACGCATGGATCTCCGGAGTCATTGCTACATAAAGGCATCCACGTTAACCAAGGTCTATCAGCAACGACGCCTGCAGTTCGCACAGGACGACTGTCATTGGACAGTGGAAAAAGCTTGCCTTCTCCGATAAATCTTCTACTCCAGGAAAGGACTGGTTTCTACTCCACAGAATTGACGGGCAATGGCGGATACGACATCAGACACGCGAGAACCAACACTGGGACATGCTTGTTGGTTAAGTACAGGCTGCCAGTGGCAGTGTGCATGTCTGGTTGATGTTTTCCTGGTATGACCTGGGTCCGCTGGTACCAATGGATGGCTCCCTGAACGCCAATGGCTACCTGTTCATACACGCTGACCACATGGTAGAGGTTTACTCTGGTTTTTGGAGGTTTACCCTGGTGGTGATGGTATTTACCAACAGGACAATGCACCCTGCCATGTCGCTAAGGTGGTGCGTGACTGGTTCCAGGAACACGACAGCGATGTCTCCGTTCTCCCTTGGCTGGCGAAATCGCCCGACATCAATCCCGTAGAGCACTGTGGGACCATTTGGATCGACAGGTTTGGCATGCGGGCCCACTCCACGTCATTTCCGGAACCTCTGTGCTCTGCTGAAGTCCGAATGGGTATATGTGCCTCTGGCAACCTTCCAGGGCTTCATCGCGTCCATGCCACGCCGTCTCGCCACTGTCATCCGGGACTCGGAAGGCGTGCCTGCGGAAGCGAAGCCACTCCATATTGCGTGCCCCGGAAGTCCGAGACACGCCAGGAATCTTCCAGAATGTACGTGATTCCATGCGCCGACGATGTCAGGCTTGTGTTTACAGCTCATGGTCGAAACTTCGAACACCTTCTGTGACCTCTGTGCATTTCACAAATGTTCCGATGGTGTAATCACAATAGGTACATTTCACAAATGTACCTATTGTGATTAATAAAAAGCATTTTGTTCACTTACGTGCTGCTCTTTCATTCACGTCCTCTCTGTACACTAACACATGTTGATGCCGTTACCGACCCTGCATTGCTATATGATTCCGATTCGCCTTTCTGCAACCTACCCCTCCCAGACTGAATCACCCTGTATATTTAATTCGAACAAGGATTATTTCGCTTTGGTCCTACTTGGGTCAGCTTTCAAATTTATCTCCGCTCCCCCCCCCCTCCCCCTTGCCCTTGGTTAGTAGGGTACACCTATGGGCTTGCAAAGGCCGCATTAAGACGTGGTACGTATGTGGGAGAGTCATACCCTGTGCACTTTAAAGAACACACTGGAAGGCCTTGATTGGCGGCTGCCATGTCTCCTGACAACTGTCCAGTGGATTCCTTCCCTTCAGCTTTCGCTGAGCCCTCGGAGTACTTGTGACATGATCATTTAGCCCATTGTGAGCAAAAAAAATGCCACTCAGAGGTAAAACAACTCAAATTGGTCATGTGCCAGTCTCTCTAGCATTTCATGTAATTCACATTTGCTTAAAAAAAGTTTGTATGATATTAGCTTAGTGTTAGGGATCTATCTATTGCCCTATTTGAGTAAAAAAGAATGTTATTTTAAAGCGTGTTGGGTTGGGTTGTTGTACCTCTGAGCGTCACTTTTTTGCACACCCTGGGTTAAATGGCCAGGTCACAAGGACCCCGAAGGCTCAGAGATGGTTGGGGGAGGAGACCCACTGGAACAACTGTTGGGAGACAGATGGTAGCCACCTGTCAAAGCCATCCAATGTGTTCTTTAACGTGCATAGGGTATGGCTCTCCCGCACACGGGCCACGGATTAACGTCCCATTCCGACGGACGGCTGCCTTTTCAACCCCACCGGTGTCCCCTACTGACCGTGGGCAGGCGGGGAATTTTGCGGAAATAAATCACAACCCCGACCCAGCTGGGACTCGAACCTGGGAACTACAGATTACGAGCCTTGCGCGCTACCGACCTTGCGCGCTACCGGCTAAGCACAGTTCTGAGGTCTGCATTTTTAAGTCGTGTAAGTGTGGTATTATATGTATGGACATGATATTAATTAGCCTTCAATAACCGTTCTTAAAGGAAATTCTTCGATTTGGCATGCTTTACCAATAAACGGCACTATTTTCTGCACGAAATGGGCTAAATGGCCAGGTCACGACAGAGAACAATTAGCTGGCATAGAGGGACGACTTATTACCACTTCATGCAGCGCTGACTTTAGCATCCGGCCATAAATCTCATTTTCCCACTAATTTTTAAAGTGGGTGGTGGATCCTGGACTTGCTGCACTGGTGGGCCTCTGTTGAGGGAGAGTCTGCTGTTGTGTTTTCTGTTTGCTTCTGGGTTGCCAGCTCCAAGTGAAGAGAGGCATGGGATACCTTATATCAGCTGGTGGATAATCCTAATCAGAGGCCATCGCAGGTACCTGAACCTTACTTTGCTAGTTGGGCATCGTCAAGCCTAAACTGGAGTAATGTGTCTCAGGCAGGCCATGTGGCTCTTGAAAAGTCCACTTGAAAAGGTGGTGCCTGAAGTTCCTACCAGCATCGTGACTTCAGCATTTAGCGGAGGAGGAACAGGTCTTTGCCCCATGCCTACGATCAGGGGGCTGTTTGATATTGTTGGCCCTACCAATCTCAATAAACCTAATTTCTTTAAAAAACCTACTAATCATTTTCTCTCTGCAGGAACGTGGAACGTGAGGACATTACATAGAGATTATTCTCTTGATGTCCTCATGCAGGAATTCCAGCGCTATAACCTAGATATTCTAGGCTTGCAAGAGACCAGATGGACAGGTAAAGGTGAGAGATACTTAAAAATAACTTTAAATTTCTCTTTACAGGGAGGGAGGATGGAAAGCATCACCAAGGCGTGGGTCTGCTGCTCAGCAGACATACTAGTGATGCTCTTCTTGGATATGAGTGCATTAATGAAAGGTTTCTTACAGCAAAATTTCAGACAAGCATTAAAGACTTGAATGTTATCTGCTGTTATGCCCCCACTGAGGATGCTGATGAGGATGAGAAAGATAGGTTTTACAAACAACTTCAGGATATTTTGAATTCTGTCAAGAAAGGAGATATTACCCTTATTCTAGGTGACTTCAATGCCAAAGTTGGTACTGACTCTGATCTTTGGGGAGGGGTGATAGGCCCTTTTGGTATTGGTAGCTGCAATGGCAACGTCTCCTACAGGTAAGTAAACTCAATGGTTTCAGAATAACTAACACATATTGCAAACACTGCGACATACATAAATACACATGGGTTTCACCTGATGGGCTGCATAGGAATATGATTGATAATATATTAATTAACAGCAAATGGGCTAGTTCTGTTAGAAATACCAGGGCTTATAGGGGAGCTGAAATTGGATCTGACCATTACCTTGTTAAAAGTGTCTTGCAACTTAAACTTAAAAAGTGTGCTAGGGTTAAAAAATTTACCTTTAATACTGAAGCTCTGAAAGACCCAGTTATAGCTAAAGCTCACCATGATAGGATACTTAGTCATTATGACAGTCATGGTTTGCTTAATACTGAAGTTGAGGAAGAATGGGACCATTTTAAACAGGCTTTTTTGGAAACTAACAGTACTCTTCTAGGGAAAAAGGAGCAGAGGAGACAGAATTATCTGAATGATAAGGCACTTGAGCTTATTTCAGAAAGAAGGAACTGCAGGAATGTCCTTAATCAGTACCCTACTAGTCCTAGTAGAAAGCATTACAAAGAACTTAATACACGTGTAAAGGATCAGTTAGCTATTGATAAGAATCTTTGGCTTGATGGCCTGGCTGACAAAGCTGAGGAAGCAGTTAGACAGCACAACAGCAGAGAGCTGTACCAGATAGTTAATGTTTTGTGTGGTAGAAAACGAACAGGTATACAGGGATTGAAGGATAAACAAGGTAAGGTTATAGGAGGTGAGGATTCTGTCATGGCTAGGTGGGCTGAGAATTTCAGTGATGTTCTAAACAATGTGGTTAATTCTACTCCCATTGTTTGCAATGATGATAGATGCATTGTTGGCTTTAATGTTGTCCCTATAACACAATCTGAAGTTAGTTTGGCTATTTCTAAACTTAAACTTCATAAATCCCCAGGGGTGGATGAAATTACTACGGAAATGCTTAGAGCTGGGAATGTTTCAGTTACCACATGGATGACTGAAATTTTGAATAACTTTTATGATAAAGGCATGGTTCCTAAAGATTTTACCAGAGTTATTATTATCCCTATTTTCAAAAAAGGTGATCGCAGTTCTTGTGATAACTATAGGGGTATCAGCCTACTCTCTGTTCCAGATGAAGTTCTTTCCATGATTGTGCTTAATAGAATTAAGAATCTGGTTGAGAGGCAATTGCGTGATGAGCAATGTGGATTCAGAAGTGGTAGGGGATGTGTAGATCAGATATTTTCACTTAGGCAGATTCTTGAGAAACGTTTAGAGTTTCAGAAACCTTCGGTTGCTAGCTTTGTTGATTTCAAAAATACTTTCGACTCTGTTGATCGTCATAATTTGTGGTTGATTGTGAAATCATATGGTATACCAGACAAGTTAGTTAACATAATGAAAGCTCTCTATAATAACACTGAGTCATGTGTGAGAGTTGGTAAGTCTTGTAGCAATTGGTTTAGCATTACTTCTGGTGTTCGACAAGGGTACATTTTGTCTCCTTTTCTCTTTAGTTTGGTTGTTGATTATGTTATGCGAAATTCACTTCAAGGGAAATCTTTTGGCCTTAAATGGGCTGGAGATACGAAAATTTCTGATTTAGATTATGCTGATTATTTAGCCCTTTTGGCAAATGATGTTGATGAGATGAACTCTTTCATTCGAGCTGTTGATGAGACTGGTAGTAGAGTAGGTTTGGTTATAAACAGAGAGAAAACTAAAGTGATGAAAATTGGTCAGGCAGGTTGTGATTCAGTTAATCTGAATGGTTGCAGTCTTGAGCAGGTGTTACAGTTTAATTATCTTGGGAGCTACGTAACAGATAATGGTGATGTGCGGCATGAGATTAACAGACGAATAGGGATTGCTGCGGGGACTTTTAAGAATCTATGGAGATTGTGGAGAAATATGCGTATACACCTAAAGACTAAAATTAGACTGTATAACAGTTTGGTTCTTTCTAGGGTTAGTTATGGTAGTGAAACTTGGACACTTTGTAAACAAGATAACAGGAAACTTGATGCTTTTGATTCTAGATGCTTACGCAGTAATTTGGGTATTAGGTGGTTTAACTTTGTAACTAATGATGATGTTAGGCAAAGGAGTCTGCAACCTCCGTTAAGCAGCATATTGTGCAGAGAGAGACTGCGCTGGTTTGGCCATGTTGCCCGTATGGATAATTATAGATTGGCGAATAGGGTTATGAACAGTGTACCTATAGGCCTCAGAAGGAGGGGGAGACCTAGGATGCGGTGGGCAGACAATGTCAAACAGGACCTTGTTAGAATTGGTGTACAGTGGCCGGATGCAGTAGATGTAGCTCAGGATAGATATGCTTGGAGAATTAAACTGCGCGGTCTGGTTGGACCTCCGTAGCCCATGGCTGCTTGATGATGATGATGTAGATGATGATGATGATGATCTTGATTTGCAATTATATATCTGACTACCATTTGCTTTTTTTATCCTCTTTTACCAAAAAAAGGGACAGAAAAATTGATTTATTAATATTGTAAAAAAAAAATACCTCCTGAAGCACCTGCTTGCCACAGAGGTTTGACAGGAGCCTGTCAGTTTAATACGCCATAGTAGGGAAGGGATTTAGTGAGGATGGCGGGTCCTACAGCAGTTTTTTTTCCCAACTGCACGCGTTGTCCCAGGTGGTCACCCTCCCAGGTATTGACCGCGCCCAAAGCTGCTTAACTTCGGTGATTGGACGAGAACCGGTGTTTTCAGCTTGGTACTGCCGTTGGCATATTGAATAATCTAAAATTAACTCTGATTTTTTTTATAAAACTAACAGTTACTTGTGTTGTTTTAAAATAATATAATAGATTAATTTTCGAAACGGAATTTAATAAAAAATAAAAAATATTAAAATAATAAAATAGACTAATTTTCGAAACGGAAATGGTTAAGTTGTTGCTCTGTAAAAGCGCTACTGTCGTAATTGTGTTGCAATGCGCATGCTCTCTGTGTTTGCTTAATATCTGGGTCACAACGACCCATGACAAATCCGACTTGATTAAAAAGGAGAGAAGATAGGAGGGTAATTAAATATGCATAAAAATATAACTGATTTAATTTGTTGAAAATTTCAGTAAATGCTTTTTATTTCAAAACTAACTAAAATAATGTAATATATTTATTAGCATTTTATAACAATCTCAAATATTTTTAAAAATATGTAACTACCAGTTGGATATTTAGATATATAAATATAAATAAAACTGATATATATATATGTGTGTGTGTGTGTGTGAGAGCATGTGTGTATATATTCCAAAATTAGGTGTTCTGTTACTTCAGTGTCCAGGCCTGTTGTTGTTGTTATTTGCATCTCCCCAAATGAATACTCCCGAGATCGAAAAAATTGTTTGATCTCAGACTCATTCAGTCATAATTAAAGAGTGATCTTTTATGTTTTCATATTTTTCCTTCCTTTTTCTTTTTTATAGTTTGTCAATTAGATCAATATCTCTAAAGTAAGAGATTAATAATTTATACAAAGTCCCTTTTAGCTGATTTTTGGGTGGTTCTAAGATAGATTTGAAATTATATTGAATTATATTGTATTTATAGAAAGTTTTTTTTTTGGGGGGGGGGGGGGGGGCAGGGAGGTGAGAATCGACTGGCTAGCTGTTTGGAGACCTGATAAGCCATCTAACATGTGGTTTTACATGCATAGTGTATGGCTCTCCTGCATAAGGGATCAATGTTTAATGTTTCATCAGATGAACGGTGGTTTTCTGAGCCATTGTCTCTGTCTTCTTTATTTCCTTTTCTATTTCCTTTTTATGAAAGTGAGGTGTCTTTTTCCTGTTCTTGGAGAGTGGGAAAACACTCCTTCGAATCAAACTGTAAGCAACCGAATTGATAATTCTTTTTCTGTTTTTCCAAAACGGACTAAGCCAATACACACAAGAACAGAAGCCACTAAACCAAGTCACAGGACGGACCAAGTCACAAGACGGAATCGACATTACAGCTTTGCTGTAAACTTATATTTGCTTGAGAATATTGAACTAATTAGATTTGAACAAAAATGTGGTGGAAATGTTAGAAACCCTGAACTACAGGATTTTTTAAAGAAAATAAAAGTATTCTTTGCAATAAATTACCGTATATTTCCGCAGATAAGACGACCTTCAGATAAGACGAGGTATAAATTTTCGTCAAAGTTTTATAGTTTTAGCATATATCTCTCCTATAAGACGACCCCAAACTATCAACGGCCTATGAATTTAGTTTAGTTCAAAAAGTGTGGGATTTCTAATGCTATGGATGGCACTGAGGACGATTTGTTATGGGATACTGATGACGAAGCGGAAATCGACTCGCTAGGTACAGAATGGGACCCATATGACGAGCTTCTCAACAACGAAAGTGAGGATGTACTTGAGGAGCTATTTGCCTTAGATGATGAAGGTGAGGATGTTGCAGGATTTTAAATACATTGGTGAGGGATTTGTTTTATTTTATAATGGTTTCAATTTATATAAATTTCAATCTAATTTTTTTTGGATCTGTCCTATAAGACACCCGGATTTTGGGGGCCTTTTTTATGATTCAACTATCGTCTTATCTGCGGAAATATACGGTATTTAAGATTGTTCTTAAAGTTTTTGAAACATTGAACACAGTACGAAAACATTTAATAAATTCACGTTTAAAAGTAAAGTGCTTAATAGTCACACGTGTTCTGTCAAATCCTGTAATATTTACAATTAACATTTCATATGTTTTTTAATTAGTTCATTACGGTTACATTTATTTAAAATTTAAAAAAATCTAAAAATATTATGTTGCTTTATCATTGTGTTAATATATATTATTAAACCAATTATTTTTATTAATATTTACCTCCCATAAACTAGTATTGCCCAAATGTGAGATAAAATAAATAAATAAATACCCCCTCAAGCAGCTGCTTGCCACAGAGGTCTGACAGGAGCCTGTCAGTTTATATGCCACAGTAGAAGATCTGAGAGGATGGCAGGACCTCAGCAGAAAACAACACGAACATCCATGCCTTACCCGGGGCTCGAAAATTTAATATTCTACATTATAAATCAAAACTATTGTAAATTAAAAATTTGCTGCTGTTAATTTTATTAAACCTTAGTATTAATAAATAATATCAGAGCATTTAAAACTTTGCGCTATAGACAAGCTGCAGAGATGCCTTAATGAGGTGGAGGAGTGATACGATAAATGGAAGGTCAAGAAAAATTCTGTAAAGAGCACTGCCATCCTCTTTAGTGGAAAACTTATTAAAAACCCAAAACGTTTAAATTTTTTAAATAAACCAATTGAATGGCAGAAGACCATCAAATACTTGGGTATAATCCTACATCAAAAGCTCAAATGGGATCCTCATATTCATGATATTATCACTAAAGTCAATACAGTGAGATGTCAACTACGACCTCTCCTTCGGAGAAATGCTATCTTGATGACTGACCATAAATTATTATTGTACAACAGGAATCGCAAGGAGGAAGTTGTACTTGCTCGGCTCCGCTTAGGTCACTCGTTTTTAACACACTCTTTTCTTCTTAAGGCGGACGCTGAACCTAAGTGCGAGTTTTGTGACACCATTTTAACTGTTAAACATATTTTACTCAATTGCCCTGCTTTTAACCTTGACCGACGTTTATTTTTTTACCTTTCACGATTTTACGTCCAAGCCACTTACACTCGGACATCTTTTATCTGATGATTTACTTTTAACTCCTGTTTTCGAATTTTTACGCTTTACCGGTTATTTTACTCGTTTATGAATTTTTACTCTTTCCCGGATTTTTTACTTGTGTTTTACCTGTTGTTTTTTACATAGGTCTTATACACCCATTGTTATTGCTGAGTTTACACTCTTTGCTTTCTTTTATTCTTTTTTATACTCCTCGTTTTTATGCTGTGTTGTTTCTGTCTATTTTAAATTTGGTTGTGGGTTCCATGTCTTTTACCCTTTTTATCGTTTGTTTGGCGCAATATAGCCTTAGTTGCTATTGCGCCAAAAAAACCGAACAACCAACCAACCAATTATTGTACAACATGGTCATTCGTCCGATAATAACTTATGCTTCCCCTATTTGGGCAAACACCGCCTCCACGAATATTACGAAAGATTCAGGTCTTGCAAAACAAAATATTGAGATCTGCTGTCGATGCCCCTTAGTTTGTTACTAACAGACAACTTCATAAAGACTTGAGCAAAAAGGTTTTTTGAGGCTGTTAAAAACAATCCTAATGA
The DNA here is from genome assembly GCA_038380435.1 of Ryuthela nishihirai. Lineage (NCBI taxonomy): Eukaryota > Metazoa > Arthropoda > Arachnida > Araneae > Heptathelidae > Ryuthela > Ryuthela nishihirai. Next base: position 81,102,050 of record JAWZYU010000003.1, on the reverse strand, counting down.
GATTATTTCTTCTTTGCTTAATTATGATCATAATGTTCTTAATCAGTACAAGAGGCCTAAAATGATAGCTTTCTCTGAGGAAAACTACTCGTTTTAGGTCTCTTGTGCATGATATATGCTATTTTTTGCTTGTGTTTTATGCTAGCCTCTAGGGGCCCACCCACGTGGTTTACTTGTTATATGTTTTTACTTACGCCAACTGGGCATATTTTCAGATGGAGTTGGTAATGGGCAATGTTTTACCTGGAACATCGCATATCCATACACGATCTACGATGTAAAAGCTTTGGGAAAATAAAAATGAAACGGAAAATAAATGCTACAATGGGCTTTTTTTTTCTAAAAAAAACTTCTTTCTAGAAAAATGTGTTTCAACTGAACTTTCTCAACTGACAAGCTTACCCCTCTTAGTTATTTTAAGATATGGACCTGAAAAATAAAAACCGTGCTTGTTATTTCTTGTACTTTATATGATCTGTTGATGTCGGTTTTCAAACTTTATTTTGGTGCAGAAAGGAAAGCAAATTGTGATCCAAATGAACTGTATCACAGAAGGTTTTACTCTTCTTAAACTGACACTTTTAAAAATTCCGAAAAACTTTAATATTAATATTTTCTATATTATAATTTATTTATCCTGCTCTTCGCTTGTGATAGCAGAAAACCCAAAGTTGAGGGCATTCTAATCTACTTACATCATTTTAGTCCAATGTCTAATGTCTGTGACATTACTTGGATGATCCGATGCATACAAGAATCCTGCCTTGTTACCAGAGACACGTAGGAATGTTTACACGCAATGTTATATGCGTGCACACTCCTACACTGTTGTGTAAAATATTCAAAATTTAGGCAATCAGAAAGCTTATTTGTATTCACGAACTTCTGATGTTACGTTGTTCTCTGTAAGCGTTCCGAAATTTAATTCGTTTATCGATTGTTCGATTATTTTAATTGATATTTGTTTAAATCAGTGCAGATATGATGTCCCCGTTAGCATGTTTAACTTCTAATCAAGATTTCCGTGTTTTTTTAATCTGCTGTTGTTAAATTCTTCTTGTTGCTCAAGGCAGCTTTCAACCGGACCATGGCTAAAACAGATGGAACTACGAAGAAACTTGTGAAATTGAAGACTAGGACAGCGAGAAAGATCCACAGCCAAGTATCTGCATCTATTCATTCCTTTTCGCACGCAGAAGTCGAAGCTGTGATTCTGAAAGCCATAAAGCAATTGAACCAACCTGGAGGTTGTTCTTGCAGTCAAATCAGGAAGCATTTGACATCAAAGATTGGCATCAAGGGCTGTGGTAAAAGTGAAAACATCAAAGAAATCTTGAACAGTGCTACAGCCAACGGAATTCTGACCGAAGAGAAAAAGAAGTTTAAAATCAGTGGGCGGAGTCTACGACGATCTGGAGAAAAGATGAGTAAAACTCGAACACATCGTCGATATAGGAGAAGAGGTGGAAAGAAGAAGAAAAAGAAGATGAAGACCAGGAAAAGAGGCTCTTCTCCACAATACAAGAAAATTGTTCTCCAAGCCATGAAAGGATACAAACGAAAAAAAGTTTCCCACCCAAAGGTAAGCGACACGGAGCATGGATTGTGGACTTCTGAAATGGTCCGGGTTGCCAAGATGCTCATCTGCACAAAACCCAGGTGTGAAAAAGTGAAGAAAAAAGTTGAAGGACGTCGAATACTCACTGAGAAAATTCAAATAGGAATGTAAATAGACATCATTCCAGCACTTGACAATCATCCAAATTTTTCTATTCTTCTGTGAAAAATGTGAAAGCTGAATACTGTTTATTTTTTTATCGCGAACTTTATTATACAGTTTTGGAATTTTGGAGAGTTATATTTCCTGATATTGCTTACATTAAGAACTTAAAGACTATTTATCTGTCGTTTAATGTCAATTAAGATGATAAATCTTTGCATAGTTGTATTTGAAAATTGTTCAATATTTTTTTTACTGTGCAGTTTTGATTTATAATGTTTCACAATGGACTGAAATATGTCTCGTTTTTACTGTTGGTTATTCTTTAAGTTTCTGATTTTTTTTCACTGTGTGTACAGGGTTAGAACTAGGGGAGGGGGTGAATAAGGGGCCATGCACTTCCCCCCTTTTTAAAGTGTTAGTTAATGGAGGCCAAAAACGATTAAATTTGTGCATAAATCAAGACATTTTTACGAATTTTTTTTAAACCTCTAAACCGAATGGGAAAGAATTGTCTTTTTTTTTGTACTGCAATGGAAATTCAGTCTCTTGATACCGTCTTTTTATTTCTGGCTTGATTGCGTTGCTTGCTTACTCCCCCACCCCCGCAAACTTTCTTTTTTTTTTCTAGCTCTGGGCCTTTGTGTATATTCATTTAGCGACAATTTTTTTGTCAAATTCAAATTCAAATTTATTTTCCAATAAGTGTTATCTATAATTATTTTACATAAAAAATCCGGGGGGCGGGGATGGCTCAGTCGGTAGCACGCCAGGTTCGTAATCTGCAGTTCCCAGGTTCGAGTCCCAGCTGCGTCAGTGTTGAGATTTATCTCCGCAATATTCCCCGCCCTGCCTACGGTCAGTAGGGGACACCGATGGGCTTGGAAAGACCGCCGTCCGTCGGATGGGACGTTAAGCCGTGGCCCCGTGTGCGGGAGAGCTCACACCCTGTGCACGTTAAAGAACACACTGAATGGCCTTGACGGGAGGCTTCCATCTGTCTCCTAACAGCTGTTCCAGTGGGTCCCCTCTCCCACTGGAACAGCTGTTAGTTCTCCCACAGACCTTCTCTGAGCCTTCGGGGTCCATGAGACCTGACCATTTAGCCCATGGTGTGCAAAAAAGTGTCGCTTAGAGGTAGAACAACCCAACCCATAAAAAATCCCACTAAGCCGAAGCTTATCAGCTTGAATGTATGTGATTTTTAACAGATATGATCTAGATTACATCAATAACATTACATGAAATGAAGGAGGAAAAAAAGAATGAATAAAAAAAGAAAACTAATAAAATGATAAATGATTCCGAATGAAAACATCACTGTTTCATCAACCACTGAAATAATTTTTCTTTAACATCACAAATTTTACTTGAATTAACAATTTCTCTAGGAAGCAAGTTAATTAGGTAGGGAATTTGATATTCTTTTGAATTTCGTCCGTAATTTTGATTGTTTCATAAAACCCTTAGCCTTTTTTCTAGTAAACTTATTGTGGCAAATATTTTGCTTATAGGTATTATCAAAGAAGTTATTGATAACATAAAACAAACATATAAATTTTCAATAGATAAAATTTTGAACACACTAAAAATATCATCTTATGTTTTAAGGGAATTTTTAATATCAGATTTACCAATTAGTCTACTAAAAGTATTATGTATTATTTTAATTTCATTTAATTCTGTCTTGTAGGCTGTCCCATATACTCTTATTCCATATCTAATTATAGATTCGAAAAGTGCTTTGTATACTAAAATAGTTAATATGTATCAACAAACAAGTTAAGTTTCCTAATTTTAAATGCTACAAATCGAGTCTTGAACACATCCAGTCAGTTGGTACGGTTTCATGCTATATCAATAGTAACTCAAATATAGAACTAAGAAATTACTCTAATAAGATTTTTATAGAAAAATGTGACATAAGAAGAGGAGTTTAAGCCTTAACTGGCAAAGTGGTTATAGGGAGCTAGCTGCTGTTCCAGTCGCTCAAAAAATATCCGAACACTATGGCCGAGTGGTTAGCACACTTGGCTACTGATCTAAGGGACCTGGGTTCGAGCCCCGGGTAAGGCATGGCTGTGTGTGTGTTGTTTTTCTGCTGAGGCCCTGCCATCCTCACAGACCTTCTGCTATGGCATTTAAACTGACAGGCTCCTGTCAGACCTCTGTGGCAAGCAGCTGCTTGAGGGGGTATTTTTTTATTTTTATGGTTGATTACAGAATTCAGAAAAAATATCTGGCAACGATTTTTTTTAGAAATTAGTGATCTGGCAACCTTTGTGTACAATACACGAAAGAAGATGCAAGATATTTTTTCTGAATTCTGTAATCAACCATAGTGTTCGGATACTTTTTTGAGCGACTGTACTGTTTGCTCTAACTGAGGCAGTGGTCAGCAGTGACTTCGGGCGTAGTAGGGCCTGTAAAAGCTAAGAATATCTTTCAGGATTATTGTCTGCCCTATGTGCCGCGAATGAAAAATAAAAACATAATTTAAATATCTCAATCAGATCTATTAATCTCGATTTTCAAAACATAGCGTTCAATATTTAAAGAGTTAGGTAAGTTGAAGCATTTAGCAACTTAGTTCTTTTTGAAAAAAACCTTTAAAGACACCTTAAATTAACATAAATTACTACCTGAACTGCTAAAAATATTCTTAACGTGATAGTAAACGTTAGTATAACTATTTTCCCTTTCGTATAAATTTGCTTTTTACCTATTGGTTTTCGTTCGTCTCTTCTCGGTATGTGGAATTGTCAAAATAATTGTCCACCATAGCTTTCGAACGCGACGAACAAGCTGAATGATTTATATGTTTCAAATGAAAGCTTATGGCGCGGGGAGTGTCGTAAGATATAAAATTCGATCTCTGCATGCCTTCTTTATCCCTAAAAAAGGGAAAACATGAAAAAGATTCTTCCACTATTTCTTCCGAACGTAAGGGCCGAAGTAACGGGCTATGCTCAAATGAACGCTATAGATGGGGGAGTGTCATAGGATATAAAAATTGGCCCTTCCCCATGCTTTCTTGCCTCCTGAAAAACGGGAAATATGAAAACATTTATAGGGGCGGGGGTGGCTCAGTCGGTAGCGCGCCAGGCTCGTAAATCTGTAGTTCCCAGGTTCGAGTCCCAGCTGGGTCGCGTTGAGATTTACTCCGCAAAACTCCCTGCCCTGCCTACGGTCAGTAGGGGACACCGATGGGCTCCAGAAAGCGAGTGCCGAAAGTAACAAGCTATGCATCAAATAAAAGATTATAATATAGGGAGTGCCATAGGGCATAATAATAGACCCCCCCCCATGCTCTCTTTCCACCTTAAAAGGGGAAATGTGCAAATCATTCTTCTACTGTAACATCTGAATGCGAGAGCGTACAGTTACCGGTTAGGTGTCAAATGAAAACTAATATGAGGACCGTCGTAGACAACTTAGAATTATGCTCCCACCATTGTCCCTTCCCCCCAAAGAGGGACGGAAATTTAAGGGGGTTGACCTAACGAGTTATATCTCGTATTAAAGCTTGTGACGTGGAATGTCGTGGGCTACTTCAAACACGACTACAAAAAAAACAAAACAAAGGGGAGGAAAAATGTGGTCGATGATTATGAGTCATATATCAAATGAAAGTTTCCGAAAGTAGGTACTTTTAGTGTCAAAGAAAAAGAATACGAATAAATTAAAAAAATTAGAAGTACAGTCGCTGAAAAAAGTATCCTAACGCTATGGTTGATTACAGAATTCAGAAAAAATATCTGGCAACGACTTTTTTTAGAAATTAGTGATCTGTCAACCTTCGTGTCACGATGATTGCCAGATTACTAATTTCGTGTCGCGAAGGTTGCCAGATTACTAATTTCTAAAAAAAAATCGTTGCCAGATATTTTTTCTGAATTCTGTAATCAACCATAGTGTTCAGATATTTTTTGAGCGACTGTACACGAAGGTTGCCCGATCACTAATTTCTAAAAAAAACGTTGACAGATATTTTTTTCTGAATTCTGTAATCAATCATAGTGTTCGGATATTTTTTGAGCGACTGTACACGAAGGTTGCCAGATCACTAATTTCTAAAAAAAGTTGCCAGATATTTTTTCTGAATTCTGTAATCAATCATAGTGTTCGGATATTTTTTGAGCGACTGTACCTATCTTTCTATATACGCCTAAAAAGTAGAAAATAAACCTGAAACCTATCAATCGTACAATCACTGAATTTGTATTCACTTCAAAGAAATATAGGGAGCCAGCAATCTTGTTGAGTAGGTAAATCGGCTCCAATCTTCCTCGAAGTGAATACGAATTTAGTGATCTCACCATCGATATGTTGTAGATGTATTTTCTACTTTTTAGGGCGCATATAGGAAAACAGGTATCTAAAAAGCTCTTAATATATTTATATTTTAAACTTTTCTGAGCAATTATAGGTATTGTTGCTGTTAAACATTCCAATTTCCGCAACTCTGAACATGCCTAACGAATATTGCGAAAAAATAAAAAATAAAAAATAGAAATAGATTTAATTACATTCAGTCACATTTTTTATATACAGGGTGGGGAAATATGGTTCAGTGATGCCGTCCGATGCTCCACTATACAGGATAGTACTAAATCTAATGGAGGACACCACAGGTCACTCTCGTGCGCTGATCGACGGAAAAGGGAAACTCACATGAAAGCAGCAGAGAAGGATCCTTTCGAAAAGATCTGCATTACGCAATAATTGTCTAATTCCGTCTGTACATTCAATTCAAGAAAATGGAAAATTTTTGAATTTTGAGCTCTGCCAAGGAATTATTGCCAATAGGGATTGGTAGCGATAAATTCGGAATATGTATTGTAACTCTGTAATTGTGCCCAGAGTCGATCGTTTTCAGGGGGAGTTCCGAGCTTTGTTTTTTATTATATAAAAAAAAATTATCGCTACCATGATATCAAATAGTTGGGACTAATGTCCATGTTCCGAGCTCTCGTGGGTACAAGTATGATTGGGAGATGGGACCCACTGGACAGGTGTTGGGAGAAGGGTGTCGGCCTCCCGTCAAGGCCCTCTAGCGTGTTCTTTAACGTGCGTGGGGTGTGACTCTCCAACACACGGGACCACGGCTTAACGTCCCATTCTACGGACGGCGGCCTTTTCAAGTCCAACAGTGACCTTATTCACTGTTGGCAGGGCGGGGAGTTGGAAGAGAAAAATCTCTACACTTGCACAGCTGGGACCCGAACCTGAGAATTGCTGGTTACGAGCCTCGCACGCTACCAACTGAGCCTCCCCTCTTTTATTATTTTATTTTATATATATACAGGGTGTTATAACTAAACTGACAGTACTCAGAGCGATGTAGGAAAGGATCTACCCAGTGGTGAATATCCTTACTTCCATTTATAATTAATTACAAACATGAACCTAAACTTCATTTGTAGTAGTGGGTGCGCTAAAATGAAGAAAATACCAAGTTGAACAAACACAACCTTTATTTACAAATCAAGATTCTCAATATGTGAACCATTCGTATGCAAAATGTGCTGGAAACAAAATACCGCATGGTTCACAGTTGCTTGAAAAAATGTCTCGGGCAATGGCTGCATCATGCTGTGTTATTCTTGCCTTCAGTTCAGCAAGCGATTCAACATTGCCTTGGTAAGCTCGGCTTTTTAAATAACACCATAACCAAAAAAACGCATGGGTTTAGGTGGGGGGAACGTGGTGGTCAAACACTGGAAAACGTTCGAGAAAATATTCTGTCCTCACCAAATATGTTATGCAACAGTTGCATAGCCGTATGTGCAATATGGTGTGGCGCCCAATCCTGTATGAAGGTTATGGAGTCTAAGTAATTTCTTTCTTGCAAAGCTAGAATAATCTTGAGGCGGAGAAGATCTGTCGACGTCCGGTGCCTTAAGGCGTGATCTCCTCAATGAAAAATGGTCCTATTATAAAGTTTGCGGTAAACCCGAACCATACAGTTAGTAAATAGTCGTGCACAACATGTGGAAGTGTAGGTTCCCATATTCGGCAATTGTGCGTATTCACTGCTCCATGCAGGGAAAAATGCGCCTCATCGGTCCTTAAGACTTTCGAAGGCCACATGTCGTCGAGCTGCATCCTCGCCAGAAATCGCAAAGCGAAGTCGGTGCGCTGTTCAGAATCACGTGGTTGGAGCTGCTGCACTGTATGAATTTTATAAGGATACCATTTCAGGATCGACTATATAATTTTACGAATAGTTGACCACGGAAAGTTTCCGGGATGACCTGTGTAGCACTAACTACGGGTAGCTCCGATTGTGACTGGATTTCTGTAATGGTAAGTGCGACGTTTTCCACATTGCTTTCTGCAACAGGCCGCCGGCCTCTAACAAGACCACCTAAAAGACAAGGCCATGACAGCGATACTGTGACGTCATCCCTCCAGGGAGAACAGGCGAATGAACTGCACTGTATAAAAGCTTGTTTGCTGCGTTAGCTTTAACGGAGATACCTCATTCGCTTGTTCCCCCTTCGTCCGTGACGTCACAGTATTGCTGTCATGGCCTTGTCTTCTAGGTGGCCTTGCCTCTATTGATAGCCACACCCAACTCGCCTGTTTCTTCGAATTTCCATATCATATTCTTCAATCCATTTAGCGACAAAGGTCCTTTCCTTATATCTTTCAGACGACGATATTCGCGTAATGCAGTGGCGGCAATACTGGCATTTTTGTAAAAGTTTCACTAGCAAAGCTCGGTCCTTCTTGCATATACCAATGGTTCCTTCTAGCGATTGCAGTGAAGACATCACATTTTATAGTGTGCCTCATGCGACTCTCACGTGTAATTGGCTGCAATGTCACGAGAAATTAGCATGTTCTATCACGTTTTTAGCGCACACACGCCACCTGGTGACACTAAAACTAACTAATATTTTTATTCGCAAATTATCTACCCCATGTTCTTATTATGGTGTCCATCACTTTTCTCTGTGATCTGTCGAGTAGATCCTTCCCTACATGCTGAGTACTGTCAATTTAATTATAACCACCCTGTATATAAAAAGCTTATTATTAGTGTTCTGTATCTGAGTAACTATTGACATAACATGGGATTGTATCTAATATAATGGACGCTGAGTGTATAAGGTAATGTTTCTTTAGACTTGAAAAGAGATGCTATTCTTAACTAGAGGGGCAGACTGCTTTGGATAGAGTTTTTGTTTTATTTTTGCGCGACACTTTTGTACACACAGTAGTGTAAATGACTGTCACAAGGGCCCCAAGGACTCAGAACTGTGAAGGAAAGGGAATCCAATGTATAATTGTTAGGTTTGGGTTGTTGTACCTCTGAACGGCACTTTTTGCACATAATGGGCTAAATGGTAAGGTGACAAACACCCCGAAGGCTGAGAGAAAGTTTGAGGGAGGGGTCCATCTGGACAGCTGTTTGCAAGCAGATGGTTGCTGTCAAGGCCAACATGCAACAGGTTCTTTCTCCCGCATACGGAGCCACGATTTAACGTCACATCCGATGGACGGCGGCCTTTCCAAGCCTAATGGTGTCCTGACGGAGTTTAGAGGAGATAAAACCTCAATGCTGGCCCAGCTGGGACTCGAATCTGGGAACTGTAGATTTCGAGCCGCCACGCTACCAACTGAGCACCCATGTCGCAGTTGGACGGGACTTTAAGCCGTGGCTCCGAGTTGGGAGAACCATACAATGTGTGTTAAAGAACATGCTGGATGGCCTTGATAGCCAAGAATGTATAATTGACAAGAAGGGACAGTGAACAAAACGGTAATGTGCGCCCTCTTGCGGCAAATATCACCTGAGGTTTTAAACAGTAATGCAGAAAAGCTTGCTTTTTAGGCGCTTTCATACAATATTAAAGCAATTAAAAGTTCGAACAAATCACCAAATACTTATTACATTCTTTTTATTTTAGTTGTATGCCAGGTGTTGTGAAAAGGAAAAATATTATTGTGAGGTAATAAGTGGAAAGCTGTACTATACACTTTAAAAATGTACTATGTGTTTTATCTTAAAACCCCCGCTATTAATATTACTTGCTTTATATAAAATATTAAAATGCTTTGCTCTGCACAAATGATCAATTGCAATTTCTCTAATATCAAATATATTTCGTATCTGAAAAATATTCAGTTCTTTTCCACTTCTTTAAATAATACGAAATAAGCTATTATAAAATGTGAATCACTTGAGGGATCAAACCATACTGTGAGGAAGCACACTTTCATAATTCCATATTTCCATCTTCCATAGTTCTATGCAGCTATCCCCTCTTGATGGCAAAATTCTCCGCCCTGCTCACGGTCAGTAGGGGACACCGATGGGCTTGGAAAGACCGCCGTCCGTCCGATGGGACGTTAAGCCGTGGCCCTGTGTGCAGGAGAGCCATATCCTGTGCATGTTAAAGAACACACTGGATGGCCTCGACGGGAGGCTACCATCTGTCTCCCAACAGCTGTTCCAGTAGGTCCCCTCGTCCAACCTTCTCTGAGTCTTCGGGGTCCTTGTGACCTGACCATTTAACCCATTGGGTGCAAAAATGTGCCACTCAGAGGTAAAACAACCCAACCTGAAATCCACCGATATTTATATTTAAGAAAAATGCAGGGCTTATTAAAATCCCATGCTACTTACAAAAACAGTCCATCAGAAATAGTTTTTAATCTCATTTTAAAATAATGGATCAATTTTAGACCCATTTTCACATAATAGAAGTAGATTTTCAGTTTTCTGCAAAAATAAACATTTAAAAACTTCCTTAATTCCACTTGCGCAAACTTCTTGCGGTAGTTTCTTTCTCTTTTTTTAAAAGTGCACTTTCCAATAATTAACAAAGTCTGATAATATCGGAAAAGGTTTGTTGTATGACGCAAAACCTTATACTTCATATTATTTCGAGGAAAGGATATTGCTTACTCAATAATATTTCTGATACCAAATAACTTAAAGCTTAACAACGTGCTACGGAGAAACATTTTTCGGTAATTTATTAAGTTGGAAGAATAACATCATCTTTTGCGGATACGGATATTCGTTTCCAAATAGAACGAAATTCCTTGTACCTCCTTTTACACTAACTTTCAACTAACGGATGATTGTGGAAATGTAACTAATAATATTTTATTACAATACTAGCAGATTTACCCGGCGTTGTACGGCTTTGAAACTCTTTAGAATATATAGTAGATGGCATTCCCCACGTCGCAAGCTTTCATTTGGCATAAAAATCATTACGATCATTCCTCCCCCAGTTTAAGTTTTCTCAATCTCTTCTAGAGGTTCGAGTCCCAACTGGGTCAGCGTTGAGATTTATCTCGTCAAAATTTATCTCGTCAAAACTGGAGGCTACCATCTGCTTCCCAACAACTGTTCCAGTGTCCCCTCCCCCTTCTCTAAGCCTTTGGGGTCCTTGTGACCTGACCATTTAGCCCATGGTGTGCAAAAAAGTTCTTCTCAGAGGTTAAACAACCCAACCCATCCCAATTTTGGTTGACCCCAGCGGGTTCGCACATAGCCTATATTTTTACTCTATGTGAAGGGAACGGTCGTGCAAAGTTGGAGCCTCTAGCTCTTCTGGGGGCCGAGTGCCTAAGCAGAAAGATAAACACACAAACTTTCTTCGTTATATATTACAGTACTGTGCGAATGAGTTGGGACAAGCGAAGGAACGCTAAGTCCCTTCCGCTGCAGAGTCTAAACTGCTGCAAGTCTAAACTTGTTCGTAACTTCTGCTGCAAGTTTAGACTTGCAGCAGAAGCGAGTTAGCAGAGCGATATCTGCAAGTCTAAAATTGTCTGTTGTGTTACTCTGCTATTATTTACACTTCCACTTTAGTCGGAATTGATATTTCATAGGCTGAGGACGTGATTATGTAAATAAAATGTTCACAATTTTAATTGGAAACTTTTTTTATTAAATACATCATGGACATCACGCTTCGTAAACGAGCTAAAATAATCGCTTTAGGCGAAAACACTTCACTTACTGCTAGGCAGATAGCAAAAGCAGTTGGCGTCGGGAAATCCTGCGTTTTACGGATCATGAAGCTGCATAAGGAGACAGGGTCCGTGGACACGTCCCGTAAAGGACACTGTGGAAGAAAAAGAAAAACCACCCCTAGAGATGAATATGTAATTTGAAGAATTAGTATCATAGACCCGAAGAAGACCAGTGGAGACATCAAAAGGGAGATTTCGTCTCATGGGATTAATATAGATGCTTCCACCGTACGTCGTCGCCTTCTGGAGTGTGACTGCCGGGCTCAACGCCCCTCCAAAAAGCAGCTTTTGACACCCGCTATGAAGCAAGAAAGGCTATCCTGGGCAAAGAAACATCGAGACTGGACTGTGGAGAATTGGGAAAAAGTGATATTTTCCGACGAAACCCATTTTGAGGTGCATGGCTACAGGTCAAATTTGGTCCGCCGCTCGCCTGGAGAACCTCTTCGATCCGTCCACATCCAGCAATCCCCCAAACACCCAACTAAGGTCATGTTTTGGGGATGTTTCACAGCTTCCGGGCCACAGACGCTTCACCCCATTGAAGGAATGATGGACAGCAAAAGGTACATAGGCGTTCTGGAATCGAAAATGGTCCCAACACTGCAGAAGCTGTTTCTTAATGGCGATGGGGTATTTCAACAGGATCTGGCTCCATGCTACAATTCTAAGCTTGCGAAGAGCTTCTTCACCCAGCAACATTTGATGGTATTGGAGTGGCCAGGATATTCACCCGATCTAAACCCCATTGAAAATTTGTGTGCCATTATTAAAGCGCGCATATCTAAGATGGATTGCACGACGAAAACCAAAATGATAGAAAGTGTCATGAAAGTGTGGTACCACGACCCTGAAGTGAAGGAGATGTGTGGAAAGCTAGTGGCATCAATGGTTGAGAGGGTGGAAGAAGTGATTAAAGCTAAGGGGGGTCACATTCACTATTAGCTATGTACACTATTAAACAAATGAATATTTCAGTTGTGTCTTTGTTACCGCATTTTCTTATTGTCCCAACTAATTTGCACAGTACTGTAGATTATTAAAATCTTTTCAACACAAATAGAATTTTAAAATTACTTCTAAAAAACTGTATTTTCCTTCTTACTGATAAAAGAACAATCCATTTTTGATAATGTAGTAAAATGTAAAACTCTATTTATATAAATTGAAATTTCTAAGATAGGCTAATAATATGAAAAAATATTTTCTTGTATGCCTTAGAACGCATACTTTATTCTAATTTAATAAAAATGGTGCGGGGGTGGCTCAGTCGGTAGCGCGCCAGGCTCGTAATCTGCATTTCCCAGGATCGAGTCGCAGTTGGGTCAGCGTTGAGATTTATCTCCGCAAAATTCCTCGCCCTGCCCTTCAGTAGGGGAAACCTATAGGTTGGAAAGGCCGCCGTCAGTCAGATAGAACGTTAAGTCGTAGCCCTATGTGCGGAGAGTCATACCCTGTGCACGTTAAAGAACACGCTGTATGGTCTTGGCGGGAGACTACCATCTATCTCCCAACAGCTGTTCCAGTGGGTCCCTTCCCCCAACCTTCTCTGAGTCTTCGGGGTCCTTGTGACCTGGCCATCTAGTCCATGGTGTGCAAAAAATGCCTCTCAGGGGTAAAACATCACAACTAATTAAATAAAAGTCTACTGTACCTCAACTAGTATATCGTTTACAATATTTTCTAAAATATTGGAGGATTAATGGTAGTGTGAAATTCTGAAACTGCTACTTCTAATATTTTATCAATACTTATTACAACCTGGGGTGGGGCTTGCAATTTGCAGTTCGCTGGTTCGAGTCCCGGCTGGGCCACGATTGAAATTTACCTCCGCAAAATTCCCCGCCCTGCCCACACTCAATAGGGTACACCGATGGGGTTAATATAGATGCTTCCACTGTACGTCGTCGTCTTCGACGACCGATGGGCTTGGAAAGTCCACTATCGTTGAATGGAATGTTAAGCCGTGGCCCTGTGTGGGGCAGACCCATACTTTGTACACGTTAAAGAACACGTTGGATGGCCCTGACGGGAGGCTACCATGTGTCTCCTACCAGATGTCTAGTGGTTCTCCCAGACCAACCTTTTCTGAGCGCTAGGGATCCTTATGACAAGCCCATTTAGCCCATTAGGTGCAATAAAAGTGTCACTCAAACAACCCAACCTTATTCCAACCTAAAAATAAATTTGAATTGATCTCTAAAAACAGCTGAAAACGATGGTAAGCAGTGTCACATTATCTTTTTTTACTAGGTTTTAAAATACACAGCCTGGCCAAATTATTACGAACGGCTACCTCATATTTCGTTGGACGTCCATGGATATTTTCAATTCTCTACACATAGTTCTCGTTGTAGTGTGTTGTGAAGTAATTCCAGCTGTCCTCTCTCTCAGTTGAGTCCGTCAAGGCGTTCCAGCATGTTCTTTAATGTGCACAGGGTATGGCCCTCCCGCACAGAGTGCCAGAGCTTAACGTCCCATCCGATGGACGGCGGCCTTTCTAAGTCTATCGGTATCCCCTACTGACCATTGGCAAGGAGTTTTGTGGAGATAAATTTCAATGCTGGTCCAGACGGGACTGCAGATTGATTGACTGATTGTCTGACGCTCTACCGACTGAGCCATCCCCCCCCCCCTTCTCTCTCAGCTGGAGAACTGTTGATGTTCTAGTCGAGACTGTGCCAGCGTTGAGAGATATCTCCGCAAAACTCCCCAACCTGCCCACGGTCAGTAGGGGACACCAATGGTCTTGGAAAGGCACCATCCGTCGAACGGGACTTTGAGCCGTGGCCCTGTGAGGGAGAGCCATAGTCTGTGCACGTTAAAGAACACGCTGGATGGCCTTGACGGGAGGCTGCAATCTCTCCCAATAGCTGTTCCAGTGGGTTCCCTCCCCCAACTTTCTCTGAGTCTTCGGGATCCTTATGACCTGGCCATTTAGCCCATCGTGTGGTTGATGCTCAGATTTGAAAAATTCAAAAAAAGTGATGCTCAGATTTAAAACAAGACCCAATCCAACTCTCTCGCATTTGCCATGATTGGCGGACTTATATTTTTCAGACCATTGCCATTCTCCATATTCTTAAGATATTGTGCACCGTAATATTTCGCTGAGTTCATACAAACCGTTACAAATGCTCCTGGGCATCACTCACCAACATTGAACATCTTTTCGATTTGAGTCAGGTCATTCTTTTTACCCACGTCGCAGTTTGGATTGGGTTGTTTTTTCTCTGAACGTCAGGGGCGGGGGTGGCTCAGTCGATAGCGCGCCAGGCTCGTAATCTGTAGTTCCCAGGTTCGAGTCCCAACTGGGTCAGCGTTGAGATTTATCTCCGCAAAATTCCCCGCCCTACCCGTGGTCAGTAGGGGACACCGCTGGGCTTGGAAAGGCCGCCGTCCGTCGGATGGGACGTTAAACCGTGGCCCCGTGTGCGGGAGAGCCATACTTTGTGCACGTTAAAGAACACGCTGGATGGCTTGACGGGAGGCTACCATCTGTCTCCCAACAGCTGTTCCAGTGGGTCCCCTCCCCCTACCTTCTCTGAGCCTTCGGGGTCCATGTGACCTGGCCATTTAGCCATGGTGTGCAAAAAAAGTGCCGCTCAGAGGTAAAACAACCCAACCCAATCCTCTGAACGTCCCATCTGACGGACGGCGGCCTTTCCTAGCCCGTCTGTATACCCTACCGACCGAGGAGAGGACGGAGAGTTTCTCGGAGATTAATTTCAGCGCTGGCCCAGCTGGAACCCAAACCTGGGAACTACAAATTACGAGCTTGACACGCTACCGTCTAAGCCAACCACGTCCGATGCCGCACTTGACTTTGATTTCCATCATGTCTATATGTCTTTTATAGGACTTTATATTAATGTAGAATTCTAACATCAGTAAGAAATTTTGCATACATTGGCATGTTTCATAGCATTTCACGCACGATTCAGTGTTTATAATAATTTGCCCAGGCGGTGTACCAATTTAATGGCTTTGACAGGAGGCTTCTATCTACTTCCAAACAACTGTTGACTGAATTTCGTTTCCCAGTGTTTTTGTGTTATTGGATTCTTGTGACCTAGCAGAAAAACGTGTTGGTTCAACACCACCTAAACACAAGGCCATTGTACGTAATTATAACGTCAACATTAGTAGAACAAAAAAAAATATATATACAATATAAGTTCCTTATATATTAATTTCCGTTATTTCTATTTGTAAGTTTTAAAATTAATTTTTATACTAATATTTAATAATATTAATCTTTATACTAATATATAAATAATGTTAATTTATATTTATAAATATATATTTAGAAAAAATTATTTGTAATGATAATGCTTATATATATGGAAATATTTTTTCTAAATATTGTATATTTATAAATATAAATTAGAAAAATAGATTAATTTAAAACTTACCAGTAGAAATAACAAAAGAAAATATATAAGAAATTTGGTATATTTTTTTTAGCTCCACCGTTTCAGACATAATAATTCAGTGGAATGGCCTCCTGTTCTAGGTTGTGTTGGTTGGCTTGTTTTTACCTTTGAACGGCACTATTTTTGCACACAATGAGCTAAATAAGCAGATAACAAAAACTTGTAGGGCTTTGGGGGAAAGAACCCACTGAACAGCTGTTAGGAAACACACGGTAGCCTCTCGTCAAGGCCATCCACCGTGTTCTTTAACGTGCACAGGATATGGCAGTAGTGTAGGGGCCGGGATGGTGGGCGGAAATGAGAACCGGAAATTGGTTACATAACTCGTTTCCAGTTACATAACTCATTTCTGGTTACATAACTTTCGACAACCCCACCTCGCGCCATAAAGTCCTTTCGATATCGTGCTTTCGAAAGTTATGTAACCAGAAATGAGTTATGTAACTGGAAACGAGTTATGTAACCAATTTCCGTTTCTCATTTCCGCCCACTATACCGGCCCCTACACTACTTATGGTCTGCAGTCCAGTGGGTCCCCTCCCCCAACCTTCTTCTTTCTCCAACCTTCTCTGAGTCTTCGGGGTCCTTGTGATCTAGCCATTTAGGACCATTGTGTTAAAAAAAAAGCCCCTCTCAGAGGTAAAACAACCTTTCCCAGCTTCTGTGAGCCATACACACGGAGCCCCCCCTCCCCTTAACGTTCCATTCGAAGGACGGCGGCCTTTCCAAGTCCAAGAAAAACGAACCATGCAGCGATTGAAAGAACGGAAACCAAATGTAATTATTGCAAATGCCAAAATGGCAATTAACTGAAATGTTTTAGTTGCTTAGACTCACCTCGAGTGTTACGCTTAAACGACAGGACGGGAGAAAAAAACTTACTTTTGGTCTGAACTGTGATGATAACGGCAATTACGTTCGTAAGTCTCTTAGGCGCTGAAAAATGCAATTTAGAAAAAAGTTTCATTTCTTCGTTTGACCATTAATCGTTTCGCGATTAGTTTTTGTTGCTGACACGCTTCGTTGAAGTCCGGGATTCTTAACTGACCTGAAGGTAAATCAGCGAAGCAAAACAACAATATGCATTGTAAAGTTTTAATGGATGTGTTGATGAATATTTTTGAAATGTCCTGGGGACTGAAGTGTAACAGCACAAACATAATTTATATTAATCTCTATTTAAAAAACGGTAGTAATTATTATAATCATTTATTATTCAAACAAAATTTGCAGTAATTACAGTTACTAATCATTTACATAACATCTAACTGTAATATATATAAATATAATATAAAATGAAAATATTCCTATAAATACATATCATACACTTTATTACAAAAGCCGTTTGACACTTCCATATTTTTTCAGTGAAAATCAATATTCAAAGTTCGGTAACTTTGAGAATGAACTTAATAAATTTGAAAAGTGTTTTTGCGATTTCATTGAAGTCTCTCTAAATCTCGATTTTCAACAATATTCGTTAATAATTAGAGAATTATTGATGCTGTAACTTTAAAGAGAAGATGTTACTTGTAATAAATATTTACCTCAATACTAATTAATACCTATGTAACAATTACTATCACAAATTGTTTAGTAAAACGATGTTTTAGAAATTCGGGTAAATATAATATACCATTTTTCTACTAGTTTTTAAAAAAGCGTTTAGGATGATTACCAGAACAATATCTATTGTTAAATGTTCGATGTTCAAGAGCTGTTTTAATATTTAGAAAAATTTCAATGAAATCTTCAATATATCTCGGTATTGGTAATTTTTCACAAAAACTTTAATTTCAAATTTCGGAACTTTGAGTTGGGTTGGGCTGTTTTTTCTCTGAATGACACTTTTATGCACACAATGGGGTAAATAGCCAGGTCACAAGGACCCCAAAGAGTCAGAGGATATTGATGGAAGGGACCCACTGAACAGCTGTTAGGAGACAGATGGAAGCCTCCCGTCAACGTCATTCAGTGTGTCCTTTAACCAGCAGAGAGTATCGCTCTCCGCACACGGACACACGACTCTTTACAAGCCCAGCGGTGGCCCCTACTGATGGAGGGCAGTACGGGAATTTTGCGCAATGGACTAAATGGCCTGGTCACAAGGACCCAAATATCTCAATGAAGGGGGGCGGGGGTGGCTCAGTCGGTAGCGGGCCAGGCTCGTAATCTATAGTTCCCAGGTTCGAGTCCCAGCTGGGTCAGCGTTGAGATTTATCTCCGCAAAATTCCCCGCCCTGCCCACGGTCAGTAGGGGACACCGATGGGCTTGGAAAGGCCGCCGTCCGTCGGATGGGACGTTAAGCCGTGGCCCCGTTTGCGGGAGAGCCATACCCTGTGCACGTTAAAGAACACGCTGGATGGCCTTGACGGGAGGCAACCATCTGTCTCCCAACAGCTGTTCCAGTGGGTCCTCTCCCCCAACCTTCTCTGAGCATTCGGGGTCCATGTGACCTGGCCATTTAGCCCATGGTGTGCAAAAAAAGTGCCGCTCAGAGGTAAAACAACCCAACCCAACTCTCAATGAAGGTTGAGAAAACGGTGTCATGATTTAAAGTCCCATCCGAAAGACGGCAGCGTTTCCAAGCCTAACGGTGACATTCTACTCACCGAGGGCATATGAGTGTTATCAGAGAGTACTCTAACGCAGTTAAGATTCAAATTTGATTCAATACAGTTGAGATTCAAACTTGAAACTTCAGATTATAACCCTGGCCCGCTACCGACTGAGCCATCTTCACCCTACATACTTTCCAGTTATTCCAAAAATAATATAATTGTTTCTATTTGACACGGGGCGGAAGTCGCTCAGTCTGTACCGCGCCTGGCTTGTAATCTGTAGTTCCCAAGTCCCACCTCAGCCCTCATTGAGATTTATGTCCACCAAACTCCCCACCCTGCCCTCCGTTAGCAAGGGACAGCAACCGACTTTGTAAATCCACCATCCATGGGATGGGAAGTTAAGCCGTGGTTCCGTGTGTGAGAGAGCCATATCCTGTGCACGTTAAAGAACACGCTGGATGGCTTTAACCGGAGGCTGCTATCTGTCTGTATTCTGCCAGTATATACTCTAGTACAGGCATGTCAAACACGCGGCCCGCCGGGAACTGTTCTGCGGCCCTCCAAGATTGATAACCAATACGTTTATTTAACTTTTGACAACACTGGATTCTTTAATTAAAATTATAAGTACGTACACGGTACATGAATTAAATAAACGTATTTCAGAAAACATTTCCATTTATATATAAGAGAAACTATTGCGCATAAATGTATATGTCGGAGCCCGATCGTAGAATTGCTCATATCATGAGATGCCCGATCATTTCATGAAATAGTGGCATTTCATGATATGAGCAATTCTACGATCGGGCTCCGACATGCATACACATGTCTCGAGGTCATTCAAATGTACGTACTTTGCGCATGGCAATGAGTCACGAAATGCCAGTAGAGTCGGAAGCTATTCGTTAGCAGTCAGTGAACGAATACTGCGTTCTAGTCTAGTTTGCAAATAACAATTTTCATCTGGTTTTTTTTCGTTTTGCGGCCCGCGACTTAATATATAATACTTAATATGGCCCTCGGTGGTTAACGAGTTTGACATGCCTGCTCTAGTAGAAAGTCTGTGAGGAAGGCGAGAAGTCAGCAGATAAACAACAGAGACATTCATGGCTTCCCCTGAACTCGAACCCAGGTCCCGTTGATGAGTAGCCAACGTGCTAACCACTTGGGGCTCGGGGGGGATATATATAAGCGCTTTAATTTTTCTACAGTTTAAATGCAAGCTATTTATTTTTGAACAGCATAAAATAATACAATTTATTTATTACGACTTTATTAAAATATTTTAAAATTAATTAGTAAATTTCTTAAAAATAAAGAGTTACCAGTGGCATTTTAAGATTATCATCATCATCATCATCATCATCATCCTCAAGCAGCCATGAGCTACGGAAGTCCAACCAGACCGTGCAATTTGGTTCTCCAAGCAAGTCTATACTGAGCTACATCTACTGCATCAGGCCACTGAACACAAATTCTAACAAGGTCCTGTTTGACATTGTCTGCCCACCGCATCCTAGGTCTCCCCCTCCTTCTGAGGCCTTTAGGCACACTGTTCATAACCCTATTCGCCAATCTATAATTATCCATACGGGCAACATGGCCAAACCAGCGGAGTCTCTCTCTGCACAATATGCTGCTTAAAGGAGGTTGCCGACTCCTTTGCCTAACCTCATCATTAGTTACAAAGTTGAACCACCTAATGCCCAAGATACTACGTAAGCATCTGGAATCAAAAGCATCAAGTTTCCTGTTATCTTGTTTACAAAGTGTCCAAGTTTCACTACCAAAACTAACCCTAGAAAGAACCAAACTATTATACAGTCTAATTTTAGTCTTTAGGTGTATACGCCTATTTCTCCACACTCTCCATCGATTCTTAAAAGTCCCGGCAGCAATCCCTATTCGTCTGTTAATCTCATGCCGCACATCACCATTATCTGTTACGTAACTCCCAAGATAATTAAACTGTGACACCTGCTCAAGACTGCAACCATTCAGATTAACTGAATCACAGCCTGCCTGACCAATTTTCATCACTTTAGTTTTCTCTCTGTTTATAACCAAACCTACTCTACTACCAGTCTCATCAACAGCTCGAATGAAACAGTTCATCTCATCAACATCATTTGCCAAAAGGACTAAATCATCAGCATAATCTAAATCAGAAATTTTCGTATCTCCAGTCCATTTAAGGCCAAAATCTTTCCCTTGAAGTGAATTTCGCATAACATAATCAATAACCAAGCTAAAGAGAAAAGGAGACAAAATGCACCCTTGTCGAACACCAGAAGTAATGCCAAACCATTTGCTACAAGCCTTACCAACTCTCACACATGACTCAGTGTTATTATACAGAGCTTTCATTATGTTAACTAACTTGTCTGGTATACCATATGATTTCACAATCAACCACAAATTATGACGATCAACAGAGTCGAAAGCCTTTTTGAAATCAACAAAGCTAGCAACCAAAGGTTTCTGAAATTCTAAACATTTCTCAAGAATCTGCCTAAGTGAAAATATCTGATCCACACATCCCCTACCACTTCTGAATCCACATTGCTCATCCCGCAATTGACTGTCAACCAGATTCTTAATTCTATTAAGCACAATCATGGAAAGAACTTTATCTGGAACAGAGAGTAGGCTGATACCCCTATAGTTATCACAAGAACTGCGATCACCTTTTTTGAAAATAGGGATAACAATAGCTCTGGTAAAATCCTTAGGAACCATGCCTTTATCATAAAAGATATTCAGAATTTCAGTCATCCAAGTGGTAACCGAAACATTCCCAGCTCTAAGCATTTCAGTAGTAATTTCATCTACCCCTGGGGATTTATGAAGTTTAAGTTTAGAAACAGCCAAAATAACTTCAGATTGTGTTATAGGGCCAACATTAAAGCCATCAATGCATTTATCATCATTGCAAACAATGGGAATAGAACTAACCACATTGTTTAGAACATCACTGAAATGCTCAGCCCACCTAGCAATGACAGAATCCTCCCCTTCTATAACCTTACCTTGTTTATCCTTCAATCCTTCTATGCCTGTCAGTTTTCTACCACACAAAACATTAACTATCTGGTACAGCTCTCTGCTGTTGTGCTGTCTAACTGCTTCCTCGGCTTTGTCAGCCAAACCATCAAGCCAAAGATTCTTATCAGCAGCTAACTGATCTTTTACACGTTTATTAAGTTCTCTGTAATGCTTTCTATTAGGACTAGTAGGGTATTGATTAAGAACATTCCTGCAGTTCTTTCTTTCCGAAATAAGCTCAAGTGCCTTATCACTCAGATAATTCTGTCTCTTCTGCTCCTTTTTTCCTAAAAGAGTACTGTTAGTGTCCAAAAAAGCCTGTTTAAAATGATCCCATTCTTCCTCAACTTCAGTAGTAAGCATACCATGACTGTCATAATGACTAAGTAACCTATCATGGTAAGCTTTGGCTATAACTGGGTCTTTCAGAGCTTCAGTATTAAAAGCAAATTTTTTAACCCTAGCACAACACTTTTTAAGTTTAAGTTGCAAGACACTTTTAACAAGATAATGGTCAGATCCAATTTCAGCTCCCCTATATGACCTGATATTCCTAACAGAACTAGCCCATTTGCTGTTAATTAATATATAATCAATCATATTCTTATGCAGCCCATCGGGTGAAACCCATGTGTACTTATGTATGTCGCGGTATTTGTAATAAGTGTTAGTTATTCTGAATCCATTGAGTTTACTTACCTGTAGGAGACGTTGCCCATTGCCATTGCAGCTACCAATACCAAAAGGGCCTATTACTCCTCCCCAAAGGTCAGAGTCAGTACCAACTTTGGCATTGAAGTCACCTAGAACAAGGGTAATACCTCCTTTCTTGACAGAATTCAAAATATCCTGAAGTTGTCCATAAAACCTATCCTTCTCATCCTCATCGGCATCCTCAGTGAGGGCATAACAGCAGATAACATTCAAGTCTTTAACGCTTGTCTGAAATTTTGCTGTAAGAAACCGTTCATTAATGCACTCATATCCTAGAAGAGCATCACTAGCGTGTCTGCTGAGAAGCAGACCCACGCCTTGGTGATGCTTGTTGTCGTCCCTCCCTGAAAAGAGAAATTTAAGATTATTTTTAAGAATCTGACCTTTATCTGTCCATCTGGTCTCTTGCAAGCCGCGAATATCTAAATTATAATGGTGGAATTCTTGTGTGAGGACATCAAGAGAAAAAGCTCTGTGCAGAGTCCTCACATTCCAACTACCTATGGAGAGAAAATGGTTAGTAGGATGTTTAAAGAAACTATGTTTATTGAGAGAAGGAATGCCGACAATATCAAACAGCCCCCTAATCGCAAACATGGGGCAAAGACCCGTTCCCCCACCACTAAAGGCTGAAGCCATCTACACTGGAAGACTTCCTCCAATGTAGAATTTGACGATGCCAATAGAAGCAAAGAGTTCAGGTGCTGCGATGACTCCTGCTCAGGATTATCCACCAGCTGATAAACATATCCTGTGAATCTATTCACTTGGGGCTGTCAACCCACAAACAAACAGGAAACACAGCGGAAGATTTTCCCTCCACAGAAGCCCACCAGTGCAGCAAAATCAGGATCCATAATCAAGCTCAGAGCCATATATCTGTCCAGTCCAGTGGGTTTATATGGTCAGCACCAGGACCCTGTGTGGTTGACCACTCCTCAGCAGGGTAGAAAAAAAAGAAAAGTACCCATAGTTGTCCAGATCAGTAGGCCACACTAATCTGGCAGCCCTCCCCTTCCGTTCACTTCCACAAGAGAGTATCTCTTTTGAAAGGTACTAACGGTCTGCACCACGAGAAGGCGGGGTCGGACATTAGGTGCTAGGCCTGGCCGGTTCTATGCATCATCACAGGGGATTGGTGCATAGCTCTCCTTCCAGTGACTACCTAGCTACCATTTACAGACCATTATTAAGATTATAATGTATAATTTAAAAAGCTATAGAATTATAGCTTTTTTTTTTGGGGGGGGGGGGGGTAGCAAGTAGACAATCCAGGCTGGGTTAAGTTGTGTTGTTTTACCTCTGAGCGGCACTTTTTTGCACACCATGGGCTAAATGGCCAGGTCATAAGGACTCCGAAGTCTCAGAGAAGGTTGGGCAGGGGACCCACTGGAATAGCTTTTGGGAGACAGATGGTAATCTCCCGTCAAAGCCATCCAGCTTGTTCTTTAACGTGCACAGTGTATGGCTCTCTCGCACATGGGGCAACGGCTTAATGTCCCTTTCGAAGCCTATCGATATCCCCTACAGACCGTGGGCTGGGCGGGGAGTTTTGAGGAAAGAAATCTCCAAGATTACCCAGCTGGGACTCGAACCTGGGAATTGCAGATTACAATCCCTGAAGTGCTACCGACTGAGCCGCCACCCCCGCCCCTTCTATGATTAGGTAAAATAGTAATTTCTTCTCCTCACCTTAGTAAAGAGCAGAAAAATTTTCAATTTTTCATTTCATCATTCTCAAATGTATTAAAACTTGTACTGATTACTTCATTATTTTGATTGAGTCATTATTTATTAATTATTTTTATTCATAATTTAAGCATTATTAAAATATAGAATTTTTTCCCCTTCATCTGCTTTTGCCATTTTTTCGTATATTTTGATTTTATAATTAAATTTTTACCTATTTAAATAAATTTAAATTTTTAATTAAACTTTTTAATATTTTCGTAAATTTTATTTTTTTAACTTCTCTACTTTCAAATTTTGTTTAATAATTTTTTTAATTTTTGATTATTTCAAGAATTATTTTTCTGTTTGGTGTTCGAATTCTGGAGGTAAATTAACGAAATCTAAAGGTTTGGCATGTTGCAACAAGTTATTTATTTGAAAAAAAGAAAAGAAATGTAATAATTGTTGTATAGAAGTTAAAGTGAACTACTGAATATTTTAGTATTAATTATTAATCTGATTAATCTTGAATTAATTTTTAGAGCTCCACGCCTAGGGCTTATATCTCGAAATGTAAAATAGTGCCTTATTGGCAATAACAAAGTTAAAACACATAAACCCCAAAGGGGCCACACGGGCAAAAGAAATTAGCTATAAAAAGCACAACTAAAAGTTAAACATGCGAATGTCAAACGCCAATATCTTAAGTTGGGTTGTTTTACCTCTGAGCGGCACTTTTTTGCACATCATGGGCTAAATGGCCAGGTCACATGAACCCCGAAGGCTCAGAGAAAGTTGGGGGAGGGGACCCACTGGAACAGCTGTTGGGAGACAGATGGTAGCCTCCCGTCAAAGCCATCCAGCGTGTTCTTTAACGTGCACAGGATATGGCTCTCCTGAACACAGGGCAAAGGCTTAACGTCCCATCCGACGGACGGCGGCCTTTCCAAGCCCATCGGTGTCCCCTACTGACCGTGGGCAGGGCAGGGAGTTTTGGGGAGATAAATCTCAACGCTGACCCAGCAGGGACTCGAACCTGGGAACTACAGATTACGAGTCTGGCGCGCTACCGACTGAGCCACCCCCACCACATTATCTTAGGACGCTTGAATTGGTTTAAACCAATGTAGTATATATGTGGTCAGTGCTGAAATCAGTGTGAATAATCCTGTTTTTCACAAACCAGGGAGATCTGAGGATTTAAATTAATTACTAATGTTTAACTACTTATAATTTATTTTCATAGCTTTAAGTAGTGAAGTTCGAGACTAGTCCCCCAACTTCCTTCCCTCTATGACGTCACTAGCCACGCTCAATGACGTCTAGGAGGCGTGGTAAATGACGTCATGGGGGAAGAAATTGGGGAGGCTATTCTGGGACTTCACTATTGCTTTATAAATAGTTAAGCATTAGTAAAATTTGAAATTTAAACTCCAATTCATTCATCTTAAATTTGCACATTTCTAAGTTTCCCTTATTTCTTCGGGCGGGGTTTATTCAGTCGGTAGTACATCAGGATCGTATTTTGCCGTTTCCAGGTTCGAGTTCCAATCGTACTTGCGATGAGCTTTATCTCTGGTAACTCTCTTCTCCCCTCAGTGAGAAAGTAGACACCGTTGATTTTGAAATTGTTGCCGTCTGTCGTACAGCACGTTAAGCCTTGGCACCGTGTTCGGGATAACCATATCTTGTGTACGTTAAGGAACATGCTTGATGACCTGGATGGGATATTTCCATCTGTCTGCTAACAGCAGTTTGGTGGATCCCCATCTCCTTCCGTAACACCTGTGAACAATTAGATATTTCGTGGCTCTGTTAATTTACTTTAAATGAAAATGTGTAAAATGTAATACAGAACTGGTTGGTTACATGTAGAAAAGGACAAATTATCATAGTTTTATGAAACGGGAAAAGAATTAAAAGAGAAAGCTAATGTTAAAGAAACATTTAGATATGTATATAATACTGCGATGCTGAAATTTTAATTGGAAGTAATGTGTTTAATGTTGATGTATGAGCAATTCTATTAAACATCTCATTTTATAATTATGATTCATGATGATAGAAGTTGCATTTTCTTTTTGTAGGTCATAAAGTTCCAAATATCAAGTTGTTTCATGAAAGTCTGTCAAATAGCCAATTGTTAATACATTATTCAATTAACTAGAAAAACTTAAATTAATTATGAAATTTAAACTAAAAATTTAGTGGTAGCAAATTCCATCACGATAAATTTTGCATCGTTTTTGTATTGGTAGCAGAAGAGTTCACAAGACAATTGAATTGATCTCGAATATGCATCCTGAAAGGTCTGACCTTGCATAGTAATCGCGTCGTTTTGATACCGACCTTATATTTTTATAACATGCTACGAAAACATTTCATATTTTCGTCCGACCAGTCTAGATTCGACGGAGTTATGTAAACAGAAGTGCAAATGGGAAGCCTGGTTGATGGCAAACAATCTAGTTTAAGCTAGATGGAAAATTTTATTTCCATCGTTCTCTAGGTTCTCATCTTACTCATTGGACGATATTAAAAGTAAACACCATTCCATGGATGATGTCTGCAGGGGATTCTGGGTAAATTATCATTTTCCTCTGTGAAGAAGATATTTTCCTGATCGGTGTAATCCTCAGAAATTTGATATGAAATACCGACTTTTTTCTCCCTGCGTTTCTTGATGTTTTTTAAAACATTTCGGAGCTACGTGATTATTATATACGCAACAGTTGTTTTTGAAGTTATTGTGGATGTTGATGAAGTATATTTATTATTACTATAGCAACCGTTTTTTGTTGTTGTTGCTCTTGCTACGTTGGCTATAATAATGATGATGTTTATGTATAATTATTGTTTTTAAAAGTAATATATTTATAGTAACTAAAACGCTAGTGGTGATAAATTCTATCAAGATAATTTTTACACAGTTACAATGATGTAATTGCTGGATTGTGAAGAAATTTAGATGATGGCTGAGAGTAATGTGAGCTTGATTATCAACTATTTTATGTTCTTAGATTAGGAATTTTGAGAATCTTACATTCTACACTTTTCTAAAAAATCAAGCAAGAAATTGGCACTGAGTCATGAACAGCCCAGTGAAATATGCACATGGAGAAATTAAATGAAAAAAGACGCATACATTGTGGTGAATTTTGAAAGTTATAAGACGTTGAATTCTCTTAGTAATATTGCATTGGAATAAAATTTTCAAAATAAATTGTAGCTGAACTGTTTGTTATCTAGACGTTTTTTTTTTTTGTTATTGGAATGACATGATTTATACCAAAGACATTTGATATTTATAGTGAATTACAGATATATAGAGAAGTGGACGATTATAACACACATACCACTAGCAGGAGGGTTGGGTTGTTTTACCTCTGAGCTGCACTTTTTTGCACACCATGGGCTAAATGGCCAGGTCACATGGACCCCGAAGGCTCAGACAAGGTTCGGGAAGTGGATCTCGTCGGATGGCCTCCCGTCAAGGCCATCCAGCGTGTTCTTTAACGTGCACAGGGTATGGCTCTCCCGCACACGGGGCCACTGCTTAACGTCCCATCCGACGGACAGCGGCATTTTTAATGCTCATCTGTGTCCCCTACTGACCGTGGGCAGGGCGGGGAATTTTGCGGAGATAAATCTCAACGCTGACCCAGTTAGGACTCGAACCTGGGAACTACAGATTACGAGCCTGGCGCGCTACCGATTGAGCCACCCCCGCCCCACACTAGTGCCATACTCTGTGCACGTTAAAGAACACGCTGGATGGTCTTGACGGGAGACTACCATCTGTTTCTCTTCAGCTCTCTCGTGAGTCTCCTCCCCCAACTTTCTCCGACCCTTCGGGATCCTTGTGATCTGGCCATTATTTTAAA
This sequence comes from Ryuthela nishihirai, assembly GCA_038380435.1. Taxonomy (NCBI): domain Eukaryota; kingdom Metazoa; phylum Arthropoda; class Arachnida; order Araneae; family Heptathelidae; genus Ryuthela; species Ryuthela nishihirai. Next base: position 81,074,010 of record JAWZYU010000003.1, on the reverse strand, counting down.
AATAATAATTCCTTATTTCCTTTGCATTTACGTATACAGAGTTGATAACAGCAAGCGCCAAGAGCTTGAAGTAAGAACAAATGCTTCATACATATTCCTTATAAGTAGCACATACAATTAATAAAGAAATATAAGAAACACTTTGAGTAACAATGTTAAGAAAATCCCTGTGAAGCTTGATGTAGCTTATCCGCAGGAAACGTTAAAATTTAACGTTTTAAATGTATGCAGTTACAAGTAGTTGCTTTGCATCAGTTAGAAACTGACATTCACACATAAGAGCCCTGATTATATATATGTACATAAATACAAATGCTAATTAATATTTAGATAGGAAACGGGCACATTTATACACTAACTTTCTAAGAGCCAATTTTTGGTCTCAGATTTAAGTTCTGATAGTCTAAGAATGGATAAAGTTCTCTAGGCAAAGAGTTAAAAATAAGAGGAAATGCACAGTTTCTGATGTGTTTACCGTAGTTATTGCTAAAAATTTGGATTTGATAGTAATAATTGCTACGTAGTCGGCTGTTGATCGCGTGATCTAAATTTATTTTGTAATTACTTTTAAAAAAATGTTTAAGAATTATAGCCTATCTATACGTATCTTTCATAGGCAACTATTTGATACGTACTCTATTCCATCTAAAATGAGTTTCATTCTAGATGACACACCAACAGATATGCACACGACAATGGGATTCATATTCCATTGTGGTGTGCATATCTGTTTTTATTAGAACACATAGTGGTTCTTTTAACTGCCGGCGAAATTGATCTTAGTATTGAATTTTACAATCTGCTGCTGTTTTTAATGTGTTTTGAAAGTATTGCCATATACAGTAATATCATACCTTATAATAGATTCACAAATTGTTTTATATATCAATATGCTGATATGAGAGGGTACGAAATAATTTACGTAATAAATTTTTTTGCACAAATTCTTATGCGATCGCATAAGACTGTGTGTTGTCAGTTTGAAATTCGATCAATGATTAGGCCTAAATAGTTATATTGCTTAACGATTTCAAGAGGAAGACACGAGCATCCAGAGTAATCAGAGACCGCTTGGTTCAAACATCGAATCGAATCGTATGGGCTTTTATTTCAGGTAAAAATCAATTATTAATTCTTGCGGAGTGAATGTACATTAATTTAGTTTTATTGCCATTTAGTATTAATGAGTTACAGTGAAGCTATCTAATAATAGTATTGAAATCTATTTGCAATTCACTTAAAGCTATTTTGTAATCCCAGTTACTATTTACAAGAACAATATCGTCAGCAAATAGATATATACTGCTCTTTTTTAGAACGTTTGTTATGTCATTAATGTATATTAAAAATGGAATAAGCCCAAGAATTGAACCTTGAGGTACCCCATATGTGATTTTCCGTAAGTCACTATCAGTGTCATTTACTCTATTTAAAGAATATCTATTGGATAAGTAGATTTTGAATATTATAAATAATTCCTCTTATTCCCGCACTATATAATTTTTTGAGTAAAATATTATGGTCAAAGAGTCAAAAGCTTTACTCATTTTCCATAAACACAGAAATGGTAACTTTGCCCTCATTTAGATTAGAACATATTTCGTCAGAAAAATCTAATAATGTTGTAGTGCTCTTATAAGTCTGAAATCATATTTCTCGAAGAAATTAATTATATTTACTAAGATAGCTTTTGATTAGATTAGCGACATATCGTTCCATAATTTTTTCGATAACGGGCAAAATAGCAATATGTCTATAATTTTTGTAGGATTTCCTTTCAACAGGTTTGTAAATATGTCTAATAATTGAAATCTTCATTTTAGATGGAATGTAGGACGTATCAAATATTAAGTGTAACAATTTTGCGATCACTGGGGATAATGAAAATTTAGAGTGCTTTAAATGCTGGACATGTATCCTATCTATTCCTGAAGATTTACGGTCTTCCAAACTATCAATTATTCGAACAACCTCGTCGTCGGTAATATTCGGAAGGTAAAAATTCTGTTTATGAAACATTAATTTTTGTTGTTCTTGAGAATGAAAATCGTTCTCTTCCATTAATTTATTTGATTGAATTTACAAAATTATTCTTGAAGTTGCTCGCAATTTGTAATGTAGTTAAAGTTTTATTCTCGTGTTTTAAAATTTTGGTGTCTTCATTTTGTTTTGTTTTATTACAAAGATGTTATTTATATGTTACTTTCACGTTGCCTTTTGCATCTGAAAATAATTTCTGATAATATTGCTTTTTGGAATTTCTAATCATTAGTAACCTTATTCCTCATATTTATATAGTTGTTTTTGTGGGTATTGTTATTTTTGTTGTTTTTATATAATATTCATATTATATAAAATGTCTCTTTTGTTTATATATATAGTCTCTATATATAGTTATTAATATAGTCTCTTTTGTTTATTTCTTTTTTCTATTTCACTAGTGATCCATTTTTTTATCTTGTCGATTGCGTTTTATAGGAATATTTTTACATTCTACATCATTATCAAAATCATTAAATTTATTAATAATTTTTAAATGTAGTTGTTCCAGCTCATTAAATTAAGAAACGAAAAAGATTTAGAATCTTTAGTTTATGAATTGCATTTTTGTCATTGAAATGACAGTTTTTCGAATACAATCACTTTTATTTTCATCTTCAGAATAATGTAGTTGATGACTTTTATTCACATTTAGTGACTGCCATGATCATCTAATGGTCAGCTATTTTGTTTGTACATACACCTATGATGATATTGTTATGTGCAGTTTTTAATAAAATGTGATCAATATATATATATGACTGAGTTAAATTGTCTCCCCGTATTTCTTCTTTGGCATAACGGTGTATGGTTTGCATGTATCCAAATTCACTGAGTAAGTTTTATATATTTCTGCTCCAAATTTTTCGGAATTTCACCAATCAATGTTAAAATCACCAATCATGATAACTAATGTTAGGCTTGTATTATCTGAGAATGGAAACCTTCCAAAATAGGGGTAATATTTCAGCTGGGTGATTTATAAATGGCAATAATATCAAATTTAGTTTTATTTATTTTTTCGATATTGATATGTATACCTTTAGAAGATATTATAGATGTATCCACCCGTTTATAATTCAAATTTTCGCAACTGTATATACATACACTTCGATTGCCAGTTTAAACCGATCTAAACTAGTGACATTAAAATTATGTATATGGTAGATGTTATTATGAGAAATGTGAATTTTGTTTCGGTAAGAACAATAATATATGAAAGGTCAATGATTTCATCAATATACAGTATATGTTAAAATTTTCCCAGTACTTTCTCAAACTTCTAATATTAACACGCAAAACAAAAAGAGAATCGGATGATTTTGCGGAATTCAAATTTTTATGGGTCTATTTTGCTAAATTATCAGATATTGAAAAATATTCTGTGGATCCTAAATCTCTAAAAAATATCTTCCATGAGGGAAGAAGAAATTTAGTTTTGTTCAAATAAGGGCGGGGGTGGCTCAGTCGGTAGCGCGCCAGGCTCGTAATCTGCTGTTCCCAGGTTCGAGTCCTAGCTGGTTCAGCGTTGAGACTTATCTCCGCAAAACTCCCCGCCCTGCCCACGGTCAATAGAGGACACCGATGGGCTTGGTAAAGGCCGCCGTCCGTGGGATGTGACGTTAAGCCGTTGCCCCGTGTTCAGGAGAATCATATCCTGTGCATGTTTAAGAACACGCTGGATGGCTTTGACGGGAGGCTACCATCTGTCTCCCAACAGCTGTTCCAGTGGGTCCCTTCCCCCAACCTTCTCTGAGCCTTCGGGGTCCATGTGGCATGGCCATTTAGCACATGGTGTGCAAAAAAAGTGACGCTCAGAGGTAAAACAACCCAACCATTAATTCAAATAACTTCATTGGAACTGGGAACAGGTAAAAAAAAATCGAAAAAAAAAAAACAAGCAGCGTGAAGAACTTTGCTGGGTTGGCGCAGATGGTTTCAAATTCCTTACATATGGGCTCTCCATGTGAATTGGGGAGTACTCCCTCTTCCTGGTTTACAGCCGGTAAGTGGCCGAGTGGTTAGCGCGTTTGGCTACTGATCTAAGGGACCTGGGTTCGAGCCCCGGGTTATGGCATGGATGCACGTGTCGTTTTTCTACTGAGGTCCTGCCATCCTCTCAGACCTTCTATTATAGCATATAAACTGACAGGCTCCTGTCAGACCTCTGTGGCAAGCAGCTGCTTGAGGGGGTATTTATTTTTTTTTATTAAATCCCTGGGAATTAGTTTCCCCTCCCAAAAATTGTTTGAATAGGTTTAGAATCTTTTCTTGGACTACGCTTGGTAGGTTTTTAATCCCACTCCTCCCCTATATCCGATTCTGTACAGGATGGCCACAAAATTAAACAGTAATAACTCATGAAATAATGAACTTTTATATGCTAATGCTATTGCAAAGTTGCGAAAAGGGAATGATTTTTTATGCAACAACTTGACGAACACAATTCGCTGCACGAGCAAGTCTATAATCAATTTCAATACATGCTCGTTGAAGCAGTGATAGCGGAAGTGCTGTTGGGGAATCAGAAAACGTGGGATTTGTTTCAACAAGATAGATTGGATCACCATCAGATGGTCTTGTCTTATGAGGAACATTTGCAACAGAGAATTTCTTGGTAGTTGGATTTTTTTAAATGGACCAATCACTGGGCCTATGTGGCTTCCAAATTCACCCATCTTGACTCTTTGATGCTGTATGAAGATATCGTGCAAACCAATCCTGTTGCTGATCTCCCGAATCCGAGCAACAGGATCTCAAACGTCATTTCCATGATCATGCTTCAACGCAGAGGTGGGTCTAGAAAATGCCTTTTGGGGGGGGGGGGGGGTTCCTTCTCGTGCTAAGAGATCCACTGGTGAGAAAATGGACTTCGTAACTTTAATACTTCTTTTGGCATAAAAGCAGCCTATTATTTTTGCTTTGAAGACAAAGGCGATTTAATGACCTAAGATTACACCCAATCCTCGATTTACACGGTAGATAAGTTCTAGGATATCACGGTATAAATCGAGACCAACAACTTATGGGCAAAATGAGGATTGGTTCCAAAAGAAATCCTTGTTAAGAATGAAACGTGCCTCTCTCTCTGATTATAGATCTGACATCTGCTTTTGTTATCGAAGAAACTGAGTCATTATATTCAGGGACCTAATGGCCTGCTACTACCACACGTGCAACCTGTGCGACTGCACTGAACGGTATTGTTTTAAGGGCGTCAAATTTGAAAACCAACTAACAATTACAGCTGCAGAAAGATTAACCGGAGCAACTATGACGTAGTTTTCAGCAGATAAATTTCGATTGCTCTTAAAAATGACAATTGAGTTAGCTACATTAATCGTTGATATCTAATATCAGACATGGTGAAAGGGGTAAGCAGAATTCAAGTTCGCTCAGGGCGGCAAAATACCTCAAGGAGGCCCTTATTTTATTCACATAGTATATCATTCCTGTCAGCTATATTATTAAAGATGTAAGTACTAGAAATAGCCATCGTAACAGACTCACCGTCAACTAAAGTCGAACTTTCTTCGTGTACTTCACGTTTTAGTTCACTATGATGTTCCGCCGCACCTGCTACATCATCTACAATTTCGCAAATTGCCGTTCCTTCTATTCTACTTCACACATATAAGGATCTATCGTTGGATTCTTCAGTTTCTAAAGCTACGCACACATCAAAAGCTGTGGTAGAAGGGCAATCGCCACTCCCTTACCCAGAGGAAGGATGGTGCAAGTTATGACATTGAAGGGATTTGACTTGACGTCATTAGCAAAGCAGAGAAATGCAGTCTGGGAATCTTCTGGGAGCAATTGCTGACCAGTGGAACCTACGATTGCTGTCAGTACATACGACTCAGTTATGTGAGTCGTGCGTACTGACTGACAGCAATAGTATGTTCCCAAGGGAACAACCCTTCCTAAGACGCCGTTATTGGCTCGGGAGGGTTTAGTCATTTGAGGGGTGAACAGGTTTTAGAGTTTCATGCTGCCCTGTGGATGGACACAGTGGTCGTCACTTATTGTTGACCACCCAGGCTCCACAATCCCTTTTTTGCCACATGGAGCGAACTTGGATATCTGCTGCTGCCCCTTTCTTCAGATCTGCCATTAGGGTTCCAACTTCCTCTGGTATGACTCAGACGTTTGCGCTAAACGAAAAGGAACAGGTCAATCCAGACCTACGACAAGAACAGAGCAGATGCCTTTATTTTTTAGAGTATTTCGGGGATTTAAACTTTGCAGTTGTTAAAACTCCCTAATATAATTTTGTAGTTGAGTTAAATTTTTATATTTGTAATAGTTTATTTTGTTATTTGAGATGGTTTCCGTAACTAAGGCTCAATTCTTATATTCGACCTAATACACATCACGTGATCGGCATTACTCTCGGTCAGACCGATTCAGCCTTATTCGGGAATAACACCTTTCCGTCTGCAGTTCGTATGGGACGCGGAGAAATATCGATAATACGAGATGGTTGGTAACCATAGATGTACCCAAGTGTGTGTGTTTGGAGGGGGAAAGGGTTGAATTCTACCCCCACTCCCGCCACTTGAGATTTTGAGTAACATATTTTTTCTAGGGATACATCTAAAAATTCGAGCATCAGGCTTGCCATATTTAGGAAATGATATTGAAATATGTCAACTTCCATTTCAAAGTTTCTGAGTATGCCATTGGCAACGGTGTGATGAACGAAGGTATTCATTGTGTTGGCTTTCACTGTTGCCATTCGTAACAAACAAAGTCACAGACGTTTGTTGTACGAAACAGAAACATTCGTTACGAAACAATGATAAATTTATTTCTGAACTTCAACGTGGAGGAGCGGTTCTTTTCTGTGGACTTTCGTCATTTGTTTCTTCTCGTTTGTGCGTGGAGAGTTTGCTGTGTCAGCCTACGCCAGCCAGTATCTAAAGTATCAATATCTGATTTTGTGGAGATACTCTACTGAGCACGCAAGTGTGCTCAGTTGAGTGTTTTCCGTGAGTACTAGGACGAATAAACGGGTTCCTGGCGCTGCTTGTGGTGATCTTGACATCCTCCTCTGTGAAGGTAAGCCTAACTCTCAATGCCCCATTTATCTAGTCATGGATAATGTGTTATGCAGTAGTGAATATATGTAGAGCACAGTTGTTTTATTTCTTTAGCCAATATATGCTGTTTGTCAGGCGTTGGACGCCCAGAAGATTGGTTGCACCGCATTAAGTGCGAATATCTGTAATATCGCGCTGGTAAGAAATGGTAATATATTGGAGAATATTTAATGTATTGGGATTTGAATGGGGGATAAGCAATCATTCTCTTGTTATTTGACTATACTTTAGCTCAGGAGTTATTTCTCGCGTGTTTTATTACTATAATATTTATGTGTTAACTCAGTGACGGAGACGTGCAAGGCTTCGAACCTTGCAGGTTTCCGTTTACTCGGTGTTACGATACCAGAGTTGTGTTGTTTTACCTCTGAGCTGCATACAACGGAGTAAATAGCCAAGTCACAGGTATCCCGAGTGCTCAGAGGAGGTTAGGGGAATAGAACCCACTGGACAGCTGTTAGGAGACAGATGGTAGTCTCCTCTCATGGCCATCCAGCGTGTTCTCTAAAGTTTGCATGGTATGGCTCTCCCTGTCAAGGCGCCATGGCTTAATGATCATCTGACGGACAGTGCCTTTCCAAGCCCATCGATGTCCCCTACTGACTGATGGCAGGGCGAGGAGTTTTGAGGAGATAAATCTCAACATCGGCCCAGGTGGGACTCGAACCTGGGAACTGCAAACGATACTAGAAAGATGTGGCAGTGGCACCGGAAGTTTCGTCTTGGTTACCAAACGGAAAATATAAAATTTTAAATTTCATTTCGTTATAAAGTTAGCTATGGTAAATTGGTTATCCAACCTTCGTTTTAGTCTGCTAACAGAATATTCAATGGTAAAGTATATTTGATTTGTAATAAACCCAGATGAAAAGTGGGACCCTTCACTCACTACAGGGAATGTTTCATTTGATTTGAAATCGAAATCGGGTTATAATTATTTTAGCAATATTTCTGTTGTTCGTCTATGAACAGCGAATTATATTTACCGAGTTTCTTGATATATAGTGATGGGTTGTTTTACCTCTGAGCGGCACTTTTTTGCACACCATGGGCTAAATGGCCAGGTCACATGGACCCCGAAGGCTCAGAGAAGGTTGGGGAAGGAGACCACTGGAACAGCTGTTGGGAGTCAGATGGTAGCCTCCCGTCAAGGCCATCCAGTGTGTTCTTTAACGTGCACAGAGTATGGCTCTCCCGCACACGGAGCCACGGCTTAACGTCCCATCCGACGGACGGCGGCCTTTCCAAACCCATCGGTGACCCTACTGACCGTGGGCAGGGCGGGGAATATTGCGGAGAGTTAGTGATGGGACCTCAGTTTTTATTTCCAAGCACGGTCTCTGTATAATGAAAGCAAATTTGGTGGCAGGGGCCTCGATGACAAAGTGATTGATCTTTTCCCGGTTACCCATAGTATAATATATTATTTATATATAATTTTATATATGACATAAATACGACCTGTGACCTGTTTTAAAAAGTTCTAAGAAGAATTCCGGTACTTAATCAAAAGTAATTTAATTTTCAATTCTGACCAATTAACATATTTTTTATCTTCTTAAAAAACATTTAATTTCACTCAGCAAAAAGATATTTTAAATCCTTTTAGACAGTATATTTATTACTTAGTTTTAAACTATTAATTGCTCTTTACCTATTTAAATACAATAAGCTCAAATATTGATTTGAGGACAATTTGACTGATAACATCGCTGATCATCCCGAACTGATGAACATCATCAAGGGTATCCATGGCAACATCTCTTCCACCATCATCACCAGATCCATTAACCTTGTTTCAAATTCCAGTCGATCAGTATAAGCAACTGGTTGCTTTCAGTTATTAATACATCTTGCAATTGTTATACACAAATGGGAGTTGGCATTATCGTTAAGGCGTACTTTTTGTGTTAGAAGAATTTTTATTAGAATGTTATATGCATATGCATGTTGTGTATTCAGTTTAAGTGAAAGACAAACTTCCTCAAATATAGTAGATTAATAAAACTATTCACAATTATTTGGAACAAAGAAACTTACCGCACAATGAATTTTTATGCGTTGAATTTTTGGATCAAAACAAAGATTTTTATTTTGCATGTGGGGAAGGAGTGTGCCGTTATTAAGGGTGGAACAAAAACTCTTGAAACAGCAGTAGTTGGGCGAATGCTCGGTAGGAGCGCTGGAATCGATTTTGTGTGACAATGTGAATATATGAAAGTCGTCTGTCAGTATACGTTGATCTAAAAATTAGGTCATGTTCGCACGAGACCCACCGATTAGTGACGTATCAATAGATAATATAATTTTTTTACTGTTTTGGAAGAGTTCGTAGTTAATTTTTTTTTTTTTGGGGGGGGGGGATGTTTCCTTGTGGCACCCAATTTTCAATGTGGCACCCAATTTCGGCAGCTGGCCATGTGTACAATTTCTTTGTGCTGTATTTCGCATGATACCGGATTTTTGCTGTCGGCATCAGTTCTCAACATTCGACAGTTCCGTGCCTGACCTCCCATTGCAAATCGGAATTGGGTTTTTCTTTTTCTCCACGACGTGCTACTTCTGAGAAGTCGGAGGTCGTGGCGTTTAAAAAAAAATGGCATTTCCTCGGTGTGCAAAATGAAAACTTTTTGTCTTGTATGTTTGGTCTTTTGAGAACTGCGATCACCTTTTTTGAAAATAGGGATAATAATAGCTCTGGTAAAATCCTTAGATACACACAACATTAAAAGACTAGCAGATTTAGTCGACATTTTTTCGGACAAAATTAGGTTTTCCACTTTTATGCAAAAAAAAAATTAAACTGCATATGATATATGTAAATGATTTTACTGTTCGAAAATGAACAAAATCAGAAGTTCTTATTAATATTAAGAATAAAGCAATTAAAGTATTGGAAAGTATGGTTAACTATTATTTATTGTTTTTAAATGATACTAAATGGACCAAGTTAATGCAGGAAGGACAACCAACAAACAAAATATTTTCTCCAAAGATATTTTACGCTTATAATTATACGACTCGCAAATCTGAATTCCGCGTCCTTCTTTCTTGAAGGGAAAATTAATGTGGCACCCTATTTGTCTCTTCGCTGTGTATTGGTTGAAATTCCAATTAAGCGGGAAAAAGAAAAGAATCGTTATGCCTAATGCCAGGCTCGGATCTAAAAAAAATAAACAAATAAAAATAAAAATCGAAGGAAAGTGTATGTGGGGAGAGAAAACACAATCGAACCGGAAAAATGTAGGGGGGGGGGAGAGAAAGAGATGGGATTTCTAACGCAGCATAACATTTTCTCCTCTAATTAACAGATTTTTTAAAAAATTCTCGAAAAATGCATGATATGTAAATAAGTTTAATAATTTTTTTACCTCTGTTACCCTTGATAACATTCTCCCACCAGGAATTGCCCTGCTTGATGCAAATCAGAGCATAAAAAGTGTAACTCTCCCTTTGTTAAAATTGCTTTGAATGTAGGTCTAATTGTTCCGATCAGTGCTAACAATATCCTATGTTAAAGAATATGCAACGTCACGTGACGTGAGACATTTTGCGGAACATTTTATGAAAAAATAACGCTTTACGCCTGGTGCCAGATACCGTAGACATTGTAAATTTATTACCTAAATTCCGTACACATGTAACCTTTATTACCTAAATTCCGTACACATGTAACCTTTATTACCTAGTTGTATACCTAAATTTATCATTATTGATAAAAATAAAATTTTTTTAACTAAATTATTGAAACTAAATTTTCCTATGGGCAGTCAGTTTCATAGTCTTCTTTAAAGCTAAGTAACTGCCATTTAGCCTACTGTGTGCAAAATTTACTCGAATATAAAGAAAATGTTTTCTTAAAAATTTTGGCGAATATATCTAAATTCAAAATGATTTAACAACTGATGATATTTTAAAATACAGTTTCCATTACACTTTTATAATTGCAGTCATCCTTTTATATTAAATAGATTTTTTTCACCTCTCATCATTATAAGCGTTAAATCTCTTTGGAGAAAATATTTTGTTTGTTGGTTGTCCTTCCTGCATTAACTTGGTCCATTTAGTATCAATTTAAAACAATAAATAATAGTTACCATACTTTTCTAATACTTTAATTGCTTTATTCTTAATATTAATAAGAACTTCTGATTTTGTTGGGGCGGGGGTGGCTCAGTCGGTAGCGCGCCAGGCTCATAATCTGTAGTTCCCAGGTTCGAGTCCCAGCTGGGTCAGCGTTGAGATTTATCTCCGCAAAATTCCCCGCCCTGCCCACGGTCAGTAGGGGACACCGATGGGCTTGGAAAGGCCGCCGTCCGTCGGATGGGACGTTAAGCCGTGGCCCCGTGTGCAGGAGAGACATACCCTGTGCACGCTAAAGAACACGCTGGATGGCCTTGACGGGAGGCTACCATCTGTCTCCCAACAGCTGTTCCAGTGGGTCCCCTCCCCCAACCTTCTCTGAGCCTTCGGGGTCCATGTGACCTGGCCATTTAGCCCATGGTGTGCAAAAAAGTGCCGCTCAGAGGTAAAACAACCCAACCCAACCCTGATTTTGTTCATTTTCGAACAGTAAAATCATTTACATATATCATATGCAGTTTAATTTTTTTTGCATAAAAGTGGAAAACCTAATTTTGTCCGAAAAAATGTCGACTAAATCTGCTAGTCTTTTAATGTTTTGTGTCTGTTCCAAGGGGCGTAGCGAAGGAATATGGTTGTGGGAGGGGGGAAGTCCAAAATTTGCCAACTGAGCAAACTTGTTTAGATTTTCGCGCCGTGGGGGGAGGCCAATTTTTAAGCCTCTCCTACATTTTGCCATTTGACTTCCAATTTTCCCAACTAGCCATAATTTCTAGAAATACTTCCAATATTTACATCTCGTCTGAACGTCTGAATTGCAGCAAATCATTATGAATTTTTGCCTTGATTTTGTCAAATCTCCTTAATTTCACGAAACTAATCCCAATCATTACATCTCTCCTAAATATGCCAAATCACTTCAAATTTTCAAACTCCCCATTTTTTTTTTTTTTTGGAAAATTAAGGGGAGTTGTCAAAATCGAGGCAACTTGGCAAAATCTTGGGGAGTTGGCAAAATTCGGAGTGACTTGGTAAAATCTCGGGGAGCTGGCAAAATTCGGAGTGACTTGACAAAATCTTGGGGAGTTGGCAAAATTCGGAGTGACTTGACAAAATCTTGGGGAGTTGACAAAATTTCGGAGTGACTTGGCAAAACTGTGGAGAGTTGCCAAAATTCAGGTGAGATGTAAAAATTAGGATTTTTTTCTGTAAAATTATGGCGAGTTGGAAAAATCTAGGAGAGTTGGCAAAACTTAGGGAGTTGGCAAAAACTAGGGGCAGTTGGTAAAATTCGGAGTGACTTGGCAAAATCGTGGAGAGTTGACAAAATTCAGGTGAGATGTAAAAATTGCAGTCTTTTTTCTGTAAAATTATGGCGTGTTGGCAAAATCGAGGCAGCTTCGCAATATCTAGGAGAGTTGGAAAATCTTGGGGGAGTTGGCAAAATTCAATCCGCTTGGTAAAATACAGGCGATTTGTGAAAATTGGGATTGTTTTTGTGAAATTAAGGACAGTTGACATAATCAAGAAAACTTTGCAAAATCTAGGGAAGTTGGCAAAACTGGAACCATTTGGTAAAGTACAGGTGAGTTGTAAAAATTGGGATTGGTTTTGTGAAATTAAGGAGAGTTAAAAAAAGGGAGAGTTGGCAAAATTCGAAGTCACTTGGTAAAATACAGGGGAATTGTGAAAATTGTGCCTTTCTTGTGCAATTAAGGAGAGTTGATAAAATTCGAAGTGGCTTGGCAAATTCAGGGAAGATGTAAAAAGGGCGATATTTTCTGTAAAAATACGGCGAGTTGGCAAAATCTAGAGTAGTTGGTAAAATTCGAATGCACTTGGTAAAATATAGGCGAGTTGTGAAAATTGAGATTTGTTTTGTGAAATGAAGGAGTGCTGGATAAATTGAGGAAACTTAACAGAATGTAAGGCAGTTGGCAAAATTCGAATCCACTTGGAAAATACGGGCGAGTTGTGATAATTGGGATTGGGTTTGCGAAATTCAGGATAGTTGACTATAATCGAAGAAAAAATTTCATCTCCACATCTCACCTGAATTTTGCCAACTCCCTACGATTTTGCCAACTCCCTACGATTTTGCCAAGTCACTCCGAATTTTGCCAACTGTCCCTAGATTTTGCCAACTCGCCATAATTTCACAGAAAAAGACTTATTTTTACATCTCACCTGAATTTTACCAACTTCCCACGATTTTGCCAAGTCACTCCGAATTTTGCCAACTCCCCAAAATTTTACGAAGTCACTCCGAATTTTGCCAACTCCCCAAGTTTTTGCCAAGTTGTCCCAATTTTGCCAACTCCCCAAGATTTTACCAAGTCACTCCGAATTTTGCCAACTCCCTAAGATTTTGCCAACTCACCTGTTTTTACTAAGTGGCTTCGAATTTTGCCAACTGCTCTAAATTTTGCCGTCTCTCCATTTTCCAAACTGCCTCAGATTTGCCAAGTTGCCACGATTTTGACAACTCCCCTTAATTTTCCTAAAAATAAAAAAAATTTGAAAAAATATTTCCCAACTCACCTAAATTTTACGAAATCCTCCCCCCCCCCCCCCCCATGGCTACGCCCCTGTCTGTTCCTTCCATTCAGATGGCAACATTCTCCTCAAGTTCCGGTAGGAGTCATCAGGACCGAGAAGTTCCCCGTGAAGGGAAGAAAGTGAATATGGTGGACAATAAAGGTACGTCTCATAAATATTTTCCCATTCAATCCCATGTTTGGATTTTCCTTGCTAAACCTAGTCTCAAAATATGGTTATCTGTTTGAGGATGAGATGTGTATGTATATGTGCATTTTGCCAATTGTTTTCTAATACGAACTTTTCTTTTCCAGATATAACATTGTCTCCCATACATGCCTCTTAGGGGCCAGATGCAATATTCTGGATATGTCCACAACGAGGATGACTTCAACGATGTCCTGATGCACGGAGATGATGGCAGAAGATGACAATGCAGTTTCCTTGTAACAAAATTACGCGAAGGTTCTACGGGAAGGTTGGTTAGAGAGAAACAATGATGTTTTATCGCGGGGCTTAAACCGATGATTAACGCTAGATTCTACGAAACATTTCCATTAAATTCGCTCAACAGAAAATAAATTCTGTTTGAGGCTTTAATGGATTTTTTTTGGAATCTATTTTTCTTTAATTTTAGATATATCGTAAAGATATATCTGTGATGTATTAATCTGTGATGTTTAATGAAGACTTCAATGATGAAGAATAGTTTGAAATGAATTCATTTCAATTAAATTTTATTATAAATCGGGTGGTAGTTTTCGATAAATCTAATTTTCTTACGGTTTTCGTTCATCATTTGTTGATTTTTCAGTTCTATATGTTTGTCAAAATGGTTCTTCTAAGATGTTGACCACTAGCAACATGCTACCTACCAAATAAAAGCCTGTTGCATAGGAGGGTCGTGGATTTTAAAAAATTTCCCAATTTTATTTGCCCATTTAAATCTATATAACAAAAGCAGGTGTCTGTTGTGTCTGTGGCAGCCATAACTCATCGGGAATTCAACGTAGAGGCTGCAGATTTTCAGATAATGTTGCTGGCTGTGATCCGGATTGCAATACCAAATATCAAGTCGAACATCCAAAAGGGGGGCTTGCTAGAGGCAAAGTTATGCACCATGCTATTTTTAGGGGAAACGAAAATCGCCGTCAAATCTATTGTTGCCATTTATTGCTCCCTAACTGTGAAAGTAAAGAGTTAAAATAACATTTAAATCTGCTGCCGTTGCCAGATTCCCCACATTTCCAAAGGCATTATTTAGGCGTTCCATTGCAGTTACGGACTTGATTTTCTAACCAAACATGGGAATCCGCCTTCGAAATTTACGACCTTTCGGTAAAGTACATCGGAAATAACAGAATGTCAAAATATGCTCTATTGGAAATCAAGCTCTATGGAAGAGTTGCTTACAGAAAAGAGAAGGTTGTAAAATGAGGATTCTATCGATGGGAGAACGTTTTAAATTTTTTTAATTTAATGCAAGATTCTACAAAACATTTCCCTTAAATTCGCTCAACAAAAAATAAATTCTGTTTGAGGCTTTAATGGACGTTTTTTGGAATCTTGAACCCTCTTTTTCCTTCCACACTAACTGCCTATGTGTGGAGGGGTTTTCTCCGGGTTAGAGCAAAACACTCTGACATGGATGGTGCCTTGACGTGGCGTCAGAGCTTTGCACTAAACCATCCGGCAGACATCTTTCTAATGTCATAGCCTATTAATTTTTGTAAACTTTCTATTATATAGTTAAAATATTATTTAACTAATCTAAATTTTATGAATGATTTTCAAAAACAAAATATGAAGGAAATTCGTAATATAATAAACTTTACATATTGCTCTATTATTCTGTTTTATTGCTTCATTAATATTTTCGTTTCAAGTTAATTTACTGTCAATAATAATTCCGAAACATTTTTAAATTTTCATCTTCTTTATTGCTTCACATGAGAAACATTTTCTATATGCAGTAAACTTCCGGCATTTAGGAGGAGTGGGGATTTCCGGTTAGATGAATCTGTCGACTGCATGAGAAATATTTTTACAGAAACCAAATATACAGTAGGCAAAATATTGTACTCAAGCCTTAGTCGAAATAAAAATGCAATGAAAAACAATGATAATAAAAATGAAGTATAATGTCCTTAATATAAATGTAAATACCTAAAATATAATTGCATTTTATACGTATTTTCACACTTGACGAATGTCAAAATCCGTGTACTTAACAAACATATTGGGAACTGCTTCTTTCAAAGCCACCACATAAAGATTTATAATTTGGATGTCGGATGGCATTGGCTAACACTGATACCGTATCTGCTTAATAAGTTTCACCTATAAAGTGAAAGGTAAAATCGGTACATTACCATATACGAAATGAAAAATATTATATGAGAATATTGAAACCAAGCTAAACTTTAATTTCAGGATAAAAACAAATTTCTTATGCATACGTATTTGCAGTTTAGTTACCGGCTATGTTCTAGATACTCAGGTGTCATTTCATCAAGGTCATCCACTGAACTAACATTTGATTTCTGAACAGCAACTGATGTAGAGGGTGGAGAAGACATAAAATTAGGTCTAATAGTTTTTTTAAATAAATTTCTTTTGTCTGCCACCTTGAATGTTTTCCTTTTCTGATGCAACAATTTAGAACACAAGAGGTGAAAAGGCATTGCGGTTTGGGCAATGAAGCAGCTTTCCTGCTCAACAAATTTCATAACATTTTCAAATCTTTCGGCAGCAGTCTGCCACGAGACTCTTTGAACCTGTTCATCCTCTTCATCGCCTTCCTCTTCTAGAGCTTTACATTTGTTCTCATTCAAAACACGTTCAATAATTTCTTCAGTATTTAGTGTCGTTGTAACAGGAGCGTATAACAGAATGCCATAGCATGAATGTAATAATGCGCGAAAGACGACGCAAGCGCCAGTAGCAGTCGGGAGAACTATCACGTGCATTGAAATTTGCCGTACGAAGTAAAAATTTTTCAACTCTAAATTTATGCCGGTTGCATGAGAATTCCGGTTGAGTACCGGAAAATCGGGAGTTTACTGTGTTTGGCGAATTATACATTGTTTTATTTCTTTTTGATGATTGTACTGCTCTGAGACGAATGTACTAGTTTAAAGTAAAACTATTCCGTTTTAAAATTAATGTTAATTTACTTTTCAATTATCATTTTGCAATTTTTAGCAAGTCTCCATTTGCATCATTTATTAACTTTCCATTTCAATGAGCAGTATATTATTAGTGAAATGTAGTCCCCAAAAGCTAATAACTTCCCATTTGAATACGAATTCCTATAACAAATATCATTTATAAAATCTGTAACAAATATTCTCTCATTTCTTCTTCCTAATTCTACAACGAAAAATACAGATTACATTTCTAAGTTCATTAATGAAAAACGCTTCTCCTTTCGTCCTGGGCAGACCATACAATGGCTTAACTGGATATGTTACAAAGACCCCCAAAGGGCTCTTGTAACATATCCAGTTAAACAACAAATTAAGCAACACAAGGTTGGGAAATAGAATCCATTGAACAGCTTTTGGGCTCCCAGAAAGATCATCCAACTTGTTCGTTCATTCGCACAGAAGGAGCCACAGCTTAATGTTCCTTTCGAAGACGGTACATGGACTGTCTAAGCCAATGTTCCCTCTTTCATACCGAAGGGAGGGGGGGTCGCAAAAATAAATTTTAATCCTTACCGCAGTTGGGCCTTTAACTTGGGTACTACAAATTACGATCCTTTCATGCTACCTACCGAGCTAATCGCTAAGTGTAAGGAGTTATATCCCAAATAAAAGATTCTTTTCAAGAGAATATCATCACTCCTCTAATTATGTCTGCTCATTGCTGTCCCCCCTTCCCTGGTGAGGAGAGAAATTTCGCGGACACCTTCGGTGATCCTAGAAAAACAAAGTCCAGGTTCAAACGATGCCATTTAAAACACGACACCAAAAGTGACAACATCCTTTTCTGCAGTTCCCATGTTCGAGTCACAGCTGGGCTAGTGTCGACATTTTTTTCTGCAAAGTCCCTCACCTGCCTTCGGTCACTAGAGCACACCGATGTGCTTGAAAAGGCCATCGGGTGGCACGTTAAGCTCTGTGTGTGAAATAGCCATAACCTGCGAATTTTAAATAGCACACTGGATGGCCTTGACGGGAGGCTAACAATCTACAGAGGTTTATCAAAATAATGGAAACACCGATGGCCACTGGAGTACACGCAATGCGCCGTATGCATATCACACGAGGCCGACGAGAAAGACAGGCCACGACACTGAAGCGATCCTCAGCAGTCACGTGATCAACTTAGTCCGGTAACTGCAAACGCCACTGGATTCATTCGCACATATTCTAATATATAGTATGTTACTTTACTGAAAATTAAAAAGTGGTGTATGTGTTGCATTGTAGATTTTTTTTATAACCTTTGGAATGATTTTGTGAATAAAACTTGATTTTCATTAGGTAATGGTTATAAACTGAAAGTCCACTCTCACTACAAGTATTCAGCAATATAAATTAATATCTGATTAATTAAATTTTAATGTTACCATACTATTTTTGAATTTAAGCTTTAATGACATTATTTGCCATTTCATGGACATAAAAACAACATAAAATATTTTTTTTCTATAAAATAACCAAAAATTAAAGGTTTTAAATTTAGAAGAAATTAATTAAATTAGAAAGAAAAATAACTGGTTTTGGGTTCAACGTTATCTTTTGGATATTGGTTTTCAATCTGACTAAGCCATTAATTAGTAACATCCATTATCTGACCTACATAAAATAATAAATAATTATCCTTTTATTGACATTTTCAATTTCAAAAATTGTGGTCGACATGATATACTCTAAAGACTGATAAAACCTATTACTATGGATACATAGTTACTCTATCTAGATATATGAAATATATATATTATGAATAAGAATACAAGTATAAATATTGCAGTTCAAACAAGTGCTGATAGCATAATTATGTCTAAAGTACTTTTCCCTTCGTATAAAACTTATTAGCTCAAAAACAAAAAAGATTGCCAAGAGAATTGTTTGTGCAAAGAATATCAAACATGGACGCGACAATTTTTGTCAATACAACGAAAAATATCTGGTTTGCCCCTTATGAAATGAAAAATGCTAGCGTTAAGTAATTAATCTGATCATCCACACATTTATAGCAATTTGCAAAAGTATTAAATATGAGTAGTTAAAATATCAAATAATTAATGCGCTCAACTTCAAAACTAGCGATAAGTTATAAAAGGGCAGCCATTTTGTTTTGAATCACAACATCATTCAACACGTTGAAACTAGGCCTAAGAGAGCAATGCACTCAAAACACTTTGCAAGCACTAAATAATTACTTTTATCAAACCACTAACTACAGGAAATATTTCATGCTACAAATAATAATAATAAGGAAAAATGCTCCCCTCTTTGGGATAATCCAAAGATAGTTTGAAGACAAAAACAACTGCAGTCCCGGTTTCACGATGAAGAATAAGCACTTCGCTTCTATGACAATCGGACTGTAACCTCAGACTAAGTTGATCACGTGATATTCCAGTGTCGTGGCCTGTCTTTCTCGTCGGCCTCGATATCACAGGGATGACGTCACCCGCGATATGAGGAAATAAAGGGGAGAAGTACGATGTCGGCTATCACGTAGTAGTGCTACAGGCACAGGTGAAACAGCTGTTGTGGTGTATTTGTTGACAATGTCAGATCATAGTAACCTCCAAAAAAGCATGATCATTGGTGCGCGTCTTGCAGGAGATTCAGCGACCAGAACTGCGGAACAAGTAGGTGCAACACGAAGAACTCTATCGAAGATTATGACTACCTATCAAAAAGGACAAGGCGTTGCCTCCAAACATGCAAATTGTGGACGCCATATGAAGTTGTCAGATAAGGATAGGCGAATGTTGGCACGGATTATATAACGGAAGCACAAGACCACCGCACCGCAAATAGCAGCAGAGTTGAACACCAGTCGGAATGATCCCGTTTCGGTCATAACAGTTCGTCGGAAACTTCATCGTGACTATCTGTGTATCCCTATTAAAAACCTACAGAGCATACCACAACGACTGTTTGGTTCCGACTAACAGTTCGTCGGAAAATCCGATAACAGTTTGTCGGAAACTTCATCGTGCATCGTGCTTCATCGTGCATTTATGGCAGTGCTGCAATCCGCAAACCTCTGATTATCAACATGAATGCAATAAAACGTATAAGGTGGTGCACAGCACATAAAATCAGGGATGCCAAAGACTGGCAACGTGTCATCTGGTCTGAAGAATAGTGCTACACATTGTTTCCCACCACTGGTAGAGTGTATGTCAGGCAAAAACCTGTAGAGCGTACCACACAGACTGTTTGGTTCCGACTGTGAAGCATGGAGGTAGATCCCTGATGCAGTGGGATGCCATATCATGGCATTCCTTAGGGCCATTGGTTATCCTGCAGGGTCGTGTCACATCCGCAACGTACGAATCCATTCTCGGAGACCACCTGCACCCAATGTTGGGATCATCATCATTGTTCCCTAATGATGCGCTCTAATGCATTCTAATTCAATCTAATGATTGTGCTCTAATGAGTGTCCCTGGTTTCAAGCGGATAATGTACTCAAACATTGTGCGAAACGTGTCGAGTTGTGGTTTACAGAGTGTGAGGATACGGTACAGCAGCTACCCTGGCCACCTTAGTCTCCAGACCTCAATATTATTGAACATCTGTGGGAATATCTGGAGTGCAAGGCCTTATGTGCATTACCATATGTGCATGACTTGTATAAGTCTATTCCACATCGAATTACGTCTATTCTGAATGCTCGAGGGGGTCTACAGCTTATTAATGAAATGTTCTCCACACACAGTACATGTTTCCATTATTTTTGTAAACCCTGTATCTCCTAACAGCTGTCCAGTAAGTAACAACTGTCATATGAGCCTTCAGGGTCCTTGTATCCCGGTTATTTTGCCCATTGTGCGCAAAAATATGCATTTCAGAGGTAAAACAACCTGACCCCATTAGATTCAATCATGTCAAACGTTATTAGTCTCAAATGTGCGGGAGACCCATAACCTGTACACGTTAAAGAATACGCTGGATAGCCTTAACGGGAGGTCACCATCTGTCTCCCAACAGCTGTTCCAGTGGATCCCCTCCCCCACCTTCTCTGAGCCTTCGGGGTCCATGTGACCTGGCTATTTAGCCCATGGTGTGCAAAAAAGTTTTGTCATTGTTGTTTGCTTGCCATGGTGTGCAAAGCCAACCGAACTTCCCATTAGATTTAAAATTGGACGTCTCAAGCCCCCCACTAGATTTTACTTAGATTGGAACATGTCAAGTCCCATTAGGCTCAAATGTATCGACATCCTTTTTAAACTCAAGTGTCAACCTCCTATTAGACTCAAACGTGTTAACTCATCATTATACTCCGTTCCACTTGAGTAAACAAATCGTGCGACATAAGCAAGCCTTTCCTAGTATCAATGTACACAAAATAAACTGCTATTGGTTACAATTTGAGACCGCATTTTTAAGCACATGTCAAACTTGTGGATAAAAACATACAATGCCAGAAGTGTTGTTGGGTTGTTTTACCTCTGAGCGGCACTTTTTTGCACACCATGGGCTAAATGGCCAGGACACAAGGACCCCGAAGACTCAGAGAAGGTTGGGGGAGGGGACCCACTGGAACAGCTGTTGGGAGACAGATGGTAGCCTCCCGTCAAGGCCATCCAGCGTGTTCTTTAACGTGCACAGGGTATGACTCTCCCACACACGGGGCCACGGTTTAACGTCCAATCCGACGGACGGCGGCCTTTCCAAGCCCATCGGTGTCCCCTACTGACCGTGGGCAGGGCGGGGAATTTTGCGGAGATAAATCTCAACGCTGACCCAGCTGGGACTCGAACCTGGGAACTACAGATTACGAGCCTGGCGCGCTACCGACTGAGCCACCCCCGCCCATATGCCAGAAGTGTATTTTGCTAGATATTTAGCGCATCGTTATATATATATATCTGCTATTGTTAATTTTTTCCCCTTACGAAGCAAGATTACATCCCCAAAAGCACCGACAATGACTTGTGAAATTAATATTATTGTTACATTATGCAAATATTTATGATATAATACAAGGAATAAAAAATATTTAAACGAATTTCACTTTAAAATTCAATGTTTGTTTCATTTGTCAAGTGACTAGAAATTGCTATCCTCTGATACATTGCACACAGTATCATCACTACTATGATTAATAATTGTTTATATACTTCGTATGTAAACAAATATTTTCTCGACAACGTGTTTACTGATTACATCAAATTTCCACAAATCCTCTTCTTTAGCTGCCACATGTCTAATATAATTTTCCAATTTTATGTTGAAACAAGTTTGATTGCTTCTTCAAATAATAACCGCGCTTATCCTAGTTTAGCCCATTGTTCGCAAAAATGTGCATTTCAGAGGAATATTGTTCTTGTTCTACAGCTGTATGTCAAGAACGTTTTGAACGCTTCTCGTAGAATACTAAATGTCCGTTAATCGTTTGGGGCCACTAGGTTCAAACATTGCTAGCATTTCCTCTCACGAGTTCGCAATAGCCCTTTTTTGCTGTTGTGTCAGTTTGTGGGGTACCAATTCGGCACAGATCTTTCGGAACTATGAATTTAAAATTTTGTTATTTTTGGCCCTGTAGCCATTTACTTGACTCCAAGTCATGTCAATTGGTTTTAACGGGCAATGATATGGAAAGGAAATACAGAACCACGTGTCTTGCTTCTACTAAAAATTCATCTACAATATAGTTGTCGTAATTGTCTTTCACTTGTCTAAATTTATTTAAGAGTTCTCTCTTCATCACATGATCACTATGTCAGTACCATGCTCCTTTTACCAGTTAATGACATCTTGTTTTTTTCCGTGCCATAGTTGATGCTTTTTCAGTTTTTTACGCTCTGGTACGGAGCATTGCCCATTACTATAACAGAGTTTTTTTGCCAATTTTTGCAATAAACCTAGCATCCGATTTTTAAATACTTTCTCATTCATTTCTTCATGATAAACTTTACTACTTTTTCATTCAAACACTAACTGTGCTCCATCAAGGAAACCATGGTCACTTCCTACTTGAGCAATTATAAACCTTTTCCTTTCCCAGCTGCTTGTTTTAGGCCTCTGGGGAGCCATGAATAAAATGCTTGCCGAGATGCTGACACTGATTCTGCCACAGTTTAATTTCAAAATTTTTTTTTTTACTTTAGAAGCTGTGTGGCTCGAATTCACCCAAGTTTCATCTAAATAGCAATTTTTTTCTTTTATTACCACAATGTGCTTTAAATTGTCTCAAATATTTTCACCTCTACATTAAAATGTTGTCTCTTTCAGTTAAAGCACCTTCGCGTTTGCGAGTGGAAAATATAAAGCTGATATCTATTATCAATCAATTTAATGTTGCTTGGCTAAAATTTGGCAAATCAGGAACCGAATTTATCGTTATTAATATTTCATTTAAATTCGGCAGTTCATTTCTGAACAAGAATTCGTTAATCATTTTCCTGATAACTGTCCTAGAAAATTGATCACATTTTTTTAACCGTTTCATAACTCGTGGATGCTTACCTGAAGAATGAAATACCTGATTTAAATCACATTCATTTAGTATTCTACGAGGGGCGTTCAAAACGTTCTTGACATACATCTGTAGAACAAGAACAATTGCACATATCTGAACAAAATTTCTCCTGTCCTTCAAAGTACTCCTGTCCAGCATTTATACAAAGCTGCAGACGTTTACGCCAGTTCTGAAACGCTTGGGGTACCATTGTTGGGGAATACTCCTCAGCTATGAATGAATGATTTTGAAGTTCTTGCACCCTTGAAAAAGACTTTCAAGAAAGTCCCTTTTTAATATTTGGGACAATCAAAAATCATATGGTGAATACGCAGGATGGGGTAGTTGTTTGTTTTTTTCCTGCTCCAGGGTCGTCACTTGCTGGGTTTTGCGAGCCTGGCATTGTCTTGAAGAGGGAGAACCCTTGACACGCCTGTTGTTATACGGTGCTCCTTCATCTCCTTAACCATTTTGGGAAAAGCAATGTTGGTAGTATTGTCCATTTATATATGATTATATTTATTCAGGCAAAGTGTCCACGTCTACCATTCCTTGGGAATCGAAAAAAAATTCTGAAAATCATCTTCCATGAGCGAAAGTCGTTGGAGGATTTGGGGATGCTACTCCAATTCAGATTGAATTAGCCAAATTCCCATTTCCTTAATGAGTTCAAGGTTCATCTTCCGCAACCCAAACATAGTTGCCGATATTTCTAGGTGTTGTAAAGTAATAAAACCACGTCTCGTCACAAGATGTCTTTAATAAAACCACGTCTCGTCACGACAACGTCTGTTAATCGTTGGGGCCACTAAGTTCAAACATTGCTAGCATTTCCTCGCACGAGTCTACTCTAACCCTTTTTTGCTGTTGTGTCAGTTTGTGGGGTACCAATTCGGCACAGATCTTTCGGAACTTTAAATGTTGATGAATAATTGCTTCCACACTGCCAATCAATACATTGACATCTAAACTTATTACCTGAACGGTGAGGTGTTGGTTTTCCTTAAGGAATTCAAGAATATCAGCGATGGTTCTCTCGTTCACGGCCTCCTTCTGCCTTCCTGCACGAAGGAGGTCTTCGAAGCTCTGTCATCCTTCTATAGATTTGCGCATCCATCCCATAACACTGTCTTATGAACAAACATGATCCCCATATATATGATAAATCGGCATGATTTTTTTTTTGCATCGTCCCCAAGCTGCATTTATGTGAAAATGTAAAATATTTCCTCGTGTTTAGTAGGCTCCATAGCAACAACGCTCAGATTTCGCAGACCGAACTTTAGACGCCGCCAACGAAATGAGAAAGGATGAAAAAGCCTTTGTTTTTAACACGTAATGACCAATTTAGACAAGCTTTCAAACAAGTCGTAGCTCGTTAACTTCGAAGGAACGAGTGAAAATCTACAGACACCTGTCAAGAATTTTTTTGAATGCCCACCCTAAATATGGAACTTTTAGAGACTTCCAGATATAACATTGTCTTCCATACGTGACTCCTAGAGGCCAGATGCAAGAATCCGGAGATGTCCACAACGAGGTCTGACCAAATGCTCTGTGGGAGAGTTGCTTACAGAGAAGAGAAGATGCTTTAAAGGGAGTTTGTCACTGGGAGAAGGGTCTAATCCATTCTTAATCAGATCTTGCGTAAGATGTTACAAAACATTTCAGTTAAATTCTCTCAACAGAAAATAAATTCTCATTGACGTTGTAATGGAAGTTTTTGTGATGTCTTGAGCCCTCTTTTTCCTTCCACACTAGCTGCCTATGTGTGGAGGGATTTTCTTTAGGTTAGAGCAAAACACTCTGACATGGATGGTGCGTTGACGTGACGTCAGATCTTTTCACCAAACCATCTGGCAGACATCTTTCCAATCATAAAAAAGCTCTACTATGAGTCGGGGATAGGCGAAGGGGGAGCAGGAAGCTGCAGTCCTTCCCAAAATTATGGTATGGAGAAAAAGAAATTGGAAATGTTTCAAGAATTGTATTGTAAAACCTGACAGCTTTCTGGGAGGTCCTTGATGCAGGCTTTCCCAATCAGCATTTGGAACATCATTAAAAGTTCAAGTTTGTTCTTCTTTCCTTTTTTAATTCACAATTTAAGAGAAAAGGAGAAACAGGGAATAAAGACAAAGAAGTTAAAAAAAATTAATATTTAAGTTGAAATTCAAATTGATTAAAAATTAATTTTTTTTTAAATTTAAAAGTAGAAATTTAAATATGAACTCAAAAATTGAATTTCATTTTTCAAATTTCATTTTTTAAATTTTATTTAAATGAAGAATTGTTGAATTGATTATTTGGAGATTTTTCTTTAGCAGTTATTAGTCCTTCAAATAAAGGAGAAAAAAGATTTTTAAGGTTTAAAATTTAAAATTTTCATGAAAAGGGTAATAAATCAGACTGAAGTTAGAAGAATTATTAAATTGATAATTAAAATATATTTTTTAAATTCTCTTTCAGAGTCTTGATTAAATGAAGAATATTTTTTCTTTTATTCAATTTATGAGGATTTAGAAGAATGGATGTGGTGAGTTCATTAATATTATTTTTTTTCCAAAGCAGATATAAGTTTTTTTTTCTTTCAGTGTTTTTTTTCGACATTTAAATAAATCGAATTCTTTTTGCTTCTCTTATTAGCATTCTCAAAGAGACTCTCCTTGATCCTTCATCATCTTCATCCTCTCGTATCTTGGGAAGCTTCTGTCAATTCTACATTGCAAACGTCCACATATTTAAAGTTGGTACCACACACAGAGAGAAATGGGATAAGGTAGAGTCTGTAGAAATTCGGGAATAAAGTTATAATTTTTGTAGTTGTATGCGTTGTGATAGACACAAAAGAAAAAAAAAAGTCTTGGTATCTTCTCTTCCCTGGATGAGGTGACAGGTCTATATTCTATCAAAGTTCAGGGGAAAGTTCTATTCTAGTTGATCATCCAGGCATGGTTCTTGTGTCGTAGCTTCCTTTCTTGAGTTTGTTGGTGGTTGGAGGTGGGCAATTCCATGGGAGTTCTGCAATCAGAGTTAGTGGATTCATGAGCCTTTGAAAGGTGCCAGTACTTGCAAGAAATCCTGCTGTTTTCTTTCCTTCTATATTATGTTGTATAACGTGGTGTCTTTTAGAAACTTGATGATTAGAAGGTATATTTTATTTTTGTGGCTCTTAGGGGAAAGAATACTTTCAAGTGAGAATTCATGCACTCCCAATTTTCTCATTTCATGAAAGAGAAAATATCTATGTAGAGAGTAGGCCGTACAGTTGAGGATAACATGTGGCACGGTTTCATTTACAATTTTGGCCTTTGCTGGTCTCAGATTTTTTCATTATATGCATTTTATCATTTAAACGTGTATGGCCTGTTCTTAATCGAGTGATTTTGACTTGGTCTTTTATGTTTTTGAGGCAAGAGCATGTTTCCGAGATATTTTTGGACACTAGTCTTCTGTGATTGGGCGCCAATGAAGTTTGTTCTGAGAAAATGTTTTGAAGACTTTCCAATGGTTGTGAATTGATGATTGCCTTGAGTTTGTTGATATTGTGGGAGTTTTGGATCAGGTAGTAGCGCTATTGATTTCTTTAGTTAGTTTGTCAGCAATCTCATTTCCAGTGAGTCCTATGTGGTTAGGCACCCACTGGAAAAATATTTCATTATTATTATTGACATTTGTAGAGTTGTAGGATTCTTGTACTATATTCTGGTGGCAGCATTTGTAGGGGTTTTTTTTTTATGGAAAGAAGTGTTACTTTGCTGTCTGTGATAAACACAATTTTTTTATTTCTTTCCTTTTCTCTCGATTTTAAGGCTTCTTTCAGTGCCACGAGTTCTGTGTCTGTTGGGCTGGTACATGTTGTCAGATTGAAACGAAATCTAGAGTTGTTTTCTTTGTCGTAGAATGCCCCTAATGTAAAGTTAGTTTCTTTGTTTGAAACTCCATCCGTAATTTTTTTTTTATGTGAGAAGTAAAGCTCCAGGTGTCTTTCTGTTTTCTCTAGGATATCTTCTTGAATGTAATAGTGTTTGCAGTTTGTGATTCCTGGAATATCTGTTATTATTTCTGGAATGTCGAGGGTCCAGGATGGCAAATCTGAGAGCCATTTGAATTTTTCTTTCATCTATTTTATATCTTCATAGATGGGATCTTGTTTTAAATATTATAAGATTTTTCCTGTGGGTATAATGTTTGTAATTTAAATAAACAGATGACGATTTTGATGCCTGGTGGATACTCTTGCCAATTTTTTTTCCAATCTTTCCTATAACTTTATTTTAATGGGAAACATGGAGATCCCTGCCAGAATAGAAATATTGGGATATGATGGAAGTTGTCTTGTGAAAATTTTAGGATTTTATGTTGAGATATTTCAATTTTTGGTTTTAGTGTTTCCATTGCATTGACTGTTAGGTAGGGACCAAATTCAATTTTGGGCCTCAGAATTGCTGAGTAAAGATTTATTACATTTTGGTTTGTATCCCCAGGTTGTACTTGCCATGCATCTGAGAAGTTGTAGGTGCTTTTTACTAGCCAAATGGAGGCTATCATAGTGCTCATTCCAGGATATTTTGTTGTTGAAAATAAGGCCTAAAAATTTGTGTGATGCCACCTGTTTGATATTTTCTTCCTCAATTTTAATATTAATTGCTTGTGTGGCTCTTCTTTTTCTACTGATGGGTAGCATTACTCTTTCATCTTTCGAAATTTAAATGTGTCATTTTTTTGAAGTATACTTGAAGCAAGTTTACGGAGAGTTGCATATTTTCTTCCAGCTTGTGGGAGGAGGTGCTCCTACTCCATATGGCAATGTCATCCGCGTAAACTGTAATTTTGGTGTGTGTGACTGTAAAAATTTGGCAGGTCATACAGATAAATACTGAATAATAGAGGCGAAATTATGCTTCCCTGGATGAAACCTGTCTTGATACGTTTTTCTAGAGAGAGCTGTGTCTAATTTTATTTCTATAATTTTATTTTTAATAATTTGTTGAATGGCTTGAAACATATTGCCGTGGATACCATTTGTTGTATTTTGAAAAGAAGGCCATCTGTGACAGAATGCCGTATATAAGGGAGGAGTGGGATTAAAAGACCTGACCAGAGCGTGTAGTCCAAGAAAAGATGTCTAGGTAAACCTAGTTCAGAACAATTTTTGGGATGGGAAACTGAATTCCCAGGGATTTTAACCTGGCACAAACTATAGTCATTAGAAAACCAAATAAAATCCCCACCAGTCTAGAAGCATATAGGCCCATCACACTGAGTCAGTGTGATGGGCCTATATGCTTCTAGACTGGTGGGGATTTTATTTGGTTTTCTAATGACTATAGTTTGTGCCAGGTTAAAATCCCTGGGAATTAGTTTCCCCTCCCAAAAATTGTTTGAATAGGTTTAGAATCTTTTCTTGGACTACGCTTGGTAGGTTTTTAATCCCACTCCTCCCCTATATCCGATTCTGTACAGGATGGCCACAAAATTAAACAGTAATAACTCATGAAATAATGAACTTTTATATGCTAATGCTATTGCAAAGTTGCGAAAAGGGAATGATTTTTTATGCAACAACTTGACGAACACAATTCGCTGCACGAGCAAGTCTATAATCAATTTCAATACATGCTCGTTGAAGCAGTGATAGCGGAAGTGCTGTTGGGGAATCAGAAAACGTGGGATTTGTTTCAACAAGATAGATTGGATCACCATCAGATGGTCTTGTCTTATGAGGAACATTTGCAACAGAGAATTTCTTGGTAGTTGGATTTTTTTAAATGGACCAATCACTGGGCCTATGTGGCTTCCAAATTCACCCATCTTGACTCTTTGATGCTGTATGAAGATATCGTGCAAACCAATCCTGTTGCTGATCTCCCGAATCCGAGCAACAGGATCTCAAACGTCATTTCCATGATCATGCTTCAACGCAGAGGTGGGTCTAGAAAATGCCTTTTGGGGGGGGGGGGGGTTCCTTCTCGTGCTAAGAGATCCACTGGTGAGAAAATGGACTTCGTAACTTTAATACTTCTTTTGGCATAAAAGCAGCCTATTATTTTTGCTTTGAAGACAAAGGCGATTTAATGACCTAAGATTACACCCAATCCTCGATTTACACGGTAGATAAGTTCTAGGATATCACGGTATAAATCGAGACCAACAACTTATGGGCAAAATGAGGATTGGTTCCAAAAGAAATCCTTGTTAAGAATGAAACGTGCCTCTCTCTCTGATTATAGATCTGACATCTGCTTTTGTTATCGAAGAAACTGAGTCATTATATTCAGGGACCTAATGGCCTGCTACTACCACACGTGCAACCTGTGCGACTGCACTGAACGGTATTGTTTTAAGGGCGTCAAATTTGAAAACCAACTAACAATTACAGCTGCAGAAAGATTAACCGGAGCAACTATGACGTAGTTTTCAGCAGATAAATTTCGATTGCTCTTAAAAATGACAATTGAGTTAGCTACATTAATCGTTGATATCTAATATCAGACATGGTGAAAGGGGTAAGCAGAATTCAAGTTCGCTCAGGGCGGCAAAATACCTCAAGGAGGCCCTTATTTTATTCACATAGTATATCATTCCTGTCAGCTATATTATTAAAGATGTAAGTACTAGAAATAGCCATCGTAACAGACTCACCGTCAACTAAAGTCGAACTTTCTTCGTGTACTTCACGTTTTAGTTCACTATGATGTTCCGCCGCACCTGCTACATCATCTACAATTTCGCAAATTGCCGTTCCTTCTATTCTACTTCACACATATAAGGATCTATCGTTGGATTCTTCAGTTTCTAAAGCTACGCACACATCAAAAGCTGTGGTAGAAGGGCAATCGCCACTCCCTTACCCAGAGGAAGGATGGTGCAAGTTATGACATTGAAGGGATTTGACTTGACGTCATTAGCAAAGCAGAGAAATGCAGTCTGGGAATCTTCTGGGAGCAATTGCTGACCAGTGGAACCTACGATTGCTGTCAGTACATACGACTCAGTTATGTGAGTCGTGCGTACTGACTGACAGCAATAGTATGTTCCCAAGGGAACAACCCTTCCTAAGACGCCGTTATTGGCTCGGGAGGGTTTAGTCATTTGAGGGGTGAACAGGTTTTAGAGTTTCATGCTGCCCTGTGGATGGACACAGTGGTCGTCACTTATTGTTGACCACCCAGGCTCCACAATCCCTTTTTTGCCACATGGAGCGAACTTGGATATCTGCTGCTGCCCCTTTCTTCAGATCTGCCATTAGGGTTCCAACTTCCTCTGGTATGACTCAGACGTTTGCGCTAAACGAAAAGGAACAGGTCAATCCAGACCTACGACAAGAACAGAGCAGATGCCTTTATTTTTTAGAGTATTTCGGGGATTTAAACTTTGCAGTTGTTAAAACTCCCTAATATAATTTTGTAGTTGAGTTAAATTTTTATATTTGTAATAGTTTATTTTGTTATTTGAGATGGTTTCCGTAACTAAGGCTCAATTCTTATATTCGACCTAATACACATCACGTGATCGGCATTACTCTCGGTCAGACCGATTCAGCCTTATTCGGGAATAACACCTTTCCGTCTGCAGTTCGTATGGGACGCGGAGAAATATCGATAATACGAGATGGTTGGTAACCATAGATGTACCCAAGTGTGTGTGTTTGGAGGGGGAAAGGGTTGAATTCTACCCCCACTCCCGCCACTTGAGATTTTGAGTAACATATTTTTTCTAGGGATACATCTAAAAATTCGAGCATCAGGCTTGCCATATTTAGGAAATGATATTGAAATATGTCAACTTCCATTTCAAAGTTTCTGAGTATGCCATTGGCAACGGTGTGATGAACGAAGGTATTCATTGTGTTGGCTTTCACTGTTGCCATTCGTAACAAACAAAGTCACAGACGTTTGTTGTACGAAACAGAAACATTCGTTACGAAACAATGATAAATTTATTTCTGAACTTCAACGTGGAGGAGCGGTTCTTTTCTGTGGACTTTCGTCATTTGTTTCTTCTCGTTTGTGCGTGGAGAGTTTGCTGTGTCAGCCTACGCCAGCCAGTATCTAAAGTATCAACATCTGATTTTGTGGAGATACTCTACTGAGCACGCAAGTGTGCTCAGTTGAGTGTTTTCCGTGAGTACTAGGACGAATAAACGGGTTCCTGGCGCTGCTTGTGGTGATCTTGACATCCTCCTCTGTGAAGGTAAGCCTAACTCTCAATGCCCCATTTATCTAGTCATGGATAATGTGTTATGCAGTAGTGAATATATGTAGAGCACAGTTGTTTTATTTCTTTAGCCAATATATGCTGTTTGTCAGGCGTTGGACGCCCAGAAGATTGGTTGCACCGCATTAAGTGCGAATATCTGTAATATCGCGCTGGTAAGAAATGGTAATATATTGGAGAATATTTAATGTATTGGGATTTGAATGGGGGATAAGCAATCATTCTCTTGTTATTTGACTATACTTTAGCTCAGGAGTTATTTCTCGCGTGTTTTATTACTATAATATTTATGTGTTAACTCAGTGACGGAGACGTGCAAGGCTTCGAACCTTGCAGGTTTCCGTTTACTCGGTGTTACGATACCAGAGTTGTGTTGTTTTACCTCTGAGCTGCATACAACGGAGTAAATAGCCAAGTCACAGGTATCCCGAGTGCTCAGAGGAGGTTAGGGGAATAGAACCCACTGGACAGCTGTTAGGAGACAGATGGTAGTCTCCTCTCATGGCCATCCAGCGTGTTCTCTAAAGTTTGCATGGTATGGCTCTCCCTGTCAAGGCGCCATGGCTTAATGATCATCTGACGGACAGTGCCTTTCCAAGCCCATCGATGTCCCCTACTGACTGATGGCAGGGCGAGGAGTTTTGAGGAGATAAATCTCAACATCGGCCCAGGTGGGACTCGAACCTGGGAACTGCAAACGATACTAGAAAGATATGGCAGTGGCACCGGAAGTTTCGTCTTGGTTACCAAACGGAAAATATAAAAATATAAAATTTTGTTTCGTTGCCGAGTGGTTAGCGCGCTTGGCTACTGATCTAAGGGACCTGGGTTCGAGCCCCGGGTAAGGCATGGCTGTTTGTGTCGTTTTTCTGCTGAGAGCCTGCCATCCTCTCAGACCTACTATGGCATATAAACTGACAGGCTCCTGTCTGACCTCTGTAGCAAGCAGCTGCTTGAGGGGGTATTTATTTTTTATTTATAAATTTAGCTATGATGAGTTGGTAGTACGACCTTCGTTTTAGACTGCTAACAGAATATTCAATAGGAAGGTATGTTTGATTTTGTAATAAACCCAGATGAAACGTGGGAGCATGATGCGAAAACTTTACTCACAATACTGGATGTTTCATTTGATTTGAACTCGAAATCGGGTTGTAATTATTTTGGCAATCCTCCTGTTGTTCCTCTTTGAACAGCGAAGTATTTTTTACCGAGTATTTTGATATATTCAATTAGAGTAAATCACATTTTTATATAATCAAATTTATATATATACACATTGGTAGTTAAATATTTCTTCAACGGCTATGATGCGACTACCACACATTTCTCGTATCATTCTCCAACGCAATGTCCTGCTTCGCCCATTGGGCAAGTATCAGTGTTCACTCCCGACTTGGGGTGTGTGCGAAAGAGATGCTTTCCAGAAACTGAAGTCGTTCAAAAGAGCATTGAGAGGGACGTAATATCACCAACTCTTATCTTTAATCTATGAGCGTAAAATCTTTTTGGAGAATGTTAATTGTTCGTTGGGTGTCTCTCCTGCTTTCATTTTGTTGATGTCTTGTATAAATAAAAAATATTATTTAACCAACTGTATCTATTACTTAAATGGTTTTATTATTCTTATTAATAAGAACTTTTCATTTTATTAACATTTGAACTGTAAAATCAATTGTTTAAAGCATTATATATTTTAATGCTTTTATATTTTGTAAAAAAATGGTGGAAATTTTTTTTTTTTTAAGTTCTGAAAAATATCAAGCATATCTATTAGTCCTTTAATGTTTTGCGTTTCTTCCTTTCGTTCAGATGACAAGGTGCCCAAAAGTTCTAGGAAAACGTCATCACGACCCAGATGTTCTCGTTCCAACAACCGTTTCCTGGCGCTGCCTGTGGTGATCTTGACATCCTCTTCTGTGAAGGTAAGCTTTATTCTCAATGTCCCATTTACCTATGTCACGGAATTTATCTATTTATGCAGTAGTGAATATATGTAGTGCACAGTTGTTTTATTTCTTTAGCCAATATCAATGCTGTTTGTAGGGCGTTGGACGCGCTGGTAAATCGCCTGGTAAGCCTCGGTTCGAGCACCGGGTAAGGCATGGTGTTCGTGTTGTTTTCTGCTGAGGTCCTGCCATCCTCTCAGACTTTCTACTATGACATATAAACTAACAGGCTCCTGTCAGACCTCTGTGGCAAGCAGCTGCTTGAGGGGGTATTTATTTTATTACTTTTTAAGAAATGGTATTATATTGGGGAATATTTAATGTATTGGGATTTGAATGGGGAATAAGCAATCGTTCTCTTGTTACTTGATTATACTTGAGCTCAGGAGTTATTTCTCGTGTGTTCTATTACTATAATATCTATGTGTTAACTCAGTAGATGGAGACGTGCAAGGCTTTGAACCTTGAAGGTATCCGTTCACTCGGTGTTACGATACCAGAGTTGGGTTGGGTTGTTTTTACCTCCGAGCTGCATGTAATGGGGTACAGTCGCTCAGAAATATATCCGAACACTATGGTTGATTACAGAATTCAGAAAAATTATCTGGCTAAGTTTTTTTAGAAATTAGTGAAGATCTCATTGGAGAACCTTAATTATTCGTTGGGTGTCTATTCTGCATTCACTTTGTTCATATCTTGTATAAATTAAAAATAATAAGTATTATTTAACCAGCTGTATCTATTACTTAAATGGTTTTATTATTCTTATTAATAAGAACTTTTCATTTCATTAACATTTGAACCATGAAATCAATTATTTTAAGCAGGTTTATATTGTAATGCTTCTATTTTTTGCAAAAGACGTGGATAACCTATTTTTTTTATTAAAGTTCTGAGAAATGTCGATTAAATCTACTACTGCTTTAATGTTTTGTGCTTCTTCCTTTGGTTCAGATGACAAAGTGCCCAGAAGTTCCAGGAAAACGTCATCAGGACAAAAGTTTCCCATGTGGGGAAGAGCGCGAATTGGACGACAATGAAGGTACGTCTTGAAATATTTCTCCATTCAGTCGATGTACGGATTTTCTTTTGTGAACCTTTGTTTCGAAAATGATGATCAGCTTGAAAATCATATGTACGTTTTATATGCATTTTGTGAATTGTTTTCCCATATGAACCTTTCTTTGGCAGATATAACATTGTCACCCATTCGTGCCTCCAAGAAAAGAGATGCAAGAGACAGCGATTCCGGACACATCCACAACGAGTGTCTCATCGACGGATTGGATAGCAGAGTGTGACAAGGCACAATCTCTGGGGTTGCTTAGAAGAGAAGGGAAGTTCCTTTTAAGGGGGCTTCTTCCAATGGGAACGGGTGGGAGCAAGGTCTAATCTTTTTTAAATAGATCTTGCGCAAGTGCTACGAAACATTTCTATTAAATTCGTTCAACAGAAAATAAATTCTGATTGACGCTTTAATGGAAGTTTTGTGCTGTCTTGAGCCCTCTTTTTCTTTCCACACTAGCTGCCTATGTGTGGAGGGGTTTTCTCCTGGTCAGAGCAAAACACTCTAACATGGATGGTGCCTTGACGTGGCGTCAGAGCTTTTCACTAAACCATCTGGCAGACGTCTTTCTAATCATAAAAAAGATGTACTATGAGTCAGCGTAATAGGCGAAGGGGGAGTTGGAACCCGCAATCCTTCCCGAAATTCTAGTATGGCGGAAAAGGAAATTAGAAGTGTTCCCAAAATTTGAAATGCAAAGGTGAGTAGAATTAATTTAACCTTCTGATCTACATTATAATGCGAACAAACCGTTTAACTGATGCAGGAGATCTGAATTATAATACGAACGTTCGTATTATAATTCAGACCTTCTGCCATCGAAATTTAATGATGCAGAAGATCTACATTTTGATACGAACAAATCGATTAGTAGAAAGTTAAACGGTTCTCCTAAAACTTTCTTCTATGTAGATTTAGGAAACTGCAGAGATGTAGTTCTGTCATTGGATTGTAACAGTGACAAGGAATTTCTTCATTTAAACATGCTTTAACCTGCTTGTTTATTATACATGCAGGTATTTATTATATATGACTATTATACATGCTTGTGATAATACGTTTTATGATTTAAACCTGCTTGTGATCAACGACAAAGTATATCGATCAGCAAAAGTCAAAAGTCATATTGAAACTTGTGGTTGATTGTGAGTTAGGCTGGGTTTGTTTTCTTCTGCACATAATAGATTAAATAACCGTGTCACAAGAACCTCAAGGGTTGAATGGAAGATAAGAGGACCCACTGGACAGCTGTTAGGAAACAGATGAAAGCCTTCGCTCAAAGCCATACAGCGTGATTTTTAACGTGCACAGGGTATGGGCTCTCCCGCACACTGCACCACCGCTTTACGTTCCATTCGACGGACAGCGACCTTTCCAAACCCATCGGTGTGACCTTTCCTACCAATGGCAGAACGGAGATAACAAACATGTTATATATCATCAATTGCAGTTTCGAACTTTTTTAGCCTTTTGCAAAATTTTGTTTGCTAACCAGGATTGCTTTTACCAATGGTTATTTTCTAATGTCCCCTTGATTGAGAGCAAAATAATTTTTTTCGGCATAAAAGAAGCTTAAAAGTAGATGGGAGTAGCTTCCCGTTAGCTACTTGACAAAACAAATGCTCCCATATGAGGGTGGGGGTGGCAGTTTGATCTGGTATAACTATAAATATGTGCCATAAAGTGATAAAACACACTGAAAACTTCATCTTAACTTAAGTTACGGCCCCCAAGCAAACGACATCGGTTTTCAATAATTTTTTTTGTTCGTATCACCCGAGTAAACTGACAAATTTCTCATTGCGAAAGTAATGAATTAATATTCAAAATATATATTTTTATGAGAATATAAAACGAAATAACAAAATCAAGGGCAAACTCTTAAGTCGGTGATTTCCTACATCGCTACACGTGGGACTCGAACCTGGGAACTGCAGATTACGAGCCTGTCTCTGCGGACTTACTAACACCCCCTTCCCACTCGTGATCTTGCTATTTTGGCTATTGTGCGTACAAAATTGCTCTCAGAGATGAGATAACCAAATTCTTAGTCCAAATATTTTCTGTGAATAGCTAACAGAGTCAAGTATATCACAATGAGAAGGAGTAACATTGTCAAAACATATCCTTTCTTTCTGCACTTTTATCAAGTTTTTCTCATGACTAAAAAATAATAGATTTCTACGATTACAATTTTTTTTTCATTTATCTTCAGGACACTGGATCCAACTTAGATCTTTTTTGCTGATGGCCGTGGCCGAGTGGTTAGCACGCTCGACTAGTGATCAAAAGGACCTGGGTTTGAGCCCTGGATAAGGCATGGATGTTTGTGTTGTCTTTCTGCTGATGTCTCGCCATCCTCACAGACCTTCTACTGTGGCGTATTAAACTAACAGGCTCCTGTTAGACCTCTGTGGCAGCAGCAGCTTGAGGGGTATTTTTTTTTATTTATTTAGTAGGCACGAGATCCATAACCATTTCCATCTGATTGTTGTATCCCTCTACAGAATGATTCAGTTTTTGATGCGGGATGATTCTTGTTGATATTTCCTATGTACCGTATTTCTTCGATTCTAAGACGCACTTTTTTTCCCATATAAACGTCTCTAAAAACGGGGTGCGCCTTAGAATCGATAACGTCTTAGAATCGCAGTTTTGTTTTTCGAATTTTCCCGCGCTTTGTACACGGTACCACACGTTTTCTTTTTACGCGGAAACCCCGCCTCCAAGTCTGACCGTTATCGCATTCTCCAATTCCATTGGAGAATAAAGTGGCCTGGGTATTTTCCCGCGCTTTCCAAATGTGAAGTCACCGTTATTTCATTATAGTGGAGCTCTTATAGAGAGTGAATTATAGTGAGCTTGGAACCTGTCTGTTGACTGACAATCTTCCGCTGACACCTTCGGAAAAAATTAAGAAAGCGCCAGCATCAAAATTGGCGGAATGGGTATCAACAGCTTGGAAGCTAATCCCAGAAAGAATAGTACAGCACTCATTTAAAAAATGTTGCATCACTAACGCTCTCGATGGCTCAGAAGACGACATATTATGAGATAATGGAGATAAAGATGGCTCAGAAGAATCAGACTCTGAATGTGAAGTGACTTGGATATTGATGTAGATATGATGGTTCGGGAGAATCAGCTCTGATATTGATTCAGAAGGAAGTGATGAATAACATACCTATTGTTAAATAAGTACTATTCTTATTAGTAAATTGAATTCTATGTAATAAAAATATTTGTTAGATATATTTTAGCGTTTTTTTTTCGTAGAATCAAAGTTATTTTTTCTGTTGGTGGTACTGAAATTAAGGTGCGTCTTACAATCGATGGCGTCTTAGAATCGAAGAAATACGGTAATTAGTTTAGTTTTGTTATTAGCAGCCAATATTGCGTGAAATCTTCCCCATTTCTTAATAAAACGGAGAATCCATTCCGGCCAATGGGTGACAGAGTTGCGACATCATTTAACCTTTAACATGCCAGGTTTATAAAACAGAATTTACTCTGGTGGCTGGGAAAAATTTTAAATGCTTCCGGCAGAATTAAAGAATAATATAAAATCTTATACTGAAATAGCTAATAGACAAAAATAATTATGTCATATATCAAAACAATGAGCATTTTATTTTGAATTTCAAGAAAAAAAGAGCGTTTGAGAAAAATATCATATATATATTAATTTTAACAGCACTTTTTGAATTAATATAGAAGAAAAAGGAGTAATTTCATCGGATTTAAACCCCGTTCTGAACTAACTAATGAACAGAATACGGCATGCTATATCTCAAAAGAAGTAGCATTTAATTCTATATAATGACAAATAAACAGATTTATTTGAAACAGAATAATTACATAGTATCGTATTTTTTCTTGTACAGTACTGCCAGAAATTTCTTTCGAGTTGTTATATTATGTACCATCACTCTTCGTATCGACATTTAGTACTAACATATTACACAGGTTATTTTTGAGAGAATTTACAAAGCTCAAGAAGAAGTTTAATGGCTCATGTAGAAAGAACACTCTGCATGAAAGTTCAGTTTAGGAACATTAAAATAAGGAAGAAAACAACCATATTCTTCCGTGTCATAAAAAGCCATAGTAATGGCTGCTACAGCAGTGTAATAGCTTCTTTTTCATTTTTTAGCTTTATTGAATATATAAATCATCAGGTTTTCATATTCTTTCATAAAACTTTTGTTCATAAACTTTCAGGATTGATTAAAAAAGCATTTGAAATGGCCAATTTCTATGGGAAATGAAATAAACTCTTAGAGCATACTATTCTGGGAACTATAATTCCCAATGGATTGAAAAATAAAAATATGCAGATTAAAAATGAAACGCGCGAAGTGCAGGATGCCGCTAACTTAGAAATAAATTAGGAATATGATAATCTATGAAAATTTTAATTTAGTCTTTCGTATCAATCGTTATAAGTTGAGTTGGGTTGTTTTACCTCTGACGGGCACTTTTTTTTTCTCACAATGGGTTAAATGTACAGGTCACAAGGACCCCAAAAGCTCAGAGATGGTTAAGGGGAGGGGACTCATTGGACAGCTGTTGGTAGACATATAATAGCCCTCCGTGAAAGTCATCCAGAATATTCTTTAACGTGAAAAGGGCAAGTGATCAAAAATTGAATATGTGTACGCAAGGTACGTACATTTATTGCAGATTATGAGTACATAGTCGCATATTTCATCAGTACATAATCGCAGATTTAATCAGCATATAGTGACCCACCTCGGCCGGTTGTACAAGCCTGTAGACCTCTTGGCATTCCATCAGTCAGATGGTTATTGGCATCCTAAAGTATGGCGTTCCAAACTGCACCCAGTTGGGCACGTAACTGTACCAGGTTCGCCGCCAGAGAGATCTAGCGACCCATAAGGGCGCACACATGCTCAATGGGTGACTAGTCTGGGGAGTATGGTGACTATGGGTGGAACTCCACACCCATGAGACTGTCCATTATTGCACGTGCAGTTGTGGGGTGGAATTGTCCTATTGCAGAATCAGTCCAGGAATTGTAGTAAGGAAGGGTCTTGATACAGGATTAAAGATATCAATGTAACGTCTCGCCTTTAATGCACCAGAAACATGGAGCAGAGGTGACTGGCTGCCATACATAACCATGCATCATGTATTGTACACCTCTCTTTATTTCGGGGTGGGGGGCGTATCCTTCGGGACCCGCCCCCCATGGGATAAGCACGTATTCCATCTCACGACACTACACGTGCTTGGCATGAGAAGCTGGAAGTAGAAGATGAAGTTTGTCTCAGAGGAGACCAGTAGGGACTTGAGTATGGGTTAAAGGAGGTGCAGAGTGCAGCCCGGGTTGAAAATGGAAAGTAAGGAAGAGAGCGAAAGCAGCTCCGGTCTCAAAGAAGAGAGTCCTGGAGCCGGCAGACAAGCCAGCCCGTCCCTCAGATGTGCCCTGACTCGGGCACTCTCGATGGACACCGTGACTGCCTCGCCTGCTACCTCATTGATCGCCTGGAAGCTCCTGAGTTCGTTAGCGAACCCTTCCGTAATCGGGCACCTGAGGATATAGTGCCCGACATCTGCATCTGGAGCCCCACAGCCACAGTAACTGTGGGTAGCGATCTAAAAGCGTTCCAGATATTTTAGGAAACTCCCGTGTCCCGTCAGGACCTGCGTCAAACAGTGGTCAGAGGATATCAGGGATAGACTGACCTTTTTCAAGTATGTCTTTGTTTGAAGACCATTCTCAGTCATATCCCAGAGCCGCTGCCACTCCTCAATTTCTGTTCGACACAGGATAGATTTCAGGGTAGTTTTTGAGGTCTTTACCGCTATCACAGGTTGTGTATTATTACCTGCTGAGCGGGCCAGTTGGTCTGCCCGCTAGGTCCCCTCATGACCTACGTGTGCCTTGATCCAGGAGAAGGAAACTCTGGGCATGTTCTTATTACCCAGGATGCGCTTGATCTCGTTAACAGTTTGATGCCTATTGTTTGCATCTTCAAGCGCTTGCAGAGCTGCCTGGCTCTCCGTAAACAACCGGATATCGCTATTGTGACCGCCGTCATGAAGGGCCCACTAAAGGGCCTCTCTGATGGCGAGCAGCTCCGCTTGGAAGGCTGAGCCATTATTTGAAACCTTCCTATTATAATCATACACTTTGGCTCCTTGATTGTAGACAGTGTAGGCTAAGCCCACACTATCCTCGCTCTTGGAACTGTCAGTGTATATCTCAATTCCTAATCCTGATGGTATCTTCTTGGACCATGACACACTCAGTCTTTTGGTGGGATGGATATCCCACTTAGCGGTATTTGTCTCGTAATCCTGTGGTCACACTCGACTCCAAGGAATGTTGCTTTCTCCTTAGCTTGCAGGACTCTGAAAATGGTCGCTTCTTTACCGACCATCAAAAATAGCAGAGGGATCCCTGCTAACACCAGGAGGGCATCCGTAGATGTGGTCCTATAGGCCCTGGTGATTCGCAGTAAATGATCGCTGCAATCAGCTTTCTACACATGATGGAGTGGTCCGTCGGGCGCCACCAGGCGCCTGCTCCATAAGTCAGGATCCGCTCCGTGCCCCTGAGATAAATTTCTTTGAGGACCTCACCTCTGAGTCCCTATGAGACGTGAACCATTCGCCCTAGTTTGCACATAACATTTGTGCATTTAAGTTTGAGGTCCTGCAAAGTGTCCAGCTCATCCTTTCATCCAGAGTGATCCCCAAGTACTTAATAGTCGTCATATGGCAGATATTATTGCCATGTAATTTAAAAAACAGGTACCTCTTTTTGAGGACACCCTCTTTGGCCATAGTCATGGATGTTCCCTTTGCAAAGCTGAACCCAAGCTTGTTGTGCAGACTCCATCCGTCAAGTATTAACAATGCTGCATTGCCGGCTATCTCCAGTCTAGCTCTGGAGGATGCCTATATAACAAGCAGCATGTCATCAGCATAAGCCTGGAGCCAGACACCTTCAGGTAGGGTCAACTCCAGAGCAGTATCGGCGACCAAGTTCCAGAGGAATGGTCCACTGCACGAACCCTGTGGGAAGCCTCTCTCCAGTTTCTTGAGGCTGTCTCGCTAGGTCCTTGTTAGAATTGGTGTGCAGTGGCCGGATGCAGCAGATGTAGCTCAAGACAGATATGCTTGGAGAATTAAACTGCGCTGTCTGGTTGGACCTCCGTAGCCCATGGCTGCTTGAGGATGATGATGATGTTTCGCCAAAGGAAGAGGTCTTGGACCCATCTTCTTTGCGAACATATTCAATTTCGAGGGGTTTTATGTCCTTCCCCGTAGCCAGCTTGTACTGCAGAGTAAATGGTTCTGTGCAGAGACATCACTACAAAACTGCTGCCAAGAGGCCAACTGTGCTTGGCGTATAGCGAGCTTATACTCCGCCTGTTCCTTCCTGTACATTTCTTCTCTGAAACTTCTGTCTCCATTGCGGCACCTTTGATACCGTTTCCTAAGAGCTCTGACCCTTTTTCTATTAATACTGAGCTCAGGTGTCCACCAGGGCATCGACCTACAGCCTGTGCTGGGTTGCCTCTTGAACCCAAAGGTTGTCTCACATCCAGAACTTAAACACTCCGTCTGATCTCTGAGGATTTATTCAGAGTTAGACAATCACCAATACTAGAGATGCGCTGACCGATGTTCGTCAGATCCGGCGCAACACAACGCGCGAGTTTACACCAGTCAGGGGTCCTGCCCACCACAAACCTTTTTATATAGTGTGGGGTAGGTGTTGTTGCACCCACAAGGAATACAATATAGTTGTGGTCGCTGTTAGTGACCTTGTCGCTAACGCACCAATTCTGGATCTGAGGAAACATCCGAGGCGTTGCCAGGGTCAAGTCGATCCAGCTCTGACCTCGTGGGCCATGAAAAGTTGCTGGTGTATCCAAATCATTTAATAAAATAAGATCAACAGAGTTGATAAAATCCAGAGTCATTTCTCCTCTGATGTCTTGTCTATTTGATCCCCACAAGGGTTGGTTCGCATTGAAGTCACCACCTATCACTAAGTTCTTAGAATTCACACGAGCCAGGACGTTTTGCAACTCAGTCAGTGAGCCCTCGATGTTATATCGGACTATCGTTATATCGAACATATAGAACTCGGAGGACAAATAGTAGAGATGTTATATCGAACTTCCTGTTATATCGAACATATAGAACTCGGAGGACAATAGATAGAGATGGCATGTAATATTAGTCTCCCATAGCCAATATCCGCTACCACCATAGTGTCAGAGTGATATGCCAGGATGGCATTCACTTTGTGGTTCCAAACGACAACTCCAACTTCCGGCTTAGCTCCTTTAATGCAAAATAGCCTGCTGGCCAGAAGAAGCCCCCTAATGATGTTCTCTGTGCAATAAAGATCTTGCACTAGAGCAACATCGACTCCTTCTTCTTTTATCTCC
The DNA here is from genome assembly GCA_038380435.1 of Ryuthela nishihirai. Taxonomy (NCBI): domain Eukaryota; kingdom Metazoa; phylum Arthropoda; class Arachnida; order Araneae; family Heptathelidae; genus Ryuthela; species Ryuthela nishihirai. Next base: position 81,030,929 of record JAWZYU010000003.1, on the reverse strand, counting down.
TGACTGAATTGGACCATTGTGGCCCTTGCCCTGTTCAAATTTATCTGGAGAAATTTCAGACTCACCCTACGACCACCTGGAAGCCTACTGCCCATAGTCGGTGCGCTTCCGCAACAACTTCAACTCTCTACAGCATGATGGACAGCTACTGTCCATCGCACTGTGGCCAATGTCATACTTGGCTCCCTGATCCTTATTGGTATACTTGCATACTATGCACTTAGCCTTGGGCTTTCTCGCACTCCCTGTACGAGTGCTTGCCCACGCATTGTGAACACCGTTGCGACTTAAGAGTACAATCCTTTTGCATGTGCCTAAATGCCTAACACTTATAGCATCTGAGCACACGAATATACTCTTTAATAATACAACGCGACCAGCTCACGTTTATCTTACCTCCCTCAATTACCTTTCTGTGGGAGGCGCTGTTGGCTTCCTTAACCCAGTGGACGGTATTGTCAACTCGTCCTTTTAAAGAGAACAGCGGGGTTAGATCCGCGTGTTTTTCAGTTAGCCCATTCTGGGTTTGGATGACCCTCTGAAGGTCCTCTCGGCGGATGTCCTTGTCGACTCCGTAGACTATGAGCTTTGGCCTTAGCCTCTTTGCTGACTTGGCGTTTAGTACATCCTTCAGCACGTGATGGCTGTCTACTGCCTTTTTTAGGCAGTCCATGTCACCCTGCGTGCTACATTCGACGATGACGCCGTTCTTTCTCAAAATGTGCGAAAATGAAAACATTTTACAGAAAATTGCTTCATGTGAAAAATGCGCACAATAACACTGATTTTTTCAATTAATCTACGTTTTTCAAGTTTTATTTTTGTGCTAACTTACTAGATATTAAGATATTATTATGTGCAATTATGGATAAAATATGCTCTAAATGAAAATGGTTGTGTTACGTTTTAACATATAATCTCATCAAAAGTTAAATCTTCAGATTGAATGTTTATATGTCCCCGGACTATTTTAAATCTTAATAAAAAGTCAATACTTCAGACAATTTTTAGAAGTTGGCAAATCATATTCTGTAAATCTGGTCACCCTGGTTAATTAAGGTTGCATAGCGATCTCAATCTGAGACCTTAGATCATCACAGTCAAACCGAAATTTATAGCATGAATATATATTTTGCAATAGTCGTTTAAATTTTGCAGTATTCCACATTTAGCAAATTCCCTGAAATTCGAAATTGGAAGAATGATGCAATCATTGGGGCAGGGTTATTAAATTCTCAGGGGGTGGGAAGCTCACATGCAATAACAGGATACCAGACATATTTATTTTGGCTGTTAGATTATAAGTGAAATTTTTCAGGGGGGCGAGCACTTCAGTCCCCCCCCCTCCATTCTGGGCGCAGTGGATGCAATTGTTGGAATTGTTAAAAAAATGCAGATCTTAATATTTTATTACATATCACTCCGGTTGGCCAAAGCGCGGAAGAATTTTCTCATTCCACTTTTGGTATTCCTGTGTGGCACTCTCCAACAGACCCAGGTCTCCTAGGTCTGTTGTTTTGCAGTGTCCATTTCTACATACTGGACTCGAGACGGTATACTGGCGTCTTAGGTTGCTGAAATTGAGCAGCATATCTAATAGGTTTGGTGGCAAGCCAGTGTTTTTAGGGTTTGACGGGCCCAATCTGTGCAGTTTTGAGGTTTTATCATGGTTGCCATGCCTAGTGTGGCCCACCTGTTTACCGTTGGTGGATACCCATAATGTTGAAAAAGGGATCCTTGAGGCTGAGGGTCAGAAAGCTGGAAAGCCCAATACGCCATTTTGGCACCCTGTTTCAATAAAATGAGAGGTCTGAGCTGGCTCACTCAGATCACCTATCACATCCTGGGGTGGGCCAGGGGGGGTTGCAGGAGCCAATCGGGTGGTGGTGATCCTTGACGACTGAAGTGGAGTCCAGACGGACAACCGAATCAGTCCAGGCCTTGGCCCGGATCCTGCTCTGTTCTAATGTGTGTTCCTAAGTCTGGGTATAACTTGGGTGTAGCTCTGAGGTTCGAAGAGCGGCTAATTAAACTCAGAGGCCTTGTTGGGCTCGGTAGTGGGTGGAGAACGCCTGGGTCGAACAGCAGAAATTACTATGGACTCAAAAACTTCGTCACATATATCAGGTCAAAACGTATCAAAGAAAAGGTCAGGCAAAAAGGACGGTAAGCCCAAAAAAGCAGCCACTCCTGCCGTGGAAGTGGAGGAGGTCTCAGAGACTCCCCCTCCCACCACAAGTGTTACTCAGAAGGAAGAAGGGCTTCCAAAACGAGAGGCGGACCCTAAAGAAGGAGAGGAAAAAAGGGGCCGCAAAGAGCAGACTTAGGAGGTCCTCAAGTAGGATGAACTCAATCACGGTTGCTAGAAGGGTTCAGTGAGGCTGTCTGCTGCGACTGACCTCCTGCAGGAACTTGCGGTGGTGCTTTTCCAGCACAACGTAGACAAAAACGTGAGGATTGAAGTGATGGGTGTAGCTAACAAGCTAGATGCTATTGTCTATGAGCAGGAGCTCATAGTAGCAACCATCAGTGGGCGTCTAGCCGAGAGAGCTGTGTGTCCCCAAAAACACAGGGGCCAAAACCGACATATGCGAAGACTGTCGCAGGACAAGGGGTCGGAAAGGGAGGTTTGGTGGAGGTTACGAAGCCCACCCCAGCCCCTAAACAAAGACATACCCTGCTGGTCTTCTCCAAAGATAAGGAGAAGTCAGTAACAGAGGTTAGGGATAGCCTAAAACGAAATATCAACCCCATCGAGCTGAATCTCGGGGTGATGACAGTCAAACCCATGTGAAAAAATGGGGTCATCATCGAGTGTGGTCCGCAGGGTGACGTGGACTGTCTCAAATAGGCAGTAGACAGCCACGAGGCGCTTAAAGAGGAACTCGAGGCCAAGCCTGCCAAGAAGCTTAGGCCCAAAATTATTGTCTACGGCAGTGGTTCTCAACCTTTTATGCTTCACGTACCCCCTGGAAATATGTATATAACTGGCGTACCCCTTGTATAGATAGATAAAACTATAGTTATAGTATGACAATGGGAATAAAATAAAACATATATATATATACATTAAATGTTTTGTTCATAAATTACATATATCGATAAACACAAAAAATGGCATGAACAATTTAACAAATGTTATAAAATTATAAACATTTTACTGGGTAATCAGTGAAATGGACTTGTTACTAGATCTAGCGACTTTTGAGCTCTCACGGCGTATCCCAAAAACTTTTGCCGCTTACCCCAGGTTGAAAACCTCTAATCTACAGTAACGAAAACACTAGTCTGCTATAGCACCGTCTGCCACCGATTTTGCTGGAAATAGTTCCCAACTCTTCAATCTCCACAATTGACCTGTTTTCTTTGTAAAGGGTCTTATGTGATCCTAAGTGAGAAAGTTGCTTATATTTTGCCCAAGATGAGGCTTAATTCCACTGGTCATAAGAAGTCAACTGAGAAAGCAAAGGGGTTAGTGTCAGTGAAGTACCTAGGGTGCAATGTAGAATTGGTAAAGTTAAAAGGACTTAAAAGTATATCGATAAAGAATAAATATCTTAAAGGTATATCACTTACGAAATGTTTTGCTAAGATTCTAAGAACTGTAATTGATTCTAAGATTGTAAGAGCTGCGTAATGGTCAGATGATGCGAGTCCGTTCACCCCAGCTGAAGCGAAGGTCGAAGCGCACTCGGATCAGATGTGAGAGTGTTCAAGGGCGGCAAACGTTGCCATTGACAGACACCGGGAACAGCATACGTCCCGCTATTGGCACTTTTTCGTGGAACTCACGTGACCACCCTGAGACAGGGAGCGAAGAAAAGACTTTGTTCCTCTGTTTTTCTGCTTGAGAGTGCACTGCAGGTCGGAGGTCAGGCTACGACCAGGATAAGAATTCGGCATGGGGGATATCCCAATCGGGGTCAGTGTTTTCGGCCAAGGTTTTTGTGTGCAGCTAGGCAAACTGTGGTTTACTCTCAAGTGCCTTATTGAAAGGCACTGATGCCTACTACTAGTATATATATACTAGTTATATAAACTTCAGATTTTCCTTCAATTTACTGTTCATATCACGTGAGCTCTGTTACCTTTCTAGGAACGTTGTGTCGATTAACTCTCCAGAACCAATCAGCGGAAGGTGCGCTGCTGGATATCCTTTGTAGGAGGAGCCACTGTTCGTTCCTGTAGTCTGGAGTGGTCATTACTGTTTCACAAGAAGTCCCTTTATAGTGACAACAGGTGACACTCTAGCTAAGTGTTCCGTCGGCGTGAATGTAGCATGTCAACCAAAGACATTTGCCACCCATAATTTGCTGGAAATGGTACCCAAGTCTTCTTCTCCCCAATGCTGACTAAAGAGTTAAGATGAGGTTTTGATACGTTTCTGTGTGGATGTGAGAAATCTATGCAGAACAATTGAGGTTGACTGCCCTGAGAACGTTTTGAAGGCTGGCGATGCACATGGATATTTGCATTGTGCTGAGAATCCACAGTTGCGAAATACGGAGACAATCTCATTTAGTAATTCAGAAAACTGAAATATTTCTCGAAGATCATTAGGTGTATGGTTTCACAAAGCATTTTATTATTGGACAGAATTTACAGTCGAAGCATCTTTTTTTGTGTGTAGATATTTTTAAATTCTAATTTTTAACTGGACCTCATATATGTCATTAAATACTAAACGAGATAATTCGATACTATAACACTTAATTCCTCCATCATTCCCACAGCGTGAATGCAAAATACCATTTCAATGGAAGATGCGATGCTTTTTCATCTCATCATTACCTTGAAAATTCCACTGATCGATATCCTCTCTTCTGGCTGAATAATAAGCAGAATGTTTCCCACTATACATCCGTCTCATGACCCGAAGACATTCCTTGTTATTTATGATTACAGAATCGTTTGAAAAATCATATCATACGAACATGAGTACAGTTGTCTTACCGAAACTCTGTATCTCGTTGCATCGCACATATCCGTTGGGATATGACGATTACACTTTTCAGTTTTCTGCAAATCTTTTTTAATGTTAGTTGTTAAAAGCAGATATATATGAAGTGGTATTTTTAACAAATCAACTATAGATTAAACCACATTTTTTAATATGTAATAAATAGTATATATTAAAAGAATCGATTTTTAGTTTAAAAAAATAGATTTTAGAGTGAAATATTTCCTCGGCGCAGTTATTTTTGAATTATTGTTTTACAAGTCTAGTTTTGAAAGGGGAATTAAGATGAAAATTCAACAACTACCACTCGAAAACATTTTTTATAAAATATAGCTCTCAACTGCCGTTTAATCATAAATCAATGTTTCAGGGTCTAAAACGATTCATTCCAGGTCTGTGGCTTACTTTGTAAGCTACTAATAATCGAAAGCGTAAAATATCAGTTCATTTAGAAATATTCTAATACAGTTATATTGATATTTTGTTTCTACTCCGAATGTTTGGCGTTTGAGAACACAAATGAACAATCTACTAATAAGCGACCACTCGTTGGTCGCTTATTAGTAGAGACCCATGTAATGTCAAGGGTAGTTACATTCAGATCTGAATAACAATTGGAAAGACCTATTTTATGATATCAAATTGCTGACTATAAATTAAAGATCTCAGTTAGAAATATCGGAATCTAGATTTTCAGTAATATTTAGCATTTGAAGAGTTGAAGCTGTTTCAGTTTCAACTCTTCAACGAAATACTGAAAAAAAAGTATTATTAAAGTTGGTAAAATTAAAATTATCACTAAAACAACAACGAAAAGTATGTTTAAAAAAATTCATGAAATTTTATTTAACAGTTATAATTTTTGTTGAAAGCTATCTGAATCAAATTTTTAGGTCAATTATTTTAACTTTTATTCTTGTTGTTAAATATTCCATCTTCTATAACTACATAATAAACAAATTAAAAGTGAATTTTAGTTAAAATGGTAAAAGATATCGTGCCATATTTTGCATGAGTCGCTTCCTAATAAAGGGACCATTAAATGTATAAATGCAATATTGCAGTAATATAATTCTGTTTTCTTGAACTTCGTATTTCGGTCTCTGAAACGAATAAAAAGCATATTCTCCTTTAAGTTCGTATTTCCTAATTTGTGATCGTTATATGTATGACTGATATGTGTATACATGGATAATACATACATTATATTAATTATTTTGAAATCTAAAGTTAGAACCTTCTGATATTAGAACAGTTTCATTCTTATAAAGGACCAAGAGCATTTATTGTTTGTTATTAACGTACGGCAGTGTGGTCTAACTCTTTTCATTCAACCAAAAACAGTTTTTCTGCCGAATAAGAAGACCATGTGATCGCCAATAAAGAACAAGCGCAATGCATAAGGCATTTTTCTCAAAAATATTCAATCTTTTGGCATTGTTTTCAAAAAATTTAAAAGTTTTTATATTTCTTTACAGTAGCAAATTAGAGAAAAACAAAAATCCCTTTTATTTTTTCCTGCTTTTCGCATAACTGTCTTTTCTTTATGATCAGACAATCATGTATTTCTGTGTGTGATGCAAAAGAATGCAAACTAAACATCACTGATATTTCGTCATTTTTTGTTTAATCCTTAAATTATTCAGATGTTGGGTATTAAAGTAAATCATACTTTTCTGATAGAGCAATAAATCAATGAATGGTGCACGCCTTTGAGTTAGACGTGCTATTCATTGAAGAAGACAGTGATGTAAGGGATATTTTCATTGCTGATGTGAGTAATTAAAATAACTGTCAACATTTAAAATCTATATATCAGTTTAGTTATAGCAATATCAAGCAAGTAGTCGATTGCATAAATCGAAATTTTGGGTGGTCCTATCGAGGCCCTTGTGTTTTCTTCTGGTATTTATTAAACAACGGAATGAATGACAAGTCCCAACCTATTAGCATTACAGGTTCATTACAAATTAAAATAAAACCGTTAGTTATAAGCGACGTCTAGTAGGCTGAACAAGTCTTTTGAGCGACTTCCATTTACCCCTGAGTCATACGTACAACACAAGTGATCCTTGCAGTTTTAATCCAGCAGTAGTGATGCCTCTTAACTCTGTTAATGGTGCAGATACATTTTGTTACATTTGCGGGAAAGTGAAGTTTGCAAGCCAGAAAAGGGCCATCATTCCAACAGTGAAAGTGGCGTATGAGTTTCATTTTGGATGCAAGATCGGGGACCAAGACAAGGCCTAGGCCCCACACATATGCTGCAGTATGTGTGCAAGAAATCTTCTGAAGTGGCTGAAAGGCGAAAAAGTGGCGATGCCGTTTGCTGTTCCTATGATTTGGAGAGAGCCAAGCAATCACACAGATGACTCCTACTTCTGCATGGTTCCACCTGTTTATGGAGACATCACAAGGAATCTAGAAGAGGACAATATGCAATCTGCTCTCCGACCAGTTCCGCACGGCGAAGGCCTTCCCATTCCCGAACCTCCAAAAGAATTTGCCATCGATTCAAACGATGAGGAGGGAGGCGAACCAACGTTCGGTTCACCGCAACCTTCAGTGTCTAATGATGATCCATACATCTGCCACGGTGCTTCATCTATGCCACATATTCTCACCGAAGAAGAAATGAACGTTCTTGTTCGCGATCTGAGCTGTCCAAGGCCAAAGCAGAGTTACTTGGATCAAGACTTAAACAATGGAATCTTTGCAAGGAAAATGTCCGAGTGACTTCGTTTCGAACTCGTCATGAGCAGTTTGTACCTTACTTCAGAAAGGAAGATGCCCTTGTGTTCTGCTCCGATGTAGATGGCCTGACGAATGCCCTCGGAATCAAACATGACCCTCAAGAATGACGATTATTCATAGACTCCTCGAAATTGAGTCTCAAGGCGATGTTGCTGCATAATGGAAATTGACTTCCATCCATTGCAGTCACACACACTGTCTACATGATAGAAACCTATGACAACCTAAAACAGCTGTTGAACTGTCTTCAATACAGCCAGTATGGCTGGTATCTCAGTTGTGACTTGAAGGTAGTGATTCTGTTGATGGGTCTGCTGCTGGGACATACGAAGTACTGCTGTTTCGTGTGTGAATGGGACAGCACTACGTGAAGAGAAACTGGCCTCAGAGGAAATATCTGATGGTCGGAGAGGAGAATGTGGAACACCCAGCACTGGCAGAAACGCACAAAATCCTGCAACAGTCCCTATACATCAAACTCGGTGTGATGAAAAACTTCATAAAAGCCATGGACCAGACTGCATCAGCTTTCAAGTACTTGGCTGCCAAATTCCCTCGACTCAGCGAAGCGAAAATTAAAGAGGGGATTTTTGTGAGTCCTCATATCCACGAGCTGTTCAGAGACCAGATGTTCGACAACCTGCTTCAGAGTGACGAGAAAAAAGCTTGGGACGTGTTTCGTCTAGTGTCAATTAAATTCCTCTGGAATATCAGAGTAGACAACTACAAGAAACTGGTTAAGTACATGTTGTCTCTGTATCACAAACTTGGCTCCAATATGTCCTTAAAGATCCACTTTCTCTATTCCCACTTAGATTTCTTCCCCGACAACTGCGGCACGGTTAGTGATGAGCACTGTGAACGTTTTTACCAGAACATTGCAACGATAGACAAACGACACCAAGGAAACTGGTCCACTTCAATGTTGGATGAGTACTGTTGATCGCCAGAGATGATTCTGAGCAGCTGTACAAGCGACGGACAAAAGCGACGTCGGAAGTAGAAGCTGAGTTTTACCGATGCATGTCATATGTACGTATCATTCTATTATAGAAGAAACTATTGCGGATTTCTCAGAAATCGTAGCGAATTTTGTGTTTTCATTGTCATATTCGTGTTCAGCACCCTAATATCTTTAAGAAATGGCTACTTTTATCTCAGAGGCATGACTTTTATGAAAATTTGTTGCCCAGTGTAATGAGAGCGGGGGGGGGGGGGGATTCGAATTGGAGAACAGAAATGAAACAGTGTATTTTACCGTTTTAGCTACACTTTGGTTACAGTATATCATCTAAAAATGCATTATTAGCATTCTTATAAGGGTGATTCAAAACTCTTGGGCCAAACTTTAAGGGTGCTAGAACACACCTAAACAAGCACTTTTCGTCATGCAATGCATAGTTGGAACCCAAGCGGTGAAGCGCTAAAGGTTAGCAGTTACTGTGTCAGAATGTGTCTGGATCAGGCACACGTCTGGTTGGAAAGCACTCGCGGTACAGTCTTTGGGCTTCCCTCGCATTCCCGTCCACAGCCCTGTACGTGAAATGCATGTCCGCCTTCTCCTGATTCGTGAAGCAATCCATCCTTTCTGCAATTCACGGTAGAAATGACGACGAGTGTGAAACCAGCGCGTTCACTGGAAAGCGCCCTCTAGCGCTTCACCACTTGAGTTCCGACCATGCATTGTATGATGAAAAGTGCTTGTTTAGGGGTGTTCTATCACCTCTTAAAGTTTGGTCCAAGCATTTTGAATCACCCTGTATAGACCATATGTTCAACATATTTCCGATTTTCATATCTAATGTTATTCTTAAATTCTTCATTAGAAGTACCTTTCCTTAGCAAAATAAAAATTTGGCAACCCAGTTTAAGCTCAGACACATCTTGTCAGAGAGTTTTGGCCTGTTGAGCATACGCAGTCAAACGTTTAAAACATTCGCAAAGTGAAAAGATCATTTAATATAGATTGCTTTGTCAGAATAAGCCAATCAAGAACCACGGGCCACTACAGAAACGTAGACCTGGCTCCTGCAGTTCAACGCTATTCTATTACAGAGCATGTCTGTTTGTGTCATTGCTATTGTTAGAGATTTTTAGTTGTATTTGAATATTTGGTAACTGAGCGTGAATTCCAAAAAAAAAAGACTAAGTGATAAATATAGAGGAAATTTGTTATTTGTCAAGTGCTCTGACCGCTGAGCTACCGGCCGCCGAACAATCATCCTCTATTAATGGATTTAAGCCACTAAGAGCTATGTGTCGAATGAAAGCTTGTGACACAGAGAATGTCGTAGGCTATAAAAAATGTCCCCCGTTATCTCATCCTCCCTAAAAATCTGAATAATATCGGAAAAGAGCTATGTGTCGAATGAACGCTTGTGATACAGGGAATGTCGTAGGCTATTAAAAAATGTCCTCCGTTATTTCTTCCTCCCTAAAAATCTGAATAATATCGGAAAGTCGTTCTACTCTATCATCGGATCGGGTGGACCTACAGTTACCGGTTAGGTGTCAAATGAAAGCTCGTATAATTCTACTATACAAGCTTTCACTCTTCCCCCTGAAAAAATGTGGGGGCGATTTTCGCGGGGGTCGACTCTAATGAGTCTTATCTCTATTTCTATAGCTTATGTTGTCTCCAACATTATTGCTATATGTACTTCCAAACTAATCCAAAAGGGTAAATGTGCTTGGTATTTTTAAGTTGTATATCAAAGTTTTTGAAGGTAGGTGTTTTAAGTGACAAAAAAATTAAAAATTAAAAAAATACGTATCTATATCTAGGGCCCTAAAAAGTATAAAATAAACTTAAAGCATATCGATGGTGCAATCTCACTGAGTTCGTATTCGCTTCAAAGGAAGGTCGGGCGACGATTTACCTACTGAACAAGATCTTCCTTCGAAGCGAATACGAACTCAGTGACAGATTGCACCACCGCTATGCTTTAGTTTAGGGCCCTATAGGAAAATAGGTATTTTTTAAATTTTTTAATTTACTTTTTTAGATCATTTGCCTTAAGTGATGATGAATGACTTTGCAACTAATGATGAGGTTAGGCAAAGGAGTCTGAAACCTCCTTTAAACAGCATATTGAGCAGAGAGAGACTCCGCTGGTTTGGCCATTTTGCCCTTTTGGATCATTATAGATTGGCGAATAGAGTTATGAACCCTGTGCCTAAAGGCCTCAGAAAGAGGGGAAGACCTAGGATGCGGTGGGCAGACAATGTCAAATAGGGCCTTGTCAGAATTGGTGTGTAATGGCCGGATGCAGCAGATGTAGCTCTGGACACAAACGCTTGGAGAATTAAACTGCCCGGTCTGGTTGGACCTCCGTATCCCATGGCTGCTTGAGAATTATGATGATGATGATGACGAATGAGTTTAGGCAGAATAATAATTATTGTTAACCAAACATTATTTATTGAAATAAATGTTTTCTTTTTTAAACGAAACAGGACAGAACTTTTACGACTGTGACATCTGTCAGTACAGGTTTACATCATTACAATTCCTCACTAAGCACAAAAAGAGGCATCGAGGAGAAGGAAAAAGTTAGAAATATTCTTGTTCATTTTGTCCTTATTCTACTATTTGGCTAATGAATATCATTTGCTTACCCTCTCTGGAGGACAACACAAATGACACACAAGATTCTTCCTCTCAAGAGAAAGAATATCTTGGAGTGCATCTTGGTATCCACAAAGGTGAACGACCATTCCCTTGCGATCTTTGTAGCAAGTCTTTCAGAGCGCAGAGCAGTCTATTTGTCATAGACGTATCCATTTGATGCAACGGCCATTCGTGTGCACACACTGCGAAAAGGCATTTGCCCGGAAGCTTAATTTAATTGTACACGAAAAACATATTTCTGAATCTGGGAATTTGTTTTCGGAAGTATTATTTGAAATTTATTTTAAAAGGGTCTGAAAATATTTCTAATACATTGGATTTCCTATAGAAACGAAAAATTAATTTTCTTTTTCGATAAATTTGATGTTCTCACAAAAGCTCATTTTGTGACATGCACCATAAATATCATAATCATTAAGAAATTTCCACTCTGTTGCACTTATATTGATATTCACTTGTATTGTAATTTTCTTTATTTCCTTAGATTTTAATCATCATCATCATCATCATCATCATCATCATCATCATCATCATCATCATCATCATCATCATCATCATCATCATCATCATCAAGCAGCCATGGGCTACGGAGGTCCAACCAGACCGTGCAATTTAGTTCTCCAAGCAAATCTATCCTGAGCTACATCTACTGCATCTGGCCACTGCACACCAACTCTAACAAGGTCATTTTTGACATTGTCTGCCCACCGCATCCTAGGTCTCCCCTTCTTTCTGAGACCTCCAGGCACACTGTTCATAACCCTATTCGCCAATCTATAATTATTCTTACGGGCAACATGGCCAAACCAACGGAGTCTCTCTCTGCACAATATACTGCTTAAAGGATGTTGCAAACTCCTTTGCCTAACCTCATCATTAGGTACAAAGTTGAACCACCTAATGCCCAAGATACTGCGTAAGCATCTGGAATCAAAAGCATCTAGTTTCATGTTATCTTGTTTACAAAGTGTCCAAGTTTCACTACCATAACTAACCCTAGAAAGAACCAAACTATTATACAGTCTAATTTTAGTCTTTAGGTGTATATTCCTATTTCTCCACACTCTCCATAGATTCTTAAAAGTCCCGGCAGCAATCCATATCCGTCTGTTAATCTCATGCCGCACATCACCATTATCTGTTACATAGCTCCCAAGAATATTAAACTGTGACACCTGCTCAAGACTGCAACCATTCAGATGAACTCAATCACAATGCCTGACCAATTTTCATCACTTTAGTTTTCCCTCTGTTTATAACCAAACCTACTGTACTACCAGTCTCATCAACAGCTCGAATGAAGGAGTTAATCTAATCAACATCATTTACCAAAAGGGCTAAACCATCAGCATAATTTAAATCAGAAATTTTTGTATCTCCAGTCCATTTAAGGCCAAAATCTTTCCCTTGAAGTGAATTTTGCATAACATAATCAATAACCAAACTAAAGTGAAGAGGAGTCAAAATGCACCCTTGTCGAACACCAGAAGTAATGCTAAACCAATTGTTACAAGCCTTACCAACTCTCACACACGACTCAGTGTTATTATAGAGAGCTTTCATTATGTTAACTAACTTGTCAGGTATACCATATGATTTCACAATCAACCACAAATTATGACGATCAACAGAGTCGAAAGCCTTTTTGAAATCAACAAAGCTAGCAACCAAAGGTTTCTGAAACTCTAAACATTTCTCAAGAATCTGCCTAAGTGAAAATATCTGATTCACACATCCCTTACCACTTCTGAATCCACATTGCTCATCACGCAATTGCCTGTCAACCAGATTCTTAATTCTATTAAGCACAATCATGCAAAGAACTTTACCTGGAACAGAGAGTAGGCTGATACCCCTATAGTTATCACAAGAACTGCGATCACCTCTTTCGAAAATAGGGATAACAATAGCTCTGATAAAATCCTTAGGAACCATGACTTTATCATAAACGATATTTAGAATTTCAGTCATCGAAGTGGTAACCGAAACATTCCCAGCACTGAGCATTTATGTAGTAATTTCATCTACCCCTGGGGATTTATGTAGTTTAAGTTTGGAAACAGTCAAAATAACCTCAGATTGGGTTATAGGGCCAACATTAAAGCCACCAATGCATCTATCATCATTGCAAACAATGGGAATAGAACTAACTACATTGTTTAGAATATCACTGAAATGCTCAGCCCACCTAGCCATGACAGAATCCTCACCTTCTATAACCTTACCTTTTTTATCCTTTAATCCCTGTATACCTGTCCGTTTTCTACCACACTAAACATTAACTATCTGGTACAGCTCACTGCTGTTGTGCTGTCTAACTGCTTCCTCGGCTTTGTCAGCCAAACCATCAAGCCAAAGATTCTTATCAGCAGCTAACTGATCTTTTACACGTTTATTAAGTTCTCTGTAATGCTTTCTATTAGGACTAGTAGGGTATTGATTAAGGACATTCCTGCAGTTCTTTCTTTCCGAAATAAGCTCAAGTGCCTTATCACTCAGATAATTCTGCCTCTTCTGTTCCTTTTTTTCTTAAAAGAGTACTGTTAGTGTCCAAAAAAGCCTGTTTAAAATGATCCCATTCTTCCTCAACTTCAGTAGTAAGCATACCATGACTGTCATAATGATTAAGTAACCTATCATGGTAAGCTTTGGCTATAACTGGGTCTTTCAGAGCTTGAGTATTAAAAGTAAATTTTTTAATCCTAGCACAACACTTTTTAAGTTTAAGTTGCAAGACACTTTTAACAAGGTGATGGTCAGATCCAATTTCAGTTCCCCTATACGACCTGGTATTCCTAACAGAACTAGCCCATTTGCTGTTAATTAATATATAATCAATCATATTCCTATGCAGCCCATCAGGTGAAACCCATGTGTACTTACGTATGTTGCAGTGTTTGTAATAAGTGTTAGTTATTCTGAAACCATTGAGTTTACTTACCTGTAGGAGACGTTGCCCATTGCCATTGCAGCTACCAATACCAAAAGGGCCTATTACTCCTCCCCAAAGGTCAGAGTTAGTACCAACTTTGGCATTGAAGTCACCTAGAACAAGGGTAATATCTCCTTTATTGACAGAATTCAAAATATCCGGAAGTTGTCCATATAACCTAATGAATAAAAACAATACATTTGAAATATAAAGCAAACATCGGAAAAAAGTGTTTTTGTAGTACTGCAGTTTATATTATCGTTTTTAATATCTACGACATGAAATTAATCAAAATTTATGAAATTTTCTGACTGCTTTTACAATTTAATAAACATATTCTCTGCATAAAGTCATTTGAATGTTAAATCATTTATATATTTGATGATCAGAATTATCATAAAGTGATAATATTTAAATATGATTCTAGAAAAAACAAGTCAATGGAAACACACGATATTTGGAATTTACTCATTGCAGATCATTAGTAAAAGTAATGTATGAAGCAAACTGTAGTTCAGAATTTACGAACCAGGTGTCGTTTATTTATTATGACATTCGTCATTGTGACTTATTGATAATGATCCGTAGGCAAAACAAATGGTAAGGTTCAATTGTTTCTATTATGAACAACCGCCATTTCAAACGTATTTACAGGAAACTGAAAAATGTACGACATGCGAGTAGAAAGGTGCAATATAGCGTGAGATGAAGATTCTGAGATATTAAATGCATTCCCATCCATACGATAATAATATAGTTTTTGAAAAGTTTCATGCCACAATTCGTTATTGAAGCAAAAAAGTTATTAAGTTGGGTTGTTTTACCTCTGAGCGGCACTTTTTTTGCACACCATGGGCTAAATGGCCAGGTCACATGGACCCCGAAGGCTCAGAGAAGGTTGGGGGAGGGAACCCACTGGAACAGCTGTTGGGAGACAGATGGTAGCCTCCCGTCAAGGTCATCCAGCATGTTCTTTAACGTGCACAGGGTATGGCTCTCCCGCACAAGGGGCCACGGCTTAACGTTCCATCCGACGGACGGTGGTCTTTCCAAGCCCTTCGGTGTCCCCTACTGACCGTGGGCAGGGCGGGGAATTTTGCGGAGATAAATCTCAACGCTGACCCAGCTGGGACTCGAACCTGGGAACTACAAATTACGAGCCTGGCGCGATACCGACTGAGCCATCCCCGCCCCTTAAGTTTAAGTAAAGTTACGAACATCTATATTAAAGTTATGCAGGAAAATATGTAAAGTAAGAAGTAAAGTTAACTATTATATAATAATAATGGTTATGACCAGAGGTATCCCGTCATTAAGGGTCCGGCCTCCCCAAACTTTCTATAATGCACTTCTAATTTAATTTCAGATTTTATCTTAATTTAAACCTAAATAAGAGTGAGTACTGAAATTCGTTGACTTCCATTCGTTTCGTGTACAAGGAACTTTTCATATCTATCGTATACCTGTATAACAGGTCCAGATCTAGAAAAAAGTATTGGGATTTTAGATGCCTTTAAAAATTATCTTAAAAAATGAATGAAATACTCAAAAATTTAATGTTTTTGCTTCCGTTACCCTTACAAGCATTCTCAAAGTAGGGCATCTCTCCTACCTCCCAATCCCTTAGTTCCCTCCCTGTACTGCCATTTTGTGAATAACGATTGCGAAAGAAAATAAATAAATCACCCATAAAACTTTCGAAAATGATTATCATTATCTAAATGCGATAGAAGCTTATACAACAATTTCTAAAATTAATTACTAAATTCTAATATAAAAATAGATTTTGAGCTGATATACAATATTCTTTTAGTTTTACGTCCAATATCAGTTGATTCTGCTAAAAAAAAAGTTATTTTTAAAAACGTTTTGGTAATTGCTTAGAATAGTTTACTGGTATTTTCAAGGGCTTTAGGTTCGAGAACTGTAATAAATAGGTGTATATCAGAAGGGAAAGCATAGATAAAATACTTGTACGGAATTAAAATTTTTGTAACGGACCTTGTCGAGATGCGATACTGGTAGTCTAACTTGAAGTCTGTGGCTCTGATTGTTTCTGGGTTGGGTTGTTTTACCTCTGAACGGCACTTTTTTGCACACCATGGGCTAAATGGCCAGGTCACATGGACCCCGAAGGCTCAGAGGTTTGGGGTTGTTGGGTTGTTTTTCCTCTGAGCGGCACTTTTTTGCACACCATGGGCTAAATGGCCAGGTCACATGGACCCCGAAGGCTCAGAGAAGGTTGGGGGAGGGGACCCACTGGAATAGCTGTTGGGAGACAGATGGTAGCCTCCCGTCGAGGCCATCCAGCGTGTTCTTTAACGTGCACAGGGTATGGCTCTCCCGCACACGGCGCCACGGCTTAACGTCCCATTCGACGGACGGCGGCCTTTCCAAGCCCATCGGTGTCCCCTACTGACCGTGGGCAGGGCGGGGAATTTTGCGGAGATAAATCTCAACGCTGACCCAGCTGGGACACCTGGGAACTACAGATTACGAGCCTGGCGCGCTACCGACTGAGCCATCCCCGCCCCAAATATCTATGTATGAACAGTTTAAATGAAAATACAAAATATGTTCAACATATTGTCTACAACAGAAAACTAATAATACATCCTAATGCAAAACTCTTCTCCTATTACTGTTTGCATCTCAAAGACAATTCATTGGACAACATTAAACGAAAAAAGAAAATTCTTTTCCGACTCTAAATGAGCTTTTCAAATTTTACTTCAAGATTACAACTATACACCTTACAAAAATATATTTATGATCTATCATATCTAAATTCAAGAAAGTTAAGCCCATCGGTGTCCCCTACTGGCCGTGGACAGGGCGGGGAATTTTACGGAGATAAATCTCAACGCTGACCCAGCTGGGAGGGGTTTGGGGAGGGGACCCACTGGAACAGCTGTTGGGAGACAGATGGTAGCCTTCCATCAAGGCCATCCAGCGTGTTCTTTAACGTGCACGGGGTATGACTCTTCCGCACACGAGACCACTGCTTAACGTCCCATCCGAAGGACGGCGGCCTTTTCAAGCCCATCGGTATCCCCTATTGATCGTGGGCAGGGCGGGGAATTTTGCACAGATAAATCTCAACGCTGACCCAGCTGGGACTCGAACCTGGGAACTACAGATTACGAGTCTGGCGCGGATTACGAGTCTGGCGTACTACCGACTGAGCCACCCCCACCCCAATTGTTTCTGGGGAGTGAGTGTAGATGAGTTATTTTACCTGAGAGGCAATTTTTTTGCACACAATGGTCTAAATGGCCAAGCCACAAGGTCCCCAAAGCCTCAGAGAAGGTTGGGAGAGGGGACCCACTGGAACAGCTGTTGGGGAGACAGATGGTACCTCCGGTCAAGGAAATCAAGCGAGTTATTTAACATGCATAAGGGTATGGCTCACCCACACACGGCATCTCGGCTTAATATCCTATCCGACGGGCGGTGGCCTTTCCAAGTCCAACGGTGTCCCCAACTGACCGTGGTCAGGCCAGGGAGTTTTGCGGATATAAATCACGAAGCTGACCCAGCTGGGACTCGAACCTGAAACTTCAGATTACGAGTTACCGACTGTGCCACCCCACCCCATTTTTAGTGTAGGCGCATCGATCAGATTGCATAAATGATACAGTTGGAAATGCTGCTAATGGTATTCTATAATTTACTTTGGTTTCCTGTAGTGACCTAAAAGAACATTTATTTCCTGTAGTGACTTAAAAGAACATTTATTATTTTCTAGAGCTTATACCATAAAATAATAAACAAAGCTTATTGGTCGCATTTTTCAATATCGGTGTTTTTATAAGTATTGAACTAGAAGTGCCTTGTTCACATATTTTCGTTGTTTCGATAAGTTTTCTCTGATTGGATTTTTTTAATTTCGATGGTTTTTTAGTGGGAGGCAGAACTATTTACTGACATCATAGCAAAATAATCCAATGAGAAACAACTAATCTGCTAAGTCTCATCTCCACCGATTGATTTCTAGTAATATATAAAAACCTTACCATACCATTCAGTGTTTCCTTTGTTACCAAAGTCAAGATAGCAGTAGCAAAAATATCAACACAAGTAAAATTTGGTCTTCACCGGAAGAATAACAGAATACTACTCTGTGTGTGTGGGAGCTCAGTTGGTAGTGCACCAGGCACATAACCTGCAGTTCCCAGGTTCAAGTCCTTCCAGGACAAGCATTGAGATTTATCTCCGCAGAACACTGCCTCAGTAATTAGGTCACACTGATGGGTTTGGAAAAGGCTATCGTCCACTGATGGAAGGTAAAGCCATGTCACCGTGTGCTGCTGAACACCCTATGCACTTTAAAGAACACACTGGATGGCCTCGATGGGAGACTACCATCTTTTTCCTAAGAGTTGTCCAGTGGTTTCCCTCCCCCAACTTTCTTTAAGCCCTAGGGGTCCGTGTGACCTGCCATTTAGCCCATTGAGTGCAAAACAAATAACCTCACAGAAGTCAAACAACTCAAACTAACTGCTCTGGGGCAATACCAAAAATCATAGTCATTCCTTTCTTGAGAGTTGTTTTCGCTACACAGATTGCTTTCACTTCTTTTAGATGCTCACGTGCATCTAAAAGATGCACGTGAGCATTGCACAGTGAGCACAGCCTGCAAACACGTGTGCAATGCACGTGAGCATTGCACACGTGAGCACAGCCTGCAAACAAATGAAACGCATCATGCATAGATGCGTTTTCATCTGTGCATGATGCGTTTTCATCTGTTTGCAGGCTGTTATACTCATTCCTGGTCAGAATATACACGGTGACTATAATTAAACTGACAGTACTCAGACCGATGTAGAGAAGGGTCTACTCGGCGGATCACAGTGAAAAGTGGTGAATACCTTAATAAGAACATGGGGTAGAGAATTTGCGAATTAAAAAAAAATCAGTGTTAGTGCACCAGGTGGTGTGGGTGCGCTAAAATCGTGGTAGAAAATACTTATTTCTCATGACATTTCAACCAATCACACGTGAGAGTCTCATGAGGCACAATATAAAATGTGATGTCTTCCCTATAATCGCTAGAAGGAACCATGGGTATCTGCAAGAAGGACCGAGCTTTGCTAGTGAAACTCTTTTACCAAAACGGCAGTAATGCCGCCGCTGCATTACGTGAATATCGTCGTCTGAAAGATATAAGGAAAGGACCTTTGTCGTTAAATGGACTGAAGAATATGATACGGAAATTCGAAAAAACAGGCGAGTTGGGTGTGGCTCCGGGTAGAAGCCGGCGGCCTGTTGCAGAAAATAATGTGGAAGACGTCGCACTTACCGTTGCAGAAATCCAGTCACAATCGGAGCTATTTGTAGTTAGTGCGAGACAGGTATCTCAGCAACCGCAATATCCGTGGTCAACTTTCTACCAAATTTTATGGTTCATCCTGAAATGGTATTCTTATAAAATTCATAGGGTGCAGCAGCTGCAACCACATGACCCTGAAACCGCAAAACTTCGCTTTGCGGTTTCTGGCGAGGATGCAGCTCGATAACATGTGGCCTTCGAAAGTCTTATGAACTAATGAGACGCATTTTTCCCTACATGCAGCAGTGAATATGCACAACTGCCGAATATGGGGATATACACATCCGCATGCTGTGCCTGATGGGTCCCTACACTCCGACTATGTAACTATATGGTGTGGGTTTATCGCAAACTTTATAATCGGACCATTTTTCGTTGAGGAGATCAGGCCTCAAAGCCCCGTGCGTTGATCAGTGAATGGTATACTAATAATAAATATACACTCAGCAGACACTTTATTAGGTACAGTTACATGTTATCTAAGTAATAACTGATACAGAATTAGTAACTTCTTAAATAAGCTTTTCTCGAAAACCATCGCAATCAAATCTATTTCATTGTCCGATTTTCAACAATATTCGTTCAGTATTTTGAGAGTTATGGAAACTGAAATATTTAACAGCTAAATTAACAGTTGAAATAATTCCTCTGATAAGTTAACAAAAACAAGTTAAAAAGAAAGCAACAATCATTATACAAAACTTGACTAACACGTATAAGAGTGTTTTTAGTAGTGCTTATAAAAAAACACGTTAATTTCCGCTAATTATAAATGACGTTTTGCAGAATTAGCTACTTTGCTAAATGTTTCAGCTTCCACAACTCTTTAAATACTAAACGCATATTTTTAGAAATTCGTTGCGTTTGAAAAGGATTGTTTGGATTTAAATCGATTTGGCTGAGGTCTTTAAATTATCTTCAGCAGCATTTTTCATAAAACTCTTATTCAGGAAGTTGCTGAATTCTTCACCTGAATTACTATTGACATAACATAGAACTATACTTAATCAGGTGGCCGCTTATTGTACATGCACTCCGTAGAGAATCAACTGCAAATTCCGAAGCGATTTGAAGGAGGATGGGAACAATGGGATGTTATAATGTGTCATTACATAACTTAGTATTAACAATCTTATTAAACAAACCACCGACTTAGTACACTATAACATTAAAATGCTATATTTTTGGCGATTAGTATACTGTTTTTAACGTTTTCTGATTCAAAAAATAAGATTTTTTGAATTTAAATTATTTTTAATAATTCAAATTTATTTGAAATTAAGTTGATTATGAATTGATTATGAATAATATGATTAATGAATAATATTTTAAAAATATTATTCATTAATCATGGTAATTTATTGCTATTACCTTTAATACTCACTTGGTACTTTGACACTGGTACAAAAATAATGATTCCTACATAAAATACGCTACGTACATTGAAGAGGAGGTCCCGTCATCCACTGTGCAGTCAAATATTAAATACTTCTGATATATTACATAAATTATAAACGACCTGTTGTAAAATAAATAAGTCGTACGCTATTGTTGTTAATTATTAGCGACTTACACTGCAAGTCACTGAACTAAAATACTACCACCAACTATAACAGGTTTTTGATTAAAGTGATACATAACCTACACTAAAAAATAATGTAATTAATAGTGGTAGCTGTTTTCATTATTCTTTTAATTACTTCATCTAGCTAAAAACATATAATAAAAAAATGGTACTTTAGTGTTCCGTTGAAATAATATCTTCATTATTACACTGAATGCTTTTAGAATAAAGTAAAGATATCTACCTTTTCTAAACCATGTATCTTAATCTTTATATACGAGGTGACCCACATTAAAGTGACAATCTTCCAGTAAACTTGTACGGATAACTCAGTGGATATAAGTAATATTTAAAATTTGCATATTTCAGATCATTGCTGAAGCAATTCCTAAAACCGTAGGCATCATGATATACAAATGAAAGTAGTGTAATTTTCAAAATTAGAAAAGCTCAGAAAATGTGATGTAAACATGAAACTGATCGTAACTAGCTCAGCTGTTATATATGGAAATTTTTTGTCGATCGCCATCTTAAACTGTAGTTAAGGCAACTTCCAATGACTGACTCCATGATGTAATAAAGCCATCAATAGAAGAGATCTCAATCGGCGTAATGGTAGCTCAGCGGTTAGAGCATTTGACCATTAGGATATAGTCATACCATTAGGATACAGTCATAGGTTTCTATTCCACTGGATCAAGTCGATTTTCCCCTATGTTCAGGAAAAATATATGTTTAGTTAAAAAACATATTTATTCTACTATTTAAAATATTTTACCATGATATATAAATATATTCTACTTTTGAGAATCATCGTCTACAGTCAAAAACATCATCGTCTACAGTTTAAAAGTTAATTATATAAATATATATAATATACGCTCACACTTTCGTCTTGTTTCGGAATTTACCACTCATCTTTACACACTGATTTTTCCCCCCGTTTATCTGCAACGGAACTAAGATTCTTTGCGTTATTTGGTACATTCTGTTGAGTTTGTTGTATAAACGATGAGATAACATTTTCTCTTGTAATTGGCTAGAACAGATCTATCTCGCACGGACAGTGCTTGTATCCCTAAGGCAGGAGTCTCAAAATCAAATCATATAGCAGGCGGAAGAAATCACTTTTCATTAGATGACATTTTTATTTTAATAGTAAGAAAAACTTAGTTTCCTATTTTTATTAAATGTTACATTCTTTAAATATCGAAATATAAATCTAAATTTCATTGATTGTGGCTTCATCTTTGGCTGAATATGACTATATTCTGTATACTAGCTTCAGATCATCACAGCCAAACCAAGCTAGTAAGCAACAATTCGATGTTATGATTATGATGAAACGTATTGCTTCTGGGATGCACAAAATGACTTTACAGGGCACATGTCTTTGACCCCTGCCTTAAAGTATAGGAGGGAAATTTATATTAAAAAACTCGTAAAACGTACGTCCTCAAATGATCATTTATCTGATACTTAGGAACAGGATAATGAGAAAACCATACCAAACGTCAAACCTAAGAATTACACTAAACCGTTCTTTTTGTTTACAATGCACAATAGGGTGGGCCGAAAAAATTCAAAATTTTTTTTTCAAGTCGTAATACCGCGGAAAAGTTGCGAATTGGGAAGACTAAAAAGGGGTAAAAAAGAAATAAAATCGGTTTATATCTTCCGGTCGCGCATGTGCTCTAAAGTTTGCCGAAATTTGGGAAAATTTATATTTTTACGATAATTTTTTATCTTACTCAACTTGTCAATATTTAAATGTAATAGCTCTAGTCGACTCTTACTCGAACCGATAATGATTTAGAAAAAAGAATGGTTCAAATAGGTTAAGGTCTTCCGCTCGCGCAACAGCTGTCAAATCTAACAAATTCTCGCGCTCGTCGTAACTCGCTCGGGTCAATGACCACGACGCTCCCCCCACCTACCACTCTCGCCACCGCGCCGCGCCATTGTTCTGTCAGTCTGCACTTACTCCTCGTGTTTGATGGGTGTTTCGTTCGCTCTTCCAGTTATTATTTTGGCATTTGCATTTATTTCAATGTTGGTTTTGTGTTATGACATTTTTGTGTAACTTTGTGACTTAACGGTGATATACTATGGCTGTACCTAAGAAAATCATCACAAGACAGGTATTTGATTGCCCTATATTTGGTACACCTAAAGATTTTTCATCAAACAAGCTTCCTACTGGTGAGGACGTGATTCGGTGTTGTTCACAGGAGAGATACCACTTGGCGCTTAAAGTTAATAATAAAAGCGTCAGTTTTTCACAAGTTGCCAGTACAGTAGCTAACAAAATAATTGGTTTGTATCAGAAAGCATCTATCCCAACGGTTACAGATAAGAGAATCGTGCAACTTATAAATGCGTTGCATGATAAATATTACAGCCTACGAAAATCATATACACGGGATAAAAATAAAGATTCGTTTAAGCAGAAAAATGACGAGTTTAAGCAAAAATGCTCATTGCTTTTTGACGTAGCAGCTTGCAAATGCCCCATTGTTGTTAATTGCATTTGTAACAAAACCCCTGATTTATGTAAATGCGATATAACTGTCAGCTGTGATTGTGCAAAATCAAATAAAATACCTGCTATTGAGCTAAGGTTTGTTTACTTATTACGAGTACACGGAATAGGAAAAATTGGAGGGGTAGACGTGTCTGAAACAAAGAAACTTAATAAATCATTGGAAAGGAGATCGCGTGACAGCCATTTAACTTTGGATGATGAATCTGAATCTGATCTGAAACCCTCGTGCTCGCATTCAAATGTAAATGTTGTCGAAACTGACGATGAAGACCAATATCCTTCTAGTAAAAATAGCGATACCGACCAAGATTTTAAAGTGCCAAAAAACGGTTCCTCTAATAATTGGCAGATGAGAATTCAGCTAAAATCTACTGCATTACTGAGCGATCGTTATGGAGTTTCTGATCGCACTACCGCTGCAATTTCAAGGCTCAAGACTACTCGGAAATAATTAACTGAATGGACTGTGATTTATTTTCTCCCCCATTATTAAAAGATATCAGTGACGATGAGATTAAATCACATATTCCAAGTGACTCAGTCCCTAATTGGGATATAACATTCAAGACATTCCCAGTTCACACACATGCAGTTGAACGATGTGTGAAACTCGTGAGAGAAGCCTCAGGAAAAGTTTGCGGAGCTGAGTCTAGGGATGGTTTTATCAGAACGACTCTGCTGTCAAGGTCAACCATGCCTAACTTCGCCCATAAATCAGATTTCAAAGTACCTTCAGCTAAGAATGAGTGAAAACGGAGATGTTCAATTGTTCAACATGAGTTTCTTGGACTTACGACTCTTCATACAAAAACTTAGTTTTTTCAATAAAAAAATCTGTTTATAAATATTACTAATGGTCTAAAATAATTTGTTTTTAAACATTTAAACTTGTATTCAATAAAGAACAAATATAAAGAACATATAAGTAGTCAGTGTTTTTTTTTCCTTGAACTGTGATCTACCTTTATTTGTAAATTTTTTTCAAAATTTCATTAACTTTGAAGGCAATGCGCGACCGGAAGATGTTGATGGATTTAAATAATATTTAAACATTATTTTCTGTGGTTCTAATTCATAAGAATTTGAGCTATTACATTTGGGAAGAGGCTAATTTAAAAATGTTAAAAATTATCGTAAAAATGTGAATTTTTCCAAATTTCGGCAAAATTTAGAGCACATGCGCGACCGGAAGATATAAACCGATTTTCTTTTTTTACCCCTTTTTAGTCTCCCCAATTCGCAACTTTTCCGCGGTATTACGACTTGAAAAAAAATTTTTGAATTTTTTCGGCCCACCCTAATGCACAACTAATGAGAACTTTCAAAGTGTCAAGTGCGCAGTCTCATTGTCTTCCACTGTTTCTCCAGATGCCATTTGTTTTTCGCCACTGATCTAAGAACACTGATGTGCAAAACCTAAGGAAATTCTCCTTTTATAGATATATATTCTCTTTAAATGTTTCTAGAGTCGTTAGATGGAGAAATGGAAATGGTTCGGTGGTCCATAGGCTGTGGGAGAGATTCCAACTACACATGTAGCACCAAGAAGTTTATTTGAAGGAAGGCCTGGAGAAAATTTTCCAGGGAGAACTGATATCTACAATTATCTGATTGCAGACTGATAACACTTATCTAACTAAATTAAGAACTCGTTTCCGTGTTACCTGCTTACACCATATTCAGAAGACTTCGTAGTGTACGATAAAGGTTGTTGTGCCTCTAGCATAACGCCACAGAATGGAAGAGTCTGAATAGCAGCAAACTACGTATCAACTGCAATTAACATTAATGGAGATCTATGCACCTTTGCACAACAATTCAGATTTTGACATCCATCGTCTGTTCATTATTAGAAAATTAGAGTGAAAATATCCTCCTTCAAATAATCTGTAAAGGAATACTTCAGATGCTAACATTTATCATGGTTTGAGGAAACTTTGGCGGCCAACAGATATCTATGTGCTTAATACCCGCTCTGCAATAGCTCGGAGATTTGGAGATGAGGTCCTTAAGGTCACTAGGTAAGATTCTGAGGTACTGCTATATAGAATGAAGGTCATCTCCGTGTGCATCACGTGGACCTTGTGGCGAGCAGGCTACAACAGCCGCCGACCATATAGAGTTCTAATGTTTTCAGTGAAGAATACAAAAGAGCGCCTTAAGTGGGCGCAGGAGCATCGACACTTGACCGTTGAGGAGTGGAAAAAGGTAGCCATATCGGACGAATCAAGGTTGTTTTTCCATCATGCTAATGGATCAGGATTTGACAAAAGCAACATGAAGCCATCTTGTATGATATAAACATTACAGATGTGATACTGCAGTTGCTGCATATTGTGCAACCGCACAGTCTTGCTGCGAACAGCAATTATTACCTCATCACAAAGATGTTCAATAGGGTTTAGATCTGGGCCAATGAAGCGAAGAAAACTGGGGATGTTTTCCTAGCACACATTAGACCCCCTGGTTCCCATTGAAGGACATTTGAACGACAAGTCGCATTTGAACGTCGCTGCTGACATTCAATTTGAACATTCGTTGCTGACAAGTTCATCCCTTCATGGTTACTGTTTATCCTCACTCGGATGGACACGTTCAGCATGAATATGCACCTGCTCGCAAGGCATATATCGTCACTGAATGGTTCCAGGAGCATGCAGACGAGTTTTCTTCGCTTCATTGGCGTGCACAGTCCCAAGATCTAAACCCTATTGAGCATCTTCGGGATAAGTAATAATTGCTGTTCGCAGCAAGACTGTGCGGTTGCACAATATGCAGCAACTGCGCATCACAATCATTTCCTCATGGTGCAATATTCCTGCACAATGCATCCAGCATCTTTTAAGTTCCATGTCCCGACGAATTCAAGCTGCTCTGAAGGCCAAAGGAGGCGCAACATGCTGCTAGGTAGGTGTACCTAATAATATCAGTGCAGATGTTAACCTTCTTAAGCCAATTGATGGTCCTTTTCTCACCAAGAACAGAGTCGTGGTTAGCAAATAAAATTACAGTTCAGGTCCACTTGGGATTCGAACCAGGAAATATAAGATTGTACACTTGTCGCACTAACAGCTGAACCATCACTGCTTCTGCATAGTTCGTTTTTGATGTCTAAATATATGCAGGCCGGCTGTATAAAAGGTAATGAACATAAAAATGAAAGCATTAAATCAAGAAACTCATCACAGAATTTCACATCTGTGCGAAATGTCAGTTGCAGAGAAACTAGGAAAGCTACTGAATCGAAACCTGCATTATTATATTTGATCGAGGTTTACGCATTGTATCTAAAAATTAAGTTCCACTGTTATCAGAAAATGTTTATGCCATTTAATCATTGTAGTACATTAAGGCAGGGCCTGCGAGTGGGCTTTAATTTTGAAAAGTGGGAATCATGTGAAATAATTTGAAGGCATCTACTGTAATTAAATTTCAAATGCTGTTCAAAACATAATATTTATAGAGATACTGTTGAACTATTTAAATAGTGGCCCGGATTTCCCATTTTCAGATTCCATCCCAAATATTTGTCTCTGAGATAGTCGAAACTTCATCCCCACTTTTTACCATCTTCTATTTGCTTTAAGATCTTAATTTCTGAGTTTATCTAAGCCTTTTTTTTAATTGCATATTACGAACCCGTTGACTGCGAATGTTATTTTTTAAATGAAAGCTTGCAACGACATGAGTGTCATAGGCTACAAGCATTTTTTTCTTCTTACCGGAAAAAAAATGATGCAAACGATTGTTTCACCTATAGCTTCTGAACGCAAGGGCTGAATATAAATGGTTGATATGTCATATGAAAGTTTCTAATCCTGAAAGAATATCATAGAGTACCCAGAACTGTGATCCATCTATCTTTCCCCTCAAAAGGATAAAGTGAATTTCTCGGGTACCGATGGTATCAAGTGATATATAATCTAGAATAAAGTCAAGAATATTAAACCGTGTGAAGCAGATCCATACCCTCTGCATGCCAAAGAACATGCTGGATGGCTTTGACGGGAACTTAACCTCCGTTTCGTAACAGCTATCAAACGGGTTTCTTTTTCCAACCCTTTCTGAGCCTTTAGAGTAACTAAATTGCCCAATCTGTGCAAAAAAAAATCTGCCACTCAGAATAGAATAGAATACACTTCACTGGAATTGGGAACTCCTTCTGCAGACTTTCCCATATATAATTTTAATTTTCTTAAGAGTAATGTGTGTTTATTTTTTTTCCCTCTTACTTTTTAAGAGGATTTTTTTTTTACTCCTTATAAGCTTTTTTATTTTTGAGCTTTCATTTATTTATTTATTTTTTGTATTTTTTCTCTCTTACTCTTTAAGAGACTATGATTTTATGTTTTTTTTTTCTCTTTATATTATATATATATATTTTTTGAATATTTTCCTTTTTATAGAGTTTTCCATATATCTGTGGATTTGAGAAAGTCAATCAGATAGCCAAATATCTTAATTTGGATAGGTAAAATGGGATAATTTAAAATATTATTTAGAGTGAATTCATTAATGTTTATGCTTTTAAGATTTTCAAAAAATATTTTTCTTTGAGTGTTATATTTATCACAATTTAAAATTATGTGAGAAGAGTTTTCAATTAGATTGCATTTTGTACAATTGGGTGAATTAGTTAGTTTTAGGAAATATTTTGATTTATTTAATAGAATAGTATCAGTTCTTAGTCTAAAAATTATCTTGGATTCATATCTAGAAAATGGAAGTTTTAAAATGTTGTTGATTTTATTGGATAGATCTGATCTAAAATTAGGTTTAATGAGAGAATTTAGTTGATAGAATTTTTCTAATAAATTAAATTCTAATTTTTTGATATCATTTTTTGAAATAATATGAAATTTTTGA
Organism: Ryuthela nishihirai; assembly: GCA_038380435.1. Taxonomy (NCBI): domain Eukaryota; kingdom Metazoa; phylum Arthropoda; class Arachnida; order Araneae; family Heptathelidae; genus Ryuthela; species Ryuthela nishihirai. The sequence goes on along the minus strand of JAWZYU010000003.1, from coordinate 81,002,342 downwards.
AGGTTTGTAGTTGTATTATAATTATGAGCTGATTTAGCTATTTTATCCACCTCTTCATTCTCTTCAATTCCAGAGTGCCCTGGAATCCAACATAAGTGAATGATGTTTTTTTCTGATAAATTTTCATTATTAAGTTTGAGTAAAGTGTATATGTAATAAGTATATGGGGTATGTGAGATATCTTGCATAAGAGTTAAAATTGCACTTTTGGAATCTATGAATAACACAATTAATTGATTATTTATATTTTTTAATGTCCATTCAAGTGCAGCAAGGACAGCATATATTTCTGCTTGTAAAATAGGTGTATAATTAGGTAGTTTGAAAGCCAAAGAAATATTGTGAGAGGGTATATATATATAGCAGCAGTAGCTGACCCTGATTCTTCTATGTAGGAACCATTCTGCCACTCAGAGGTGAAACAACTCAATTTATATGTATCAAGGTATGATCTAGGGAGGGGGTGCAACACTCATACCCTCCCCCACCACCATCACCTCCTTGAAAATGTTAATTCCGAGAATGAGGCCAAAAAATTCTGGAAATATATAACACGCATCCAGTTACCTAGCTTTGTTCAGAAAATAAGGTAACTAAATTTATATTCTCTTAGGGAAACTAAATTTTTCTAGATTCGGGTCATTTATGCAGAAACCAGTTTTCTTTAACTCTATGAAAAGTTATTCAATCTTAAAACATTTTTTTTATAATTTCAACACAAAGTTCCTTATTATTGACAAATGATAGCGATTTTAATCAAAAATTATCCAGAACCTATATATATAAATCACTGATAGACAATTCGTATTCATCATCATCGTCATCCTCAAGCAGTCATGGGATACGGAGGTCCAACCAGACCGCGCAGTTTAATTCTCCAAGCATATCTGTCCTGAGCTATATCTGCTGCATCTGGCCACTGCACACCAATTCTAACAAGATCCTGTTTGACATTGTCTGTCCACCGCATCCTAGGTCTCTCCTCCTTCTGAGACCTCTAGGCACACTGTTCATAATCCTATTCGTCAATCTATAATTATCCATACGGGCAACATGGCCAAACCAGCAGAGTCTCTCTCTGCACAATATGCTGCTTAAAGGAAGTTGCAGACTCCTTTGCCTAACCTTATCATTAGTTACAAAGTTAAACCACCTAATACCCAAGATACTATGTAAGCATCTGGAATCAAAAACATCTAGTTTCCTGTTATCTTGTTTACAAAGTGTCCAAGTTTCACTACCATAACTAACCCTAGAAAGAACCAAACTATTATACAGTCTAATTTTAGTCTTTAGGTGTATACGCCTATTTCTCCACACTCTCCCTAGATTCTTAAAAGCCCCGGCAGCAATCCCTATTCGTCTGTTAATCTCATGCCGCACATCACCATTATCTGTTACATAGCTCCCAAGATAATTAAACTGTGACACCTGCTCAAGACTGCAACCATTCAGATTAACTGAATCACAGCCTGCCTGACAAATTTTCATCACTTTAGTTTTCTCTCTGTTTATAACCAAACCTACTCTACTACCAGTCTCATCAACAGCTCGAATGAAAGAGTTCATCTCATGAACATCATTTGCCAAAAGGGCTAAATCATCAGCATAATCTAAATCAGAAATTTCCGTATCTCCAGTCCATTTAAGGCCAAAATCTTTCCCTTGAAGTGAATTTCGCCTAACATAATCAATAACCAAGCTAAAGAGAAAAGGAGACAAAATGCACCCTTGTCGAACACCAGACGTAATGCTAAACCAATTGCTACAAGCTTTATCAACTCTCACACACGACTCAGTGTTATTATAGAGAGCTTTCATTATGTTAACTAACTTGTCTGGTATACCATATGATTTCACAATCAACCACAAATTATGACGATCAACAGAGTAAAAAGCCTTTTTGAAACCAACAAAGCTAGCCACCAAAGATTTCTGAAACTCTAAACATTTCTCAAGAATCTGCCTAAGTGAAAATATCTGATCTACACTTCCCCTACCACTTCTGAATCTACATTGCTCATCATGCAATTGACTGTCAACCAGATTCTTAATTCTATTAAGCACAATCATGGAAAGAACTTTACCTGGAATAGAGAGTAGGCTGATACCCCTATAGTTATCACAAGAACTGCGATCACCTTTTTTGAAAATAGGGATAACAATAGCTCTGGTAAAATCCTTAGGAACCATGCCTTTATCATAAAAGATATTCAGAATTTCAGTCATCCAAGTGGTAACCGAAACATTCCCAGCTCTCAGCATTTCTGTAGTAATCTCATCTACCCCTGGGGATTTATGAAGTTTAAGTTTAGAAACAGCCAAAATAACTTCAGATTGTGTTATAGGGCCAACATTAAAGCCACCAATGCATCTATCATCATTGCAAACAATGGGAATAGAACTAACCGCATTGTTTAGAATATCACTGAAATGCTCAGCCCACCTAGCCATGAGAGAATCCTCACCTTCTATAACCTTACCTTATCCTTCAATCCCTGTATACCTGTCCGTTTTCTACCACACAAAACATTAACTCTCTGGTACAGCTCTCTGCTGTTGTGCTGTTTACTGCTTCCTCAGCTTTGTCAGCCAAGCCATCAAAGCCAAAATTTCTTATCAGTAGCTAACTGATCCTTTGCACGCTTATTAAGCTCTCTGTAATCCTTTCTATTAGGACTAGTAGGGTACTGATTAAGGACATTCCTGCAGTTCCTTCTTTCTGAAATAAGCTCAAGTGCCTTATCACTCAAATTATTCTGCCTTCTCTGCTCCTTTTTTCCTAAAAGAATACTGTTAGTTTCCAAAAAAGCCTGTTTAAAATAGCCCCATTCTTCCTCCACTTCAGTAGTAAGCAAACAATGACTGTCATGGTAAGCTTTAGCTATAACCGGGTCTTTCAGAGCTTCAGTATTAAAGGTAAATTTTTTAACTTTACCACAACACTTTTCAAGTTTAAGTTGCAAGATACTTTTAACAAGGTAATGGTCAGATCCAATTTCAGCTCCCCTGTATGTCCTGGTATTCCTAACAGAACTAGCCCATTTGCTGTTAATTAATATATAATCAATCATATTCTTATGCAGCCCATCTGGTGAAACCCATGTGTACTTATGTATATCGAGGTGTTTGTAATAAGTGTTAATTATTCTGAATCCATTGAGTTTACTTACCTGTAGACGTTGCCCATTGCCATTGCAGCTACTAATACCGAAAGGGCCTATTACTCCTTCCCAAAGGTCAGTCAGTACCAACTTCGGCATTGAAGTCAGCTAGAACAAGGGTAATATCTCCTTTCTTGACAGAATTCAAAATATCCTGAAGTTGTCCGTAAAACCTATCCTTTTCATCCTCATCGGCATCCTCAGTGGGGGCATAACAGCAGATAACATTCAAGTCTATAATGGTTGTCTGATGGAAATCATCAGTACTTTTCCTTTATGGACTGGTAAAAGAATGCTCTCAACTTCCATAATTAAATGGGAATCCCTTTCATGCAAAGATTATATGTACTTTAATCAAGAACTTCAACAAAAATTTCAATTACGAAACAAAAATAGTTATCAAAAGATTTCTACACATACATGTCAATCAAAAAGAGGCATTTTCATACTCAGCTTCAATTATATATCATTTAATTTAAAATAATTTTCAGAAACACACCAGACAAAAAATTTGTCACTGACTTACCCCTGTCGTCAGTCCCAGTGGAGTGTCGCTTATATGTTGTTCTTGTCATGAATCATAAGAAGCACGTGACTGAATGGCAAAAGGGTATAATTGCATTTGGTAGGGCTGTAATGCTCCCAAATATAATATCTCAACAGATGGATACTTATGATTTCGGATGCCAAGCAATAAGTTACTTGCCAAAACGAGGTTTCTTTTGGGTCTGGAATCTAAATGGTAAAATTTCACCTAAATTTGTGAACTGTCAAATATAAAGTACAACTAACTTAAATTAAAGCTAATCTCTGCTTAAGAGAAAAAAAATTAAGTTCAAAGCAATAAAAGTATCGGATTAAACTCGCCAATATACAGGCCAAATTACATAAGCACCAAAATCCTAATAATAATTCAAGAAATCGTGCGTCGGTGATGACACTACGCCGGGCGACTAGCAGCAATCAATCCAAGAGTTGCTGATCGCAACTCGAGCTAACAGGAGGAGAATCGTTTTTTAGTAGTGGAGGAATGGTTCAAAGCAAAGGACTCCAAATAATAATTACAACATAAACTGGTTAAGGAAGTAAACTTGGATGGTAAACCATCACAGAGCTAAAGGAAATATTCGAATTTGACAGTGCTTTGAAACGAACAGTCCAACATGGGCATAAACAGTGGTATACATCCAATCCAACCGCGAATCTTAAATGTTACTGCGCCTGCAAGTCCGTGGTCACGGATGCCGACGATTTTAAACCAGACAGGAATTGCTACAAAGGGCCATATTAGCCTATTTCAGAAAGAATACTGCAAAGGGAACTGCATTCCTAGCATTTAGAGCAGAGCACCTTGGAAGACTCATGCTAACAGCTGCACTGGCGCTATAGACATTGGATTGTAGATGGCTGGAAATCCGTTATCTGGTCAGATGACACGTTTTGGTCTATATTCCAACGATCTGAGAGTGCATCTCAGGTGTAACGAGGCCTTCCATCCGGATTGTGCCCAAGGTGTTATTGAAGCTGGAGGTGGTTCTGTGTTGTTCTAGGGATTTTCACCAACCATGAGGTAGACCCATTAGTTGAGATATAGACACGTTTAAATCAGGAAGGATATATACAGATTATCGATGACCAAGTGTTGCCTTTCGTGCTTCATGTGAAGAATGAACACAACACACAACCTCCAATGTTCCAGGATGACAACTGCAGGGTGCACAGGGCCAAAACTGCTTGTGACTGGTACGAGGTAACATTGGAACACCTTCAGTGGCCAGCAAAGTCACCGAATATAAATCCCATTGAAAACCTTTGCAATATCTGGAACAGAAGGTGGAATACTGAAATAGGCCTCCACATAATCTAGCTGAACTACGATTGCTATTATTGAAAACTATACCTGACGATTGGTGAAATTCACATCTATGAAAATTGCTGCTGCAATTAATGCGAAGGAAGGTGTCCACAGTGAGCTTATTTAATCTCTGAAATAAGTGCATTATATTTAAAAGAAATGGGGAAATCTGCTAAACTACAAGGTTTGCAAATCGAATTAAAACTCAGATTTCTTGACTGTATAAAGCACAGCAGAAAGATGTATGAAAGTTACATAATTTTTGATAAACTTATTAGTGAAATGAAATTAATCATATCTGCTTTGAATGGAGGTTCGTACAGTCGAATATTGAACTGGCAGTCATAATATAAAAATCGCGAATCGTTAATTATTTATAGAGCAGAAATTGCTGAATGACTAGAGCTCAAGTTTTGAAATAAGCAATATGGCTATCACGTAGCTCTAGCATCAACTTTAACTGCAGTGTTTCTCCTCTTCCCTCCTAACCCCCCATGCGTACAAAGGACGGTGCTGCCACATTTCTACCAAAAATCTGGTTTTGCCACAAGCTGCGTTAAACAATGAATTGTGTTGCTTTTTACCTCCTTTTGTTTTGGGCTGACATTTGTAGGATAGTGAATTTGACAAACGTTGCTCTACCATATTTTGCGAGCACGATGGGAAAACTTAGATTTATGTACCAAATGAAAGGTTGTGACGCGTGGAAAGTGTCATAGGCCATAAAAAAATTGACCCCTCTCCCCCCCCAAAAAAACCCGGGAAATGTGCGTCGTTCTAAATCTTCCTAATGCTAGGGCCTACAGTTACAGTTATGTCAAATGAAAGCTCATATAATGGCCGTCGCAAACTATTTCGAATTTTACCCGCAGTATTCCCCCCTGATAAAGGGGGGGGGGGGGCGATTTTCGCAGGGTTCGACTTTGAATCGTACCTTAAATTAAAGCTTGTGTTGTCTCCAATGTCATGGGCTACCTCGAAAACCTGCCAAAACGGCGGGAAATGTGCTCGATGTTTACGAGTCTCATATCAAAATTTTTGAAGCTAGGTGCTTTTAGTGACAAAAAATATAAATTAGAATATTTCTATAGGGTCCTAAAAAGTATAAAATAAACCTAAAGCATTTCAATGCTGCAATCAACTACTGAATTCGTATTCACTTCAAAGGAAGATAGGGCGCAGATTTACTTACCCAACAAGGTTGCTGGCACTCTAAAATCCTAATTTTGAAAAAATCGATTTTATTTCCATCTATTCGGGACATAAAATTATTTAAACATTAAATATCAGTTTAACATATTTTTTACTCGTTTCTTTTTAATCAGAAAGATAAAAGGAAAGCACAATACATTGAATGTAACGTCGATATTTTGCATATTTTTTACCACAGTTTAAATTAAAAAAAATCCAAGAAATTTATTACTTTTTACTGTTGTGATTTCTAGAATACTGATTTTAATTTTAATCTTGTTAAATGCATTTTTTTATTTTCATAGAATGGGATAAAATGTTTGGTGAAAATAAAAAATACGGACTCAGTGACTGATTGCACCATCGATGTACTTTTAGTTTACTTTCTACTTTTTAAGGCGCTATTGAAAGATAGGCATTTTTAATTTATTGGTATATTTTGCCTGTTTATAAATTTGTATGCAGCAAACTTCTGTCTATTGTCATTGCAGCATGATCACTCTTCAAACAGTTTCTGGACAATGCTCAATATCTTTCACCATTGAATACTGTATACGCTTGATAGTGATAAATATATAGTTAAATGATCCAATCAAAAATTCTTTTCAGGGGTGTATTAATATAAATAAAAATCATTTTATTTACAAGTGCAATTTTTCATCTAATTACAACTCAATTTTGGTAGGAATGTTCAAGCGTCTTCTTATTCAACTTAGGAAGACCACTGTCATATTCTGAGATAATTAAATTTTCTGGTCTTTTCTTCTTCTTGGACCTATAACATAGATAATTTTAAGGCTGAAATATTTTATATAACAATTATAAATTTGTTGTTTTACTATATACACTCATTAGGTTTCATATATATATGTACTCCAAAAAGGAATTACTAGAATTCAATAAAAGTATATTTCAAGAAATGGTTGAAAACGATATCTTTTCTAAGCTTGTTCCCACGAGGTATGTAAAGAAGCAGGTGTATATATATAACACACAAAGTATGATTTGAAATCTTGTTGCTGTTTACCGTTGTTGGCTTTCAAGTGGATTTGTAATTTTCCTCATGCTCAAAATTAGTTCAAAACAAGTTCACAGTTTATAAAACTTATCCAACCTACTGAAATAAATTTAAATAATACTCTGAAAGCATTTATGGCACATTTCACATCTTTTGAGTCACTCCTTAATTAAGTAGAGCTTGATTACTTTTCGAAATAGGTTTAAACAAAGAAAAGTAAAATTTTATTTGACACAGCACACCTATACATTACAATACTACTATACACGATTGAAACGGTAAAATGTAGAGAATATTTGATTGGTTGTTTTACCTTTGAGGGGCACTTTTTTGCACACCAAGGGCTAAATGGCCAGGTCACATGGACCCTGAAGGCTCAGAGAAGGTTCGGGGAGGGGACCCACTGGAACGGTTGTTGGGAGACAGATGGTAGCCTCCCGTTAAGGTAATCCAGAGTGTTCTTTAACGTGCACAGGTATGGTTTTCCCACACACGGGGCCACGGTTTAACGTCCCATCTAACGGACGGCGGCCTTTCCAAGCCCATTGGTAGAGAATATTAATAGGAATTACTTCTAATCTCAGTCTTTATATAAGACAAAACTCATTCAGTAATTTTGAAGTAAATGCAATACGAAAACTAGTTGCAATGTAATAGCTCTCTTAGCTATTCAACAAAATCATATATTACACTGCAGTTAGTGTTTATTATCCCACAGATGAGTGCTAACACTTTAAATCTTATGGTGCCACGACAGCGAAAACGTGGTTCAAGAACTCTAAACTGCATCATTAATACACCAAAAGAAACTTAACATTTTAAAAAACAAAATTTTTTGAGCTTTTATACTTATACATACACTATGTTGAAAAAAGCGTCAGGACACCTGATTGGCAAAGGGAAAACATAATTTCCGGTCACGTGATCGGTACTAGCGGGTATAAGAGCATTGACACAGAACAGGCTTCAGTGTAGACATTGATATACGAAACATGAGTGAATGTGCTGAGTTAATGGACTTCCAGAGAGGAGTCATTATAGGATGCCATGTGAGTAACTTATCTGTGTGTGCGATTGCGGTCAAATTAGAGCATAGCACGCTTGGCTACTGATCTAAGGGACCTGGGTTCGAGCCCCGGATATTAGGCATGGATGTGTGTGTCGTTTTTCTGCTGAGGTCCTGCCATCCTCTCAGATCTCCTACTGTGGCATATAAACTGACAGGCTCCTGTCAGACCTCTGTGGCAAGCAGCTGCTTGAGGGGGTATTTATTTTTTATTATTTAGGTCAACTGTGCAGGATGATTACTAAATGGAAACCTGAAGATGTTATGACAGTCAAGAAACGGTCAGGCAGACCACAAAAACTGACGGAAAGGGATCAAAGAACTCTGAAACGTGTTGTTCATTCATCTCGTCATTCATCTGTTGTTACCATTACCAAAACGTTTCAAGAGTCCACAGGTGTTAGTGTTTGCAGTAGAACGGTTCATACGGAGTTGCATACATTGAATATCCATGGCTGAGCAGCTGCATACAAACCACTGATAACTCCTAAACATGCACAACAACGTCTAAGCCTTATGCAAAGCTCATCGGAATTGGTCGCTGGACCAATGGAAACAAATTTTATGGAGTGACGAATCATGCTTCATGATGTTTTGATCCGATGGTCACTGCTGGATATAGCGAATGCCTGGTGAACGTTACCTGCCACAGTTTATCGTCCCATCTGTGAAGTTCAGTGGTGGTAGAGTGATGATTTGGAGCTGCATATCATGGCATGGACTTGGACTGTTGGTTCCTATAGCTGGTAGCATGAATGCCAAGATGTACTTGGATGTTCTAGACAATTCTGCGCTACCAACGTTGTTCCAATACTATGGAGAGGGGCTGTATGTCTGTCAACATGATAACACACCATGTCATACTGCAAGGTCTGTTCAGCATCATGACTCAAGTGTGGAGAACATGTCCTGGCCTGCTCAGAGTCCCAGTCTGAATCCAATAGAGGCCCTTTGGGATGAACTCAAACATCAGTTGTGAGCCTTACCTACACATCCCACTTCCCTGTCGACACTAACTACCAAGTTGAAAAAGGAATGGTGCAATACCAGCTGCATGTTATCAAAAACTGATTGAAGGTATGCCCAAAAGAGTACAGAGTGTAATTGCGGCCAAAGGTGGGCCAACACCCTACTGAAATTTCAATAAATGTGACATTTTGTTAAACACTCTGGTGTCCAGTGACTTCTTTCAACATAGTGTATATTGAAAATATATTTCAGAGCTCCTATTAATTCAAAATTTTTCAATTTATTCCTCAACTTCACGATTAAGAAAGTACGAAACATTACACTTTTTGAAAATGCTATTAGCACAGTCCAGATTACATGATCTCTGTAATAGGGATTCTACAGTTAACCCTTTAAATGTTGGAAGCTGATTAATCAGTTTTCAAAAATCACTACAAACGAACTTGAAATATGTTTTTTATGCTTAACTGCATTTTTTCCTTTCAATTTATATATTTTTTCAGAATTAAATGCTCTTTCCTGTAGTATGTAAACTACACTACAGAAAATAAAAAACGCAACACTTGCAAGAAGTTATGCAAATGTGACGAAATTTAGGGAGGTGGTAGTATATGGAAATGCATGAAAATGATTAGGTTTGCAGGACAGTCAGACATAGATAAAGGCAACCAAGGCTCCCTGGTTGACAAAACGTTGTGAAAATTGTTCCAAACCACTAAAGATGCCCTTATGTAGACATCGACAGCAATTCTAACAGTTAACAGACTTTGAGCGTGGAAGAATAATCAGACTTAGAGAAGCTGGTATGTTGTATAGAGATGTGGCCAACCTTTTTGGCCACAATCCCACCACCACCTTACATATATGGTGCCAATGGGTTCAAAAAGGATCCAGCCCATTGCCGACAACGATCAGGAAGATGACGTATGACCATGGAGCAACAGAACCACAATTTGCGACACAGGCATTGCATGACAGATTCACGATTACAACTGCAAAGGGACTGACAACAGATAACACATTGAATACCTACCAGGTGGATGATAAACAATGTGCTTTTACAGTTTTCATTGTGAGCCTATTGTCCGGCACTGCATTTGCCCTCACATCTGCCCACATGAAAGCACATCTTCAGTGGTGTCGCCTCAGAGAGAACTGGAACAAACAAGAGTGGAGTACCGTGGTGTTTAGTAATAAATCTCGTTTTTGTATTGGTCAACATGACAGTAGAAATGTATTCACCGTCATCCAGGGGAAAGGAATGCCACCCAGTGCGTGCAACATCATCACACAGCTCCAGCACCTGGTGTCTTGGTGTGGGGTGCCATTAGTCAGACATCTCGGTCAGAACTGGTCATCATAAAGGGATCTCTAACTGCCCAACAATATGTTACCAACATTTTGCAGCCAGTGGCTGTCCCATTTGTTTAGCAGCACAGAACCTTTTACCAGCAAGATAACGCCTGTCCCCACACAGCCCGCATTAGTCTGCAGTATCTGCACACTCACAGGACCTTTCACCTATTGAACACATCTGGGACACGATGGGGTCCAAAGCTCCAACAACACCCAAGGGTGCGCCAATCATTGTCACTGAAATGGAGCAGAGACTTTGCACTATTTGGCGTTATATCCCTCAGGAGGACATTGCAGAGCTATACAATAGCCTTTCCTACCGTGTTCATGAATGCATTGCTGTGTGGGGCGGTTCAACATCATACTAATTATACCACTTTACCTGGTAGGTAAAGTGGTAATTTTCATTTTTTTTTAATAATGTATATTTAATATATGTATTTTTATTTAATAATGTAGTTTTAATATATGTTTCAATAGAATGATATTAACCCTTTCAGGTATGGTTTGCAATTTTTTTTCCTGTAGTGTATTTTGTTTATTAGTTGTTTCATAATGAAGCTAAGATGTTTAGTTGTAATTTTATAATAAAAAAAAATCGACATTGTAAGGGTTAAAACAGTCCTCCAATAGTTGGCAGACAACTCTGGTGAGTCAATTAACTTCTTTACTTAAAGTACGATCATCAGCGTTTTCAAAAAGAAGTCATGAACTTTTTTATTCTAGAATTCAAGTGGTTTGTATTAAAGTACACATGAAGCCAAGATGTCTATAATGGCAGCTAGGTAATCAGTGGAAAGTGAGCTATACACCAATCCCCTGTGAAAAGGGACAGGGACCACCAGGCCCAGTGCCTAAAGTCAGACTCTGCCTTCTCGAGTTGTAGACCATTAGTACCTTTCAAAAGAGATACTTTCTCTTGTGGAAGGGAAAGGGAGGGCTGCCAGATCAGTATAGCCTACTGACCAGATACTACTTTATATTTTTTTTTACTCTGCTGAAGACTGGTCAACCATACACGATCCTGCTGCTGACCATATACACCAACTGGAATGGAACAATACCTCTCAACTTGATTATGGATCTTGAATTTACTACACTGGAGGGTTTCTGTGGAGGGAAATTCTTCCACTGTGTTTTCTGTTTGTGGGTTGATAGCCCTAAGTGACTAGGTTCACAGGATATGTTTTATCATCATCATCATTCTCCACAAGCAGCCATGAGATACGGAAGTCCAACCATACCATGCAATTTACTTCTCCAAGCATATCTGTCCTGAGCTACATCTGCTGCATCTGGCCACTGCACACCAATTCTAACAAGGTCATGTTCGACATTGTCTGCCCACCACATCCTAGGCCTCCTCTCTTTCTGAGGCCTTTAGGCATACTGTTCATAACCCTATTCGCTAATCTATAATTACCCATACAGGCAACGTGGCCAAACCAACGGAGTCTCTCTCTGCACAATATGCTGCTTATAGGAGGTTGCTGACTCCTTTGCCTAACTTCATCATTAGTTACAAAGTTGAACCACCTAATGCCCAAGATACTGCGTAAACATCTAGAATCAAAAGCATCTAGTTTCCTGTTATCATGTTTACAAAGTGTCCAAGTTTCACTACCATAACTAACCCTAGAAAGAACCAAACTATTATACAGTAAAATTTTAGTCTTCAGGTGTATACGCCTATTTTTCCACACTCTCCATAGATTCTTAAAAGTCCCGGCAGCAATCCCTATTTGTTTGTTAATCTTATGCCGCATATCACCAGTATCTGTTACGTAGCTCCCAAAATAATTAAACTGTGACACCTGCTCAAGACTGCAACCATTCAGATGAACTGAATCACAGCCTGCCTGAGCAATTTTCATCACTTTAGTTTTCTCTCTGTTTACAAACCAAACTTACTCTACTACAGTGTCATCAACAGCTCGAATGAGTTTATTTCCCTTACAGTGAAGTTCGCATAAAGTAATCAATAACCAAACTAAAGAGAAAAGGGGACAAAATGCACCCTTGTCAAACACCAGAAGCAATGCTAAACCAAGTTATACACTAAACCCAGTTATAGCTAAAGCTTACCATGATAAGTTACTTAGTCATTATGACAGTCATGATTTGCTTACTACTGAAATTGAGAAGAATGGGGCCGTTTTACACAAGCTTTTCTTGAAACTAACAGTTCTCTCTTAGGAAAAAAGGAGCAGAGGAGGCAAAATTATTTGAGTGATAAAGCACTTGAGCTTATTTCAGAAAGAAAGAACTGCAAGAATGTCCTTAATCAATATCCAATTTGTCCCAACAGAATGCATTACAAAGAGCTTAATAAACGTGTAAAGGATAAACTGGCAGGCTCCTGTCAGACCTCTGTGGCAAGCAGCTGCTTGAGAGGATATATTTTTTTAAAGGTTCAGTTAGCAGCTGATAAGAATCTTTGGCTAGATGGCTGATTGGCTGAAAACATTGTTGAAGCAGCTAAACATCGTAACAGCCGAGAGCAGATAGTCGATGTCCTGAGCGGGAAGAAATGAATGGGTATACAGAGATGAAAGATTGACAAGGGTAAGGTTATTGAAGTTGAGGATTCTGTTATGGCTAGGTGAGCTGAGCATTTCAGACATGTTCTAACAATGTGGTTAGTTTTATTCCCATTGTATGTAATGATGATAGATGCATTACTGGCTTTAATGTTGGACCTATATCGTATTCTAGTTATTTTGGTAAGTTCTAAATTAAACTACATAAATCCCCAGGGGTAGATGAAAGTAATACTGAAATTTTTAGAGCTGGGAATGTTTCTGATATACACTTGGCTAACTGAAATGTTGAATATCTATTATGATAAAGTCACCATTCCTAAGGATTTTACCAGATCAATTATTATCCCTATATCTTTTTAAAAAAGGTGATTGCAGTTATTGTGATAACAATAGGGGTATCAGCATACACTCTGTTCCAGGTAAAGTTCTTTGCATGATTGTGCTTAATAGAATTAAGAATCTGATGAGCGGTATGGATTCAGAGGTGATAGGAGATGTGTTGATCAGATTATTTCACTTAGGCAGATTGCTGATAAATGTTTAGAGTTTAAGAAACTGGTGGTTACCAGCTTTGTAGATTTGAAATAGATTTTTGACTCTGGCAACTTCATAATTTTTGTTTGATCGTGAGATCTTATGGGATACTAGACAAGTTAGTTAACATAATGAAAGCTCTCTATAATAATACAGAGTCATGTATGAGAGTTTGTAAAGCTTGTAGGAAGTGGTTTAGCATTGCTTCTGGAGTTCTACAAGGGTGAATTTTGTCTCCTTTCCTCTATAGTTTGGTTATTGATTAAGTTATGTGAAATTCACTGCAAGGGAAAGATTTTGGACTTAAATGGTCTAAAGCAGTGGTTCTCAACCTTTTATGCTTCACGTACCCCCTGAAAATGTGTATGTTACTGGCATACCCCTTGTATAGATAGATAAAACTATAGTTATAGTACAACAATGGGAATAAAATAAAACACACACATATATATATATAACATATATCTAGCGACTTTTGAGCTCTCACGGCGTACCCCAAAAATTTTTACCGCATACTCCACATTGAAAACCCCTAGTCTAGAGATCTGAAAATTTATGATTTTGATTATGCTGATGATTTGGCCCTTTTGGCAAATGATGATGATGATGAGATGAACTCTTTCATTAGAGCTGTTGATGAGACTGATAGCAGAGTGGATTTGATGATAAGCAGAGAGAAAACTAAAGTGACGAAAATTGATCAGGCAGGCTATTGAATAGTTCCACTCTTGAGCAGGTGTATCAGTTTAATTATCTGGGGAGCTATAGAACAGATAGTGGTGATGTGTGGCATGAGATAAACAGATGACTAGGGACTGTTGCTAGTCATCTGTTTGCGGGGACTTCAATGTTCAATGTGTTTAAGTTCATGGTGAAATTAGACTCCAATGAGGGCCTCCCTATCTAGTCACAAGAGAAGGGCGAGAAAGCAGAGGCAGAAGGGACTACCTATCAGCTATCTCTGGACTATTAAGAGAACTAATTTCTTAGAAAAAAAGAAAACGTTAGACCTTGTAGAGAAGGCCAATGTTCTGAAAGAAATCATTGAAAAGTCGGAAGCACATTCGCTGCAGCTTTAGATTGTGGTGGTTATCAAGTAGGAAGGTGATTGAGTAGTCAGTGGTTCTGATAGCATGAAGCTCCCAGAACAAAGCTTTTCTTTCAGCACTGTAGCAGGAGCAGTTGAGCAGAATGTGAGATACAGTCTCAGATATGCTGCATAAGCACAGTTGGGACTATATGCTCTGCCAAGAGTGTGAAGCATAGAGTTGCTGTAGATGACACCAACTCAGAGACGATGAAGGAGGGTCTCCTCAGATCTGCGGAGGTTACTGAGGTTAGGAGCAGTGAGAGAGGGGTCAACCAGGTACCTGAATGAGGAACAGTTGTGGTCCCTCTGCCATTGGGCAAGATGGTACTGGCTCATCAGTTGTGAGACAAAACTCTTGCGGTCACTGAGAGAGAGAGGGTAATTAGATACATAACTCTGATTCTCAAGCGCCTCCTTTGTGGTGCAATCAGCAAGCTCATTGCCAGGTATCCCTATGTGGGAAGGGATCCACTGGAAATGAACTGTGATTCCGGCAGAAATGACCTTGGAGTATGTCTCCATGATCTTCTGGATGAGAAAGGGGTTGCAATTCTTGCTGTCTTGTTTCTGAAGAGCATCCAAGGCTGACTTGGAATCACAGATGACGACAAAGTTGCCACTCTCGAGGCTGAGGATGAAGAGTACAGTTTCAAGGATAGCATGAAGTTCAGTAGGGTGGAGGAAACAAGATGCGGGAGATGGAAACCTGTGGCAATGCCATATCGGGGATGGCAAAGGCAGAGGCAGCACAGAGTTGCTACGTTGCAAGTAGTGGCAAAGGCAGAAGCAGCATCTAGTAGCCTCTCCAGGTCACTGATCTGAGTCACTCTTTCGACTTTTTTTTCATCTGAGTCACTCTTTTGACCTAGAGGTGGGAAAGTGACATTGATCATAAGATCTGTTCCTACTGGGTGGAAGAGCATACTGCCAGCAGCAGAACTGGCAGGTACAACTCTGTCATAAAAGTCAGTGGCAGACACTGCAATGACAGAGTCTGGCCTGTCTTGCAACTTCCTGAGAAGCTCATGGTTAAAGTGGAGGGAATGGAGCCTCAAGAGATGACACAATATCTCTCTTTTCCAGTGCAAGCAGAAAGGCATGTCATCAGCCTCTGCAATGACAGATGTATTAGGTGTGTTAGGGCAGAGTCCAAGCCAGAGGTGCAGAGATGTAGTGTGGACAGTGGCCAACTTGCTCAGCAGTGAAGCAGAGGCATTGCTCAAAAGGTGACCATTGTAGCTGACGTGGAAGAGGATTAAGTGCTGGTACAGGACCAGGAGGGTCTTGCAGAAACTTCCTCAGTGGATACCAGCAAGGTAAGACAGTGCATTTCTCTGTGCTGTGGCAACTGTCTTGAGATGCTGGATGTGAGGTCCCCAGGTCAGCCTGTTGTCCAAGACCACCAAGGAATTTATGCTGTTTGACCAGCTTGATGTGGTTTGGTCCAAGAATGAGGCCAGGGAAAGTGGGCAGGAGTCTCTTCATGAGAACCATGGCCAGAGTCTTATCGGTGGAAAGAGTGAGGCTTAGGTTGTCTAAGAACTTGACGACTATAGCCACAGCTGGTTTCATCTTGAGCTGAGCATAGGAAGGGTCCTAGCTAGGGAACCAGATGCAGATATCCAGCCTCTCTAGGATCTTGCAGAGGCAAGATGATAGAGCAATGGGCCTGTAAGAGGACAGCTCAGGGATGGTTTTCCCTGCTTCAAGATAGGCACGATGTGTGTTGTCTTCCATGAATCAGGTACTGTGCAGGTGGTCCAGGAGTGATTGAAGGCTTTAAGAAGCACAAGCAGAGTCTCGGGTGACAGATTAGCTAACCGAATATAGCTGATGCCATCAGGGCCTGGGGCCAATGAGTTTTGAAGCTACAATTGCAGAGGTGAGTTCCTGTAAGGTGAAAGTATCATTATAGCATGGCTCAGTTCTAGAGTAGGGTTGCTGTAAGAGGCATTGGTGGCTAAATACTCCCCATGGGACAAGGCAAGATTATGGAAAGGGGGGACAGGCTGCAGCTTCCCCATCAGGTTCCTGATGTACTTCCAGACCTTCCCAGAAGGGGTGAAGACATTGATGCTGCAGCAGAAGGAATGCCACTTGAACTTTTTACGACAGTTCAGGTACCTTGTGATTGCAGCATGTAGCCTTCTAACATGAAGAATGTCTGGAAATCTACCAAAGCGGCGGGTGCACCTTTCTGCTCAGTGGTGAATGGTGAGAAGCCACTTATAGTGGATATCCGGAGGGGGAAGATGCCTGGGTGTCAAGATCGAAACAGTGCAGGCATTAGAGGCAGCAGTGAGGTCCTCTGACACTGCACTGAGATCTGTAGCTTCGATGGCAGTGAGTCCTTCAGGTGAGATCTGCTGAAAGAGCTGCCAGTTGGTAAACTTCGATGTTCTTCTCAGAGCTGCACATCCCTTGGGAAGCAAGGAGATGTGCAGTGGGAAGTGCTCACTGCCCCAGGTGTCAGGGTCAACTAATAGTTGAGGCTTTGACCAATGCTGGAAGAACAGAGGGTCAGGTCAATAGAGCTATAGGTACTCGGAGGTCTGTAGAATGTGGGTGAGCCATCGTTGGCGATAAAGAGATTGTGCTGCAAGATGACATTCTCAATATCCTCCCCTCACTATCACTGATGACTCCACCCCAGGATGGACTGTGGGCATTAAGGTCCCCACAGAAAATCCAGGGCTAAGGGCACTGCAATAGAATATCCTGTAAGGTGGATACAGGAAAGGCCGGATGTAACAGGATATCAGGGTGATATCATGGATGTTCAGCCAGATGTGGCATGCTACAAAATCACTGTTTGCATCAGTGAAAGTGAGATCAATAGCATGATGCGCGACATTCCTGTGCACAAGAATCGTCATATTGCAAGAGAGTGGATGACTCTTGGTCATGTGCACAATATAGTTCTTGAAGACATAGTGATCAGGGAGGTTGGCTTCACAGAGAGCAAGGTTGGGAACTGGCATGAGAATGATGTAGTTCCTGATGTCAGCAGCCTTGCTCCTGAAGCCCCTGCAGTTCCAACGTAGGATAGAAGGGATGTTAGACACTCAATTGGCCATGTTCATAGTCAGGGTGGGAAGAAGGAGCCTTGGAGAAAGCTAGTCAACACAGAGTGTCTAGCAGTCTACAAAGTGCAACATGAGGGAGGCCAAGTGGTTGATGATCTTCAAAGTTTGAGGTCGAGATTCCTCATTAATCATTGTGGATGATAATCATTGTGTCATCATTTGTGGATGTCATTAAGTGACAACCTTAATGACATCCACAAGTAGAAAGAGGATGGTGGGCAGGAGGACCATGTTACTGCGGTCCTTCCTGAAGTCCTATTGCATCAAGGAGGAGGAGGGCATCTTCGGCTCTGGCCGATGAGCAGCCCTGCCCTTCCTTGCCCTCTTGACCTTCCTGGCCAACTGCTTGGTCTGAATGGGACAGGGTTCTGCCACGGAGGTTACAGCGGAAGCCTGCACCATGGAGGTACCTGCAGCACAGAGCGCATCACCTCAGGAAGGGTAATGACTGGGGCCAGGAAAGCAGGGGCAGTGGATGGTGCCTGTGCTTGAAGCACAGGCATCTCCACTGGCACTACCTCCATGGCAGCAGCAGGAATCATATGACCCCTTGTGGTAGCAGCAAAGCTGACTGAGGGGTCAAAGAGATGTCTGCTACACACGGACTTCTTAGGTGAGGGTGGCGAGGGTGTCACCATGGAGCTCAGAAGAGAGTATTATACTTATTCCATCACAGTTAGCACAAATAGGGGGCCAGGTGTGCTTGCGGGAGTGAGGCCCACTGCAGCGCTTACACCGCACTGTACCTCTGCAATTCTTAGCAATGTGCCTGAAGCATTGGCACTTCAAGCACTGAGGTGGGGCCTTGGTGTGAGACTTCACTGGAATCTGGCAGAAGCCCAGGGCAATATTACAAGATAAGGGGAATTCACTGAAGGTAAGAACTACCTTCTTAAGGGGAATCTTGTTGACCCAGAATCCGAGGGAAGATAGTGATACATATGGCGGACCACTGTCACTCTCTGATCCGAGAGGGCATCAAGGATCGCCTCTTCAGTAAGGGAGGTGCCAATACCTTCAGTGAGGTCCTGTGGCAGGCAGTAAGAGGCTGTTATGGGGATACCCAGAATGGAGGTGGTACATAGGAGCTTCTTGGCAAGGTCGGGAGAGCTGACCTAGATGAGTAAGCTTCCCATCTCGAAGCAATGAGACTTCACAATCCGTGCCCTGAGAATCTTCACAATCCTCATGGTGATGGGGTTTGGATTATAGGAGCTCATGAGTCATGAGGCAGAGGTCACTATTAAAGGAATAGGCTTGGCACTCTTGCTCTTAAGGTTGACAATGATGAAACCACCCTCAGCTCTCTCAGGCAGCTTCAGATCGACTTCCATGGCATTGGACAGGTTGATGAGCGGCTTCTTCTCCTCAGTTGTATCTGCTGGGGGAGGGCTGGCAGTAGTAGTTTTAGCTGCAGCACTGCCAGAAGCAGCTGAAGGTGCTGCAGCAGCACCAGTTAATGGGGCCATGTCAGACACAGCTGAGGCACAGGGGGAGGCATTGATAGGGGTAGCCCAAAGAGGCACACACAGCAATGTCAGTGACAGTGGGGGAAGTTCACCACTCATGGCAGCAGCTGTGGAGGGACCTGGCACCTCAGAGGAAGAGACTGAGGTGACAGTAGAGGGGGGTATCACCACTCATTGATGCAGCAGTGGAAGGACCCAGCACCTCAGAGGAAGTGCCTGAGGTGCTAGAAGCATGGACACAGAGAGACCTTAGAGAGTTTTATCCCTTGGCACAGAGAGTGCGAGGGGCAGGATGTCTTGTCAGGAGAAATGGAGGTTCTCCTCTCCCTGGAATAGGTCGGGGGGGGGGGGGGGTGCACAGCAATGTCAGTGACAGTGGGGGAAGTTCACCACTCATGGCAGCAGCTGTGGAGGGACCTGGCACCTCAGAGGAAGAGACTGAGGTGACAGTAGAGGGGTCTCGCCACTAATTGAAGCAGCAGTGGAAGGACCCAGCACCTCAGAGGAAGTACCTCTTTGGCTACTCCTATCTTTGTGGCAAAGTGCTGATGGTCTTGGCCTTAGAGAAACACGATGCTCTGAGGAACGTTTTGATCAAAACTTTATGCTGTGGAAAACTTTACCAAGTGGAAATGCTGTCCACTTGGGTAGAGGGTCTGAAGGCACAGAATCAGGCGAGCTCACAGACCCTCCTTTTTTTCGCTTAAATCCCGAGGGTAATCGCATCATATCTGGGGGATAAATGCTAATATAAATCGAGATAAAGCCAATATAAATCAGTAGTGAGTCGACTCAAGACCACTACAGACTATGTTAAAGAATACTGAACCAAAGAGTCAGCAAAAAAAGTACTCTACTGTAAGGTTGGGAGCTCAAAAATGCACGTCTGTAGCTCGTAGAACAAGCTATGTAACAGATACTGGTGATGTGTGGCATAAGATTAACAGATGAATAGGATTGCTGCTGGGACTTTGAAGAATTTATGGAGTGTGTGGAGAAATAGGCATATACACCTAAAGACTAAAATTATACTGTAAAAATAGTTTGGTTCTTTCTGGAGTTAGTTATGGTCGTGAAACACAGACCCTTTTTGAACAAGATAACAGGGTTGGGTTGTTTTACCTCTGAGCGGCACTTTTTTGCACACCATGGGCTAAATGGCCAGGTCACATGAACCCCGAAGGATCAGAGAAGGTTGGGGGAGGGGACCCACTGGAACAGCTGTTGGGAGACAGATGGTAGCCTCCCGGCAAGGCCATCCAGCATGTTCTTTAACGTGCACAGGGTATGGCTCTCCCGCACACGGGCCACGGCTTAACGTCCCCTACTGACCGTGGGCAGGGCAGGGAATTTTGCGGAGATAAATCTCAATGCTGACCCAGCTGGGACTCGAACCTGGGAACTACAGATTACGAGCCTGACGCGCTACTGACTGAGCCACGCCCGTCCCCAAGATAACAGGAAAAGATGCTTTTGATTCTAAGATGCTTACACAGTATTTTGGACTTTATAGGTGGTTCAACATTGTAAGTAATGATGAGATTAGGCAAAGGTGTCAGCAAACTCCTTTTAGCAGCATATTGTGCAGAGAGACTCCATTGGTTTGGCCATGCTGCCTGTATGCATAACTACAGATTAGCGATACGGTAATGAACATTGTGGCTAAAGGCTTCAAATAGAGGGATGCACCAGTCAATGTCAAATAGGATCTTGTTAGAATTGGTCTACAATGGTGAGATGCAGATGCATAGCTCAGAAGACATGTGTTGGGAAAACTTTAGAAACCTTATATCATTCTCCATGCTGAAGAATGGAAGTTACTCGCCTATTATCACCAAGGCTGCCCTGTACTTATCAAATAACAAACTATACTTATTCCATCTAAGCAACAAAGTTCTCATTTACTGGCTGAAATAAAAATCACTATCTTCACTGCGTACTTAATATATGAAAAGTAGAATACAGTTTTCTTTCTAAATATAAATATTTAACTTTACTTTGCACGTATTATTTGATTTCACAAACTATAAAAAAATCTGTGACATTAGTAATCAGGAGATCTGTAAATTTCAACAATGAATATGAAAAAACTATGGCAGCTTCATGCCAAAATATTTCATTTCTGTCCAACGTATTTGTTACTGCTCATAGGATCTAATGGAGACATCAATGTACAGATTATAGAACAAAAGTGTGTTTCTGTTTTCTGTGACCCCACCCTGTGCTGATTGCGAAGATTTAGGATAGAGCCTCAAGGTGAGGATCTGGCTACAATCATTTGAACCCAAAAATTTTGATTGGTAGGTTTAATACTGGTTAATGTTTATATAGGTATTGAAATTCAGTCTGTGGAGTACTGGTGCTTTTAAGCTGTAATTAAGGTTAAAGGTCACAGGAAAATGACTTCTGAAAATTCCATGTCACATACCACCTAGTCTTTAGATAAAAGCCCCCTGAATTTAACACAAAATGAAAGATTAAAGAACAGAAAAGGAACTGTGATTATTGCACTGTCATGCAAATCTAACTTAGGATTAAAGGAAAATGAGGCAAGTATTCTTCAGATAAAAGCCCACAGCATCAAAGAACCAGTAAGGGCTAAGATGACTGTAAAACTAATACCACAAGAAATGGTTGTCGGGGTCAAAGTTTACATGGAGACTTTAAAATTTTCCAAGTCTAGTGAAGTTAGATAAAAGACCACCACATCAATGACTAAAAAACGTGAATGTGCAACAGCAGTAAAGATAATTGTGGTGAAAACAGGCTTATAATGATGGCAACAACAAGAGGTGAAGAGTGGCTGAGACGGGTTGTTGACTGGGTGTCAGCTTTTGGTGGTGGCAGCAGTCTCACAGGGCTAAAATGACACTTTTTTATTATTACTAAGTGAAATATAATTACGTACTATAATTAAAAAGTATTATGTTTGCTATTAGTACCAATATTAAATACTAATAATTTGACATACTAGGTTGGGTTGTTTTACCTCTGAGCGGCACTTTTTTGCACACCATGGGCTAAATGGCCAGGTCACATGAACCCCGAAGGCTCAGAGAAGGTTGGGGGAGGGGACCCACTGGAACAGCTGTTGGGAGACAGATGGTAGCCTCCCGTCAAGGCCATCCAGTGTGTTCTTTAACGTGCACAGGGTATGGCTCTCCTGCACACGGAGACCACGGCTTAACGTCCCATCCGACGGATGGCGGCCTTTCCAAGCCCTTCGGTGTCCCCTACTGACCGTGGGCAGGGCAGGGAATTTTGCG
This sequence comes from Ryuthela nishihirai, assembly GCA_038380435.1. Classification (NCBI taxonomy): domain Eukaryota; kingdom Metazoa; phylum Arthropoda; class Arachnida; order Araneae; family Heptathelidae; genus Ryuthela; species Ryuthela nishihirai. Next base: position 80,979,735 of record JAWZYU010000003.1, on the reverse strand, counting down.
GAGATAAATCTCAACGCTGACCCAGCTGGGACTCGAACCTGGGAACTACAGATTATGAGCCTGGCGCGCTACCGACTGAGCCACCCCCGCCCCAGACATACTAGGTAAAGATACACAAATTATATTATCACCTTAAACCCAAAGGTATATTTATAGAGTGAATAATACAAGGAAGTGAATTCCTGAAATCAGTGCTTTAGAGTCAGAGTCGAAAGCAGTTTTGGTGCTGCTGGAGTCTGTACATTTTAACCGACTCCAAACCTCAATATGAATTTTAATAAAATATGTTTTTGTGTGTGACAAACCCCTTTCAAAATGGCAAAGAGAGTTCCAACGAAGTCTGCAGATTTTGAATATTTTACAATAACCACAGATGGAAAACATTTCATGTGTCAGTGTATGATAGATGATGATGATGGTGAAAAATTATGTCAAGATGATGATGGTGTCAATTATGTCATTATTTTAAAAAAGCACTTTTCCCCCAGGAATGCCAAGTACTTTGGCTAGTTCATAATACCAATCAAATCACATTGTAAATATTTAATTCTTTAAAGCAATGTAAACAATTGTTAAACATTTTAACTATCTTAAGCATTGAAATCCTTGGGCAACTGTAATATCAGCTTCAAGAAATTCTGAGCTTATTAATAGGACTTCATTCATATTACACAAATACAGCAAAATAACATCTTTTGCAGTTATAATGATATGTGAATAATGTTTGAATTTCCTAACTATACAGTTAGTGCTAACACTCATACTTTTAATATCATACTTACAATAGTTAAAGCTTTTAATAATTGTTTACAGTGTTTCAGAGAATTAAAATATTTATAATTTATTATAATATTAAAAAGCAAAAGTGCATGCAAGCAGTCTTCTGTGGGAAGAACCAAAACCCATTGGCCGTTGCCTAAACCGAGAGATTGTTCAGGGCAGTTTGCAGTTGTCGTTCAGTGACCCTCATGCTGGACAATGAGCAAAAGATGCTAAAGTCATCAACATAGAGAGCATTGCCTACAGTCGGAGGAAGTTGCCGTGTAATGGAATTTATCTTGACAACAATGATAGATGATGATGATGGTGAAAAATTATGTCAAGCACAAATCAGTGGTTTTAGTTGCTCTGGTAAATGCACTAAGAACAAGTTATTTGCAAATTTCCGATTTTTACCCTTGAACTTAGTTTAGTAAATTTTACAGGAAAATTTTTTATATTTTTGATTGCATTTAATGAATGTTTATTTTGTCACAGTCTTAAATTAAAATTTGTTTGTTTTATGCTCAATGAATTTTGTTTTTTCATGAATAAAAATAAAGAAGCTATAATTAATAGCGTCAACGATTAGACTCAAACTTTGGAGTTTATTGGTTTAAAAAGTATCCTGATGATTCACATGGTGGTGATAAAATACCTTGTGTAATTATCATCATAGCAGATTCAGAATTAATATACCTATGGAGTCAGAGTCGGATAGCAAAAAAATTGAGGAGTCAGAGTTTTTGTTTGTTGACTCAACAGCCCTGCCTGAAATTATATATGGCATATATGATGTGTAGAATAAAAGTGATTTAAATATATTTACATAAATGTGACATGTATATTTTTATTACTGAGTGAATTATATTTACCTAACTTCATGTGATTTTTGGTTATGGGGTTACTCGAAGGACCATGTATATTGTGAAAATATTAATCACCTGCTTCTGACTATTAACTAGAGAACAGTAATAGGCACCATGAGTTCACCATAAGCTCCATGTTCTGCAGTTTAAAACATCATAACATATATGTATGGAAACAAATGTTCTGTATGATGACACCCACACTGAACAGTTGATGGACTGAATATCCATTTTATAGAGCTACTTCTGACCCTGATGGCAAAAATATGAATTAAATTCTTTTTTGTTGTCATTCTTTAGAATGCATTATGAATTTTATGTACATCAAATTCTGTTTCATTTGATCATTAGGTGGTGCTACAGACAGTTCTGAACTTCAATAATATAAATAGCAATATTTTAATTAAAACAACACTATATTTAAGTAAATCCATCACATATAATTTTTTTTCTTTTTGTGATTGACAAATAAATAAATAAAATAAACTAGGATATACACTGAAGTGCCATTGAATTAGGGATAGGAGACATTATCCAAATTCAGTACCACAAGTCCCGCATTTGTGTGCATGTGTGGCTGAAACTCTGGTCATATATAGCTATCAGCTTCACTTCCCCAAGCTTTCGTCATGAGAAGAGTAATGGGAAGAGTGCGAGATTTAGATGCATTTCACAGAGGGCAGATAGTAGGTGCCTAATGGATGGGACACAATCTCCAAAATTGTCAATAACTTGGATTTTCTCATACGATAGTTTCAAGAGTGTTTCGGGAATATGAAAATTCCAGAAAACGAAAAAAAAAAACAAGCACCCGAACAAACTGCAAAGGACAACCAGCCTTGAATGATTGTGGGCTTCGCTGTCTGACCTGCATCGCACAGACCGATAGGGGCCAGACGTTATCTGAAATCACCTCCCATCTGAACATGGTTTCCAGCTGGGAGGTCAGTGCACGGACTGTGTAACATTCACTTCATCATCTTGGCTTCGGGAGCCAATGAGACTCCCACTTCTAATGGCATGACACCGAATGTACTATACTCTGTTTCAGATAGAGAGTGGAGTGACAAAATCTGAAGATCAAAGAAGGCAGCAACCAATGAAAAGATGCCACACCCACGTTAGTTGCAGCAAGAACAACTCGCAGTTATAATTCTGCCATAGCAAATAAATCCACACCTTACTCGAGAAATAAGTCCTTTTTCTAATGTATTTTAATATTATGTCATAACTTATTATGGTAGGCTTACACAAGTGACAATTAAAAATGCTGTTTTGAACTTTGGAATATTGTAAAGTGCACAACATAATTTCTTTTACACCAGTATATTAGCAACTAGAACTGCTCATTGTTACTCAGGTCATTGGTCATGTCAGTGTGGGCTCTCATTACCCATTGCTTCATTAGACAAATTATTTTATGCTTTATTTCGATTTTGACCAATTTTAGTCCTCTGCAATTCCCAAGATACTTGACTGAATGGTCCCAAACTTCATATGCTAGTTCCTACTGTCTGACCTCATATTGGGTGAAAAAAATCAGGTTTGTACCTACAATGGGAAGTTTAATATAATAATGTGTTTGGTGATGTGAGGGATATGGCAATGGTTGGTGACTTTTGTGACTAGAAATTGTGAATGAGAAGCTACAATTGGAGAACGGAGAAGAAATGTACTGTATTCAAAATATCGAGTTTATTATTATTATTATTGAACCTATCTAGCTTCGACTTCGCAACCTCATGGTTCCTAATCTTCAGACAAATTTCCAGGTTCCTAGCCTCTTTATATGGAGTTATGGCAACCACACAATTGACAGTTGAGGACTGATACATTTTCAGCAGTCGCATCTTGCTTTTCAGTGGCTTTCATGGTTAAGTGTAATAAGCCATGATTGGATGAGAAACTCTTTGAGGGAGACTTGCTACCCCATTCTTTATGGGAAAAGGAGTATGTTACCTAAAAGCCCTTATAATAGGAGGCCTAAAAATATGGAACTGAACAAGGTGGGCAAGTTTTTTTGCAACAGTGCTTAGTCAAAAAAATGTGAACTTTACAACTCTTTCATCAAATAACTAATGAAATGAAGTAAGGTATATTATGCATGAAGTTAAACAGCATTTAAATTTGAACTAGTTACAGCTTGCAAAAGCATTTTGGTGCATAGTTATGTCACCCCCCCCCCCATGCTGCTTCCTTTGCTAATAACTTAAAAAAAAACCTCAAGCAGCTGTTTGCCATAGTAAGTTTGTGAGGATGGCAGGACCTCAGCAGAAAAACAACATGAACATCTATGTCTTACCTGGGCTCGAAAGAGGTCCCTTAGATCATAGCTTCTTAAACTATGGGTCACGACCCCATATGGGGTCGCCCAACTGAATGTGGGGGGTTGCGAAAAATTTGTCAACAGTAAAAGGTTTATGAATGCGCATCAACCAAAAATTAATTCGAAATGAAACGCCTAATGAATCCAAGGTGTTTCTGGCAGCGCGACTTCACTGCAGCCTTGTTCTTAACACACAACATGCGCACTTTGAACTGCGCATGCCGTCACGCCACACAATGTCAACGACCCTGCCAGAAAACCTTGGCTCGGATTCGAGACTATTGTATTTTATGATTAGCATTGTTTTGTCTATACGTATCAAGTTTTCTGTTCTTATAAAAACATAATAGTTTAATTACGGAAAATAAGGACTTTTAATATTTTCCTATATAGTATGTTCCCTTTAGAGTATGTTTTTGGATTCTATTGGATTATGGGTAAGTGGCTAAATTTAGACAGAAGAGGTAAAAATACTGATAACAATGTGGCAGAATCTTCGCTACCAGGTTGTAGTGCACCTAAATTGACAAGAAAATGAAAATCTGCCGAATGATTGTTTGCAATATGGATTTACTTCTAATCATTATGATGGTGTGAAAAAACCTCTTTGTGTAATTTGTAACGAAGTTTTCGCTGCGGAGAGCATGAAACCAGCCACACTAAAACAACATCTTAATACCAAGCATGCAGTGTACTGCAATAAACCAAAGGAATATTTTGAATGACTTGTAAAATCTTCATATAAAGAAAAACAATGTTTAGAGAAATTTGTTACTGTCAATGAAAAGTATTTACTTGCATCTTACGAAACTTCTTATTTAATTGCCAAAACTAAAAAGCCCTACGTGATAGAAGAAGATCTCGTGTTACCTGCTGCTATTAAAATGTCAGAAATAGTCCATGGGAAAAAGTATGGGGATGAAATTCATAAAATTCCTTTATCAAATGATACTGTTTCCAAAAGAATTTCTGAAATTAGTAAAGACCAATTCCAGCAGCTTATTACCAGGCTTAAGGGCAGCCCAAAGTTTGCAATTCAGGTAGATGAAACAACCGATATTTCTAACATGGCACAGTTGTTACTTTATGTCAGATATGTTTATAAAGGAAGCATACATGAGGAATTATTGTTTTGTCACCCTTTGGAAGGGCACACAAGAGGGGAAGATATATATCTCAAAGTCGATGAATTTTTCACAAATAAAGGTTTACAGTGGAACAATTGTGTTGGAGTCTGTAGAGACGGTGCTGGAGCCATGATGGGCGAGAATGTTGGATTTGTAGCAAAAGATAAAGCTGATAGCAATGAACATATCACTTTTACTCACTGCATGATCCATCGAGAGGCACTCGTAGCCAATAAAATATCACCATAGTTAGATTTTGTGCTTCACGATACTATCAAAATCATTAACTTCATTAAAAGCTGTGCCCTTAACAGTCATTTGTTTTCAAACCTTTGCAAAGATATGTACTCCGATTATAAAAGCTTATTACTACATGCAGAGGTAAGGTGGCTCTCAAGCAGGCGAAGTCTAAACAGATTAATAAATTGAAAGATGAAGTTGTTATATTTTTGACTGAGCAGAAATTTGATCTTGTTAATTATTTTCATAATGACTTATGGCATTCAAAACTGTGTTATTTGTTCGATATTTCTGAAAAACTCAATAATTTAAACATGTTGCTTCAAGTAAAAAATTGTAACATATTTATGTTAAAAGATAAAATTGAAAGTTTTACTAAAAAGTTAGCATAAGAAGAATAGGGTGGAAAATGGTTCTTTAGAAATGTTTACAGCTACAGATGATTTTATAATTGAAAATAACTTTCTCAAAGATTTAATTGCAAGAATTACAATTCATCATCTAAAGTGCCTGGAAACACAGTTTCAGAAATATTTCCCTTCAAATTTTGATTCTAAAAAACTAAGTTGGGTTCATAAACCATCCCCAATTGAAATCAAAAACGTCAGTCATCTGTCATTAAAAATTCAAGAAGAATTTGACGAGTTAGTAGTGACACAGGTTTAAAACTTGGGTTTCCTAAAAAATCGTTAAATGAATTTTGACTTGGGATTAGGGCAGAATTTCCAACAATTTCTGAAATGGCCCTGAACATACTTCTCCCATTTTGTACTACGTATTTATGCGAAGCAGCATTCTCAGCCTTGACGATTATAAAATCAATATATCGATCAATTCTGAAAAATGTTGAAGATGCTCTACGTCCTGCAGTGTCAAATATTCAGCCAAGATTTAATTCTTTATGTAAAAATAACCAAGCACATCCATCTCATTAGTATGCCAATTTGCTTTCATCTTTAATAAATGATAAAATCATATATATACCAAAGAACTGTTTTAAAATAAATTTCTTTATGATTTATCATCAGTAAATGTTTGATTTCTATACCTATTTTACATACCTATATACCAGGGTCGTGTAAAAATTTCTTGGGTGAAAAGGGGTCGTGAGAGGAAGAAGTTGGTGAAAAGGAGTTGCAAGTGGAAAAAGTTTAAAAAGCCCTGCCTTAGATCAGTAGCCAAGCATGCTAACCACTCGGCAACAGGACAGCAGCTGACAACTTCACCATTCACAGAACTTCGAACAGAAATGATTTATAGGGCACAAAGAAAGCTCAGAAACACGTGGCAAGTTGTTGCCAGATCTACTGCAGCTGCAAAATGATTCAGGCTATCATTAGCATTCTGCAATAGGTAGGGACTTAAATTTAATGCTGGTAACCCACATATGAAATTTAGGACTGATTGGTCATGCATCTGAGAAATTAGAGGGTCAAATGCTATTAAAACAGAAATAAAACTCTTTCAACAGGTTGCATACTTATTAACCCTTCCAGTGTCCAGCCTGAAAAACTGGTTTACATCCAGAGGCCAGTTATTCTCTTCCTTTGCTCAACCAAACAAAAAATTTAACTTTACAACTTTTTTTGCCCAAATAACTAATGAAAGGAATAATACCATGTTATAAGCCAAATTAATCAGCATTTAATTTTTGATTTTCTGAAAATACAATATTTAACAATAAAGATGACTAGTTTTATTTTAATAGAGAACTTTTTTTAGTAATTTGGTAAAAAAATAAAAATAAAAAAAGAGTAAAAAATGCTTCTGGCAATGCAAGTAAAAATTTATCTAAAAAAACTAAGACAGAAATGATTATAATACACATGAATAGAAAGGCTATTTATTTCCGAATAATGAAATTATTAATTTTCTTGTTTCAAGGAAATATTTCTTCTGTTTTGTAATTTTTTTCTCAGTACCATATTTTGAGAAAAGTCCAGGCTTTTAGTCAATTGTGCTGAATCAGATAAACAAAAACATAAGTTATTTTTCATTAAATAAAAATTCTAATCAACAGAAAACAGTCATATTAAATACCAAATTAAACATAATTTAACTCCAAATCTTATGAAAATAAAAAAATTCAACAAATTTACAAGCATATTAATGTTAATAAGACATTTTCAGTGATATGTGAAACAATAGATTGGAACTAACTATAAACAATCTATTATGGAGTCACTTATAACACACGGAACAGAGATCGCATGTGTGAAGCCAGCCACCTGAGTCCTTGGCTAATTCCATTGTCATGTTAATTGGTTGTGTGCAGTGAGCCGTGACCTAAATGTAACTGCAGCATCTTCAAGCCTAAGAAAGGCTCTGTTTTTACTTACAGTTTCAGTTGGTGGATGAACAACTGGGCACACAATTTAAGCTATTATCAAAACATTTGATTTAAAGAACAACGATTTTAAGAGTGGGAAAGACACTTAGAATGCTGGGATAAATGACATAAATGATAAAAAAAATTCTGGTAACACTGAAATAGGTTTATGGCAGAAAAGAGTGTAAAATGGGGAAAAAATAATGGTATTTTATAAATACTTCCAAAATCTTCCATTTTTAAAAATAGCAATTTTTTAATGTTAATAATATTCAGGAGATTTTCAAAATTTTAAGGAAAAATGTTTTCATAATAGTTCAAATCAAACTTGTGAGCTTAAATCAGAGGGTTCCTTCAGCAAAGAGTAATGTTGATAAACATATCAGCAATACAATACAGTGCTTCTAAGAAATAGCAATCAGATAGCTTCAACAAATCATTTATATTGTAGTTTAATAAAATATGCATCAAATGAAAAAAACAAAATACTATTTTTCAAGCCTGAATTATGTATTTTTATAAGATATATATATGAAATTTAAAACAGCAATTTCAATTAAATTTTTTTTGTTGTACTAAAAATGCATTGCATACGTCCTTAGCCTATAGTTGCAAATTCTGTCACTTATACATACGATGTGGACACTGGAAAGTTTAAGCTATTGCCAGCAATGAATGCAAGCTCTGACATCAGCATGATGTAAAAGATATGTAATCTTGGCTAATGACTGGGCAGGCAGTTGTGTGCCCAGTTGTTCATTCCACCTGTCTGTTTGCTCAGTGGTCCAGCAACACTAATTATTTATATTAATTTTCTGAAAATAAAATATTTAACGAAAATCAGAACTGAATAATTTTAATAAGGTGTTTTTTTAAAATGATATAGAAAACAAAAAAGGATTTAGCTATGCAAATAAAAACTGTTCAAAACAAACTAATAGACCAAAATAATTATAATATACACTCTGTGACATTGAAAATTCACCAATTAGAAGATGTGGTCCTATGTTAGTTATATTGGCATTTGAATGTTTGAGAGAGGACAGAGCACTGGATTACATGAGGCAGAGTGGTCAAGCCAGCATATAGTGGAACATGTCAGCCTCAACTGTATGAGCATCCTCCCCCTTCTATAAAAGAGGAGGAAATTTTTTGTGTGTCAACTGTAATGAGCTGCATGTAAAATGAAATCTTGTGATATGGGGAATGTTATCTACTGGACTTTTTAGAGAGTTTAATGAGTTAAAGACTGAGTTATGTCAGGGAAATTGGCTAGTACTAAATAAAATGTTATTACAAATATACAAGATCAACTGCTAACCTTTCCTGAAATTTCTTCCCTGTGAAATGTCCATAACATGGTTTTGAAAATCGGCAACCAAGGGTAGAGGGTGATTCTCTCAGGCAAAAGCTTTTGGCTACATGGCCAAGATGTAGCATTTTGAATGGAATTACGCTACGTAAAGGTTTTGGATAGGATGCATATGCTTGAGTGTAACTCATAAATGCTGAAAAATAAGAGAAATACAGTATATTAAAACATTTTTATTGCATATATCAAACCAGTATATATATATGAAGAGTTTCATAACTTCAAGTAGAAAAATTTTATTTGAAAACATCAATAAGTTGAGTCTTACAAATTTGTCACATTTTAGACAAATTGCAGGATCTATCAAACCATCTGAAAATTGGCAAAATTAGTTCCCATGTCAAGTTGATGCATATAAAAAATCTAGTTTTGTCAAAATGCATTTTCATTCAGTTTTTTAAGAAAAGGGTCCCCAGTGATGATGCACAGAACCGGCCAGGTCTAGCACCTAATGTCCGACCCCGCCTTCTCGTGATGCAGGCCGTTAGTACCTTTCAAAAGAGATATTCTCTTTTGGAAGGGAACGGAAGGGGAGGGCTGCCAGTTCAGTATGGCCTACTGATCTGGTCATCTATGGCCACTTTTTTCTTTTTTTTCATCCCTGCTGAGGAGTGGTCAACTTCACAGGGTCCTGGTAATGACCATTTATACCTACTAGACTGGACTTGTTTATGGATTTGAGCTTGATTATGGATCCTGGACTTGCTGCACTGGTGGGCCTCTGTTGAGGGAGAGTCTGCCGCTGTGTTTTCTGTTTGCTTCTGGGTTGCCAGCTCTAAGTGAACAGAGGCATGGGATACCTTATATCAGCTGGTGGATAATCCTAATCAGAGGCCATCGCAGGTACCTGAACCTTACTTAGCTAGTTGGGCATCGTCAAGCCTAAACTGGAGTAATGTGTCTCAGGCAGGCCATATGGCTCTTGAAAAAGTCCACTTGAAAAGGTGGTGCCTGAAGTTCCTACCAGCATCGGTGACTTCAGCCTTTAGCGGAGGAGGAACAGGTCTTTGCCCCATGCCTGCGATCAGGGGGCTGTTTGATATTGTTGGCCCTACCAATCTCAATAAACCTAATTTCTTTAAAAATCCTACTAATCATTTTCTCTCTGCAGGAACGTGGAACGTGAGGACATTACATAGAGATTATTCTCTTGATGTCCTCATGCAGGAATTCCAGCGCTATAACCTAGATATTCTAGGCTTGCAAGAGACCAGATGGACAGGCAAAGGTGAGATACTTAAAAATAACTTTAAATTTCTCTTTACAGGGAGGGAGGATGGAAAGCATCAACAAGGCGTGGGTCTGCTGATCAGCAGACATGCTAGTGATGCTCTTCTAGGATATGAGTGCATTAATGAAAGGTTTCTTACAGCAAAATTTCAGACAAGCATTAAAGACTTGAATGTTATCTGCTGTTATGCCCCCACTGAGGATTCTGATGAGGATGAGAAGGATAGGTTTTACAGACAACTTCAGGATATTTTGAATTCTGTCAAGAAAGGAGATATTACCCTTGTTCTTGGTGACTTCAATGCCAAAGTTGGTACCGACTCTGACCTTTGGGGAGGAGTAATAGGCCCTTTTGGTATTGGTAGCTGCAATGGCAATGGGCAACGTCTCCTACAGGTAAGTAAACTAAATGGTTTCAGAATAACTAACACATATTACAAACACCGCGACATACATAAACACACATGGGTTCCACCTGATGGGCTGCATAAGAATATGATTGATTATATAATAATTAACAGCAAATGGGCTAGTTCTGTTAGAAATACCAGGGCATATAGGGGAGCTGAAATTGGATCTGACCATTACCTTGTTAAAAGTGTCTTGCAACTTAAACTTAAAAAGTGTTGTGCTAGGGTTAAAAAATTTACCTTTAATACTGAAGCTCTGAAAGACCTAGTTATAGCTAAAGCTTACCATGATAGGTTACTTAGTCATTATGACAGTCATGGTTTGCTTAATACTGAAGTTGAGGAAGAATGGGGCCATTTTAAACAGGCTTTTTTGGAAACTAACAGTACTCTTTTAGGGAAAAAGGAGCAGAGGAGGCAGAATTATTTAAGTGATAAGGCACTTGAGCTTATTTCAGAAAGAAGGAACTGCAGGAATGTCCTTAATCAGTACCCTACTAGTCCTAATAGAAAGCATTACAGAGAACTTAATAAATGTGTGAAGGGTCAGTTAGCTACTGATAAGAATCTTTGGCTTGATGGCCTTGCTGACAAAGCTGAGGAAGCAGTTAGACAGCACAACAGCAGAGAGCTGTACCAGATAGTTAATGTTTTGTGTGGTAGAAAACGAACAGGTATACAGGGATTGAAGGATAAACAAGGCAAGGTTATAGAAGGTGAGGATTCTGTCATGGCTAGGTGGGCTGAGCATTTCAGTGATGTTCTAAACAATGTGGTTAGTTCTACTCCCATTGTTGGCTTTAATGTTGGCCCTATAACACAATCTGAAGTTAGTTTGGCTATTTCTAAACTTAAACTTCATAAATCCCCAGGGGTTGATGAAATTACTACGGAAATGCTTAGAGCTGGGAATGTTTCAGTTACCATTTGGATGACTGAAATTTTGAATAACTTTTATGATAAAGGCATGGTTCCTAAAGATTTTACCAGAGCTATTATTATCCCTATTTTCAAAAAAGGTGATTGCAGTTCTTGTGATAACTATAGGGGTATCAGCCTACTCTCCGTTCCAGGTAAAGTTCTTTCCATGATTGTGCTTAATAGAATTAAGAATCTGGTTGACAGGCAATTGCGTGATGAGCAATGTGGATTCAGAAGTGGCAGGGGATGTGTAGATCAGATATTTTCACTTAGGCAGATTCTTGAGAAATGTTTAGAGTTTCAGAAACCTTTGGTTGCTAGCTTTGTTGATTTCAAAAAGGCTTTCGACTCTGTTGATCGTCATAATTTGTGGTTGATTGTGAGATCATATGGTATACCAGACAAGTTAGTTAACATAATGAAAGCTCTCTATAATAACTCTGAGTCATGTGTGAGAGTTGGTAAGTCTTGTAGCAATTGGTTTAGCATTACTTCTGGTGTTCGACAAGGGTGCATTTTGTCTCCTTTTCTGTTTAGTTTGGTTGTTGATTATGTTATGCGAAATTCACTTCAAGGGAAAGATTTTGGCCTTAAATGGGCTGGAGATACGAAAATTTCTGATTTAGATTATGCTGATGATTTAGCCCTTTTGGCAAATGATGTTGATGAGATGAACTCTTTCATTCGAACTGTTGATGAGACTGGTAGTACAGTAGGTTTGGTTATAAACAGAGAGAAAACTAAAGTGATGAAAATTGGTCAGGCAGGTTGTGATTCAGTTAATCTGAATGGTTGCAGTCTTGAGCAGGTGTCACAGTTTAATTACCTTGAGAGCTGCGTAACTGATACTGGTGATGTGCGGCATGAGATTAACAGACGAATAGGTATTGCTGCCGGGACTTTTAAGAATCTATGGAGATTGTGGAGAAATAGGCGTATACACCTTAAGACTAAAATTAGACTGTATAATAGTTTGGTTCTTTCTAGGGTTAGTTATGGTAGTGAAACTTGGACGCTGTGTAAGCAAGATAACAGGAAACTAGATGCTTTTGATTCTAGATGCTTACGCAGTATCTTGGGTATTAGGTGGTTTAACTTTGTAACTAATGATGAGGTTAGGCAAAGGAGTCTGCAACCTCCTTTAAGCAGCATATTGTGCAGAGAGAGACTCCGCTGGTTTGGCCATGTTGCCCGTATGGATAGTTATAGATTGGCGAATAAGGTTATGAACAGTGTGCCTAGAGGCCTCAGAGGGAGGGGGAGACCTAGGATGCGGTGGTCAAACAGGACCTTGTTAGAATTGGTGTACAGTGGCCGTATGCAGCAGATGTAGCTCAGGACAGATATGCTTGGAGAATTAAACTGCGCAGTTTGGTTGGACCTCCGTAGCCCATGGCTGCTTGAGGATGATGAGGATGATGCAATGCTTTACCTCTGAGTGGCACTTTTGTGCACACAATAGAATAAATGCCTAAGTTATAAGGATCCAAGGGGTCAGAGAAGGTTGGGGAAGGGGATTCACTGGACTGCTCTTAGGAGACAGATGTAAGCCTCCAATCAAGGCCATAGAGCATGTTCTTTAATGTACACAGGGTATGGCTCTCTTGAACACAGCTCAATGTCCCATTAGGCAATGGTGGCTTTTTCAAGCCCAATGGTGTCCTAGTTTCACTGAATGCAGAATGTATGTTAGTGGAGAAAAATCCTCAATACAAGCACAGTTGGGACTTGAAGCTGGAAACATCAGATTTCAAGCCTGGCATGCTGCTGATAGAGCCAACCCCTGCCTTAAGGTAAAAAAAATTAATTGTAATTGGTGGAAAAGCAAGAAATTTCACTAAAAGAATTAAGATTAAACTTGTAAGTTTGATTTGAATAAAACTAATATTATCTATAATAACATCAGGACTGTATACTTGAAAAATATTTTGAATAATAATAAAGTTTATATCTCTTATAGCAAAATGATATTAACTTTTTGAAATTTATCATTTTAACTAAATTTACACATCTTAAGCTTGTATGATGTCTATCATTTTAATAATCATATGACTTGATGCTTACATCATTCTTGCTTATTGAGTTGGACTGCTTTACCTCTGAGCAGCATGTTTTCTGCACACAAATGGACTAAGTGGTCAGGTCACAAGGATGCCAAAGTCACAGAGAAGATTAGGATGAAGGGGGACCCACTGGACAGCTGTTAGGAGACAGATGGTAGATGCATTGCACACTGTCAGCTACCTCTTCAGTCACTCTGAGCACTCTTGTACAAGAATGGGATTTGTTTCCTCAGGCCCTTCTAAATAGCCTTATATTGAGTATGAATTGATGCTATCACATATAACAGATTTAACATCCAATTCCATTCTATTAATAAGAAAAAATTCCTGAGATATCTCAACAACATCCTATTAATGGCTGAAACAAAGATGCTGTGGTTCTGCATTAGAAATATCAGAAGTGAGCTGTTCAAGCTGGAAAAGAAGGTATGTAATCTTTATTATGATGCTGATTGACACAGTACCACAGAAGTATTGAATGAAACCTTGAACCTAATGCACAATTTAATCGAAAGTGATATGAATATTATTCTAAAAAGACATGGAAAAAAATTGAATGGTCAAAAAGGAGGCATTCTTCAACTGAACACCTCCCCACTACAAAACCTGTGGAATTCAAGTCTGAAGGTTCTCATTTTCTACACATTTCCTCATTATACTAAAAGAATTTTTGTTCAATTGCATTGTACAGTAAAAACGTTGTCACATTTTATTAGTGTTACATTTGAAGGTTATGGGGTATTCACAACTGTTAAAATAACAGAAACCTTTCCACTCAAGTAGTGAACTACTACTGAGCTTATCCTGTGTAAAAAATGGTTAAGTCAGCATTTCTCAAATTGTGGGTCATGACCTCAAGGGTTGCAGCTAGATATGGTTGACTGGGTAATGTATAAAAAATCTGCTTTGTTCATTGTAAAATGAGGGTTAAATATTAGTATGCATGCACATTTCTTATCCCACCAGTCATTCCACTGTTTAAGCTCTATGAGCTGTGAATGTGGGTGTGACTTCCTGCTGACCACATGTGCTTTTTTTTTAGCCAATTAAGCTCTGAAGTTGATCACATTCAGGTGTATATGCTTGTCCTTAACACTTCCTATACTATGTGACTTGAGAGTGCTACTACCCTCAATTCTCATTTCACAGTCCCTCTATTCCCCTTACTCTGTAGTGACCAGCTAACTCTAATCCTCATACACCTCTTTCCCTATGGTTCTTCAATCAGCCATCCCAGATACAACACAAACTACTATGTGTAACAATTCTTCACATTCATATTGTTTGAATATGCAGGGTGTGAATTCTTCACTAAAATTGGAAGTTTTCCATCCCTAATTAGCACTGATTACATGATTACTAATAGCGATTCCATCCTTCTAATGAATGCAAGTGAGTTCCATTCTGTTATCAATTATTATATATTTATAAAAAGAGTACGTTATTTTATATTGTTACCCCTATAATATGAAAAGTTTTGATGAGTGGTAACAGAAAAGGGTGATGAGAAATCTACCAATAGTGTTGATAAAAACAAATCTAAATCTAAAAAGTACGATGAAAATTACATATCTTTCGGTTTTGTGAGTGCTTTTGTTTCTGGAATAGAATAGTCACAGTGTGTTATTTGTCAGAAAATATTATATGTTGAAAGTATGAAGACAAGAAAACTAAAACCACATCTAGAAACAAGTCATGCAGACAAAACTAACAAACCACACATTTCTTCTCATTCAATTGTTTTACCTCTGAGCAGCACTTTTTTGCACATAATGGGCTAAATGGCCAGGTCACAAGGACCCAAGGCTGAAAGAAGATTGGTGGTGGTGGGGGGGAACCCGCTGGACAGCTATCGGGGGAGATGGTAGCCTCCTGTCAAGGTCATCTAGCATGTTCTTCAACATGCACAGGGTTTAGCTCTACCACATACAGGACCATAGCTTAATGTCCCATCCAACACACAGTGAGCTTTCCAAGCCCATTGGTGTCCCCTACTGACTGAGAACAGGGTGGGGAGGACCTTTTTGATATAACTGAAAGCTTTATGAAGTGAGATCTCTTACAGTGGTTGGACTGTGTGAACATTTGCAATGACTGTGTGAGCATTGCTCTATGTCAGTTTTCACAGAGGACTTCAAGTATTAATACAACAAAAAATTTCTGATGCTGTTTGGATATCTGCATAATTCATAGGCAAGCTCTCACTTTGAAAGATTTGAGACCAGAATTAGAAAATATTCTACAAGCAACCACAAATATTGTGGACTACATAAAAACCAGGCCTTTAAAGTCAGAGTTGTTTGCAAGGTTTAGTGAAGAGATGGGTGCTGAATACACTGTCTTACTGTGAATGAATATGGCTGTCTTGGGGAAATGTTTTAACACATGTTTTTGAACTAAGGAATGAACTTCACCAGCATTTTTAAGTGAAGAAAGGCATAGTAATGCAAATATGTTTAGTGATTGCCATTTTGGTATGCAGTTAACATAATTTAAGTGACAAATCCAATAAGTTTAATACTTCACTGCAAAATAGTTATAATAATATTGTTACGACAGAAGAATCTGGCAACCGAAAGCAAAGTTTCAGCCAACGAAGAACTTTGGGAGAATTTGGAGAAGAAGAGTGGAGCGTTAACGGTCGTTTTGTATTGTAACGGTTGTTGTGTTGTAACGGTCGGTGAGTTCGAAAATGGACGGTGAGCTGTTCTGAGACAGGCGCGTAAGTATCAAGAAGTAACTTGATGTGTTGTGTATACACGGAAGGATAAAAGTGGGATCTTTTATCGTTAAGTATCAAGAAGTAACTTGATGTGTTGTGTATACGCGGAAGTATAAAAGTGGGAACTTTTATGGCTAACTTCGAATGTCTACACGGACTGTCTTTTTGTTCGGCTAGTGTGTGAAAAGTTATTAGCACAGGACGAGAATTGGTTTACGAGTGAAGATCTTCGGGTGACCTGGTAAATCAAGTAAAAGGTAGTATTTAGTAAAATACACAGAGCTGATATTGTGTGCTCTACGCAGGAAGATTGATGACTTGTGCATGTTAATAGTTGATTTGTTAATAAGATACTTCATCCATATTTCCTTTGTAACAATTTACCTTGTATTGAATTTGGTTTTGAAATATAGCTTTTAATACTCAGGCTCAGTGGCTATCCATTTTTGTGATCCGCAACATTTGGTGTCAGAAGTGGGATAATTTATTGAATGCCGTTAACTAGAAGTATGGACGAATTAGTAAAGTTGATAAATAGCTTGAAAGTCGATATGGCTACACAGATGAATGACATTAAAAGTCAAAATAATGAGTTGAGAACTGAGATAGTTTCTCAAAAAAATGATTTGAAAGCCGAAATGGCCGCACAAAATAATGAGTTGAGAAATAAAATAGGTGACCTGGCCGCACAAAATACTGAGATGAGAGCTGAAGTGGCTTCTCAAGTTGGTAAGATTATTGATCAGTTCAAGGATAATAAAACCGAACTCAATAGACAATGCAATAGTTTAAATGTTGAATTTGTCAGTGAAAAAGATGATCTTGATAGTGTTAAGTTAGATTGTAAACATGGAAAAGAAAAAGAGAAAGGCAACGCATATAAAAATGTGGATCTGCTACTGAAAATCAAGAATCGTAGAGATAGCGCAGATAATGCCTTTGACCACGCAACTACTGGTGATGCATGGCAGAGTGTCTATGTCGCTGGTGACATGTCTAGGAACTGTGAAGAACAATCACACAGATCAGAGAGCTGTGAGACTATACAGTACGCTTTGCACTTCAAAATACCTAGGTATACAAGTCTGGCACGATCTGAAGAGAGATCCACACGAAAGGTATTCTATTCCTCGCTGTCAGCAAAATGCGTCATGGACAATTATCGCAAAGGCAGAGTAACGAGTGGTAATGAAGGGGAACGAAACAGAGTTTACGTTTCGCAGAGTGGTCCGAGTAAAGAAGAGGCGTCCATTCATCATAGATACAAAGTGCCATTCGACTTTACCGCGGAAGTCGGAGAGATTTTTCCGAAGCATATAGCCACACTCGAATCGTTTATAGAAAGTGGGGATTTAAGGAAGAGGAATTCCGAAGGATGGCTTAGAAGCATAACAGGTGATGCTAGTAAAAGAGCTTCAGGCAGAGACGGTACTTCAAAGACTAACTTTCTGGATGAAACTAAGCCTCAGAGTTACGATCAGAGAGAAGTAAAGCCCTCAGACAATCTCAACGAAACCATGCTGAATTTCTTTTCTGAACAGTCAATGTGCAGATTTGGACATTATAACCATTTAGATTATAAGGATATAGAAAAGTTTTATCACGATTACAAGAGCTCTAAAGTGGACAATATCATGTTACAGAACTCGTCGCTGATCTCCAGAATGAACAATTTGGCAATCATGACTGATATTTCCCTGGCTAATTACAATGAGAGCTCCAAGAAAGTGAATTCGGAAGAAACAGCAAATATGACCTCCTCGGGTCATGTGTTTTGCTGGAGACCCGAGTGGTGCCATCGGATGGTAGATAAAAACAGCACAGGAGGTGTCGGCAACAAAGTGAGTCTTGTCTTGGCTCCTGCACTTGCTGCTTTAGGTCTCAAGGTCCCTATGATCTCCGGTCGTGCTCTCCAATTGACGGGAGATACTCTGGACAAATTGGAATCCATCCCTGGCTTCACAGTGGACTGCACTAAAGATAAAATCGAGCAGATGATGGAAGACGTCGGATGCTGCATCGTAGGACAGACAGAGGAGCTGGTGCCAACAGATAAGGAGATTTACCGCTGCAAGGTGGTTCACGTGGATCGTTTGGCCCCGTTTCATCGAAGAACTGAAGAAGCTTTGGAATCCAGAATTGTTCGGGACGAACAATACCTAGGAAGGGGGCAGTGTTACGACAGAAGAATCTGGCAACCGAAAGCAAAGTTTCAGCCAACGAAGAACTTTGGGAGAATTTGGAGAAGAAGAGTGGAGCGTTAACGGTCGTTTTGTATTGTAACGGTTGTTGTGTTGTAACGGTCGGTGAGTTCGAAAATGGACGGTGAGCTGTTCTGAGACAGGCGCGTAAGTATCAAGAAGTAACTTGATGTGTTGTGTATACACGGAAGGATAAAAGTGGGATCTTTTATCGTTAAGTATCAAGAAGTAACTTGATGTGTTGTGTATACGCGGAAGTATAAAAGTGGGAACTTTTATGGCTAACTTCGAATGTCTACACGGACTGTCTTTTTGTTCGGCTAGTGTGTGAAAAGTTATTAGCACAGGACGAGAATTGGTTTACGAGTGAAGATCTTCGGGTGACCTGGTAAATCAAGTAAAAGGTAGTATTTAGTAAAATACACAGAGCTGATATTGTGTGCTCTACGCAGGAAGATTGATGACTTGTGCATGTTAATAGTTGATTTGTTAATAAGATACTTCATCCATATTTCCTTTGTAACAATTTACCTTGTATTGAATTTGGTTTTGAAATATAGCTTTTAATACTCAGGCTCAGTGGCTATCCATTTTTGTGATCCGCAACAATATTCTTCAACTCTATGATAAATTGAAAGCATTTTAATTTATCATAGCATTAAACTGTGGCAGAATAAAATGGAAAATCCAAATGTAGACATGTTTCCTACTTTAAAACAATTTACTGAAAAAAAAAATAACACACCTACTAAGGAAGATGTCAAATTTTTATATTTTAAATCATCTTTAAAATTTCCCTTTAAGAACTATTTCTCAGTTATGAACATTATAAATTTTGATTGGGTAAGGAACCCATTCAAAACTAAAGTAATAGATTCTACACTCACTACTATTGAGCAGGAGAAAATCAATGATAACTCTTCTGACACTGTTTGATAATATAAATAAAATTATGAACAATATCTATTTGTGAATTTTGGATCAGTGTGCAAAATGAGTATAAAGAGTTAAGAGAGAAGGTTACAAACATATTGATCCCATTTTCAACATCTTATTTGTGGGAGCCAAGGTTTTCTGCAGTTATTAAAAGCAGCAGTCGAATGAAAATTAATGTGGAACTGAAAATGAAAGTAGCTATCGCAACAAAGAAACCCAGATTAAAAAAATATGCAATAGAAAATTCATCCTGTACATTAAATTAAACAGTGCCTCCAAATTTCATATTATTTTGTCCATTTCCAATAAAACATTTGTTGTCTAAAGCTATTGTGATATTTATTACCCAATTCGAACTCAATCTAATCATTAGTTTTGCTCATGGGGAAAGGGGTGGGTGTTGCACAAATTCATTTAGCATTTAGGGGGTCATGATATCACAAAGTTTATGAACCCCTGACTTGAGTGTTACTTAACATATATAGCCATATAATCCATTCATGCTAAAGAAATCCATTTAGAAGAAAATTATAGCTGCTATTTACATAGAATGTTGATTTAATCATAACAAAGTATCCTACAGATTTACAGATCAAGGAAGAATATAAACATAACCATAAAAATAACTCCATAATTTTGATTAGCAAGAACAGCAACATACCATTTCTGGCACAATCTTGGAGAGACTGGTCAGCATATACAGTGTATTCATACTTCAGCTGCAATGCTGTTGCATGTTCCTCTATATTCTTTGAGTGTCCAACCTATAGAGACACATGATAAAGTTCAGGCAGATAACTTTCAAACATGTGCGACTGTTTAGGGTGAATAAAAGGAAAATTAGAACTGTGGGAAAAAGTAACTTAATATAGCAATATCTTTTGGTGAAGTGCTTTAAAACATTTAACAGTGTCATAAAGTATTTTTAATTAATGCACTGTAAAGCTCTACTGTAATTTTTATTAATTTCTGATTCTCACTGTAAAGGGGTACCACTGTTTATTTTTTATATTACACAATAACGTAGTATTATTGCGGATAAAAGGAAATTTATAAACCATTTTATTAGTACTAACTTTAAATATATTTAAAGAACTAGACGAAAAAAAAATGTTCAATATATAAAACATTTACTTTCAATAGCTAAAAAAAAGGATTAATATGGCATACAATGAAGATTAATTAATTGGACCTAGTGAGAAACATGGGCTTGTCTTTTCCTATACACAAGATCTATTAACAGGCAATAAGATGACAAACACAGCAGCATTTCCTGTTGAACTAAGAAGTCTCATTTCTTGTTCTTCATGTTTGTTAGTGCTGAAAAATCAATCTTGCACATGTAAGTGGATGAAAATAGTAACACTACATTAATTGCATCTTCAACTATTGCTGGGTATTTCTTCATAGCTTTAACATCCAAAACTTAATAAGTGATAGCTTACAATGTTTCAACTTCAGTGTGTGATCCGCCTGAAGTTCAGCGAGTTGTCCTGATTTTGCTAGAGGTAGGTGGGCCATGGCATCAGGCAACAAAGTATAAGGATTGCACATACAAAAATATTTATTACAGCAAGAGATGGAAAGTACTGCTTCATTCTACCCTTTTACTTCCAGGCATTATATCTTCTAGGGATAAGAGGCAATTTAAAATCAGTCCAGATGTCACTTCCTCATCTGGATCTGCCTGGGAAGAAGAGGAAATATTTGAAGCTGCTTCTTTTCCACTTGATTTCCATATTTTAAGTTTTCTTAGGAGACTGTTGAGGCTATTTAAGTGGCTGAAAATATCAAACAGTAGGCAGATTTATATAAGATATTCAAAATATCAGCCAGCCATGTGGTAAAAGAAACATTCCTACTTTAAGCAATTTCATCGACCCCCCTGGGGATTTATGTAATTTAAGTTTAGAAATAGCCAAAATAACTTCAGACTGTGATATAGGACCAACATTAAAGCCAGTAATGCATCTATCATCATTACATACAAGGGAGTAGAACTAACAACATTGTTTAGAACATCTCTGAAATGCTCAGCCCACCTAACCATGACAAATTCTCACCTTCTACAACCTTACATTGTTTATCCTTCAATTCCTGTATACCTGTCCGTTTCAAGCCAAAGATTCTTATCAGCTATTAACTGATCCTATACGCATTTATTAAGCTCTTTGAAATGCTTTCTATTAGGACTAGAGGGTACTGATTAAGAACATTCCTGCAGTTCTCACATTCTGAAAAAAGTTCAAGTACTTTATCACTCAAATAATTTTGTCACCTCTGCTGCTTTTTACCCAAAAGAGTACTGTTTAGTTTCAAGAAAAGTCTGTTTAAAATGTCCCCATTCTTCCTCAATTTCAGTAGTAAGCAAACTGTGACTATAATGACTAAGTATTCTATTATGGTAAGCTTTGGCTCTAATTGGGTATTTCAGAACTTCAATGTTAAAGGTAACTTTTTTTAACCTTAGCACAAAGAGCCTTAACATAGGAAAAGACAAACACTTTTTAAGTTTAAGCTGCAAGACTTTTTTTTAGCAAGGTAATGATCAAATCCAATTTCAGTTTCCCTATATGATCTGGTATTCCTAACAGAACTAGCCCATTTGGTGTATTTTTATGCAGACAATCTGGTGAAACCCACATGTGATATGTATTTCACAGAATTTGTAATGTTAGTTATTTTTACCTGTTTACTTACCTGTAGGAAATGTTGCCCATTGCCATTGCAGCTACCAATACCAAAAGAACCTATAACCCCTCTGCAAAAGGTCAGAGTCAGTACCAACTTTAGCACTGAAGTTGCCTAGAACAAGGGTAATATCTCCTTTCTTGACAAAATTAAAAAATATCTTGAAGTTGTCCATAAAAACCTATCTAATCCTTGTCAGCATCCTCAGTGAGGACATAACAGATAACATTCAAAACTTTAATTTTTGTTATAAATTTAGCAGTAAGAAATCTTTCATCAATGCAGTCATATCCCTGCAAAGCATCACTAGTGTGTCTGCTGAAAAACAAACCTATGCCTTGAACAGGGTTCACATCTTTCCTCCCTGAAAAGAGAAACTTAAGATTATTTTTAAGAATTGCCCTTTATCTGTCCATCTGGTCTCTTGCAAGACGAGAATATCTAAATTATAACTGTGGAATTCTTGTGTGAGGATATCAAGAGAAAAAGCTCTGAGCAGAGTCCTCACATTCCAACTACCTAAGGAGAGAAAATAGTAAGTGGGATGTTTAAAGAAACTATGTTTATTGAGAGAGGGAATGCCGACAATATCAAACAGCCCTCTAATTGCAAGCATGATGCAGAGACCTGTTTCCCTCACTAATAAAGGCTGAAGGCATCTACACTGGAAGACTCCTTCCAAATGCAGGTTTGATGATTCCTGAAGAAGCAAGAGTTCAGATACCTGTGATGGTCTCAGATTAGGATTATCCATCAGCTAATAAAATGTATTCTGTGAATCCATTCACTTGGGGCTGTGTGACACTCCAAATGTATGTTAAACTTATTCATCTATAAAAATGAATTTTTTCTTGTCACTGATATATGTAAAAAGATTAAACAAAAAAATCTTTTTTTATGACGATGTTTATTTACGCAGCTAGATATTACGCAATTTATGCCGTATGGTCTGAGAGCTGCTTTCATGCAGTTCTAATGTAGCTGCACATCTTCAGATATATATATCTTAGGTAATTAAACATGTTAACTAATATTTTGGTGTTTTAATTTAATAAAACACAAATAGTGCTGTTACATTAAAATTATTAAAATCTTTAAAACCTCAAGTCATGAGGAGTGCAATAAGTTATGCAATAATAATTGCTTACAACATTGGCTATAGCCCAATTTTCTACTCCTTAATTTCTATCTTAAATATTACATAACTCTATTATATAACCTTTGTTAGTTACCTCAAAGGTAAACTAGAGCATATATATTAAGACAAAAAAATACCAGTTTGTTGATGGCTGGTAGATCTGCGATGATCATCATCTCATGGTGGTATATACATTCAGTAGATGTTATATTACTTGGATGATATAGATAACATATCCATGGCTATCAATCCATAAAAGCTGCACATCACTTAAGTGTTGTTGTTACAGGCATAATGAAGTAAATGACTTGTAGATGTCAACAGGTTGCTATTTTCTTAACTTATATGAAGCACAGAAGATACAGTTCTGCTAGATCAGTTATGTCCATTTGCTATGACAGTACAATTTCCTTCCAAATAGGTATAAGCTTAGATATGTGATAACCAACATCCACAATACTGATATTACTTATACCATGTTATTAGCGAGTCATTGTCATTACACAATTTTGGACTTTAACTGACATTTGAACCTCTTCATAACATGATGGAAACTGGCTTCAAATACATAGCATCGATGTTATAACTCACTATCATTATGGTAAGCTTGATGTGCTTACATTGGTAGGAGAGTTTCAAACATTTTCCACTGTACTCAGATCTTAAGTTTCAGATTAATATCTGACACTTTAACAGGCCAAACTCATAACTATTAAAAGCATTTAAAAAGCTGAGGCCGTGAAACTCATCTGGTGTTAACTAGAGCAACGCATTACTCCGTATTTCCCTCATATGGCTTACCTCAGGCTCTGTGTATTGTAAGTCAACTCTCCACTGTATATCTGTCTCGTTGATTGCATCATCAGTGGTATGATCTTGCATACTAGGTTGTGCATAAGACTGGTGATGCAGCAGGAGATTCCACGTTGATGGTATGGCGGGAGATCTTCATGTTGCATAATTTATTTAAATGTGTGTGAATTAGTAATTTTTCTGTGTAAAGCAGTTGAAATTTTTAATTTTTAAAAGATAATTGCTCGGACAGCATTGGTATGCACTATGCACGTTCAAAATGAAATAAACTACATAAAAATTACAGTGGCACAACTTGTATATACACAACAAAATTTAAACAGATGGGCAAAAAATGCCAAATACATAGTTATAAAGGAATCACAACCAACCCCAAATCAGGTAAAACAACAATAAATACACATAGTTTCCCATATACCAAAAATCTTTCAGATACTATCAAAAATATCCTTAAACAATATAATATTAAATTACCCACCACAATCACACACACCATAAAAAACTTAACAATTAATGACAGAGGTAAAAAACTGCCAACAGGGGAGGGGGTATATGAAATAAATATCCCTGACCCAACAAATATATTAAATGGAAAAGATGCATATATAGGTAAAACATACAGGCAATATAGCAATAGAATGCAGGAGCACCAAAATGATATCATAAAACAAATTCTAAAACAGCATTAGCACAAACAATATTAAATAATAAAATTGAACTTAAAAATATAAATTTTAAACCATTATAAGCTCCACATTCAAAATTTAAACTGCTTTACACAGAAAAATTACTAATTCCCACACATTTAAATAAATAATGCAACACGGAGATTCCCCCCATACCATCGGCATGGTATCTCCTGCTGCATCACATCTTACACACAACCCAGTATGCAAGATCATACCACTGATGATGCAATCAACGAGACAGATATACGGAGAAACGCGTTGCTCTAGTTAACACCAGATGAGTATCACAGCCTCGGCTTTTAAATGCTTTTAATAATCATGAGTTTGGCCTGTTTAATGATTGTTAAAGTGTCAGATATTAATCTGAAATGTAAGACCTGAGTACAGTGGAAAATGTTTGAAACCCTCCTACCAATGTAAGCACATCAAGTTTACCATAATGATAGTGAGTTATAACATCGATGCTATGTATTTGAAGCCTGTTTCTATCATGTTATGAAGAGGTTCGAATGTCAGTTAAAGTCCAAAATTGTGTAATGACAATGACTCGCTAATAACATGGTATAAGTAATATCAGTATTGTGGATGTTGGTTATCACATATCTAAGCTTATACCTATTTGGAAGGAAATTGTACTGTCATAGCAGATGGACATAAGTGATCTAGCAGAACTGTATCTTCTGTGCTTCATATAAGTTAAGAAAATAGCAACCTGTTGACATCTACAAGTCATTTACTTCATTATGCCTGTAACAACAACACTTAAGTGATGTGCAGCTTTTATGGATTGATAGCCATGGATATGTTATCTATATCATCCAAGTAATATAACATCTACTGAATGTATATACCACCATGAGATGATGATCATCGCAGATCTACCAGCCATCAACAAACTGGTATTTTTTTGTCTTAATATATATGCTCTAGTTTACCTTTGAGGTAACTAACAAAGGTTATATAATAGAGTTATGTAATATTTAAGATAGAAATTAAGGAGTAGAAAATTGGGCTATAGCCAATGTTGTAAGCAATTATTATTGCATAACTTATTGCACTCCTCATGACTCGAGGTTTTAAAGATTTTAATAATTTTAATGTAACAGCACTATTCGCTATTTTATTAAATTAAATTTATCTAGCCATGTTTAATATCATTAATTACTAATAATTTTGGTGATTCTACACTAATAACAATAAATAAATTTGCGATCTGTTGCGTATCTGTTATTGCATATCTGTTATTACATATACATTAGCATATGTAAACTACTATTTTGACTCTTGAACCTTAAATCTTTTCTCTCTTCAATAAACATAACAAGTTGAGTCAAATGTTTCTTTTGATATTGTCCAGATATTTAATTTCACCTTGGATTACTGAGTGTAGGGGTATGGCTTGGGGATCAGCGTGTCTATCTTGTGGCCATACATTGGCTGTGGCTCGTTGTCGTTGAGTTGGCAGTCACACTGCTAACACCTTCTTCAGGCATCTGTTTCTTAACTATAGTAGCCACATGGTTTTCTGTGCTTTAGTTCATAAAATAAAAAGTTCTTACTTGAGTTCTTATGTAGTCAGCTGCATAATTATAGGAATAGTCCTTATATGAAGAAATCACTGTTTACAAATTCCACTATTGTTATGACTTGATAGCCATTATTATGCAAATGCACCACTTGGGCTGGTATGCGAGCTGTTTGTTTATGTGTTGGGTGGGGTTATTTTGCTGCATGGGTGGGGTGGGGGTTCTCTGTTTCTTGCAGAATCAGTCACCATACTGTTGGAGTGAGGAGTGTGTCTATATTAGAGATTCATTTGATGTTTTCTTCCTATGTGAAAAATGTAGTCGACTACAATTTTTTTCATTTGATGTTTTTCATCAACTACATTTTTGATTTGTTTTTCTTCCTGTATGAAAACTGTAGTCGATTACATTAACTACACTTTTCGTACAAGAAGAGAAGCAGGATACATAAAGAAAACTATTGATAAAATCTATAGGATCACCAGAAATGAAAATAGAAAAGCTAAATACAGGCAGAACATAAGAGAGAGCCCAAATTCACAACAGCAGTGAAATATCACAGATTTTGTTCTTCCCCATAAGAAACCTTGGCATGAAATCCCAGATAAACAAAACATACATTGCAGATCCGAACCACATATATTAAAATTGATGAAATCAGATCGAGATCCTATACCACATATAGAAAGAAGCGGTGTACATGGCATTCCTTTGAAACCCCTTTTAGGAAATCAAACCCTGACCTTATATATTGGATGTATAATACCCTAAAACAAAGGATCTACAAACACAAAGTAGATTTATGATTTCAAAAACCCAGCACAGGGTTATCAAAATTAATGCTAAAAGGAAAGGTTGGGTTGTTTTACCTCTGAGCGGCACTTTTTTGCACACCATGGGCTAAATGGCCAGGTCACATGGACCCCGAAGGCTCAGAGAAGGTTGGGGGAGGGGACCGACTGGAACAGCTGTTGGGAGACAGATGGCAGCCTCCCGTCAAGGCCATCCAGCGTGTTCTTTAACGTGCACAGGGTATGGCTCTCCCGCACACGGGGCCACGGCTTAACGTCCCATCCGACCGGCGGCAGCCTTTCCAAGCCCATCGGTGTCCCCTACTGACGGTGGGCAGGGTGGGGAATTTTGGGGAGATAAATCTCAACGCTGACCCAGCTGGGACCTGAACCTGGGAACTACAGATTACGAGCCTGGCGCGCTACCGACTGAGTCACCCCTGCCCCAAAAGGAAAGGTTGAACCACTTTTTGATCAAATATATTTAATAGCCACCAAATATCAAATCCTAACCAGGGAAAACATAAGAAATTTACCAGAACTGAGAAATTGTCTCTAAATAGACTCATTCCTCACTCCAGCAACATGGCAGCTGATCTTGCAAAGAGCTGAGAACATCCATGCAGCGAAATAGCCCCACCCAACACATATAAACAAATAGTTCGCATGCCAGCCCAAGTGGCGTATATGCGTAACAATGGCTATCAAGTCATAACAATCAACTATCAAGTCATATCAAGACATAACAATTTGTGGACAGTGATCTCTTCATATAAGGACTATTCCTATAATTATGTGGTTGACTATGGAAAATCCAAAGAACTTAAGAATTTTTTTTTATGAAATAAAGCACAGAAAACCATGTGGCAACTATAGTTAACAAGAAAAGATGCCCAAAGAGGATGACAGCAATGTGACCGTCGACTCAATGACAATGAACAGCCAATGTATGGCTGCAAGAAGGATACAATAATCCCCAACCCTTATCCCTACACTCAGTAATCCAAGGTGAAATTAAATATCTGGACAATATCAAAAGAAACATTCAACTCAGCTTGTTATGCATATTGAAAATGGAAAGTTTTAAATTCCAGTCAAAACAGCACATACACATGTTATGATATGTAATAATAAATCCCAAATTTATTTATTGTTGTTAGTATAGAATCACCAAAATATTAGCTAACATGTTTAACTGCCTAAGATATGTCTCTGAAGATGTGTAGCTACATTAGAGCCACATGAAAGCACTCAAACCATATGGCATAAA
Source organism: Ryuthela nishihirai (assembly GCA_038380435.1). NCBI lineage: Eukaryota > Metazoa > Arthropoda > Arachnida > Araneae > Heptathelidae > Ryuthela > Ryuthela nishihirai. The sequence goes on along the minus strand of JAWZYU010000003.1, from coordinate 80,951,312 downwards.
CTGCCTAATACTAAGGTACTAAATTAAACATCATCATAAAATAGGTTTTAGTTTCATCTTCTTACATAAACTTCTTCACTTTGGACCTTTTAACTGATCCAAGTTTTACTAAATTTCTGGTTAACTCCAGGTACCAGGCAATTAATCTTGCCAAAAAAAGTTAAATAAGGGTTTGCTAAGTATATTGTGTTACTTAGTCAATAAGAAATCAGTTCAAAAAGATTGTCAATTATTAAATTTAAATCTAATCAAAAGCAATTATCCTACTCAAGAGAAAAAAAATAGGAAAAGTCAAAACTATTTCATAAAACAAAAAACAGTTTATTTCCAAAAAATTATGACTCACTAAGTTTCTTCTTCAATGTCAAATTATCTGAGCATCTAAAAGCTCGCTCAACAAAAATCTCCACCTACATTCTCAAATCACAACTCCAAACTAACATATCAAAAACTAACATCGTCTCAACTAGCTCGCATTCTGTACTCTAGCTCACTTCTGTACTCTAGCTCGCATTCTGTACTAACTCCAAAAACTACTAGCATTCTACTAGCTTCAAAATTACTAATTCCATGATGTAACATCATTTACATTACATGTGGCATGCAACTGACGTGTGTGTTGCATGCTGGGAAAGAACATTTGCATAATCTTACTTTTGCGCACTTGTGCTAGCTATGATGTAAGAGAAGGTGTCCTTTCACATGCATCAGCGACTGCCAATCAAAAATCGAAGTTGTGCATGCACAACTCCTCTAGAAATCTTGGGTGAGGAAAAGTGATGAAAATATCCAAAATGATAAATATAACATAAATAAAGTAAAACTGGTTAAGGAAAAGTAAAAGTGAAGGGGTGGACCACCCACAGCTGTCAACCCACAAACAGAAAACACAGTGGAAGATTCTCCTTCAACAGAAACCTACCAGTACAGCAAATTCAGGATCCATAATCAAGCTCAGAGCCATTATTCCATTCTGGTTGGTCAGCACCAGGAACCTGTATGGTTGACCACTCCTCAGCAGGGTAGAAAAACAAAAGTAGCCATAGTAGTCCAGATCAGTAGGGCACAATGATCTGGCAGATCTCCTCTTATGTTCCCCTCCACAAGAGAGCATCTCTTTTGAAATGTAATTCACCATGAAAGAGCAGGGTCAGACTTTAGGTGCTATGTCTGGCCAGTTCTGTGCATCATCACAGGGGATTGGTGTATAGCTCACCTTCCAGTGACTACCTAGCTAGCATTTACAGACCGATCTGACCATTACCTTATTAAAAGTATTTTGCAACTTAAACTTAAGAAGTGTTGTGCTAAGGTTAACAGAATTACTTTTAACACTGAAGGCCTGAAAGATTCAGATACAGCCAAATGCATGCTAATTAGTCTTTAATGACAATCGTGGTTTGCCTACTGCTGAAGTTGAGAAAGAATGGGATCAATTTAAACAGCCTTTTCATGAAACCAATAGTATTCTTTTAGGTAAAAAGGTACAGAGGAAACAAAATTATTTGATTGATAAGGCTATGGAACTTATTTCTGAAAGAAGGAAGTGCAGGAATAATTTGAATCAACACCCTACTAGTCCTAACAGATAACATTACAATGAGCTTAATAAACATGTAAAGGATCAGTTAACAGCTGATAAGAATCTTTGGCTTGATAGCTTGGCTGACAAAGCAGAGGAAGCAGTTAGACAGCACAACAAGAGGGGTTTGCACCACATAATCTTTGTGTGGGGACAGGGATTGAGGAATAAACATGGGAAGGTGAGGATTCTGTGATTGCCAGGTGGGTTGAGCATTTCAGAGATGTTCTAAACAATGTGGTTAGTTCTACTTCCATTGTTTGTAATGAGGATAGATTTATTACTGGCTTTAATTTTAGCCCTGTATCACATTCTGAAGTCTCTAAATTAAAACTGCATTTGATCTCTAGGGTAGATGAAATTACAACTGAAATGCTTAGAGCTGGGTTTCTGTTACCACATGGCCGATTGAAATTTTGAATGTATTTTATGATAAAGGTGTTGTTCCTAAGGATTTTACTAGTTTTTTTTTATCCAGATTTTTAAAAAAGGTGATTGCAGTCCTTTTGATAATTATAGGGGAATTAGTTTACTTTCTGTTCCAGGTAAAAGTATAGTCATGCAAAGCATGACTATACTTAATTAAAAATTCGGTGGATGGATAATTGGTGATGAACAGTGCAGATTCACAGTGTTAAGGGATGTATTGATAAAATATTTTCAATTAGGCTGATTCTTCAGAAATGATTAGTTTCAGAAACCTGTGGTTACTAGCTTTATAGATTTCAAAACAGCTTTTGACTCTGTTGATCAACATATTTTGTGGTTGATTGTTAGATCATATGGAATACCTGACAAGATAGTGTAATGAAACCCTCTATAATCACACTGAGTTGTGTGTGAGAGCTTGCTAGTGAAGTTAGAGAAGGATACATTTTGTGTACTTTTCTTTTTAATTTGTTGATTGATTATGCTATGTGGAATTCACTACAAGAAGATTTTGGCCTGAAATGGTCTAGAGATTCCAAACTTTCTGATTCAGATTAAGCAGATAATTTGGTCTTGTTGGGTAATGATGTGGATGAAATGAATTCTTTGATTAGGGCTGTTGATGACACTGGTAATAGAATAGGTTTGGTGATAAACAGAAATAAAACTAAAGTGATGAAAATTTATCAGGCAGATGGTGCTTCAGTTGCTTTAAATGGCTGCACTCTTGAGTAAGTGTCTCAGTTTAATTATCTTAGGAGCTATGTTACAAATATTGGTGATGTATGCGGCATGAAACAAATAGAAGAATGGGATTGCTGCTGGGACATTTAGGAGTCTGTGCAGTGTGGAAAAATAAGTGAATACACCTAAAGGCTAAAATTAAGCTGTAAAATACACCCAGTTCTGTTTTTACACGGAAGATAAGTTCCCGAAAAAAAGTGTAAAAAAAAACATAATATATGAAAAAACAGAAGATTGGTTCCAGAGGTGAAAACCCCGTATAAAAAATAAGTTGTTTTCAAACAAATCATATCAAAATCTTTAATTAAATCTTTATTTTATTTTTATTCATTTAAACACATTTTTTATTTTACAAACTTATAAAGATAATTAAATGTAAATATATAAAGTAAATTATCCTCCATAGAGAAAATAATATGTCACTAATTCAAGGATACAAAAGTGCAAAAAATATGACCTACATATGCTTATTAACTAGATTTTATTTGTTGTTACTTTCGGAAAATAGACGCATTCATTTGCATAAGACTGGAATTAAATAACTTTCATCACTTGAAACATTTTGGCCATCGTGTTCATACTCCAATGGTGAAATGCTCTTTGTGGCATGGGGAAACAAATTATCACTTCTTTCCAGTGATTCTGAAGTTTGATTAGTTTTGACAAAGAACTCTGTAATCAGTTGTTGAGATCCTGCTTTGACTAGATCTTTGTATAATTCTTGATAAACCACCATACATGACTTCAGTTCATGTTTAAACTGCTCAGCTTGTTTGACAATGGGATCATGTGTAAGAAAATGACTTTCCAATTTACTAGATATTTGAAGAACTTCTTTAAAAACCTGCAGTGAGTGGAACCTCTTCATCACCATAACTTTTTTCTCTTTCATCAGGAGGGGCAGGGGTGGCTCAGTCGGTGGCGCGCCAGGCTCGTAATCTGTAGTTCCCAGGTTCGAGTCCCAGCTGGGTCAGCATTGAGATTTATCTCTGCAAAATTCTCCGCCCTGCCCATGGTCAGTAGGGGACACCGATGGGCTTGGAAAGGCCGCCGTCCGTCAGATGGTACGTTAAGCCGTGGTACCGTGTGCAGGAGAGCCATATCCTGTGCACGTTAAAGAACATGCTGGATGGCCTTGACGGGAGGCTACCATCTGTCTCCCAACAGCTGTTCCAGTGGGTCCCCTCCCCCAACCTTCTCTGAGCCTTCGGGGTCCATGTGACCTGGCCATTTAGCCCATGGTGTGCAAAAAAGTGCCGCTCAGAGGTAAAACAACCCAACCCAACTCTTTCATCAGGAGTCTTAAGGATAACTCCTATTATTTCATCTTAGTTAAGAGCTTTGTCAACCAGCAATTCATCAATATCTGCAAACGATAAATCATCGAATCCTTCTCCAACTGCATGTGCTAAAGTGATGGTATTGGGATATTCAGTCGTATTTGTGGGTACAGGATCTTTGCTTTTTACACATTCTGGCCAAATAGCTTTCCAGCATGCGTTTAAAGTTGATAGTTTTAATTCTGATAATGCCAATCCAGCATGTCTGATACAATCTAAAATAGAAAAGTTCTTCCACACATCAGTAACTGTTAGTGTTTTATCCTTATCTAGTTTATCCAAAATGTATTGGAATGTTCGTCTTATGTAGTAAGTTTTAAATGTGGCAATTATACCCTGGTCTAGTGGTTGTACTAGACCAGGGTATAATTGCCACATTAGTATTGTATTAGGTGGTAGAAAACAAAATTGTATATCCACATTGTATATTGTATTAGGTGGTAGAAAACAAAATTGCACATTTGGGTTTTCCAAAACAGGATGGCCAGGTGCATTGTCTATACGCAGTCGTATCAGAATAATATGACCACCTACCATACATATCCTATGGTGGATGGTCATATTACTCTGATACAACTGTGTAATCAATAGAACTTTAAATTCTAGATTTTTTTCCTCCAAATAATGTTTAACTTCTGGAACAAAACATTTAAGGAACCATTCATTAAAAATTTCTTTTGTAGCCCAGGCTTTTTTGTTTGCCATACAATACACTGGCAATTTATTCAAATCTGCACCTTTCACTGACCCTGTCTTAGGCATCGATTGATGAGCAGTGGTTTTAACATACGATCTCCTGAAGTGTTGCTGCAAAATAGAAAGTTCACACGATTATTAATTGCTTTAAAGCCACCAACAATTTTTTGTGATTTTGCTATTGTAGGTTCTACTTGGCATTTTTTCCCCAAAACAACAACAACAAAAAAAGAAAACCATTTCATCTGCATTCCAAACTTGATCAGGAGTGTATCCACCGTCTTCAATGATTTGGGACAATTTTGGACAAAATTCTTTAGCAGCCGGCTCATCTGCAGATGCAACTTCACCTTTTATCTTTACATTATGAAATGCGTGTCTTTGAAGAAATCCTGTAAGCCAACCTGTACTTGCAGAAAATTCATAACTTTTGTTTAACTGAGCTGATGTGGTTGGTTCCATTTCTTGTATCTGCTTATATATTCGTAATGCCACCTGTTTGATGGTATTTCTGCCAGAGCTATTTTTTTTGTGAATAATCTTCTATCCACATTATTAGTGCTTTTTTCATCTTCACTTTTACAATGTCACTTGTGTACGATGATGACTTAGTGCTCAATTTTGTTCAGAAAGCACAAATTTTCTAATAGTATCTTCATTTTTCTTGATGGTTCTTATGGTAGTTTCGTTCAAACCAAAATATTTACCAATGGATGTTGAACCTTCTCCAGTTGGAAGACGATCTAAAATTTTGATCTTAGTGTCCAAAGAGATAGCTTTCCTTTTCTGCATTTGATAGTTGAATTATCCAACATCGTGGTAAGGCTTACGAAAAATATTTGAATTGTAGTTAATAAATCAGATGATGAAAAATTGTAAATTACCTATCAGCAAAATTTAATAAATTTATATCACACACACAAAACTTCAAAAAACAAAATTTTTTTCGATTTTTTTTCTACTAAACATGAAAACACTTCTAATTTTAAACACGAAATGAGAGACCAAGAATAGCGTATGTATTGAAGATAAAATTGAGGGGAATTCCCGGAACTCGATGTTGCCACTTTATTCCGAATGAAGAAGGTTTTGTACAATTTTTCCACAAAATAGAGAATAAAATAGAGAAAATTTGTTGTGTAGTTATGTTAGTGTAGTTGTGATGCCCCATCGTTCACTTTTGCTTTACCTTAACCAGTTTTGTTTAATTTACGTTATATTTATCACTTTGGGGATTTTTTATTTCCTTTTTGGCATTGCAGCACTCGTTTTCAAGTTTCTAGGAGTTGCGCATGCGCCGCAACTCCGATCTTCCGACTGTACCGTTAAAGCGCGTGCAAAGGACACGCCCCCTCTTGCGTCATAGCTTGCGTCGTTCGTCATAGTATGCAAATGTCTTTCCCGGCATGCGCCGGCTCATTGTCAAAAACCAGTGGCCTGCGAGTCACTTGGGGAGTAGAGAGAAGCACTAAGCACAAGTGAGTGCACGAGCACAAGGTGCGTAGCACCAAGCACAGAGCATGTAGCACAGGAGTTATGTTTCTTCATTGATGTCTTGGTGAGTTGAATTATTTTGGAAATAAATTTGTTTTGTTATATTTAAAACATTTTGAGTCTGTACAGTTTTTTTCTCTTGAGCAACGCGAATTAAGGATTTTTTTATATTTCATATTACTTGACAATCATTTTGATTCTTCCTCATTAACGCTCGCTGGTATTTGAACCCTAAATCAACTTATTATTAACTTATTCTACTTTTGGCAATTTGTTAATTATTGCCTGGCACCCGTCTAAGCTATCCGGAGCATAAAAACTTCAAGTATTTTGCATTTGTTTGGAGCGTTACATAGTTTTTATTTTGGGGATTTTAGTGCACAAAATGTGTATCTATAATACATTTTCAAAGTTAAAACTACTTCGAAAAGTGTGACCATAAAAGCGGCATCATTGTTATAAATGTAAATTCTAGGAATTTTTTGTTGAATAGGAATATTTTTTCAGAATTAAATTCTAATGGAGATTTTTAAAAAAGGCACTGTTTGAACTGTGTTAGATCAAAATAAATCATGTAAAAAGAGAAACTAAATTTTTTTTTAAACTGTGTTAAATCAAAATCGTGTAAAAACAGAATCGGGTGTAGTTTGGTTCTTTCCAAAGGTTAGATATGGTAGTGAAACACAGTGGCAGTCAATGGGGGGGGGGGGGGGGGGGGGGGGGGGGGGGGGCACGGAGGCCATGGTTCCCTGCAACCCTGCAAGAGTTGCAAGTGTTTTTTTTCTACCAGTGTGCTTTTCTGAAGGGATTAGCTGCTTAGGGTTTTGTCACCCTTTTCCAAGAAGTATAATGACATCATCGTAACCTTAAGGGCCAATTGACAAGCTGCTTGAAGGATGTTGATTACTAAATAATCCAATGTTAAAGTTAAGAGTATCATTTCTAGATTACAAAAGTCATCCATCAAACATGGACCCTTTGTAAGCAGGATAAAAGGAAACTTGATGCCTTTGACTTTGTAAGTAATAATGAGGTTAGAAGAAGGAGTCATCAATATCCTTTGAGCAGTATTTTGTAGAGAGAGATTGCATTAGTTTTGACATGTTGCCTGTATGCATAGCTGAAGATTGGCTAATAGGATTATGAACAATGTGTGTGATGGTCCACCCATTCACTTTTACTATATTTATCATTTTGGGGATTATTTCATTTGGACTAATAACAATTCTCTTTTCTGAGCTATAGAAGGAGTTGGGCATGCACAACTCCGACTTTTTGATTGTCAGCCGCTAATGTGTGTGTGTAGGACACAATCCCTCTTACGTCATAGCTAACACGATTGTCAGATTATGCAAATGTTTTCCTGGTGTGCAACAGACAAGATGGATTTCTACACCACATGTTATAACCAAGTGACGTTAGGTCACTGAGTCAGAATTGGAATTGTTAGTAGTATTGTTAGGAGGAGCTGAAGAATGTTGAAGTAGTATGTGGAGATGTTAAATCAGTGTGTGTAGATAGAAGGAGCTGTCAGCAGAGATTTAGATAGATGTCAGTTGTTAGTACTCCAACTTTTATATTCATCAACTAAATTGGTGAGTCTGAATTTTTTTGTAATAAACATTGCTTGTTTTAGAAACTTTTGAATTTTTGCTATTTTTTTCTTGAGCAACATCAATTGATTTTTGATTATATTTAAACTTCAAACTTGATAATCCTTTTTGAATTCTTACTCAATAAGTAATGCTAAATGTACAAAACGAACCTTATTTCATCTTTATTTGGCAAGTTAATATTGCCTGGTGTCTGGACAAGTTATCCAGAATTTTGAATAAATTTGGATCAGACAAAAGGCCAAACTTGGAAAGTTAATAATCTTTAGATCGTTACAGAGCCAATAAAGAAAGTGGCATGCTGAACAGGAACCTGACAGAAAAGAAAGTGGTGCACCAAACATGGGGACTGTATATATATATATGTATAAATTGTATATTATTTAACCTGATTGTCAAAGATAACAAATTTTTGAGCTCATTAGTTATATGTACTATTCATAGATTTAATGGCAGTTTAAACCGAAATTTTTTTTGAGCAAGAAGCTTAACTTTTGTGTTACTCAAAGGTACTGAAGTTTCAGCATAGCTATTGCTGATAGCTAAGATCTTTATTGTACATATGTAAAGATTAGAAGTGTCCGGACACACGATAAACTTTTTGATAAGCAAGTTTGTCTGCAAGCTTAATATATATTTAGTATTTTATTGTTGTATAGCAGTACCTTTGAGTGCTGCTCAAGATAAAAGTCTCAAAATTTTGGTAGACAGCTAAACATGTGTGCTAGTAATATGGCCAATTCCACCATAATGACTCCTGACTTTGAAAAAGTAAAAGACAGGTTGCAGGATGTGATAAAAGAAGCAGAAGTGTTAATGAATCTGCTTAAAGAGCCTCAAGAAGAACGGGGAATGACAAAAACCCCTAAATTTGCTGGCAATGCTATGTCAGTTCATGAACCAATAAACTTTGAACGTAAGGTTCCATGTTTTGTTCCATCAGAAACAAGTGAGAGAACAGAGTATTATTGATTGCCTCAACAACGAGTTGCCTATCCATTTATTAACTATAGTCATTATGTTACCTGAGATAAGGTTCAACAGTTCAAAACATCTGTCATCATGGACATTTGTCAAGTCCATGGAAGAGCATTTCTGTTTACATGAAGTGCTCAGCAACAAAAAGGTGGTTTTTAGCTGTATCGTGTCTATTTGGATGTGCTAAGCAATGGTGGAATAACGTAGGACGTTGTCATGGCATAGAAAATTGGGTAGGTTTTAAAAACGAACTTCTGGTAATTTATCCCCCTTATAATGATTTCACACAGTTAGCTACAGAACTGCTTTCATGAAGACAAAGGGAAGGAGATGATATCGAAAAAATTCATCTGGGGTACAGTAGAGTTATACCAGCTGTACGATGCTGATGACACTGAAATTGACATTATAAACTGCATATTGCCCCAATTACTTTTGTCCATACAAGAATTTTTAGAAGTACAAAATGTAAATTCAATTTCAACTTTAGTCAAATTGGCTCGGCAGTACACTGCAAGAGAATCTGCAAAAATGGCATTAAATCAACAATGGATGCAATTCTCGCCAAACCAGCGCTATCAGGTTGTGTCTCACAAAATCGGAAGTTACATGGTCTTGACAATTTGTGCCAAACACACCTACAATGATGCAGAATGAACAAAGCAGAGATTATGTTCCACATCAAGCTTCCAACAATGACACTAGACCTAAAACTTTTGTTATGAACAATAAGAAACTTTGAGATGTAATTTTTGTGGCCAACCAGGACACATGGAGCAATATTGCTATAGAAGGAATGACAATTAGGGAACTTAAATTAGGATCTTTGAAGTGAGAGGCCAAATTTCCTCAAGAAAAGTTCTCTCATGAGTTAAGTCTTGCCACTGTTACCTTTTTTAAAGCCTTGTCACAAAAAAACTGGATTTCTAGATCGTAATGATACAGAAGCCAATCTTTTATGTCCAAATCAGAATATTTTAGATATTTATGACAATTGTCAATTGGAATTACAGCAGCAGTCCAGTGGACCTTCCCTTCCAAGTTATCTTGTAATCCAAAGCATAATATTCAAGAAGAAATGTCCTATTAGTGTAATTAATGTAAATTTCTAGAAACAAGTTGATGCAAAGCAATTTGATAATGAGAAATGTGTTGATATAGTTGTAAAAGGTTGGGTTGTTTTACCTCTGAGCGGCACTTTTTTGCACACCATGGGCTAAATGGCCAGGTCACATGGACCCCGAAGGCTCAGAGAAGGTTGGGGGAGGGGACCCACTGGAACAGCTGTTGGGAGACAGATGGTAGCCTCCCGTCAAGGCCATCCAGCATGTTCTTTAACGTGCACAAGGTATGGCTCTCCCGCACACAGGGCCACAGCTTAACGTCCCATCCGACGGACGATGGCCTTTCCAAACCCATCGGTATCCCCTACTGACCGTGGGCAGGGCGGGGAATTTTGCGGAGATAAATCTCAACGCTGACCCAGCTGGGACTCGAACCTGGGAACTACCGATTACGAGTCTGGCGCGCTACCGACTGAGCCACCCCCGCCCCTTTAGTTGTAGAGGAATATAGTACAAAATTAGTTAATGAAAACGTTTCTGAAGTAGAATTTTTAAAAGAAAATAGTACAAAATTAGTTGATGAAAACGTTTCTGAAGTAGAATTTTTAAAAGAAAATAGTACAAAATTATTCAAAAGTGTTTTTGAAGTAAAAATTTTAAATGAAAATAGTGCTGAAATTGATAATGGTTGGTTGTTTGGGGTTTAATGGCGCATCGGCAACAAGGCCATAATGCGCCAAACAAAAGACAATATAAAAGATAAAAGACAGAGAAACCCGCAACCAAAATTAAAAATATATTTATTACATTATAAATGGGTAAAATAACAAAAAAAAACAGGTGCATAGAAACAGAGTAAAACAACTGTAGAAATACTAAATAAAAGAATCCCAGGTGTAAGAGACCTGGGATAAATAATGCGATTAAAATATCCAGTATAATTAGTATATCAAATTCGATTAAAATATCCAGTAAATTTTAAAAATTGAAAAACAGCGGTAAAATGACAATGATCTGATAAAAGATGTCCGAGTGTAAGGGGCTCGGACGTAAAATCATGGAAGTTAAAAAACATACGTCGTTCAATGTTAAAACAATGACATTCAATTAAAATATGTTTAACTGTTAAAACGGTGTCACAAAACTCGCACTTAGGTACTGCGTCCGCCTTAAGAAGAAAAGAGTGGGTTAAAAACGAGTGACCTAAGCGGAGCCGAGCAAGGACAACTTCCTCCTTACGATTCCTGCGAAAACAAGACTGCCACGGTTTGACAATGGGCTTGATCTCGAAGAGCTTGTTAGCAACCTGTTCAGACCAAGATCTCTGCCACTGTGCCCGGAGCTCGATGGTGAAACGCTGCCGGAAATCCACATATGGAACCGGCAACGGAGAGTCGGACAGGGGCGTGGCTGACCTGGCAGCAGAATCTGCCAAATCGTTGCCCCTGATTCCGACATGACCGGGCACCCAACAGAAGAGAATCGTGGTGGTGGCTGCCAGACGATGGAGCTGCTGGCGGATCTTGGAGAGAACAGGGTGAGGCCGATGCCTCACGGAGATCAAAGCCTGTAGCGAGCTAAGCGAGTCGGTGTAAAGCACACACCGACGATGATGCTTAGCTGCTATATGGTCCAAGGCAATGCTGATAGCATGCAACTCAGCAGTGAAGATGGAACACTGCTGTGGGATCTGGTCTGCAATGATTACATCACAGCAGACCATGGCTGATCCCACAGAAGTGCCGGACTTCGAGCCATCTGTGAAAACAGGCAAGAAGTCCGGGTGCGCAGCACGATGGCTGGCAAAGAGTTGCCGGTACACACAGTCGGGGGTAAAGGCCTTCCCCGTCCTGCACAGGGAAAAATCGCAGGAAGGGGAAACAGCGAGCCAAGGTGGAAATGGCTCAGCTGTCGACTGTGCGATGCTATCGAGACTGGTGTTGATGTCTCGCAGGTAACCTCGGACACGCAAACCGAAAGGACGAATGGCAGTCGGCCGATTCTGGTATAACATTTCCCACCTGGGACTGAAAACGCAGTCCCAAGTGGGATGGCCTGGCAGGGATCGCAATTTTGATGCATACTGTAGGGACAACTGCTGACGGCGAATAGATAAAGATGGTTCATCGGTCTCAACGTAGAGACTCTGGACCGGTGAAGTGCGGAAGGCACTGAAATTGATAATGAAAAAAGTTTTGAATTAGAGGTTTTAAAGGAAAATAATGTTAATGAAGAACTATTAGCTAATGAGAAAAGCATCCCAGAAATTGTTTTGAGTGCAAATAATTCTGATGAATTTAACAAGCCTTCAACTGTTGAAGCATCATTTAGAAGCAAGCAGCAATAAACAGTCCTTGTGGTCTTATGAAAAGCACAATCTCCAATGAATCCATGGAATTAGTAGGCATGGATTTAATGGGTCCATATCCAAAAATGCAAGTGGGATCCCAATACATTCTGGTGTCAGTATATTATTTTTCAAAGTGGGTTGAAATATTTCCCATTAGAAATGCAATGGCAACAATTGTAGCAAAGAAGTTTATGATTGAATTTATATGCAGGTACGGGGTACTCAAGAGTATAGTTTCGGACAATGGGCCCCAATTCATTTCAAATGTGCTTGCTGAAGTATGTGAAACATTTCAAATAAAACACATATATATACAATTCCATATCATCCACAGTCAAATTTAACTGAAAGAATTAATTGAAATATTGGTAGAATGATATCTGCATATATTGAAAATAGACATAGTACCTGGGATAAATACTTCAACAGTTTTCCTTTGCCCTATGCACTTCATTACATGAAACCGCTAAATTCATGTCTTCAAGGATATTATAGGAAGAGAGCTGACATTACCCTGGGACAGACTCATTGGTCAACCGGCATCTCCCCAATCCATTGAATTTAGAATGGAACAGCATATTCAAGACATTTCAAAGGACCAAGATAATTTCCTATGAGCACAACAAAAGATGATGACATATGGAATTTAAAAGAGGTGATAAGGTCTTGATTAAAATGCACCATAAAAGTGATAAAGAAAGAGGGTTCATAAAGAAATTTGCACTATTATATGCTGGACCATATATTGTAAAGAAAAAACTTTCACATTTGTTATATGAACTAGCCAATATAATCACTAATGCCTCAATAGGATACTTTAATATTGTAAATATTTAACAATATAAAAGTTCCATAGAATTTTCCAGATCAGAAGCTTCAAATGATCTAGATGCTCCACAACAAAACCAGGAAAATGATGTCTCTGATGATGATGAACACCAAGCAGACGAGAGAAGATTGGATTATAACCTATTGCAGACAACAGGAAAAAGATAATAAAACCAGATTCAACTGTTCCATTGACATCAAGAGCGTAACCAGATGTCAACGAAATGACCACAGCCTGCAGAGTGACAACTGGCAACAAAGAGTAGTCAACAAAAAATAGATGACATCACCAACGAGATCTTCAGAGGCGCCTACAACTAGCTTATCGATCGATGTGGGAAGGATGTCACTGGGGAATCGACTGGATGATGATTTATTGTAATGGAGTGCCAACAATGAAAATTTAAGTATATTATTATTCTTCCAATGTGGCACTAATGATTTATAATGTTTTATTTCTTTTCTCTGGAATATATGAAGATGAAGATGAGAAGCAATATTTATTGTGATTTATAACTTAGAGATTTTGAAATGTTTAATTTCTTGTTGATACTTTGGAGTTTCGATATTTATTTTTTGAAAAGTGAATTTACTATTCAAGTTTTATAGTTTGAGTTTACAATGTGATGTGAGTAGAATTTTTTTATGTATTCTTGTTCATATGAAGTTTTAGTTGTTATATTGTATTAATGTGATTTAAAGAGCATTTATGTATTTTTGCAGATTTTTTTCGTTTCAGTTGACTGAAAGCTGAACTGAATGTTGGAAGTTAACATTAAATTAGAATTTAGGACCTATAAAATGTTTATGGATGTGAATGATGAGAATGAAAGAGAATTTAGTAGACAGTGATTGAATATTTTTCATTTTGAGGTTATTTTTGTATTTTGAAATGAATTTTTTGAATGCAAAGTGTATTTTCATGTAAAAAGGGATGGAATTGTATTAGATGAAATGTTAGCGTCATATATCATCCTTACTCTTAGATACGATGTAAGTGTATATGTGTTTAAATCTGTTCAGTCATCAGTGATATTGATGCATCAATGATGTGTAACTATCGAGATGGCATTGGCAGCATTTGTTTGCATATATATGAGCTGACCATTATGTCTTGAAGTTTTGTACCTAAGATGGTCACCAGGAAAACTCCCATGGGAGGTGGATGTAAAGCTTGATGAGGGGAGGTAACTAATGCATTTTTTTATTTTGGCTAACTCGCAATTATTGGGTTTAGATGAAGTTACATCCTGCTTGTTTGATTACATTCCTGCTCGTTTGTAAAATTTGTAATTTATTAGATTCGCGTGTTTGATGTAGTTAGGAGGATTTAATGGTTTTCCAATACCCATTTTTTTAATGTATGATAAGCATGGAAGATTAGCTTTCACATATTTTGGTTGTTGTTAGGGGAATAAGTGGAAGCTATGTACCCCCCACTTGTACATCTGTAATTATATTCTGTGAAAGATCAGAATTTGATGTAATTAAAATTTTTTCTTTAAACTTTTTAGAAGTTAAGCAGGATAGGAGTAATATTAACCAGTTTTCTGTACAGGTTATTGTATGAAACTTTTGAAGTTTGTATCAGAATATGATACTAGGTAGACCATTAACATTAGAATGCAGTTAACTGCCACAGCCATTGGTATGTATATACACTAGATAGCTTTACACTTTTGTTAGGAGGAATGGGAGGAGGTACCTTTGGTTGTGATGGAAAATAGTGTCAAACTGAGAGTAGCCTTGTTTTATCAAAATTTGTGTAAGCATACTTTTACTTTATTTTATGCTCAACAATGTGTAAATGAAGTGAGATTTGAAGTGAGATTGTGTATGTTATTTAACGTGATTGTCAAAGATAGTAATTTTTGAGCTCATTAGTTGTATGTAATATTTATAGATTTAACGGCAGCTTAAGCCAAAAATATTTTTGTTGAGCAAGAAGCTCAACTTTTTTGTGTATTAGTCAAAGGTACTGAAGTTTCAGCGCAGTTATTGCTGATAGTTAAGATATTTATTGCATGTAAAGATTAGAAGTGTCCAGACACACACACAGGCACGATAGATAAATTTTTTGATAAGCAAATTTATATTTTTTCAAGCTTAGTTGTAGCTTTAGTATTGAATTGTTGTATAGCAGTACCTTTGAGCACTGCTCAAGATTAAAAAAGTTTCAAAATTTCCAAAATTCAAAATTTTCTAATAATATGGATTAATTTTTCAAAAATTAATCCATATTACTAGCAGACCGCTAAACATGTCTGCTAGTAATATGGCCGATTCTGCCATAATGACTCCCGACTTAGAAAGAGTTAAGGATAGGTTGCAGGATGTAACGAAGGAAGCAGAAGTGCTAATGAATCTACTTAATGAGCCTCTGGAGAAAAGAGGAACGACAACAACCCCTAAATTTGCTGACAATGCTACGTCAGTTCACCAACATAGAAACTTTGAACGTAAGGTTCCATTTTCTGTTCCATCAGAAACAAGTGATAGAACAGAGTATTATCAACCACCACAACGAGTTACCAATCCATCTAGTAACTACAGTCCATATGTTAATTGGCCTTTACCTGAGATAAGGTTTGACGGTTCGAAACGCCCGTCATCGTGGATATTTGTCAAGTCCATGGAAGAGCATTTCCGTTTACATGAAGTGCCCGGCAACCAAAAGGTGGTTTTAGCAGTATCTTGTCTAATTGGATGTGCTAAGCAATGGTGGAATAACGTAGGATGTCGTCATGGAATTGAATATTGGGAAGATTTTAAAAGCGAAATCATGGACATATATCCAGCTTATAATGATTTTGCAGAACTAACAACAGAGTTGTTTTCACAAAGACAAAGGGAAGGAGATGATATGGAAAAATTTATCTGGGGTATAGTAGAGTTATACCAGCTGTACGATGCTGATGTCGCCGAAATTGATATTATATATTGCATATTGTTCCAATTGCTTTTGCCCATTAGAGAATACTTAGAAGTACGAAATGTAAACTCAATTTCAGTTTTAGTCAAATTGGCTCGGCAATATACTGCAAGAAGAGAATCTGCAGCAACTGCATTAAACTAACAATGGATGCAATCCCCGCCAAAGCAGGGATTTCAGGTTGAGTCTCGCAAAATGATTCCTTCACGATCAGAAGTTACACGGTCCTGACAATTTGCGCCGAATGCACCTAGAATGATGCAGAATGAACGAAGCAGAGAATTTGTTCCATGCCAAGCTTCGAACAATGACACTAGACCTAAAACATTTTTTAAGAACAATTGAGAAACTTTCAGATGTGATTTTTGTGGCCGACTAGAACACACAGAGCAATATTGTTAATCGAAGGAATGACAATTCAGGAAACTTGAATTAGGATCTTTGAAGCGAGAGGCCAAAGTTCCTCATGAAAAGCCCTCTCATGAGTTATGTCTTGCCACTATGGCTTTATCTTTGGTTAAGGCTTGTCACGAAGAAACTAAACTAATAGATCGTAACAATACAGAAGCCGATCTTCCGTTTTCAAAGGAACAAGTTTTAGATGATAATTATGACAATTGTCAATTGACAGTGCAGATGCGGTCCCATGGACTTTCTGAATTACCTTGTAGTCCAAAGCAGAATATTCAAGAAGCACCTACAAAATGCCCCATTAGTGCAATTAATGCAATTTTAGATAACAAAGTTTGTGAAGTAGAACAACCTTATGAGAAAGCCGTTTTAGTTGATGAAAAGGTTTCTGAAGTAGAAGTTTTAATGGAAATTAATAATGATGAAAATATTTTTGAGTCTGATTTAAGGGAAGACAACACTAATGAAGTAGAAAGTAACCAAGAAATTGTGCCGACTGCAAATAAATCTGACGAGTCTAGCAAAGTTGGAAGTCCTCAACTGTTGAAGCATCATTTGGAGGCAGACACCAATAAATCTAGAAAGTACAAGGCCAGATTCTTCAAAAATCCGCATGTAGTGACGAGAAGCCGATGAAACAACCAGATCCTGCAGAGTGACAACCAGCAGTGAAGCAGTCAACATAGCCGAGATGACATCACAAGCGAGATCTTCAGCAACGCTTTTACTTGCAAGCCAACGACGAAGGAAAGATGTCAATGGAACCCGACTGGATGATTTATCGCAACGGAGTGCCAACAATGAAAATTTAAGTATATTATTAATCTTTCACTTGGCACTTAATGATTTATAAATGTTCTCTTTTCTCTGGAATAGATGAAGACGAACACGTCGCTTTATTGTGATTTATATTGTTAGCAATGTTTAATTTCTTGCTGAAACCTTGGAGTTTCAATATTTATTTTCGAAAAATGAGTTTACTATAGTTTGAGTTTTAAACTATGTGAATAGAATTTTTTTGTATTCTTGTTCATCAAAGTCATAGTTGTTACATTGTATTAACGTGATTTAAAGTGTATTTCTGTAGATTTTTTTTTCATTTCAGCTGACTGATAGCTGAAAATTGTAAGTCGACATTAGGAAGTTTAGAAATTGTAAAATGTTTATGGATATGAATGAGGAGAATAAACGAGAATTAGTGATTTAATAGTTTTTCATTTTTAAGAAATATTTTGTATTGTAAAATAACGTGCATTCCAAAGTGAATTTATGTATGCAGAAATGAGATTCATGTAAAAAGTGATTGGTTGAAATGTTATCGTCATATATTATAAATTATTTAAACATTTTTTTTCTTTATTCTTAGATACGATGTATGTATGTGTGTTTAAATCTGTTCAGTGTCATCAGTGATATTTATGTGTCAATGATGCGTAATTTTTGGGATGACATTGGCAGCATTTATTTGTATATATATGAGCTGACCATGATGATGACAGCAGATTTTTTTTTTTTTTGGTACCTATTCGGAGCTGTCCCCAATGGCCAAGTCTGGTGACCAAGTTGTTACCAGCATAACTCCTTTGGGAGGGGAGGTAATTAATGAACTATTTTATTTCAGCTAGCTTGTGATTGCTGTGTATAGGTGAAGAATTAGCGGATGATTACATTCCCGCTTGTTTGTAAAAATTTGAATTTTCTTAGCTTTGCGTGTTTGATGTAATTAGGAGGATATAACGGTGTTCAAATACCCATTTTTTTTTATGTAAATTAGGCACAGAAGACTTTAGATTTCACATATTTTTGATTGAGGTTAGGGGATAAGCAGAAGTTATCACCCCGCTTGCAATGTATGTAATTGAATATTTTTTTTCTTTTCTTTAATCTTTCTAGAAGTTAAGAAGGATAGGAGTGAATTAACCTTTTTTATTGTGCAGTTGAAGTTATGCCAATTTCGAGTTTGTATCAGAATGTGATATTAGGTAGGCTGATAACGCTAGTATACAGTTAACTGCCACAGCCATTGGTATATATTTACACTAGGGATAGCTGCTACACACTTTTGTTAGGAGATTTGGGAGAAGGTACCTTTGGTTGTGTTGGAAAATTGTGTCAAAGTGAGAATAGATCGTCTTATCAAAATTTGCGTAAGCATACTTTTACTTATTATGTTCAACAATGTGTAAATGACGTGAGATGTGTCCTTTTATTCAAAATTTGCTCATCAAAATCTGTTAGGTCAAATATTTGACTCCCTTTGGAAGGGGGAGTTGTGATTCCCCCTCATTCACTTTACCTTAACCAGTTTTGCTTAATTTACATTATATTTATCATTTTGGGGATTTTTATTTCATTTTTGGCATCACAGCGCTCGTTTTCAAGAGCATAGGAGTTGCACATGCGCAACTCTGAACTTTCGATTGTCACCCGCTAAAGCACGAGTGTACAAGGACATGCCCCCTCTTGCGTCATAGCTTGCGCACTCGTCATTTTATGCAAATGTCTTTACCGGTGCAACAGCCACGTGTTGCCGAGCCTGTATGCTTGTTATAACCGTGACATGTTAGTCAGAAGTAGTAGTTGTGAGTTGGAAGTAAGTTAGTAGTTGTCAGTAGTAAGAGTCAGAGTTGTAAAGAGTTGGTGTTAGTCACAGAGAGTTGTCAGTTTGTAGTGAGATAGAAATGATGTAGTATCTTCTTCATTGAAGTTGGTGAGTGTTTAAAATAATTTTGGAAATAAACTTGTTTGTTATAGAAACTTTTTTGAATCTTTGCTATTTTTTTCTCTTGAGCAACGTTAGTGTTTTGATTGTAAGTTAAATTAGAATTTTGACCATCATTTAATTTTTGAATTCTTACTCGCAAAGTAACGCTCAATGGTATTCGAACCCTAATTGAACTTTATTTGGCAATTTGTTAATTATTGCCTGGTGCCTGACTTGAGCTATCTGGAGCTTGAATAAATATTGGATCAAAGGGTTCAAAACTTTAAAAATATTTAAATCTTTGGAGCGTTACAACATGTTATAACTAAGTGATGTTAGGTCACCGAGTCAGAATTGGAATTGTTAGTAGTATTGTTAGGAGGAGCTGAAGGATGTTGAAGTAGTATGTGGAGTATGTTGAATCAGTATGTGTAGATAGAAGGAATTGTTAGCAGAGATTTAGATAGATGTCAGTTGTTAGTACTCCAACTTTTATATTCATCAACTAAATTGGTGAGTCTTTGAATTTTTTGGAAATAAACATTGTTTGTTTTAGAAACTTGAATTTTTGCTATTTTTATCTTGAGCAACATTAATTGATTTTTGATTATATTTAAATTTTAATTAAACTTGACATTCCTTTTTGAATTCTTATTCGATAAGTAACGCTAGATATACAAAATGAACCTTATTTGAACTTTATTTGGCAAGTGAATATTGCCTGGCGCCTGACAAGTTATCCAGAATTTTGAATAAATTTGGATCAGACCAAAAGCCCAATTTGAAAAGTTAATAATCTTCGGAGTGTTACATGTGCCTAAAGACTTCAGGGAAAGAGGGAGACCTAAGATGCAAAAGGCAGACAATTTCAAATAGGACCTTGATGGAATTGGCCTACAGTGGCCAAATGCAGCTCAGGACAGACATGGCTGGAGAGGAAAATTACAGTCTTGTAATGTGTGTATATAGATACTGCAACTATTATTATCTAAAAAAGAAATTAATACTCTATATCAAAATGCTGGATATCCTAATCATATAAACAATATAAAATGAAAACTGAAAAATAACAATGATGTTTCCAAAAATATAAATATAAAGAGAAGCAAGCAAGATATACACAATCTAATATCATCCTAAAATAATCTGTTAAATAATATAATGTGGAAATACCATATATATATATACCTTTAGCCTTATATATTATGACATATATATATATACATACAGAGTCATATCTGAATAATATGACCACCTACCATACATATACTATGGTAGATGGTCATATTATTCTGATATGACTGTGTATGTTCCAAGAACACATTCAATTTAATTACAAAGGACAGAGATTTAGACTCAATAAATGGTGAAATTTACCTTATATCAATAAATTATAGAAATACTAACAATACTTTTTCAAGCTATATTTGTATGACAGATATCTTTGCAAAAAAAAATAAAAGAAGATCAAAATGACATCAAACTATGTAAACCTTCTACTGCACTTGTTGGTGAAGTAATGGTCAATGCTGATAAAGCTTTCATCATTCCTTCACTGAATACAATATTCAAAGTAAAATACATTGAAAACTTAATATATCCTAGTAGCAAATATTATTGCAACACTGACATCCCTAATATTCATGCAACATGGAGAATTTTATTCTCCATGTTAGATCCATAAATTGATACAAATATATAATGCAATTTGTACAATATAATAATTTATTGAAAAATCAAAATGATAATTAAGTCAATTATGTAAGTTAAATTACTACCTATTCAATCATGTTGGGATCATTTTAATGACAAAATGAGGATTAGAAACATGCATCTGCATGTTTCTAATCCTCATTTTTGGGGTTTTTATATTTTATATGTCCCATTTATTGTGTGATACTTTAAATCTAGCACACATTATATTGTTCTTGTGCAATTTAAATTGAAT
This sequence comes from Ryuthela nishihirai, assembly GCA_038380435.1. Classification (NCBI taxonomy): domain Eukaryota; kingdom Metazoa; phylum Arthropoda; class Arachnida; order Araneae; family Heptathelidae; genus Ryuthela; species Ryuthela nishihirai. Next base: position 80,930,199 of record JAWZYU010000003.1, on the reverse strand, counting down.
ACTTCTTGTATAAAATTAGCATCACCTTCAATCTGATGATGGACATATACGTATATCTCAAATCATAATACTTGACCAACTGATGTTAAAATGTGCAGTAAGTTGCTGTGGTTTGTTTGTGCCATCAATTTGTCTGTTCAAGAAATAATGTATTCTTCTGTAAACTTTATGGTATCATGAAATAAATTCATCATATTTTTGTTCTGAAGAATATTATAATTTTCCTGATATAGTTATCTCGAAGTCATCATTATTATATGAACATTTGAAACTATTTATATGCTACTATCAGTGAAAAAAAGTGTGCATATATATATTTAATATTGGACATAGTTAATTTATGCAATAAAAGTTTTACAGAATTCATTTTTCAGTAATCACTCAGAAATGAAGGGAAATTGGACACATGTTCTCGACATTTCTAACTCTAAATGATCCCCTCTACAGTCTCCCAAAGTTTGTTCTGTGAGTTGTAGTTTATCCTGAATAAATATATATTTTTATAACAAATTCAGGATTCCAGTTTATTTCCTTATGTGGCCATAATCACTTACCTTTCTTGCATTCCGCTGATTAACATCTATGATAAACAGAAGAGACTCCAACAAATTTTCCATGACCAGCTCTTTTAAGCTAAAGAAATAATCATAATCAATAACATGTTTTCAAACATTTCAATTAAACATAAAAGCTACAAAAACAATAATAATCATTCAAACTCAGCTTTGAAACTAAATTATCAATACTGGCTTATATTTGATACCAGTTTTCATTAACCTTTTTACAGGATTGTTTCTACAGCCACTTTTAGCCACATTAAATAGCTTTATTTGGCAAGATCTTCAGGAAGACTTAAATGAGTATCTTGATTCTCTTCTACCAGTTTATCAAGAGAGGTATAAAATAAAAAGTTAAAATAATGTAAAAATAAGCAAACATTTATAAGGTTAATGGGGGAAAACTAAAAGAACATAAATTGCTTAAACATGGCTAACTCTTCCAGTGTCCACGTCGTCTGTATCCATTCAGAGAATCTGAATTGAGAGGCCAAGGACGCATATGTATACGTTTATAACACAACAAAAAAAATATTGATTTTTAAAAAATAAAAATTGCTGTTGTAACTTTTTTTATATATATAACTTACAAAAATATGTAATTCAGGCTTCAAACATAATACTGTTTTTTTAATTTGATGCATATTTTATTAAACTACAATATAAATAATTTTATAAAGCCATCTGACTGCCATTTCCTAGAAGCACTAAACGGTATTGCCGATTTGTTTGTTAACATTCCTATTTGCTGAAGTAACCTTCTGATTTAAGCTCACAAGTTTGATTTGAACTATTATCAACAAAATTTTCCTTAAATTTTTGAAAATCTCCTAAAAAATAACAAAAGAAATGATGTTTTTAAAAACGATAGATTTTGGAAGTAATTACAAACTACGTACCGCATTTTTTTCCCTCCCGTTTCACATTCTTTTCTGTCAAACTTATTTCAGTATTCCCAAGTTATTTTTATCATTTTTCCCAGTATCCTTCAAATTGAAACTGAAAGTAAACACTTCCTTCTTAGAAATTCTGGTTGCTTTAGTGCAGCATATTGGATATTCTTTGCAAAGTTAGTATTTTTTTTTTATATTTAAACCTTAGTTAGTTTTCATTTCAGTAGATTTATTTTCAGAAATTAGCAATCTTTTGGTCGATCAATAAGTATTGATTTTTCATAATTATGTTATATTGTATGGCTAGCCTACAACTTGTTGCTGTGGATATCCTAACATCGCATTAGGCTTTATGTTAATTTTTTACTTTATTATTTATTACTTTTCCAATAAAACTTTGATATAGTATCATTTTCTGAAAATAAATGAGGTCTTGGATATGAAAGCAAATTCATTTCTGTATATTTACTTCTGTTAGTTAGCGATCTTCAATTGGCTGATTTATCGATTTTTCTGAGTTATGCTAGATTGGAGGCCAGCTTAAAAGTTGTTGTGGATATTTTAACATCCCATTAGGTTATATGTAATTTTTCTTTTACTAGTTCTTATTTTTTTAATAAAAAAAAAAAAACTTTGAGCTTGTACTGTTTTCTGACAATGAATATCTTGGATACGGAAGCAAAATAGACTTCCTTGCAACAGAAATTGGCCATTATTTGAGAGGGCAATTTTGGGAAGGACTGGTCCTTGGTGCACAAACCTTTCTGCACTTAGCCAAGATTGCCAAACTTCAACACCCAAAGAAAAAATTTATAATGTTTAGTAAAAAAAAAAAGCCGCCAAGGAAGTTTTTTTTTTTATTTCATAACCAGTTCAGAAAATCCCATGAATGTGAGAAGGCCAAGTCACGTTGAATAACACTGGCCATGTTTAAAATATACGATACTGAAAAGAATCGTTAAAAGAAATGAAAATCATATTTCAGGTTGAATATTATATTATTCAGGAAGAAATTTCCTTTCAATAAATATATAATTTAACTATTTTTATTCAGTAGGTTTTCCAAAATGAAGCCTTAATTGTATAGTGCGATCTTTTCTTTTTTTACCATATTACATTGAAAAAGGCTTATTAAAATCAATATGCTTGCAATTTGTCTATATTATTTATTTTCACGAAATTCGTAATTAAATTCTGTTTAATTTGGTATATAACATGACCTATTTCCATTGATTGGTTATTTTTTTAAAAAAATTCTACTTGTTATATGACTTGTTTATCTGACTCGGCACAGTTGGCTAAAATCTTGGAATTTTCTCAAAGTATGGTACCGAGAAAAAAATTACAAAACGAGAAAATTATTTACTTAAAACCAAAAAAGTAATTTTTTTGTTATTCAGAAACATATAGTCATTCTATTCATGTGCATTGTAATCATTTCTGTTTATAAGTTTTTCTTAAATAAATTTTTGTTGCCAGATGCATTTTTTTTACTACGTGACTCTAAAAAATTCTATTAAAATAAAACATATTTTAATGTATTCCTGTTGCATATTTTTATGCAACAGGAAACGATAACAACATTGGACCAGATGACCTTCTTCCAATCATTCAAGGTCCAGTTTTGATGCTTGAATGCTCATTGTAGCCACTTTCAATGATGAACCAAGATTTAGTATGGGCATTCAGAGTAGCCTGCATCTACACAGCCCATTTCAGCAGGGTTCGGTGTACTGTGTGTTGTGGCACATTACTCCTGTCACCAGCATTCAAATTACATGTGAGTTACACCACAGTATCCCTTCTGTTGGCTCATACCACATGGGATAACCGTTGTTCACCTATAGCATCGATGAGCCATGGTTGGCCCACACCTTATTGGCAGTCTGTGGTTTTTCCCTCCTTGGACCACTTTTTGAAGGTACTAACCATGGCTGCTGACATGAGCATTCCACAAGCCTTACCATCTCAGAAATACTCTGACCTAGTCATCTGGCCATTGCAATTTGGCCTTTGTCCAACTCACTTAAGTCCACTGCCTTTCCCATCTGAAGAACAAGAATAACACTCATTAACAGAGTTCAGTATCAGGTGTTATTTATACTATTGCATGACCTTCACATGCACCACTGTTTATCTGCAGTTGCTCTGATTTGCTTAAAGATGCGCTGGTCATAATGTTTTAGCTCTTTGGTGTATATATACACAGTCGTATCAAAATAATATGACCACCTACCATACACATATTATGGTAAGTGGTCATATTGTGTCATGACTGTGTATATAAAGATAATGAATAGAGCAATCAGAAAATACAGCAACATTAATTTCTTAAAAAAAATTTTACTGCATTTGAAATGCAAAAAATAGAGTAAAACCTTGCAATTTTCTTTAAAAAATTATATAAAATTTTACTTACCTGTCTTTTTTTTTTGCAATTTTCATCATTTTCTTAACCAAAATTAAATGTTCTTTAATTCGGTATATAACATGATCTATTTCTGTTGATTAGTTTGTTTTTATTTTAAATTGTAAAGTTGGAGTGTTTATTTGACTGGTCACAGCTGGTGAAAAGCCTGCACTTTTCTTGAAGTACAGTACCATGAAAAAAATATTTTTCTCTTATTCATAAACAAATAGCCTTTCTATTGATATGCATTATAATAATTTTTATTTCTTTTTAAATAAATTTTATTTGCATTTCCAGATGCATTTTTTTACTACATGCCTCAATAAAAACCCTATTAAAATGAAACTAATCATTTTTGTTAAAATATTTTATTTTCAGGAAATCCAGAATTAAATGCTGATTAATTCGGCCTACAATATGCCGTAATTCCTTTTAGTAGTTATTTGGAAAAACAGTTCTAAAATTCACCTTTTTTGCTTCACACAGTTGAAAAAAAAAAGCCTGGCCACTGGGTACATTTCAGTTTTTCAGACCTGGCAAGAGTTAATTTAAATATGCACAGTCAAGTGAATACATACTAGAAGAATACAAATTAGAAGAATAACATATTGCCTCTGGTGCTCATTTTAGGGCACCAGAGGCAATATGTTATTCTTCTAATTTGGATTTCTGGGATGCTCATTTTAAAAGAAATAAAGTTTGTCATTTTCTGAATTTTGCACTCTTTAACAGTAGTAATCCATACTAACAGATGATAAGAAAATGTAAATATATATATTATTAGTCCTATGTGAGACAAAAAGAATTTCTCATTTATCCCTTAAAATGCAAACGTAACATTTTCTCATCCCCTCAATGAATATAAAATAATTTATTTCTAATTAATTTTAATTTAATTAAAAAACCCTGAAGCAGCTGCTTGTCACAGAGGTCTGAACTTCTCAGGCTAAGTCACTTGACTTCTGTCTTCCTCAGGCTAACTTATGTCTTCTGTCTTCTTCAGGCTTTGAAGTCACTTGAAGGGGGAGTGATTAATCCTGGCTGACCTCTGAATGCCACTTTGTATTGTTACTATGAATGCATTTTCTTTTTTGGGAAGAGGATTGGATTGCTTGAGGAATGACTCATTCCGCATAGCTTAGATTTCTAACAAAGAAGTTGTCTTTGTTATGGTCACAGAGTGATCTTATTTATTCAGATCATGCAGCATTTCATTCAGCTAACATATCTGTATATACAGGGGTTTATCAAAATAATGGAAAGATGTATTGTTTGTGGAGATCACCAATGATCATGCCTTTTTGGAGGTCACTGAGATCCGACATTGTCGACAATTACACCATAATAGCTGTTTCACCTGTGCCTGTGGCACTGCTATGTGACAGCCGATATCATATTTCTCCCCTTTATATACCTTATGTCGTGGGTGCTGTAGTCCCTGTGATATGCATTGTGTGTACTCCAGTAGCCGTCAGTGTTCCCATTATTTTGATAAACCCCTGTAAGTAGCAACAGAAGAATACAATAAGAAAAAATGTTGTATAAAGGTAAATATCTAAGTCTCCCTATTTTTTAATTATTTTTGAAATTTAATTTTTGTGGATAAAGTTTCTACTTGTTTATTTGTTTAGTTTTAGGGTCAGAAAATTTAAATTCAAATAAAAGTGCATTTTCTGACCTTTCATTATAAAATAGTTAAATTTAAAAACTGAAAATTTCTCTCTCATTGATCCATTTTGCTTACTGTAATTCTTGACTTGTTTCTGCTCTGCTCTATAATTAAAGTATTATGACTTTTTTTTTTACTGAAAACAAAAAAATATAGAAAAAATGCACTTTTCCATTCCAAACTTTATTAAGAGGTAATTATATAAAAAAAAAATATAAAAAATAATGCACTTAGCATCTTATTATTTATTTGCTATGTAATAAAATAGAAAGTAATATAGATTGATTTTAATGTTTAAAATAAACCCTGAAGTAGGCTAAACACAAAAGCAAAAATATCCTCACATGAAATCCAGCAGTGTGTAGAAAATTAATTTTTTTAAGTTAATTTTAATAGTTAATTTTTTATAATTCAAGGATTGAATTATAAAATTATGGATTTGAAATTATAATTAATTATTGGATTTGAAAATATATTTCTTCATTTAACTATGAAAAAAAAGGCCCTCTATCAAAATTGGGTTTGGAAATTAGTTTTTATTTCATTTTCAAAAAAAAAAGAAGGAGATAATAGTAATTTGTTAACAGGGAAAAATAAAATTTTATCTTTATGTTGGATAGGTATTGATGCAATATGATTTGCACTATCTGAATAACCTGAAAGCTATTATTATGCTCATTAAAGGTGGAAAATTTTTAAATTACAAAAACTTCATATGGATATTACAAACAATGTTATGCTTGAAATCTTAAATTTCGGTGGTGGAATGTGAAGGCCATGAGTTTTCATTGGCAACAATGAGTTGACCCCTTACATGGGGAGGGGGGTTGAATAGGAAAATACAACTTTTTTATTTTTGAGAGTTTGGGTTGTTTTACCTCTGAGTGATTTTTTTTTTTAGAAAAAAATTCATTATTTTTAGAGATAAATTAAAAAAATTGTTTAGGTGATATTATTATGATTTGAACTTTCAGCTTCTACCAAAAAATATAAAAGGCACTCTAACAAAATTCTGATGGCATAAAAATTGAAATTCCCAAAACTTAAAAAAGAACATTAAAAATTATGTATTTATGCTAGAAATTTTAAGTTTTGGTGGTGGAATGTGTAGGCTCTTAAATTTTCATTGGCAACAATGAGTTTGTTTTGCACTCCTCTTAAACCGAGAGGGGTGCAAAAATGCAATTTTTGTGTTTTAAGAGATAATTGCTTGCTTCTAGAGAAAAATAAAAAATTCTTTTTTTGGGTTGGATAGGTGTCGATGAACTCTTACAATCTGCAGTTTCCAAATAACATAAAGGCTATAATTACCTCCTCTATCACTGAAAAAATCGAAAATTCCAATATTTTAAGCAATATTACAAATGATATATTTATGCTAGAAATTTGAAATTTTGGTGGTGTAATGTGAAGGTCACAAAATTTCATTGGAAGCAATGAGTTAACCACTTATGCTAAGGGTGAGTGAGAAATGCGAATGTTTTGTTTAAAGAGATAACTGAAATATCCTTTTTTTAGTTAACTGATACTAATGAATATTGTAATTTGCATTTTTAAAATACTTAGTAGTTTTAATATATATTGTTAGAGTTCACCAAATATGGAAATGGTGAATCAGTGTAGGATTCTTCATTCTTCCTTTCTCCCTGTGTGTGAGAGCTTTTACCTGATACGTTCGCTAATAATGTATGATGTCAGAATAACATTACTCAGTTGCTTCAATATGTGAACTCTATTAATCGGTATATTATATATACACACACCAATCAGCCAATACATTAAAACCACCTCTGCATTATGCAAAGAAGACAGCATGCAACCAATGAGTGTCATGTGCCAAGGTTGCAAATGATATATATATAATACCTGGGTCGGATCTCTTGCAGGCAGTGTAACGCTTCAAACAAATGTTATAATAATTGAAGTTTTATGCTCCGGATAGCTTAGACGGGCGCCAGGCAATAATTAACAAATTGCCAAAAGTAGAATAAGTTGATAATAAGTTGATTTAGGGTTCAAATACCAGCGAGCGTTAATGAGTAAGAATCAAAATGATTGTCAAGTAAATTTAAATATAATTCAAAAATCCTTAATTCGCGTTGCTCAAGAGAAAAAACTGTACAGACTCAAAAGGTTTTAAATATAACAAAACAGATTTATTTCCAAAATAATTCAACTCACCAAGACATCAATGAAGATACAACTCCTGTGCTACACGCACTGTGCTTGGTGCTACGCACCTTGTGCTCGTGCACTCACTTGTGCTATGCTTGTGCTACGCACCTTGTGCTCGTGCACTCACTTGTGCTATGCTTGTGCTACGCACCTTGTGCTCGTGCACTCACTTGTGCTACTCCTTGTGCTTGTGCTTATGCTAGTGCTTCTGTGACTCGCAGGTCACCGGTTTTTGACATGAGCCGGCGCATGCCGGGAAAGACATTTACATACTATGACGAATGACGCAAGCTATGACGCAAGAGGGGGCGTGTCCTTTGCACGCGCTTTAACGGTACAGTCGGAAGATCGGAGTTGCGTGCATGCGCAACTACTAGAATCTTGGATGTGAGTGCTGTGATGCCAAAAAGGAAATAAAAATCCCCAAAATGATAAATATAACGTAAATTAAACAAAACTGGTTAAGGTAAAGCAAAAGTGAACGGTGGGGCATCACAGCAGTATTTCGTTTCGTCTCAACATGGGAAAAGCAAAGGATTTATCTGATTTTTCATTCAGGCCAGATCGTTATGGCAAGACACCTTGGTAAGAGCATCTCCAATACATGATGCTGGTAGGTTTGTCATGCTATGCAGTAGTTAGTGCCTACCAAAGATGGTTCAAAACAGATGACACTTTGAGCACTTGAGCAACAAGGTATGGGCCTGCCATGCCTCATTGATGCCAGAGGGCAGCACAGGCTATCTTGTCTTGTCCACATGAACAGCAGGCTACTGTGGCTGACATTACCCATAATTTCAATTGTGGTAAAGGGCCCAGTGTGTCCAAACACCCAGTTCATCGTAAGCTTGTGGATATGGGTCTCTGCAGCCGCAGACCTATTTGTGTGCTTATGCTCACAGCCATTCACCATCATCAACGCTTGCAGTGGGCACTTAATCATCGACATTGGACCATAGAAGACTGGAAGAGGGTCACATGGTTAGACGAATCGTGTTTTCTATTACACCACGTTGATGGATGAGCTCGTGTGCGATGTTTACCCACGGAAGCTTTCTCACCTAGATGCACTGTGGGATGGATCCAGGTGGCTGGAGGGAGTGTGATGGTCTAGGCAATATTTTCTTGCGGAACACTTGGACCAATTATCCCTGTAGAGCAAACCCCTACAACTGTCACCTACCTGAATATCATGGCTGACCAAGTACAACCCTTTATGGTGACTGTATTCCCTGGCGGAGATGGCATCTAGAACATGATGAGGAATTCCATTCATTGCCATGGCCCCCAAATTCGCTGGACATGAATCCCATTGAGCATGTGGTTTGAGTTGGAGAAACGGGTATGAGCAGCATCACTCCAACGACATAATTTACAGGAATGGTGGGATCTTCTGTTGCAGTCATAGTAACAAATAATAAGCGACACCTACCAACATCTCATTGAATCTATGCCTCATCAGGTGAGAGCTCTTTTGGCAGCGAGAGGAGGACCTACATCATAGGTAGGTGGTTTTAATGTTTTGGCTGATCGGGGCATATACACCTTTTATTTACAGTTGAAACAATACAGTGCACAGGCAAATATATTTACAAGTTACAACGACTGCCGCCTGGCAAGTCACTCAAACAAGACAGTAGGATTACCATTCCTACTGACAAGGCTCTAAACAAGCCTTCTTGTGTTCCCAAGACAGACACAAAGGAAAATGCAAACAATGAGACATCTTCATGATGTTTTCAAATTTTCCTTCCTTTGTTGGAAATTGGTGAGAAAAACTTTGTTGGAAAAAAGTGAGGTCACATGATATATCTCGGAGGTGTAAGGTTCACTCAATCCAATCAAGTACGCTCACATTCCAAGTTAGTGAGGTTCTTCCAACTACAAGTGCGGGACTTTATTAAAGACATATGTTGTTTATCACCTGGCCCAGAGCTGCCCTTCTTGTTGCTAGGCAAGGCTATGCGGAAAATTGGCACTCCTGCCTTGCCCTAACCGATTGAGTCCTTACAGACCCCTTTATTTAGAAATTCAAGGCAGACATGATCTGCCTCAATTTCTAACTAAATCATTCAGGGACTCAAAGTTGTCCCTACTGAAAGTCATTTCAATACAGTCCATGAAATCAATTCGTTCATTGTACATAAAATTTATGATAAAAAGCAACAGAGTTTATCTCTAAGAACACAGTCCTTAGAAGGAAGCAAAATCCAGCACCCTGGAAGCACTGTAACAGTCACTAAATGAAAGTGTCTGATGGTTTAGTTGATGACCAGAAAGTCTGAATTCATGAACACCAAATGTAAACAAGCACACAGAACTGACTTGCCCATGCACTAAAGCTCCTTCTTTCACATTGCTCAGATGCTCCATCCGGTTTAACCAAAGCAAGAGTTCAGCCTGTCCCGTCTAATCCACAAGATGTAGCCAGCCATTTGTCCCCATACCCTGATTTCTGGGACATTATGTGTAACCTGAAACTGCTTGCAGTTTTTGCACATTGCAAATAAAGCAATAAACTGAATTTGGAAAGTATGTACATTGAATTCATGAAAAAATGCACCACTATATGAAAAATAAGTCATATATAAAACTGCTTATCAAAATAAATTTTTAAATATTTTGATTCTCACAAATAGAGATTTCCTTTACTTCAATGGCATTTGGGCAGTTGTCTACCAAAGGGGAAGAGATTTATAACCTCCCCTAACCACTTGAGTGCTTAAATATTTTATATTTTCTAAGGCAGTCCCCAAAAATCAAAGACTCAAACACGACTCTCTCTGTCATTGGAATTTTCTGAATGTGTCACTGCATTTGAGTACTTTAGGTATGTGTGTCCTTTCGTTCATTAAATGGGGCCATTTTGTAAACTCTGAATGAAATTGATTCAAACAGAAAAAGGCACTTTTTCGGAAGAAAGCGACAAATGGTATTTTTACCTATCTTCCTACTGATTTTCACTCACTGATTGTGGATTTGTGAAACCAGTTGATCTACTATATACTTTGAACAAGACATACAAACTTAATGATTTCAGTGCCAAATGAATGCTTGTGATGTGGGGAATGCTATAGGTTCTAAAAATATTTACCCCCCACATGTCTTCTTCTCCCCTAAAGGAAGGGATATAGGAAAAGGATTGTTTCGCTATTCTTCGGAACCCGAGGGCCAAATATGATGGCATATGCATCAAAGGAAAGCTTGTGACATGGGGAGTGACTTATAAAAAATCACCAAAAAAAAGAGGGGGGGGGGGAAAGGAATGTGTAGATCGTTCTATTACATCTTTCGAATGCATGGGTAAAATGTAACAACTTGTATTACCAAATGAAAGCTTGTGATGTGGTTTTGGCAAATAAAAATATACCTCCCTTGTTTTCTTCCCTACACTCCCTAAAAAGAGGAAATTGTAAAGTCATTCTTTTACTGTTCCTTCGAATGAGAGGGCCTACAATTACAGTTACCAGCCAGGTATTAAATGGAAACTCAAATTAGGACCACAGTAGATTACTTCGAATTGGCTTGTGATTCAAACCATTCTTCCCCCTCCTCTCCAAAAAAGAGGGCAGAAATTTCTAGCGGGAAGAGGGGTTGATCTTACTGAGTTATATCTTATATCAAAATTTGTGATATCTTCAATGCCAAGGGCTACTTCAAACATGCTTCCCGAAAAAGGGAGGCGTGTTTGAAGCTTAATGTTTAATGCTTAATGTTTATGAGTCATATGTCAAATGGAAATTTCTGAAGGTGTTCAGTGACAAAGAAAAAATGTAAATAAATTAAAAAAGATATATATCTATATTCCTACATGCACCTTAAAAGTAAAAAATAAAGCTAAATCATTATCAATGGTTAAGCCAGTTCTTGAGTTTATATTCACTTCAAATGAGGATAGTCAAATGAAAGTTAAAAATTGAACTTTTCTTAATTTCATGTTCACATTACAATTTAAATTCTGGAAACACCTTACACTTTTTGGCATCTAATGCAGTCATATGTCTACAAAAATTGCACCTTATGCTTCAAAAAATTACAACATTACACTTTGCACCAAAAAATGTGCCTGAAAATAGATCTCAAATCTTTAATTTATGATAGCATTCATTCACTAATTGCAGAGTTATATAAGCTGGAATTTTAAGGCTAATTCTTAAGAATGGTATTGCTATTGCTAAATATTCTCGTTTCCATCACTCTAAATACTGAATGAATATTGTTAATAACCCAGATTTAAATATATATATATATTTTTATTAAATATAAATATATATATATTTTTTATAGCCGTCCCGTGGCCGAGTGGTTAGCGCGCTTGGCTACTGATCTACGGGACCTGGGTTCGAGCCCCGGGTAAGGCATGGATGTTCGTGTTGTTTTTCTGCCGAGGTCCTGCCATCCTCTCAGACCTTCTACTATGGCATATAAACTGACAGGCTCCTGTCAGACCTCTGTGGCAAGCAGCTGCTTGAGAGGGTATTTATTTATTTTGTTTATTTAATAACATTGGTTTACAAGGTTTTTATAATATGAACAATTGTAGCTGTCTTTAACTATTTCTCAGGTGCTGATTTCAGATTTGGCCATAAAAAATGGTTAGCACATCACGTTTTTATGTTAGTGGTCATTTTGACTCCTTTTAAGATCTTCCTATACCAATACCTCCAGGCAACTGGGAGGATACTAGATATTTTACTTTTTGTTGCTTGGAACACTGATTGCCAAGTGGGAGAAAACATGTAACAGTAACTTAACCTCAGACTGCCATTCTTGTTGTTTTCATTGTAGAAGGAATACATGCTGTATGTTGAAGAGAAATTTTGGCATTTAAATGGCACAAGAGCAGTGTCGCGGATGTGTTAACGTGCCATATAAGTTTTGTTATGTGTGTGGAAATTATATTTTAAAATCCCAGGATCATTCTTTGACAAAGATTGCGAAGAAAGCCTATAACTTGTAATTTGGATGTCGTGTTGGAGATCAGGACAAAACATGTGCTCCACATGTGTGCTGCATTTTGTGCTTTGTTGGCCTGAGTGAATGGTTGAAAGGTAAGATAAAATCCATGCCCTTTGCAGTTCCAATGGTTTGGTGTGAAATTTGCATGTTGCTATTTTTGTTTAACTAAAGTGTCGGGCTTTTCGAAAAAGAACAAAAGCAAAATACAATATACAATATCCACATGTACCTTCAGCCATAAAGCCAGTTCCTCATGCAGAAGATCTTATACCAACATCTCCAACCCACTGGAAGGATATGGATTCACATTCTTTAGAGGAAGACTTCGATATTGAGATCCTGATCCTATATACACCCCTAAAATGTTAGACGAGCCTCATCTGATTCAGCAAAATGAACTAAATTATCTTGGAGACCTAGGACTTTCTAAACAACAGGTTGAGGTTTTAGGTTCAAGACTTCAAGAGTGGAATCTTCTGGCCAAGGATACCAGAGTTTCTCTGTTCAGAAAGAGAAATTTGGCTTTATCTGTTTATTACAAGATGCAAGATGGTTTATGTTTCTGCACAGATATTTCAGGGCTGGTATCTATTTAAAGATTCGTCAAAATTCAGCCTAAAAGCTGTCCTTTTGCATAAAGGAAACCAAAAATCTTCCATTCCAGTGACACAGACTGTGGGAATGAAGGAAACTTATGAAAGCATGGAAAAAATACTGCAATAAAATATGGCAAGTTTAAGTGGACAATATGTGGTGACCTAAAAGTCCTATCTCTCTTTTGCTCAGGTTTCAAGAGGAGACTTCACAAAATTTTGCTGTTTTCTGTGTTTGTGTGATAGTAGGGCCAGAAAGAAACACTACAAAACAAAAGACTGACCCAAAAGAGATGTTTTTATTCCTGGAAAGAGTAATGTGAGGTATAAGCCTCTAATTGACCCTTCTGAGGTTCTGCTCCCACCACTACACACTCAAACTGGGGCTTATAAAAAACTTTGTAAAGGCTGTGGACAAAACTGATAAAGGATTTTTGAACTTGAAGGAAAATTTTCCAAAATTAAGTTATGCCAAAATCAAAAAAGGGATCTCTGTTGTCCTCAGATCAGGAAGCTACTGAATGATACTGTCTTCGAAGAAAACATTTAATATGAAGGAGCGAGCTGCATGGAAATATTTCATATCTGTTATCCAGGGTTTCTGAGGAATCACAAAGAGGAAAACTACCATCAAATCATTCAAGATCTTCTCAAAAACTATGAAAATCTTGGATGCCGAATGTTTTTGAAGATCTGTTTCTTGCATCTCAACTTCTTTCCCAATAACTTAGGGGATGTCAGTGATGAGCAAGAGGAAAGATTTCACCAGGATAATCGAACCATGAAGGAGAGATACCAAGGCAGGTAGAAACCAGTAATGATGGGTGACTACTGCTGGTTCTTGCAGAAGGAAGATACCTCAGCACATAAAAGACAAAAATGAACTTCTTGTAAGTATAAAAGATCCTTACCCACGTTTTGTTATTTTGCATTTCAATATTATTTCATTTGTTACTTTATATTCAGTGGTATATAACTATGATGTTTCTAATTTCGTTTACTGTAATCATGTAATTAATTAATGAGTTTTAAGTTGCAATTTAATAGTCACATTTATTTTCATTTTCCAGATATGTGTATTCATTGAAATTTGAAATACATCAATCTGTAATTAAAAAAAAAAAAAAAAAAAACTGTACATGCAGATTTTTTACAGCCCTATTTGAATTTAGTACCCCAAAAATTAGTTAAAAACATCCTATTTTACCAATGTTATAAAAAAAAAAAGTTTCAATTTGTTGTCTAATGCAATTAATATTCAGTCACATTTTTCCATACAATCTTCATTCATTATTTAGAGTGATGGAAACTGCAATAGTTAAACAAGAGCAATGCCACTCATAAAATTTTTGCTAGAATTCCCCCTTCTATAAGATAATACAATTAGTGAATGAATGTTATTGAAAAATCGAGATTTTGAAAGATTTCTTTGAGAATTGTAATCTATCTTCAGTTACATTTTTTTAAATAAAAAAAGTGAGGTGTGGGTATTCAAAGTTAGTTCCCCAATGATGTAACACGAAAATTGTCTGATAATGATTTTGTGAATGAAAGCCACTATTAATTATCAAAATAAGTTTTTCACAAAAAAAGTCAATGGTGAGAAAGTTAAAATCTCTCTCAATGCCGCTGAATCTCTATTTATTATTCATTTTAATAGTTAAAAAGTTATTGAATGTGAAGTATTTAACAGCAGATTTCTGCTATAGTCTTTCTCATTGATGGATTAAGGGGGAATGAATCAGCAGGAGCAGATCTAGGCAAAAATGGTTCCACATAACCTCGGATCAAGGATAATCTGAATATTCTTTATTATTTGTTCTTTGCATCGTGCTTATAAAAGCATAGTTCGATTATTTATATATTGCTTAATAACATGCAAATCGAACTATATTTTTAATATTAAATTTTAACCATACTCTCTACATTGGAGAGGGAGCCCATGGCAGTGAATCACCAATGGCCTAGATATACTTAATTCGTCACTACTCATTCTTAAACACTTATCCTTTAAACTGATGAATTCTAAATGAATCATTGCACAGAACTTCTACAAGTATATTTACTAATTTTGAAATCTAAAGGAATTCCAAATTACAAAGAAATAAACTGAAATCTAAAGTAATCATTTCATGCAACTTCTACAAGAATATTTACTAATTTTAAAACAAAGTAATTCTAAAATAGAAAACAAATGAAATTTAAAGATTCATTTTGCATAATTTCTACAAGTATGCTAATTTTAAAATCTAAAGTAATTCTAACATTTGAAAAAAAAATTGAAATCTAATGGAATCATTGCACATAATTTCTACAACTATATTTACTTTAGTAACTGATTTGCTATAAGTTCTTGTGTTTCATTCGACTTTCCGAATAAATTCTTATGAGCAGCAATGTTGCTGTTAAATGCTCCATCTTTAAGATGGTATGTATTAAACGAAATTGCTCGAAATTGTGAGTTACATAAATTTGATTTGGATCTGCTTTTGTCCTCAGTGAAATTTTTCCATTGGAAACTTTTCAAAATTAAAATGCTTTGAGTGGGCTTTCCATTAAAATAACATGGAAATAGTCCAGTAATTTTGGCAATATACTGTACATTGAATGTTGATTTCATACTATTTTAAAGAGTTCTACTGATCCACCTTATAGCATTTCCCCATTTAAAATGCATTAAGCAGACTTAAGATGATAAGGTGTTATTTAACTCTCTTGTGCATCAATGTATGATTTATTTAGTTAGATATCATTGAAGATATGGGGAAATCATAGTGAATGCAAAATATTTTATTGCTCACCTTTCATTATTGAGTACTTTGTGATGGTCCACCCATTCACTTTTACTTTTCCTTAACCAGTTTTGCTTAATTTATGTTATATTTATCAGTTTGGGAATTTTAATTTATTTTTGGTGGTTTTTGGTTTATTTTTGGTGTTCTGATCTCCTTCCGAGCAGCAGGAGTTGTGCATGTGCAACTCCGACCTTTTGGCTGTTAACCACTAAAGCGCGTGTTCAAGGACACACCCTCTCTTGTGTCATAGCTTGCTTGCGTGCTCATCAGTTTATGCAAATGTCTTTCCCGGCATGCAACATGACATGTACAGGCTTTTGTACAACATATGATATAGCAGTGATATTAGGTCACAGGTTAGAAGAAGTTAGTTAGAAGTAAGCAGAGTAGAGATGAGTTAGTAGTGAGTAGAAGTTAGTTGGAGCTGGTGTAGTCATGATACTGATGAGTAGAGATGTAGTTGACATTTTCATTTGATGTTGGTGAGTTGAAATTTTGGAAATAAACTTTGTTTTAGAAACTTCTGAATCTTTGCTATTTTTTCTTTTGAGCAATGTGAGTTAATTTTTGAATGTATTTAATATTTAAGCTTGACAATCTTTTTTTGAATTCTTACTCGATAAGTAACGCATGACAAATTCAATGAATCCTATTTCAACTTTATTTGGCAAGTTATTATCGCCTGGTGCGTGATTTAAGCTATCCAAAGTTTGAATAAATTGGATCAGATAAAAAGTCCAAAACTTTAAAAAGTTATTAATCTTTGGAGCTTTACAACTTTTATTAAAGTATTATTTATTCAGATTTATACTAATCAGATTTATACTATAAGTTGTTAATTATCTTGCACACTGGCAGCTGTAAGCATCGCAGTGGTCCTGAATTTACAATTTTTCTTGTATAAACTGTGATATTAAATCTAGAAAGTAAATAAAAAATTTTATTACTTTCATTTTAATTTCTATTGATTGTATTTCTTTCTTTATGAATCTGTATAATTTGTCTTGAATAAAGGTAATCTTATGAACAATATATTTTCGTGTTGTAGGATCTTCGATGTGTTAAAATAACATTGAAAATAATTTAGTCCTTAAATTAATATTTTAAAGAATAAATATATTAATTTTTATAATAAATAATTAGTCTTTATAGTTAATCAGGTTTTAAATGTAATTCATATTCCTTTTAAAAATTTCCATATGTTCTTCCAAATATATCTATGATTACTATAAAAGGACAGCACTTTTTATGTTGCACACTGGCAGCCGTAAGCCTTGCAGTGGTCCTGAATGTAAGCATGTGCTGATACTAGTAGTCAACAAGGAGAACCTCTACAAATATATTTACTAATTATGTTAAGGAAGGTGAAGGATCCAAGAGCCATAGCTCGAGGACACCACATCTCTCATTTGTGTCAATACTGCCCCAAAGAGGATTATGTCCATTGAAGTCCCCCATGATGAGGAAGGGAGGACGGTAGCTGCAAGTCTTCCCAGAAGATGATACTTCTACGTGGTAGATGGAGCACAGTCAATGAAAATTCCATGTAGATGCAGATAGCCATCACCTTGAGAGTGGTGGTGAGAGGAACGGCTGCAATAGAAAATGGTTGCTCATGTGAATGATGACACCCCCAAGAGTTGGTCCATCTCCATCCTTGTCCCAGGGAATGAGGAAGAAGTGCCAGATTATGGGATCACTCTCTGTCTGCAAGTACATCTCCTACAGGCATATGTAGATCAGCTCATGTGCCCTCAGGAGAACCTTGATGTCATCTATATTCCTCTGGAATCCATAGTAATTCCAGTGTAGGAGTGTGGCCATCTCAGGTCTTAGGAGAATGGGTGGGTGATGATTTCCAATTTACTTTTACCATGACCAGTCATGGTTAAAAAAAAATTGGGAAAGTTTGTGTCCTCGGAGTCATCTCAGGGAGGGACAAGGATCAGAGACCACCACTCAAGGAGGGGTCAAGGCTTTCTTCTCTGGAATTAAAGGGCACCCACAAGGGGGCCCCTTAAATTTGGAAGGTATGGCTTGCTGCAGACATGAAGGAGGTGGCCTTCCAGAGGTGGAAGGCACTGAAGCAGGGATAGAAACTGGTGATGTTGACACCAACCATGGTTTTGCCTGCATTAGGAAGTACTTGGCAGCAGGTAATAAAGATTCAGATGGTGGAATTTTGATATCAGTCTGCACTGCCACGAAGCCATCACAACAATGGGCAACAAATAGCATAGGAGACCTTGCAGGTGGGGCAGGCAGTGCAGCAAGCTTTCTCTCCTCTAGATAGAAGATGTTGCTAACACTTTTCAGGCATTGTACCTCTTTTTTCCTCCAGCCACTTAGGGCAATCATGGGAGAATGCCATATGGTCGCAACTACAATTCATGTAGCTTGCCTTTTCAAATGTGCAGTCAGAATCAAGGTGATCCTGTCTGCCACAACAAGCACATGTACGTTTGTCTTGGCAAGCTGTGCAGGGATGGTCGCACCCCTGGTATTGTAAATAACGCAGAAGGTTTGGAATGTATAGACATACCCTGCAGTGAAGGTAACCTGACTTGATGGAAGTCTGTAGGAGTGGTATATTGAATGTAAGGATTAATATCCTGGTGGTACTAACTTACCATCACAGCATTGTGAAACCCAGTGGTCTGCTGTCACTCCTTGGGATGAGAGCTCTAAGAGAATTTCCTCCTCAAAAATCTTGAATAGGTGTAGAGGGGATGGCTCAGTCAGTAGCGTGCCATACTTGTAATCTGCAATTCCCAGGTTTGAGTCCTGCCTGAGTTGTGTTGAGATTTATCTCTGCAAAACTCCCTGCCCTCAGTCAGTAGTGGACACTGATGAGCTAGGAAAGGCATTGGATGTGACGTTAACTGTTGCCCTGTGGGCAGGAGAACCATACCTTGTGCATACCACTACTTGTCAACACATTACTTGTCAACACACTGGATGACCACATTACTTGTCAACACACTGGATGACCTTGATAGGAGGCTACCATCTGTCTCCCAACAGCTGTCAAGTGGGTTCCCTCCTTCCAACCTTCTTTGAGCCTCAGGGGTCCTTGTGACCTGACCATTTAGCCCATTGTGTGCAAAAAAAAATGCTACTTAGAAGTAAAACAACCCAATCCAACTCTTGAAGAGGCCCCATCAGAGACCACACCCAGGAGGAAGTAATTTGTGGACACACAAATTGTTTACTTCCTCCTGGAAACATTTTGCGTGTTCCATTTTCTATGCCCACAAAAATATGGACACACACCTGGTGATTGGTGGGGTGTCACAGAGATTGACACCCCACCAATCACTGCAACCTTGGGGAGGAGCTCAGAATGTTTAGAGCAAGAAATTTCCAACAGAAAGTTGCCACATCTTAGGCACTTGATTGATTTCGGAACTCCTGCATGACTGTCCAAACCTTTGCTTATGAAAAAAGGGGGACTTGTCCCGGGATGATCATGAATCTCGAGGAAGAAGAGACAAAGAAAACGATGGCAATGATGATGAAGACAATAAAGAATATTGTGAAAAAGATGGGGGGGGGGGGGGAGTTCTTATGTCGAGCCCTCTTTGCATGGCTGTTGATTGGTGGTTCAATGCCCATGATTCTGATCCACTATGGAGCCTAACAAGGGGATGCCCACTTGGGTGTCAGGGCTGCATGAACATATCCATACAGTGATCTAATCCCACAGAAATAAAAGGGGAAAAAAAAGAGAACTGTCAGGAACTCACCAAAGTTTTCACAAAATGAAATAAGCAATAAAAAATAAATATATAAAAGGTGTGAGGAAATGAACTGTCTAACAAAACAAACTACAAAAGGAAAATAAAATATGGGGAAACTTGTGAACCAGCATCTGGACATGGCAAGGCACTCATTAAACTGTATAGTTGGCCCTAGCAGGTCCAGCCTACCAGCCGATTGATCCTGAGGGTGCCACCCCAAGACCTACCATTTACCAGAAGCAGAGGCCAAAGCAGTTGTAGCAGTGGCCCTCAAAATCACTGCTCAGCCCCTGTGACAAATATCTATACCCCAGTGGCAAGATGGGCCAAAGGGGATTCTGAAGTCATGAGCTGGGGGTAGCAGACGAGGACCCCCTCCAAGCAATTACCAGGAACTACCTTTTCCGGAACTCTGTGAAGTTACCTAACCAATGGAACCTTTACAGGGTGGTCCCCTCCCCACATACTGGAGCTCGCACCGAGGGGCAATCCAATACCTCCAAGCATGAAAATTACTCTTGCAGTGTGTCACTCAAGTCTGGATCACTGTTAGATGGAAAGTGCCTTAAATACTCACCTCAATACTAGGACTTTACACTGCTTGATGAAGTCTATTGACAAAATGTGGTACAGTGTGTCCATCCTTTGTGTTAAGTTATTAAGATATCTTTTTAACTTTTGTCTATGGTGTTATCAGCATTGAAGATAGTAAAAATTTCGGCACAATAGGAAGAATACCAATTCAACTATATCATCACTGTTAAAAGGACTGACATCTCAGAATAAAGATCAGCATAGAGAGAATAAAAGCACCATTAAAACTATACCATTCAAAACTGACTCTACAATATCAAATTGCTGAATACCAGAAGCTAGACTTCAAGATGCACACAACTACTTAGTCAGCCAACTTAACAAGAATTAGTAAAGATTTTAACACCATCCTCAGCAAGAACTGATAACATTTTTAAATATCTGAATAATGCAATTAAGACTTTAGTATCTAAAGTATCTTATTTTGTTTGAATTGGTGGATTAGAGATGATGCTTCAAGATGCTGTATTGGATCTGAATTTTGAATTAGAGATGGTGCTTCAAGATGCTGTATTGGATCTGAATTTTAAATTCACTGTTGTCAATCCACTGTATTGGATTATCCAATAATCTCTTCCAAATAATCAATTCATGTGTAAGCTACTATTGGTGGATTGAAGAATTAAAGTTAAACCCTATAACTTTGATATAGACCAATGAAGGTTTGAGTAATAAATACATATAGTACACTAAGCAATAAATAGTGATTTTTGTGACTGATTAAATTCAAATTTCAAATTGTTGTTTTTGATCAAAGCAACATTTTAAAATTATGGAGACATATTTGCTATTGAATGAATTTAGCTCTTCCAAATAATCAATTTATGTGTAAGCTACTAGCCTACATAGCAAATTAGGCACTTTGCTTTTCTTTGTGCATGAAAACATTTTTGCAAAGAAAACTAAGTTTATATCTGCCATGCCACATGTTAATAAATTTACATTTCAAAATTCTTACTTTATTTTATTCTCCTGTAGTACTTTCAAAAAATTGATTTCTGAAGGAATAAGAAATAGCAATGACTCTCCTTGCTGGCCAATACGGGCAGTTCTTCCAACTCGGTGAACGTAGTTTTCAGGACTTGATGGTGCACTGTATTGGATTATCCAATCTACATGAAGCAAATCTAACCCTCGAGCAGCAACATCCTGTAATAAATTTTCCCAAAACAACTGTAAAAAGATATGCTACTTTGCAAAAAACAAACAAACTTACATTTATGCTATGAATACAACTATTAATATTTCACTAGTAGCCTATAAATATAGGCATAACCAGCAAGATAATGTCTGTCCTCACACAGCTCACATTAGTCTGCAGTATCTACATGAGCAAAACATTCAGGTACTACCATGCCAGTACACTTGCCAGACCTTTCACTTATTGAACACGTCTGGAACATGATGGGCCAACAACTCCAACAACACCCAAGAGGTGCATCAACCACTGCTGCTGAAATGGAACAGAGATTTCATGCTATTTGGTATTCTATCCCTCAGGAGGACATTATAGAGCTGTACAATAGCCTTCCCTGATGTGTTCATTAATGCATTGCTGAATGGGGCTGCCAAGGCGTGGGTCTGCTTCTCAACAGACATGCTAGAGATGCTCTTCTAGGATATGAGTGCATTAATGAAAGGTTTCTTACAGCAAAATTTCAGACAAGCGTTAAAGACTTGAATGTTATCTGCTGTTATGCCCCCACCGAGGATGAGGATGAGAAGGATAGGTTTTATGAACAACTTCATGATATTTTGAATTCTGTCAAGAAAGGAGATATTACCCTTGTTCTAGGTGACTTCATTGCCAAAGTTGGTCTGACCTTTGGGGAGGGATGATAGGCCCTTTTGGTATTAGTAGCTGCAATGGGCAACGTCTCCTACAAGTAAGTACACTCAATGGATTTAGAATAACTAACACTTATTACAAACACCGCAATATACATAAGTACACATGGGTTTCACCTGATGGGCTGCATAAGAATACGATTCATTATATATTAATTAACAGCAAATGGGCTAGTTCTGTTAGGAATACCAGGTCATATATGGGAGCAGAAATTGGATCTCACCATTAAATTGTTAAAAGTGTCTTGCAACTTACACTTAAAAAGTGTTGTGCTAAGATTAAAATTTTTTTCATTAATTCTGAAGCTCTGAAAGACCCAGTTATAGCTAAAGCTTACCATGATAGATTACCTAGTCATTATGACAGTCACGTTAGTTTACTACTGAAGTTGATGAAGAATAGGACAGTTTTAAACAGGGTTTTTTGTTTTGGAAATTAACAGTATTCTTTTAGCAAAAAAAGGAGCAGAGGAGGCAGAATTATTTGAGTGATAAGGCACTTGAGCTTATTTCAGAAAGAAAGAACTGCAGGAATATCCTTAATCAATATCCTACTAGTCCTAATAAAAAGCATTAGAAAGAGCTCAATAAACGTGTAAAGGATCAATTAGCAGCTGATAAGAATCTTAGGCTTGATGGCTTGGCAGACAAAGCCGAAGAAGCAATTAGACAGCACAACAGCAGAGAGCTGCGCCAGATAGTTAATGTTTTGTATGGTAGAAAACGTACAGATATATAGGGATTGAAGGATAAACAAGGTAAGGTTATAGAAGGTTAGGATTCTGTAATGGCTAGGTGGGCTGAGCATTTCAGTGATGTTCTAAGCAATATGGTTAGTTCTACTCCCATTGTTTGCAATGATAATAGATGCATTGGTGGCTTTAATGTTGACTCTATAACACAATCTGAAGTTATTTTGGCTGTTTCTAAACTTAAACTTCATAAATTCACTGGGGTAGACGAAATTACTATGGAAATGCTTAGAGCTGGGAATATTTCGGTTACCACTTGGATGACTGAAATTCTGAATATCTTTTATGATAAAGGCATGGTTCCTAAGGATTTTAACCAGAGCTATTGTTATCCCTATTTTCAAAAAAGGTGATCGCAGTTCTTGTGATAACTATAGGGGTATCAGCCTACTCTCTGTTCCAGGTAAAGTCTTTTCCATGATTGTGCTTAATTGAATTAAGAATCTGGTTGACAGTCAGTTGTGTGATGAGCAATGTGGATTCAGAAGTGGTAGGGGATGTGTGGATCAGATATTTTCACTTAGGCAGATTCTTGAGAAATGTTTAGAGTTTCAGAAATCTTTGGTGGCTAGCTTTGTTGGTTTCAAAAAGGCTTTTTACTCTGTTGATCGTCATAATTTGTGGTTGATTGTGAAATCATATGGTATACCAGACAAGTTAGTTAACATAATGAAAGCTCTCTATAATAACACTGAGTCGTGTGTGAGAGTTGATAAAGCTTGTAGCAATTGGTTTAGCATTACGTCTGGTGTTCGACAAGGGTGCATTTTGTCTCCTTTTCTCTTTAGCTTGGTTATTGATTATGTTATGCAAAATTCACTTCAAGGGAAAGATTTTGGCCTTAAATGGACTGGAGATAGGAAAATTTTTGATTTAGATTATGCTGATGATTTAGCCCTTTCGGCAAATGATGTTGATGAGATGAACTCTTTCATTCGAGCTGTTGATGAGACTGGTAGTAGAGTAGGTTTGGTTATAAACAGAGAGAAAACTAAAGTGATGAAAATTGGTCAGGCAGGCTGTGATTCAGTCAATCTGAATGGTTGCAGTCTTGAGCAGGTGTCACAGTTTAATTATCTTGGGAGCTATGTAACAGATAATGGTGATGTGAGGCATGAGATTAACAGACAAATAGGGATTGCTGACAGGACTTTTAAGAATCTATGGAGAGTGTGAAGAAATAGGCGTATACACCTAAAGACTAAAATTAGACTGTATAATAGTTTGGTTCTTTCTAGGGTTAGTTATGGTAGTGAAACTGGACACTTTGTAAACAAGATAACAGGAAACTAGATGCTTACGCAGTATCTTGGGCATTAGGTGGTTCAACTTTGTAACTAATGATGAGGTTAGGCAAAGGAGTTTGCAACATCCTTTAAGCAGCATATTGTGCAGAGAGAGACTCCGTTGGTTTGGCCATGTTGCCTGTATGAATAATTATAGATTGACGAATAGGGTTATGAACAGTGTGCCTAAAGGCCTCAGAAAGAAGGGGAGACCTAGGATGCGGTGGGCAGACAATGTCAAACAGGACCTTGTTAGAATTGGTGTGCAGTGGCCAGATGCAGTAGATGTAGCTCAGGATAGACTTGCTTGGAGAACTAAATTGCACGGTCTGGTTGGCCTCCGTAGCCTATGGCTGCTTGAGGATGATGATGATGATGATGATGAATGGGGCAGTTCAACATCATACTAATTATACCACTTTACCGGGATATAAAGTGGCAATTTTCGATATTTTTTTTGATAATGTAATCAATTGCACATCTCAGTGTATGCTAACAGTTGCCTGTGTTTTAATAAAATGACATTAAACCTTCCAGGTGTTGCAATTTTTTTTCCTGTAGTGTATAATTAAAAAATAATTTCCATCATCAGAGGGAGAAATTAAAATTTTTGGAGATTCAAAAAGCTATAATTCATAAGAGTATAGCAATAACTACCCAACCAAAAAAAGAATATTTTATTTATCTCTAAAAACAAACAAAATATCTTAAAGCAAAAAAAAAAATTGCAGTCTCCCACTACCTGTTGTAAGGATGAAAATCTTTGTTGTCAATGCAAACTACATGACCTTCACATTTAAACAACCAAAATTTCAAATTTCTAGCAAATTACATCATTTGCAATATTCAACTTTTTCCATCTTTAGAGGGTGCAATTATAGCTACTGAGAGATTCCAAAAGTCTGAATTGTAACATTTCGACAATACCTATCCAACCCAAAAGGAATTTTAGATTTATCTTTAAAAACAAAGAAGTTGAATGTCTAAAGACAGATGGACAGATAAATGACAAAGTGAAAATATTACCTATTTTTTTTTCTGAAAATGAACTAAGACATATATAAATATACATGATAATAAGCAAAAATGTTATGATATTACACTGGTGGAAATTGAAAAAAGAACACCATTAACAACTGAAGTGTAATCTATGAGATTTATTTAGTAGAAACAAATTGTTGAGAAAGGGCAATGATCACACATGTGAAGTAATTCAATGTTTATTTTACCTTTTAATGAGTATTACATTTTACAGAAGGCACATTTTAATAAGGTGTTGAACTTCCTCAAGCAACAATACATGCTTCCAATCTGGCATGCAATCGGTCATACAAATGCTAGATATGCTGAGGGATACCATTCCATGCACTTTCAACTTGGACACTTAATTCAGCGATGGTCATTGCCTGTCACGGTCCACGGGAGTCTTTGTACGATCCAGTCCTAGACATGCTCGATTGGAGACAACTCCGGAGAGTGTGCTGGCCAAGGGAGTTGGTGCACTGCCTGAAGCGCATGCCAAGTTTCCCAGGCAGAGTGTGGGAGGACATTATCCTGCTGGAATATCACATTTGGGATTACACTCAAATATGGCAGGACGACTGACTGTATGATGTCACTGACATACGTATTGCTATTCAGTGTGACCCTGTACAAACAGCAGATATGTAAAAGAGTGATAGCTAATCACTCCCCAAACCATTATGCCCGGCATGGGCCCTGTGTGTCGCTGGCGGATGCACGATGGAAAAACCACTTACCTTGTCGCCTTTGGAAGTGTAAACGACCATCAGATGCTACTAAGCAGAATTGGCATTCATCCCTAAAGACCACAGACTGCCATTCTTCCCTCCAATGAACATGTTCTTGACACCACTGCAAACGTGCTAAACAGTGACAAGGTAACAATGGTAACCATGCCAGCGGTACGTGTGCCCGCAGTCCTGCTTCCAAAAGATGATTGTGTATCATTTTTGTAGATACCCTTGGTACGACAGAGGATCGAATTTGTGACACCATAACCATCTGCTCTGCTACCACTGCCATCCTGATATGCTGATCCTCTCATGCATCCGTAACTATGTATTGCCCAGAACCATGTCTGCGAGTGTGCGAATGCTCTTCTGATTACAGAAGAGCCACCATCATACCACTGCTGATACCTCTCATACAACGTGGTGTGCAATTTGACGAAAAGACCAACCTGCTCCTGAAGACACACTATATGACATCGCTCAAACTCTGCTAACTGAACAAATGTTGCGTGTCTGCATCATCCAGGCATGGTAGCTTCTTCAAAGAGCACTGAAAAACATGACACAAGACGAAAAACTTCTTTCTTCATGCCCTAGTCCTTCAACACATATTGCGTACATTTGCATGTTGTCATTCTCAGTGGTGTCATTATTTCATCCAATGATTTCAATCTTGAATCACTGTTTCTGCTGTCCTTAACTATTAGCATATTATAATATGCCATTCCTAAAGGAATTCCTTCTGGGTGTTCTTTTTTCAATTTCTGCCAGTGTATAATGAAAAGTGGCAAGGCATAACTTTTTGAATAGGATGAAAAATTACAAAAGTAGTTCCAAAAATAAACAAGGATGCCACTTTAGTATTCGATATTTTTGAATTCTGGAAGTTCTGTTTTTTAGAGCAAATATTCTTGATATTTATTATTACATAAAACAGTCAAAACTTGGTCATTTGGAAACTCCCTTAATCTAACAAAGTCCCTGAGATTATCATGATTACCATTAACTGGATATAATCATCAATACTAAAGTTCCATATTTGGCAATGTAATGTATATGGGAATCTCAACTCTTCAGAATTCATATATGATTCATTCCATGATTTAAATGTTAGGGAATGAAATGCTATTTTCATGCTTCATGAAAAATATACAAAATTAAAACTGTAAAAATAAGCAATAGTTAACATTACTTGTTTCCTGTATATATACAGTTTTACTCCTTTGTAAATGGAAGCTAGGTATGCACTATTATAATTTTATATCACAATTATACTGTAATTAAAAATACTATAGTACCTGAATGCACTATTATTTCTTTAATGGACATACATAAATCTGCTTACAATAAATTTTAGTGCTCTGACAGCATGTAATGCTCATTTTAATACTGGGAGACTTAATTCTATACCTTTTACAATCATGAAGGTGAAAAGACTATTTCACATGATTTTAACCCTTTCATACCATATCAGCCCAAAATGGCTGAGAATTTAAATGGACTCATCTAATCAATGCTATTCCTTCCTCTTTACTACTTCTAACCTGTTGCTTCAACAACTTTTGGCCATTATAGTAGGGAAAGGTTTAAAGTAAGATATTAATTACCTAATGGCACTTGTCATTGCTGTAGCTATTAATTTTCTGATGGATATCAGTCCAGGTTAACTGCACATAATGAAGTAGTGTTATTTCTTGGGTGCCATGCTGTTCTTGAATTGGAATTCTATGCCGGCTGAAGGTTATTTTCACAGTCCCATGGGTCTAAAGCTCGAGTTCCAACTTTGCCAAAATGAAGTCATTTTCACTGAGTTGTATGGGACTGTCACAATAACTAAATAACCTTTAGTATTCGATAATAACATAATCATATAATGATAAGTACATAGTAAGCTTTGGCTATAACTGTGTCTTTCAGAATTTCAGTATTAAGGGTAACTTTTTTTTAACCTTAGCAGAGTACTTCTTAAGTTCAGTTGCAAAACACTTTTAACAAGGCAATGGTCAGATCCAATTTCAGCTTCCCTTCATGAACTAGTATTCACACCCGTTTGGCATTAATACATAATCAAACATTCTTATGCAGCTCATCAGGTGAAACTCACATGTACTTATGTATGCTGTGCTGTTTGTAATAAAGCATTAGTTATTCTCAAACAATTAAGTTTACTTATCTGTAGGAGACATTGCCTATTGCAGCTATCAATGCCAAAGGGATCTATTACCCTTCTCCAAAGGTCACACTCAGTATCAACTTTAGCACTGTAGTTCCCTAGAATAGGATAATATCTCCTTTCCTGACAGATTTCAAAATATCCCAAAGTTGTCTGTAAAACCTATCTTTCTCATCCTCATCCTCAGTAGGGACATAACCACAGATAACATTCAAGTCTTTAACCCTTTCCTTACCTGCAAGAGTTCAGGTAATGGCCGAAAATGGCTGAGATCTTAAATCGACTCATCCAATCAATGCTATCCGTTCCTCTTCACAACCTCCTACTTGCAGTTTGGGCGATTTTGGTAGTGAAAGGGTTAATGCTGTCTGAAATTTAGCTGTATGAAACCTTTCATTAATGCACTCATATCCTAGAAGAGCATCACTAGCAAGTCTGCTGAGAAGCAAACCTACACCTTGGAGATGCTTTCCATCTTCCCTACCAAAAAGAGAAATTTAAGATTGCTTTTAAGAATCTGACCTTTATCTGTTCATCTGGTCTCTTGCAAGCTGAGAATATCTAAATTATAATGGTGGAATTCTTGTGTGAGGACTTATTGTTATCACCTTTACCTGACCTTTATCTGTTCATCTGGTCTCTTGCAAGCTGAGAATATCTAAATTATAATGGTGGAATTCTTGGTGAGGACATCAAGAGAATAATCTGTGTACAGAGTCCTCACATTTCAACTACCCACAGAGAGAAAATAGTGGGATGTTTAAAGAAACTATGTTTATTGAGAGAAGAAATGTCAACAATATCAAACAGCCCCCTAATTCCCATTCTCCCACTACTAAAGGCTGAAGTCATCTACACTGGAGACTTCCTCCAATGTAGGTTTCACGATGCCCGTAGAGGCAATAGTTCAGGTACCTGTGACGACTTCTGATCAGGATTACCTAACATCTGATAAAATGTATCCTGTGATTCAGTAATAAAGAATCATAGGTTGTGTCCTGTAGACATGTAACTCATGAAATAATAAGCTGAAAAAAATTGGTTTTGCCGTGAGTGGGGATCCTGTGAATCTATTCACATGGAGCTGTCAAACTACAAACAGAAAACACAATGGAAGATTTTCCATCAATAGAAGCCCATCAATTAGGCAAATCAGGTTGGTATACAAGGTCAGCACCAGGACCCTGTGTGGTTGACTGCTCCTCAGCAGGGTGGGAAAAAATAGTCATAGTAGTCTAGATCATTAGGCCACACTCATCTGGCAGCTCTCCCCCATTCACAAGTATCTTTTTTGAAAGGTACTAATGGTCTGCACCATGAGAAGGTGGAGTTGGACTTTATGTACTAGGCCTGGCAGGTTCTGTGCATCATCAAAGGGGAGTGGTTTAAAGATTTCAAAATTTCTGATTAAGATATCAGATGCACATGATTTGGTCTTGTTAGCTAATGATGTTGATGAGATGAATTCTTTCATTAGGGCTGTTGATGAGACTGGTAATAGAGTAGATTTGGTGATAAACAGAGAGAAAACTAGAGTGATCAAAATTGTTCAGGCAGATGGTGCTTCAGTTACTTTGAGTGGTTGCACTCTTGAGTAAATGACAGATACTGTTGATGTGCAGCACGCAATAAACAGAAGAATAGGAATTGGTGCTGGAGCTTTTAAAAATCTATTGAGAATGTGGAGAAATAGGCATATACACTTAAAGACTAAAATTACACTGTATAATACTTTGGTTATTTCTAGAGTAAGTTATGGTAGTGAAACTTGGATTTTTTTCTAAGCAAGATAACAGGAAACTTGATGCCTTTGATTCTAGATGCTTACACAGAATCTTAGGCATTAGGTGGTTCAATTTTGTTAGTAATTATGAGGTTAAGCAACCTCTTTTGAGCATCTTATTGTGCAAAGAGAGAGACTATATTGGTTTGGCCATGTTGCTTGTATGCATTAACCTAGATAAAAAAAAAATAGGTTATGAACAGCATGCCTAAAGGCCTCATGAAAAGTGGGGGGGGGGGGGGGGGGGGGATTTAGGATGTGATAGGCAGACAATGTCAAACAGGACCTTGCTAGAATTGGTCTACAATGGCCAAATGCAACAGCAGCAGCTCAGAACAGACAGTTTTCTCCAAAAACATCATATCAAATTTAATCATTAATTATAGAGATAAATTATCACTAATGGGGGGAGTATAGTAAATACAAATAGAGCACCTGAAAATACATTACAAGGGAAGGATGGCTATATTGGTAGAACATACTAAATGTCCACCGAAAGCATAGCAGAATATCAAAAAGGCATCAATAATAGTAATCCAGTTACAGCTTTAGCACAAACTATAATAAAAAAAATTAGTTAGCAATAACAAATTTACGCTTTAAAACATTAGCTGCACTCCCAACTAAATCACCTTGAATATATATTAATTTGAATAAAAACATTGTTTGCAACACCGACAGAGTCCCCTTTCAGCAACTTGGAACTTTCTAGTAGATAAGCAAGAGCTGGACTAACCAAACATACACTAGGTGGCCTGTAGTACATAAACTCCTGTATCAACCTTGCCCATAGAAGCCCCACAAGTGTTGGGGTGAAACAGTTCACTTTTAACTTTTAATTTATGTGGTGTTAAAACTTTCTTTTAAAGTTTAAAGTTATAAGTTAAATCTAGGCCTGGTTGCCTCATTATGAGAATAATCTGCAACAGTGCCCAGAATGCATCTAAAGAAGTAGTTGGGGGCCCATACAACTCAGTGAAGGTGAAACCACTAATTCTAGTTGGAATGCAAGTGCTAAGAGCCCATGAGACAGTGAAATCAACCTTCAGTCAGCATAGAGCTGTAATTCAAGAACAGCACAGCACACTAGGAATAACACTTGATTCATTATGTTCATTTAACAAGGACTGGTATCCATCAGAAGACTAATAGTGAAGCTCTGAAAGACCCAGTTATAGCTAAAGCTTACCATGATAGGTTACTTAGTCATATGACAGTCATGGCTTGCTTACTACTGAAATTGAGGAAGAATGGGGTCGTTTTAAACAGGCTTCTCTTGAAACTAACAGTATCCTTTTAGGTAAAAGGGAGCAGAGGAAACCAAAGTATTTGAGTGATAAAGCACTTGAGCTTATTTCAGAAAGAGAGAACTGCAGGAATATTCTTAATCAATACCCTACTAGTCCTAATAGAAAAGCATTACAAAAAGCTTAATAAACATGCAAAGTATCAGTTAACAGCTGATAAGAATTTTGGTTTGATAGCTTGGCTGACAAAGCAGATAGACAGCACAACAAGAGAGGGTTGTACCATAATATTTTGTGTGGGAAGAAGCAGACAGGTACACAGGGAATGAGGAATAAACATGGTAAAGTGGGGATTCTGCGATGACCAGGTGGGTTGAGCATTTCAGAGATGTTCTAAACAATGTGGTTAGTTCTACTCCCATTGTTTTCAATGATGATAGATGCATTACTGGCTTTAATGTTGGTCCTATAACACAGTCTGAAGTTATTTTGACTGTTTCTATGTATATGCTGTATAATTAAACTACATAAAGCCCCAGGGGTAGATGAAATTACAAATGAAATGCTTAGAGCTGGGAATGTTTCGGTGACCACATGGATGACTGAAATTTTGAATATCTTTTATGATAAAACATGGTTCCTAAAGATTTTACCAGAGCTATTATTATCATCCCTATTTTTTTAAAAAGATCACAGTTCTTGTGATAACTATAGGGGTATCAGCCTACTCTCTGTTCCAGGTAAATTTCTTTGCATGATTGCGCTTAACAGAATTAAGAATCTGGCTCACAGGCAATTGCGTGATGAGTAATGTGGATTCAAAAGTGGTAGGGGATGTGTGGATCAGATATTTTCACTCAGGCAGATTCTTGAGAAATTTTTAGAGTTTCAGAAATCTTTGGTTGCTAGCTTTGTTGATTTCAAAAAGGATTTTGACTTTGTTGATTGTAAGGTTGTATGGCACACCAGACAAGTTAGTTAACATAATGAAAGCTCTCTGTAATAACACTGAGTCGTGTGTGAGAGTTGGTACGGCTTGTAGGAAATGGTACAGCATTGCTCCTGATGTTTGACAAGGGTGCATTTTGTCTCCGTTTCTCTTTAGTTTGGTTATTGATTACGTTATGCGAAATTCACTGCAATGGAAAGATTCTGGCCCTAAATGGTCTAAAGATCTAAAAATTTCTGATTTAGATTATGCTGATGATTTAGCCTTTTTTGGCAAATGATGTTGATGAGATGAACTCTTTCATTTGAGCTGTTGATGATTAGAAGACAAATAAGGATTGCTGCTGGAACTTTTGAGAATCTATGGAGAGTGTGGAGAAATAGGCATATACACCTAATGACTAAAATTAGACTGTACAATAATTTGGTTCTTTCTAGAGTTAATTATGGTAATGAAACTTGGACCCTTTGTAAACAAAATAACATGAAACTAGATGCTTTTGATTCTAGATGCTTATGCAGTATCTTAGACATTAGGTGGTTCAACTTTGTAAGTAATGAGGTTAGGCAAAGGAGTTGGCAACCTCCTTTAAGCAACATATTGTGCAGAGAGAGATTCCACTGGTTTTTGCCAAGTTGCCT
Source organism: Ryuthela nishihirai (assembly GCA_038380435.1). Classification (NCBI taxonomy): domain Eukaryota; kingdom Metazoa; phylum Arthropoda; class Arachnida; order Araneae; family Heptathelidae; genus Ryuthela; species Ryuthela nishihirai. Next base: position 80,897,381 of record JAWZYU010000003.1, on the reverse strand, counting down.
GTATGGATAATTATAGATTAACGAATAGGGTTATGAACAATGTGCCTAAAGGCCTCAGAAAGAGGGAGAGACCTAGGATAGTAGTGGCAATGTCAAATAGGACTTTGTTAGAATTGGTGTACAGTAGCCAGATGCAGCTCAGGATAGATAGGTTTGGAGAAATAAATTGTACTATCTGGTTGGACCTCCATTGCCTATAGCTGCTTGAGGATGATGATGACAGCAACAATGAGTGTGTTAGCAGACAATTAACATCCCTACAACTTAAAGTACTGTGAAATAGACTTGTTCAGATTCATGATTGTGAAAGATATAAAATTAATTTATTTCATATCTTTCATAATCAATTAATTAATTGCCCAGTATGAAAATAGGCATATCACTTACATCTATATTTTTCAAATTTTTTGATTGTAACCTACAATAAAAAATACATTTTACATCATGACCCAGCCTGATATTTTCTATTTCATTAAAAACAGTTCAGGGTGAAACCCACTAAATTGATTTCACAATGCACTAACTGGTCACGACCCACAATTTAAAAAATGCTGACTTACATGATATCAGAGCCTAGAGCTCTAAAATTTATTATAATCAGATTTATGAATGTACAGTAAGGGCATAATGGTGCATTCAGGTACTAAAGTGCTTTTAATCACAGCATAATTGTGATATTAAATTATATTATGCTTTATTACTGAATCAAAAAATCTAATTTTTCTAAATGGGCTTAATTTGATCCAAAACCCATTTCTAAGCCCAATATAAAGCTAGATGTGAAATTTATACTAATAAGTAGATATTTTTTCTGATGAACAAGATTTTAAACAACAAAAAATGCTTACAATCTGGGTAAGGCCATAATTGTGTATCTGTTGATTGCCTACTAGTTTCTTTACTAATGAGCCTAATATTTTTCTTTACTAATGAGCCTAATTTTTTTAAAATATTTTAGCCATTAATAATGGGGTGAAAACTTATATACAATTTATTCATATGTGGCTTTCAAAATTTTAAGTGTTTTGTATTTTTTTTACTTCCCAAGATCTAAATAATGAACTTTCCAATTAAAGAATATTTGACTAAAGTCAGTAACATGCACTTGAAATAAACTTGCTAAGCTGCTTAAAAATGTTAGAAATACTTACTGTACAAAGTAGAATACCACTACTTGCTGCTCTGAAGCTTTTAAAAATCTCAGTTCGTTCCTAAGCAATGACAAAAGAAAACTGTGTATAAACCAAAATGAAACAAAAAATTATTGTTTTTTTATCATCACTAGCATATTTAAAACATAAACAATAAAAAAAGAGACTCTTGCAAAATGTCTTTATAGTTTTATTCTTCATGGAATGGCGGTGTCCGTAGCCATGGGCTACGGAGGTCCAACCAGACCGTGCACTTTAGTTCTCCAAGCTAGTCTATTTTGAACTACATCTACTGCATCTGGCCACTGCACACCAATTCTAACAAGGGCCTGTTTGACATTGTCTGCCCACCACATCCTAGGTCTCCCCTTCTTTCTGAGGCCTTTAGGCACACTGTTCATAACCCTATTCACCAATCTATAATTATTCATACGGGCAACATGGCCAAACCAACGGAGTCTCTCTCTGCACAATATGCTGCTTAAAGGAGGTTGCAAACTCCTTTGCCTAATCTCATCATTAGTTACAAAGTTGAACCACCTAATGCCCAAGATATTGCGTAAGCATCTGGAATCACAAGCATCTAGTTTCCTGTTATCTTGCTTACAAAGTGTCCAAGTTTCACTACCATAACTAACCCTAGAATGAAACCAAACTATTATACAGTCTAATTTTAGTCTTCAAGTGTATATGCCTATTTCTCCACACTCTCCATAGATTCTTAAAAGTCCTGGCAGCAATCCCTATTCTTCTATTTATTTTATGCCTCACATCACCAGTATCTGTTACATAGCTCCTAAGATAATGAAACTGTGACACCTGCTCAAGACTGCAACCATTCAGATTAACTAAATCATAGCTTGCCAGACCAATTTTTCATCACTTTAGTTTTCTCTCTGTTTATAACCAAGCCTACTCTACTACCAGTTTCATCAACAGCTCGAATGAAAGAGTTCATCTCATCAACATCATTTGCCAAAAGGGCTAAATCATCGGCATAATCTAAATCAGAAATTTTCGTATCTCCAGTCCATTTAAGGCCAAAATCTTTCCCTTGAAGTGAATTTTGCATAACATAATCAATAACCAAGCTAAAGAGAAAAGGAGACAAAATGCACCCTTGTCGAACACCAGAAGTAATGCTAAACCAATTGCTACAAGCCTTACCAACTCTCACACACGACTAAGTGTTATTACAGAGAGCTTTCATTATGTTAACTAACTTGTCTGGTATACCATATGATTTCACAATCAACCACAAATTATGACAATCAACAGAGTCGAAAGCCTTTTTGAAATCAACAAAGCTAGCAACCAAAGGTTTCTGAAACTCTAAACATTTCTCAAGAATCTGCCTAAGTGAAAATATCTGATCCACACATCCCCGACCACTTCTGAATCCACACTGCTCATCACACAATTGACTGTCAACCAGATTCTTAATTCTATTAAGCACAATCATGGAAAGAACTTTACCTGGAACAGAGAGTAGGTTGATACCCCTATAGTTATCACAAGAACTGCGATCACCTTTTTTGAAAATAGGGATAACAATAGCTCTGGTCCTTAGGAACCAAGCCTTTATCATAAAAGATATTCAGAATTTCAGTAATCCAAGTGGTAACCGAAACATTCCCAGGTCTAAGCATTTCTGTAGTAATTTCATCTACCCTGGGGATTTATGTAGTTTAAGTTTAGAAACAGCCAAAATAACTTCAGATTGTGTTATAGTATCAACATTAAAGCCACCAATGCATCTGTCATCATTGCAAACAATGGGAATAGAACTAAGCACATTGTTTAGAATATCACTGAAATGCTCAGCCCACCTAGCCATGCAGAATCCTCACCTTCTATAACCTTACCATGTTTATCCTTCAATCCATGTATACCAGTCCATTTTCTACTACACAAAACATTAACTCTCTGGTACAGCTCTCTGCTGTTGTGCTCTCTAACTGCTTCCTCGGCTTTGTCAGCCAAACCATCAAGCCAAAGATTCTTATCAGCAGCTAACTGATCTTTTACACATTTATTAAGTTCTCTGTAATGCTTTCTATTAGGACTAGGGGGCGGGGGTGGCTCAGTCGGTAGCACGCCAGGCTCGTAATCTGCAGTTCCCAGGTTCGAGTCCCAGCTGGGTCAGCGTTGAGATTCATCTCCGCAAAATTCCCCGCCCTGCCCACGGTCAGTAGGGGACACCGATGGGCTTGGAAAGGCCGCCGTCCGTCGGATGGGACGTTAAGCCGTGGCCCCGTGTGCAGGAGAGCCATACCCTGTGCACGTTAAAGAACACGCTGGATGGCCTTGACGGGAGGCTACCATCTGTCTCCCAACAGCTGTTCCAGTGGGTCCCCTCCCCCAACCTTCTCTGAGCCTTCGGGGTCCTTGTGACCTGGCCATTTAGCCCATGGTGTGCAAAAAAGTGCCGCTCAGAGGTAAAACAACCCAACCCAACTATTAGGACTAGTAGGGTATTGATTAAGGACATTCCTGCAGTTCTTTCTTTCTGAAATAAGCTCAAGTGCCTTATCACTCAGATAATTCTGCCTCTTCTGCTTCTTTTTCCTAAAAGAGTATTGTTAGTGTCCAAAAAAGCTTGTTTAAAATGATCCCATTCTTCGCCAACTTCAGTAGTAAGCATACCATGACTACCATAATGACTAAGTAACCTATCATGGTAAGCTTTGGCTATAACTGGGTCTTTCAGAGCTTCAGTATTAAAGGTAAATTTTTTAACATTAGCACAACACTTTTTAAGTTTAAGTTGCAAGACACTTTTAACAAGGTGATTGTCAGATCCAATTTCAGCTCCTCTATATGACCTCGTATTCCTAACAGAACTAGCGCATTTGATGTTAATTAATATATAATCAATCATATTCTTATGCAGCCCATCGGGTGAAACCCATGTGTACTTATGTATGTTGCGGTGTTTATAATAAGTGTTAGTTATTCTGAATCCATTGAGTTTATTTACCTGTAGGAGACGTTGCCCATTGCCATTGCAGCTACCAATACCAAAAGGGCCTATTACTCCTCCCCAAAGGTCAGAGTCAGTACCAACTTTGGCATTGAAGTCACCAAGAACAAGGGTAATATCTCCTTTCCTGACAGAATTGAAAATATCCTGAAGTTGTCTATAAAACCTATCCTTCTCATCCTCATCGGCATCCTCAGTGGGGGCATAACAGCAGATAACATTCAAGTCTTTAATGCTTGTCTGAAATTTTGCTGTAAGAAACCTTTCATTTAATGCACTCGTATCCTAGAAGAGCATCACTAGCGTGTCTGCTGAGAAGCAGACCCATGCCTTGGTGGTGCTTATTGTCGTCCCTCCCTGAATAGAGAAATTTAAGATTATTTTTAAGAATCTGACCTTTATCCGTCCATCTGGTCTCTTGCAAGCCAAGAATATCTAAATTATAATGGTGGAATTCTTGTGTGAGGACATCAAGAGAAAAAGCTCTTTGCAGAGTCCTCACATTCCAACTACCTATGGAGAGAAAATGGTTAGTGGGATGTTTAAAGAAATTATGTTTATTGAGAGAAGGAATGCCGACAATATCAAACAGCCCCCTAATCGCAGACATGGGACAAAGACCCGTTTCCCCACCACTAAAGGCTGAAGCTATCTACACTGGAAGACTACCTCCAATGTAGAATTTGATGATGCCAATAGAAGCAAAGAGTTCAGGTGCCTGCGATGACCTCTGCTCAGGATTATCCACCAGCTGATAAACATATCCTGTGAATCTATTCACTTGGGGCTGTCAATCCACAAAGAGAAAACAGCGGAAGATTTTCCCTCCACAGAAGCCCACCAGTTCAGCAAAATCAGGATCCATAATCAATAATCAAGCTCAGAGCCATAATTCCATTCAGGTTGGTATATATGGTCAGCACCAGGACCCTGTGTGGTTGACCACTCCTGAGCAGGGTAGGAAAAAAAGAAAAGTAGCCATAGATGTCCAGATCAGTAGGCCACACTAATCTGGCAGCCCTCCCCTTCCATTCACTTCCACAAGAGAGTATCTCTTTTGAAAGGTACCACGGTCTGCACCACGAGAAGGCGGAGTCGGATATTAGGTGTGCTAGGCCTGGCCGGTTCTATGCATCATCACAGGGGATTGGTTCATAGCTCTCCTTCCAGTGATATCTAGCTACCATTTGGATAATGAACTGAGGGATTTTTTCCCTCACACAGGAAAATGGCTATAAACAGAAGGAACTTAGCAATATCAGAATCAGTCACAAGTATTGACTTGAACATATTGGCCATACATTGTGAGGATTTCAGGTACACCCACATGGAAACATCCAAAGGTGAACAGTGTGTGGTGTGCTGAAATTTTAACTATGGATCCACTATTGATTGAATTTCTGCACTGTGGTGACATCATCAACTCATACTCATAAAGATACCGTAAAACTAAGGACATTTGAAAGTAGGCAATGAAGTTGAGGTGATCAGAACTTTTGAGTAAAATGGTTATTTTGTTGCATGATAACACCAGTCCCACACTGACTAAGTAGCAATAGCAATGGAACATCCAAAAAAACAACAACACTTTTTTCATTGATATTAGCACAGCAGTTGCTTGCAGAGTTCATATAGTAATAATAACTGCAAGATAGACACAAACACATCAGGAAAAATAGTATGTTCTTTGGAATAAAGATATGATAAATTTATTTCATGATACTATAAAATTTACAGAAGAAAATATCACTCTTTGAGCATATAAATTAATGGGAAAAACTAATTATTATACTTTCACAGCACTAGCTCAATTATTGTGATTTTGGATATTTAACACCCATCATCAGATTGAAGGTTATTAGTTGATGATGACAAGTGTTAATATATCACAATAATTGAGTTAATGTAGTAGAAGTATAGTAAAATGTTGTAATCAGTTTTTACCATCAATTTATGTGTTCAAGGAGTGTATTCATCTGTAAACTTTACAGCATATTCCAAAGGATATTATGATTTTTCCTGCAGTGTTTATGTTTATCTTTAAGACATCATTCTATATGAACATGCAAACAATGCTAATATCAATTAAAAAATTGTGTATTTAAATACTTTTAGTATTGGACATTAAGTTATGATATTTATTTATGGAACATCCTCCCTAGAGTCCTTGCATCTCCCCTATTAGATTTTTTCATTTCTAGACCTCTAAAAATGACATAAAAATAAGGAAGCTAAAGTCAAATGAATAGATGAAGTGCATTGTCCCACACTTTCTCATGCAACAGTCAAAGTCACTCTAGGAAAGAGGGTATCAAGTTGCTAAGCTCATGTTGGGGCAAATATCTCAACAGGCACTGATAATATTTGTAGATAAATAAATCCTCTATGCTTTATTTCTGATTTGTCATCTACTTTTCATTTAAACAACCCTTATATATAAAATACACTTGACTGTGAGATTTTCAAAAGTTTAGTAACATATGAAAAATTATTGTTCATTTTGTTTCCAAATCTTTATTGGTTTTTAGGTTAAAACAATTGCATATTTCTGTCTTGTATCAGTGATTTAACTGATAAATGATAGCACTCATCCTAAAAAATATGAATAATTTATGATGGTAGTCAACGGAGAGGGTCAAAAATTCAAAGCTTTCTAGCTTGCAGAACTCTCATAATTGAAGAGCAATAGCATTTCCCCACTAAGAAATTAATCCTTAATGACAGCAATGGAAGTAAAAAATAAGGAAATAGTTCAAGAAAATATTTTATAATAATTTCTTGAACTGAAATGATGAATTGATAATGTGATTTAAAATATAATTATTAAACAATAAATTACCCCTCAAGCAGCTGCTTATTGCACACATCTGAGAGGATGCTATCAATATAATATGCTATAGATGTGATCTATGAAGAAGGTGAGACCTTGTAGAAAGACAACACAAGCAAGAAAACATCCATACCTTATCTGGGGCTCAAACATGGGTTCCTTTCATCAGTAGCCAAGAATGCTAACCCTTCGAACACCAATATGGTTAAATCATAATTAGAAAAATAAAAAAAAGACAGCCATAAAACAATTGCAAAATGTGATTTAATATAATCAGTTAATCTATAACAAATGGCTGATGTTTAATTTCATGTTTCCCTTTTTGGCTATCATTTGAAGAAAGCTGTATATGAAAGAATATTTTTTGGCCCCTTCTGCAACTATTATTTTAATGCACTTAAAATATTATTAAAATATATCCTGATTCTTCATGATGAAAATGCTTATAACATACATTTACAGTACATAAGAACTTCTTATCAATGTTACCAATTTACTACTTTGAATGCCAAACAGCTATTTAGCTTGTATAATAGCTATAAAGCAGCTTTTTTTTTATTTACATTTATGCTCTCTTTTGGCAAACCCACTCACAGCAGGCAGAAGGAAAATTAGCATGTTTATTCATGTATTGGGCTGTTTTACTTCTGAGTGACAATTACTTGAAAGAAAATGGGCTAAATGGTAAGATCACAAGGACCTCGAGGGCCTCAGAGAAGGTTGGGTAAAGGGGGCCCACTTGACAATGTGATGGTCCACTTATTCACTTTTACTTTTCCTTAACCAGTGTTACTTTATTTACATTATATTTATGATTTTAGGGATTATTTTTAGTTGGCCATTTTTCCTCATTCCGATCCATTAAAGGAGTTATGCATGCACAATTCCGACTTTTGATTGACAGCTGCTAATGCACACGGTTAGGAAATCCCCCCCCCCCCTCTTGTGTCATAGCTAGCATGCGATCATAAGATTATGCAAATTTCTTTCCCAGGGTGCACCACATGTAATATTAAGTGACATTAGGTTACAGAGAGTGTCAGAAAATAATGTTAGTAGGAAGGTAGTGATGATAGTAATGATAGTGGAGAATGAGAACAATGTTAACTGAGAACATTGTCAGTTTTGGAGATGTTTAAATGAATTTTTATTTGCTGAGACTACTTTTGAAATCATCTGTTTATACGTGAATTTTTTTGGAAATAAACTTTGTTATATGAATATTTTGATTTTGCTATTGCTATTTTTTTCTCTTAAGCAATGATAATTGATTTTGATTAAGATATAAATTTTAAAAATTTGAATAACCTTTGATTTCTTACTCAATAAGTAACACCCATATACTTAACGAACCTTCATTTAAGTTTATTTGGCAAGTTAATATTGCTTGGTGCCCGATATGTTATCCGGAGTTTAAATTTAATTTTGATTACTCAAAAGGTCCAAAGAAAAAAGTTTAACCATCTTTGGAGTATTACAGAACCAATAAAGAAAGTGACACACTGAACACTGGGACTGTATAAATATATATGTATAAATTATATGTTATTTAGTGTGATTGTCAAAGTTAACAAATTTTTGAGCTCATTAGTTACATATAAGAAACATAGATTTAGTGGCAGCTTAAGCTGAAAATTTTTGCTGAACAAAAAGCTTAACTTTTGTATGAGTCAAGGGTACTGAAGTTTCAGTGTAGCTATTGTTGATAGTTAAGATCTTTATTGTATGTATGTAAAGATTAGAAGTGTCCAGACCCCCCACACACATGATAGATAAACTTTTTGATAAGCAAGTTTATTGTAAGCTTACTATAGTTTTAGTATTGTATTGTTGTATAGCAGTTTTTTTCAGTGCTGCTCAAGATAAAAAGTTTCAAAATTTCATTAAATTCAAAATTTTGGCAGATTGCTAAACATGTCTGCTAGTAATATGGCCGATTTTGCCATTATGACCCCTGACTTAGCAAAAGTAAAAGATAGGTTGCAGGATATGATGAAAGAAGTAGAAGTGCTAATGAATCTGCTTAAAGATCCTCGAGAGAAAAGGGGAATGACAATAATCCCTAAATTTGCTGACAATGCTACGTCAGCTCACAAACACAAACTTTGAACGTAAAGTTCCATTTTTTGTTCCGTCAGAAGCAAGTGATAAAACAGAGTATTATTAGCAGCCTCAATGATGAGTTTTTCTGTTTACATGAAGTGCCCGGCAACAAAAAGGTGGTTTTCACAGTATCTTGTTTAATTGGATGTGCAAAGCAATGGTGAAATAACATAGGATGTCATCATGGTATAGAATTTTGGGAAGACTTTAAAAACGAACTTTTGGAAATTTATCCTCCTTACAATGACTTTACACATCTAGCTAGAGAACTTTTTTCACGAAGACAAAGGGAAGGTGATGATATCGAAAAATTCATCTGGGGTAGAGTTATACCATCTGTACAATGCTGATGCCGCTGAAATTGACATAATAAACTGCATTCCATTCCATTTAATTTTGCCTTCAAGAGAGTCTTTAGAATTCAGAAACACAACTTCAAATTCAACTTTAGTCAAATTGGCTCAGCAATACATTACAAGAAGAGAATCTGCAAAGACAGCATTAAGTCAACAATGGATGCAATCCTCGTCAAAGCAGCGATATTAGATTGAGTCTCGCAAAATGACTCCCGTACGACCGGAAGTTACACAGTCCTGATAATTTGTGCCATACCCACCTACAACAATGCAAAACGAACGAAGCATAGATTATGTTCCGCATAAGCTTCAAACAATGAAATTAGACTAAAAACTTTTGCTACGAATAATAGAGAGACTTTCAGATGGAATTTTTGTGGCCAACTAGGGCACACAGAGCAATATTGCTACAGAAAGAATGACAATTCGGGAAACTTAAATTAGGATTTTTGAAGCAAAAGGAAAAAAGTTTCTCAAGAAAAGCCCTCTCATGAGTTAGGTCTTGCCACTATTGGTACACATAATGTTTTAGATTTACCTTTTGTGAAACCTTGTCACGAAAAAACTGAATTAATAGATTGCGACAATACAGAAGCCAATCTTTCATGTCCAAATGAGAAAGTTTTAGATGATATTAATGACAACTGTGATTCAAAATTGCAGCTGCGGTCCAGTGGACTTTCTAATTTATCTTGTAGTACAAAGCAAAATGTTCAGGAAGAAACTGAAACTTTTTTATCAGTTTAAATAATTTAAATTTAAAGAAGCAAGTTGATAACGAAAAATGTGTTGAAATTGTTTTAAAGGAAAATAGTACAAAATTAGTTGATGAAAAAGTTTTTGAAGTAGAATTTTTAAAGGAAAATAGTGCTGAAACTGTTGATTAGAAAAATGTTGAATTAGAGATTGTAAAGGAAAATAATGTTAATGTAGAACTATTAGATGAAAATAAGCCAAGCATCCCAGAAATTGTTTTGAGTGTAAAAATTCATGATGAATCTAACAAGTTAAGAAATTTTCTACTAATGAAGCATCATTTAGAAGGCAATAAACCTGGAAAGCAGAAAGCCAGGCTCTTCAAAGACAAGCATGTAGTGAGATGTCAATGAGACAATGATAGCCTGCAGAGTAAGAACTGGCAATGAAGTAGTCAACATAGAGTAGATTACATCACTAGTGAGATCTTCAAAAGTGCCTACACCTAGCTTATCAATCGACACAACACGGGAATGAAGTCTCTGGGAAATGACTGGATGATGATTTATCGTAATGGAGTGCCAACAATGAAAATTTAAGTATATTATTCTTCTTCTTCCACTGTGGCACAAATTATTTATGATGTTTTATTTCTTTTCTCTGAAACAGATGAAGATGGAGACAATTGAAGATTATTTATTGTTGTTTATACTTAGAGATTTTGAAATGTTTTATTAAGTGTTGAAACTTTGGAGTTTCGGATATTTTTTTTAAGTGAATTTATTATTCAAGGTTTATGGTTTGAGTATATATAATGTGAAGTGATTAGAATTTTTTTTATGTATTCTTGTACATCTGAGGTTCTAGTTGAAATAAGGAGTTATATCATATTAACATGATTTCAAGTGTAATTATAAATCTCTGTCGATTTTTTTTTTGTTTCAGCTGACTGAAAGATGAATTGAGTGTTGTAAGTTAAAATTCAGGTATTATAAAATGTTTATGGATGTGAATGATGAGAATGAAAGAGAATTTATTATACAGTGATTACATGTTGTATTTTGCAGTAAAGTTTTATATTTTGAAGTGATTTTTTTGAATGCAAAATGTTTTTTTGTGTAAAGCATAGATGGAATTGGATGAAATGTTAGCATCGTATATGATAAATTATTGAAACAGCTTTTCTTTACTCTTAGATACGATGTATATGTGTTTAAATCTGTTCAGTGTCATCAATATTGATGCGTCAATGATGTGTAATTATCGGGATGACATTGGCAGCATTTGTTCGCATATATATGAGCTGACCATGATGTCTTGAATTTTTTGTACCTTCTTTGAGCTGTTTCCAACAGTGAAGTCTAGTTTGACTGAGACAGTCATCAGCAAAACTCCTTTGGTAGGGGGATGTAAAGCTTGATGAGGGGAGGTAATGAATGCTATTTTTATTTCAGCTAGCTTGCGATTTATTGTGTTTAGGTGAAGTTTTAGGGGATGATTACACTCCCTCTTGTTTGTAAAATGAAATTCTTAGCTTCGTGTATTTGCTTGTAATTAGGAGGATTTAATGGAGTACCAATACCTGTTTTTCATGTATGGCAAGCATGAAAGAAGATTAGATTTCACATATTTGATTGCTGCTACAGGAATAAGCAGAAGTTATGTACCCCACTTGATGCATCTGTATTTATATTCTGTGAAAGAGCAGAATTCGACGTAAATGAATTTTTCTTTAACCTTCTTAAAAGTTAAGCAGATTAGGGGTGATATTAACAGGCTTTTTTGTAAAGGCTACAGTATGCAACTTTTGGAATTGTATCAGAATGTGATACTAGTTAGACCGAATAATGCTAGTATGCAATTAATTACCACAGCCATTGATATGTATTTACGATGGTAGCTGGACACAAAATTAGGAGGAATGGGAGGAGATATCTTTGGTTGTGATGGAAAATTGTGTCGAAGTGAAAGTATTCTTATTAAAATTTGTGTATGCATACTTATTACTTTATTTATGTTCAGCAATATGTAAATGATGTAGCAAGTATCTGTTTTATTCAAAATTGCACATCAAAATATGTTAGGATGGAAAATTGTGTTGAAGTGAAAGTATTCTTATTAAAATTTGTGTATGCATACTTATTACTTTATTTATGTTCAGCAATATGTAAATGATGTAGCAAGTATCTGTTTTATTCAAAATTGTGCATCAAAATATGTTAGGTAAAATTTCAACTCCCTTTGGGAGGGAGAGTTGGATGGATTACAAATATTTAAAATATCCAGTAAAACATAAAAAGTCAAAAACAGGGGTTAAAGATGAGTCAATGGATAAGAGACGTCTGAGTGCAAGATGCTCAGATAGTATGTGACAAGAAATGAAATAAATATGACTTTCATAGTTAAAAGCTGAGCATGTGATTAAAATATATTTTATACTTGAAATGGTGTCACAATATTCACACTTAGGTTTGTCATCCACCTACAGAAGAAAAGAATGTATAATAAAAGAATGATTAAGTAGAGTTGAGCAAGTACAACTTCCTTCTTGTGATTCCTACAAAAACAGGACTACCACAGTTTAAGAATAGGCTTGAGCTAAAAAAAAAATTGTTACCAATCTGTTCCGACCAAGATCATTGTCACTGTGCCCGGAGCTGACAGTGAAGAGTCGGGGAGGGGGGGGGGGACTTGGCAACTGCATCTGCCAAGTCATTGCCTCTGATACCAACATGAAAGGGCACCCAACAGAAGAAGATGGAGGCTACCAGATGATGGAGCTGCTGGTGAATATTGGGCAGAACAGGGTGATGTCAAGGGTTCACGAAATCAAAGCCTGCAGTGAGATAAGCGAGTTGGTGTACAGTATATACTGATGATGATGCTTAGCAGCTATATGGGCCAAGACAAAACTGATAGCATGCAACTCGCAGTGATGATGAAACATTGCAGTAGAATCTGGCTTGCAATGATAGTCGTCACATCAGAACATGGGCGATCCCACAGGTGGAGCAGACTTCAAGTCATCTGTGAAGACAGGCAAGAAGTCCAGGTGCACAGCACAGTGGCTGGCAAAGAGCCTCTCAATATGCACAGTCTGGTATAAAAGCCTTCTCCCTCCTGCAAAGGGAAATATTGCATGAATGAGAAACAGTAAGTCAAGGTGGAGGTGGCAGGGCTGTTGACCAGGCAATGCTATTGAGGCTGATATTAAGGTCTCTGAGGTAGCCTCAGGCATGCAAACTGAGAGGACAAATAGCTGGGTAAGACATGCAAACTGAGAGAACAAATAGCTGGGTAAGGCATGGATGTGTGTGTTGTTTTTCGCTGAGGTCCTGCCATCCTCACAGATCTTCTACTCTGGCATATAAACTGACAGGCTCCTGTCAGACCACCATGGCAAGCAGCTATTCGAGGGGGTATTTTTTTTTATTTTAGGAGTCCAGAAACTTCTCTAGAAAAATGTGGTTAAAAAGTCGGATCAGCTGATCCTTACTTAATGATGAGAGATGTTGGAGCATGGCATAATGGACATTGTCTGGCCTGATGGCATATGCACAAAGGGAATGCAGAGTAAGGTGCAAATCCTCCACTGTGAGTGGCTTGTTATAATATAAGGCTCCAGGCCGTTTGAGTGAAAAGAGAGTAAAAGAACATTTGGCATTGCTCTTCAGGTTCAGAAATTCAGGGGAATAGGAAAAGATGGAGAAAAACAATTCCTCCAGAATTTTGGCAATTGTGTGGGAATCTGCAACTGCCTATCCATTGTGTCCATGATCAATAATGAGTGAGAGTAGCAGTTTCCATCCATCATCTGGATTTTATCCTACATGACCTTAGAACTGGTGATAAAAGATGATCCAAATTACTTCTGGTTCTGGTGTCAAATGAAACAGATTTCGCCCTGGCATGCTAGAATACTTCGAGGTTCGAGGATGTTCAATATCTTTGACTCCTGCCACTGCCTTGCTGCTTGAGCTGTGGTGCAGTTGGGATTCCTCAACAGTTTTGGAAATCGATTGGGTTGGGTTGTTTTACCTCTGAGCGGCACTTTTTTGCACACCATGGGCTAAATAGCCAGGTCACATGGACCCCGAAGGCTCAGAGAAGGTTGGGTGAGGGGACCCACTGGAACAGCTGTTGGGAGACAGATGGTAACCTCCTGTCAAGGCCATCCAGCGTGTTCTTTAACGTGCACAGGGTATGGCTCTCCCGCACACGGGGCCACGGCTTAACGTCCCATCCGACGGACGGTGGCCTTTCCAAGCCCATCGGTGTCCCCTACTGACCGTGGACAGGGCGGGGAATTTTGCGGAGATAAAGCTCAACGCTGACCCAGTTGGGACTCGAACCGGGAACTACAGATTACGAGCCTGGCGTGCTACTGACTGAGCCACCCCCGCCCCTTTGGAAATCGATGGAACTCTGCTGAAACATGAGGAATGGTTGAAGCAGCTGCTTGGACAATGAAGTTCAACATCTCTGCACTGAAACATTACATAATATGAATTTTAACTGAAACATTGATTGGCCCTTGACTGACCGCACTTCGGTTGAACTTGCAGTGGAGCTTGAAACCATTTGTCAGCCCAATAAATCTTCCATCATAAAACTTGTTAAGGGTCACTAGACTCATCATGGAAGATGGTACATACCACATGCAGGTGATTGCTACCATAAGTGTTGTCTCTGACCTCCCATGGTCCCAAGATTGATACCAGTGAATGTGTGGGTTGAGTGAAAGTACATACTGCTAGTGGTGTTTGACAGGGAGAGCAAAGATCCATGAGCCACTGCTCAAGGAGCCCACCTCATCTGTTGGTGCCAGTACTGCCCCAAAGAGGATTGTGTCCGTTAAAGTCCCCCACAATAAGAAAGGGGGTGCAGTTGCAAGACAAGGTCATCTCAAAAGATACCACTTCTAGGTGAAAGATATATAGAGAAGACAGTCAGAGAAAATACTATGAAGAGGCAGATGGCAACTGCCTCCAAGTAGGTGGTGAGGGATATGACTTGGAATGGAGAATGATGGCGATACCCTCATGAGCCAGACCATTACCATCCTGGTGATTGATATAAAAAATAAAATCGTTCAGCAGCAAGCACTTCTGAGACTGGCTGTCTCCAATGAGATTATTGATTTTTCATCATCATCATCATCCTCAAGCAGCCATGGGCTACAGAGGTCCAACCAGACTGCACAGTTTAATTCTCCAAGCATATCTGTCCTGAGCTACATCCGCTGCATCCGGCCACTGCACACCAATTCTAACAAGGTCCTGTTTGACATTGTCTGCCCACTGCATCCTAGGTCTCCCCCTCCTTCTGAGGCCTCTAGACACACTGTTCATAACCCTATTCGCCAATTTATAATTATCCATACGGGCAACATGGAGAAACCAGCGGAGTCTTTCTCTGCACAATATGCTGCTTAAAGGAGGTTGCAGACTCCTTTGCCTAACCTCATCATTAGTTACAAAGTTAAACCACCTAATACCCAAGATACTGCGTAAGCATCTAGAATCAAATGCATCAAGTTTCCTGTTATCTTGTTTACACAGCGTCCAAGTTTCCCTACCATAACTAACCATAAAAAGAACCAAACTATTATACAGTCTAATTTTAGTCTTTAGGTGTATACGCCTATTTCTCCACAATCTCCATAGATTCTTAAAAGTCAAGACAGCAATACCTATTCGTTTGTTAATCTCATGCCGCACATCACCAGTATCAGTTACGTACCTCCCAAGGTAATTAAACTGTGACACCTGCTCAAGACTGCAACCATTCAGATTAACTGAATCACAACCTGCCTGACCAATTTTCATCACTTTAGTTTTCTCTCTGTTTATTACCAAACCTACTCTACTACCAGTCTCATCAACAGCTTGAATGAAAGAGTTCATCTCATCAACATCATTTGTCAAAAGGGCTAAATCATCAGCATAATCTAAATCAGAAATTTTCGTATCTCCAGTCCATTTAAGTCCAAAAGCTTTCCCTTGAAGTGAATTTCGCATAACATAATCAACAAACAAACTAAAGAGAAAAGGAGACAAAATGCACCCTTGTCGAACACCAGAAGTAATGCTAAACCAACTGCTACAAGACTTACCAACTCTCACACACGACTCAGTGTTATTATAGAGAGCTTTCATTATGTTAACTAACTTGTCTGGTATACCATATGATCTCACAATCAACCACAAATTATGATGATCAACAGAGTCGAAAGCCTTTTTGAAATCAACAAAGCTAGCAACTAAAGGTTTCTGAAACTCTAAACATTTCTCAAGAATCTGCCTAAGTGAAAATATCTGATCTACACATACCCTACCACTTCTGAATCCACATTGCTCATCACACAATTGACTGTCAACCAGATTCTTAATTGTATTAAGCACAATCATGGAAAGAACTTTACCTGGGACAGAGAGTAGGCTGATACCTCTATAGTTATCACAAGAACTGCGATCACCTTTTTTGAAAATAGGGATAATAATAGCTCTGGTAAAATCTTTAGGAACCATGCCTTTATCATAAAAGTTATTCAAAATTTCAGTCATCCAAGTGGTAACTGAAACATTCCCAGCTCTAAGCATTTCCGTAGTAATTTCATCCACCCCTGGGGATTTATGAAGTTTAAGTTTAGAAATAGCCAAACTAACTTCAGATTGTGTTATAGGGCCAACATTAAAGCCAACAATGCATCTATCATCATTGCAAACAATGGGAGTAGAATTAACCACATTGTTTAGAACATCACTGAAATGCTCAGCCCACCTAGCCATGACAGAATCCCCACTTTCTATAACCTTACCTTGTTTATCCTTCAATCCCTGTATACCTGTTCGTTTTCTACCACACAAAACATTAACTATCTGGTACAGCTCTCTGCTGTTGTGCTGCCTAACTGCTTCCTCAGCTTTGTCAGCCATTCCATCAAGCCAAAGATTCTTATCAGTAGCTAACTGATCCTTTACACGTTTATTAAGTTCTTTGTAATGCTTTCTATTAGGACTAGTAGGGTACTGATTAAGGACATTCCTGCAGTTCCTTCTTTCTGAAATAAGCTCAAGTGCCTTATCACTGAAATAATTCTGTCTCCTCTGCTCCTTTTTCCCTAAAAGAGTACTGTTAGTTTACAATAGAGCCTGTTTAAAATGGTCCCATTCTTCCTCAACTTCAGTATTAAGCAAACCATGACTGTCATAATGACTAAGTAACCTATCATGGTAAGCTTTAGCTATAACTGGGTCTTTCAGAGCTTCAGTATTAAAGGTAAATTTTTTAACCCTAGCACAACACTTTTTAAGTTTAAGTTGCAAGACACTTTTAACAAGGTAATGGTCAGATCCAATTTCAGCTCCCCTATATGACCTGGTATTCCTAACAGAACTAGTCCACTTGCTGTTAATTAATATATAATCAATAATATTCTTATGCAGTCCATCGGGTGAAACCCATGTGTACTTATGTATGTCGCGGTGTTTATAATAAGTGTTAGTTATTCTGAAACCATTGAGTTTACTAACCTGTAGGAGACGTTGCCCATTGCCATTGCAGCTACCAATACCAAAAGGGCCTATTACTCCTCCCCAAAGGTCAGAGTCAGTACCAACTTTGGCATTGAAGTCACCAAGAACAAGGGTAATATCTCCTTTCGTGACAGAATTCAAAATATCCTGAAGTTGTCCGTAAAACCTATCCTTCTCATCCTCATCAGAATCCTCAGTGGGGGCATAACAGCAGATAACATTCAAGTCTTTAACCCTTGTCTGAAATTTTGCTGTAAGAAACCTTTCATTAATGCACTCGTATCTTAGAAGGCATCACTAGCATGTATGCTTAGCAGCAGACCCACGCCTTGGTGATGCTTTCCATCCTCCCTCCCTGTAAAGAGATATTTAAAGTTATTTTTAAGTATCTCACCTTACCTGTCCATCTGGTCTCTTGCAAGCCTAGAATATATAGGTTATAGCACTGGAATTCCTGCATGAGGACATCAAGAGAATAATCTCTATGTAATGTCCTCACGTCCCACGTTCCTGCAGAGAGAAAATGATTAGTAGGATTTTAAAAGAAATTAGGTTTATTGAGATTGGTAGGGCCAACAATATCAAACAGCCCCCTGATCGCAGGCATGGGGCAAAGACCTGTTCCTCCTCCACTAAAGGCTGAAATCACCGATGCTATTAGGAACTTCAGGCACCACCTTTTCAAGTGGACTTTTTCAAGAGCCATATGGCCTGCCTGAGACACATTACTCCAGTTTATGCTTGACGATGCCCAACTAGCTAAGTAAGGTTCAGGTACGTGCGATGGCCTCTGATTAGGATTATCCACCAGCTGATATAAAGTATCCCATGCCTCTGTTCACTTAGAGTTGGCAACCCAGAAGCAAACAGAAAACACAGCAGCAGACTCTCCCTCAACAGAGGCCCACCAGTGCAGCAAGTCCAGGATCTGTAATCACGCTCAAATCCATAAACAAGTCCAGTCTAGTAGGTATGAATGGTCAGCACCAGGACCCTGTGAAGTTGACCACTCCTCAGCAGGGTTGAAAAAAAAAGAAAAAAGTGGCCATAGATGACCAGATGAGTAGGCCATACTGAACTGGCAGCCCTCCCCTTCCATTCCCTTCCAAAAGAGAATATCTCTTTTGAAAGGTACTAGCGGCCTGCACCACTGTGATGCCCCACCGTTCACTTTTGCTTTACCTTAACCAGTTTTGTTTAATTTACATTATATTTATCATTTTGGGGATTTTTATTTCCTTTTTGGCATCACAGCACTCGTTTTCAAGTTTCTAGGAGTTGCGCATGCGCGCAACTCCGATCTTCCGACTGTACCGTTAAAGCGTGTGCAAGGACACGCCCCCTCTTGCGTCATAGCTTGCATCGTTCGTCATAGTATGCAAATGTCTTTCCCGGCATGCGCCGGCTCATTGTCAAAAACCAGTGGCCTGCGAGTCACTTGGGGAGTTAGTGCAGTAGCACTAAGGAGAGCACAAGGTGCGTAGCACCAAGCACAGGAGTTATGTTTCTTCATTGATGTCTTGGTGAGTTGAATTATTTTGGAAATAAATTTATTTTGTTATATTTTAAAACCTTTTGAGTCTGTACAGTTTTTTTCTCTTGAGCAATGCGAATTAAGGATTTTTGAATTTATAATTACTTAACAAACATTTTGATTCTTACTCATTAATGCTCGCTGGTATTTGAACCCTAAATCAACTTATTATTAACTTATTCTACTTTTGGCAATTTGTTAATTATTGCCTGGTGCCCATCTAAGCTATCCGGAGCATAAAACTTCAAGTATTTTGCATTTGTTTGGAGCGTTACACCACGAGAAGGCGGGGTCGGACATTAGGTGCTAGACCTGGCCAGTTCTGTGCATCATCACTAGGGATTGGTACACAGCTCTCCTTCCAGTTTACGCCTAGCTACCATTTACAGGCCTATTGATTTTTACTAGTTTCTTTTTTAATTACAGAATGAGTGTTCATTTTTTAATGTCAATAGGCTGTTGAAACAAGTAGCCTCAGATGGTACTGACCAATATTCATCATACAACAATATGTGCAGTTGGGAAAATATGCCTTAGATACTATTACTTCTGATGGTTTTCTCTTATTTGTGGAAACAATAATACAGAATATGCTTTAACTAAATATAATAAAGTGCTTGTCACTGAACAACAAATTGTTGTTCTGCAATTTAAGAAAATGCCTGAACAAAATTATCGGAGAGAATCATTTTAACCTGAACATATTGCTAAACAATGAACAACCATTCTACCCTTTTCACCCCTCTCCAGAAAAAAAAACAATCTTATAACAAGCCTAAAAAATAAAATCGTAAACAATTCATTACTGATCCGCAATATAAAAAATACTCAGGAACTAAATAATCCCATCAGAGACCATAAGTTTAAAAAACATGAATTATCGTAAACAATTTACTACTGATCCACAGTATAAAAAAGCTCCCAGAACTAAATAATCCCATTAGAAATAACAAGCCTAAAAATCATGAATTATCATAAACAATGCACGGCCATTTGCATTATTAAAAAAAAAAAACAGAAAAAGATAATCACTTTGAAGACAACCATTTTAGACAAAGCATTTCACTAAGAAGAAATCTGCTTAACACAGTAACAGTTCAGCAGCAAGCACTTCTGAGACTAGCTGTCTACAATGAGATTATTGATTTTTTTCTAGTTTCTTTTTTAATTACAGAATGAGTGTTCATTTTTTAATGTCAATGGGCTGCTGAAACAAGGAGCTTCAGATGGTGCTGACCAATATTCATCATACAACAATATGTGCAGTTGGGAAAATATGCCTTAGATACTATTACTTCTGATGTTTTTCTTTTATTTGTGGAAACAATAATACAAAATATGCTTTAACTAAATACAGGGTGATTCACAGGGCCGCCGAGAGAATTTATGGGCCCCTATGTAATATTATGCTCGCCCCCCCCCCCCCCCCCCCTGAAAACTTTTTATCTTTACAAATCATTAATAGCAATTATTCTGGACACTATGATAACATTCAGAGGAAAAAATGCCTGTTGCGCAGTCAGGCATGCATTTTTTGCACCTTTACTGTCCACATTCACTTTTACACCGACTTCAAACAAAGTTCTACTCCCTTTCTTAATAACTTCCAATTTTTTATTTCTCTCCTTGCGCTTCTCAGCTCCTGACTTATGCTTATACTTGTCCATTGTTCAGTTAGACTATAGCACCAATGAATATATCATTTTACTAAACAAATGACAATGAAATGGTGAAACAAATGTGTCGACAAGAGACTTTTAAACTGTTATAATTTGTAACACTGACACACAGACCACAGACGATGTTACTGGAACTAGAAACATGAACAATGTAATATACCTGATCGCACGGGCTGGGTTTGGGAGAGTCCAACTGTTGCTACTGCTGCAGGGGTGGGGTGGTTAACAGGGAAAATACAAGCAAATGCTGTAAGTTAATGCGGACAAAAGATGATGTTAAGAAATGGTTCGTTCAATTACTATTAATGAGATAATATGTCATAATCCAAC
Source organism: Ryuthela nishihirai (assembly GCA_038380435.1). Taxonomy (NCBI): domain Eukaryota; kingdom Metazoa; phylum Arthropoda; class Arachnida; order Araneae; family Heptathelidae; genus Ryuthela; species Ryuthela nishihirai. Next base: position 80,876,181 of record JAWZYU010000003.1, on the reverse strand, counting down.
TAGTGTTTCTTTTTAAAAGCGTATTATAACAAATAATGTTCTTATGGAATTTTATAGGATCGATATATAGCCTAATTAAGAATAATTTTTGTAAGAAAAAGTCAAGAGTCATTTAATCTGATGGGCCCTTATTGCTGACGGGCCCCTACGCAAAATGTCATTTTCATTGTTTCCCATGGAAACTTCATGACGTTCACATTCAACTACCAAAATTTCATATTTTTATCATTAATATATATCATTGCAATAGTTGTTTGAAATTTTCAATCTTTTTCACAGTTAGAAAGTGCAATTATAGTGTTTGAAAGATTTTGAAAGTGTGAATAATATTTTATCAGTTCCTATGTAACCCTAAAAATTCTCTTCATTTATCTCTAAATACAATTACATACTAAAACAAAAAAGTCTTTTCCCACATACCCTGGGTCTAAGAGTTCAATTCATTGTTGTCAATGGAAACATCATAGCATTCACATTCCACCAGCAAAATTAAAAATTTCTAGCTTAAATACGTCATTTGCAATATTTGTTTGAAGTTTTGTAATTTGCAAATTCTTCCACCATTAGAGGGTGCAATTAGTCATTGGAAGATTTAAAAAGTGTGAATCATAATATTTTATCAATTCCTATTGAACCCAAAAAGAATTTTTCATTTATCTCTAGAAACAAACAATTATCTGCTAAAACTAAATAGGTATGCTAAATAGGTTTACTGCAGACAAGTCATTGCATTGGTCCTTTTTCTTTTTGATATTAACAGCAGTTAACCTAATAGCTAGTAATTAACAACTAACAATCATAAATATTATTCATTGTTTAATAATCGACTAATACACTGAAGTGCCATTGAATTAAGGATAGGAGATGTTATCCAAATTCAGTACTGCAAGTCCCGCATGCGCGGCTGAAACTCTGGTCATATATAGCTGTCAGCTTTGGCTTCCCCAGGTATTCATCGTGAGAAGCATAATGGGAAAGGTGCGGGATTTAGATGCATTTGACAGAGGGCAGATCGTAGGTGCCTGACAGATGGGACACTCCATCTCCGAAATTGTCAATGAACTAGGATTTTCTCGTACGCCAGTTTCAAGAGTGTTCCGGGAATATGAAAATTCTGGCAAAAAAAACAAGCACCCGGACAACAACAAACAACATCAACATGCAAAGGACAACCAGCCTTGAATGATCATGGACTTTGCCATCTGACTCACATCATACGGACCAATAGGGGTCAGACATTATCTGAAGTCATCTCCCACCTGAATGCAGGTTCCAGCCGGGAAGTCAGTGCACAAACCATGGAATGCTTACTTCATCGTCTTGGCTTCGGGAGATGCTCACCTAAGAGAGTCCCACTTATAATGGCACGACACTGAGCTCAACGGTTGCTTGACTAAAGAACATCAAAACTGGACTATCAAAAATTAGCAATGTATAGTTTGGAGTGATGAATCAAGATTTAAACTTCATCACACAGATGGGAGACTGAGGGTATGGCGTCAACCCCATGAAGCCATGGATCCTGCACGTCAGGTCGGAACAGTACAAGCTGGTGGTGGCTCAGTGATGGCCTTGGTTGTCTTCAGTTGGACATCTGTGGGACCTTTGGTATGTCCACCAATGACTCTCAATGCACCCCAGTATGTAGAATTCATGGCTGACCACTTATACCCATTTATGGACATCATGCATCCTAATGGAGACGGCATCTACCAGCAAGACAACTAATCATCTCACAAGTCCAGGATGGCTATTGCATGGTTGCAGGAGCATTTTGCTGACTTTGAAATAATGAATTGGCCACCTAGAAGCCTAGATTTAAACCCCATTGAAAATATTTGGGATACTGTCGAGCAGTGTTCAGACCTGTGTCCCATCAGTGATGAACTAGAGAGAATTGTGGACAACTCTGGAGGATGCATGGGTTGCCATACCTGTAGAACATTTACGCAAGCTTGTGGAGTCCTTGCCTCATCGTGTGGCAGCGGAGGTTGCTATCCCTAATTCAATGGCACTTCAGTGTAGTATAATGCTCCAAAATGTATGTTAACTTCATTACTTTGGACCTTGTAACTGATCAAAATTTTACTAAATTTCCAGATAACTTCGGGCACCAGGCAATTAATCTTGCCAAATAAAATTTAATAAGGGTTTGCGAAGTTTGCTACTTTAGGCAATTAAACATGTTAGCTAATATTTTGTTGATTCTATACTAATAATAAATTTTGGATATATAATTACATATAACAGCATATGTATATAACTATTTTGACTCTGGATCTTAAAACAGTTCCCTTTTCAATATGCATAACAAGTGGAGTCGAATGTTTCTTTTGATATTGTCCAAATATTTAATTTCACCTTGGACCACTGAGGGTAGGGGTAAGGCTTGGGGATTAGGGTGTCCAACTCAAGGCCATACATTGGCTATGGCTGCCATTTGTTGTCATTGAGTCAGCGGTCATGCTACTATCACCTCCCTTCGGCATCTGGTTCTTGTTAACTATGGTTATCACGTTTTTCTTATTTTATGAAATAAAGCATGGAAAATCACATGTTAACCATAGTTAACAAGAAACAGATGCATGAAGGAGGTAACAGCAGAGTGACTGCTGACTCAATGACAACAAGTGGCAGCCACAGCCAACATATGGCCACAAATTGATCTGATCCCCATGCCTTACCTCTACATTCAGTACTCCAAGGTGAAATTAAATATCTGGACAATATCAAAAGAAACATTCAACTTCACTTGTTATACATATTGAAAAAGGAACTGTTTTAAGATCCAGAGTCAAAATAGGTATACAAAATAGGTACACATATGCTGTAATATGTAATTATATATCCCAAATTTAATGTTGTTAGTATAGAATCACCAAAATATTAGCTAACATGTTTAAATTGCATATGTCTCTGAAGACATGTAACTACATTAGAGCTGCATGAAAGTGCTCAGACCATATGGCATAAATGACGATGTTTAAGTTTCATTTTCTAACATATATCAGTGACGAGAAAAATTACATTTTTATATATCTGTTTTTAATATACATATATACAAAGGTTAGCTCAAAACTTTATATTTAAAAAAAATTAAATTTCCTTTGTCTTACTAATGGCAGTTTAGTGTGTTCAGCTATATATGCAGGATTGGTCAACTGTATTTTCTTAGTTTTGGCAACGTAAGTTTTGACAAAGAAAATCTTGGAGATTGAAACACTTAACACATTCAGATAAACCTAATTCAGTGCTAAAATTTTCTTCATTCTTTTCACTTTTACTGATATGCCAAAATATTTTCTGTTAAGTATTATTTCTTCAATCAAGCATATCTAATTTATATTTCATATTTACCTATCACTTTTTCTCATACTGTACAGATCTTTTTCATTCAAATAACATGAATAAACTACAAATAAAATATCTAAAGAAAACATAAGAGGGAATTTTACTTACATTTTGATTCATATTCCCATGTAGTTTGAAAAATTTGGTGCTACAGCTTTTTAATTCAAGCATCTTTTGTAACACTTCAGTGAAAAGAATATAATGAAAATCCACAATGATCTGTGTACACATGAAAATTAAAGCTTTCAGGCTACCAGCAGTACATTTGTCAGTTATAAAGGCAGACAGGGTCACCAATCTTAATTTTGTAGGTGTAAATATAACGTGCTGCTTCAGCTGAGAAGGTATTACAAATTCATTTGTCAGTGCTTTTTCTGATGAAGTAGCTATGTCAATGTACACTGGATCTGTAAGGCTTATTCCAGCTAGATGCTCTACACCTAATAATGTATTTCATATTAGTATCACAGTTTTCAAGCAATAAACAACTTTCTATGAAGAAAAATTAATAATACAAATTAGGAAAAACGTCATTACTGTAGAAAAATCTGCAATTTTACAATACAAAATTCTTTAAAATTTGTCACATAAAAAAATACATTTTAGAATTCGGAAATATTAAGAAAGCAATCCAATATTTGCATCTACAATTTCATTTGTCTTTAAGAATCTTCTGCTTTCGTTACTACCAAATATTGGTGCTGCTGGATGTAAACAATTATTGTTGTCCTTTACTGAAGCATTCACTTGAGCTATTTTATCACAAAATATCTCACCCATCCTTCAATTATGGAATGCAAAAATCAAGATGGAAAGAGAGGGCAGAAGTAAATGTATGCTACATTTAATTTAACTAAAAAATTGTAAATTATATTCGCATATCAGATCCACTCTATCAGCAGAGATGTCTTTACATCACTTCCTCCTCTGACACACAACCACAATAAATTTTCAGAGCCACCACATACCCCTCCTTTTACTCAATTGTGCTGACACCAGCTATAAACTTTCTTTCCTGGGCTGTTGAGTAAACTACCCTGGATAGGAGTATGAATTGTATGTTATTTACCTCTTGTGAGGATGAGGAATACCTGGTGGCATTAATAATTCACTAGTCTACATGATTTATATATACATCTATTTATGGACACATATATGTATATTGTTGCGGATTACAAAAATGGATAGCCACTGAGCGTGAGTATTAAAAGCTATATTTCAAAACCAAATTCAATACAAGGTAAATTGTTACAAAGGAAATATGGATGAAGTATCTTATTAACAAATCAACTATTAACATGCACAAGTCATCAATCTTCCTGCGTAGAGCACACAATATCAGCTCTGTGTATTTTACTAAATACTACCTTTTACTTGATTTACCAGGTCACCCGAAGATCTTCACTCGTAAACCAATTCTCATCCTGTGCTAATAACTTTTCACACAATAGCCGAACAAAAAGACAGTCCGTGTAGACATTCGAAGTTAGCCATAAAAGTTCCCACTTTTATACTTCCGCGTATACACAACACATCAAGTTACTCTTGATACTTAACGATAAAAGATCCCACTTTTATCCTTCCGCGTATACACAACACATCAAGTTACTTCTTGATACTTACGCGCACTGTCTCAGAACAGCTCACCGTCCATTTTCGAACTCACCGACCGTTACAATACAACGACCGTTACAACACAACGACCGTTACAACACAACGACCGTTACAACACAACGACCGTTAACGCTCCACTGTTCTCAAATTCTCCCAACGTTCTTATTCGTTGGCTGAAACTTTACTTTCGGTTGCCAGATTCTTCTGTCGTAACACTGCCCCCTTCCTAGGTCTTGTTCGTCCCGAACAATTCTGGATTCCAAAGCTTCTTCAGTTCTTCGATGAAACGGGGCCAAATGATCCACGTGAACCACCTTGCACTTTGTAGCTGGACGTCGACGAATGCGATATACCACGTCTGTGTCAAAATGAAAGCGAATCTCATTATGACGTAGATTTCTTTTCTGACTGAAGCCTCGTCCACAAACATAATACGTGTAAGGCCTATAGCCCTTGTGAACACGTTTATGTCTCTGCAGGGAGAAGAATCGACTAAGAGTTTTCGTGCAAAACCTGTAAAAAGTTTTCTTCTTTGTCGAAAGTTTTCTCCTTTGGATTTTTACTTCTATCAACAGTAACAAGGAATGAAAGTCATTAGTGACATAAAATCTAGGGAGAATTTTCATCCTGCAATCTGACCCTTTTGTCAGTTGACTTTCACTTAATTCAGAACTGTCGTGATGAACCTTCAGCCATATTTCACCTGATTCAATTTGATCCCCAAGGTGCTTCACAAATATAATATCAGCTCCATAATTCTTTTTAGCGCTTCGGTCCATCTCCTCCTTCCATACTCTTGCTAGAACTGCAGCTTCTAATCCGACAACCTTACCTGTTTCTCCTGTATAAGTGAAATCAGTGATGTGTCGGGCTGCTAGCAATATTTTTTCTGTTTTACCTTCACATAGCCAGCTTGCAACATCTTCAGATACTCCTTGTTCTATTAACATGTTACGAAACTTGTTCAAAGCATTGCCGTTATGCAGAACCTTGCAGACACGTGATGCTTCATCTACCCTACTATCCACAATGTTCACCAAACGCAGAAGTTCTCCTCCTAACTCTTCGACGAGCTCTTGCAGTTCCAAGGATCCGTTACCAAGGAAACACTGAACAGCTTCCATCACTTCCAGAGAGTTGTCAACAGAGTTTTCAAGAGGTGAATCCATGTTGCTGAATACAGCTGAACTCTTCATTCCACGAGCTTGTGATGCTGCAACCATTTTCTTAACTAAATCAACAGCGTCTTCTGTACTGATGAGATCAATAGCTCCTTTTCCGAATTCAACATCATAAGCCAAAGCGCACACTCCTTCAGCCAGCTTTTTGGACATAATTGAGCATCTCATTAGAGGAACGCTATCTACGGTAGCCGTCAGATCCTTGCAGCGGTAAATCTCCTTATCTGTTGGCACCAGCTCCACTGTCTGTCCTACGATGCAGCATCCGACGTCTTCCATCATCTGCTCGATTTTATCTTTAGTGCAGTCGACTGTGAAGCCAGGGATGGATTCCAATTTGTCCAGAGTATATCCCTTCAATTGGAGAGCACGACCGGAGATCATAGGGACCTTGAGACCTAAAGCAGCAAGTGCAGGAGCCAAGACAAGACTCACTTTGTCGCTGACACCTCTTGTGCTGTGTTTATCCACCATCCGATGGCGCCACTCGGGTCTCCAGCAAAACACATGACCCGAGGAGGTCATAGTTGCTGTTTCTTCCGAATTCCCTTTCTTCGAGCTCTCATTGTAATTAACCAGGGAAATATCAGTCATGATTGCCAAATTGTTCATTCTGGAGATCAGCGACGAGTTTTGTAACATATTGTCCACTTTAGAGCTCTTGTAGTCGTGATAAAACTTTTCTATATCCTTATAATCTAAATGGTTATAATGTCCAAATCTGCACATTGACTGTTCAGAAAAGAAATTCAGCGTGGCTACGTTGAAATTATCTGAGGGATTCACTTCTCTCTGATCGTAACTCTGAGGCTTAGTTTCATCCAGAAAGTTAGTCTTTGAAGTACTGTCTCTGCCTGAAGCTCCTCTACTAGCATCACCTGTTACGCTTCTAAGCCATTCTTCGGAATTCTTCTTTCTTAAATCCCCACTTTCTATAAACGATTCAAGTGTGGCTATATGCTTCGGAAAAATCTCTCCGACTTCCCCCTCATTACCACTCGTTACTCTGCCTTTGCGATAATTGTCCATGACGCATTTTGCTGACGGCGAGGAATAGAATACCTTTCGTGTGGATCTCTCTTCAGATCGTGCCAGACTTGTATACCTAGGTATTTTGAAGTGCAAAGCGTACTGTATAGTCTCACAGCACTCTGATTGTTCTTCACAGTTCCTAGACATGTCACCAGCGACATAGACACTCTGCCATGCATCACCAGTAGTTGCGTGGTCAAAGGCATTATCTGTGCTATCTCTACGATTCTCGATTTCCAGAAGCAGATCCACATTTTTATATGTGTTGCCTTTCTCTTTTTCTTTTCCATGTTTACAATCTAACTTAACACTATCAAGATCATCTTTTTCACTGACAAATTCAACATTTAAACTATTGCATTGTCTATTGAGTTCGGTCTTATGATCCTTGAAGTGATCAATAATCTTACCAACTTGAGAAGCCACTTCAGCTCTCATCTCAGTATTTTGTGCGGCCATTTCGGCTTTCAAATCATCTTTTCGAGAAACTATCTCCGTTCTCAACTCATTATTTTGTGCGGCCATTTCGGCTTTCAAATCATCTTTTTGAGAAACTATCTCAGTCCTCAACTCATTATTTCGTGCGGCCATTTCGGCTTTCAAATCATCTATTTTATCGCTTAGGGCGGCCAGATCACCTTTAATATCGGCTTTCAAGTCATTTATCAACTTTACTAATTCATCCATACTTCTAGTTAACGTCATTCAATAAATTATCCCACTTCTGACACCAAATGTTGCGGATTACAAAAATGGATAGCCACTGAGCGTGAGTATTAAAAGCTATATTTCAAAACCAAATTCAATACAAGGTAAATTGTTACAAAGGAAATATGGATGAAGTATCTTATTAACAAATCAACTATTAACATGCACAAGTCATCAATCTTCCTGCGTAGAGCACACAATATCAGCTCTGTGTATTTTACTAAATACTACCTTTTACTTGATTTACCAGGTCACCCGAAGATCTTCACTCGTAAACCAATTCTCGTCCTGTGCTAATAACTTTTCACACAATAGCCGAACAAAAAGACAGTCCGTGTAGACATTCGAAGTTAGCCATAAAAGTTCCCACTTTTATACTTCCGCGTATACACAACACATCAAGTTACTCTTGATACTTAACGATAAAAGATCCCACTTTTATCCTTCCGCGTATACACAACACATCAAGTTACTTCTTGATACTTACGCGCACTGTCTCAGAACAGCTCACCGTCCATTTTCGAACTCACCGACCGTTACAATACAACGACCGTTACAACACAACGACCGTTACAACACAACGACCGTTACAACACAACGACCGTTAACGCTCCACTGTTCTCAAATTCTCCCAACGTTCTTATTCGTTGGCTGAAACTTTACTTTCGGTTGCCAGATTCTTCTGTCGTAACAATATATTAAAAAGACCTACAGAAAAAGGTAGCCCTAACTTCATTTCACTCAAGAAGGAGCACTGTCTTTGCTCTGAAAAGCTTCTGAGTTTCTCCTAAAAACTTTCAACATGCAAATAGTTTGAAGGATAAACTTAAAAATTTTATTGCTCAACAACAGGGAATTTTAATTTATTTTAATTAATTCCTGAGCATGAAGATCATTTTTTAATTGCGATCATTTATGATAATGTCATCCATAAAGGATCATGATGTCAAGCAGAAGAATCGTTCTAGAACTGCATTCTTGTAAAGTGTTCTGTTGTTGGTGGGATTGAAGGGCTATCATCCACTATGAGCTTTTAAACCAGTCCCAAACCATCAACTTGGATATTTACTGTGAGCAGTTGAACAGCTTAAGTGAAGCACTGAAGCACAAATGCCTGGCACTGGTAAACAGAAAAGGTGTCATGTTCTACTAGGACAACACAAAACCAAATGTCGATAAACATGCTGCACTCAATATTTTTACAGCTTGCACTTAACACCTGACCAAAATGTAGCAACAATAAGTTTTCTCAACAAATAGACTGCAAATAATGCAAGAGTTAAAATTGATACTGTATACGGAAGACACATAGAACGGCATAATGGAACGTAATCACATTGTACCCCAATGCAACTGATAAATGCAAAATATCCTATGGATCACAAAGGAATGAAAAGCTTAAGATTTTTAATGGAAAATAATTAGTTCACAATTAATGGAAATGGTATTGCAGATTTGCTTGTTAACATTCCTATTTGCTGAAGCAACCTTCTGATTTAAGCTCACAAGTTTGATTTGAACTATTATCAACAAATATTTCCTTAAATTTTTGAAAATCTAAAAATTAGCAACAAAAAAAAAAACTGCTATTTTTAAAAACGATTGATTTTGGAAGTAATTACAAAATAAGTACCATTATTTTTTTTTCTGTTTCACACTCTTTTCTGTCATAAACCTATTTTAGTGCTCCCAAGTTATTTTTATCATTTTTCTCAGCATTTTATGCATCTTTCCCACTCTTAAAATCGAAACGAAGGAAATTTCCTTTCGATAAATATATAATTTAATTATTTTTATTCAGCAGGTTTTCCAAAGTGAAGTCTTAATTGTATAGTGATATCTTTTTTTTCACCACATCACATTGAAAAAGGCTTATTAAAATCAATATGCTTGCAAATTTGTCTATATTATTTACTTTCATAAAATTCGCAATTAAATTCCATTTAATTTGGTGTATAACATAACTATTTCCGTTGATTGGTTATTTTTAAAAAAAATTCAACTTGTTATATGACTTGTTTATCTGACTCCGCACAGTTGGCTAAAAGCTGGAATTTCCTCAAAGTATGGTACTGAGAAAAAAATTACAAAACGAGAAAATTATTTACTTAAAACCAAAAAAAGTAATTTTTTTTGTTATTCAGAAACATATAGTCATTCTATTCATGTGCATTGTAATTATTTCTGTCTATAAGGTTTTTTTATATTTGTTGCCAGATGCATTTTTTTCACTACATGATTAAAAAAGTCCCATTAAAATATAACAGTCTTTTTTGTTAAATACTTGATTTTCAGAAAATCCAGAATTAAATGCTGATTAATTTGGTATACAACATGCCATAATTCCTTTCATTAGTTATTTGGCAAAAAAGTTATAAAGTTAAAGTTTTTTTTTAGCTGAGCATAATGAGAAAACAGCTTGGCCTCTGGATGGAAACCTGTTTTTCAGCCTGAACATTGGAAGGGTTAAACTTTCTTCCTGTTCTCTGATTTCCCCTATCAGGTTAGCTTCATCTGTAGCAATTTGTGTCTGAGGGCTGTATCAGATATGTCAAATTCTGCTACTTCAGTTACATTTCGGATAATTCTAATTCTGCTAAATTTTAAATAAAGCTTCAGTGAATTTGAAATAAATTTAAAATGGAATTTTAAATAATGCTTTTATTTGACTGACCACAGACTTCCTTGAAAGTATAGTACAAAGAGAAATATTAGAAAGAGAAATTTTCTTACTTCAAGTAAAAATTTATTTTCTCTTATTGAGAAACAAATAGCCTTCCTACTCATATTCATTATAATTATTTTTGTGCATTAGTTTTTTTTTTCTAATAAATGTTTATTTACATTGCCAAATATTTTTTTACTGCAGACTTTCAAAAAATCCCTATTAAAATAAAACTAGTCACCCTTTTGTTAAATAATTTATTTTCAGAAAATTCAGAATTATATGCTGAATTATTTGGGATATAACATGTCATACTTTCTTTCATTAGGTGTTTGGCAAAAGTTTGTTTTTGTCTGAGCATATTGAAAAAATATTTGGGCCTCTGGACATAAACCAGTTTTTCAAGCTGGACTCTGAACAAGTTAAACATTTTAAAATAATTATATAATACAGATAGATATCAGGGAAAATGTCAATCAAAATATATATTAGCCTCTTTGTTTATTTTGTCATAATTCATTTCATCTATACAATGTTAAACAGTGCACTGAAGAATGGTGTAGTAGATGGTAGAATAAGTAGGCAAAATAACTTTCAGATGTTCATACTTACTAAATTTGGTACACTTTAGTGTGAAGTTGATGGATAAAACATAGAAATACAATGAATATCAAGCACTGTAACAGATAATATAAAAGATGTTATCGATTTCATCCCAACTATTAGAACATCTTCAGACATATGAATTGGAGGATCAGCTTATAAAATAGATAAATTTTAAAGTTCTGTCATAATTCAAATTCTAGTTGTGAAGAGATGCAATGCATGAATCATAAGTCTGATGGGTAAGGTTAGCTGTCTTGAGAAATACTGCTGATTGTTGATAGATTATAGTTGGATGACAATTTTTTGCTTACTAACTGTAGCAAAGACATAGTTTGTGGAATTAGTTGTGGCATGTGTTGTTGATTACATTTATTTAATGAGTATCGTGTTTTTTTTTGGTTGATAAGGTCTAAATAATAATATACTTGTTTGATTGCCATGTTATTAGGCTCTCGTTCAAGGATATTCAACAGTGAAATGAATTTTATACTTAAACTCACATTTAACAAAAGAAATTTTTAAAAAAGTAGAAAATTCAGTTCAATGTTGAATATCCTTGAGCAAGAACCTAATAACATGCAATTAAAATGAGTATACCAATGATAATTTGGACCTTACCAATGATAAAAGTATGAGAGATCATTTAATAACAATAATTAATAACACAGGCTATGGTATACTTCATATCAACAATTATTTGGACTTTACAAACCGAAAAAGCATGACAGTAACTGGATCTTTCAGAGCTTATATGCAGCAGTATTCATCAACAACAGTGTCAATGGCAGCCTTCATATCAGAAGTGAAGTTTCAAAAAGGACTGGTATACGACAGCTCAAAAACTACTGGAATGTCACCACAGTGTCAGAGAGAAGAAAGGCCATCCTGGGTGACAAGTAACAACAAACAAGTCAGCGTTAAAGAAAGAGGTATAATTTGATGATAGTGAGACTATCTGAGCCAGCCATTATGGAGAACTGACAAGAATGGTAATATATTCCTTTTAACATCTATTTTTTACTTTCGAACTTTTTCAAGCTGAAATTTGGAAAAACTTTCAGCTTAATGCACAGAACCAGCCAGGCTGGATACCTAATGTCCAACCCCACCTTCTCGTGGTGAAGTAGAAAAATTCAGTTCAATGTTGAATATCATAGCATTAGTACCTTTCAACAGACATATTCTCTTTTGGAAAGGAAAGTGGTGGTGGGGGGAGGGGGGGGCAGATCACTTTAGCCTACTGATCTGGTCATCCACAGCTACATTTTTATTTTTTATCCTGCCCTGCTGAGGAGTGGTAGCTTCACAGAGTCCTGGAGCTGATCGTTTATACTCACTAGACTGGACTGGTTTATGATTTTGAACTTCATTATGGTTCCTGGGCTTGTTGCACTGGTGGTTGAGGGAAAAAATCAGCTAATGTGTTTTGTTTGCCTGTGGGTTGTCAATCCTAAGTGAATAGGCACTTAGTTAGTTGGGCATCGCCAATCCTACTAGAGTAATGGGTTTCAGGCAGGTTAGTTTCTATCTAGATTCTGGTTTTTTAAAAGGTCTATTTGAAAAAGTGGTGCCTGAAGTTCCTCCCAGCATGGGTAACTTCAGCTTTTAGCAGTGTAGGAACAGGTAGAAGTGTAGGACCCATGCCTGTGATAGGGGTTGTTTGATATTGTTGGCATTTCCTCTCTCAATAAACAAAGTTTCTTTAAACATCCCACTAACCATTTTCTCTCCGTAGGTAGTTGGATGGAATGTGAGACTCAGCACAGAGATTATTCTTTTGATGTTCTCACACAAGAATTCCAATGTTCCAACCTTAATATTCTCGGCTTGCAAAAGACCAGATGAACAGATAAAGGTGAGATACTTAAAAATAATTTCAAATTTCTCTTTTCAGGGAGGAAGGATGGAAAGCATCTCCAAGATGTAGGTTTGCTTCTTAGCAGACACTCCAGTGATGCTCTACTAGGATTATTACTGCCTTAATGAAAGATTTCTTACAACAAAATTTAAAACAAAAATTAAAGACTTGAAAGTTATTTGTTGTTATGACCCCACAGATGACTCTGAGGAGAATGAAATAGGTTTTAAGGCAACTTCAAGATATTTTTTTGTTCTAGGTGACTTCAATGCCAAAGTTGGTACTGATTCTGACCTTTGGGGACTGGTGATAGGCCCTTTTGGTATTGGTAGCTGCAACAGCAATGGGTAACATCTCCTACAGGTAAGTAAACTCAATGAATTCAGAATAACTAACACATTACAAACACCGCGACATACATAAGTACATATGGGTTTCACCAGATGGGCTGCATAAGAATATGATTGATTATATATTAATTAACAGCAAATGGGATAGTTCTCTTAGGAATACCACATCATATAGGAAAGCTGAAATTGGATCTGACCATTACCTTGTTAAAGGTGTCTTGCAACTTAAACTTAAAAAGTGTTGTGCTAAGGTTAAAAAATTTACTTTTAATTCTGAAGCTCTGAAAGACCTAGTTATAGCTAAAGTTTACCATGATAGGTTACTTAGTCATTATGACAGTCATGGTTGGCTTATTACTGAAGTAGAATGGAACCATTTTAAACCAGGCTGTTTTGGAAACTAACAGTACTCTTTTAAGAAAAAAGGTGCAGATGAGGCAGAATTATTTGAGTGAAAAGGCACTTGAACTTATTTCAGAAAGAAAGAACTGCAGGATGTTCCTTAATCAATACCATACTAGTCCTAATAGAAAGCATTACAGAGAGCTTAATAAATGTCTAAAAGATCAGTTAGCAGCTGATAAGAATCTTTGGCTTTGATGGCTTGGCTGACAAAGCCGAGGAAGCAGTTAGACAGCACAACAGCAGAGAGCTGTACCAGATAGTTAATGCTGTGTTTGGTAGAAAACGGACAGATGTGCAGGGATTGAAGTATAAACAAGGTAAGGTATTGAAGGTGAGGTTTCTGTCATGGTTAGGTAGGCTGAGCATTTCAATGATGTTCAAAACAATGTAGTTAGTTCTACTCCCATTGTTTGTAATGACATTACTGGCTTTAATGTTGGCCCTATAACACATTCTGAAGTTATTTCAGCTATTTCTAAACTTAAACTACATAAATCCCCAGAGGTAGATGAAATTACTATGGAAATGCTTAGAGCTGGGAATGTTTCAGTTACCACATGGATGACTAAAATTTTGAATATCTTTTACGATAAAGGCATGGTTTCTAGAGATTTTACCAAAGCTATTATTATTCTTATTTTTAATAAAGATGATCGCAGTTCTTGTGATAACTATAGGGGTATCAACCTACTTTCTGTTCCAGGTAAAATTCTTTGCATTATTGTGCTTAATACAATTAAGAATCTGGTTGATGGGCAATTACATGATGAGCAATGTAGATTCAGAAGTGGTAGAGGATGTGTAGATCAGATATTTTCACTGAAGCAGATTCTTGAGAAATGTTTAGAGTTTCAGAAACTTTGGTTGATAACTCTGTTGGTTTCAAACATGCTTTTGACTCTGTTGATCGCCATAATTTGTGATTGATTGTGAGGTATACCAGACAAGTTAATTAACATAATGAAAGCTCTCTATAATAACACTGAGACATGTGTGAGAGTTGGTAAGGCTTGTAGCAATTGGTTTAGCATTACTTCTGGTGTTCGACAAGGGTGCATTTTGTCTCCTTTTCTCTTTAGTTTGGTTATTGACTATGTTATGCGAAATTCACTTCAAGGGAAAAAAATATTCAATAATAATATATAACAAATAAAAAATTTAAGATGTGCCCATTTTATATCAATAATAATAAATAACAAATATTCAAGGGAAACATTTTTTCCTTAAATGGGGTGGAGATACGAAAATTTCTGATTTAGATTATGCTGATAATTTAGCCCTTTCGGCAAACGATGTTGATGAGATGAACTCTTTCATTCGAGCTGTTGATGAGACTTAATAGAGTAGGCTTGGTTATAAACAGAGAGGAAACTAAAGTGATGAAAATTGGTCAGGCAGGCTGTCATTCAGTTAATCTGAATGGTTGCAGTCTTGAGCAAGTGTCACAATTTAATTATCTTGGGAGCTATGTAACAGATAATGGTGATGTGTGGCATGAGATTAACAGACGAATAAGGATTGCTGCCGGATCTATGGAGAGTGTGGAGAAATAGATGTATACACCTAAAGACTAAAATTAGACTGTATAATAGTTTGGTTCTTTCTAGGGTTAGTTATGGTAGCTAAACTTGGATGCTTTGTAAACAAGATAACAGGAAACTTGATGCTTTTGATTCTAGATGCTTATGCAGTATCTTGGGCATTAAGTGGTTCAACTTTGTAAGTAATAATGGGGTTAGGCAAAGGAGTCTGCTACCTCTTTCAAGCAGCATATTGTGCAGAGAGAGACTGTTGGTTTGGTCATGTTGCCTGAATGCCTAAATTATAGATTAGAGAATAGGGTTATGCACAGCGTGCCTAAAGGCCTCAGAAAGAGGGAAAGACCTAGGATGCAGTAGGCAGACAACGTCAAACAGAACCTTGTCAGAATTGGTGTATCGTGGCCAGATGCAGATGTAGCTAAGAATAGGTATGTTTGGATAACTAAATTGCACAATCTGTTGGACCTTTGTAGTCCATGGCTGCTGGGGATGATGAAATTGGAATATTTCATCAAGACCTATCTAATGCAAAAATAATTTTTAATTTATCTCTAAAAAAGTTTGATTTCTACAGATGACAAAGTGGAAACATTATCAATTTTTTTAAAAACAAACTACAAACTAAGACATTATTCCTTAATCAGAGGAAAATAAATATAACTTGA
This sequence comes from Ryuthela nishihirai, assembly GCA_038380435.1. Classification (NCBI taxonomy): domain Eukaryota; kingdom Metazoa; phylum Arthropoda; class Arachnida; order Araneae; family Heptathelidae; genus Ryuthela; species Ryuthela nishihirai. Next base: position 80,860,205 of record JAWZYU010000003.1, on the reverse strand, counting down.
AATAAGAAAATTACCCTCTTTTTCTAATATTTTTCCTTCTAATATATTACTTTCAGAAAAATAAAGGCTTTTCCTCTACTGTGCTGTCAAACAAATCAAATGCAGAATAATAATTAAAAAAAAAAAACAGAAATTGATCATATTATATACCAAATTAAACAGATTTTAATTCGACTTTCTTACATTGATACAATGGAAAATAGATCTAATAGACAATTAAGGCTTAATTTGGAAAACCTGAAGAGTTAAAATAGTTAAATTATGCAATAATCAAAAGGAAATTTCTTTTTGAATATAATATTTACGTGAAACATGATTTTTATTTCCTTTTAAAATTCTTTTCAGTATGGTATGTTTTAAAAAGACAAGTCAGTGTTATATTTGGCAACTTGGACTGCTCACATTCATCAGGTTTTCTATCCTCTTTAAACCTTCCAGGGTCCCAGTCAAACATAGATGTTGACAGATTCCAAAATGAGTATCCCAAAATGTTTATGTTAATTTATTGTACAACAACAACAACAACAACAACAACAAAAAACTTTGATCTTAAAAAAAATAGAAACTGCCATTTGAAATTTTTTTTTACACAATATCTTCTAAAATTATGCAATTCAAGTCTGAAAAATATTTTACTTTTACATTTGATGCATATTTTACTAAACTACAATATAAATAATTTGTTAAAACCATCTGAATGCCATTTCTTAAAAGTGTTTTATGGTACTGCCAATTTGGTTTGATAATATTACTCTTTGTTGATGCAATCCCCTGATTTAAGCTCACAAGTTTGATTTGAACAATAATCAACAAATTTTTTCTTTATAGTTTCAAAAATCTCTTTAAAATTAACTTGAATTGCTATATTTAAAAACAGAAGATTTTGAAAGTAATTGCAAAATACATGCCTGTTTTTTTCTGTTTTACACTCTTTTCTGCCTTAAACCTATTTCAGTATTCCTAGAATTATTTTTATCATTTATCCAGCATTCTATGCATCTTTATCACTCTTCAAATTGAATCTATAAACAAAAAAGTCAGAGCTTCTTCAGGACTGCCTGCAGCCCAAGGAGCTACAGGACAGTAAGTAGCAGGTGTTCTAACTTCTCGCTCACACATCCAAGAGTGGGGAGAATTGTCTGATAAATGGTAAATTGTTTGCATGTATGATTTAAGTCCAAATACTTCCGAGAAATTGGATATACACTCATTTCATAAAGTTAATATTTCATTTTCCTTTTTTAAAATAAAACCTCAGTTTATTTCTATAAATTTAATTTATTTCTGCAAATTATCGATCTTTTGGTCCATCAAAAGCTTTTTTTTTTTGAAGTTATGCTACATTGGATGGCTGGCTTAAAAACCTGTTACTTTGGATATTTTATTTAACATTGCATTAAGTTATATGTTATTATTTTTTTCGTTTTCCATTAAAAACATTGATCTTGTATTGCTTTCCCACACACACACAACACTCATACATGTTTTACTTCCCTTCCCCTTTGCAAAATTTCATATTTGAAGAACTATTAGAGTTTTTAAGTTTATATTGAATGGTTTTAAAAGATCCCCCCTCCCTCAATATCTTGGTAAAGCAACTCTGGTGATACTTTTTTTGTGCACTAACCTTTTGGCACGATCCACAAAAATTCAACAAAGTGTTTTTTCATTTCATAAATTGGAAGAAAATCCCATTAATGCGAGTAATCCAAGTCATTTGTATAATGCTGGCTCATGTTTTAAAATGTACTACATTGAAAAGAATAATTAAAAGAAATAAAACTAATATTTCATGTAAATATTACAGTATTTGGGAAATTTTCTTTCAATAAATATATAATTTAACAGTTTTTATTCATCAGGTTTTCCCAAATTAAGCCTTAATTCATAGTCCAATCTATTTTTTTCACTATATTACATGGAAAAGTCTTATTAATATTAACATGTTCATAAATTTGTTTAATTTGGTATATAACATGATCTATTTTGCTTGATTGATTATTTTAAAACAAAATTCCAAAGTTGACTATTGATTATGACTCAGCACAGATGGAAAAAAGCCCGGACTTATCTCAAAATATGTACCAAGAAAAAAAAATACAAAACAGGATTAATTTTCTTGTTTCAAGAATTTCTTTTTTGATTTGGAAATAAATAGCCTTTTTATTCATGTGCATTATAATCATTTCTGTTAACTTTTTTTTAAATAAACTTTTATTTGCATTGCCAGATGCATTTTTTACTACATGCCTCTATAAAAGCCCTTTAAAATAAAACTAGTCATCTTTTTTTTGAAAATATTTTATTTTCAGAAAATCCAGAATTAAAAGCCTTTCATTAGTTATTAAACAAAAAATTCTATAGGTAATTTTTTTAGCTGATCATAGTATAAAAAATATATATAAATAAATTAAAAAAAAAAACCTATCTTCACATATATGCCCTAAGAAATAGAAAATAAACCTAAAGATTGCTAGCACCTATCTTTCTTTGTCTTTGAAGTGAATGCAAACCTAGTAACTGATTGCATCATCAATATGATTTAGTTTTTTTTTAAGTCTCCGACTGGAATGTCAGGACTTTCAAGCCCTCTATCCCAGACAGAGGGCTCAAAAGGCCTGACATTTTAGTGTAGGAAACTTAACAAAAAAAAAAACTAAAGCAATCGATGGTACAATCAGTCACTAGGTTCGCATTCACTTCAAAGGAAGATAGGTGCCAGCAATCTTGTTATGTAGGTAAATGGGTGCCGTATCTTCCTTTGAAGTGAAAACTCAGTGACTGATTGCACCATCAATATTATTTAGGTTTATTTTCTACCTTTCAGGGTGCATAAAGGAAGATAGGTATTTTTTAAAATTTCAGATTTATGTTTTTTCTTCATCACTAAAAACAACCATCTTCAGAAACTTTCATTTGATACATGACTTATAAATATAGACCACATTTTCCCTCCCTTTTGGAGTCGTGTTTAAGTGGCCCATGACATTAGAGACATCACAAGCTTTAATTTGTGATTAACTCATTATGGTTGATCCCTGTGAAAATCCACCCACTGCCTTTTAGGGGGAGAATTGGGGGGGGGGGCAAAATAGTTTACAACAGTCATTATATGAGTTTTCATTTGACACCTAACTTGTAACTGTAGACCCTCGCATTTGGAAGATATAGTAGAACAACTTCCACTTTCCCATTTCTGAAGGGAGTATATTTCTGTTTACCAGCAATACTTCTCACATCACAAGTTTTCATTTGTTATACAACTTGTTACTTTTGGCACCTGCATTCTACAGATATAACAGAACAATTGTTTTCATATTTTACCCCTTTTAGGGGAGAAGAATGCATGGGAGTGGTCAATTCTCATAGCATATAACACTCCCCATGTCAGAAGCTTTTATTTGATGCATAACTTGTTATTTTCTGCACTTGAGTTCTGAAGATATAGTGAAATAATCATTTTCACATTTCCCTTTTTCAGGGGGGAAGAAATCATGGGTCAATTTTTTTAGAGTTTATGATACTCCCAACCTCAGAAGCTTTCATTTGATGAACAGGTTGTTACTTTCTGCACTTGCATTTAGGAGATATAAGGGAACAATTGTTTTCATATTTGCCCTTTTTAAGGGGGAGAAACATGGGGTAGATAATTTTTTAATAGCCTATGATACTCCCCACATTACAAGCTTTCATTTGACACATAAACCAATTAAGTTTCTACATCACATTCAAAAGATATGGTGGAAGAACTGTTTTGACAAACACACAAACCAACAAACTTGAAAATGTCAGCGAAAAGCAAAAGGAAGATATGTAAAAATAGCTGGCCCTGGATGTAAATCAGTTTTTCAGGTATGATCCTGGAAGGGTTCTGAAATAGGGAAACTTTTTTTGTCTGTTTTATTTTACAAAATATTATGCATTTTTTTCCTTGGATGTTGAAATTTGGAGATCTTAAGTAAGTGCCAAAAAGTTAGTGCCCAAATGCAGAAACAAAGCATCTATATCCTCAGAATGGCAGAGCCCACACATTGAGATGGAGGGATTTTTAAAACCATTCAACGAAATCTAATAATTTCTTTGAAACAAAATTTTGCCAAGAGAAGGAGGTTAAAAAAAGCCCTGAGTTTAATGGCAAAGTGGGAGGACATCCTTGATAAAACTACCCTTCTGTGACCTACCTTTCTGTGCCAAAGAAATCCTTTTTACTTCTGTATCCAAGAACTTGTTCATTCTCAGGGTACAATAAAAGATCAATACTTTTTGACTGGAAAAAGAAAAACCAATAATAATAAAAAAACATAAACTTAATGTGATGTTTACAAAACATCTGCCTCAACAAGTTGTTAGCAGCCATCAATATAACCAGTGACGTATCATAACTCCAAAAGATCAATGGTGACATATAACTACATTTTTGTTTTTTTTTTACCTCTGAGCAGCACTTTTTTCACACAATGGGCTAAATGACCAGGTCATAAGGGCTCAGAGGTTTGGGAGAAGGGATCCGCTGTACAGCTTTTAGGAGACAGATGTTAGCCTACCATCAAGAATGCAGGTGCCAAAAGTAATAAAAGCATGTTCTTTTATGTGCACAGGGTATGTCTCTCCCACACCCAAGGCCACAGCTTAATTTCCCATCCAATGAACGGCAGCCTATCCAACCCCATCAGTGTCCCATAGTGACAGAGAGAACAGGGGGGACACTGATGGGCAGAGATAAATATAACTCAATAAAAATAAACTCAAAGTATATGTATAAAAATAAAAGTGAATTAATTATAAAAGTATAAATAATATACTAACTGAAACAACTGAAAAGATATCCAATGTTGACAACATCCAATCAATGCTGTAAGCAAGCACAGTGCATACATGGTATCTATTAGTGATTATAATGACATCTGTGTTTTGCACTCTGCCATGATGTAGTTTATGTAATAATTGGAACAACTGTGGTTTCAGTTCAGAAGTGAGAAATGTATGAATGCTGTAATGATAAATAATTCTATGAATACTGAAGTTTAAAGCAGAAAAGAAACGTAGAACAAAAAAGGAAAAATATATATATAAACTTCATAATTGTTTCCAGTATCCTCAATTTTAAAAATAGAAGTTTTTGGTTAATTTTAGGGAGAGAATTTCGAAATTTAAAAAGAAAAGAGTTCATAACAGTATGGAAGCACTGATGCACTAGAAGCTGTGACATGTTGTACAGCATCTTTCCTTTCATCTTAGTTGGCATCAAGTTGCTATTTTACTTGAAATGGAAGCCTATACTGAGCATTCATCAGTGTGTTTAATCAACATGCTCTATTTGAATTTTTAACTGTGAAAGTAATCTCCCCAATTGAAATTCACTGCTGAATGCAAGTTGTTTATGGTGATGACTGTGTTGATGTGAGCACTGTGTGTCACTGGACCAAAAAATGCAAATATGTCAAACTGGAAAGAGCTGATTTGCGTGATAAACAACAATGTGGACAACTAGTGACAGCAACCAATGAATTGATTAAAGACAGTTGACAGATCACCAAAAGGAAATAGCTATCAAGCTTGGCATTTCACAGAAACATATGGGTCATATTATTTGTATTCTTCAGTATCAGAAGGCTTGTGCAAGATGAGTTTCTTACATGCTTATGACAGAGATGCAAGTTTTAAGAATTGAAATTTACCAGCAACTTTTGTCAAGCAATGAGACTGAAAGTGAGGAATTTCTTCATAACATCATGACAGCTGATGAAACATGGTGCATCATTATGGACTCTAAGTTCCAGTCCATGAAATCATCACAAAAGTTCACCTGTGAAAAAAAATTCGAAACCTAGGCTTCAGCAGGAATACTCATGGGAACAGGTTTTAGGGATGCCAATAGTGTTATTCACATGGATTTCTTTTAACTTGGATCACCATCAACCCAGAGTGCTACATTTCAACACTCAACTTTGAAATAATGATTAAGAAGAGTTTGGAAGCACAACATTTTTCTGCAACAGGACAACACTAGGCTTCACATTGCATAAACCACCATAGAAGCAATTGAGAAGTTGAATTTCACCATCTTACCACATCTGCCCTACAGTCCAGACTTGGTGTCGTGTGGCTTTCACCTTTTTCTAAAACTGAAGGAAAACCTTCATAGACATCTAAAGACTCAAATGATGAGGTGGAAAGGACCATCAGGACATGGATGAAAAAACAAAGTGTGGAAAACAAAGCGTGATAGCTTTGATAAAACTTGTCTGTCATTGGAAGAAGTATGTGGAGAATGGTGGTGATTATGTGGAAAAGTAAATAAAATACAGGTAGTAAAAGTGCTCATTTCAAAAATTATTTTTGTGTTATTTTTATTACAATATCCTTAATAAAACAAATGAAATCAAGATCATTGCATTACTTTTCATTCAACCTACATAAAATATTCAACAAAAATAGTTGGCTAGTTTTATTTTAATAGATTTTTTTGAGTTGTGTACTAAAATCATCTGGTAATATAAAAAAATATATTAAATAAATTAATAGATAGAAATATTTATAATGTACATATAGATTAAGTTAACTCTACAAACACTGTAAGTTCTGGACTAGTCGTGGCATTGTGACAAACAATCAGCTCATTGACACAAATGGAGTAATTGATAGTCGTAGATTGGTGCGGTGAAGTTTAAGTTAAATAGTCATACTTGCATTATCTTCGTTCTCCTAGCGGTAGCTTCGTCAGTTATACAAGAGGACAATCCTGGATTGCGTACTGTGATCAGTAGCTGATGTTTTCACAGGTCTGGCATTGTTGCCTCTCATTTGGTCACACAGTTCTTATGTGCAGTGGCATTGCTAACTGCACTTTACTCCCTCTGTGGTATGAATCACTGGGTGTTATTCTAAATTTCACACTCCTATTAGTGGCTAAGCCGGTTGCCTATATGAGATGTTAGTGACCAGGCATTGTGAAGTATTTCGCGCCATCCACTTCAGCACGTTGTCAGGCAGGCACTGTTATATTTAATTCAGCACACTGTGCTTTTACCTTAATATTTATAATGGTAAAAAGGTATAGGACTCCTATGGTAATAGGAGTGCGAAGTTTAAAATGACACCCAGTGACTCAAACCACAGAGGCAGTAAAGTGCAGATAAGCAACACCACTGCACATCAGAACTCTATCACCAAGTAAGAGGCAACAATACTGGACCTGTAAAAACATAAGCTACCAAGAACAACACACAACCTGGAATTGTCCTCCTTGTACAACTGATGAAGCTACCTCTAGAAGAATGAAGATAATGTAGGTATGACTATTTAACCTAAACTTCATCACACTGATCTACGACTATCAATTACCCAATTAGTGTCAATGAGTCGATTGCTTGTTGCGATACCACATGACTAATCCAGTACCTAGTGTTTATAGAGTTAACTTAATCTATATTTAATTCAGCACACTGTATTTTTACCTTAATATTTATAATGTATATGAATAAAATAGTTCTGGAAAAAAAAAGAAAAATAAACATTTTTATTTCAAACAAAATTATTCTCTTTTTACAATTCTTTTCTCGGTACTATGCTTTGAGAGAAGTCCAGACTTTCTATCAACTGTAAAACAAACAAGTCAACTTTAGATTAAAAAAAAACAATCAACTGAAATAGGTCATGTTATATACCAAATTAAACAAAATTTACAAACATGTTGATTTTAATAATGCTTTTTCATTGCGAGATAGTAAAAAAATAGATTGGGCTATGCAATTAACGCTTAATTTTGTAAAACCTGATGAATAAAAATAATTAAATTATAATTTAATTGAAATGAAATTTATTTCCAAATAATATACTATTTACCTGATAATACTATTTACCCTATGAAAGAACACTTTCTTAGTGGCATATTTTACTAAACATTATGAATTTTTTCTTCAGGTGTTGAATTTTGAGGATCTTGGCTAAGTGTTGAAAAGTTAGTGCACCAAAGCAAAAGAAAAATGTAGTGTCAGAGTGGCACATGAAATTTAAAATGTTGGAAATCTCTGATTTTAAGAATAGCAGTTTTTGATTAATTTTTAGGAGAGTTTTGAAACAAAGTAAAATTGAGTTTACAATAATTCAAATCAAACTCATGAGCTGAAATTTGAAGGTTGCTTGAATGCAGGAAAACAGAAACAAGCAAATTTGTTTTACCATATATTAGATCCAAAAATGGCAATCACATGCCTTTAACTAATTATTTACATGACAGCTATAAAATATTCATCAAATCAAAAACATAAATATTATTTTTCAAACATGAATAATGTAATTTTAATATATATAATATACTTGTATAATGGACATGGGCTCTGGAAGGGTTAATATAATTAAAAGAAATATGAGCATTAGAATGAAATCGATGAAAAATATAAAAAAATTTCTTCCCTATGCATTTTAATGTCTTCCCTTTGCCCTTTACTGTGGGCATCCATGGTTGATAAAGTAGATTTAGATGTAAGCTTGCTGCTACTTTGAGGGAATCAAAAGTGAACCCAGGTGGGATGGGAGAGTATGGAAATTTAAACTTTGTTATATTACCATTAATATCAAAATTCTGAATCTTCAGACTTTACATCATTTATGATCAATATTATGCAAACACTATAATATTTACCTTTTGACAAAGTAGCTGAAAGCATCACAGTCTGTCTTTTATGAGATGCACTGCATTGCTTGATATGAGAAACTATATTCAATACTGCTTCCTCAAATCCCTGCTCCAGAAGTCTGAAAAATACACGACATATATATATTGTCAAGCGTGTTGTGATGGTCACCCATTCACTTTTACTTTTCCTTAATCAGTTTCACTTTATTTACGTTATATTTATTATTTTGGGGCTTTTCTTTAAATTGATCATCATTTTTCCCTCGCCCATAACTGCTAGAGGAGTTGCACATATGCAACTCTGATTTTTTTATTGACAGCCACTAATGCATGCAGAAGGACACATCCCCTTTTGCATCATAGCTTGTGTGAGCACACAACCATCAATTTATGCAAATGTTCTTTCCCAGCATGCAACACACGTCAGTTGCACACCACATATATATTAAGTGACATTAGGTCACGGAGTCAGTAGAGAGGATGGCAGTTAGTTTTAGAAGTCAGTTTTAGAGATGTGAGTTTAGAGGAAATGTTAGTTTTTGAGTTGTGAGTGGAGAATGTTGGTGGAGATTTTGTTTGAATGAGTTATTAGTTTTCAGAGAATTTTGTGCAGAAGGAGAATTCACTCTGGTGAGTCTAGATTTTCTGGAAATAAATTTTATTTGTTTTATGAAATAGTTTGACTTGCTAATTTTTTTCCTTGAGCAGGAATTTGATTTTGACTAGATTTAAACTTCAATAAATTGACAATCTTTTTGATTAAGTAATGTCTATTATACTTAAAGAACCCTCATTTAACTTTAATTGGCAGGATTAATTGCCTGGTGCCCCAGCTATATGGTAATTTAGCATTTTTTCGATCAGTCACAAGGTCCATAGTAAAGAGTTTATAACATACATTTGGAACATTACAATATAACTGCAACAGAACTCAGAAAAAAACATTAACTTTGTATATGGTGAGACCACATTACTTATTAATGAACTGAAAAAGATTAGTTGAGACATTAAAAATATTGAGGATACAAATTTGTTATATAGCACAGGTATAGATAAATTTTCTGACACGCAATATATCTAAACAGTATTACTTAAAAACACAAGTGGTAAATCCAAAATATTGATTAATGGTCATATTAAAAAACTCCAAAATCAATTAATCTTATCAAAAGTAGTGGTAAATATATGAAATTTAAAAAGTATCAGCACAATAAAATGCAGGAAACAAATTATAAAAATAAGAACTAAGCCTATTATTAAGATAAAACTAACAAAAAAATTATTATATAACCAGGAGTGGCTCTATCCATTAGGCCTGCTGGTGTACTGCCCCACCAAAAATAATCACAAGAAATAATAACTGAATATCAAATATAGTATTTATTATATTTCATATCTAAATCAATATAATTTTTATATTTATATTGTAATTATTATTTGTTGGGTTGTGTAGCCAATCACAGCATTTACTTCGTGAATCAGTCTTATGTCATCTGCTTCAATTTATACAAATTTTTCCATAATATAATTTAATACCATGATTATGCTCTAATTAAAAACACTGCAATACCTGAATGCACCATTATGTCCTTACTAGATACATACATAACTCTGCTTACAATAAATTTAAGAGTACTAGCTCTGATATGTGTTTTCTTACTGGGTGATTTAATTCTATACCTTTCACAACCACGAAGATGACAAGTCTATTTCACAGTACTTTAATTGTTAGAGTTGTTAATTATCTGCTGGTTCACTCGTTGTTGTTGAAGCTGTTAGTTTTCAGACAGATGCCAGTCCTAGTTCAATGCACATACATAACATGTCATTCCTTGGTTGCCATGCTGTTCTTGAATTGCAACTCCATGCTGACTGGTTATTTTCACTGTCCTGCAGGCTCTTAACACTTGAATTTCTAATTACGCCAAATGACGTCACCTTTACTGAGTTGTATGGGCTAGCAACTGCTTCTTTTGATACATTCTGAGCACTTATTGCAGATTATTCTCATAATGGGGCAAACAGGCTACATTTATCTTATGACTTGAAAAGGTTTTGGTTGGTTGGTTGTTGGTTGCTTTACCTCTGAGCAGCACTTTTTTTGCACACCATGGGCTAAATGACCAGGTCACATGGACCCCAAAGGTTCAGAGAAGGTTGGGGGAGGGGACCCACTGGAACAGCTGTTGGGATACAGATGGTAGCCTCCCATCAAGGCCATCCAGCATGTTCTTTAACGTGCACAGGGTATGGCTCTCCCATACACGGGGCCATGGCTTAACGTCCCATCCGAAGGATGGTGGCCTTTCCAAGCCCATCGGTGTCCCCTACTGACCGTGGGCAGGGCGGGGAATTTTGCAGAGATAAATCTCAATGCTGACCCAGCTGGGACTCTAACCTGGGAACTGCAGATTACTAGCCTGGCGTGCTACTGACTGAGCCACCCCCGCCCCTATGAAAAGGTTTTAACACCACATAAATTAACCCTTTCAGGGGCCCAAAACAACTGAGATTTTAAATGGACTCATCCAATCAATGCTATTTCAGCTTATTCATTACCTTCTAACTGCAGTTTGAGTCAGTATGGTAGAGAAAGGGTTAAAAGCGACATGTTTCGCCCCAACACTTGTGGGACTCTAAGGTTCATATAAGTTTATATACTCTGGGAAGTTAGAGTATAACATTTGGGTGGGAAACATACTTTAAAGAAGTCAAAAAGCACCGTTTCTAAATTATAGATAGGGGATTTTCTTTTAGATATTAATGGTTAGAAAGGTTGATCTGCCTCACGCAATTTTATTTTTGAAAACACACTACTCGACACAGAAAATTCCACACCATAAAAGAATATATGAAATGAGACGAAATTTACCTCACATATAGACAAGTAGGTGGGAAAGAAGCGATTTAATTTCTGAGGGTTGGATTGCTTTACTTCTGAGTGGCACTTTTTTGCACACCGTTGTAGCCCATGGTGTGCAAAAAAGTGCCACTCAGAGGTAAAACAACCAGAGTAAAGCATGGCCAGGCCACAAGGACCCAGAAGGCTCAGAGAAGGTTGGGGAGGGAACCCACTGTAACAGTTGTTGGAAGACAGATGGTAGCCTCCTGTCAAGGCCATCCCCCCCCCCCCGGAGTGGGACCTCCTTGACGAGGGGGGGGGGGCTTAAGGTGCCTCTGAGAAGTTGGGCTCGGATGGCTGGTGCCCTTGGGTTCTTGGTCTGGTGGCCCCCGGGAGTGGGGGCTGTAGAGGGCGGGCGGACTGTCTTGAGGTGCGGCGGTCCTGTCTGCTTGATCACTCCCCCTGAGGTGATGGGGGTCACAGCTTAGTTGAGGGGCTGTTTGAAGGCCTCAGAAAGGGCTTGTGGGTACCCTGTCCTCTGCAGGCTAATTGGGGAGTTCTGTGGACTGAGTTGTGCACCTGATGGCACACTCGTCTGTGGGCTCTCTGATGCGGTCCCGGTGATACGAGGTGGACTGATGTTCCGCGGGTGCTTCGGTCCGGGAACAATGGAGAGGTAGAAGTTGGAGGCTCGCGGCCCTTGTTGGCTACTTGTGGCAAGCGGGCTTATTGATGGAACAGCCAAACTAAGAGTCCCACATGAATGAGATTTGGACTTATGGCTTTTGCAGTAGGGGAACTGGGTTCCTCTGTGAAGTGGGGTCCGGGTGCTGTGGTGTTGCAATACCCGGTATGATGTCGGCTGTTGGGGTTGTGGGAGGGCGCCGGCTGGGTTTTCAGGGTTACCAGCCAGGTGTCCCCGAAGCAGCCTCGACTTAAAAGTGCCGTGACGGTGAGCGGGCCAATGTTGCCCGGCTCTATGGAGAGGACGAAGTTGGGGGTCTGCCGAGAGGATTGGAGTCCCTCGAGGTGTGGCCTTCTGATGGAGGTACCTTGGGCCTCTGCTGCGGAGGACCCTAAAAGTTAGGACTTCCTTTTATTTTCTGGCTCAAAATTCAAAAGACTATGATCTTTTTATTTATGTATTATGGCTCGTTCTGGTCTAAATTCAGTGAGTGTTGGGCATATTCCTTGGCACCCACTCAAAATTCAAAAGATCCCACTCTCACTGCACCTCATTGATTAAATCTTCGAGCAGGCAATACTAACTAGCAGTGCTTCTCTCTTCACATACAGGTCTTCTCTCGCTGTAGGCAGGAATATTGTAAGGCAAGTTTAACTGACAGGAGCTTTCTAGTTCATAGTGGTTTCAGTGACATCTCCCATATGGTGATATACAGCCTTGAGCTGTGGTGCACCGGGAATGTCGCGTATTTATTACGTTGTCAAGGCCATCCAGCATGTTCTTTAATGTGCATAGGGTATGGCTCTCCCACCCACAGAGCCACAGCTTAACGTCCCATTCGATAGACAGTGGCCTTTCCAAGCCCATTGGTGTCCCCTACTGACCATGGGCAGGGTGGTGAATTTTGCGGAGATAAATCTCAATGCTGATCCAGCTGGGACTTGAACCTGGGAACTGTAGATTACGAGCTTGGCAGGCTACTGACTGAGCCACTTCCTTCCACCCCTAATTTCCAAGGGATTACATGAATGTGAAGGGCAAGGAGACAGTATAATGTGGCCTGAGTCAGTAGGTCATATGACAGCCATGCTGGGTTATACATTCTGCAACATGGCATCGAGTGGAAAAGTCCCTGGATGGTGTGCTGAGGTATCGCAGACCATGTGTCGTTGACCTGTGTTCATAATTCATTGACATTGCAAAGGGGTCATGCAGAGGTTGAAGTCACTTGTCAATGATGTCCCACATGTTATCTATTGGGAAGAAGTCTGGAGATCACACTGGCCAAGGTCACCTAGAAGACGAGGCCATCACAGCAATACTGTAACGTCATCCCTCCAGGGAGAACAGGCGAATGAACTGCGATGTATAAAAGCTTGCTTGCTGCATTGGCTTTAATGGAGATACCTCATTCGCCTGTTCCCCTTCCGTCCATGATGTCACAGTATTGCTGTCATGACCTTGTTTCTAGGTGGCCTTGCACTGGCTAAGGCAGCACCTGGACACCTTGTAGGCACTGTCTGCTGATGCTGGCAATGTGTGGGCAGGCATTATTATGTTGAAACTGGGCATCAGGGATACCACAGAAATACAGCAACAAAATTGGCTGCAGCACCTCATCGATGTATTGTCATTGTACCCACTATGCATATGAGTGGTGAATGGCTGTTGAAACTGATAGCATCCCAAACCATGATACCACGGAGGAGCTGTATGACACTCATAGATGTTAGCACAATAAGCCCAGTGACAATGTCAATTTGGGTCAATTTTCATAGCCTATGACCTCCCCCCCTTATCATAAGCTTTCATTTGACACATAAATCTGTAAGTTTCTCTGTCGCGTTCGAAAGATAAAACTCAGCAAAACTCAATTGAGAAAACTGGGCAAAATTCAATGTAATGTGTAAAAATTCAGAAAGAGTAATAATTTTTTTTTTTTTTTGTAAAAATCATGGCAAGGTTGCAAAATCGAGGCATTTGGCAAAATTCAAAATAAATGGGACTTCAATTTAGCGTATAACATACCATTATTCCATTCATTAGTTATTTGGCAAAAAAAGATTTAAGTTAATTTTCTTGGCTGAGCATAGTGAAAACATAGCTTGGTCTCTGGATGTAAATCAGTTTTTCATAATGGGCCCTGGAAGGGTTAAAGTTTTTTTAAAGTGGATTATTATGATTTTTGCATAAGAGTATTAAGAACACACATATTTATGTAAGTTAGTGATAATCTCCTAACATATAGGAAAATACACGTTTGACACTAGTAGATACTACAATGGAGCAGTAGGTGATAATGAATACCATATAATAAGAAGAGTAGGGACAGATGTCAAAAAAGCAGAAAATATGTCCAAAAATAGTCATCCTTGACAAAACTTGAATTTCTTTTATTATTCCCTAGATTTTCAGTGCTTCCTACAGAGGAATGGATAATTACTTGCATAGATGGTAACTTGCACTAATATAATCATACATAATACACTAGGAATTTAACACAACTTGCAATTGTCTGAGAGCTAAATGCCTGAGATTCCATGCTTACCAAAATTCCATTATTAGATTATGAAATTCACTGATCCAATTTATGATGAATTTAACCTTTCCACGGTCTCCGTTGATTATACATATTGACAAAATCAGAAATGAGCTCAGAAATAACTATATCTGTTTTTAATACAACACACAAAATTGTTTAAAAATAGAAATTGTCAATTGAAAATTTTCTGACACATATCTTATAAAAATGCATAATTCAAGCTTAAAAAAAATTCACTTTTTATATGATGCATATTTTGAGCTATGATATAAATAATTTGTTAAAGCAATCTGATCGCCATTTCTTAGATGCAACGTACACCTATCACTAGATCTATATGGTATTGTTTACATGGTTTCGATTTTACATGGTCAAAAAATGCAGCCATTTCGATTTACACAGTGATTAACTTTGTTTTACATGGTCAAAAAAATGCAACCAGTTTCATTTTATGCAATAATAAACTTGGTTTTACATAGTACAAATTGAGTTTTTTTTAATATGTAGATATAATCTATATTGGAGCAGAACACAAGGTCATCTTCCTTTCTGAAGTAAGGTACAAATTGCTCGTGATGAGTTCGAAATGAAGTCACTCGGATATTTTCCTTGAGAAGATTCTGTTGTTTAAATCTTGATCCAAGTAACTCTGCTTTGGCCTTGGACAGCTCCAGATCACGAACAAGATCATTCATTTCTTCTTCAATGAGAATGTGTGGCACAGATGTGCACCATGGCAGACATATGGATCATCATTAGACACTGAAGGCTGTGGAGAACACGATGTCGGTTTGCCTCCCTCCTCATTGTCTGAATCAATGGAAAATTCTTTTGGAGCTTAGGGAAAGGGAAGGCCTTTGCCATGTGGAACTGATCAGAGAGCAGATTGTATGTTGGGTACGCTATTATCCACTTCTTTTTCCTTGTGATGTCTCCAGAAATAGATGCCATTTTCACTATTGGAGTGAAATTTCTGGCATGCAAACGTCACTTCCCAGCAAATGTAACAAAATTGATCTGTACTATTAACACAGTTCTGAGGCATCATTACTGCTGGATTAAAACTGCAAAGATCATTTGTGTTGTACTTAGGACTCAGGAGTAAATGGGAGTCACTCAAAAGACTTGCTAAACCTACGAGATGTCGCTTACAACTAATGATTGCATCATCTTTTGTCCACGATCGTAAAGCCACGGTGTCATGACTCAACTACATTGCATCAGACAATGATGCAATACCTCCAAGGGTTGTGTGTATGGTGGCCTGATGCAATATAACGCAAAATGTTCCGATCTTTAATTTAAAATACAGTGTTGCAAAATGGTTACCTATGTACTCAATGTGGATTGAGTCATTTATACATGACCATCTTTGTCTCTCCTAAACAAGACTGGCTCTTGTTTAGGTGCAAATTTTATTGTCATTTTCGTGTTCAGCACCTTGAAATTAGTAAAGATTGGCTATTTTCATTTTAAAGCCTTTTTGAGTGTTGCCGAGTGATATAGCTGATTCCTAAGTACACTTCATCATAAAATACTAACTTTACAAAATAAAGCATTAAGTAGTAGCAAATGCTTGATTTCTAATTTATGTTCATTTCATAAATATCCTCCTTTCAAATTCAACAGTGTACCTCTACATTAACACCAAATATTTTTTGTTATCGAAAAAAGAAATGTATGAAAAAATGAATCTAAGTTTATCTGAATTAGTGCAAATAATAAAATGCAAAATAATGTTACAATAATGTTTATTATTACAGCTCAAATGAAACTGGACATAAATATGCATAAATAAAACTTCCAACATGCATATTATTCATAACAAGGATTTTTTTCAGAACTTATCCCCCATTATTCCGTAAGTTCTTGGTCTGCATTGTTTTTATCTACGAGGTGATTTAATGGAACCTATCAACCATGTAAACTGAGGGATTGATGTATGTCAAAACCAGTTTGCTTCTTCCCATTTTTCTCTGCTGTAGTACCCTTCAGATTTAAGCTCATAAGTTTGATTTGAACTCTTATGAACTCTTTTCTTCTTAAATTTCGAATTCTCCCTAAAATTAACCAAAAACTGCTCTTATTAAAATCAAGGATATTGGAAACAATTATGAAGTTTGTATGTCTATTTTTCCTTTTTTGTTCTCTGCTTTCTTTTTTTCTTTAAACTTCAGTATTCTTAGAATTATTTTTATCATTCCAGCGTTCAATGTGTTTCTCACAACTGAAGCCGAAAACACAGATGTCATTATAATCGATAACAAATGCCATGTGTGAACTGAGCTTGATTACAGCATTGGCTGGATGTTGTCAACATTGGCTATCTTTTCAATTGTTTTAGTATTTTATTTATACTTTTATAATTAATTCACTTTTATTTTGATAGATATACTTTGCTTTTATTTCTGTTGTTATATTTATCTAAATCTATCAGTATCCCCCTCTGCCCTCGGTCAATATGGGACACTGATGGGGTTGGAAAGGCTTCCATTCATCGGATGGGAAATTAAGCTGTTCCCTCATGTGTGGGAGAGCCAAATGTCTCCTAAAAGCTGTATTAGCAAGTCTCCTGCCTGAAACATTTTCTGAGCCCTTGTGACCTTGCCATTTAGCCCACTGTGTGCATAAAAATGCTACTCAGAAGTAAAACAACCCCCCAAAAATGTAGAGTTATATGTCATCATCAATCTTTTGGAGTTTATGCTACATCATTTTTATAATGATGGCCAGATGCAACTTACAGAGGCATAAGTCCTACCTTTAAAAAACACACTTTGAGGTCAACTGCTTAATCCTACAGTTCTTCCATTATCAGTTAATAGAAATCACTAGCAGTTTTGTTTTTGATTGTTTCAAATTAATTATTATTTATAATCAATATAGGTGAGAAGGAATAAGCTATAAGAAAGCATTTTGTCCCCTGGCACACATGGGAATCTCGTTTTCAAAGAGAATTTAGTTTTTTATTTATGTACTCTTTCACTCCTTAATCCTTACCATGCCAGGCCTGAAAAACTGAATTGTACCCTGTGGCCAGGCTTTTTTTCAACTGTGGTGAAGCAAAAGAAAAAAGTGAACATTATAACTTTTTTGACAGTTAACTACTGCAAGGAATTATGGCATATTGTATGTCAAATTAATCAGCATTTAATTCTGGTTTTATTGAAAATAAAATTTTAACAAAAAAGATGACTAGTTTTGCTTAATAGGGCTTTTATAAAGACATGTATTAAAATGCATCTGGCAATGCAAATAAAAATTTATAAAAAAAAAAACCTGATAAACAGAAATAATTATAATGCTCATGAATAGACTGGCTATTTTTGAGTAACAATATATATATATTTGCTTGAAGTAAGAAAATTACTCCTTTTTGTAATTTTTCTCTGTGTATCATACTTTGGGAAAAGTCCAGACTTTTTGCCAACTGTGCTGAGTCATATAAAGAAGTCAACTTTAGAATTTTTTTTTTTAAAATAACAAATGAAGAGAAATAGGCCATGTTATATATCAATAGAACATGAAACTGAATTAAGAAAATGACAAATATAAAAAGAGACAGGTAAGTAAAGTTTTATAAGCATTCTTAAAGAAAATTGCAAGGTTTTACTGTATCTTTTCCATTTTAAATGCGTTTTTTTTTTTCATTTTAAATTCGGTAAAATTTTTTAAAAGAATTAATTTTGTCTCATTTTCTGAAATGTTTTGGTACCTTAATATATATAATTCATAATATTTCTCTCATTACTTAAAACTTTCATATTTTTAATTTTTTTCCAAAATCATTTTGTTGTTTATGCAAACAATGCAAAACGGTGATTTTTTTTTTTTAGTCAGCAAACTCTAAGACTAAGGTAGCAGTGTTACAAAAATTTATTTTGCTTTAAAACAAGATTATTTCAATAAAAACTGAAAAATAAATAATTAAAATGGGATAAAGAGCTGTGATTAAATTAACAATATTTCAGAGAAAAATATAGTTTAACACCTCTGAAATTTGAAATCAAACACTTCCAGATCAATTTGCATTACATACTGACTACTACAGAAAAGTTCAACTTTATGAAAACATTATAAACTTGACTTAGAAATTACAAATTCTAAATGCTAGTTATGAAATTACTTCAATTTAATTAAAAATAGTACTAAAAATTTCTATCAGTAAAAAATTAATTTTTTTATGATGTCCTAAGTGCATGTCTGCTAAAGTAGTTACAATTTTAAGTCACATTTGCCTAATGATTTAATTATCAGTCAAGCTTCAAATAATTATTCTATTTAATTGAAGTATATATTCGAGAAGCAATATAAATAACTCTAAAAGTAGTTGAAATTGTTTTCCCCACTCAGAATCTCAGAAGTCAGAATTCATCTGAATCACTCTCAGTCAATAATTGTTTAGAAAAAAACTCATGATTTCCCTATTAAAATCCACTCTAAAGTATCCATCACTATTCTTTAAGCTATATTTCATCAGCAAAATAAATGCAAAAACAACACTTCATGATCACTAAATTTTATTTCATGCATATTTTTTTGAAGTACAATATAAATAATTTGTTAAAACCATCTCAATGCCATTTCTTAGAAGCGCTAAATGGTATTGCCAATTTGTTTGTTAATGTTCCTCTTTGCCAAAGAAACCTTCTGATATATGATCTTCAAGTTTGATTTAAACTATTATTAACAAATTTTTCTCTAGTTTTGAAAACCTCCTAAAAATTAATGGAAAAAAATTGCTATTTTTAAAAACGGAAGATTTTGTAAGTAATTACGAAGTACATACCACCATTTTTCATTCTTTTCTGCCATAAACCTATTTCAGTACTCCCAGAACTATTTTAATCATTTATCCCAGCATTCTATCCATCTTTCCTGCTCTTAAAATCAAAACTATAAATAACATGAGCCTTCTTAGCCAGATCAAGTCCAGAGTTGTCGTTGGGAAGCTCCCTACAGTGTAAAGTATGTCATGGCAGACCAGTGTGGTGACCAGTGTGGCAGACCAAGTGGCCTAGTTATTGCTCATATATGCAGTCAAGTGACTATACAGGGTGATTCAAAACTTATCGTTCAAATTTCGTGGGGAGGTAGGGAATACGTCAGGAAACCGATTTCACATAGGAAAGTATGTCCGCAACGTCATCTACATGAACAAAATGGACAAGTAAAGTGAACACAAGGAAACAGTACAGTTAAGTGGTAACGAATGTGACTTTTATTCCAACAAGGTAAAGTACAGGTTCACAGTAGGTGCTCAAAATTGCGACCATTTACACGGACACAGGATTCACAGTGCCGTTGCATTGACCGCCAAACATTTTCAAAATCGCCTGTCATATCACGGACAATGCCTGCGGCGGCCACTATTCGTGCAACAAGGTCCACTTCACTGTCGACGGGGGTCTCGTACACATGGTCTTTCATGGCCCCCCACAAAAAGAAATCCATGGGCGATAAATCAGGTGACCTGGGTGGCCAAGCGATCGGTCCACCTCTACCATCCATCGAGCTCCGAATGTTCGGTTCAGGTAATCACGCGCAACAATTGTGCTATGGGCTGGAGCCCCGTCATGTTGATACCACATATCTCGGCGGATATGCGCAGGAACAGCGCCCAGAAAAGTCGGTAACACTGTCTCGAGAAATATTAGGTATTTCCAGCCATCTAATCGGGGCGGTAGCAAGTAAGGTCCCAACAAACAGTCACCAATGATTCCAGCCCACACATTTACGGCAAAACAATGTTGCGCAGCGTGACTTCTCGTACCATGCGGGTTGTCGTAAGCCCACACATGTGAATTGTGTGTATTGAACACACCTTCATGACTGAATGAAGCTTCATCTGTAAAAAGGACAGAAGCTGGAAAACTGGGGTCCACGGCATCTTTCTGCATGAACCATTGTGCAAATTCCACATGCTTCGGATAATCGTCAGGATGCAGTAACTGCACCCTTTGCAGATGGTAAGGATGCACACGTTCCTCGTGCAGTATCCGCCACACTGCTGACTGAGAGACCCCAAGCTGCTGAGCAATAGCTCGTGTGCTGTTATTCGGATTATCTTCGATGGACTGTAGGACTTGTTCTGCGACGTTGACAGTCCGCGTCAGTCGTCTCCCCGTATCCTGCATGTTACTGCGCAGTGAACCACATTCGCGCAGATTGCGATGCACACGTGCAAACATTTGATGCTGCGGTATTCTTCTGTTGGGGAATCGGTCTTCATAAACTTGCCTAGCTCTGCGGCCGCTTTCGCCAGCTGCCCCATATGCGAGATGCATATCCGCTAGCTCTTGATGTGTAAAACGATTCATCTTATCACTAGTAAGTCAGCTCGTACACTGATGACAGCGGGAGTGGTCGGGCAAGCTGTACACTGGTTGGGTACACACAGCGCCCCCTACATACGCATGCATACATTTGCGGACATTCTTTCCTATGTGAAATCGGTTTCCTGACGTATTCCCTACCTCCCCACAAAATTTGAACGATAAGTTTTGAATCACCCTATATAGTGATGATTACAGAAAGGGTTCTTCTCCCACCCTGTAAAACTCCAAAGATTTAAATATTTTTAAAGTTTTGGACCCTTTGTCTGATCCAATATTTATTCAAGCTCTGGATAGTTAAAGTCGGACACCAGGCAATAATTAACAAATTGCCAAATAAAGTTCAATTAGGGTTCGAATACCAGCGAGCGTTACTTAGTGAGCAAGAATTCAAAAATTAAATGATTGTCAATAGAAAGAACGCTACTCAAGAGAACAAAATAGCAAAGATTCAAAAAAGTTTCTATAACAAACAAGTTTATTTCCAAAAAATTATTTTTAAACACTCACCAATGTAAATGAAAACGTCGTCTACATCATCACTATAGTGTCTAACACAAGCATGGCCAACTGTTTTTGCCCCCGGGCCAGATTGAAAAAAAAAATATTTTCACGGGCCGGACGAAATATTAAAATTGAAAAATGTTAAGCAAAACACTTATTTCTTTAAGTAAACAAAATTTTATTATGAAATTTGTTTATGAATAATTGTAAGTAAATCAAAACAACAAATTAATATAATAACTAATGCGACGTGTTGAGGCGGTTTGCATCGCTTATTATTTTTTTAATATCTGGTTCTATACTTGTAGTAGCTATTCTTAACACAGCCTCCAAATGTAAATCATTCAATCTTGTTCTTGTTGTACTTTTATTTAGATTCATTAAAGAAAAGGTTTGTTCACAAATATAAGTTGACAAAATTTTATTATGAAATTTGTTTATGAATAATTGTAAGTAAATCAAAACAACAAATCAATATAATAACTAATGCGACGTGTTGAGGCGGTTTGCATCGCTTATTATTTTTTTAATATCTGGTTCTATACTTGTAGTAGCTATTCTTAACACAGCCTCCAAATGTAAATCATTCAATCTTGATCTTGTTGTACTTTTATTTAGATTCATTTAAGAAAAGGTTTGTTCACAAATATAAGTTGACCTAAAGATTACTAAATACGTCTTGGCAAGTTTTTTAAATTTCCATATTTTTCATTATTCAATTGCTTATAAAAATTACACAAATTTTCTTGCTCTTCTCGATATTTCTCATGTAATAATTCATCACATTGTAAATTAATTATTTCTAATTGTATATCAACAGGAACGTCCTCAACTTGTACAGAAAATGGATTTCGGATAATAATAAAATTTTATCAATTTTTTTGAAGCAATCGAATCTCTGCTCGAAATCTGTCATTAGTGCAAGGATGTTTTTATTAAATGTTTTAACCTTTTCTTTTAAAATATTTAAAGGTATGGTCTGTAACGTTGGAAAATGATCAAATTTACATTCAGCCAGATTTGTAGAAAAAAGGCTAAGCTTCATTTTAAAAGCTCTTAATTTCTGTATTAAATCATGAGCAAATAAATTTTTTCCTTGTAAACATGTGTTAAATTCGTTCAAATGTGTGAGAATATCCAAAGAAAATGCTAAATCACAAATCAAATTTGGATCTAATAATTCAGGAAAATCCTCATTTTCTTTAAGCATTAAAATATTTTTATTTCCTCTTGAAGGTCCCACACACGTCTTAAAACTTTTCCCAAACTTAACCAACCGATTTTATTGTGATATAGTACATCTAAATGACTGGTATTTAGTTCTTCAAGGAGATCAATAAATTGCCTGTGATTTAATCCTTTTGATCACAGGAAATTCACTAATTTCACAACTACATTTGTACCATGATCGATTTTTAAAACATTTTTGCATAGTGCATGTTGATGAATAATGCAGTGTATGGGTATAATTTTATGATTTGGATCGATTTCGAAAATTTTATCTTCAATGCGTTTGATGAGTCCAATTTTTTTCCGATCATGTTTGGTGATCCATCTGTTGCAACATTCACCAATTTTTTCCAGTCAACATTGTACTCCAAAAAACACTTTTCAATCTCTCGGAAAAGATCTCCCTTTGTTGTACCTTGCATCGGAACAACTGATAAAAGTTCTTCCGAAATTTGAAAACCTTCGGTGATAGCTCTGATAAAAATTAACAACTGAGCAGTATCTTTTACACCGCAACTTTCGTCCAGAGCTATTGCATAAAAATTGGCCGATTTTAAATTATTTAATAACTGATTATTTATATTAGCATTTAAATTTTCTATTCTTCTAGCAATAGTTTGCCGAGACAGGCTTATATTTTCAAATTTATTTTTAACTTCTGGACACATCACGTCGCAAACATCCAACATGCACTGTTTTACAAATTCTCCTTTAGCAAAAGGTTTTCCACATTGAGCAATACGTTTTGCTACTAAAAAACTTGTTTCAGTAACAGATTCTTGTAAGCGATTTTGCTTTAAAAATACATTTTGCTGTCGAGTCAATTTTACTACCAGATCTGCGGTTTGTTTTTTTCGGCTTTCTTCGTTTAAATTTTGTGCTTAACTTGCATGTTTGGTTTCGAAATGTCTTCTCAAGTTGTATTCTTTTAAAACTGCCACACTCGAGTTACAAATAAGACAAACTGCCTTATTATTGTACATTGCAAAAAAATATTTCCACCTCCATTCTTCATTAAATATACGGCATTCTAAATCTACTTTTCGTTTTTTGGAAGCCATCCCTGGAGTGAAAAAGTTTCTTAATGTACAATATTTTTAAAAACAAAAATAAAATAACATACCGTTTAATAATAAATTGCCTGACTTTGGGTGCTGCATAGCAAGCTCAGCCTAAAGAGTGGGGTTTCACATCAGTGGACTGAATTGTGCGCGCGCAGCACCTGCCTCTCGTTCCAGTAAACTCGCCTGCTGGCAACGTCGCTTGAACATCAAACAGATCATATCGAGTACAGATGAGTATAAAAGTTTTAATTCTTTATAACGGAATCTTTTTTAAAAAATATAGAAGTACCGAGAATTCATTCGATTAATTACTAGAAGTTAAATGCTAATATTGAAAAATTGTTTGCGGGCCAGATCCGGCCCGCGAGCCGTATGTTGGCCATGCCTGGTCTAACACCAACTTCTGTGACACTACTAACTGACAACTAACAAACACCAACTCCTGTGACTACTTCCAACTGACTCTTACTGTGATGCCCCATCATTCACTTTTGCTTTACCTTAACCAGTTTTGTTTAATTTACATTATATTTATCATTTTTGGTATTTTTATTTCCTTTTTGGCATCACAGTGCTCGTTTCCAAGAGTTAGGAGTTGCGCATGCGCAACTCCGATCTTTCGACTGTCAACCGCTAAAGCGCGTGCACAAGCGTGCCCCCTCTTGTGTCATAGCTTGCGGCGTTCGTCATTTTATGTAAATGTCTTTTCCGGCATGCAACATGACACGTATCTGGCTCTTGTTTTAAACTGGTGACTTGCTAGTCACAGTAGCAGAGAGAGTAAGTTAGCAGTGAGTAGAAGTGAGGAGTTGGAGTTGTGTAGACAGAGAGTGCCTAGTGCACGGAGTTGTAGAATGAGAGAGGAGGAGAAGAGAGTATGTTGTAGCACGGTGAGTTTATATTTTGGAAATAAATCTGTTTGTTATTTTAAACCTTTTGAGTCTTTACAATTTTTTCTTTTGAGCAACGCGAATTTAGTAGATTAACAGTATTTAGACCTTTCGACAATCAATTTTGATTCTAACTATTTACTCATTAAAGCTCGCTGGCATTTTGAACCCTACTTTAACTTATTCTATTTTTTGGCAATTTGTTAATTATTGCCTGGCGCCCGTCTCAGCTATCCGGAGCATAAAACTAATTGGATCAGGAAAAAGGTCCAACTTTAAAGTATTATTGCATATTATTTGGAGCGTTACATTACTACTCACTGACTTTCAACTGACTAACCTCTGTGAATAACATGTCACGGTTTTAACAAACATACAGGCTCGGCAACATGTGGCTGTTGCACAGGTAAAGACATTTGCATAAAATGACGAGCACGCAAGCTATGACGCAAGTACTTGTACTTTTACACGTGCGCTTTAGCGGGTGACAATCGAAAGTTCGGAGTTGCGCATGCCCAAAATGATAAATATAACGTGAATTATGCAAAACTGGTTAAGGCAAAGTAAAAGTGAATGAGGGGGCATCACAACCCCTAGGATAATGTCACTATATGTCTAGTTAGCATTTATACTTTTATAATTAAGCATCATTTTCATTTTGGTACATTTAATTTCCATAAATTATTAATTTTTCCCTCAGCTGATCTATCTTTTTTTGAGTTATGCTACATCAGATGGCTGGTTTACCAGTTGTTGTGAATATTTTTTATCACTGCATTAAGTTATATATAATATTTCTTTGCTTTCTAGTAAAAAAAAAATAATCTTGTATCGTTTTCTAAAAAGGAATGACATATTTGGACATGGAAACAAAAAGGACTTCTTTAGCCTGGAAATCAGTATTTTTTTGCTGAATGTGCAATGTCACAACAGCATTGCCCTTTCAGCAAGGTTTCCCCCCCCCCCAGCAGAATTTTTAAAATTAATTATACTGTTTTTAAATTTCTATTCAACACTTTTTAAAAATTCCCCCCCACCCCTCTCAATATATTTTGCTATGCCACTCTGATGATATAGACGTTTTTTTTTTTACCTTTGGTGCACTGACTTCTCGGCATTTAGCAAAGATAACCAAAATTTAACACCCAAAGAAATAATTTGTAATGCTTAGCACAAAAAAAGCAGCCAAGAAAGTGTTCATCCATTTCATAAACTGGATGGAATTACACATTGATGCGAGAAATCCAAGTAACCTTGTATAACACACCACACTGAACAAAATCATTGAAAGAAATAAAAATCATGTTTCATGTAAATATTATTTTATTCAGGAAGAAATTTGCTTTCAATGAATATAAATTTTAACTATTTTATTCATTGGGTTTTCCAAAATTAAGCCATAATTGACTAGTCCAATCTATTTTTCACTTATTAAATATAATTAAAAACATAGTACTATTATTAAAATAACTATCTAATTTCAGAAATTGATGTTAAAATCGTGAGTACTGTTCTCAGATTATGATAGTCTAAACAAGTAAATTACAGTTATCTGCTTTGCCACTCAAAAAATTGATCCCACAAGTGGAACAAGTAATACAAAAGGTACCTAAAATAGAAAAAGAAGCCATTCAATTTAAAATATATCGAACTATTAAGAATAGTGAAAGTTTCGTTTTAGAAAAAATTGTTTTAAAAAAATCCCAAAACAATGGCAAAGAGAAGTAACCAGATAAGGGAATTACGAAAAAAATACAAGTTTAATATTATAATTGCAGATAAAATGTATCAACTAGTTATTATGGATAATAAAGTAGAATATGATGATAAAATTAAAGATACCCTTCAGAAATTTAAATGCAAACCTCTAACAAAAAACTAAATTCCTAATACAATAAGAAAATTAGGTATTTTAAAAAATTACCATCCTGCCTTTTACCATTGCTAAAGCTTGTGTTATCCCCAATTTATCCTGCAATGCCTCCACTTTTTGTTAAGGTAAAATTGCATAAAGAAAAGTATCCATTTAGACCATTGGTCTCCAAAAGAAAAGCTTCAACATACAGGCTGGAGTGAGCCATGTTTTATTTCTTTAATCCATACTTCCCAAATAATAATTACATTTTAAAATCATGCAATGAGACAGTGGATATTACAAGAAAAACGCCTATAAAGGCAATGACTACATTACATTCGTTTAATGTCATATTGCTGTATCCCAGCACACCAGTGCTGGATGCAGCAGTGTGACTTAAAACAAAATGACTGTAAGTAGGCCAAGCCCACTCATGAGTACTTTAGTGTGCATGAGACCCTGGACCTGGCCACCTCATCAAACTGGTTTGCAGTTGATGGAATGACATGGGAGCAAACAGAGGGGGGTTTCAATGGGCTTGCCCCTGTCTGGTCTCATGTCCTCTGCCATGTTGAGACAACATTACAAAGCTGAAAGTTAAAACCTACACTGTATTTGAGGTACATAGATGATCTTTTAATTTTCTGGGAATACAATCCAAAAGAATTGAAAGAATTATTAAATAATTTTAACAATGTTATGCCACAGATACAATTTATATGAGGTTGAAAAGGATGGATGACTACCATATCTGGACATCCTTATTGAACATAAGGAGAAAATATGCAAAATGGAGGTATATCAGAAACCCAACTATAACAGCAAGAAACTTCACACACCCAGTTAACTATAAAAAGTGACTTTTCATACTTACTTTACTAGAGCGTAGAGATACTGCTCCACTAGAAAAACTTTTGAAAAAAAATTACAATACACATATAACTTAGGACAACAAGCAGAATATCAAAGAAAATACTTGGAAAAATTTACAAATTTAATAAGTATAACAGGGAACAACTGAATCTGGAACAAAGGAATTTTGAGCAAATGTAATATACTGCACCCTTTTCATACTTGGAACCCTTAATGAACACCCTCAAAACTACTATACCTATAACAATCCAAAACAACATGAAAGCATCAAGAGTAAATGATAAGGGCAGAATACCCCCCATGGGGGGAATTATCAAGTTGAAATTAATGATCCTGAAAATAATTAGAAAATAAAAAAAATTAAATAGGAAAAATATATAGAGAATTGGAAGGCAAAAAGAGCATGAATTAGATTTAAAAAAGCAACAAGGGAACACAGCATCAATGCAAGCTACACTGGAACATAAATTATCCATAACCAATTTAAAATCATAGCAGCTCCCTCAATAAAATTCCAACTTAATTATTTAGAGAATCTACTCATTAATATGCAAAAATAGAAATTATGTAATAATGACATAACCCCTCTTCCACTGGCATGGAACTTCCTACCATGTCAGAGGCAATCTGAGTCTCCACATAATCACCAGAGGGTAAGCATTATGAATGGCACTCCCATAACATTGGCTGTTACCACTGATGATGACGTCGGTATGGCTGATGAAACACATCTGGTCTTAGTTTTTTAAACGTTTTTCTTTCCAATTTTGTATGTGTGTAAAATACTATGAGTTGGAAGGATAGCTTTTTAAAAGTGTTCTCAGTTGGTAAAAATACCATCCCAAGTGTGATCTGCTAAATAAGGTCTCTAATACAAGATACTGTGACAGAAAGTCATCAGAATCATCAAATAACAATTCAGAATAATAAGGATGGTATCTTTGAAAGAACACTGAGAAAGTGAAGTGCTGCAAGTCAACATGGCAATGCAACAACTGGTATCAGTACAAGACTGGATGCCAAGCAGCAACTTGAAGACGGACTGCACCAACATTGTAAAAACAAGAACTTGAATTATGGTGAGAATATACTAGTAAGTGATTAGCAGTAAACATACATTTAAACCAATGTTATCCAAGGAAGGATCTTTTTTTGCTGGCTGGCAAAAAAGATAACTCGATGTTATTTACTTGTATAGAACTATTGTAATTTGAGAACAGTATGCATAATTTTAACAATAAATTTGTGAAATTAAATAGTAATTTTACTTTTTTTTCACTTTATCACTGTAAATAAAAGTTTTATTAAAATTAATATGCTTTGAAATTTGCTTATTTTTTTATTTTCAAAAAATTTGAAATTAAATTTTGTTTAATTTGGTATATAATATAAGCCATTACAGTTGATTAGTTATTTTTAAAAAAATTCAAAAGTTGACTTGGAATTTCAGCACAGTTGGCAAAAAACCCTAACATATCTCAAAGTATGGTACTGAGAAAAAAATTACAAAACAGAAGTAATTTTCTTGCTTCAAGTATTTTTTTGTTATTCAGAAATAGCTTTTCTATTCATGTGCATTATAATTATTTCTGGCCATGTTTTTTTTTAAATAAATTTTTATATGCTTTGCAAAATGCACTTTTTTTATTACGTGCCTCTATAAAAGCCCTATTACAATAAAACTAATTGTCTTTTGAAATGATGAGCTGAAAAAAATTTGGTTTTGCCATGAGTGGGATTCGAACTCTCATCTCCAGGAAACATGCCTAACCTTTTCTCAGCTTAGTGACCTTATAAGCTTTCTGGATTTTATTTATTTGATTCACACTAATGGCACCATCTATCCAGGAAGTGGACAACTCTGTTGCCTCTTTAGAGATGGAATTAATATTTGTCACTCATGCTTGGGACGTTAAATCAATAAATCAGTAGTAAATAATCACACGCCACAAGTGCGAATCAAATAAATAAAATCCAGAAAGCTTATAAGGTCACTAAGCTGAGAAATGGTTAGCCATTGATGGTGTAGTGGTCTAGCATAACAGACACGTTTCCTGGAGATGTGGATTTGAATCCCACTCATGGCAAAACCATTTTTTTTTCAGCTCATCACTTCACGAGTTCCATGTCTACAAGACTTATCCTGTGATTATTTACTACTGATTTACTAATCATCTTTTTTGCAATATTTTATTTTCAGAAAATCGAGAATTGAATGCTGATTAATTTGGCATATAACATGACATAATTCCTTTCATTAGTTGTTTGCTAAAAAAAGTTCTATATTAATTTTTTTTGGCTGATCATAGTAAAAAAATAGCTGGGTCTCAATGCAAACTAGTTTTTCAGGCAGGACGCTGGAAAGGTTTAAATTTAGCTTTTAATACAGAAATTAAATATAAGCATACACAAGCATACAAAATTTTGTTCTAAAGACATTTCTCTTAATATTGGCACTGATTATAATGAACTTTTCCTCTATCAATTTTTAATTTAAATAAAAAATATTTAAATTGAGATTTGCATAGCACATCTGTATAACAAAAATCCTGCAATCAGTCAAAAAACCATATCAGTTGTCTCTCACTGTAAATTTCTTACGTTTAGTATTCTCATTAAAATTAAACTCTGCATTAATGTTAGAACTGTGTTGATTTCTATAAATCCTTACATCAATAAAACTTCAAAATATAATAAAAGTCATGAAAACAGAATTCAAGAATGACTTAAAATAATCATTAAAATTAACAAAGATTTAATTAAATAAATATTGAGCATTTTTTAAAAATGTTACATAGTTTTAGAATTACTGTGCAAACAATCTAAAGAGGCCAGGTAAAAGTTTGTAAACTACCCCTAAAATAAGAATTTTTTTACAATAAAAGTTTCTTACTTATCTCCTTCATCAATAACAAGCCAATTTATTTTCTTCATATTGAGATTTGCTGTATGTTGAAGATGATCTAGAAGCCGTCCAGGAGTACTAACTAATATATTTATACCTTTACGTATTCTGTACAAAAAAATGGAATAAAAATATGTTATAATAATCAACAAATCAATGACTATGCTGATTTTAATTCAGATATTATAGTATTGTACCTTTGTTATATAGAAGTTGTTTGTATGGAGTCTGAACTATTTGGTGTCATCTCCCTGTTTTGCTTTACATCTCAATAAATCTTACATCTCGAACTCCAAATTTCAATAGAACTTATTCTAGAAGATTCAAATATATATATAAATTAGTGGAGAGAGTATGTAAAGTTTGTCAGAGATATCCACTGGTGTGAATAATAAACAGCTTGAACTGCCTGAACCAGCAAGATATAAAAAAAATTAACTAAGTCAGTCCCCCCCCCCCCCCCCACACACACACACCACCACCATAGTACTTGGGTTGACATCCATATTCTTTAAAAT
Organism: Ryuthela nishihirai; assembly: GCA_038380435.1. NCBI lineage: Eukaryota > Metazoa > Arthropoda > Arachnida > Araneae > Heptathelidae > Ryuthela > Ryuthela nishihirai. The sequence continues at coordinate 80,829,324 of JAWZYU010000003.1, read as the reverse complement.
CTATAAGTTTATTTTTCATTTTAATATTAGGTTTCTTATGACTATTCTGTTAACCCTTGAAGGGTCCTCTGACATGTTGTGGAATCTGAAATGAGAGCCCAGGAACAACAATATCCGTTTTTTGTACATCACATGAAACTTTAATTTCTTAGAAATTTCCTCTTAATATTTTCTTACTGTATCTTATAAAACCATATAATTCAAGCTTGAAAAATGATGTTTTTCATTTAATGGATATTTTATTAAGATTCAATATAATTCATTTCTTAAAGTGATTTGATTGCCATAATGTGATGCCCCATCGTTCACTTTTGCTTTACCTTAACCAGTTTTGTTTAATTTACGTTATATTTATCATTTTGGGGATTTTTATTTCCTTTTCGGCATCACAGCACTCGTTTTCAAGTTTCTAGGAGTTGCGTACGCGCAACTCCGAACTTCCGACCGTAACCGTTAAAGCGCGTGCCAAGGACACGCCCCCTCTTGCGTCATAGCTTGCGTCCGTCATTGTATGCAAATGTCTTTCCCGGCATGCGCCGGCCCAATTGTCAAAACCGTGCCCTGCGAGGCACTTGAAGGATTTGTCACTTGAGAGTTGTAGAGAGAGCAGAGAGATGTAGTAAGGTGCGTAGCACCGTGCGAGTAGCACAGATTTTAGTTTCTTCATTGATGTCTTGGTGAGTTACTTATTTTTGGAAATAAATCTATTTTGTTATGTTACAAACTTTTGAGTCTATAGTTTTTATTTTGAGCAACGCTAATTTAGAATCTTTTTTTTTACATTAACTCTTATTTGTTAAGATACAATTTGACTCTCACTTCTGAACGCTCACTGGCATTGGAACCCTAAATAAACTTATTCTACATTTTTGGCAATTTGTTAATGATTGCCTGGCGCCCGTCAAAGCTATCCGGAGCATAAAACTTTAATTATTTTGCATTGTTTGGAGCGTTACAGAGTCACATAAAAGAAGTGGCACCCGAACAGGGACTCGCCAGTATTTAAAGATAGTAATTTTTTTGAGCTCAATAGTGGTATATACTAGTTGTAGATTTAACGGCAGCTTAAGCCGAGAATTTTTGTTGAGCAAGTAGCTTAACATTTTTGTATATTATTCAAAGGTACTGAAGTTTCAGCTTTGATATTGCTGAATATTTAAGATTGTTGTATGTAATGATTAGAAGTGTCCGGACACACAAGTACGTAGGACGATAAAAAATTTTTTTATAAGCAAATTTATATTTTTGTAAAGCTTAGTTATAGCTTTATTATTGTTGTATAGCAGTACCTTTGAGCGCTGCTCAAGATAAAACGTTTTCAAAATTTCCAAAATTCCAAATTTCAGCAGACCGCTAAACATGTCTGCTAATAATATGGCCGATTCCGCCATAATGACTCCCGACATAGAAAGAGTAAAGGGTAGATTGCAAGAGGTAATGATGGAAGCAGAAGTGCTAATGAATCTGCTTGATGATAATCGGGAGAAAAGGGGAACGACAACAACCCCTAAATTTGCTGACAATGCTACGTCAGTTCACCAACGAAGAAACTTTGAACGTAAGGTTCCATTTTCTGTTCAGTCAGAAGCAAGCGATAGAACAGAGTATTTTCAACCGCCACAACGACGATTTGCCAACCCATCCATGAACTATAGTCCTTATGTTAATTGGCCTTTACCTGAGATAAGGTTCGACGGTTCGAAACGTCCATCATCGTGGACATTTGTCAAGTCCATGGAGGAGCACTTCCGTTTACATGAAGTGCCAAGCAACAAAAAAGTTGTTTTAGCAGTATCTTGCCTAATTGGATGCGCTAAGCAATGGTGGAATAACGTAGGATGTCGTCATGGCATAGAACTTTGGGAAGAATTTAAAAACGAAATCATGGACATATATCCGGCTTATAATGATTTTACAGAACTAGCTACAGAGTTGTTTTCACGAAGACAAAGGGAAAGAGATGACATAGAAAAATTCATATGGGGTACAGTAGAACTATACCAGCTGTACGATGCTGATGCCGCTGAAATTGATATTGTAAATTGCATATTGTCTCAATTACTTTTGCCCATCCGAGAATACCTAGAAGTACGAAACATAAATTCAGTTTCCAATTTGGTAAAATTGGCTCGGCAATACACTGCAAGAAGAGAATCTGCAGCAAATACACATAACCAACAATGGATGCCATTCCTGCCAAAGCAGCAACATCAGGTTGAGTCGCGTAGAATGACTCCCGCACGACCGCAATTTACACGGTCCCGACAATTTGCGCCGAACGCGCCAAGAACTATAGAATATGAACGAAGTAGAGACTTTTTGCCACGTCAAGCTTCAAACCATAACACTAGACCTAAAACTTTGGTTAAACAACCTCAATCTTTCACTTGTAACTTTTGTGGCCGACTAGGACATACTGAAAATTTTTGCTACCGAAGGAATGAAAATTCGGGAAACTCTCATCGGGATCTTTGAAGCGAGAGGCCAAGGTTCCTCAACAAAAGCCCTCTCATGAGTTAAGTCTTGCTACTGTGGGTATACATAATGTCTTACATTTACCTTTTGTGAAGCTTTATCACGATAAGACAGAATTCATAGCTCGCATTGATACAGGAGCTGATCTTACATGTCTACATAAGAAAGTATGGGATAAAATTCAGAAAAATTGTAAACTGAATTTGCAGCCGTGGTCCGGTGGACCTTTGAACTTAGCTTGTGCTTCCAAGCAGTGTTTTCCGCAAGGAACTGTTGAGTTACCTATCACTTTAAATAATGTGGAGATAAGACTTGAATTTTTAGTAATAAGTGAATTATTATACGACTCTTTAATAGGAATAGATGCGATACGGAAACACTTGATTGAATTTGATTTTGCCAACAATACTATTTCATTAAAAGCAACAATGAAAGAAAAACTTGATATCGATCAGATAAAATTAGACATTAGAAAACATGCTGACAACGCTCACTTGGGAAATAGCGAGAGAGTTAAGTTAGAAACTCTGCTCAATGCTAATTACGAACTTTTTAACAACAAGCCCGGTAGATGTCAGATTTTAGAACATCATATCGACACCGGCAATAATAGACCTGTTTACAGCAAACCATATAATTATCCTCCCAGTAAAGAAGAGATAATTTCAACACAAATTAAAGAAATATTAGAGGATGGGATAATAGAGCCAAGTTTTAGCCCTTGGGCTTCACCGGTCGTGCTCGTTAAAAAGAAAACTGGTGATTTGAGATTTTGCGTAGACTATCGAAAATTAAATGCTGTTACAGTCCCCGACAGATATCCACTACCTATTATTCAGAATCTACTAACACAACTGGCTGGCAAGAAATTTATTAGCACACTAGATTTGTCTTCAGGATATTGGCAGGTGTCCGTATATCCACCAGATCGACCCAAAACAGCATTCCTCACAAAAGATGGATTATTCCAATTTCGTTGCTTACCGTTTGGCTTATCAGGAGCAGCCGCCATGTTTCAACGTCTTATGTCCGTAGTTCTGGGTGACCTAAAAGGAAAAATTTGTGAAGTATACTTAGACGACATAGTCATTTTTTCTACTGATTTTTCAGAGCATCTACGTGATTTGAATTTGGTATTTGCAAGGTTAAGAGAAGCCGGACTCACCATAAAGTTGTCCAAATGCACCTTTCTCCGAGAGGACGTTCAATACCTCGGTTTCACTGTTAATAAGGATGGAGTAAGAACATTACCTAATAAGGTCGAAGCCATAGAACGATTTCCCACACCGCGCAATTCGAAACAACTTAGTAGATTTTTAGGAATGTGTGGATGGTACCGACAATTTGTACCCAATTTTGCTAATTTGGCCGAACCTTTGTGTGAATTACGTCGAAAGCGAAAGCGGTTTCACTGGACACCTGTTTGCGATACAGCATTTCAGACATTAAAGGATGCATTGTGTCATGCTCCCGTGTTGGCCTTGCCACAGTTAGGCAAACCTTTTTTCATCTACACTGATGCTTCCGATGTCGGTCTCGGCGCCGTGCTGAGCCAAGTACAGAATGACAATTGTGAACACGTCATCATGTATGCCAGTCGCAGTTTGAGTCATACTGAAAGAAACTATACAGTGACTGAAAAAGAATGTCTAAGCGTAATATGGGCTCTAGAAAAATTTAAAGTACAATTAGACACATCCGACATAACTATTTTTACTGACCATGCTGCTTTACAATGGTTACAGACATCTACCAATCTAACAGGTCGTCTAATGCGCTGGGCATTACGCCTACAAGAATTTAATTTCAAGGTCGAGCATCGAAAGGGAAGTGCACATCAGCTACCAGATGCATTATCCCGTGCTCCCGTGTGGCCGGCAGAAGTTACGCCAGAGCTCGAAGATAAGCCTTTTGCTCCCTCACTCGCCACAATAGTTCCCATCGAATACAAGGAACATTTAATCACTGAACAACAAAGCGATTTAGAATATGGAAACGTGTATCATTATTTGAAAACTGATGAATTACCTCTAGATCCTAGTATAGCTTCAAGTATTGTTGGAAGAGCCAGACATTTCAGATTAATTAACGATATTTTGTACTACTGCAGACGACTGAGTCAAACAGGCAGTTATCGCCCATTTATTCCCAAGAATTTAAGAGAGTACGTACTCCGAGAATTACATGATGTACCTTCAGCTGGACATTTAGGTACACGGAAAACCTATCAGAAAGTGGCCAAAAGATCATATTGGCCAGCTTTGAAAAAGGACGTAAAAACCTATGTAGAAACATGCCTAATTTGTCAAACCACAAAATTCGATCAAAACCGTCCTTGTGGTCTTATGAAAAGCACGATCTCCAACGAACCCATGGAATTAGTTGGCATGGATTTAATGGGCCCGTATCCACAAACACAAGCGGGATCCCAATATATTCTGGTCTTGGTAGATTATTTTTCGAAATGGGTCGAAATATTTCCTGTTAGAAATGCAACAGCAACAATCGTAGCAAAGAAATTTGTAAATGAATTTATATGCAGATACGGGGTACCCAAGAGTATAGTTTCGGACAATGGGCCCCAATTCATTTCCAATGTGCTTGCTGAAGTATGTGAAACATTCCAAATAAAACATATATATACAACTCCATATCATCCACAATCAAATTTGACAGAAAGAATTAATCGAAATATTGGCAGAATGATAGCTGCTTACGTCGAAAATAGACATAGTACATGGGATAAATATTTGCAACAGTTTTCCTTTGCTTTACGCACTTCATTACATGAAACCACCAAATTCACGCCTTCACAGATATTTCTTGGAAAAGAACTAACATTACCCTGGGACAGACTCATTGGCCAACCCGCATCTCCACAATCCATTGAGTTTAGAACGGAACAGCATATTAGAGCCATTTCAAAGGCACAAGATAATTCCCTACGAGCACAACAAAAGCAACGAGAGGATTATAATAAAAGACGACGACATATGGAATTTAAAGTAGGTGATAAGGTCTTGATTAAAACACATCATAAGAGTGATAAAGAAAGAGGATTTATAAAGAAATTTGCACCATTATATGCTGGACCATATGTTATAAGGAAGAAACTTTCTCCACTTCTGTATGAATTGGCCAATATGACCACTAATGCCTCAGTAGGGTACTTTAATGTTGTGAATATAAAAAAATACAAAACTTCTATAGAATTTTCTAGATCAGAAGCAGATGCTCCACAACCAACCCAGGAGAATGATGGCTCTGATGATGATATTGAACCTTTACCACCCAGAAGAGAAAAACACAGATTAGATTATCACCTACTGCACACAACAGGACAAAGACTGACAAAGCCAGATTCAGCTGTTCCATCAACGTCAAGAGCGTAACGAAAAGCCGACGAAACGACCAGAGCCTGCAGAGCGACAACCGGCAGCGAAGCAGCGAACATCGGGAAGATGACGTCACGAGAGAGCTCTACAGCGACGACTTGACTTGAACGAGATCTTCAGTAACAACTTTACGTGAAGCCACCCAACGACGACGGAAGGATGTTATCGGAAACGGCCTAGATGATTTATCGCCACGGAGTGCCAACAATGAAATTTAAGTATATTTTTCTTTCACTTGGCACTTGATTGAGTTATAAAATGTTTTTTTTCTGGAATAGATGAAGACGAAGAAGAAGCCTTATTGTGAATTATATAGTTAGCAATGTTTAATTTCTTGTTGAAACTTTAGAGTTCGATATTTATTTTTGAAAAGTGAAATTTTTGTAGTTCGAGTTTATACTTGTGTGAATAGAGTTTTTTTTTGCATTCTTGTTCATCGAGGTTCTAGTTATTGTATTTACGTGAGTTAAAATGTATTTTTGTAGATTTTTTTCAGCTGACTGATAGCTGAAAATTTTGTAAGTCGATATTGGAAAGTTTAGAAATTGTAAAATGCTTCTGGATATGAATGAGAAGAGTGAAAGAGAATTAGTGATTTAAGAATTTGTATTGTAAAATAACGTGCATTCCAAAGTGAATTTATGTAAAAAAGGAGATTCATGTAACAGTTATTGGATGAAATGTTATCATCGTATATTATAAATTATTTACACTCTTTTTTCTTTATTCTTAGATACGATTTATGTATATGTGTTTAAATCTGTTCAGTGTCATCAGTGATATTTATGTGTCAATGATACGCAATTTTTGTGGATGACATTGGCAGTATTTATTGGTATATATAGATGATGACCATGATGATGACTGCAGAATTTTGTTTTTTTTGTGTGTACCTTTTTGGAGCTGTCCCCAAATGGCCTAGTCTGATAACCGAGTTGTTATCAGCATAACTCCTTTGGAAGGGGGACGTTAGCTCTGAAGGGGGAGGTAACTAATAATTTTTTATTTCAGCTAGATCGCGATTTCTGTGAATAGGAGAAGAATTAGCGGATGATTACAATCCCGCTTGTTTGTAAATTTTGAATTTTCTTAGCTTTGCGTATTTGAATGTAATTAGGAGGAGATAACGGTGTTCGAATACCCGTTTTTTTATGTGATTTAGGAGAAGATTTAGCTTTCACGAATTTTTTATTGTGGTTAGGGGAAAAGCGGAAGTTATTACCCCGCTAACAACAAATGTAATGAATCATTTTTCTTTTCATCTTTTTAACAGTTATTAACCTGTTTTTCTGTACAGTTCAAGATATGCCAATTTCGAGTTTGTATCAGAATGTGATACTAGTTAGACCGATGATGCTAGTATACAGTTAACTGTCACAGCCACTGGTACGCAAGTACACTAGGGTAGCTGTTAAACACATATTTTTGTTAGGAGGAAAAGGGAGGAGGTACCTTTGGTTGTGCTGGAAAATTGTGTCAAAGTAAGAATAGTTCATCATACCAAAATTTGCGCTAGCATACTTCTACTTATTTATGTTTAGCCATGTGTAAATGACGTAAGATGTGTCCTTTATTCAAAATTTGCTCGTCAAAATTTGTTAGGTCAATCATTTTGACTCCCTTTGGAAGGGGGAGTTGTGATGCCCCATCGTTCACTTTTGCTTTACCTTAACCAGTTTTGTTTAATTTACGTTATATTTATCATTTTGGGGATTTTTATTTCCTTTTCGGCATCACAGCACTCGTTTTCAAGTTTCTAGGAGTTGCGTACGCGCAACTCCGAACTTCCGACCGTAACCGTTAAAGCGCGTGCCAAGGACACGCCCCCTCTTGCGTCATAGCTTGCGTCCGTCATTGTATGCAAATGTCTTTCCCGGCATGCGCCGGCCCAATTGTCAAAACCGTGCCCTGCGAGGCACTTGAAGGATTTGTCACTTGAGAGTTGTAGAGAGAGCAGAGAGATGTAGTAAGGTGCGTAGCACCGTGCGAGTAGCACAGATTTTAGTTTCTTCATTGATGTCTTGGTGAGTTACTTATTTTTGGAAATAAATCTATTTTGTTATGTTACAAACTTTTGAGTCTATAGTTTTTATCTTGAGCAACGCTAATTTAGAATCTTTTTTTTTACATTAACTCTTATTTGTTAAGATACAATTTGACTCTCACTTCTGAACGCTCACTGGCATTGGAACCCTAAATAAACTTATTCTACATTTTTGGCAATTTGTTAATGATTGCCTGGCGCCCGTCAAAGCTATCCGGAGCATAAAACTTTAATTATTTTGCATTGTTTGGAGCGTTACAATAAGTTTTGAATTGAGTCTTTAAGAGTGAACACGGTGAGTGATAAATAAATAACTGATTTATTTCACAATTATCACTGTTGGGAGATTTATGTCTCTTGTGTTGCAGCTAAAGATGTTAAACAATTCGATGGCTATAGTTCATTTAGGTGTTGTGCAGTTAGAAGCTTAGGTATATTTACCGCTAAGGGGGATAATCCTTGGCTGCTACACTTGCCATAGTTGCTGCCGAGGCTTACTCTCAGTTGCTGCGGTGCTCTAGTTGTTGGTAAGCCTGTCCATTGATGCACGGAATGTTCATCTGTTTAGTACATGTTAATGTTGTTTTCTAGGCATGCTGCAGGATGACATGCTATGGGTCTCAGTTGCAGTCGAGATGTTCTTCCAGCTTTAACTGTGATGGTGGTAAAGGGTCACCTTCTGCTGCTTTACACATCTGACATATATTCTTTAGCATAACGCATCAGTTTGCTTTGCAGACATCTTCAGATATTATCAACTCCTTGGCAGATGCAGTTGATATAATGCATTTCCTCTAGCGGTGCTCCTATAACTTAAACTGGAAATTGTGTGTGTCTGTATATATATATATAGGAGGTTCCAGGTGGATGGGAGGGGGGGGGGGGGGGGGTCAGATCGGTATTGCATAGTTTTTCTTTTTAAGGTTTATAATTAAATTTTCCATGTAGTTTAAGTTGAAATTTTGTGGGTGCAAATGCTATTATTTCACAATTGAGTTCAGTTGCCATTAGGTTTTTTGAATTATTGTTTGCATTAGGGCTGTGTGGCCTATTTTTTTCTTAATGTCTGTTTCATGTTCGATGCAATTGTCAATTTGTCGATACTCTTTCCCCTGTTAGTTATTTTTGTTTCGTAGTAATTGGTGCAGGTCGTCAATTTTTGTGTTATATATATTCCTCCTGTGGGTTTAATTTTGTCTTTGTTGTTAAGTACAACTTTCTTCATTGTATTTCTTTAAGATGTTATTTAGTGGATGTGAGAAACCTGGTATGTATGGGAAAGCTATGGTATAATTGGGCTATGCATCATCTAAAGTTTTACTAAGAAATGAAATGAACTATATTTACGAAATAAGACAAGAAGATGGCTATGAGAAATCGTTCATAACAAAAATCCGTAAGCAAATCAAATACAAACTTAAACATAGCACTCAACCAACTCAAGCACAAGAATCAGTTAAACCTAATTATACTACAGCTTTCCCATACATACTAAGCTTCTCACATTCACTAAATAACATCTTAAAGAAATACAATATGAAAGAAAGCTCCTAGCTCTATTACATATACAATAAAGAAAGCCGTACTTAATGACAGAGACAAAACTAAACTCACCGGCAGAATAATAACATAAAAATTGATGACCCACATCAATTATTATAGAACAAAAATAACTATGTAAAGAAAATGCATAGACAAATTGACAATCGCATTACCAAATGCGAAACAGACATTAAAAAAAATAGACCATATAGCTCTAATGCAAACAATAATTGAAAACAATTTAACAACAACTAAACTCAATTATAAAATACTAGCATCTCCACCCACAAAATTTCAACTAAGCTACGTGGAAAATTTAATTATAAACCTTAAAAAAAAAGAACTATGCAACACCAATCTGACCCGCCCCCTCCCTGCCACCTCAAACCTTCTATATATACACCACCGACCTGCCAATACATTAAAACCACCTCTGCATTATGCAGAAAAGGGCGCATGCAGCCAATTAGTGTCACGTGCCAAGATAGCAAATGATATATAATACCTGGGTTGGAGCTCTCACAGGCAGTATTTTGCTTCATCTCAGCATGGGCAAAGAAAAGGATTTATCTGATTTCGACAAAGGCCAGATCATTATGGCAAGACACCTTGGTAAGAGCATCTCCAAAACAGTGATGCTGGTTGGCTGCTCAGTTATGCAGTAGTACCTATCAAAGATGGTCCAAAACAGGTGATGTAGAAGAAACAATCCTGACTAAGTAAACTTACGTAAGATGGTCCAAAACAGGTTACTTTGAGCTGTCGACAAGGTGTGGGCTGGCCATGCCTCATTGATGCCAGAGGTCAGCGCAGGCTATCTCGTCTTGTCTACATGAACAGCAGGGCTACTGTGACTGACATTACCCATAATTTCAATTGTAGTAAAGGGCCCAATATGTCTGAACACAGTTCATCATAACTCATGGATATGGATTCCGCAGCCACAGACCTATTCATATGACAATGCTCACAGCTGTTCACCACCATCAACACTTGCAGTGGGCACGTAATCATCGACATTGAATCACAGAAGATTGGATTAGGGTTGCATGGTCAGATGAATCCTGTTTTCTGTTACACCATGTGGACAGACGAGCTCGTGTGCAACATTTACCTATGGAAGCCTTTTCACCTGGATGCACTGTGGGACGGATCCAAGTGGCTAGAGGGAGTGCAATGGTCTGGACAATATTTTCTTGGGGAACACTTAGACTAATTATCCCAGTAGAGCAAATTCTGACAGCTATCACCTACCTGAACATCGTGGCTGACCAAGTACACCCCTTTATGTTGACTGTATTTCCTGGCGGAGATGGCATCTTTCAACAAGACAATGCCCCACTTCACACTGCGAAGGTTCAGGAATGGTTCCTAGAACATGATGAAGAATTCCATTTATAGCCATGGCCCTCAAATTCACTGGACATTAATCCTGTCGAGCATTTGTGATTTGAGTTGGAGAAACAGGTACAGGCAGCATCACCCCAACCATGAAATTTATGGGAACTGCGGGATCTTCTATTGCAGTCATAGTACCAAATAACAAGTGACATCTACCAACATCTAGTTGAACTATGCCTCATCAGGTGAGAGCTCTTTTGGTGGTGAGAGGAGGACCTACATCATATTAGGTAAGTGGTTTTAATGTTTTCGCTGATCGGTGTATATATACACAATTTCCAGCCAAGCTTGGTTCGTTGTTTTACCTCTGAGCGGCACTTTTTTGCACACAGTGGGCTAAATGGCCAGGTCAAAGACCCCAAAGGCTCAGAGAAAGTTGGGGGAGGGGACTCACTGGAACAGCTGTTGGAAGACAGATGGTAGCCTCCCGTCAAGACCATCCAGCATGTTCTTTAACATGCACAGGGTATGGATCTCCCGTACATGGGACCACGACTTAACGTCCCATCCGATGGACGGCGGCCTTTCCAAGCCCATCGGTGTCCCTTACTGACCGTGGGCAGGGCAGGGAGTTTTGCGGAGATAAATCTCAATGCTGACCCAGCTGGGACTCGAACCTGGGAACTGCAAATTACGAGTCTGGCACGCTACCGATTGAGGCCCCCCCCCCTGCCCCTTCCAGCCAAGAAGTTGATAGCATCTGAAGATGTCAGCAAAGCAGACTGATGAAATGCATTATGCTAAAAAATATGTCAAATGTGTAAAGCAGCAGAAGATGACCTTTTACCACCATCACAGTTAAAACTAGAAGAACATCTCCACTGCAACTGAGACCCATAGCATGTTGTCCTGCAGCATGCCTAGAAAACAATGCTGACATGTGCTAAACAGATAAGTATTCTGTACATCAACAGGCAATGCTATCAGACTGGCATACTGATGACCAGAGCACCGCAGCAACCAAGTGTGAAAATTGGTAGCAACTACAGCGAGTGTACCAGCCAAGGATTATTCTCCCATAGTGGTAAATATACCCAAGTTTTTAACTGCACAACACCTAAACGAACTATAACCATCAAATTGTTTAGCATCTCTAGCTGCAGCACAGGAGACAGAAATCTCCCAACAGTGATAATTGCGATATAAATCAGTTATTTATTCTGAATTGAGAATGCTAAATATCTTGCTATGTTCAAAAAGAAAATTTTGTGTTGGTTGAATGAACTGGATGATTATATTTCTTTTTTCAATTAAGCCATGTTGTCATTCATAGTTTTCATTATTTACTTATAATTTTTACATCTGCAAACAAGTTTTCTTAGGTGTATATAGTACACCTATGAAATGTAATGCTTTTTTGTGCCAATAAAGATTATTATTTCTTAGATACAATACACAGCATAGTTCATCTGTTAGCTTCTGCTTTTTAATATTAAAACAAGCTCCTTATTTAAGTTTCCAAGATTAATCTGAACTATTTGTACACTAATTTTTTCTTAAAATTTTGAAATTCTTACAAAAATTAACCAAAAAATTGCTTATTTAAAAATGGAGCATTTTTAAAGCAATTATGAATTATAACCCCCTTTTCTGCTTTAAATTTATTTTGGTATTTCTTAAGTTATGTTTGTCATTCATTCCAGCATTTCATGCACATTTTCTCAAAACTGAACTGATTGTTCATGTTTTTTAAGCCCAGATGTCACTGGTTTGTATATGCAGGGCTCAAGAAATACAACTTAAATATACTAGTCAGAAAAAAAATTTACTCATTTGTAGCATGTTTTTTCGAGGTCACCATAAAAATCTTTAATTTTGGTGTGATTTTAAATTTAAATTCAAAAGAAGTGAAAGAAATAAAAGTTATACATTAATTAAATTCTTACTATTTTCTTAAGAGAGAACTTAGAAAATTACAGCTTTGAATGAAAGTAATACTGCAATTTCAACTAAAGGTTTAACTATACATAGAAGTTAACAAAAAGAGCTAAGTGTTTTCAAATTGAAAAAAAAAATGAAATTCTTTAAGGTTGACAGTCAACTGCCAAACAGTGATCAAAATGGAAATTGGGTTAAGGTACAATTTTAAAAATGCAGGTTGTCATTACTCAATTTTTTTACCTTTTCCCCCAATTATTTTTAATTTGTTACAAGAATTGTGCAAAATGACACCACATTTTAAATACACCTCAATTACCCCCAACAAATTTATAAATCCCCCTAAACTTCCCACCTAATCTGGCAACACTGATCCAGTCACGTGATCCGACCTTAAGCTCTTTACTTCCTCCTTCACGCTCCTACCCCACTTTCCTCTCCAGCACCCATGCCATGATCAAATAATTGACAGTAAATGAGTGATGTTTAAAATGAAAAAGTACAAAATAAATTTTTAAAATTAATTTAAATAAAATTCACTTGCCACTTGTCTCTGATAACTAGCCAGTGAGGAGTTGGTGTGCAGATTTTTGAAGCCTGGTTATACCTATGTGTGGTGGCTTGCCTGCAGCATTGGTCCAATTTCCATATACATTATGCAGACAAGGGTCTTCTTCAACCTGTCAGAATTAGGTTCTTTTCTAATTGACTGTGTGTGAGAGTGTGTGCACAATGGTATTTGTCTCTACTTTGTCAGGATGTTGCTGCTAAGTGGCTGATAAACACAAACTCAGATGTACTTTTACATATGTACATTTTATATACAACAGTGATTACAGCTAATATATATATACAATAGATAGTGACTGCCACATGGTACAGTCACTCACTTGGATGCACAACAGGCTGCAAGTGGCTTAGTGGTTCCACTGCAAAATAATAAGAAAATTGCTAAATCAAGCCTCAGACAATCCACCTGACAAGCAGAAGGTCTCGTTATTGGAGTGCAATTCTCTTCAGTTCAAAAGGTTCCCTTGTTCAAAAAAGCCACCAGATGAGGTCACATTATGTTTTTTTCAGGGATGTTAGGTTACCTAGGCCAACGGGACGTGGACACAATTTCCTGCGCCACTTCAACTCTCTTGTTCACCTATAAGGAATTTATGGGGCTTTAACTTAACACACATGTTGCATTTCTTCACCCAACCCCCCAAACTGAATCTATTGCTAGTTCTCTGTTGCTAGGTGAAAATGACCCTGCTGCCAAATGGCAATCCTGGCTCTCTCTCTCTCTCTCACTTTCTGCCATAGCTGACCAAACCTATACACCCCCCCCCCCCCAAGTTTAGGAAATTTGAGGCAGAAGTCCCCTGCCTCAATTATTACTTCCATCATTCAGGGACTCGAACCCATCCCTACTGAATGCCAGAAACTGTCATTGAACTCTAAAATTCATCCAAATGTTCACACAACAAAAGTTTATCCTGCACAGAAAACCAAAGACACAAATTATTTCACTTGTAGATCACAAAATCTATTTGCACTAATGTGTACTCAGAAGAGTCAGCAATTTGCATGAATCTGATTGTCACAATTTGCAAGTTATTTGAGCACAACACAGATGTCACCCACAACAGGCCTTTCACCATGATCACACACCAAATTGCTGAACAGCAATGACAAAGTTTGTCACAAAGTCTGTAATTGAGTGTTATGCCCACATTGAATGTAAAAATTGAGTCATGTCATTCTCACTTCCTGCTGGAAGGAGTTTGTTGCCTTGGGATTGTGACTCAACTTTAGTCCATTGATACATCAATGCTCCATCATCACCCTGCACCATGTACTCACCTAGCCAGTGTTTTTCCTATTAGTCTACTTCAGTGAATATTCGCATGGAATGTGAAGAATTCCCTTATGCAGAATCTCCTTTCCTTGCCATAAGCATTTCCAGCCCTGGAAGATGCATGTTGGGTTACTGCTCCAAGAGTCCTGATCCAGAAAATATCTAACCATATTGAGGACTCTTCTGGAAGCTGCCCACTGGCATGCACCTCACTGGCCTTGGACAGCATCAGAAAACTTTCAGGAATGTCACTGCACAGTCTGAAGTGCTGCTTCAGATCTTGTGGCTCACAAGCTGCTGCATCACATCACTCCCCTTTCACTTTGTCTCTTATAACATTGTTTCCTAATGTTGATAGAAAAATCTGCATCTTGACAAAACCTTTAACTTTGTTTTATGCTGTATTATTATTGACACCCTGGGCGAGAATCCAAAACTCTCTTGCTTACTGCCACCCACTTGCAAAACCCCATTCTGTCTGTTGCCCTTATGTGATGATGCAATCCTCATCTCTGCTCATTCACCACTCTATCAGGAGGGGTACAACCTGTTTCCATCTGCTGTGAAATGCCAACTCCCCCATCCTATCCTGGGAAGAGAGCCAATAACTTGCTCCTCAACACCATAATTCTTCTCAAGAACCATCTCTGTTTGGAGAGAACTGCACTGGACACCCTTTCAACTTATTCTGGACATCCTTTTAACTTATTGGCATGGCTGCTTCCATTCAATCTCACTTCTTTTCCACTCAGGAGGGGGGGGGGGGGGGCTTTGCACCCAGAGCCTTTGCACCCAATGGCTTGTATCAGAAGTAATGGTTAAGAAGGTAGCTACTGTTCCAGGGCAAACTTTGTGCGTTGTGTTAGCTCTAATCAAGGCAGTGACTTTGGTCATAGTAGGGTATATTTTTGCATGAGAAGGCTTGTAAAAGCTAGGAGTAGCTTCTAGGATATTTCTCTGTTCTATACGATGCAAATCCATATTGCTTGCTGCTTGAAAACTAGAGTGCAGTCTCCACCCAAACTAACTGCAGAAAGTACTAACTTCAAAATAATCTTTCATCAACAGTGCAGTTGTGATGGTTCACCCATTCACTTTTACTTAACCAATTTTACTTTAATTTGAATCATCATTCTGTCCACCTGTTCCATTAGAAGAGTTTTTTAATTGATGGTTGTTAAACATGAGTGGAAGGACATGCCCACTTATGTCATCTAGAACATGATCATCGTACGAAAATGTGGCTTCCCCGCATGATCATATGTGCCATGGTTTTACAAGCCAGAGGTATATGGCAGAGTGACAGTAGGTCACTGAGTTAATTTGGCGATGTGAAGTTGGAGAAGGTAGTTTGTGAGTAGTGCGAAGTTAATGTGAAGAAGATTGAAGTTGTTTGTGAAGTGTTGCTTTTGGTGAACATAGTTTTGGTGAGTCTAGATTTGAATAAACATTTCATAAAATTTGTGCTTGGTTTAGAAAGATTAATTGGTTTTGGTTTAGAAGATTAATTTTACTAAATTTTATTTGAAGACAATCACTAATTTAAGTTCCTTTTTTCAACTAATGTATTTAATAAAAGAACCCTTGTTTATCCATAATACACAGATTATCTGTAGAAATAGACTTCAACAATTATTTAAAACGTCTGAAAAAATTATCACTTATGTGGCGGGAATCGAACCCACAACTCTCTAGATACATGCCAGAGGGCTCTACCAGTTAAACCATGCATCAGACTCTTATAAAATTCCAGAATATGGCCTATAAATCTTTCACTGAGATGTGGCAGATTCCTGTGTCACCAATGTTTCATTATGGTAACACAAATTCCAATTTGCCCACACAAAAAAATACCAGCCAGGAGGCTCTTGTGGCATGGCTGGTCGTGTGCACGAAACCAAGATGGTCCGAAGCAGTAGTCCCCAAATGCACTCAAAAGACAGTGCTTGACCAGATGGTATATAGCATAACATCAGCAGTAGAGGAGATATTGATCAGTGGCCAGTAGCTCAGTGGTCAGAGCATCTGACATGTCATCAGGAGGTCATGGGTTCAGATCCCACCTGGCTCAAGGCACCCGGATACATCAGTACACAGGAGGCACTCAACCTGGCTGCTAAAAGCAACTGGTTTCAAGCCGATGGCAAAATATTCATCCAAAACCAAGGTGTCCCAATGGGCTCCCTACTCTGGATTGTTGGTGGAAGCTGTCCTACATCAAGTCGAATTCACAGTTCTCCATGTAGGTCAAATCCGCCCACTACTTTATGCCTGATATATTTGACGATATTTTAATCATCTGGCAACACTCCAAAGATGAATTAACAAAATTACTTTCTGAATTTAATGCAGTTCCCCCCAACCATTAAATTTACACACGAAGAGGAACAAAACGGACACCTACCACTCTTAGACATCAACTTATACCGTACCTCCACTAAACTATACACATCTGTATACAGAAAACCTACATTCATACCTAACATAATAACTAGTACTTCTGCCGATCCAAACAACTACAAATTATCAACCTTCTATTCACACTTTACCAGAGCCTATAAATACTGCAATATGCAAGAAGCACTCAATAACGAAATAAAATATATTTTTGACCTCGTAGAACAAGGTGGATATACCTCACACACCATCAACAAAATTCACAAACAAATCAAATGCAAACAATCCAAAAACCCTCCAACACTTGTAAATAAAGAAACTCAAAAATGCACATTAGCCCTACCATACATAAATAATTTCACATACTCTGTTAAAATAACCTAAAATCTTTCCATTATAAAGTCCCAATTAAAATGTCTCGCACTATATCCAAACTCATTCGAAACGACCGTGACCATATACCCAGCTCTGGTGGAGTTTACTACATTCAACTCAATGACCCCACAGGTAAAATCTTCCTCAAAGACAAATACATAGGTAAAACTTCACGCCCATTTAACGCCCGACTTAAAGAGTACAAATACAACATCTTAAATAAACTATAAAAAACCGCACTATCTCAAGCAATCACCGAAAACAATCTGCCCATTGATTTTCACTCTGCTAAAATTATAATATCCCCACCTACCAAATTCCAACTAGCCATCACAGAAAATATCCTCATTAATGTAAAACTGACCGAACTCTGCAACACAGATATTGTGCCCCCCCCCCCCCCCCCCCAGCGTGGCATCTGATACTTAGGGGATATAACATACACCTCGGAAATTCCACCCCCCCTAAAACACTCTCCTCTCTCATTGCCGATTCCCATTTGCCACCTGCAATAATACACACCCACCTAACCCTTTAGAATACCTCCATAAAACCTCCTAAAATCGGCGATTAATGCACTCCCCCCCCCCCCACAAAAACTCCCAATAGTAATACCGATAAGAAAACCGTTATTCAGACCCTCAACAACATAATTATCTTAACCCCAAATTTCAGTTTACAAAATTTATTAATTCACTAAAAGTACCCCACTCATTATAAATATGAATTACTACCCACAAATAGTGATACTTTCCTCGACATACGCAGATCTTGGTGATTTCCCATCATCCCACACCCTCTCCCAACCTCTGTTATATGCAGATCACATTACTGCCACCAGCATTTCCGCTGACCACTCCAATACTCAGAGCTGAACCACTGACATGTCAATTTATGGCACCCCACCCCTCCTCCATGTTCACCAACCAACTGCCTCTCCTGCATTAAGTTCCTCACTTCCCACCTGATGAAGGGCCGATGGGAATGGCACGAACCAAGCTATTTTCTCCCTATGCTCAGCCAAAAAAAAAAATTCAATTTAGAACTTTTTTTCCAAATAACTAAGAAAGGAATTATGGCAAGTTATATGCCAAATTGATTAGCATTTAATTCTGGATTTTCTGAAAATAAAATATTTGACAAAAAAAGGATGACAGGTATTATTTTAATAGGACTTTTTTAAAATCATGTAGCAAAAAAAGGCATCTGGCAACACAAATAAAATTTATTTAAAAAACACTAATAGACAGAAATGATATAGTGCACATGAATAGAAAAGCTATTTATTTCTGATTAACAAAAAAAAATAATAATAATTTTCTTGTTTAAAGTAAACATTTCTTCCATTTTGTAATTTTTTCCCCATACAATACTTTGAGAAAAGTCCAGGCCTGTTGCAGAGTCCAATAAACAAGTCAACTTTAGAATATTTTTAATACCTAACTAATCAACAAAAATAAGCCATGTTATATACCAAATTAAAGAAAATTTAATTCTGAATTTTATTAAAGTAAAAGCTTTTAACATTGTAGGATCAGATTAATTTTAATAAGACTTTTTACAGTAGTATACCAAAAACATAGGTACATATTTCATTATTAATTCCAAAATCTTTCATTTTTAAAAATAGCAATATTTTGTTAATTATCAGGAGATTTTAGAAACTTTAAGGAAAAATTTGTTAATAATAATGCAAATCAAACTTCTGAGTTTAAATTAGAGGATTGCTTCAGCATAGGTTAATGTTAAAAAACAAATTATTCATGTCATAGTTTAATAAAATATGCATCAAACGGGGAAAAAAATATTATTTATCAGGCTTGAATTATATATAATTTTATAATTTATGTATAAAAATATTTTCAAATGGTGATTTTTTTTTGTTGTTGTACTAAAAATGGGTATATACGTCCTAAGCCTCTCATTTCGAATTCTGAGAATGTATACAGAGTCCTGGGCACTGGAAGGGTTAACAATGTCATAGAGTAGTAAAGATATTAATGTTACTTTAATTACTGCAACTGTGAAGCTCTACTGCAATTTTTGATACCATATTCAGTTTTAAATTTAAAAAACAAATCTTGTTAATGAAATAAAACAGACATAATTAAAAGCAAGTTATGTTTGACAGTGGCTTTCTGTTTGCACAGTGTTGCCACTGCTCAGAAACAAACTGTCGCAATTGTTTACAGTCAATTGCAAAATCTCCTTACATAAATATAGGTTTCATCTTAATCTTGCCTCCCAGTAAAACATGACTAACTTAGTTTTTTTACATCAGCATAAATCAGAATTTGTTTCCTAAAAACACTTAAAAATTATGTATGATTTAAACACAGCTAACTAGAATAAAAGTTTAATAAAACAATAAAGCTGCTACATTCAGATAGCACAGAGTATCAGATCCCAATTATGTAAAGCTCAGGGTCACTGTGATGCAGGCTAGTCAACCTTTTACTATATTTTAATTGTAAGTCTTTTAATTGACAGTTTAGATAGTTCAGTAATAATACTCAGATCATAATATGTAAGAAAGTACAATGTTGGAAAATAAGGATATTGATCAGTTACCATCTACGAACTGAACTGTGTAATGACGTTAACATAGTAAGTCCATTATTGTGCATGCTGCCGCTGATTTGAAGATATTGTTAGTGTTTGATGCTAACTTTAGATCTTGAACTCTGGTTACTCAATTTCATCCACTGTTAATTATAACATACAAGTGTATATAATAGAGGATATTACCGGAAGCATCCATTCTTCTAATTATGACATCATTTTCAGCATCCACTATCTGGTATGCATACACAAGTAATAAAGACTTGGACTCATATATTTAGCGGTGCCTGCTTCATGCTTATAACTTCTAAGAACTACCAACAGAATATCGACAGAATACCATCAAATTTTGTACTGTTCTTCTTGAACTTGTGTGCTGATGTAGTGTTATTGCACGACTTTAAAAATGATTAGCGTCACAGAGGTTATCAGCGGCATCTGCTCTATGTGTGATCAGTGTTACATTACCTGTTCATCTCCTAAGGACTGGTAGTTTTGAAATGTTTCAGCAGTGACAATTCCATCGTATCACGAGTGAAAACCTAGGTTAAAGCAATTGTACCAGCAACTAGGATACGGTAATTATTTTTGTTATACTTTAAGGTCTAGTGTATTTTAAAATAAGTTTTAAGATTACATATATGACTTTATAAGTTACTTGATTAATAAAGTGTTTTAGTTATTATGGTTCCAACTTCCGTATAATATACTATGCACTTCACATGATTGGAATCCGATACTCTGTGCTATCTGAATGTAACAGCTTTATCATGTTTCATTAAACTTTTACTTAAAAATTAACTTGGCCACCAGAATGAGTTCAGTTTTAGAAACCAGAGAGTTTAAGGACACACTAGATTTGAATCAACCTAATTTCTTTAGGACTAAATATTTTCAACACGTTTTTACCTAGCTTTTTCTGATTTTTTCTTTTCTCCACCAATTAGGTATCCAGGAACAATCCGAGTAAATGCCTAGAAGAACATAGAAAACCAAATTTTTTATACAACAGTGGTAATTTATTTTGCAAGAAGACAGTGATACAGTAAAAATCATACTCTGAAACAATATGCTGATATGAATATTCTTAGTTTTACTTGCTCCACATTTTCCTTTATTAGCTTAAAATTAGTCATTTGAAAAATGACTAGTTTAAAAGAAGTAATAGATTAGAATTCAGATGCACAATAAGTCCATATACTTAAAAAAAATTTACAAATAATGCATCAGATTTCTTTGATAATTATCACCAAAGAAAATTGTTTACTTCCAAAAAATTTTTAGTTTTTTTTTTTTTCATTTATTATTTTACAACTATTATTAGAATTCCCAGAAATCACCTAATCAGACAAAATTTGTATGTGACACAAAAAGCAAATCTGGGGTGCTATAAAAGCTTGCTCTGATTCTGCATAAAACATTTCTTGTTGAATAAATGTTGTATTCATATTGGTAGAGTATTTTGCAACAATAATATGGCACAGAATATCATAAGGATTATTTCTCATGTGGTAGAGCAATCAGTATGTTAAATCCAGCTAATCCCAGAATGATGTACAAGGACTGTAAATGTCCCCAAATCAAAACTTTCAAGATTTTGGACATGGTTTCAACAGAGAGGATACATTAGCTGCAGATAAGTAGTGCAAGGTTGTACAACACATTAACATCATAGGATGATCGTTATCTTGTGATAATAGCCAGGCAACTTTCTCTGGAGTTTGCTGCAGCCATTGGGAGGGCAATTTCAAGGCAAACTGTTTACATGAGGCTTCATCAAAGAGGGCTCTATGCCAGATCATAAAATAAAAACCAGATGGTTTGTATTTTCCTTAATCCCTCCCCTCCCACAGGAGAGCTTGACTAACATGATGAAAACAACACTGTGACTGATGAATCAATTCAATTTTCAGACTGATTCTTGACACGTTTATATGGAGAGAGCAAGGAACTCATTACCAACCCTCTAACATCAGAGAATACCACAACAGTGGTGGTGGTTGATGGTTTGGGCAACATCAACCATTTAATATTTATTCTATTTAAACACTTATATTCAATTATCATGACTTTGTAGATGTATGCACCATAGATATAAAAATTTGATTATTTTCAAACCTAAATAATGTGCGAATTTTGGTATTTTTCAGCACAATTGTCCAGTCAACTTCATCTTTTTTTTCCCTGCAAAAAAATTGTAGCCCTTAGCAATGACATGTAAAATTATATATATATAAAACCTTTATCTTCATCAACTTGATAATTTTCTACCTCCACTTAGAAGAACCAAGATGACAAGGTTTGCTTGTAAAAATTTCCAAAAAATAAAATTATTAATTTTTTTCCAGTATGTGACAGAATAAGTCCAGATTGGGCTGTTTTACCTCTGAACAGCCCTTTTTTGTGCACAATGGGCTAAATGCCAGGTCACAAGGACCCAGAGAGCTCAGAGAAGGTTGGGGGAGAGGACCCATTGGAAAAGCTGCTGGGAGACAGATAGCAACTTCCCATCAAGGCCATCCAGCATGTTCTTTAATGTGCATAGGGTATGGCTCTCCTGCATATGGGGCCATGGCTTAATATCCCATCCAACAGACGGAAGCCTTTCCAAGCTCAATGGTGTCCCCAACTGACGATGGGCTGGACAGAGTTTTGCGGAGATAAATCTGAACACTGGCGGAGCTGAGACTTGAACCTAGGAACTGCAGATTAGGAGTCTGGCACACTACCAACTGAACCACCCCTGCCCCTATAAGTACAGGTAGTTCTCGATTTGCATCATTTTGGTTTAGGCAAATTTGGAGTTACACAATTCATTAATTTAGGCATATTCTCAATTTGTGCAGTTAGAAATTAACCTTCAAAGTGCAAGGTGAGAAATCCTGGTAATTCTACTGATACAACTTCCACTTTGTCAAAAAAAAAATAGAAGAGACTCACAACTCATTGCCAGCTGTGGAAGACAAATTTGGGCATTTCCAGTGGGATTGTCCCATGGTTTTCAAATGCCCTGATTTGCATGGGACTGTTTCATTTGCATAGTAAAATCCCAGTGGGAATTTTATTATGCAAGTGACTTGAAATGTTAAGCCCAAATCTTGCACTGACAGCCAAAAATCCTGCAGATCAAAAAGCAGTTACAATTTTATTTTTAGTTCCTTAATAATGACTTTTTTTTTTTACCCAAGACAGTTTTTCTTTTATTTGTTCTTGTTTCCAAACACAAAACCCTGGTATCTGTGAATCCAATTAACATGCAAGAAAATCTTACTGAATACCAATCGAATCTAATTATTTAAACTTTTTTCAATATTTTATTGCATTTCCTACTTCATATTACTGTATTACAATTACTATATTGCATTCTGTAAATTAATTTTAAATTTTGATGATGTTGAGTAGGCTAATACAGAAATGTGTACTCCACCTAATCTGGATAGGAATTATAATTAATAAAAAAAATACTAATTATTTTATGTGGAAATTATTTTTCACTTTGCACAAATTTGATTTACACGGTCACTTTTAAGAATATATTAATCATGCAAATCGAGAACTACCTGTAACATATTTTCTAATATCAAATAAATATTTAGTTAAGTTGAAATGTTCTTCAATGACATAAATTTGTAGATTAAGAAACACCACTCAACAGAAAATACCATTTCACTCAGGCCAACTATGGTTCATGAATGTCTTAAACAATTTTATAATAAAAATAAAATCCTTTTTGGCTGATCATTTTGGATTATGACTAAAATAATCAAGAGCTTTTCTAATGGAAACTTGCTTCTGCTTTACAATGTTGAATAAATTACATCTCATATTGTTTTCTGAACTGCTGTCATTAATATTTTACTATAATTTTAACAATATTGATAAACTGTTTTAAATTATTTTACTTCCTTTTAATATATTATTGGAACAGTAGTTGGAGAGAATAGCTATTATTCTAGTGGACCTATAATTGTGTATTAACAGTAACTGATGCAGTGCTCAGAGAACCTGATTACTAATTCAGTGGTTTGCACTTGTTTGAGAAACAACAATGGGGTAGCTTCTCGATTTCTCTAGCTATGTGTAATCTGAAATAAATATTCAAATGTTGAATAAATATTATTTTTTAGAAATTTTTTTCAAAAACTGATGCATAAAAAAATTTATGAATGCAGTAAGAGAATAATAATTATTTAAATTCACAAAAAGATATTGTTACTAAACATTCTCAGACTGCGATATTCTAAGACAGCATCAATTAGAGTGGGGGAGGGGGGGGGGGGTAACGCTCCAAACAAACGCAAAATACTTGAAGTTTTTATGCTCCGGATAGCTTAGACAGGCGCCAGGCAATACTTAACAAATTGCCAAAAGTAGAATAAGTTGATAATAAGTTGATTTAGGGTTCAAATACCAGCGAGCATTCATGAGTAAGAATCAAAATGATTGTCAAGTAATTTTAAATATAAAAAAATCCCTAATTCGCGTTGCTCAAGAGAAAAAACTGTACAGACTCAAAATGTTTTAAATATAACAAAACAGATTTATTTCCAAAATAATTCAACTCACCAAGACATCAATGAAGAAAACATAACTCCAACTCCTGTGCTACATGCACTGTGCTTGGTGCTACGCACCTTGTGCTCGTGCACTCACTTGTGCTTAGCTTAAGTGACTCGCAGGTCACCGGTTTTTGACAATGAGCTGGCGCATGCCGGGAAAGACATCTGCATACTATGATGAACGACGCAAGCTATGACGCAAGAGGGGGCGTGTCCTTTGCATGCGCTTTAACGGTACAGTCGGAAGATCGGAGTTGCGGCGCATGCACAACTCCTAGAAACTTGGAAACAAGTGCTGCGATGCCAAAAAGGAAATAACAAATCCCCAAAATGATAAATATAACGTAAATTAAACAAAACTGGTTAAGGTAAAGCAAAAGTGAACGATGGGGCATCACAACTCCCCCTTCCAAAGGGAGTCAAAAGATTTGACCTAACAAATTTTGACAAGCAATTTTGAATAGACACATCTTACGTCATTTACACATGACTGAACATAAATAAGTAAAAGTATGCTAGCGCAAATTTTGATATGACGAACTATTCTCACTTTGACACAATTTTCCAGCACAACCAAAGGTACCTCCTCCCTTTTCCTCCTGACAAAAATATGTAATTAATAGCTAACCTAGTGTACTTCCATACCAGTGGCTGTGACAGTTAACTGTATACTAGCATCGGTCTAACTAGTATCACATTCTGATACAAACTCGAAATTGGCATATCTTGAACTGTACAGAAAAAATATGTTAACTCCTAATCTTACTTAGATTCTAAATGTTAAATACATGAAAAGAGAAAAAAATTCATTACAATTGCTGTTAGCGGGGTGATAACTTCCGCTATTCCCCTAACCACAAAAAAGTATGTGACAGCTAAATCTTCACCTAAATCACATAAAAAAACGGGTATTCGAACACCGTTATCTCCTCCTAATTATATTCAAATACGCAAAGCTAAGAAAATTCAAAATTTACAAACAAGCGGGAATGTAATCATCCGCTAATTCTTCTCCTATTCACAGAAATCGCGATCTAGCTGAAATAAAAAATCATTAGTTACCTCCCCCTTCAGAGCTAACGTCCCGCTCCCAAAGGAGTTATGCTGGTAACAACTCGGTTATCAGACTAGGCCATTTGGGGACAGCTCCAAAAAGGTACGCAAAAAAACAAAATTCTGCAGTCATCATCATGGTCATCATCTATATATACCAATAAATACTGCCAATGTCATCCCAAAAATTACGTATCATTGACACATAAATATCACTGATGACACTGAACAGATTTAAACACATATACATAAATCGTATCTAAGAATAAAGAAAAAAGAGTGTAAATAATTTATAATATACGATGATAACATTTCATCCAATATCTTTTACATGAATCTCTTTTTTTTAACATAAATTCACTTTGGAATGCACGTTATTTTACAATACAAATTCTTAAACATAAAAAATATTAAATCACTAATTCTCTTTCACTCTTCTCATTCATATCCATAAACATTTTACAATTTCTAAACTTTCCAATATCGACTTACAAAATTTTCAGCTATCAGTCAGCTGAAACGAAAAAATCTACAAAAATACATTTTAACTCACGTAAATACAATAACTAGAACTTCGATGAACAAGAATGCAAAAAAAAATTCTATTCACACAGTATAAACTCGAACTACAATAATTTCACTTTCCAAAAATAAATATCGAACTCTAAAGTTTCAACAAGAATTCAAACATTGCTAACTATATAAATCACAATAAGCTTCTTCGTCTTCATCTATTCCGAAAAAAAGAGAACATTTATATAAATCAACAAGTGCCAAGTGAAAGAAAAATATACTTAAATTTCATTGTTGGCACTCCGTGGCGATAAATCATCTAGTCCGTTTCCGATAACATCCTCGTCGTCGTTGGGTGGCTTCACGTAAAGTTGTTACTGAAGATCTCGTTCAAGTCAAGTCGTCGCTGTAGATCTGGCTGGTGACGTCATCTCGGCTATGTTTGCTGCTTCGCTGCCGGTTGTCGCTCTGCAGGATTTGGTCGTTTCGTCCGCTTTTCGTTGCTCCGTGCGGATTTTTGAAGAACCTTTTCTCGTACTTTCTAGGCTTATTGGTGTCCGCCTCCAAATGACGCTTTAATAGTTGAGGACCTCCAGACTTGTCAGGAATACTTGCGGTCGGCACAACTTCTTGGTTGGTTTTTTCTTCACTTACATCAGACTCAAAATTATTTTCATTAAAAACTTCTACTTTAGAAACCTTTTCAAAAACGGCTTTCTCATACGGTTGTTCCACTTCACAAACTTCGTTATTTAAACTTTCATTATTTGCACTAACGGGACATTTTATAGGTGCTTCTGAAATAATCTGTTCTGGACCACAAGGTAAGTCAAAAAGTCCACGGGACCGCGGCTGCACTGTCAATTGACATTCATTATTATCGACGAAAACTTGTTCCTTAGCAAACGGAAGATCGACTTCTGTATCGTTTCGATCTGTTACTTTAGTTACTTCGTGACAATCATTAACGAAAGGAAAAGCCATTGTGGCAAAGGCATAACTCATGAGAGGGCTT
Source organism: Ryuthela nishihirai (assembly GCA_038380435.1). Lineage (NCBI taxonomy): Eukaryota > Metazoa > Arthropoda > Arachnida > Araneae > Heptathelidae > Ryuthela > Ryuthela nishihirai. Next base: position 80,802,269 of record JAWZYU010000003.1, on the reverse strand, counting down.
TTCTTGAGGAACTTTGGCCTCTCGCTTCAAAGATCCCGATGAAAGTTTCCCGAATTTTCATTCCTTTGATAGCAGTATTTTCAATGTGTCCTAGTCGGCCACAAAAATTACATCTGAAAGATTGAGTATGTTTAAACAAAGTTTTAGGTGTAGTGTTATGGTTCGAAGCTTGACGTGGCAAAAAGTCTCTACTAAGTTCATATTCCATAGTTCTAGGCGCGTTCGGCGCAAATTGTCGGGACCGTGTAAATTCCGGTCGTGCGGGAGTCATTCTACGCGATTCAACCTGATATCGCTGCTTTGGCGGGAATGGCATCCTTGTTGTTTAAGTGTATTTGCTGCAGATTCTCTTCTTGCAGTGTATTGCGAGCCAATTTGACTAACTCTGCAACTGAATTTACGTTTCGTACTTCTAGGAATTCTCTAATGGGCAAAAGCAATTGAGACAAAATGCAATTTACAATATCAATTTCAGCGGCATCAGCATCGTACAGCTGGTATAACTCTACTGTACCCCATATAAATTTTTCTATGTCATCTCTTTCCCTTTGTCTTCGTGAAAACAACTCTGCAGCTAGTTCTGTAAAATCATTATAAGCCGGATATATGTCCATGATTTCGTTTTTAAATTCTTCCCAAAGTTCTATGCCATGACGACATCCTACGTTATTCCACCATTGCTTAGCACATCCAATTAGGCAAGATACTGCTAAAACAACTTTTTTGTTGCTTGGCACTTCATGTAAACGGAAGTGCTCCTCCATGGACTTGACAAATGTCCACGATGACGGACGTTTCGAACCTTCGAACCTTATCTCAGGTAAAGGCCAATTAACATAAGGACTATAGTTCATGGATGGGTTGGCAAATCGTCGTTGTGGCGGTTGAAAATACTCTGTTCTATCGCTTGCTTCTGACGGAACAGAAAATGGAACCTTACGTTCAAAGTTTCTTCGTTGGTGAACTGACGTAGCATTGTCAGCAAATTTAGGGGTTGTTGTCGTTCCTCTTTTCTCCCGATTATCATCAAGCTGATTCATTAGCACTTCTGCTTCCATCATTACATCTTGCAATCTACCCTTTACTCTTTCTATGTCGGGAGTCATTATGGCGGAATCGGCCATATTGTTAGCAGACATGTTTAGCGGTTTGCCGAAATTTTGAATTTTGGAAATTTTGAAAACCTTTTTTTAATCTTGAGCAGCGCTCAAAGGTACTGCTATACAACAATACTAAAGCTATAACTAAGCTTACAAAAATATAAATTTGCTTATCAAAAAAAGATTTTTCTTATCGTGCCTACGTACGTGTGTCTTAAATATTCAGCAATATCTACGCTGAAACTTCAGTACCTTTGAATAATACACAAAAAATGTTAAGCTACTTGCTCAACAAAAATTTTCGGCTTAAGCTGCCGTTAAATCTACAACTAGTATATACAACTACTGAGCTCAAAAAATTACTATCTTTGACAATCATACAAAATTTATCCACAAATATATATATACTATCTTTAAATACTGGCGAGTCCCTGTTCGGGCGCCACTTTTTTTTATTGTACTCTGTAACGCTCCAAACAAACGCAAAATACTTGAAGTTTTTATGCTCCGGATAGCTTAGACGGGCGCCAGGCAATAATTAACAAATTGCCAAAAGTAGAATAAGTTGATAATAAGTTGATTTAGGGTTCAAATACCAGCGAGCGTTCATGAGTAAGAATCAAAATGATTGTCAAGTAATTTTAAATATAAAAAAATCCTTAATTCGCGTTGCTCAAGAGAAAAAAACTGTACAGACTCAAAATGTTTTAAATATAACAAAACAGATTTATTTCCAAAATAATTCAACTCACCAAGACATCAATGAAGAAAACATAACTCCAACTCCTGTGCTACACGCACTGTGCTTGGTGCCACGCACCTTGTGCTCGTGCACTCACTTGTGCTTAGCTTAATTGACTCGCAGGTCACCGGTTTTTGACAATTAGCCGGCGCAGGTCACCGGTTTTTGACATTTTGACAATGAGCCGGCGCATGCCGGGAAAGGCATTTGCATACTATGACGCAAGAGAGGGCGTGTCCTTGCACGCGCTTTAACGGTACAGTCGGAAGATCGGAGTTGCGGCACATGCGCAACTCCTAGAAACTTGGAAACGAGTGCTGCGATGCCAAAAAGGAAATAAAAAATCCCCAAAATGATAAATATAACGTAAATTAAACAAAACTGGTTAAGGTAAAGCAAAAGTGAACGATGGGGCATCACAGGGGGCAGTTGGTAGCACGCCAGGCTTGTAATCTGCAGTTCCCAGGTTTGAGTCCCAGCTGAGTCAGCATTGAGATTTATCTCCACAAAATTCCCCACCGTGCCCACCATCAATAGGGGACACCGATGAGCTTGGAAAGGCCGCTGTCCATCGGATGGGACATTAAGCTGTGGCCCAGTGTACAGGAGAGTCATATCCTGTGCACATTAAAGAACACTAAATAGCCTTGACAGGAGGCTACCATGTCTCTCCCAACAGCTTTCCAGCAGGTCCTCTCCCCCAACCTTCTCTGAGGCTTCGGTGTCCTTGTGACCTGCAATTTAGCCCATTGTGTGCAAAAAAGTGCCACTCGGAGGTAAAACAACCCAACCCATTGCATCAGTTAGATGATTTTATGGTTTAGTAAAACTGAGCTTTGTTATTTTAAGCAAAGTTTTGTGCTTAGTCTCTGTACTTATTCTATACAGGTACTGCTAGTTGCTATAGATGGAATATTAACCAAATTTTCATCTTAATTAGATTTTGCTTTTACACTCCCTTGCTGTATGTCCTGTCTATATGTCCCTGTCTCCTTGCTGGCACACTCACAAGATTCTGGGTGTTTTCTTAATGTCTGGTGTTGTCATGCCATCCATAAACTAACTTACCATGGGTGACTTGAGAGCTTATCATGTAGTCATTACCTTTCAAAAACCCAGTCCATATTGACATTTTCTGATATGATGATTGCAAGGTGGTAGATGAGATTCTGCCAATGCAGTTTTGCATTTCTGATGGTATAAGATCCAGCAGTGAAGTACAATTTTGAAGATTTCAAATTGCCATCACTGTTTTCTGTGAATTTATATCTTTAACTAAGAATTTCATTTCAAATGTTACATAAGTTAAAAACAAATTAAAATGGTATTTGACTGGGTGCATTTCATCTCTCACCCTATGGCTTCGTCAATGGTGAATACGCTGTTGGGTTCATCACATTTAAAAAGACATCTCTCTATTGGTGCTGCAGAGACTCTCCTTACTTTGATGTAAGAGAAGGTTCCATGATGGCAGTAGAGTGTTATGTCAGTATTATGTAACTTTTCTGTTTGAAGGTTTATAAGGATATTTTCTAGGTAGGTTAATTGATATTTTATAGGTAGGGCTGCTATTATTTTGAGTTGAATTTGTGTTATAGGTAATTTATGTTTTAATACTATCTGTTTTTCTTAATTGATTTTTAAGATCTAGTTCATGTACTTTTTTGTCTCTCTTCTAATTGCTTGTATGTTTTTTCCTATGTACTTACTCTTGTTCTCTAGTTTGTTTCAGGGTCATAGATTTCGACCTAATAGACTCCCCTCTCCCCATAGAGAGGGGGGGGGGAAGCTCTATCTTGGTTGTCAATAATTAATAATTTAACATTATTATTTATGGTTACAGATATATTTACATTTCCTTAGAATAGTTCTTAATGTATCAGTTAACCCTTCCAGTGTCCAGCCAGGTTTACATCCAGAGGTTTTTTCCCCAAATAATTAATGAAAGGAATAATGGCATATTATATGCAAAATTAATCAGCATTTAATTCTGGATTTTCTGAAAATAAAATATTTAACAAAGAAGACAACTAGTTTTATTTTAACAGGACTTTTTTTAGTCATATAGGAAGAATGAAAATAAAAAAATTATTTAAAAAAACTAATAGACAGAAATGATTATAATGCATATGAATAGAAAGGAGAAAATTGAATAACTAAAAACAAAAAATATTTAATTGAAGTAAGAAAATTACTCCTTTTTTATTTTTCTTTCTGTATACCAACCATACTTGAGAAAAGTCCAGGCTTTTTGCCAACTGTGCTAAGTCATATAAGCAAGCCAAATTTAGAATTTTTTTTTAAAACAACAAATGCATAGAAACAGGTCATGTTATATACCAAATTTAAATAGAATTTAATTCCAAATTTTATGAAAGAAAAATTGAAACAAATTTACAAGTATATTAATGAGACTTTTGCAGTAATATAGTGAAAAAAATAGATTGGACTATGCAATTAAGGCTTAATTTTGGGAAATGTGATGAATAAAAGCAGTTAAATTATATTTTAATTGAAAGTAAATTTCTTCCTGAATAATATATTTACCTGCAACATAATTTTCATTATTTTAATGATTCTTTTCAATGTGATATATTTTAATACTTGGGCAGTGTTATACAAGGTGACTTGAATTGCTCACATTAATGGGATTTTCTGTCCTGTTAAAAAATGGATGAATACTTTTTTTGGCTACTTTTTTAACCAAACATTATGAATTTTTTTTTTCTTTTGGAGTTGAATTTTGGGGATCCTAGCTAAACGTCAAAAAGTTAGTGCACCAGAGCAAAAAGTCTGTATCAATCAGAGTGGCACAGCTAAGATACTGAGGGGGATGGTTTTAAAACAACTTTTAAAACATTCAATTTAAACTTAAAAACTTTTTAATTTTTTTAAATAAATATTTGCCAGGGAGAGGGGGTAAAACACATTGTGTTGGAAGTGGGATTAAATCACTTGCATAAAAGGGCTCTCCCACATGAGGTGATTTCCATGTGAAGAAAGTCCTTTTTGCTTCTGTATCCAAGATCCTCACTCATTTTTATAGTAGAAGATCAAAATTTTTTACTATAAAACAAACAATAAAAAGGACCTTATTGCTCGGAAATTAATCAAAAATAACTTAAAATTCCCTGTCATTGAGCAATAAAATTTCAAACTATTTGCACATTAAAAGTTTTTAGGAGAAAACTCGGATACTTTTTGCAGCAAGGACAGTACTCTATCTTCAGTGAAGTGACACTATGTTGTGACATTAAAACTGTTTAGAGCTTCTTTTCACATGTTGTGAAGGGTGATTCTAGTGTCTCAGTTGCAGGTGGGGACAGGAGAGGTCATTATTTCAATAGCCTCGACGACCATGATTCCATAGAAAGTGGATGCATGTGCAAGCAGTGTAGCATGCTCCCAGTCTATTGTTGCTGTGTGTTGTACTGCTAGCTTGGCAGCAGCCATTGTTAGCTTGTTTTGGCTGACATCTGTTTGATGCTCTGTGAACTTCTCTTGTAGAGAATGTATGGTTTTTCTGATGTAGTAAACAACAGAATTATCTGGCAAATGTAGGGGAAATCGGTATACACTCGATTTTTGGAGTAGGCTAAATTTGTCTGTCCCTTTTGATAATTTTCTTCAGATTTGGAGCTGGGCCGAAAACAATTTGGATATTTTGGACTCTGAGTAATTTGCAAACTGATTCGCATAGGACAGGAACGTAAGATATAAGTCCAGCAAAGGTTGCAATTTCGAAGTCGTGTTTTAATTGATTTGGGATTAATTTGAAAGGATACTTATGCATATAGTTTTCCGTACACTAAAAATATCTCATATACCATGCAAAAAATTCTTAAAAGATATAATATTACCTTACCTACCACAATGATACAGACTATAAAAAAATTTGATAATTAATGACATAGATAAAAAAAACCACCTACAGGAGGGGTATATGAGATAAATATCCCAGACCCTTTAAATATATTAAATGGTAAAGATAAATTTATAGGTAAAACACATAGGCAATACAATAATAGAATGCAGAAACACCAAAACAATATAGTAAAATAAATCCCTAATATAGCATTTGCACAAACTATATTGGATAATAACATAGAAGAAAAAGAAATAAATTTTAAACCATTAATAGCTTCTAATCCAAATTCCAACTGCTTTACACTGAAAAAATGTTAATACATACATATTTGAATAAATTATGCAACATGGAGATTCCTCCCCTATCATCTGCATGGAATCTCCTGCTGCATCAGCAAACTTGCGCACACACAAATAAGCAACATCAGATGATCGATGAAGTGGGAAGCAAGACATATATATAGTGGAGACTTTGACACTTTGTGAGCCTGAGGACGCCGTAAGCAGGCGATATGGTGAAACATGTTGCCTCATTTGACATCGGGGAGTTGTTGTGGCCTATGCTTTTAAATAGTTTTAATGGTTTTTGGTTTGGTCTGATACATAATTTTAAGAATTTATCTTAAGAAGTTGAAATTTAAGACCTGAGGAATGTGCAATAGAGTTTAAAAATCTTTTTGCCAGTTTTAGCACAAAAGATGTATAAAGCTTTCAATTGGAAAGTGAACTGTTACAACAAAATTAGGCAACTGAATGTTATTTCTGCTACCTCAATGTAATGTTTAAGATTCAGTTGAAATTCAGGAGTTAGTAATGACAATAATCCATGAAAAGGCTGTGAAATGAAACATCAGTTATAATGGTAGTTGGTGGCCACTTAACTTTCACAGCAAGTGGGCATGTAGTCATCACTAAAATAAGTGGAAGATATTGCCCTACAACTGAAAACATAACATTTGTGTTACAACAAGCAACTGATTGAAGACTGCTGCAGCAAATATATTCCCTCGACCCTACATCAACATGGAAATTGCCCAGTGGTAATGAAAGCTGCAAAATGTGCCTAATATAACATTAATATGCTTTTGTGAATTATCAAAGGACTGCTAGCTGTGGACTAGTTTATTACATAAACTAGGTATTGTAACATCTAATAAATGCATACATTACTTTGATGTGATCACCACTGCAGATACTACACCAAGTACTGGTAACTAAATTTTATCTTATTTACTCTAGTTTGCTTTTGAATGTATAACAAAAGGGTATATCTTAGAGTTATATAATGATTTGGAATGGTTAAGCTGAGTAGATACTATTTAATACTGGCTTAGAGCCAAAGTTGTAAACACTTATGTGTATTAACCCTGTTGCACTCCTCATGATTTGAGAATTGATACGTTTTAGATGATCTTAGTGTAACATTCCTATTTGCGATGATTAAATTTTACAGTATACTGATGTTGTCAAAGCTCCTGCATCACCTTTTTGGATGAAAACATCTAAATAGGGGATGGCACTTCTATTTTCCTCCTCCTTCATAAAACATATTGTAGGATAGATATTGTTCGCAAAATCAATGAGGCAGTTTAATTGCTCATTGCTGCCATTCCAAATTAAAATTATATCGCTGACATAGTGACACCAGAAGGGTAAAATTGTTGCTGAGTTGAATAATTTTGTTTCTAGATCTTGAAGGACAATCTCGGACAGGATGCCGGAAAGGGATGAGCCCATGCCCCCCGAGTCCTGCCTGTAGATTTGGTTGCCAAACTGGAAATAGTTGTTTTCAGTGACAAGTTTTAGAGCCTCATGAATGGCATTGATTTCACAAAGGGAAAATTTTTGCGCTTCAATAATTGTTGTCCATAATAACATGACAGCGTCAAAAACTGCAGTGGATGGGAGTAAGGAAACTACTTCATGTGACAAATTTGCTGTTGGGAGGAATGGACAGATTTTTGAGTCTGTTGAGAAATTAAGCCATCGACTTTATAGAAAATGGGTGATTACAAATGAAGCTGCACAAAAATTTCGACAAATTCTTTTCAAGAAAGTAAGTTGGGGATGATCTTTTGTACACTAGCAGCTAAATGGGGTAATTATCTTTGTGCACTTTGCACTGGGCGAACATTCATGGTGCCCGACAGTTAGATGGCAATGAGCTCTTCTTAAGGTCCTTGGGAAGCCACCTGTTGTTTTTTAGCCTGCAAACCTTGTTTTTTATGCTAGTGGTAAGGGTCAGCATTTAAACTGGTACAGGGGAGCTATTTATAAAGTCCAAAATTTTGGCATCATAGTCATTTTTGTCCATTATAACAAACTGACATGTTTTGTCAGCTAAAGTAATAATATTGTCAGGTGTGTTTCTAACGTTTTTTAAGAACTGAAAATATTTATATGAGAAATTTCTTTCTAAGTTGGGTGGAGACTTTTGTTGGGAGTTCATGAATTTAAAGACTGTCTGTCTTATAGCATTAATTTTATGCACTTTCAGATGTCCACGCACATTATTAATAATATTTTCAATTTTGATGATTTCTTTTTTGTCCAATTTTCTATGAAATGGGCTGAATTTAGTGCCATGTTTCAGAGCAGCCTGTCCATTAAGGGGAAAATTTTTGTTGGATAGATTAATGACAGGAAGGGGTTTAAAAATTGGGTAAAAAGGCTTATCTGAGGTTTGAGTGAGCCACTGGATCTTTTTAAGATGTTTCCATCTGGTGTAATTTTTGCACTTTTCTTCTGTGTAGTGGAGCCTTTCCAGTAGATCTGTAAGCACAACAGCAGGGCAGCTATAGCATGTCTTGGTGTTCCTGGTATGCCTCTGCTTCAATTCTTGAAATGTGCTGCCTTTTCTCTTATATTAGAGCATGGAGAAGCTTGCCTTCCGCTGTGGACAGCACACGCTGACACGAGCTGGGGAGGCTGCCGCATGGGTGGATCGACTCTGGGATAACATTGCATCGACAGAAGGAACCACAATTGTTCCAGATTCGCGATAAGTTTTAACTGTAAAGTCTGTAATGCTTTCCAGTGTTGATAGTAGGTCATTCAGCAGAGATAGACTTCAAATATACAATTAAAAGGTCCTTCTTGCTCAGAAATCAATTAAAAATAACTTAAAATTCTCTGTCATTGAGCAATAAAATTTTAAAGTTTATCCTTCAAACTATTTGCATAGTAAAAGCTTTTAGGAGAAAACTCAGAAGTTTTACGGAGCAAGGACAGTGCTTCATCTTCAGTGAAGTGACACTACGTGGTGTTGTTAGGGCTGTTGTCTTAAAATGTCTACAGCAACAAAATGTAAACAGCCATCTGATGCAGCACAAGTATGCAAAAATCTATAATAATCAATTTTAAACACTCAAAAGCAGTTGTTTTCATTAACCCAGTGTATCTCGGAGAACACTTCCGAATCATCCCCCTTTCACAGCACCTCAGGGTATGCCCGGTTCATGATTAAGTATGGGACCACATGTAGGTCACATGTGCATGCACAGATTGAGTGCATCGCATCTTCATCTCATCTCAGAGAGTGCCTGTCTGATGACAGGCTGAAGTGGACTGTAGGAAATGCATCACAATGCATGGTCACAAACATCTTGTATAGGCAACTGGCTCAGCACACTAATAGGAGTGTGAAGTTTAGAATGACACCAGTAACTCATACCACAGAGGCAGCAAAGTGCAGATTAGCAACACCACCGCACGTATTAATTCTATCACCAGGTGAGAGGCAACAATACCAAGAATAGCACACAACTCAGAAATGTCTTCCTTATACTACCTCTAGAATGAAGATAATGCACTGTACGACTATTTAACCTAAACTTCACTGCACCGATATATGATTACCAATTACCTCATTAGTGTCAATGAGCCAATTGTTTGTTGTGATACCACATGACTGGTACAGCACTTAACAGTGTTTACAGAGTTAATTTATAGCAAATTATAATATTTCATCAATACTTATTGAACCCAAAAGGGATTTTTAAATTTTTTCCTAAAATCAAAGAGGTTGGATATCTACAAATGGATAAACAGAAAATAAATGAAAACATCAGCTCATTTTTTTTTTGCAAACGAATTAAAAGTAGTTTTTTATTCCTTTAAATTTTCTCAGTTACTATTTTATATGTATAAAAAAATTAATAATTTGTATGTAATACACTCACATTTTGCCAAAAAATTTATGAGTTTAACAAAGGCAGTTTTTAGCTACACATATACAGACCTATAGAAATATTTGATTCCAATCATTGTTAAGCCAATTCATATATATTTTCAATGTCAAATATTGCTCTGATTGAAGTGAATTAAGTTAATGAATTATCAAGAAAAATACTTACTTTCGTAAGTGTTGAAAGACATTCATAGGTTTGCAGAGCTAACTGAAAAATAAAATAAACTCATTGAAACTAATTTACTTTAATTCTAAACTTTAATATAAAAGTTTTACATGGATTTTTCAATAGAAGTAATATGAAGTAATATTAAATGTCCAGTGGGTATCAAAAAATTGTATTGCATATTACATTTCAGAAGATTAAGATGCAATTAGGAGGTAATTAAAACTTCTGGGCTATTGCCATTGTGCAGTGTGTGAAATTTCTCCAGATTGGGAGGATAAATGTTGTTCAGTGTCCCTAGCACAACAAATGAAACTTCAATTTTAAGCAAAATATAAATTCCTGCTCAAAATATTTACGTATTAAAAATAACTTAAAATTCTCTGTCATTGAGCAATAAAATTTTAATGTTTATCCTTCAAACTATTTGCATGTTAAAAGTTTTTAGGGGAAAACTCAGAAGCTTTTCGGAGCAAAGACAGCACTCAGTGAAGCAAAGACAGCGCACAGTCTTCAGTGAAGTGATGCTATGTGGTGATGTTAGGTCTGTTTAGACAAAGAGCTTCTTACCACATGTTGTGAAGGGCGATTCCAGTATCTCGGTTGCAGGTGGGGACAGACGAGGTCATTATTTCAATAGCTTCATGGACTATGGTTCTGTAGAAAGTGGACACATGTGCAAGCAGTGTGGTGTGCTCCCAGTCTATTGTTGCTGTGTGTTGTACTGCTAGCTCGGCAGTGACGGCCATGGTTAGCTTCTTTTGGCTGACATCAGTTTGGTGCTCAGTGAACCTCTCTTGTAAAGAGCATATAGTTTTGTCGATGTAGTAAACAACAGAATTATCCAGCAAATGTAGGGGAAATCAGTATATGCCCAATTTTTGAAGTAGGCTAAATTTGTCCCTGTCCCTTTTGATTAATTTCTTCAGATTTGGAGCTGGGAAAGAAGCTCTTTGTCTAAACAGACCTAAGGTCTGCTTAGATGATAGCATCACTTCACTGAAGACAGAGTGCTGTCTTTGCTCCGAAAAGCTACTGAGTTTTCTGCTAAAAACTTTCAACATGCAAAGAGTTCGAAGGATAAACTTTAAATTTTTATTGCTCAATGACAGAGTTTTAAGTTATTTTTAATTAATTTCTGAGCAAGAAGGTCTTTTCAACTGTATATTTACATATATTTTACAGAAATATATAAATTGGGTTTGTAAAATAATATTTACCTCTTCCATTTCATTCATATTTTGCTATGCTATAAAAACAAATTCAACCAGCGATATGATTGCCATTCCTTAGTTGCAATTGTTGGTATCGTTCAGTTCACATTACCCCTTGATGAAGCAATTTCTTGTTTTTCTCTCACAAGTCTGACCTATTGTCATTTCATTTTTCCATATTATTTTTGAAAAGCTCCCAAAAATTAACTGAAATTCTCTTTACATTGGAGGATTTGGGGAGTAATTACCAAGCACTTCTGTTAATTTTTTTCCCCATTTTACTCTTTCTTTTCCAGCTTTAACCTATTTCAAAAATTTTTAGGATAATTTTTTAACATTTATCACATAATTTTCTGAAGGTGAAATTAAAACAGCTGGGTTATTCACTTTTGGACAAGTACTGTCAAGATGCATTGTGGGATGAAAATAAGCCGATGGAGGAAGTGTAATGCTTTGGGCAATGTTCTACTGGGAAATCCTGGGTCCAGTCATTCATGTGCAGGAAACTATGACATCTACTACCTACCTAAACATCATTGCGGACCAAGTACATTCTTTCATGGTAATGGTATTCCCCTCTAGTAGTGCCTTCTTTCAGCAGGATAATATGCCATGCCATACTGCCTGAATTGTTTGAGAATGGTTCAAGGAACATGGGGAATTCTTTCAGGTATTGCCCTAGCCTCCAAATTCCCCAGACATCAATCAAATGAGCATCTGTGGTTTGTGTTGGAACAGCATATCCGATCTGCAGAGGCTCAACCACGCAACTTGCAAGAGTTAAAGGATCTGCTAGTAATGTGTTGGTACATGATACCACAAGACACCTTCAGAAATCTTCAATGTCCATGCCTCGCCAGGTAAGAGTTGTTTTGATGGTATGTGGAGGACCAACATCATATTAGGCAGGTGGTCATAATGTTTTGGCTCTTCAGTGTATATACAATAAATAGCGACTGCCCCCACACGATAGTCGCTATTTATTGTATATACAATTTGATGTACAATAGGCTGCAAGTAGCCTGTTTCCCAGAGTTTCTGAAAGAATTACAGTTTGATAGTGGGATGTGGACACAAATCCCACTGCTAGAAACAAGAAAACTAGTACATCAAACCTCAGATAATCTGCCTGACATGTGGAAGGTCTTGTTGTCAGAGCACAACTTTCTTTAGTTTAAATTGATCTTTCATTTGAAAAATCACTAGATATGGTCATATTACGTTTTCTTTGGGGATGTTAGAGTTCCTTGGCCAATGGGATGTGGACACAATTCCCTGTGCCATGTCAGCTCTCTTGTTCCCATGTAAAGAAACTCTGGGCTTTAACCAAACACAACCCCCAAACTGGATCCACTTTTGTGCTGTTGCTAGGCAAAAATGGCCCTGCTATCAAAATGGTGATCCTGGCTCTCTCCCTTTCAGCCCTAGCTGACTGAGTCCCTACAGGATGTATAGATTAATATTTTCATTTAGGCAGATTCTTGAGAAATGTTCAGAGTTTCAGAAACCTATCATTACTAGCTTTATAGATTTCAAAAAGGCTTTTGACTTTGTTGATCATCATAATTTGAATGTTATCTATTGTTATGTCCCCACAAAAGACTGATGAAAAAGACAGGTTTTATGGGCATTTTCAGGATATTTTGAATTCTGTGAAAAAAGGAGATATTACTCTTGTGCTAGGTGCCTTCAATGTTCATGTTCATGGAACATGGGGAATTCAGTGTTCATGTTCATACTGACTCTGGCTTTTGGGCATGGTGATAAGTCTTGTTGATATCGGTAGTTGCAAATTGAGCAGGGTTGGGTTTTACCTCTGAGCGGCACTTTTTTGCACACCATGGGCTAAATGGCCAGGTCACATGGACCCCGAAGGCTCAGAGAAGGTTGGGGCAGGGGACCCACTGGAACAGCTGTTGGGAGACAGATGGTAGCCTCCCGTCAAGGCCATCCAGCGTGTTCTTTAACGTGCACAGGGTATGGCTCTCCCACACACGGGGCCACGGCTTAACGTCCCATCCGACGGACGGCGGCCTTTCCAAGCCCATCGGTGTCCCCTACTGACCGTGGGCAGGGAGGGGAATTTTGCGGAGATAAATCTCAACGCTGACTCAGCTGGGACTCGAACCTGGGAACTACAGATTACGAGCCTGGTGCGCTACCGACTGAGCCACCCCCGCCCCGCAAATTGAGCAGGACAACAGGGAGGAAGACAATTGGGTGGATGCAAATAATGGGAGGATATGACAATTGGGTGTATGCAACAATTGGGAGGATTTGACAATTGGATGAATATGACAATTGGGTGGATTGGGTTATTTTACCTCTGAGCAGCACTTTTTGCACACAGTGGGCTAAATGGTCAGGTCAAAGGATTGGTTGGTTGGTTGTTTGGAGTTTAATGGCGCATCGGTGACAAGGCCATAATGTGCCAAACAAAAGACAATAGAAAAGGTAAAAGATGTATAACCCTGCAACCAAAATTTAAAATACACATTCTACATTGTAAAGTGATAAAACAACAAATAACAAGTGTATAAGTACAGAGTAAAACAACTGGAGAAAAACGAAATAAAATAATCCTAGGTGTAAGAGACCTGGGGTAATGCACAAAGAGAAGGTAAAATCAAATTCGGTTAAAATATCCACAATATTTCAAAAAGCTAAAAACTGGCAGTAAAATACAATGATCAGATAAAAGATGTCCGAGTGTAAGAGGCTCAGATATAAAATTATGAAAATTAAAAATCATACGTCATTCAAAGGTAAAAGCAAGATATGAGATTAAAATGTATTTAATAGTTAAAATGGTGTCACAAAACTTGCACTTAGGTTCGTCGTCCACCTTAAGAAACAAATGAGTGAGAAACGAGTGACCTAAGCAGAGCCGAGCAAGTACAACTTCCTCCTTGTGATTCCTGAGGAAACAAGATTGCCATGGGTTGACAATGGGCTTGATCCCGAAAAGCTTGTTAGCAATCTGTTCAGACCAAGATCTCTGCCACTATGCCCAGAGCTCGATGGAAAAATGCTGCCGAAAGTCCACATATGGAACCGGCAGTGGAGAGTCAGATAAGGGTGTGGCTGACTTGGTAGCACCATCTGTCAAGTCATTGCCCCTGATCCCGACATGCCCGGGAACCCAACAGAAGAGAACGGTGGCTACAAGATGATGGAGCTGCTGGTAAGCAAGTTGGTGTAGAGCACACACCGATGATGATGATGCTTAGCTGCTATGTGATTCAAAGCAAGGCTGATAAAATGCAACTCTGCAGTGAAGTGGAACACTGCTGTGGGATCTGGTCTGCAATGATTACATCACAGCAGACCATGGCTGATCCCACAGATGTACTGGACTTCGAGCCATCTGTGAAGACCGGCAAGAAGTCTGGGTGTACAGCATGATGGCTGGCAAAGAGTTGCTGATACACACAGTCGGGTGTAAAGGCCTTCCCCGTCCTGCAAAGAGAGAAATCACAGGAAGGGGAAACAGCGAGCCAAGGTGGAAGTGGCTTAGCTGTCGACTGTGCGATGCTATCGAGACTGGTGTTGATGTCATGTAAGTAACCTTGGACACGCAAACCGAAAGGACGAATGGCAGTCGGCCGATTCTGGTATAACATTTCCCACCGGGGACTGAAAATGCAGTCTCAAGTGGGATGGCCTGGCAGGGATCGCAATTTCACTGCATACTGTAGGGACAACTGCTGATGGCAAATAGATAAGGATGTTTCGTCGGTCTCTACATAGACTCTGGACTGGTGAAGTGCGGAAGGTCACCGTGCAAACACAGAGGGCCTGATGGTGTAGAGCTGTGGTGCCCAACCCATTGCTCGTGTACCGTTTTAATGTGACTCGCGTATCAGATTTATCATGTTTATTAAAAATAAAATAGTTTAAAAAATTATACATAAATATATATATAAATTAATTTTTATTATTGGCCGTTTAGGACATACGTGCCTTTCAGCCCAAGTGACACGCCTCACAATCGGCTGGCCTTGAACGATGCGCACTTGACATGCGCATCTACTGACACCTCCCACCTCTCTCCTCCCCTTAATGCAGCGAGTTATCATTCGCCGCAAGAGCAGTGTATGTATATTTTTTATAGTGGTTGTATGTTTTTATTTTTATAATATTTAACACGTTTCCGTATTTACACGGAGCGAACTTTGAATTTGTGTATGAACTGACGGATGGTTCCAACCAGGTATAAAAATATTTGTTTGATTTATTTTAAGGGTTAATATACTAACAATTATATTTATCTTATAGTTACCCTAATTATGTCTGAATATGAGCCAGAGAAAAAGAAAAAACGGACATACACTTACAATTTTCAAGAAGATTGGGAAGAGAAATATTATTTTATTTATTTTAAGAACAAATGTATTTGTTTGATTTGCCGTTCAATAGTTGCTATTGGAAAAAAGTGCAACATAGAACGACATTTTACAACGGTTCATAAAAAATATGATACTGAATATCCTATTAACAGCAGTTTAAGAAAATCTAAAGTGAAAGAATTGAGAACCACATTAGTTGCCCAACAATCTATATTTACTAAGTCCGTGACTAAATCAAGAGCTGCTACAATTGCTTCATTTAAGATTGCACATATACTTGCAGTGCACAAAAAACCCTTTGACGACGGCAACATAATTAAAGCAATGCTTGCTGCATCAGAAACATTGTTTCAAGAATTTAAAAATAAGAAGGAAATTATATCAGCTATTGAAGATGTTCAATTATCAAGAAATTCAGTCACTCATAGAATAGAAGCAATGTCTGAAAATATCAAATTACAAAGAAAAAAAGATTTAGAAAAATGCATTTTTTTAAGTTTACAATGTGATGAATCAACAGACATCTGCAATTGCTCAGTAAAAACAAGACTCAGTTAAAACAATTGCTCAGTAAAAGAAGATATACTCTCAGTTTTGCCACTACAAGGAAATACATGTGGAAAGGACATATACCAAGTTATTAAAAACTACATTAAAGAAATTAATCTGCCTCTTCAAAAACTTATGTCCATAGCAACCAACGGAGCACCTGCCATGATTGGTTCTGGTGTTGGCTTCATCACAATATGTAAGTATGATGCTGAGTTTCCAAATTTTTTTCATTATCACTGCATCATTCATTAACAGGTATTATGTAAAAAGTGCAACATAGAACGATGGCTGCATTATGAACATGTCATGAAAGTTGTTCTAAAAATTGTAAATTCTATTTGAGCCAGACTGCTTCAGAGCAGATTATTCAAAATACTGACTGATAAACTTGATACTGAGTATGGAACTTTAATGTTACATTCTGAAGTTAGATGGCTTAGTAAGGGAAACGTCCTACAACGATTTGTAGAGCTTCTTCCAGAGATAAAACTGTTTGTAGAATCCAGAAACGAAACTTATGAAGGACTTAATGATCATGGCTGGTTGTCAGATTTATCCTTTCTTGCACAGATAAAAATAAAAAAAATAAATACCCCCTCAAGCAGCTGCTTGCCACAGAGGTCTGACAGGAGCCTGTCAGTTTATATGCCACAGTAGAAGGTCTGAGAGGATGGCAGGACCTCACAACAATCAAAATGAATAAACTCAATCTTGAACTTCAGGGGAAACAAAGAACTCTTTTTGAATTAATAGGAAGTGTAAATGAATTTCAGTCAAAATTAAATTTGTGGATATTCCAAATTAAAGAATGTAACTTCAGCCATTTGCCAAATTTAGAGAACTATATTCATAAATATAAGGAAATTGAATCAGATAAATATTCTGAAAATCTCGCTGAACTTGAAAATAATTTCGAAACTAGATTTTCTGATTTTCATAAAATTCATCCAATCGTTTCATTCATTTTAAATCCATTTGTTGATATTAACATTTCTGAAATATTGCAAAACATTTCAAGTATGTTGAATAAAAATGTCAGTAATCTAGAAATGGAAATAATTGATTTTCAATCTGACCTACAATTAAAAACAAGAGTATTACAAACTGATATTTGAACACTTGTGGATGAGAGAAAATATCCACTTGTAAAGGAAACTTCAAAGATTAAACTCCTGCTTTGGATCAACTTACCTTTGTGAAAGTGGCTTTTCGACATTGAAATTTTTAAAATCAAAGTTCAGATCCAGAATAACAAATGAACATCTGAATGATTGTATGACTCTTGCTGTAACACCTTATGTACCAGAGTACAATAAACTGGCCGAAGACATGCAATGTCAGTCTTCACATTGATTATTAATAAGTTTTGTTTGTCCTGTATTGTATTTGATTTGTAGTAGATTAGTAGTAGTAATAAACAATAGTAGTGTAATATTATTGTGTTTTCTTTTACCTATTGTTGCTGATTTTTTCAAAAAAAAGGTTGTCGTCCTATGTGTGGCTCGCCTAAAATTTTTAAATTCTTAATTTGCTCGAGATAGACTAAAGGTTGGGCACCACTGGTGTAGAGGATCCAGCACCTTTACCACCGAATCCTGGGCAGAGGCGTACACCTGGGATCCGTAGTCCAGTTTCGACCAGACAAGTGCACGGTA
This sequence comes from Ryuthela nishihirai, assembly GCA_038380435.1. Lineage (NCBI taxonomy): Eukaryota > Metazoa > Arthropoda > Arachnida > Araneae > Heptathelidae > Ryuthela > Ryuthela nishihirai. The sequence continues at coordinate 80,784,435 of JAWZYU010000003.1, read as the reverse complement.
GAGGTGGAGCAATGAACATTGGTCTGCCCCCCAAGAAAGCGAGGAGAGGACCTTCAGGATGTTCAATGCTGGCATGCACTTGGAACTGAGTTGACGTATGTGTGGTAAAAAGGTCAATTTCTGGTCAAAGATGAGACCGAGAAACTTGGTCTCCGCCACAACTGGAATGATGTTACCCCCAAGCCGCAGCTCAGGGTCCAGATGAAGATTATGCTTGCGGAAAAGTGCATGAAAGCGGTCTTCTGTGGGGAGAACCGAAACCCATTGGCCATCGCCCAAACCGAGAGATTGTTCAGGGCAGTTTGTAGTTGTCGCTCAATGACCCTCATGCTGGACGATGAGCATAGAGGGCATTGCCTACAGTCAGAGGAAGTTGCCGTGTAATGGAATTTATCTTGACAGCGAAAAGCGTAACACTCAGGATGCAGCCTTATGGCACCCCCTGTTCCTGGGGGAAAGGCCGCGACAGATTGTTGCCAACATGAACTCAAAAATTACGAGATGATAAAAAGTTTGCAATGAAGATTGGCATGTGACCTCGTAAGCCGAAGCTGTGGAGGTCGTGTAGAATGCCAAATCTCCATGCAGTGTCGTACGCTTTTTCGATGTTGAAGAAAACTGACACCAGGTGCTCTCTACATTAAAACGAATTCCTAATCGCCGATTCGAGGCAGATCACATGGTCTAAAGTAGACCGGTACCTGAGAAAGCCACACTGGGTGTTGGAAAGAAGGCCATGATGTTCCAAATACCAGGCCAGCCTGTATTTACCATTCTTTCCAACACCTTGCAGATGCAGCTCATCAACACAATTGGATGATAATTGGAAGGAATCTTGGGATCTTTGCCTGGCTTGGGGAAGGCCAAGACAATGGCCTCCCACCAGGAGTCCGGAAACTGCTCCTTGATGAAAATACGGTAGTAGAGTCAGAGCAGTCGATCCTTACTCGATGGTGAGAGATGTTGGAGCATAGCATAATGGACATTGTCTGGCCCAACGTCAGATGCAACTCGTTCTCACAACTCATTCTCACAAATGAAAGAAAACTATAAAATTAGTAAATCAGTGGGAAAACTTGTAAACCGTTGCCTGGACATGGACAAGGTTACTCACCGCTCTGCACGATTGACCCTAGCAGGACCTGCCCACCAGCCGATTGATCCTGAGGGGGCTGCCCCAGGACCTTCTGTTTACCTGAAGCAGAGGACAAAGCAATGTATAGCAGCGGACCCCGAAGTCGCTGCCCAGCCCCGTGACAGACAAGCTCCCCAATGGCAAAATGGCCAAAGGGACCCCACCAGTCATGAGCTGGGGAGAGAAAACGGGGACCCCTGAGCAACTGCCAGGATCCTCCTTTCCAGGGACACGGATCTCTGCACACGGTAAACACGCAGGCGAGCGTTTAGGACCCTGTGAAGGTAACCAAGCCAGCGGAACCACCAGAGGGTGGTCCCCTCACCATGGACAGGAGCTCGCACCGAGGGGCAGGTCAAAGGACCTCAAGGGCTCAGAAAAGGTTGGGGATGGGTAACCTCCTGTTGTTGGATGGTAGCCTCCTGTCAAGGCCATCCAGAGTGTTCTTTAACATGCATAGGGTATGGCTCTCTTGCACACGAGGCCATGGCTTTATGTGTGATAACTCTTGCATTTTTTCAAACTCCAAATTCCAAATATACTGAAGATACAAATGTGACATTATCCTTTAAATCTCTCAAATAAACTTCTTCAAAGATCTTCTCAAATCATCTCTACAAATCTTGGGGTTCAACGTCTTCAATGGCGAGGCCACATGTTACAATGTGAAGTAGAAAAGACCCGTAACTGTACTAATTTTATTCAGGTCACATGCTTGTGACTATCCTCTTCTTTTTACAAGGTGAGTTCTGATACTATTTTCTTGATTTGTGCTGCCATCTAGGCACAGAGCAGGGAACCAACATCTGAATTCAACTCATTAAGAGAATGGATCATGCCGAGATGAGGCTTCCCATTGCTGGGATCGAACTTGGGACCCTGAGGGATTTTGGGTTGTTTTACCTCTGAGCGGCACTTTTTTGCACACCATGGGCTAAATGGCCAGGTCACATGAACCCCGAAGGCTCAGAGAAGGTTGGGGGAGGGGACCCACTGGAACAGCTGTTGGGAGACAGATGGTAGCCTCCTGTCAAGGCCATCCAGCGTGTTCTTTAACATGCACAGGGTATGGCACTCCCGCACACGGGGCCACAGTTTAACGTTCCATCCGACGGACGGCAGCCTTTCCAAGCCCATCAGTGTCCCCTACTGACCGTGGGCAGGGCGGGGAATTTTGCGGAGAAAAATCTCAACGCTGACCCAGCTGGGACTCGAACCTGGGAACTACAGATTACGAGCCTGGCGCGCTACCGACTGAGCCACCCCCACCCCAACCCTGAGGGAAGTTGGCAAGCACTGCTGAGAGGTGAAGACTTAATCCACAATGCCAAAAAGCTAGCCCGAAGGGTGTCATTACAATTAAGTACATATGCATTCTCTGTTGTGACGGAGGATCATTACAACGCATTCATCTGATGGATAGTGGTCTTTCCAAGCTCATCAGTGTCCCCTACTGACTGAGGGATGGGAGTTTTGCAGAGATAAGCCTGAACACTGCCCCAGCTGGGACTTGAACCTGCAGATTACAAGCATGGAATGCTACTGACAGACCCTACCCTCCCAGTTGGATGGAAAAATGGTTAAAGATAATCTGGGAATGTTAAAGCCTAATTCTAAAATATCTATCATAGAGCAAACACAATCAACACTTCTCAAAAGTCACTCCAATTTGACACTCTACTAAAAAAAAATATTTAAAAAGCACCATAGGCAATCTATTCTCTATTCATATGATACATCTATTCTCTCTAATTCATTATCAAAAAGAGTGAATTTCTAAACAAATCTGTTTCTTCCAAATGAAACAATGCAAAATTAAATTACCACACTCCAGGAAACCAGTCTAGTCACAATATTGGTATCATTCTCTCTATTTCTTAATTCAATAAAGGCTTAATGTCTACTCTCTCTAATTCGACATTTTTATACAGTGGATTCCCCCCCCCCTCCAAGTCTATCAGTTCTAACTAAAGTCAATGGAAGTGAAAAAATGCACTATAGGAAACAAAATTATATAGGAATATATATATATTTTCACTATCCAACTTTTGATTAAACGTATTTTGTTAAATAACATTCTTCTAAATGAAACAAGGGGATATCAAACAAATGCATTACACAATACCGAAACAGGCAATATTTTTGTCAATTTTCACTGACTTGAACTGGATTGAAAGATAAAAATCGATTTTAATCCCATTATTAAAAACGATTTTTTTATCTTTCAATTCCTTTTGTTCCCTTTATATGAAGCAGAAATCAAAGAATGCTGTGCAGAAAACCAAACCTCTGAAGAATATTGATGTTTTCAGCAATTAGATTTTCAAATAAGAAGAATTTTTTAAACATCCTTTTCTTTTAAACAAAACAATCGAAAATCAAAGGAAATCATACAGAAAACTGAAACATCTGTAGTAAATCCAGAGAGTTGTATGTTAACTTTGAAGTCAATAAATGAATAAATAGTTTAGTGAAAAAAAATGAGCTTTCCCAATGTGGGGGGTTTGAACCTATGTCTCTCCAGATTCATGACAGTGTTTTAAGAACACAACTAATGCTGGCTCCGTCATTCTCCACTAATGTAACTTATCAATCTACCTGTCTGTCACTTTATACAGAGTTACTTGTTGACTTTGAATGTCAACATATAACTCTATGAATTTACTACTGATTGATTAATTCATTAATAACATTTTAGCATCACTTTCTCATAAATATTTACATCTTACTCAATGCAACATTAAAAAGTAAAGTTGCCTTTCTCAATCATAGATGGTGCCATAAGCAATAAAGATGGTAGACTGATGTCACATTAGTGGATGAATGACAAAGGCACATTAGTTTAATGGTCTTAGAGCAACTCCGACTTTTGACTGACAGCTGCTAATGTGCGTAAGGACATGCCCCCTCTTGTGTCATAGCTAGAGTGATCATAAGTTTACACAAATGTATTTCCCAGTGTGCAACACACACGTCAGTTTCACACTGCATGTATAGTAAGGAATGTTAGGTTACAGAGTCAGTAAGATCGAAGAGTCAGTAGAGTAAAAGTTAGTGAGAGAGGTGTGAAGAGGACGATGTTAGCTGATAAGTTTGTCAGTTTTGGAGATGCTGTTTAAATTTAATTGCTCAAAATATTGTATTTATTAGTTTATTTGGTGAGTCTTGATTTTTTAGAAAAAAACTTTGTTATGTGAAATATTTTGACTTTGCTATTTTTTTTTTCTCTTGAGCAACAATAATTGATTTTGATTAAGATTTAACTTTAATAATTTGACAATTTTTTTTAATTAAATTCTTTGTGACTAACACCTGGCACCTGATGCTATCCAGTAAATTAATTTAATTTGGATCAGCCAAAAGATCCAAAGAAGTTTTACATACTTTTGGAGCATTACAGAGCCAATAAAGAAAGTGGTGCACTGAAAACAGGGACTGTATATATATATATGTATAAATTGTATGTTATTTAACGTGATTGACAAAGTTAACAAATTTTTGAGCTCATTAGTTACATATACTAATCATATTTAAAGGCAACTTAAGACAAAAATTTTTGTTCAGCAAGAAGCTTAACTTTTGTATTAGTCAGAGATAATGAAGTTTCAGAGCAGTTATAATAAAGATTTTTATTGTGTTTAGGTAAAGATTAGAAGTGTCTGGACACACACACACACGATAAACTTTTCGATAAGCAAGTTTATTGCAAGCTTAGTGTAGTATGTATTGTTGTATAGTATTGTATTTATTATACTTTAGTATTGTATTGTTCTATAGCAGTATCTTTGAGCACTGCTCAAGATAAGAGTTTCAAAATTTTGGCAGATCACTAAACGTATCTGCTAGTAATATGGTCGATTCCGCCATTGTGACTCCTGACTTAAGAAAAGATAGGTTGTAAGACGTGATGAAAGACACAGAAGTGTTAATGAATCTGCTTAAAGATCCTTGGGAGAAACAGGGGATGACAACAGCCCCTAAATTTGCTGACAATGATATGTCAGCTCACGAACACAAACTTTGAACGTAAGGTTCCACTTTTTGTTTCATCCGAAGCAAGTGATAGAACAGAGTATTATCAACTGCCTCAACGATGAGTTGCCAATTCATTTATTAACTGTAGTCCTTATATTAATTAGCCTTTACCTGAGATAAGGTTCGCCAGTTCAAAACGTCTGTCATCATGGACCTTTGTCAAATCCATGGAAGAGCATTTCTGTTTCCATGAAGTGCCTGGCAACAAAAAAGTGGTTTGTGCAGTATCATGTTTAATTGGGTGTGCTAGGCAATGGTAGAATAACATAGGATGTCATTATGGAATAGAATTCTGGAAAGATTTTAAAAATGAAATTTTGGAAATTTATCCATCTTACAATGATTTTACACATCTAGCTACAGAACTTTTTTCACAAAGACAAAGAGAAGGAGATGATATTGAAAAATTCATCTGGGGTACAGAAGAGTTATACCAGCTGTACAATGCTGATGCCACAAAAATTGACATAGTAAACTGCATTATATTCCAGTTAATTTTGCCATTAAGAGAGTTTTTAGAATTCAGAAATGCAACTAAAATTTCAACTTTAGTCAAATTGGCTAGATAATATACCGCAAAAAGAGAATCTGCAAAAATGGTATTAAATCAACAATGGATGCAATCCTCACCAAAGCAGCAATATCAAGTTGTCTCACAAAATGACTCCTACACGACTGGAAGTTACAAGATTCTGACTGTGCCGGACATGCCTACAACGATGCAGAATGAATGAAGCAGAGATTATGTTCCACATCAAGCTTCAAACAATGAAATTCAACCAAAAACTTTTGCTACGAATAAAAGAAAGACTTTCAAATGCAATTTTTATGGCTGACTAGGGCATACAGAGCAATATTGTTACAGAAAAAACAGCAATTCGGGAAACTTAAATTAGGATCTTTGAAGAGAGAGGAAAAATGTTTCTCAAGAAAAGCCCTGTCATGAGTTAAGTCTTGCCACTATTGGTACACATTAATGATAAAGAATTACCCTTTGTGAAGTTTGTCACAAAAAAACTGAACTAATAGATCAGATAAATACAGGAGATGATCTTTCACGTCCACATGAGAAAGTCTTAGATGAAATTAACCCATTTCTTCCCAGTGTTGCGTACACGCAACACTTGGGAAGAAATGGGTTAATGAAAGTTGTGAATTGAAATTGCAACCATGGTCCAGTGGACTTCCTAATTTATCTGGTAGTCCAAAGCAGAATTTTCAGGAAGAAACTGTAAAATGTCCTATCAGTTTAAATAATGTGAATTTAGAGAATTCTGAGAATTTTGATAATGCAAAGCAAGTTGATAACAAGAAAGTTATTGAATTAGAAGTTTCAAAGGAAAATAGTGCCAAATTAGTTGATAAAAAAAATGTTGAAGTAGAGGTTTTAAAAGAAAATAATGCAAAATTTATAGATAGTAAGCCAAGTATCCCAGAAATTGTTTCGAGTGTAAATAATCCTGAAGAATCTAATAAGTTAAGAAATTTTCTATCATTGAAGCGTCATTTAGAAGCAGGCAGCAATAAACCTGGAAAGCACAAAGCCAGGCTCTTCAAATACAAGCATGTTGCGAGATGTTAAACGAGATGAGAACAGCCTGCAGAGCGACAACACTGGTTTACAAAGCTTTTATAACATGAACAATTGTAGTAAGTAGTTAACTATTTTTCAGGTGCTGATTTCAGATTTGGCCTTAAAAAATGGCGAGCACGTCATGTTTTCATATTATTTGTCATTTTGACTCCTATTAAGATCTTCCTATACCAACACCTCCAGGCAACTGGGAGGATACTAGATATTTTACTTTTTGTGGCTGGCAACACTGATTGCCAAGTGGGAGAAAACATGTAACAGTAACTTAACCTCAGACTGCCATTCTTGTTGTTTTCATTGTAGAAGGAACACATGCTGTACGTTGAAGAGTAAATTTTGGCATTTAAATGGCACAAGAGCAGTGTCGCGGATGTGTTAACGTGCCATGTAAGTTTTGTTATGTGTGTGGAAATTATATTTTAAAATCCCAGGATCATTCTTTGACAAAGATTGTGAAGCAAGCCTATAACTTGTATTTTGAATGTCATGTTGAAGATCAGGACAAAACATGGGCTCCACATGTGTGCTGCAGTTCGTGCTTTGTTGACCTGAGTGAATGGCTGAAAGGTAAGAGAAAATCCACACCCTTTGCAGTTCCAATGGTTTGGCGTGAGTCAACTTGCATGATTGTTATTTTTTAACTAAAGTGTTGGGCTTTTCAAAAACGAACAAAAGCAAAATACAATATCCAAATATGCCTTCAGCCATAAGGCCAGTTCCTCACCGAGAAGATATTCCTATACTAACACTTCCAACCAACTGGGAGATGGATTCATATTCATCAGAGGAAGACTTCGAGGCACATACAGATCCTGATCCAACACACACCCTTAAAAAGTTAGACGAGCCTCATCTGATTCAGCAAAATGAACTAAATGATCTTGGAGACCTAGGACTTTACAAACAACAAACTGAGGTTTTAGGTTCAAGACTTCAAGAGTGGAATCTTCAGGCCAGGGGTATCAGAGTTTCTCTGTTCAGAAAGAGAAATTTGGCTTTATCTGCTTATTAAGAGATGCAAGATAGTTTGTGTTTCTGCAAACCATCTTGCATTGAATATGAAAGAGTGAGCTGCATGGAAATTCTTCATGTCTGTGGTCCAGGGTTTTCTGGGTAATCCCAAAGAGGAAAACTACCATCAGCTCATTCAAGATCTTCTCAAAAACTATGAAAATCTTGACTGCTTGTCTTTGAAGAGCCATTTCTTGCAATCACAACTTGATTTCTTTCCCAAGAACTTAGGAGCTGTCAGTGATGAGCAAGGGGAAAGATTTCACCAGGATATCCAAACCATGGAGAAGAGATACCAAGGTAGGTGGGATCCAGCAATTATGGGTGACTACTGCTGTTTCTTGCAGAAGGAAGATACCTCAGCACATAAAGACAAAAATGAACTTCTTGTAAATATAAAAGTTCCTTATCCATGTATTCTTATTTTTCATTTCAATATTATTTCATTTGTTATTTTATATTCAGTGGTCTATAACTATGATGTTTCTAATTTTTTTACTGTAATCATGAAATTAATTAACGAGTTTTAAGTTGCAATTTAATAAAGCAGTCACATTTATTTTCATTTCTCAGATGCATTCATTGAAATCTGAAATACATCAATCCATAATAAAAAAAAAACTGTACGTGCTGCAGATTTTTCACAGCCACATTTGAATTCAGCACCCTAAAATTAGTTACAAACATCCTATTTGACCAATGTTATAAAAAAAAGTTTCAATTTGTTGTCTAGTGCAATTAGACAAAAAATTTTCTAATGATGATCCATATTCTGCCACAGTGTGTCATCTGTGTCACACATTCTCATCAAAGGAGAAATGAATGATCTTGTTCGCGATCTGGAGCTGTACCACCGATCAAGATCTCCTCTAATTGATGATATGAACCTTTCCAACCTACATTACATCATATGTAGGGAGAGTTCAGGCAATTTCGCCACAAGTGGCAGGTAATGCCATATGGATGGAAAGTATTTCTTACAAGTATACTGATGATAAATAATGAAACAAACTTGACATATTTGGTATCTACTAATAAATTACCACTTTGAAGTCGATTCAAATTTTTAACCCTTCCAGTGTCCAGCCTGAAAAACAGGTTTCCATCCAGAGGCCAAGCTATTTTCTCCCTATGCTCAGTGAAAAAAAAAACTTTAACTTTAGAACTTGTTTTGCCAAATAACTAATGAAAGGAATTATGGCATGTTGCATGCTAAATTAATCAGCATTTAATTCTGGATTTTCTGAAAATAAAGTATTTAACAAAAAAAGACGATTTTTTTATTTTAATGGGACTTTTATAGTCATGTAGTAAAAAAATGCATCTGGCAATGCAAATAAAAATTTATTTTAAAAAAATTAACAGACAAAAATGATTACAATGCACATGAATAGAATGGCTATATATTTCTGAATAACAAAAATTTTTTTTGGTTTTAAGTAAATATTTCTCTCATTTCGTAATTTTTTTCTCTGTACCATACTTTGAGAAAATTCCAGGCTTTTAGTCAATTGTCAACTTTAGAATTAAAAAAAATTAAGCAATCAATGGAAATAGGCCATGTTATATATCAAATTAAACAGAATTTAATTACGAAATTAAATAATATAAACAAATTTCTAAACATGTTGATTTTAATAAGCCTTTTTCAATGTGATATGGTGAAAAAAATTATCGCACTAGACAATTAAGGCTTCATTTTGGAAAACCTGATGAATAAAAATAGTTAAATTATATATTTATCAAAAGGAAGTTTCCTCCCGAATAATATAATTTTCAACCTGAAATATGATTTTTATTTCTTTTAATGATTCTTTTCAGTATCGTATATTTTAAACATTGCCAAGTGTTATACAAAGTGACTTGGACTTCTCACATTCACGGAATTTTCTGAACTGCTTATGAAATAGAAAAAAACTTCCTTGGCTGCTTTTTTTGCTAAATATTATGAATTTATTTTCTTTGGGTGTTGAAGTTTGGCAATCTTAGCTAAGTACAAAAAGGTTTGTGTACCAAAGCAAAAAAAAAACAGTGTTATATCATCTGTGTGGCACAGCCAAGGTGCTGAGGAGGAGGGGGGGGTCCCTTTAAAATCAATGAATATAAGCATAAAAACTCGTAATTTAAAAAAATATATATTTTTCTAGATGGGGGGGGGAGGGGTGAAACTTTCACAGTGAGTTTAGTGGACGGGACACCTTCACAAAATCGTCCTTCCACATGATGACTGATTTCCGTAGCAAGGAAATCTATTTTGCTTCCGTATCCAAGACTTTTTCAGAAAGTGGTACAAGCTCAAAGTTTTTTTTACAAAAAACCAGAAATAATAATAAAAAAATTACATGTAACCTAATGGGATGATAAATAAAATATCTACAACAACTTTTAATCAGCCTTCGATCTAACATAACTTGGAAAGATTAATAAATCAGCCAATCGAAAGATTGCTAACTAATGGAAATAAATATACAGAAATTAATTTGCTTCCATATCCAAGACCTCATTTATTTTCAAAAATGATACCAGATCAAAGTTTTACTGGAAAAGTAATAAATAATAAAATAAAAATTAACATATTGCCTAATGTGATGTTAAAATATATACAGCAACAAGTTGTAAGCCGGCCATATGATGTAGCATAACTATGAAAAATCATTACTTTTTGATTTGTCAAAAGATAGCTAATTTCCAAAATTAAATATACTGAAATGAAAACTAATGTTTAAATATAAAAGAAGTAAATACCAACTTTACAAAGGGTATCCAATATACAGGTCCAAAACACTATATAGCACAGGTAATGGAGATAGGATGTGCCAGCCATCTGCATCTTGTTTGCCTCAGTTGCATAACTAATTAAATGCAGCTGCAACCAGAATTTCTAAGAAGGATGTGTTTACTTCCAGTTTCGATTTTAAGAGTGGGAAAGATGCATAGAATGCTGATAAAATGCTGATAAAAATGAAGTTAATTTAGGAATACTGAAATAGGTTTATGACAGGAAAGAGTGTGAAATGGAAAAAAAAAATGGCAGTATGTATTTTGTAATTACTTCCAAAATCTATCATTTTTAAAAATAGCATTTTTTTTTTTGCTAATTTTTAGGAGATTTTCGAAAATTTAAGGAAAATTTGTTGATAATAGTTCAAATCAAACTTGTGAGCTTAAATCAGAAGGTTGCTTCAGCAAATAGGAACGTTAACAAGCAAATCGGTAATACCATTTAGTGCTTCTAAGAAATGGCAATCAGATGGTTTTATATTTTTAAATTATAAGTTTAATAAAATATGCATCAAATTAAAAAACAAAATGTTATTTTTGAAGCCTGAATTATATATTTTTATAAGATATATATAAAAAAAATTACAATGGCAATTTTTATTTTTAAAAAATCGATTTTTTTTTGTTGTACTAAAAACGGATAGGTATGTTCTTGGCCTCTCAATTCAGATTCTCCGAACATATGCAGATGACGTGTACACCAGAAGGGTTAAAGGAAAAATTATCTTGAGCCGGGTGGGATACAAACTCACGATCTCCTGATAACATGTTAGGTGCTCTGGACCATTGAGCTACTCTAATTGATGATCTGAACCTTTTCAACCTACATTACATCATATGTAGGGAATGTTCCGGCAATTTTGCCACAAGCGGCAGACAATGCCATATAGATGGAAAGTATTTCTTACAAGTATACTGAAAAAGGTTCATATCATCAATCAGAGGAGATCTTGATCAGCAGCCGGTAGCTTAGTGGTCCAGAGCACCCGACATGTTATCAGGAGGTCGTGGGTTCATATCCCACCAGGCTCAAGACAATTTTTCCTCTAAAAATTTGAATTGACTTCAAAGTGGTAATTTATTGATAGATACCAAATATGTCGAGTTTATTTCATTATTTATGTTAGCATCATATATGATATATTATTGATACAGTTTTTCTTTACTCTTAGATTGATGTATATGTGTTTAAATCTGTTTGGTGTCATCATTGATATTGATGTGTCAATAATGCATAATTATTGGGATGGCATTGGCAGCATTTGTTTGCATATATTGTGCTGACCATGATGTCTTGAAATTTTTGTACCTTCTTTCAGCTGTCCCCAATGACAAAATCTAGTTTGAATGAGATGGTCACTTGAGCAAAACTCCTTTGGGAGAGGGATGTAAAGCTCAATGAGGGGAGGTAATTAATGCTATTTTTATTTCAATCGAATCGTGATTTATTGTGTTTAGGTGAAATTTTAGTGGATGATTACACTCCTACTTGCTTGTAAAATGAAATCATTAACTTCGTATATTTGATTGTTATTAGGATTTAATGGAATACCAATATCCATTTTTTTAATGTATGGCAGGCACGAAAGATTAGATTTCGTGTATTTGATTGGTGTTAGGGGAATAAGCGGATGTTATGTACCCCATTTGATGCATCTGTATTTATATTCTGTGAAAGAGCAAAATTGCTGCATTTTTCAATTTTTTTTCTTTAACTTTTTTAGAAGGAGTGAAATTAACAAGCTTGGTACAGGTTATAGTATGCAACTTTTGGAATTGTATCAGAAATGATATTAGTTAGACCAATAATGCTAGTATGAAGTTAACTGCCACGGCCATTGGTATGCATTTACACTAGGAAGCTATATACACATTGTTAGGAGGAATGGGAGGAGGTACCTGTGGTTGTGATGGAAAATTGTGTCGAAGTGAGAGTAGATCCTCTTATCAAATTTGCGTATGCATACTTATTACTTTATTTATGTTCAACAATATGTAAATGATGTTTAAAGTGTCCTTTTATTCAAAATTCCTCATCAAAATCTGTTAAGTCAAATATTGACTCCCTTTGGAAAGGGGAATTGTGATGGTCCATCCATTCACTTTTACTATTCTTTAACCAGTTTTTACTTTATTTACGTTATATTTACCATTTTGATGATTATCTTTCCATTTCTATCACCCAAGCCACTAAAGGAATTGTGCAAGAGCAACTCCGACCTTTGATTGACAGCTGCTAATGTGTGTAAGGACACACCCCCTCTTGTGTCATAGCTAGCATGATCCTAAGTTTATGCAAATGTATTTCCCAGAGTGCAACACATATGTATCAGTTGAATGCCACATGTATAGTAAGTGATGTTAGGTCACAGGGGCAGTAAGATGCAAGTGTAGAAAAAGTTAGAGAGAGAGGTGTGGAGAGGACAATGCTAGCTGAGAAATTTTGTCAGTTTTGGAGATGTTTAAATGAACTTTAGTTGCTCAGAACATTGTATTCATCAGTTTATTTGGTGAGGCTTGATTTTTTGGAAATAAACTTTGTTTTTTATATGAAACATTTTGACTTTGCTATTTTTGCTCTTGAGCAATGATGAAGTTAAGGAAGATATCACTCTGAAGTTAACATCATTCAATTTTAGAGGAAAAATTGTCTTGAGCTGAGTGGGATATGAACCTAAGATCTCCTGATAACATGTCAGGTGCTCTGGACCATTAAGCTACCAGCCGCCGATCAAGATCTCCTCTAATTGATGCTATGAACTTTCTACCAGCAGTACACAATTCTCCGTGCCTCATGAAGGTATTTGTCCCAGCTGCTCTCAGCTTCAAGAAATAATGATAAGAATGTCATGAAGATGGTAAGTACATTCTGAGTGTACAACTGTTTAAATTGAAGAGATATTTTTCAATGTATTTAATGAATATTAAGGATGATATCACTCCGAAATTAATGTCGATCAATTTTAGAGGAAAATTTGTCTTGAGCCAGATCAACACCTCCTACAAGACAAGGCCATACATTTATATCACAGAATAATGCTGACGTCACCTTAGTTGAGCCCATGCGAGTGACTTTTGCCCATGAACGAAGCGTCTGATTCTTAGAGTAACTGAGTCAAAGAATTGGGTCGATAGCTCGCTTCATGTCATGCTCACCTTGTGCTTTTATTTGCTATTGTTCCAGTGATTGTTTTCTTGCAGTGTGAGATTTGAGCAGTGATTTTACTATATAATATTTAAAAGGATATATCAAATGATATCAACTGTGTGAGAAAACATCCTTCCAAAGTTCCTGTCTGCTGTGAATATCCGGTAAGTTGACATTCTCCTCTGTTAAGTTCTTTAAATCTCTGTTAAAATGTGATTTTCTTTGTATATTTTTATACGGAAAAGTGTAGTTAACTACAGTTTTTTTATGTTTTAAATACTTTTAAGCTATCATGATTTGCCTTTCAAGACTAAACATTGAGTCCTGGCAAAAAAACCAAAAAAAAAAACTGGAAGTTGACAAGTGTGGTTTTGGAACTGAGATTTCAGATGTTTTAAAATATAACTATAAATTTCGATTTTTATTAGAGTTTTAAAATGTTTGGTTTATTTAAATGAGAAAGTTTAAATGTGTCCTTTTTGATAACAAGTGTACAGAAGTGTGGTTATTTAAAGGATTTGTTTTTTGGAAGTCTTTCTTCTAAATAAATTTCAATAGCTTTTAGTAGAAAAATGGAAGACATTTGACCTCACTGTTAAATATTATAAAAATGATGCAACTAAAACATTGTTAATTTGTTATTTAAAGTATATATATATGTACTAGTTACCTTTTCCAAGTACCTTTATTAATTTAGGAAAATACTATCCATTTTTGTTTTTTGAACTACCCAAAATGAATTTTTACATGTCTAGTGATTGCATTTGATATGGGGAAACAAATATATTTGAATACCCATTAAAAACTTTTTTCATATGTCAGTTTCTATTAAGGACACAGTTACCAGTTGTTCACTATCACTGTATATAATGAATTTGCATGCACTTAGGATCTGTAGCATAACTTTAGTGATAACTTCAGCTGCTTGCATTGAAATATATTTCCTCAGAACCTTTTTTTTTTGTCTTTCAATGCATCCTGGAGATTTGCTGGCAGCAAAGTTTTATTTTTTCACATAAACATGCCTAAGTGTTAATGAATGCTCTTCTAATTATGATTCAGAAGTTGAGCATATTACAATTTGTACTTCTTAAAGAAGTAGGGTTGTATAAAAGAAGGTTAAATAAAAACCTCTGCATGCATCATTTCTCAACTCATGTAGAACTTTACATATGCTGCTTAATGCTTGTGAAATGCAAATATAATTGTATTTTGCTAAGTTTGTAAAAACTGAAACGGGTCATATGCTATATTTAATTATATAGTTCTCTCAAAAGAAAGCTTTCTTACAGCCCTAGTGGGGTTAATATAAAATAATCTATGTACATTACTTCTCTACTTCATCTAGCACAATTTTTGTATATTTCTTAAGAATCTGGTACTTTTGTTGGGTAGGGGGGGGGGGAGTCTAAATCTTCCAGCAGTCATTATCAAATTATTTTGCTAAAGGTATTAGTGTAAATTAATGTAGATCATGTGTCATTATTCATTAGTATAATAATTGACTTTGTACAAATCCTTTGCCTGAACACTTTTCAAGTCATCTAGCACTTTTTAGGGGGTATTTCTAGAGCATTAAGGACTCTATTATCAGATCATTTTGCTAAATGTATTAGTTTAGAGTAATATAGGTAAGTTTATATTTCATAGCATTAATTGGATAAATGCAAATCATTTACACATATCACTTCTCTACATATTATAGCATATTTATTTTGTAAAGCATTAAACAGTCAATCATATTTTGCTAAGTGCATTCTGTAATAGAGATCATGTGCTATATTTCATAGCATTAATTGGTTAAATACAAATAATTTACTTGTATCACTTCTCTACATCATAAAGCATTTTAGTTTTGGGATTTCTAAAGTATTAAATAGCCAACAATAATATTTTGCTAAGTGTATTGTTCTGATATAGGTCATGTGTTATATTTCATAGCATTCATTTCATTGGTTATATATGCTTTCTTCCACAGATGAAAGTTCATTTCACAGCACTGGCTGGTTTATTAGAAATAATTTACTACCATCAGTTTTTTACTTATGTAGCACTGCATTTTGGGTATTCTATAAACATTAAGTAACCAATAACCAAATAATTTTTGGAAGTGCATATGTGTAAAAGTAATCTTTCATAGCATTAGTTATTTTGATCCATCAGTCCTCTTCAACTGACATTACATTTTTTTTTTCAACTATCAGGAAGACTATAAACATTTCATTTGGTTAGGTGTAATCTTTTGCATAAGCAGTATTTTCAATTTCAATTTAGTTTTGATTAATTGCATCATAAAGCATATAGTGAAATATTTTTTCTTATGTTAGTGTATAGTAATGTCATTCATATAGCATTTTTCCTTACATATCAGAATACTTGTATAGAATAGTGTGAATTACATTAATAAATAGCTCTGTAACTGCAAAGAAAAATATGAATAACCTTCAAAAGTGATTTTGAATATTATTTCTATGCTGTAATGTAATTATTAAATGATTTATAATTGTGTCTCCATGCATCAATGAGAAACATTGTGTGTTTATGATTTGTAATATGTGTGTGATAATTCATACAGGAATCGCTGCTTCCTCACTGATGACAAATTATTCTGAATAATTAGGTTTCACCTTTCTTCAGCTCAAGTATTAATAGTCATCAACAGTTTTTACTTTGTGCAGGAATTTTAAGTAGCAAATAATAGATTCCTGTAAGACATTTGTTAAAAATACATTCTTGAGGAAAATCCATATGTGTATATGTGCCTGTGTGCATTTATGGGATGATGAATTGCCTTTAATTTTGATAACCTATTTCGAGTTGAAACTTTTTTTAAACTTAAAAATGATAAAAAAAAATAGTTAAAATGATGAAATTGTTAACTGTAGCAGAACATTTAAAGTAATAAATATTTAAATTTTATTATGATCAAAAATAGTTTTTACAATAAGAGCTAAAAAATCTATCATATAGGCAACAAAAAAAAAAGTGCTAAAATTGGTTATATACTAATTTTCCAGTTTCAGAAGAAAATTTTAGGAGTAAAGCTTTAATATCCTAAAATAATAACAATATACTTCTTGATATATGGAATCGTCAATTACAATAAATAAATGCTTGAGTAACTTGCTCGTTATATCTTTAAAAAAAATCCAGCGGGAATCTATATCATACAGCTAACGTTAACAAACAAAGTGCTCCTGATGAGACAAAAATGGGTCTAAGTAGTGTGACGTCATGGAGCTAGTGTATGGCCTTAAATTGTAACAGGTGTTGGCTGGATGGGGTAGCCGGTAGCTCAGTGGTTCAGAGCACCTGACATGTTATCAGGAGGTCGTGGGTTCATATCCTACCTGGCTCAAGACAATTTTTCCTCTAAAATTGATTGAGGTTAACTTCAAAGTGATATCTTCCTTAATATTCATTAAATACGTCAGAAAATATCTCTTCAATTTGAATAATGATAATTCATTTTGATTAAGGCTTAACTTTAATAATTTGACAACCTTTTTTTGAATTAAATTCTTTGTAACTAAGTAATGCCTACATACTTAGCGAACCTTCATGTAAATTTATTTAGCAAGATTAATTACCTGGTGCCTGATCTATCCAGTAAATTAATATAATTTGGATCAGTCAAAAGGTCCAAAGTTAAGAAGTTTAACTAACTTTTGGAGCATTACAGGTAGTGAACTATCTCCAAAATTTTGGTTAATTTGATATGGAATGACCCATATATATTTACATCTTACTCAGTGCAACATTCAAAAATTGCCTTCTCTGAGCATAGATGGTGTCATGAGTGACAAAGTAGGTAGATTTATAAGTCACATTAAGTGGAATGATAAGTCACCTTAGTTTAGTGGTCTTGGAACACTCTGGAATGAATCTGGAGAGATGTGGGTGCAAATTCCATATGCTGACAAATTTTTTCCGCAAAACTATTTATTGATTAACATCTGTTCTTGAATGACTTGAATCTGTTTTTGAAAGACTTGAATGTTATCTGCTGTTATGCCCCCACTGAGGATGCCAATGAGGATGAGGATAGGTTTTACAGACAACTTCAGGATATTTTCAATTCTGTCAAAAAAGGAGATATTACCTTTGTTCTAGGTGACTTCAATGCCCAAGTTGGTACTGACTCTGACCTTTGTGGAGGTGTGATAGGCCCTTTTGGTATTGGTAGCTGCAATGGTAATGGGCAACATCTCCTACAGGTAAGTAAACTCGATTATTTCAGAATAACTAACACTTATTACAAACACCACGACATACATAAGTACACATGGGTTTCACCTGATGGGCTGCATAAGAATATGATTGATTAAATATTAATTAACAGTAAATGGGCTAGTTCTGTTAGGAATACCAGGTCATATAGGGGAGCTGAAATTGGATCTGACCATTACCTTGTTAAAAGTGTCTTGCAACTTAAACTTAAAAAGTGTTGTGCTAGGGTTAAAAAATTTACCTTTAATACTGAAGCTCTGAAAGACCCAGTTATAGCTAAAGCTAACCATGATAGGTTACTTAGTCATTATGACAGTCATGGTTTGATTACTACTGAAGTTGAGGAAGAATGGGACAATTTTAAACAGGCTTTTTTGGAAACTAACAGTACTCTTTTAGGAAAAAAGGAGCATAGGAGGCAGAATTATTTGAGTGATAAGGCACTTGAGCTTATTTCAGAAAGAAAGAACTGAAGGAATGTCCTTAATCAATACCCTACTAGTCCTAATAGAAAACATTACAAAGAGCTTAATAAACGTGTAAAGGGTCAGTTAGTTGCTGATGAGAATCTTTAGCTTGATTGCTTGGCTGACAAAGCCAAGGAAGCAGTTAGACAGCACAACAGCAGAGAGCTGTACCAGATAGTTAATGTTTTGTGTGGTAAAAAATGGACAGATATACAGGGATTGAAGGATAAACAAGGCAAGGTTATAGAAGGTGAGGATTCTGTCATGGCAAGGTGGGCTGAGCATTTCAGTGATGTTCTGAACAATGTGGTTAGTTCTACTCCCATTGTTTGCAATGATGATACATGAATTCGTGGCTTTAATGTTGGCCCTATAACACAATCTGAAGTTATTTTGGCTATTTCTAAAACTTATACTTCATAAATCCCCAGGGGTAGATGAAATTACTATGGAAATGCTTAGAGCTGGGAATGTTTCGGGTTACCAATTGGATAACTGAAATTTTGAATATCTTTTATGATAAAGGCATGGTTCCTAAGGATTTTACCAGAGCTATTATTATCCCTATTTTCAAAACAGGTGATCGCAGTTCTTGTGTTACCTATAGGGATATCAGCCAACTCTCTGTTCCAGAGAAAGTTCTTTGCATGATTGTGCTTAATAGAATTAAGAATCTGGTTGACAGGCAATTGCGTGATGAGCAATGTGGATTCAGAAATGGTAGGGGATGTGTGGATCAGATATTTTCACTTAGGCAGATTCTTGAGAAATGTTTAGAGTTTCAGAAACCTTTGGTTGCTAGCTTTGTTGATTTCAAAAAGGCTTTCGACTCTCTTGATCGTCATAATTTG
Source organism: Ryuthela nishihirai (assembly GCA_038380435.1). Lineage (NCBI taxonomy): Eukaryota > Metazoa > Arthropoda > Arachnida > Araneae > Heptathelidae > Ryuthela > Ryuthela nishihirai. The sequence goes on along the minus strand of JAWZYU010000003.1, from coordinate 80,765,183 downwards.
TGGTTGATTGTGAGATCATATGGTATACCAGACAAGTTAGTAAACATAATGAAAGCTCTTTATAATAACACTGAGTCATGTGTGAGAGTTGGTAAGGCTTGTAACAATTGGTTTAGAATTGTTTCTGGAGTTTGAGAAGGGTGTATTTTATCTCCTTTTCTCTTTAGTTTCGTTATTGATTATGTTGTTTGAAATTCACTTCAAGGGAAAGATTTTGGCATTAAATAGGCTGGAGATACAAAAATTTCTGATTTAGATTTTGCTGATGATTTAGCCCTTTTGGCAAACGATGTTGATGAGATGAACTCTTTCATTCGAGCTGTTGATGAGACTGGTAGTAGAGTATGTTTGGTTATAAACAGAGAGAAAACTAAAGTGATGAAAATTGGTCAGGCAGGTTGTGATTCAGTTAAACTGAATGGTTGCAGTCTTGAGCAGGTGTCACAGTTTAATTATCTTGGGAGCTATGTAACAGATAATGGTGATGTGCGGCATAAAATAAATAGAAGAATAGGGATTGCTGCCAGGACTTTTAAGAATCTATGGAGAGTGTGGAGAAATAGGCATATACACTTGAAGACTAAAATTAGACTGTATAATAGTTTGGTTCTTTCTAGGGTTAGTTATGGTAGTGAAACTTGGACACTTTGTAAACAAGATAACAGGAAACTCAATGCTTTTGATTCCAGATGCTTACGCAGTATCTTGGGTATTAGGTGGTTCAACTTTGTAACTAATGATGAGGTTAGGCAAAGGAGTCAGCAACCTCCTTTAAGCAGCATATTGTGCAGAGAGAGACTCTGTTGGTTTGGCCATGTTGCCCGTATGGATAATTATAGATTGGCGAATAGGGTTATGAACAGTGTGCCTAAAGGCCTCAGAAAGAAGGGGAGACCTAGGATGCGGTGGGCAGACAATGTCAAACAGGACCTTGTTAGAATTGGTGTGCAGTAGCCAGATACAGCAGATGTAGCTCAGGACAGACTTGCTTGGAGAACTAAATTGCATGGTCTGGTTGGACCTCTGTAGCCCATGGCTGCTTGAGGATGATGATGATGAATTGGCAAAATTGTTTGTTATGCACCTAAAGATGCTTGATTTAACCCTTTAACGCCCAAGAAATCTGAGAAAAAGGTAGAGGGTAGTAAAGACAAAGAAATAGAACTATTTGGACTTAGTCCATTTCCAAATCTCAGCCGTTTACGACCATTCTGGGTGTTAAACAATTAGAAGAGTGAGCCATATTTGGCATGTTGATGATTGCTTTTATGGTGGCTTGGCCAGGACTGATCTAGAATTTAGACCAGGAGTCTCAAATAGATGGTCCAAGAAACATTTCATGCAGCTCACATGCTATACATTCCATCATTATCATAATACTGAACTATGGCAGTTTTTAAAAAGACTTATTTTAGTATTATTATAACTGAGGCTTAACACCTACCACTGTCCAAAGCATATAATACACTCTGATCCTTTACTGGAACAATATGGTTATGCAAGTGCTAATGAATAAAACCTCCACAACCACTGCATTGAACCATTTGAATTAAGCCATGCTGGGAGCAGTATGCAAGGCATGGTGGTTTCCTTTATACTTTTTGTAGCTTTCTAGATGCATCAATTTCTGAGAAGGGAAAAATGGTTTTAATTTAATTGGTTTTTCTACCTGTAAATTAATTTCCTTTTAGCAATGTGTATAAAATACTTCTCCTAAGACTTCCATAGAACAGAAACTTCAATAACTGCTTTATATACATTTAACCTTTACAGTGTCAGAACATGATATATTGTTTTCACTTTTTGAAGTCTAGTGACCTCAAAATGTTGTTTCTGTAGCATAAGGCAGAAAAAAATATTTTGAAACAGAATTGGCAGTTTTATAACTTTCTAATCAAATGCAGAAAATGACATTTAAATCTATGAATATATATTTACCTTTTGATTGCACTGGAAAATATAATGATTAAAACTAAAAATAATTTATTTGTACTTTTAGCATTACACTTACATGCTTGTGTCAGTGAAAGTAGTGACAAAGGCCAATGCATGTTTAAGCTATTTTTCTTCTTTTCTGTTCATAGATTATTGATCAGTTTTTGTTTCAATGATGTTGACATCATTTTGCATCCAGCAAAGGTGCGACACTTTCTAAATTTTTAATGTAAATATATTGATTTTTACTATTACTGGAAGTTGCATCATCCAACAATACTGCATAGATTGTTTTCAGTCAATATTTTAGTAAACTTTCAATTTAAACAGGTTTTTCGTTTCTATTTTTGCTTCTTCATGATTATTTCTATTGGTCCTAAAATACATACTGAAACTGGGATATATAATATTTTAAACTTAGGTGTAAACCAAATCAGTACAGTATATGTGACCTCAAGTGGCACCTGCCACAAGAAACATTAGATTAGGCAGTTGGCTAAAAATACAATTTTTAAAAGTTAGGACTTATGTTCTGCATAGATTTCCATATATACGCAGAACGATATCAAAAGTGCTTCGTGACTCATTGTTCACCATTGTTGGCACAGGAACAAAAGACTCGCAAGCCATTTCTGCCAAATTCTGGGTGACTGGCACCAGTCGCTATCAAGCCAATGCTAAAAGTGGCTGGAGTGAGGGCTCCACCTGTAACCTGCTACAATGATAGACTTCTGCTAAGAGGTGATGATGTCTCCAGTGAGTAGAAGTGAGTGACAACTCTTCCCCTGTGCCTCGACGTGCAAAGGCACTCTTACCACCTGATGCTTCTCCAGGGAGGCAATCAGAATCATGGCATCATGGCATCCCTGGGAAAGTAAGTGACTCAAGTGGTAGAGAGTGCAACATCAAGGAACTCTCAAGCCCCAGTAATATTTGTTCCTTCTGATTGGTGGTTGCTGATCAATGGAAGGGGCAGATGACACTTTTTGTGAGGAGCAAAACCTGGATAGCGAAGGTTACAAAGCGAGTAAGTCTTGAGGGGCAAAGAATGGAAGTTACGAGGAAAAGTTTGAGCAGAGTGTGAGAAAGTCGTTATTGGTTAGGCCGTTCTTAAAGAGAGAGACAATGATGTGATGTGTGATGTTTTCAACCACACCGACTGATAAGTATCATGTTAATTGTGAAAAATATGTAAATGCCAATAAATGTGAGTTATATTATTGTTAAAAGTGATTCTTATGTGTATAGTTCAAGTTAGATTTAAATTCAAAAATGACAATGTGATGTATTGGAAGAGTCCAGCTGGGAATATCAACAAATGATAAAAATTGTGATATTATTTAAAAAGCTTGTGGAACATCATTGGGGCTCTAGTACCCATGATTTTATATTTTATTAAGTCGAAACTAGTGAAGATCACAGTCAACTTAAGATGGAGTGGGAATGTATGTCAGACTTTATTATCCCCTCCCCCCTATAACACTTATGTTAGTGTTATTTTTATTATACTGGAAGTAATTTTATAACTAGCATTAATAAATTTCGATTTTAAATTAACTTTGGTCATTGTTTTCAAACTAAAAATTTTCCAATGATGGTTTGTACTGCTGCAGAAATATTGAATGCAACTTGAGACGAAACCATTCAATTGCAATACTTAATAAAGAATTCTAACACAGCTAATTTGATAATAGTTTAATATCACGATGAAAGCTGTTAAATAACTATTAAAGAGTTCTAAACACTTAATTCATAAGAATGAGGAGTGCAATTAAAGAAAATGGTGAGTAACGCTGCTGTGCCCCAGGGCCAGCTATCAGTGCATTTCACCTTTCTTACATTAGTAAACCATGATTATCAATATCTCATAATATTATCCTTTGTTTTCTAGTAGAAAGGGAATTTAGAGCGAAGATAATTTAAAGGTATTTACCAGGTAGGTTTGGCTGCTACAGCGGCGATGGAGTTCAACTTCAGCTTGGTGTTGAAATCAGCTTTAGATGTTCAGTGTTGACTATGATGACTTCTCCAAAGCATACCAATCCTTTTTTAGCACAACATGCTGTTCCATTGTTAAAGGGCATTTAAGTTGAAATACACAGGAGAGTAGAAGAAAACTTGCAACATTCTCAGGACATATGGTAGTAACTCTGCATATATAACTGCAACAAAGGCTGATATCATCCATCTCAGAAAACTACAAAACGTTTGATACAATCATTACTACCAAACATCCTGAGAATAATGCAAGTTTTCCTCTACTCTCCTGTGTATTTCAACTTAAATGCCTTTTAACAATGGAACAGCATGTTGTGCTAAAATAGAAGGACTGGTATGCTTTGAAGAAGTCATCATAGTCAACACTGAACATCTAACAGCTGATTTCAACACCAAGCTGTTGACTCCAAGCAAGTTGAACTCCATCGCTGCTGTACCAGCCAAACCTACCTGGTAAATACCTTTAAATTATCTTTGCTCTAAATTCCCTTTGTACTAACTAGAAAACAAAGGATAATATTATGAGATATTGATAGTCATGGTTTACTAATGTAAGAAAGGTGATCAACCTTTCTTACATTACCCCTTACTTACACACATTTACCCTTACTTTCTTACATCCCACCCGGCTCAAGACAATTTTTCCTCTAAATATTTGAATTAATTTACAGAGTGGAAATTATTAGTGGATAAGAAAGGTGAAATGCAGCATTACTCACCATTTTCTTTGATTGCACTCCTCATTCTTATGAATTAAGTGTTTAGAACTCTTCAATAATTATGCAACAACTTTCATTGTGATATCAAACTATTATGCAATACTTAATATTGCATTCAATAGCAGTACATGTATTACCTCACTGTCCTCTACAAGGAGGCAGAGGTATTATATGCATTAACTTGGAATTCTAAAAAAAAAAATCACAGAAAAAAACTAATTTGACCAAAACTTTGTAAAGTTATTAATTTTCTTCTTTTTAACCTCTATGCTATTAAACTCTGCAGCACTGGGTATTTAAGCATTTAAATCCATTTGGGCTCAAAGTGTTAAACTTTATACAATTTGAAACATTTTTAATTTAATATTCTCATGTTTGTTTTTTAGTTATATAAATTTCCATAACATATATTACAGTGTAAGTTCTGCTTTAAATATTGATTTAATCACCATTAACACTGTTGTTTATCCAAAGTTAAAGAAACAGATTTTGAGTGCCCATATGCTTATCTTGATGTGTGATGCTATTGTTTTTCTTCTTCCTGCTGTACACATCCCCTTGTGACTCTAACTAAAGGCAACAACATAACAATTAAAATTCCTTACTTTAAAACATAAATCAAACAACATATAACAATTTAAAATTCCTTACTTTTCATGCTTTAATCATCAGATGTGTATGTGTGTATAGGATCTACTGTGTGGGAGCTAAGAAATTTTAAATTGTATGGTGTACATTTATGCTACCATAGAAGCCTTTAGTAATAGTCACCATAGGTGAGGGACTAACAATGCATGCAACAGGAAGAAGAAAAACAATGGCATCTTATATCAAGATAAGTATACAAGCACTCACAATCTTTTTTAAAAACTTTGGATAAACAACAGTGTTAATGGTGATTAGATCAACATTTAAAGTAAAATATATATTTTTTAGTTTTTATTTAAATCATCTTGTTAGAAAACAAAATTTTTTTGTGGCACTACTTCTTTAGTCTTAAGAGTTTGCCAAATGAACAAAAGTCCAAGCATATGCATTATTCACATGACTAAAGAAATGATTTAAGTAACAAAAGAAATATTATGAACTCTTTTTTATTAAAATGATGAAATAATTTAAAAAAGAGGAAAATATTTTTAAAAACATGAAAATACAATGAAAAAATATAGCAAAATTTTGCATTTTTTGAAAATAATACAGAAAAATTTTCACTTACCTTTTTCTTTGAAATTTTGCTAGTATTAAACAAAAAAGTCTCTTATTTTAGAATGTAACATGATGCATTTCTGTTTGTACCAACTGTGTAATAAATGATTAAATATATACTAGGATGAGGTTCTAAAATATTTTTAGTTTTCTGAAAACACTTCAAAATTAATTTGGCCACAAGAATGAGTTATTTCAGACTAACTTCAGACCAACACTGTAAGAATTAACAATAACAATATCCATATGAATAAATTACTTTCAGTTTGTCCATACCTCTCTTGTAGGCACAATAATTAAAGCATATACACCACTTGACCTCTGAATTTCAGGTTTTATCTCTTGAAGACTATGCACTATTGGAACACAATATGCTAAAGTTTTTCCTGTATAAAAATAAAAACAAATCTGTTAAAAGCTGTAAACAGAAAGTCATCTAATTTCACTAAGAAATACATTGAACAACCACAATACATAATAATTTGAATTCGTTTCAATACATACAACAGATTCAATAAATGTCATTATCATCATCCTCAAGCAGCCATGGGCTATGGAAGTTAAACCTGACCAGCAATTTAGTTCTACTAGCATATCTGTCCTGAATTATATCTGCTGTATCTGGACACTGCACACCAATTCTAACAAGGTTCTGTTTGGCATTGTCTGCCCACCGCATCCTAGATCTCCCCCTCTTTCTGAGGCTTTTAGGCACACTGTTCATAACTCTATTCATAAATAGTAAACATGGCAAAACCAACAGAGTCTCTCTCTGCAAAAAATGCTGCTTAAAGGAGGTTGCCATCTCCTTTGCCTAACCTCATCATTTCTTACAAAGTTGAAACACCTAATGCCCAAGATACTGCACATTAGGTGGCTCAACTTTGTAAGTAATGATGAGGTTAGGCCTCAACAAATGTTATTTTAATTACATTTACCTTACAAAAATTTAAAAGTTAGCTGAAAAAATTTTGATGAGTGGGACCTGAACACACAATATTCCTAAGAAACATGTCAGTTAAAAGATAGTGGTTTAAGTCATAGTGTTGATTTAAAAATTATTAAATTAACTCTATATCACTGTAATTGTTGGAAAAGTTGAAACAATTAGATGGAACTATTATCTAGGAATTTACCTTGGCTTTATATTGTGATGATATCCAATGGATAGATGAGTCTATTGTCCCGTGGTGGGTAGTTCAGTCCAGATATGAGTTCACACATGTTCTTGAAATTTTGTTCTTGTTGTTGTTGTTCCTTGTGGGGATGGTGGTGCTAGGTTAGTACACATGTTAACTAGTGTACTTTTATATTTTCAGCTTATGTTTCAACTTTTCCGGAAATGCAAATACTATAATTTAATACATAATTGCTACACGTTTCACATTGTTGCTCCAATGCATCATTAGGCAAAATAGTTGTTTTGTGGAAGGGAACAGATTATAGTGTGCTGTGGTTGGTGTTTGTTTATGTTAGGTTTGGAGCACGTTGTGTGGAGGGTGGGTGGTAGTAATTGTGGTGCCCTCTATTGAGGAGTTAGGTAGGGTAGAATTTTAAGTTGGGAATATAGGGTTTTAGAGTTTTGTTTCATTGTTGGAGACTTTTTACATAATTGTGGGAATTTTCTTGTAGTGCTGTTGTGTTTATGTGTGCATTTAGGAAAGGTGGGGAAATGGGGGGGTTGCTTAATTTAGTTTAACGTTTGGGTAATTGTTGAAGAGTATTTTCCATGCTGAAGGTGGTGGGGTTATGTCATTATTACATATTTCATTTCTGTTTAGGTATATTACAAGTTTTCAGCAAAATTTAGTTAATTTTTTTTTTGATTGAATTTTGTTGAATTTTGGTGTCAGGTTGTAAGTGATGGCAGTTTGGGTTAGGGCTGTCTTTTGGTTGGCTTTTTCGTAATCTTCCTCGTGTGCTGCCAGTTGGGTTGAGAATTGTTTGGTTTTTCCTACATTATTTATTTTTATATTATATGTATTATTTTTTTTTCTGGAGTTCATCATGCAAGTCCTAAATATGGATGACATAAATGTCACCTGAAGGCATTAGTTGGTCGCAGTCATTTCTAATTAATTTTGAGATAGTGCTTTGGGCTTTTATAGGCACAATGTAATTAAATCCCATCATAATTTTTGTCAGAGTCTTAGGTGTGGGATAAGAGGGAATGGTGTAGTAATTTTTTTTCCTACAGTTTGTGTTGGTGGCTCAAATTAAAGTTTAAAGTCAAATTAAAGTTTTTAGCTCAAATTAAAAATTTAAGGAGTGAAAAAGTAGGTGAAGGAAAAACTTCATTCTCTTTGAAAATGAGACTTCCTCCAAGCATATCTGCTCTGAGCTACATATGCTGCATCTGGCCATTGCACACCAATTCTAACAAGGTCCTGTTGACATTGTCTGCCCACTGCATTCTAGGTTTCCTCCTCTTTCTGAGGCCTTTAACCACACTGTTCATAACCCTATTTGTTAATTCATAGTCATGCATATGAGCAACATGGCCAAACCAACAGTCTCTCTCTCTCTACACAATATGCTGCTCAAAGGAGGTTGCAGACTCCTTTCCCTAACCTCAACATTACTTACAAAGTCAAACCACCTAGTGCCCAAGATACTGAGTAAGCATCTAGAATCCAAAGCAATTGGTGATGGAATGTGAAGGTTACAAGTTTTCATTGCCAACAACGAGTTGACAACCAACACCCTTTAGACACAGAGGGGGTGGGAAAACATAGCTTTTTTTTTAGCACAAAATTGTTTGTTTCTAGAGAAAAATGAAAAATTCTTTTTTTGGTTAGATAGAAATTGATGAAATATTATGATTCACACTTTTGAAATTTTCCAAATACTATAACTGCACCCTCTAACGATGGAAAATTTTTTAAAATTCTGTACTAATATTGCAAACAATGTATTTATACTAGAAATTTGAAATTTTGGTGGTGCAATGCAGAGATTACCAATTAAATTATTTTTACTATTAATTTTATTATCGTCATGATCTATTAAATTTTTAAAGAAAAATAATTTCATTTGCTGATGATATAGCAATTATATATGTTAATGAGAGTGAAAATGGACTGAAAAAAAAATAAATGAAGATCTGAAACTTTTAAGGATGTGGTTTGATAAGAATAAATTATCTGTTAATACAAAAAAGACAAAATATATATATTTTAATATGCAAAGAGGTATTAATACTGATATTGGAGACCTCTATTATCATACTTTAAAGTGTTTGTCTTCATCTAATAATAACTACAAATTTTCAGTGTGACTGTCAAAAAATAAACTCTACAGATGTAATGAAATACCTTCATGTTATTTTTGATAAACACTTGACTTGGAAGAATCATATAGAAAAAATAATTAAATATATTAAAATAATTATACCTCAAATGTATATATTAAGAGAACTATTAGATATATGTACTTTGAAAAAAGTGTATTTTGCATTCATTCATTCTAGAATACAATATGGAATGATTATCTGGGAAGGACATATGAAAGTTATTTATATTAAATTAATAAAACAAATACATAAAAAAGTGTTAAAAGTAATGACATTTAAAAGAAAATACGATTCTTCTTGTCAGTTTTCTGGATTTAAATTTATTAAATGTTGAATAAATATATAAGTTTAAACTTTTAATATTTATACATAAAAATATTCACGTTTCATAGGGTTGAAAACTCCTATAATACTAGATCTATGGAAAATGAAAAACTAATTGTTCCTAAACCAAATAATGAATTATTTAAAAAATATTTTGGTTTTTATGGTCCTAAAATATTTAATAACTACCTAAAGATATAAGAAATATAAAAAATATTATAATGTATAAAAAAGAAATTAAATTATTTCTATTAAGGCAATAATTATTATATGTATCAAACTAATACACTATTTTGTACATACCAAATACTATTCTGTTAGAACCTTTGTACCAATGTATGCTTTTATATACTAAATGTGATGAACAAAAAAATTATATATTATTAATCCACTAACAAGTTAAACTCTTATGGTGAGTTGACTTAAATACATAATGCTAAATGTTTAATTTGAATAAATTATTATTATTAATTACCAAGTTTGCACTGACAATGAATTTGACCCCTTAAACACAAAGTGTAAGGGAAAATGTGACTTTTTTTGTTTTAAGAGGTAATTGTTCATTTATAAAGATGAATTAAAAATTCTTTTTAGGCTGGATAAGTATTGATAAAATATTACAATTGCTCTTTCCAAATATCCCAAAAGTTATAATGGCACCCTCTAATGATGGAAAATTTTTAAATGAATATTGCAAACGATGTATTTATGCTAGAAATTTGAAATTTTGGTAGTGGAATATGTGGTTACCAAGTTTCCACTGACAACAATAAAGTGATAATTGGAAAAATCATTTACTTCGATTGGTACCAACAAAATATTATAATTCACATTTTTCAAATATTTAGGTAATTTTAATTTATATCATTACAAATTACTTAATATAGGAACAGCAAAACTGCTAATGTTTTTTGCAAATGCTTTATGTGTAACAGAAATTTCGGTGGTAGCTTTTCAAGAGATAGTCTACTGACACTAATAATGTACATTTTTCTCAGAGGGGTGAGATAAATGCAACTTTTTAAATTTAAGAAATAAAATTCAAATCATTTTATATTGTATAATTACTAATAAAACACTATTTACATTTTACCCATCAATCATTAGCTCAAATTAAAACTTTTAAGGAGTGAAAAAGTAGGTGAAGGAAAAACTTATTCTCTTTGAAAATGAGACTCCCATATGCACCAGAGGCGATATGCATTCTATTATATTTTTTAACTCACTATGTTCAAACTCATTAATGATGTAATTCACACTCCATGCTATATTTTGAGTGTCACACACATGTAGATTCTGTTCCAATATGTTATACTTTCCCAGAAGTAAAGAACTCTTAGCAGTTTTAGTCACTTTCAAGATGTTGCATGATGAATGATGAAAATATAAAATATATCTAGAAATATTGAAATAGGTTTAAAGCTACAAAAAGAGAGTAAAAAAAAGGAAAACACAGACATACTTACTTAGTAATTGCTCCCAAAATCCTCTGATTAAAAAAAGTTTTTAGTTAATCTTCGGAAGCTTTACAAATATTTATGGAAAAATAAGTTGGCAATAGTTCAGATCAAACTTATGAGTTGAAATCAGGTAATTACTTCTATATGTAGTAACATAAACTGGACTCAAGGTCATACAGAGAAGTACTATTAAGGAATGGAGATCAGATTACTGGAAGATATTATTTTTGTTACAGTTAAACAAAATGTGCATCAAATAAAAAAGGAAAATATTATTTTGCAAGCCTGACATTATTGTAAGCTATATGTAAAAAAAAATTAAATAGTAATTTCTATTTTTTTTAAAATAACTGGTTTCATTTGTTGTGTTAGTGATGCTGACTAGTATCTAGGCTCCCAATCTGCAAATATCTGACACACTATACAATGTAAAGTAATTTAATTCTCTATGACACTGTTAAATGTTTTTTAAGCACTTCGACACATGGACTATGCTATCAAATATTAATAATTATTATAGAGAGATTTAGGTACCATGCCATAGAGGATGGGAAGTAACAGGAGCTTTTTGGACTTTTTGGGTGAGAAATTTAAAGATTCGACGTTCTTGCTGGCAAGTGACGTCTCAGTGGAGATTAAAATAATGATGACTGCTGCCAATGGTCTACCCACATTGGCGAATGAAAAAATTATTTATACTATTTGATAGCATAGGGTGCTTAAAAAGTTTAAGATCCACGATGCGTGTTTCGTGCTGTTCCTATCGGCTCTTCATCAGGTGGGAAGCGAGGAACTTACTGCAGGGGAGGCAGTTGGTTGGTTAGCGCGGGGGAGGGGTGGGGTGCCATAAATTGATATGTCATTGGTTCAGCTCTGAGGATCGGAGTGGTCGGCGGATGGCGGTAATGCGATCTGCATGTAACGGAGGTTGGTAGAGGGTGTGGGATAATGGGAAATCGCCAAGATATGCGTATGTTGAGGGAAGCATTACTATTTCTGGGTAGTAATTCATATTTATAATGAGTGGGGTACTTTTAGTGAATTAATAAATTTCGTAAACTGAAAATTGGGGTTAAGATAATTATGCTATTGAGGGTCTGAATGATGGTTTTCTTATTGGTATTACTATAGGCAGTTTTTGTGGGGGAAGGGGGTACATTAATTGCCAATTTTAGGAGGTATTATGGAGGTGTTCTAAAGGGTTAGGTGGGTGTGGATTATTGTAGGTGGCCAATGGGGATCGACGATGAGAGAGGAGAGTGTTTAGAGGTGCGTGGAATTTCCGAGGTGTATGGGTTAGGTGGGTGTGGATTATTGCAGGTGGCCAATGGGGATCGACTATGAGAGAGGAGAGTGGTTAGGGGTGCATGGAATTTCCGAGGTGTATGTTATATTTGTAATCAGTGGGGTACTTTTAGCGAATTAATAAATTTCGTAAACTGAAAATTGAGGTTAAGATAATTATGCTATTGAGGGTCTGAATGATGGTTTTCTTATTGGTATTACTATAGGCAGTTTTTGTGGGGGGGGGACATTAATCGCCGATTTTAAGAAGTATTATGGAGGTGTTCTAAAGGGTTAGGTGGGTGTGTATTATTGCAGGTGGCAAATGGGGATCGGCAATGAGAGAGGAGAGTGATTTAGGGGGGGTGAAATTTCCGAGGTGTATATTATATCCCCTAAGTATCAGATGCCACGCTGGGGGGGAGGGGCACAATATCTGTGCTGCAGAGTTCGGTCAGTTTTACGTTAATGAGGATATTTTCTGTGACGGCTAGTTGGAATTTGGTAGGTGGGGATACTATAATTTTAGCAGAGTGAAAATCAATGGGCAGATTGTTTTCGGTGATTGCTTGAGATAGTGCGGTTTTTTATAGTTTATTTAATTAAGATGTTGTATTTGTGCTCTTTAAGTCGGGCGTTAAATGGGCGTGAAGTTTTACCTATGTATTTGTCTTTGAGGAAGATTTTACCTGTGGGGTCATTGAGTTGAATGTAGTAAACTCCACCAGAGCTGGGTATATGGTCACAGTCGTTTCGAATGAGTTTGGATATAGTGTGAGACATTTTAATTGGGAATTCATAATGGAAAGAATTTAGTTTATTTTAACAGAGTATGTGAAATTATTTATGTATGGTAGGGCTAATGTGCATTTTTGAGTTTCTTTATTTACAAGTGTTGGAGGGTTTTTGGATTGTTTGCATTTGATTTGTTTGTGAATTTTGTTGATGGTGTGTGAGGTATATCCACCTTGTTCTACGAGGTCAAAAATGTATTTTATTTCGTTACTGAGTGCTTCTTGCATATTGCAGTACCATTTTCTCTCCATAGGTAGTTGGAATGTGAGGACTCTGCACAGAGCTTTTTCTCTTGATGTCCTCACACAAGAATTCCACCGTTATAATTTAGATATTCTCGGCTTGCAAGAGACCAGATGGACAGATAAAGGTCAGATTCTTAAAAATAATCTTAAATTTCTCTTTTCAGGGAGGGACGACAAAAAACATCACCAAGGCGTGGGTCTGCTTCTCAGCAGACACGCTAGTGATGCTCTTCTAGGATATGAGTGCATTAATGAAAGGTTTCTTACAGCAAAATTTCAGACAAGCGTTAAAGACTTGAATGTTATCTGCTGTTATGCCCCCACTGAGGATGCCGATGAGGATGAGAAGGATAGGTTTTATGAACAACTTCAGGATATTTTGAATTCTGTCAAGAAAGGAGATATTACCCTTGTTCTTAGTGACTTCAATGCCAAAGTTGGTACTGACTCTGACCTTTGGGGAGGAGTAATAGGCCCTTTTGGTATTGGTAGCTGCAATAGCAATGGGCAACGTCTCCTACAGGTAAGTAAACTCAATGGATTCAGAATAACTAACACTTATTACAAACACCGCGACATACATAAGTACACATGGGTTTCACCTGATGGGCTGCATAAGAATATGATTGATTACATATTAATTAACAGCAAATGGACTAGTTCTGTTAGGAATACCAGGGCATATAGGGGAGCTGAAATTGGATCTGACCATTACCTTGTTAAAAGTGTGTTGCAACTTAAACTTAAAAAGTGTTGTGCTAGGGTTAAAAAATTTACTTTTAATACTGAAGCTCTGAAAGATCCAGTTATAGCCAAAGCTTACCATGATAGGTTACTTAGTCATTATGACAGTCATGATTTGCTTACTACTGAAGTTGAGGAAGAATGGGATCATTTTAAACAGGCTTTTTTGGACACTAACAGTACTCTTTTAGGAAAAAAGGAGCAGAAGAGGCAAAATTATCTGAGTGATAAGGCACTTGAGCTTATTTCAGAAAGAAAGAACTGCAGGAATGCCCTTAATCAATACCCTACTAGTCCTAATAGAAAGCATTACAGAGACCTTAATAAACTTGTAAAGGATCAGTTAGATGCTGATAAAAATTTTTGGCTTGATGGTTTGGCTGACAAAGCCGAGGAAGCAGTTAGACAGCACAACAGCAGAGAGCTGTACCAGATAGTTAATGTTTTGTGTGGTAGAAAACGGACAGGCATACAAGGATTGAAGGATAAACAAGGTAAGGTTATAGAAGGGGAGGATTCTGTCATGGCTAGGTGGGCTGAGCATTTCAGTGATGTTCTAAACAATGTAGTTAGTTCTACTCCCATTGTTTGCAATGATGATAGATGCATTGGTGGCTTTAATGTTGGCCCTATAACACAATCTGAAGTTAGTTTGGCTGTTTCTAAACTTAAACTTCATAAATCCCCAGGGGTAGATGAAATTACTACGGAAATGCTTAGAGCTGGGAATGTTTCGGTTACCACTTGGATGACTGAAATTCTGAATCTCTTTTATGATAAAGGCATGGTTCCTAAGGATTTTACCAGAACTATTGTTATCCCTATTTTCAAAAAAGGTGATCGCAGTTCTTGTGATAACTATAGGGGTATCAGCCTACTCTCTGTTCCAGGTAAAGTTCTTTCCATGATTGTGCTTAATAGAATTAAGAATCTGGTTGACAGGCAATTGCGTGATGAGCAATGTGGATTCAGAAGTGGTAGGGGATGTGTAGATCAGATATTTTCACTTAGGCAGATTCTTGAGAAATGTTTAGAGTTTCAGAAACCTTTGGTTGCTAGCTTTGTTGATTTCAAAAAGGCTTTCGACTCTGTTGATCGTCATAATTTGTGGTTGATTGTGAGATCATATGGTATACCAGACAAGTTAGTTAACATTATGAAAGCTCTCTATAATAACACTGAGTCGTGTTTGAGAGTTGGTAAGGCTTGTAGCAATTGGTTTAGCATTACTTCTGGTGTTCGACAAGGGTGCATTTTGTCTCCTTTTCTCTTTAGCTTGGTTATTGATTATGTTATGCGAAATTCACTTCAAGGGAAAGATTTTGGCCTTAAATGGGCTGGAGATAGGAAAATTTCTGATTTAGATTATGCTGATGATTTAGCCCTTCTGGCAAATGATGTTGATGAGATGAACTCTTTCATTCGAGCCGTTGATGAGACTGGTAGTAGAGTAGGTTTGGTTATAAACAGAGAGAAAACTAAAGTGATGAAAATTGGTCAGGCAGGCTGTGATTCAGTTAATCTGAATGGTTGCAGTCTTGAGCAGGTGTCACAGTTTAATTATCTTGGGAGCTATGTAACAGATAATGGTGATGTGCGGCATGAGATTAACAGACGAATAGGGATTGCTGCTGGGACTTTTAAGAATCTATGGAGAGTGTGGAGAAATAGGCGTATACACCTAAAGACTAAAATTAGACTGTATAATAGTTTGGTTCTTTCTAGGGTTAGTTATGGTAGTGAAACTTGGACACTTTGTAAACAAGATAACAGGAAACTAGATGCTTTTGATTCCAGATGCTTACGCAGTATCTTGGGCATTAGGTGGTTCAACTTTGTAACTAATGATGAGATTAGGAAAAGGAGTTTGCAACCTCCTTTAAGCAGCATATTGTGCAGAGAGAGACTCCGTTGGTTTGGCCATGTTGCCCGTATGAATAATTATAGATTGGCGAATAGGGTTATGAACAGTGTGCCTAAAGGCCTCAGAAAGAAGGGGAGACCTAGGATGCGGTGGGCAGACAATGTCAAACAGGACCTTGTTAGAATTGGTGTGCAGTGGCCAGATGCAGTAGATGTAGCTCAGGATAGACTTGCTTGGAGAACTAAATTGCACGGTCTGGTTGGACCTCCGTAGACCATGGCTGCTTGATGATGATGATGATGATGGTAAAGTGTGAATAGAAGGTTGATAACTTGTAGTTGTTTGGATGGGCAGAAGTGCTAGTTATTATGTTAGGTATGAATGTAGGTTTTCTGTATACAGATGTGTATAGTTTAGTGGAGGTACGGTGTAAGTTGATGTCTAAGAGCAGTAGGTGTCCGTTTTGTTCCTCTTCGTGTGTAAATTTAATGGTTGGGAGGACTGCATTAAATTCAGAAAGTAATTTTGTTAATTCATCTTTGGAGTGTTGCCAGATGATTAAAATATCGTCAAATATATCAGGCATAAAGTAGTGGGCGGATTTGACCTACATGGAGAACTGTGAATTCGACTTGATGTAGGACAGCTTCCACCAACAATCCAGAGTGGGGAGCCCATTGGGAGACCTTGGTTTTGGATGAATATTTTGCCATCGGCTTGAAACCAGTTGCTTTTAGCAGCCAGGTTGAGTGCCTCCTGTGTACTGATGTATCCGGGTGCCCTGGGTCTGGCCACTTCAAGCCATTTAGCTTTAAGTCGCATAGTTGCGTCAATTACCAGTGTGTTAGGGTAGAGTGCGACGACATCAAATGAATGTAGGGTGCAGTCAGGGGTAAGAGTTATGGTTTTAAGTTTGTTAATTAGGTCTGCACCTGACTGCATGGTACTGGGTGTGAGTGGAAAATATTGGGTGAAGAACTGAAAGAGTGCTTTTTCTAGGTTATATGTGGGAGAATTTCGTTTGGCCACTAGTGATCTGAAGGGTTTTAGTGGTTTGTGTAGTTTAATTTTGACGAATAACTGGGGTATATTTGGGTATAATGGGGGTTTGCAGGCTTTGGCTAATTTGCCGGTAAATAAGGGTCAGTTTTCAAGTGTGCTAATTTAGTTAAACTTGTAAGGAGTGGGTCGTATGCGATTTCCGATGCTTGTAATTTGTCAAGGATTAGTTTTAATTTACTGGTGTAATCATTTGCGTCTAATATTACCAACTGATCAGTTTTATCGGCGAGTACTATTTTAATGCTATTATCTTTTTTTTGGTTTTGGAGCGTTTTGATTTCATTTAGAGTGTTGGTATCAGGTTGGGTATTGTTGTATGCCTGAATGCTGCGATAGAATTTAAATCTTAATTTATCTTAATATTATAGTGTTGCATACCCGGCACCCCTACCAGCCCTGCACAAAATTATCCAACAGTTAGAACATATTATAAACTCTACACCTGAACTACACCAAGATAAATTAAGATTTAAATTCTATCACAGCATTCAGGCATACAACAATACCCAACCTGATACCAACACTCTAAATGAAATCAAAACGCTCCAAAACCAAAAAAAAGATAATAGCATTAAAATAGTACTCGCTGATAAAACTGATCAGTTGGTAATATTAGATGCAAATGATTACACCAGTAAATTAAAACTAATCCTTGGCGAATTACAAGCATCGGAAATTGCATACGACCCACTCCCTACAAGTTTAACTAAATTAGCACACTTGAAAACTGACCCTTATTTACCAGCAAACTTAGCCAAAGCCTGCAAACCCCCATTATACCCAAATATACCCCAGCTATTCATCAAAATTAAACTACACAAACCACTAAAACCCTTCAGATCACTAGTGGCCAAACGAAATTCTCCCACATATAACCTAGAAAAAGCACTCTTTCAGTTCTTCACCACATATTTTCCACTCACACCCAGTACCATACAGTCAGACACAGACCTAATTAGCAAACTTAAAACCATAACTCTTACCCCTGACTGCACCCTACATTCATTTGACGTCGTCTCACTCTATCCTAACACACTGGTAATTGACGCAACTATGCGACTTAAAGCTAAATGGCCTGAAGTGGCCAGACCCAGGGCACCCGAATACATCAGTACACAGGAGGAACTCAACCTGGCTGCTAAAAGCAACTGGTTTCAAGCCGATGGCAAAATATTCATCCAAAACCAAGGTCTCCCAATGGGCTCCCCACTCTCTGGATTGTCGGTGGAAGCTGTCCTACATCAAGTCGAATTCACACTTCTCCATGTAGGTCAAATCCGCCCACTACTTTATGCCCGATATATTTGACGATATTTTAATCATCTGGCAACACTCCAAAGATGAATTAACAAAATTACATTCTGAATTTAACGCAGTCCTCCCAACCATTAAATTTACCCACGAAGAGGAATAAAACGGACACCTAACATTCTTAGACATCAACTTACACTGTACCTCCACTAAACTATACACATCTGTATACAGAAAACCTAGGGGCGGGGGTGGCTCAGTCGGTAGCGCGCCAGGCTCGTAATCTGTAGTTCCCAGGTTCGAGTCCCAGCTGGGTCAGCGTTGAGATTTATCTCCGCAAAAATTCCCCGTCCTGCCCACGGTCAGTAGGGGACACCGATGGGCTTGGAAAGGCCGCCGTCCATCGGATGGGACGTTAAGCCGTGGTCCCGTGTGCGGGAGAGCCATACCCTGTGCACGTTAAAGAACACGCTGGATGGCCTTGACGGGAGGCTACCATCTGTCTCCCAACAGCTGTTCCAGTGGGTCCCCTCCCCCAACCTTCTCTGAGCTTTCGGGGTCCTTGTGACCTGGCCATTTAGCCCATGGTGTGCAAAAAAGTGCCGCTCAGAGGTAAAACAACCCAACAACAACAACAGAAAACCTACATTCATACCTAACATAATAACTAGCACTTCTGCCCACCCAAACAACTACAAATTATCAACCTTCTATTCACATTTTACCAGAGCCTATAAATACTGCAATATGCAAGAAGCACTCAATAACGAAATAAAATACATTTTTGACCTCGCAGAACAAGGTGGATATACCTCACACACCATCAACAAAATTCACAAACAAATCAAATGCAAACAATCCAAAAACCCTCCAACACTTGTAAATAAAGAAACTCAAAAATGCACATTAGCCCTATCATACATAAATAATTTCACATACTCTGTTAAAAATAACCTAAAATCTTTCCATTATAAAGTCCCAATTAAAATGTCTCACACTATATCCAAACTCATTCGAAACGATCGCGACCATATACCCAGCTCTGGTGGAGTTTACTACATTCAACTCAGTGACTCCACAGGTAGAATCTTCCTCAAAGACAAATATATAGGTAAAACTTCATGCCCATTTAACGCCTGACTTAAAGAGCACAAATACGACATCTTAAATAAACTACAAAAAGCCGCACTATCTCAAGCAATCACCGAAAACAATCTGCCCATTGATTTTCACTCTGCTAAAATTATAGTATCCCCACCTACCAAATTCCAACTAGCCATCACAGAAAATATCCTCATTAACGTAAAACTGCCCAAACTCTGCAACACAGATATTGTCTCCCTCCCCTCAGCGTGGTGTCCGATACTTAGGGGATATAACATACACCTCGGAAATTCCACGCACCTCTAAACACTCTCCTCTCTCATCGTCGATCCCCATTGGCCACCTACAATAATCCACACCCACCTAACCCTTTAGAACACCTCCATAATACCTCCTAAAATTGGCGATTAATGTACCCCCCCCCCCCACACACACACACAAAAACTGCCTATAGTAATACCAATAAGAAAACCATCATTCAGACCCTCAACAGCATAATTATCTTAACTCCAATTATCAGTTTACGAAATTTATTAATTCACTAAAAGTACCCCACTCATTATAAATATGAATTACTACCCAGAAATAGTAATGCTTTCCTCAATATACGCAGATCTTGGCGATTTCCCATCATCCCACACCCTCTACCAACCTCCGTTACATGCAGATCGCATTACCGCCATCCGCCGACCACTCCGATCCTCGGAGCTGAACCAATGACATGTCATTTATGGCACCCCACCCCTCCCCCGTGCTAACCAACCAACTGCCTCCCCTGCAGTAAGTTCCTCGCTTCCCACCAGATGAAGATCCGATAGGAACAGCGCGAAACACGCGTCGTGGATCTTAAACTTTTTAAGCACCCTGTGCTATCAAATAGTATAAATAATTTTTTCATTCGCCAATGCGAGTAGACCATGGCAGCAGTCATCATTATCTTAATCTCCAGTGAGACGTCACTTGCCGGCAAGAATGTTGAATCTTTAAATTTCTCACCAAAAACAGTCTAAGAAGCTCCTGTTATTTCCCATCCTCTTACTGGTATGTAATCCTCTACAACATGGTACGTAAATATCTCTATAATAATTATTAATACTTGATAGCATAGTCCATGTGTTAAAGTGCTTAAAAACATTTAACAGTGTCATAGAGAACTGAATTACTTTACTTTAATTACTGCACTGTGTACCTCTACTGTAACACTATACAATGCTGATGGCCTTGAAAGGTTTAATGTTGGCCCTAAATCCCAATTTGAAATCACTTTGGAAAGATCTGATTTGAGGTTACTCCACTAACTGAAAATCAGAACTACACATTCAGCATATTATTGCGGTTTGAGAAAGATGAATTTTATCTCTTTAGTTTGGTTAATGATAACATTATATATATCCAGCTAGAAGGGGAAGAAGAGGCTTAAATGATACATATATTTGAAAATTTCTGAATTAGATCACAGATAATTTGGTTCTTATGGCAAATGATGTTGTCAACAAGAACTCTTTTATTAGGGCCATTGATGAGACTGAAAATAAAGTAGGTTTGTTAATAAAGGGAAAACTAAAGGGATGAAATTTTGTTAGACAGTTGATGCTTCAGTTCTTTTGAATAGCTGCATCCTTGAACAAGTTTCTCGGTTTATTTTGGGAGTTGTGTAACAGTTTATCTGGTGATGTGCGACATAAGATAAACGAAAGAACAGTCATTGCTACTGGGATTTTTAAGAATCTGTGGAATTTGCAGAAAAATATGAATATACACACAAGGATTCAAATTAGGCTATATAATAGTTTGGCCCTTTCTAAAGTTTGCTAGGTAGTGCAACTTTGACCCTTTGTGAGCAAGATAACAGGAAACTTGATGCCTTTAATTCTAGATGCTTACACAGTATTTTGAGCATTAGGTGGTTGACTTTGTAAGCAATGATGAGATTAAGCAAAGGAGTCAACAACCATCTTTGGGTAGTACATTGTGCAGAGAGAGACAGCATTGATTTGCCATATTGATTGTATGCATGACTGCAGATTAGTAAATAGTTATGAAGTGTGCCTAAAAGAGAAAAAAAGAAGTGGCAGACCTAAAATGTAACAGTAGACAATGTTAAACAGAGACTTGTTAGAGTTAGTCTGCAGTGGCCTAATGCATGGTGTCTACAGAGGGAATGGCAATACAATGGACTTATGTACAAAAGTATATAATCTCTGTTTGCTAGCTACAAAATATAATATGTAGCTGGAAAATAGAGAAAATACACTCGAAATTGTTCAAACTTTTGGCCAATATTGTTTGTTATAATTTTCATTTAAAAATTTTTCTTACCTGACCCAGTACATGATTTAACAAGAGCATCTTTTCCCTTTAGCAGCATAGGTATTGTATGCTCTTGGACTTCTGTCATGCTTACAATACCAAACCTGCTTTGTAAACAGGATACCTAAACAAATATAAAGTGACAACTGTAAATATGAACTCTTTGAGAAATATAGTGCCTACAAATAAAGAAAACTGCAAGTATTAAAAGATAAGGAATACAGCTAAGTCTAAATATAGGTATGAAAGATCTTAGCAAAATATTGCACAAAATAGTTGAAATAAATGGCTAAATACCAAATTTGAAATGCTTTAAATAAATGCAAACAGAAGTGGAGGTTGGGTTGTTTTAACTCTGAGCAGCACTTTCACACACAATATGGGCTAAATGGTAGGTCACAAAAATCCCACAGGCTCAGAATTGGATGGCGAAGGAAACCAAGTGGGCAACTGCTAGAAGAAAGGTGGAAGCCTTAAATCAAGGCTCCCCATTTTGTTCTTTGACCTACACAAGGTATGGCTCTCCTGCACACAAGGCCATGGCTTAACATATTGTTTGAAGAATGGTAATAAACTGAAGGCTTTCAAATTTGTTGCAGTTGTTATAAATATTTATTTATATTTCCTCAAACTGAATGCATCAGAAAAAAAAACCCACTGTTAAGCAATAAAACTTAAATGTTTATCCTTTAAACAATTTACATAGCAAAAAGTTATCAGGCTCAAATGATTTTCAGAGCAAGGACAGTTCTCAGTCTTCAGCAAAATGACATTAGATGGTGCCACTAGTGGTGCCAGAAGTTTAAAATTTCCTTCCACATGTCATGAAGGCTGATTCAATGCCTTGGTTGCAGGTGAGGATAGGAGAGGTCACTGTCTCAATTGCCTTGCATACAATAGTTAAGTAGTAAGTTGATGTGCATGCTAGTAGAGTGGTATGCTCTCCATCTATGGTTGCTGCACTTTTATTACCAGTTCAGCAGTTGTTGGTTTGTTTTAGCTAATATCTGACTGCTGTTCTCTGAATCCCACTTGTAGTAACCAAATTTTCCTCTATAATATATAATGGTTGTTTTACCTCTGAGCAGCACTTTTGTACACACAACGAGCTAAATGGCCAGGTCACATGGGCTCAGAGAATGTTGAGGAAAGCAATCCACTGGACAGCTGTTAGGAGATAGATGGAAGCCTCCTGTCAAGGCCATCCAATGAGTTCTTTAATGTGCACAGGGTATGGCTCTCCTGCACATGGAGCCATGGCTTAAAGTCCCATCACATGGACAGAAGCTTTACTAAGCCAATCAATGGCCCCTTTCTCACTGAGGACAGAAATGGCCTCTTTCTCACTGAGGACTCTCCAGATTCATGCCAAAGTGTGCTACCATTGTACCACGCGTCAGACAATGAAATTTTTCAGAATAAGACCTTATAAATCTTCTTCACTGAGATGTGGATTATTCTGAAAAATTTCATTGTCCAACGCATGGTATAATGGTAGCGCGCTCTAGCATGAATCTGGAGAGATGTGGGTTCGATTCCTGCCGTGTCAGCAATGAATTTTTTTCAGAATCTATTAATTAATGTTTGATGTCTATTTTAACAGGAATACTGTGCATTCACTTTAGAATGATTTTTAGTAGAGAATATTCTCAATGCAAATACAGCTGGGACTCAAACTTGGAAACTGCAGATTATGTGTCTGTCATACTACCAACTCTCCCCTAATATGTAAAGGAATTGTCTGGCAGAGGGGTAATCTATTTAACTCTGATTTTTGAAGGAGGCTAAATTTGTCTGTATCCCTTTCAATGCTTTTCTTCATATTTGGAGCTGGTTGAAAATATTATTGATTTGTTGAGATCTAATAAATTTGCAGGCAGATTCACACACAACAGGGACATATGAAAAGGATCTGGCAAAAAAATTGAAATTTTGCCGGAACTTGCCTGGCTCAGCCAGTGGCCATCTCCCCACTCAGTTTGGTATAGTTCAGTATGGGGCTGCTCCTGTCTTAGTCCAATCTGACTTTGTAAACACTTTTCCCTATCCTTAACTTTACTTCTATTCCTTCCTAAATTTAAAGTTAATTAAGAAATTCTCAAGAATGGAACTTCAAAATTTAAAATTTTTAAAACTTAAATTCTTTCAATGTTCGGACTTTCATTTTAGTTTAAAATTATATATTGTTTGGTACTTTTATTTAGACATGCACTCAAAATTCAAAAACACTCCAAGCACCTCAATGATTAAAAACCCAGACTAATATTGATTTATCAGCAATGGTTACGCTCAAAATAACAGGTACTTTGCTGTCCCACAGCTTGAATTATTATTCAATAAGAAAGTCTTCCATGAAAGTAGATGATGGAAATATGGCCTCACTCATACAATATAGTACTATCTTGTATAGCAGAGCATCGGGATCTACCATTCAATTTACTACAATTGTTCTAGGATGATTCACTGTTTTTGAAGTGAGAGATTTACTGAAATTGCAAATATATATAGCCCATCAGTATTTCAATAATATAGAGTGTATACTATTGAATACTGATGGGCTATATATATTTTGCAAATATGCTCTGTGCTGATATGTATTTACAGTATCATACATATCAGCACAAAGTAAATTAACACTTTCTAAAAAGGCAGTATTTTATGGACACTAATATGATGGTAGTGCAGGATGGAGTGAAGCATATGGTATAGTGATCAATTTCATCCTATCCACCATCATCTTCCAGTGTACACAAGAAATATGCTGTGCAGGATAGCAGGTCATGAAAGAGATCAACTAGCAATGGCACTCATATCAGGTGGAAAAGCAGTTGCTCTGGGATACAAAGCTCATTAACTGCAGGTGTACTGCTCATGAGCATTTATTGTAACAGGCTGCCTTAGTGAGATCCCTGCTCTCGTTTATTATCTTGCACAAATTTGCATACTCAACAAGATTGCCAGTGCCTTATCTTCCTTTGAAGTGAATATGAATTCAGTGACTGATTGCACCATTGATATGCTTTAGTTTTACACTTTTTAGAGCATGTGGAAGATAGGTAAAAAAATAAAAATACCCCCTCAAGCAGCTGCTTGCCACAGAGGTCTGACAGGAGCCTGTCAGTTTATATGCCACAGTAGAAGGTCTGAGAGGATGGCAGGACCTCGGCAGAAAGACAACACACATCCATGCCTTATCCGGGGCTCGAACCCAGGTCCCTTAGATCAGTAGCCAAGCGCGCTAACCACTCGGCCACAGGACGGTAATTATATATTTTTTTAATTCATACATTTTTTAACATCTCATTTCATCTCTATCTTGTCCTCTACATTATCAAATCATTAAGTCTTTTCTACTCAATGTCTGCTATTTTCCTCATTACACAGAAACTTTTTACTTCTTTAGGATGGGCTGTCAGTTGAGTACAAGTCAAGGAACTAACATATAGAAAAATATATAGGATGTAACTTCAAACATCAAGAGAAAGGAAATCCAGGTTTAAGAAGTTATATTCAGGGAAGAATAATTTTGACAAGGTAAGGATACTGCAGCTTAAACTAATGACCCCAAGAAGTCGGCAACATTATTTGATGAGTAGTGTCTATGTTAAGTACATATGAATTTAACAATAAATATTTTGTTAAAATGTCACCCAGGTAACGCTGTGATTGTCTCCTATGTTTACATATGAATTTTCCACCGCATAATGGGATTTCTGTTACACCCTTCTCCCTTTTGATGTGAAGTGATTCATCTTATCCAATTTAAAATTTTCTCTCTGGGAATTCGGTCTTCACTAGTATCAGATCTTGACCTTGTCCTAGTTGTTTGAGCCTAGTAGGCACCATATATGTAACTAGGTCTAGACCAAGGCTTGAAAATTTTTGTTTGGAGCTAGGAGCCAGACCATTTTCTGAGACTTACGAGACTAGCAGTTTAGGAGTTCACTGGTCCCCAATAGAAAATCTGTGGGACCACATTGGACAACGGGTGCAATCCTCTCACTGGCGTGGAATCTCGATGAATTATGGGAGCAAGCCAATGCTGTTTGGTGTGCAACTCCTCAGGACCATATCCATCAACTGTATGACTCCACGCTGTATTGATGCCTGTATTACAGTTCACAATGGTGCAACCATCTACTGAGGCAGTCACACTGTGCTGCATTATCTCATCTTCTAACCGCTGTAAGTGGCTGCAAATTAAATCATGGTATGACAATATGTATTTTGCTCTGCGTGTGTGCTACATTTCACCCCTATCCCTTCACATCTTCTGGGTGAGGCAATTTCAATGTCGTGCAGTGTACATAAAAAAATTTTAAAACAGCAATTTTTATTTAAAAAAGATTTTGTTTTTGTTGTATTACAAACATATACATGTCCTCTGCCTCTCACTGCAGATTCTGCCAATGTATACATATAACATGGACATTGGGAGGGTTGAAAGAAATAAAAATCATGTTTCAAGTAAACATAGTATTCAGGAAGAAACTTACTTTCGATTAATATATAATTTAGCTATAAACCTATTTCAATATGACATAAACCTATTTCAATATTGCCAGAATTATTTTTTATCATTTACATCATTTATCCCAGCAATCTATGCATCTTTCCCACTCTTATAATCGAAATTGTATTGTGTTTCTATTCGTCAGATTTTCCAAAATTAAACCTTAATTGCACTGTCAGATTTATTTTTTCACTATATCATGTAAAAAAAGTCTTATTCTCAATATGTTTATAAATTTGATTAAATTTTTTCATAAAATTCAAAATTAAATTATGCTTAATATGGTATATAACATACCCTATTTCTGTTGATAGTTATTTTTTTGAAAAAATTCTAAAGTTGACTGGTTTATATGACAGCACAGTTTGCAAAAAGCTGTACTTTTCTCAAGTATGGTAGTGAGAAAAAAATAACGAAAAGGGGTAATTTTCTTGTTTGAAATTTTTTTTGTTATTCAGAACTTTTTATTCATATACATTATAATAATTTCTGTCTTTTGAGTTTTTAAAATAATTTTTTGCATTGCCAGGTGCATTTATTTTTACTACACGACTCTAAAAAATGCCCTGTTAAAACAAAACTAGTTGCTTTTTTTGTAAAATGTCTTATTTTCAGAAAATCCAGAATTAAATGATGATTACTTTGGCATACAACATGCCATAATTCCTTCCATTAGTTATTTGGCAGAAAAGTTTTAAAGTTTTCTTTTTTTTTGTTCATCATAAGTGACAAAATGTTCAAGCCAATTTTCAAACCAATTTTTCAAGCAGGACCCTGGGTTAACCATGACACTATTGAAATCTGGATGAAAACAACTTTATGCAATGCCTTTGTTCAGCTGATCTACCACTGTATAATATATAGAATGAGAAACTTCTTGCATTCTTGGAGAAGTACATGAAAAAAGTACTAAACGAGTTATTAATAAAGAAAAATTATCCATCAATGTTAAATACACATATTTCCTGTAGATATAGAATTCAATAAATATTTGTGAAAAAAATTATTGCTGATGCGGTAGGAATTGAACCCGCAACTCTCCAGATACATGCCACTGACTTCCTCATTAACATCTCAATCAGTAGCAACAATTGGAAAATAAGTTGCCTCTCCTGAAATATAGATGGAACAACTGTCACATTCAGACAAGAAAGATTTATGTCATATCCTGGAACTAAGTTATCATCTGATGTGTGGTTTAACAGTAAACCATTTTGGCATGTATCTGAAGAGTTGTGGATTCGATTCCAACTGGATCAGTAATAATTTTTTTCACATAAATATTTATTGAATTCTATAACTACAGGAAAACTATGTATTTAATATTGATGGGTATTTCATAAATAATGCTAAAGCATGAAGCGACTTCCTCATTAACATCTGAAGCATTAGCAACAATTGGAAAATAAGTTGCGTCTCCTGAAATATAGATGGCATAACTGCCACATTCAGAGAAGATTTATGTCATATCCTGGAACTAACTTGGTCTGCAAATGGTAGATAGGGAGTCACTGGAAGGAGAGCTATGCACCAATCCCCTGTGATGATGCATAGAACTGGCCAGGCCTAGCACCTAATTTCCGGCCCTGCCTTCTCATGGTGAAGACCGTTAGTACCTTTCAAAAGAGATACTCTCTTGCGGAAGTGAATGGAAGCAGAGGGCTGCCAGATTAGTGTGGCCTACTGATCTGGACAACTATGGCTACTTTTTTTTTTCTACCCTGCTGAGGAGTGGTCAACCACACAGGGTCCTGGTGCTGACCATATATAGCAACCTCGACAGAATTATGGCTCTGAGCTTGATTATGGATCCTGAATTTGCTGCATTGGTGGGCCTCTGTGGAGGGAAAATCTTCCACTGTGTTTTCTGTTTGTTTGTGGGTTGACAGCCCCAAGTGAATAGATTCACTGGATATGTTTATCAGCTGTTGGATAATCCTGAGCAGAGGTCATCACAGGCACCTGAACTCTTTGCTTCTACTGGCATCGTCAAATTCTACTTGGAGGAATCTTCCAGTGTAGATGGCTTCAGCCTTTAGTGGTGGGGGAACGGGTCTTTGCCCCATGTCTGCGATTAGGGGGATGTTTGACATTGTCGGCATTTCCTCTCTCAATAAACATAGTTTCTTTAAACATCCCACTAACCATTTTCTCTCCATAGATAGTTCGAAGGTAAGGACTCTGCACAGAGCATTTTCCCTTGATGTCCTCACACAAGAATTCCACTGTTATAATTTAGATATTCTCGGCTTGCAAGAGACCAGACAGACAGATAAAGGTCAGATTCTTAAAAATAATCTTAAATTTCTCTTTTCAGGGAGGGACGACAATAAACATCACCAAGGCATAGGTCTGCTTCTCAGCAGACATGCTAGTGATATTCTTTTAGGATATGAGTGCATTAATGAAAGGTTTCTTACAGAAAAATTTCAGACAAGCATTAAAGACTTGAATGTTATCTGCTGTTATGCCCCCACTGAGAATGCCAATGAGGATGAGGATAGGTTTTACAGACAACTTCAGGATATTTTCAATTCTGTCAAAAAAGGAGATATTACCTTTGTTCTAGGTGACTTCAATGCCAAAGTTGGTACTGACTCTGACCTTTGTGGAGGAGTGATAGGCCCTTTTGGTATTGGTAGCTGCAATGGTAATGGGCAACATCTCCTACAGGTAAGTAAACTCGATGATTTCAGAATAACTAACACTTATTACAAACACCACGACATACATAAGTACACATGGGTTTCACCTGATGGGCTGCATAAGAATATGATTGATTATATATTAATTAACAGTAAATGGGCTAGTTCGGTTAAGAATACCAGGTCATATAGGGGAGCTGAAATTGGATCTGACCATTACCTTGTTAAAAGTGTCTTGCAACTTAAACTTAAAAAGTGTTGTGATAGGGTTAAAAAATTTAGCTTTAATAATGAAGCTCTGAAAGACCCAGTTATAGCTAAAGCTAACCATGATAGGTTACTTAGTCATTATGACAGTCATGGTTTGATTACTACTGAAGTTAAGGAAGAATGGGACAATTTTAAACAGGCTTTTTTGGAAACTAACAGTACTCTTTTAGGAAAAAAGGAGCATAGGAGGCAGAATTATTTGGGTGATAAGGCACTTGAGCTTATTTCAGAAAGAAAGAACTGAAGGAATGTCCTTAATCAATACCCTACTAGTCCTAATAGAAAACATTACAAAGAGCTTAATAAACGTGTAAAGGGTCAGTTAGTTGCTGATGAGAATCTTTAGCTTGATGGCTTGGCTGACAAAGCCGAGGAAGCAGTTAGACAGCACAAGAGAGCTGTACCAGATAGTTAATGTTTTGTGTGGTAAAAAACGGACAGATATACAGGGATTGAAGGATAAACAAGGCAAGGTTATAGAAGGTGAGGATTCTGTCATGGCTAGGTGGGCTGAGCATTTCAGTGATGTTCTGAACAATGTGGTTAGTTCTATTCCCATTGTTTGCAATGATGATACATGAATTGGTGGCTTTAATGTTGGCCCTATAACACAATCTGAAGTTATTTTGGCTGTTTCTAAACTTAAACTTCATAAATCCCCAGGGGTAGATTAAATTACTATGGAAATGCATAGAGCTGGGAATGTTTAGGTTATAAGGGATGATTGAAATTTGGAATATCTTTTATGATAAAGGCATGGTTCCTAAGGACCAGAGCTATTATTATCCCTATTTTCAAAACAGGTGATCGCAGTTCTTGTGATACCTATAGGGATATCAGCCTACTCTCTGTTCCAGGGAAAGTTCTTTGCATTATTGTGCTTAATGGAATTAAGAATCTGGTTGACAGGCAATTGCATGATGAGCAATATGGATCAGAAGTGGTAGGGGATGTGTGGATCAGATATTTTCACTTAGGCAGATTCTTGAGAAATGTTTAGAGTTTCAGAAACCTTTATTTCCTAGCTTTGTTTTCAAAAAGGCTTTCGACTCTCTTGATCATCATAATTTGTGGTTGATTGTGAGATCATATGGTATATCAGACAAGTTAGTTAATGTAATGAAAGCTCTCTATAATAACACTGAGACATGTGTGAGAGTTGGTAAGGCTTGTAGCAATTGGTTTAGCATTACTTCTGATGTTCATCAAGGGTGCATTTTGTCTCCTTTTCTCTTTAGCTTGGTTATTGATTATGTTATGTGAAATTCACTTCGAGGGAAAGATTTTGGTCTTAAATGGGTTGGAGTTACGAAAATTTCTGATTTAGATTATGCTGCTGATTTATCTCTTTTGGTAAATGATGTTGATGAGATGAACTCTTTCATTCGAGCTGTTGATGAGACTTAATAGAGTAGGCTTGGTTATAAACAGAGAGAAAACTAAAGTGATGAAAATTGGTCAGGCAGGTTGTGATTCAGTTCATCTAAATGGTTGCAGCCTTGAGCAGGTGTCACAGTTTATCTTGGGAGCTATGTAACAGATGCTGGTGATGTGCAGCATGAGATTAACAGACGAATAGGGATTGCTGCCGGGACTTAAGAATCTATGGAGAGTGTGGAGAAATAGGCGTATACACCTAAAGACTAAAATTAGACTGTATAATAGTTTGGTTCTTTCTAGGGTTAGTTATGGTAGTGAAACTTGGGCACTTTGTAAACAAGATAATTGGGAAACTAGATGCTTTTAATTCCAGATGCTTACGTATTAAGTTGAACCACCTAATGCCCAAGAGGGCATTAGGTGGTTCAACTTTGTAATTAATGATGAGGTTAGGCAAAAGAGTTTGCAACCTCCTTTAAGCAGCATATTGTGCAGAGAGAGAGACTGGTGGTTTCGCCATGTTGCCTGTATGGATAACTATAGATTGGCGAATAGGGTTATGAACAGTGTGCCTAAAGGTTTCAGAAAGAGGGGGAGACCTAGGATGTGGTGGACAGACAATGTCAAACCGGACCTTATTAGAATTGTTGTGCAGTGGCCCGATGCAGCAGATGTAGCTCAGGACAGACTTGCTTGAAGAACTAAATTGCACGGTCTTGTTGGACCTCCGTAGCCCATGGCTGCTTGATGATGATGATAACTGCCACTTTGAGAGAAGAAAGATTTATGTCATATCCTGGAACTAAGCTATCATCTGATATGTGGTTTAACTGTAGAGCATTCTGGCATGTATCTGGAGAGTTGTGGGTTCGATTCCCACTGGATCAGCAATAATTTTTTTCCGATAAATTTTTATTGAATTTTATATCTACAAGAAATCTATGTATTTAATATTGATGGATATTTCATAACTAATGCTAGAGTGTGAAGTGGCTTCCTCATTAACTTCTGATGCATTAGCAACAATTGGAAAATAAGTTGTCTCTCCTGAAATATAGATGATGCAACTGCCACATTCAGAGAACATTTATGTCACATCCTGGAACTAATAATTCTACTTGGAAGGTAGTTTGCAGAAGGAACATGATGCCATTTTAAATTTCTTCATAATTCATACCAATTCCATTATATGTGTGGCTATTTCAGATTTTGGTAGATAATTTTTTGGATTTTTCTGGTTAAAGTGACATTTTGTAATGAAAGGCTTGGTGCATTATGGGTGATGTCCATGGCATTACAAGCATCAGAAAGATGCTTTAATGAACATACTAAAGAATTTTTTGAAAAAGCCAAAATTCTACAACTTCAGGATCTATAGAAATTAAATATAGCACTATTTATGGTCTGTGATATTTGATTAAAAAAAACACAATATAAATTTCCAAAGGAAGTGTTATCATTAACCAAGTCGACAGTAACATGACCTAGAATTACCATTATGCAGAACAAATTATGGGCAAGCATCACTAACCTTCCAGAGTGTGAAAGTTTGGAATAACTTACACAATAATTTAAAAAAAGCTGAAAGTATTCTGCATTCAAACATAGTTTCTTAACTACTTTAACTCATTAATATTTTTGATCTTTAAAATGCTTAAAATATTGGTGGTGTCATGCAGTAGAAATTTACCACAAGTTTATAATTTAACGTAATTTAGTTAAGGTGTTCAGTCTTGTCAAATTTTGTTATGAATTTTTTAACTGAGTGTCCTATTTATGTTTCATGTGAATTGCACTATATTAACTAGCATAACATTTTTATACTGCATAATAAAATGGAAATAAAATTTTCATTATTATTATTCCAAAATTACTTCACAAGAGTTCTGCTTCTTTAGCACCAGTAAAGATCTCTTTGGTTTTGAGGGTCTCGCTGTCTGAAGTTTGAAAGGAGACTCCCAGAGATAGAAGTTGAAGAATCTGAAGAATGAATTGACATGAATGTTGAAGTCAATTTTACACCAACTATGGTGTCATCTGTTTCAGGTGACACTTTGCTGAATGCAAAGAACACTCAATTGGTGGAATGCTGATATTGGTTTGTGCTACAACAGAAGTTTTTTCAACTGTAATGCCAAGGGTAGGAGGAGAGTGCAGTAAGCTTTCCTGTCTTCACAAAAGAAATGTTTTCCGAGGCTGTCTACCTGTTTCCCACTCTCCATTTCAATTGTAGAACACTGCATGGCTACAAGTACAATTGATACAGATTTCTGATGTTGTTGGATAGCTTAAATTATCTAAATCCTTACTATCATAGCATGTGATTTACCACAATAAACTCTGTGGTCATTTTACACCTCTGGACTTTAAAGCACTGGAGATGTTGGGAATGTATGATGCTACTTTACGGTGTAATTAACATTCCATGAATATGTATGTTAAAGTAGTACCCAGGTGAGTATTAATTGACCATTGCTGCATGTCAAAATCAATTTTACCATGGTGGGTGTATAATTTTGAGCAGAGCACATCTTAAAGAGTGAGGAGACTACACTCAAATATAACATAATGTGAAATCCAGTGAATGGTTTCCAACATTTCTGAATGAAAAAGAGAGGCATGTTCCCAAATCAGCAGATCATTTGTGAAATGGAACTGAAGAACAGAATAAGCATTATTTATCAAAAGAAATGATTGTAGTAGAAATGGAAGACATCTAAAATAGACAGTCTAGTTAGTGTCTATGACCTGTATCAAAGCTGTCTGAAGACAAAGCCTGATGTCACATGACTGGAATGGCTAATGACGTCAGAAGCGGGGGCTGTGCATGACATCATAGCTTTAAGTCAGAGGATCTGATTCATTTCTAATTCGATGTATGCATTATTTAAATGTATACATCATTATTACAAATTATTTAAATGTTCTCTGCATTTCCTGTACTGAATTGAATCAAATATCAATTATAAAGCAAATTATCATAAATGCAGAGAAGAATTTAATTCTTGCAGGACATATTTTCAGACATAAAAAACTTCTCATTTCTTGATGTCAAAAATATTCAATAAACATATTATCTAAACATAGTTACACATATTTTTTAATTATATTTAATTGTAAATGGTATTATAAGAAAATGGAATACTAAAGCATAATTTCAATGATTTTTTTTTTAATTTGCTACCATTTCCAAACATATTGGAAGAGATAAAAATCTATTCTCAGGTTAGCAAAATATATTCATACTAACTTCAGATAGGGTTTAACAATATCGATAAATATCACATATACAGACAGTCTGTCACTAAAAAATATGGTTATATTTCATAAAACATTTCACATAGTTTATGTTGTTGAACAGCTTAAATTAGCTAAATCCCAAGAAGAAAAGCTACTGAGATCAGAATTCATTCACAGCTGACTAAATCATCAGTGCAATTCTATTATTTTACTGATTTGACTAGAATTATTTTCTTAATAAGGTTTAAATCATCAGTATCACATAACTAAGATAAACTCCAAAACGAAAGACTTGTTAAACACAATGACAAAAAATTTAATACAAATATTACTTTGAATTATTTACAACTAAATATATCGACTACACATACATCCAACGAAAAAAGTAAATATTTGAAACCCACATCAAATATACCAATGATAACTCAATCATACCATATGCTTTCAAAAAGTAGTTTGCAACAACTAATGTCTACCATTGAGACATTCCAGTAGACAAGTGAAAATTAATAAGCACAACATGTGACACACTATGTAATTAATTGCCTTACATAGTTTGTAAGAGACATAAGAAATTACAGATTTCAGTGTAACATTGAACAGTGTTCCATAATAACTAAAAATATAACCCATGCAGATTGTTAAAGAAAATGATACCATACACTGAAGTGCCATTGAATTAGGGATAAGAGATGTTATCCAAATTCAGTACCGCAAGTTCCACATTTGACGCGTGCATAGCCGAAACTGGTCATATATAGCTGTCAACTTTGGCTTCCCTAAGTATTCGTCATGAGAAGCGTAATGGGAAAGGCATGGGATTTAGATGCATTTGACAGAGGGCAGATTGTAAGGTGCCCGACGGATGGGACACTCGATCTCTGAAATTGTCAACAAACTCGGATTTTCTCGTATGACAGTTTCAAGAATGTTCCAGGAATATAAAAATTCTGGCAAAAAAACAAGCACCCAGACAAACTGGAAAGGACAACCAGCCTTGAATTATCATGGGCTTCGCCATCTGATCTGCATCATATGGACCGATAGGGGCCAGACATTATCTGAAATCACCTCCCATCTGAATGCAGGTTCCAGCTGGGAAGTCAGTGCACGAACCATGCAATGCTCATTTCATTGTCTCGGTTTCAGGAGCCGCCGACCAACAAGAATCCCACTTCTAACGGCACGACACCGGGCTCAACGCCTTGCCTGGGCTAAAGAACATCGAAACTGGACCATCGAAAATTGGCAATGGATAGATAGCCTAGAGTGATGAATCCTGATTTAAACTTCATCACATCGATGGGAGACTGAGGGTATGGCACCAACCCCATGAAGCCATGGATCCTGCATGTCAGGTCGGAACAGTACAAGCTGGTGGTGGCTCAGTGATGGCCTGGGGTGTCTTCAGTTGGACATCTGTGGGACGTTTGGTACATGTACCGACAACTCTCAATGCATCCCAGTACATAGAACTCATGACTGACCATTTACACCCATTTATGGCCATCATGCATCCCAATGGAGATGGCATCTACCAGCAAGAGAGCTGTTCACCTCACAGGTCCAGGTTGGCTACTGCATGATTGCAGGAGCATTCTGTTCACTTTGAAATAATAAATTGGCCACCTAGAAGCCCAGATTTAAATTCCATTGAAAATCTTTGGGATACCGTTGAGCAGATTGTTCAGGCACGTGTTCCATCAGCGACAACCTTGAAAGAATTGTGAATAACTCTAGAGCAGAGGTTCCCAAACTTATTTGTCCTACCACCCCCTTTTCAGAAAAAAAATTACTCAACGCCCCCCTGGAAATCTACCTTCTTTAAGTGAACAAACAGAAAGATGAAGTGACAAATTTGCATTCTTTTATGTATCTATATTTCTACCTATGTCCTACAACATAGTAAAGAAAGATGGGAAAATAAAGTAAACACTACAACTTTAACACTATGTTACACAACAGATGAAACATGTACGAACGGTTTTTCAAAATTTTCTTCCTTTCCCTTCTTTCTTTATGCTTCCACCGCCCCCCCAATTGCAGCTGAGGCTACTACTGAACCCTTGGATCATTCCAGCCCCCCCCCCCCCCCCCCCCCAAGGGTTGGTATCACCCACTTTGGGAAACATTGCTCTAGAGGATGCATGGGTCACCATACCTGTGGAACATTTACGCAAGCTTGTGGAGTCCTTGCCTCGTTATGTGGGGACCATTAGGGCCAGAGGGGGTTTAACACGTTACCAGGTTGCTATCCCTAATTCAATGGCACTTCAGTGTATACTGATGATAGCAATTACAAGACAAATAAATATTTGAAATCATATCAAATATACCAATGTTTATCATTGAGACATTATTGGTACACCAGTAAAATTTAACAGATAAACATAGCTGGTATATGATTAATCATTTGACCAAAGTGTTCAATTTCCTTTTGAATGATTTTTTGGGTGCATATTTTGATTGTGTGTAATTATGCATATACACAATCCACATGCTAATATAATTTTTTTGTAGCAGGTCTATTATTTTGTTCCCACATAAACACTGAAAATCTGTGCTAAACACTGTTTCATTTTTCAAAATCAGCTTTGCAACATTAACATATGTCAATAATTGATTTTTCAGTTTAGAAATTGCTGCTCTACATTACTGGATGCAAGTGTTTGAAAAACAGCTTAATATTCCCATTTTCATAGAAACTTCAGTAGGATAAGTTAGCCCTCCATGGTCACACATATTAATTAGCTGCTGAGGTACATGCAATACTAAATCTCTTTTTGTTGTTAAATGATCAACATAGGTAACACAAAACGTTTTCTTTTTTTTATTGTGGCATGCATACATATTCTGATCTATTATTACTACTGTAGCCAGGAACACAACATTTATGAGGCATAATAAGAAAAATAATCACTATAAATACACTAGAATTTAAACAATATACAACAAACAGAATAAAGAAATAGAACTTACATTTTGCACACAAAAGTAAATTGGCAAACAGCAATGGCAACTACTAGCACACATAAAATCAAGTCTGGCAGTTCAATTGAGCCTCTGCTCTGGTAAGCCTCTGGTGGCACAGCCGAAATCACGTGACATCAGGCTTGCCTGTACCCATCATGGAGCTTAATAAAGATACATGCAGAGAAATACCAGGGCTGCATAGAAAATAGTGGGAGTTCTTGTGCTTAACCATGGAAACTCCTATACTGCTGCTATGTAAATCCATTAACCAATTGATCCTTGAGTGAAAGGGGTCTACAAGGCCACTTGTTACCATGAAGTAGAGGCCAAATTGGAGTGTTGCAAGCAGTCCTCCCCAGCTGCATAGAACACAAAAGGGCACTATAGAGGAAAGCTACAGTTAATAATGGTAGATGGTTTGGCAAGATCTACTCAACAATCAGGATTATCCTCTCTAGAGGTGATAGATCGACACACAGCATATATATGGTTGGGTATCAGAACTCAATGAAAGCAACCAAGCAGAAAGAACTTTCAACATATCAGTCATAATACTGTTTCATGAAATCCATAAAACTACCAAAACATTAACCTACCCTATTGGAAAATTGAATTGTAATGAAATTCAGTATACATATATCCTTTCCATGGCCGAGTGGTTAGCGCGCTTGGCTATTGATCTAAGGAACTTAGGTTCAGGCCCCGGGTAAGGCATGGCTGTTTGTGTTGTTTTTCTGCTGAGGGCCTGCCAACCTCACAGACCTTCTACTATGGCATATAAACTGACAGGCTCCTGTCAGACCTCTGTGGCAAGCAGCTGCTTGAGGGGGTATGTATTATTATTTTTTTTAATGATGAAATTTTATCAAATCAAGGCAATTCTAACCTAAAGTTATTAAATGTTGCTTAACAAAGAACAAAAACTGTTACTTGCAATTTTACTTATTTTACTCAATAAAAAAAATGTTACCAAATAAGAATGGATTTTTAGGTCTTCAAATTTCTTCTTAGAGAAAAGTGGTTCTTTGATTTGTTCATCCTTTGTCCTGTAAATACAAATATAAGTTAAACATTAAACTATGCAAGTTTAAAATTTTGAAAAATGAATAAATCTATAGTTTAAAGAAAATTCTTAATATCATGTTTTAAATTTCCTGTATATAATTTAACATACCTTAATACCATTTCTATATTTTTTCTAAGATTTGTGCGAAAATTCTGGTTGGAAAATAACAGTCCTGATTGCATGTTATAAGTTAGCTTATCACAAAAGATTTATGTTACATCTAACATTGCAATGATAACACCAAATATTCAACCAAGCAATTTTATACTTTTCTAAATATTTTTTAAGCATTTTAATTATTTTCCATTAATGTTTAACTGCTTCTAAAATCATAAATAAACTGCAATATCAGGCATACATTCATTTAATAAACTACACCATAATATTTAACAATGAATTCTTTAGCCCTTCCTGGGTCTCGTTGAACATAGATGTTGACAGAATCCAAAATGAGAGGTCAAGGATGTCAATAGAAGTCTTTTGTACAACACATGAAACTTTTTTAAAATTGCCATTTGAAAACTTTCTTAGACCTGTTTTTTAAAAATACACAATTCAAGTTTGAAAAATAATATAAAAAATGCATATATTATTAAACTATAATATAAATAATTTGTCAAAGCCATCTGATTGCCATTTTTTAGAAGGCTAAATGGTATTGCCAATTTGCTTGTTAACCTTCCTCTTTGCTGAGGCAACCTTCTGATTTAATTCACAAGTTTGATTTGAACTATTATCAATAAATTTTTTCCTTAAAGTTTTGAAAATCTCCCATAAATTAACAAAAACTGTAAAAATTAACAAAAAATCCTATATAATTAACCTGAAAATTAAAAAAGTTTTAAAAAACTGCTATTTTTAAAAACAGGAGATTTTGGAAGTAATTGCAAAGTACATACCACAATTTTTTTTTTTCTGTTTTACACTCCTTTCTGCCACAAACCTATTTCAATATTCAAAGCATTATTTTTATCATTGATATCATTTATCTCAGCATTCTATGTGTCTTTCCCACTCTTAAAATTGAACTGTAACATGAGCCTTCTTAGAAACTGAAGCCAGCAAACCAAGTTGAAGTGGTTGCAAAGTACATCACAGCAGCAGATGCAGTTGAGTGCAGTGACTTTGATATTGCTCAAATGTTCAGTAAAGTGGCTCTATAGTGGATGTTTACAGAAAGAGTTTTTCTAAAATATAGGATAATGGCACCATGCTTCTAGTCAAGTATTAACCTTCATTTTCATTTCTGTAGATTCATTTTATTTCTGTAAATTATCGAATTTCCTGCCGGCTGAGCTATCGATCTTTAGAGTTATGCTACATTGGATGGCTGGTTTTACAAGTTGTTGTGGATATTATTTAATATCACATTAGATTATATGTTAATATTTGTTTTATTTTTTTCTATTCTTGTAAAAAAAAATTTGATCTTGTATCATTTCCTGAAAAATGAATGAGGTATTGGATTGGAAGCAAAAAGGAATTCCTTGACAGGAAAGTTGTTTACATGGATATTTAAGTCAAATACTTCCTCCCAACAAATTGGATTATAAATTATCTGCGTAAAATTAGTATTTCATTTCCTTTTTAAATTAAATTTCAGTTTTCATTTCTGTAGATTTGCTTTATTTCTGCAAATTATCAATCTTCCTACTGATCAATAATTATCGATTTTTCAGAGTTATGCTATATTGGATGGCTGGCTTACAACTAGTTGATGTGGATAATTTATTTAGCATTACATTAGGTCATATATTATTTTTTTAAATTGTTTCTTTGTCTTTCAGTAAAAAAAACTTTGATCTTGTATCGTTTCCTGAAAATGTTTGGGTCTTGAATAAAGAAGCAAAAAGTGCTTCCTTGGAATGGATATGGGGATGGATTTTACACTCCCACCCACTAAACTCACTGAAATGTTTTACTCCCCCCTCCCCTTCTCTTTAACAAAATTTAATTTTCTTCTTTAAATTATAAGTTTTTATATTCATATTAAATGATTTTGAAAGCATCCCCCCCCCCCCCCCCTCAGTATCTTGGCTGTGCCACTCTGACAACAGACACATTTTTTTTACTTTGGTAGATTGACTTTTTGGCACTTAGCAAAGATTAAAATTTAACAACCAAAGAAAAAATTCGTAATGTTTGGTAAAAAAAAAAGCAGTCAAGAAACTGTTCCTCCATTTCCTAAACTGGACAGATAATCCCATTGTGAGCAATCCAAGTAACCTTGAATAATACTGGACAATGCTTCAAAATATACAACAAAACAATATAATTAAAAGAAATAAAAATCGTGTTGCACGTACATATTGGTGGATTATTCAGGAAGAAATTTACTTTCAGTAAATATATAATTTAACTATTTTTATTCATTAGATTTTCCAAAATTAAGCCTTTAATTGCATAGTCTGATTTTTTTTTTTTACCTTAATACTATAAAATCTTATTAAAATTACTATGCTTTAAAATTTGCTTAAATTTTTTATCTTCATAAAATATATAATTGGTATAACACGATATATTTCAGTTGATTAGTTATTTTTTTTTAAATTTTCACATTTGACTTGTTATTATAACTCAGCACAATTGGCAAAAACCTGGACTTTTCTAAAAGTATGGTACCAAGAAAAAAAATTACAAAACAGGAGTAATTTTCTTGTTTCAAGTAAATATTAATTTTTTTGCTGTTCAGAAAAAAATACCCTTTCTATTCATGTGCATTATTATCATTTCTATTATTTTTTTTCTTAAATAAATTTTTATATGCATTGCCAGATGCATTTTTTTATTACATGCCTTTATAAAAACCCTATTAAAATAAAATTAGTCGTCTTTTCGTTAAATATTATATTTTCAGAAAACATAGATGACAATCACAGAGTTACCTGCTGACTTTTTGAAGTTAATAAATCATTAAATATTTTGCGGAAAATTTTTTGCCAACGTACGGGACTTGAACCCGTATCTCTCCAGAAACATGCCAGAGCATTCTACCATTGAACTAATGCCAGCTCTGTAGTAAAGAATCACAGGATATGTCCTGTAGACATGGAACTCATGAAATAATAAGTTGAAAAAAATTGGTTTTGCCATGAGTGTAATTCGAACCTGTCTCTAGGAAACATGCCTGTTATGCTACCACTACACCACCAATGGTTAGCTAACACTACACCACCAATTTTCGCAGCTTGTGTGACATTATAAACTTTGCAGATTTTTTTATTTTATTTGATTTGCACATTGGTGCCATCTATCTGGGAAGTGGACAAATATGTTGCCTCATTACAGATGGAATTAATATTTGTCACTCATACTCATGGCACTAAATCAATAAATCAGTAGTAAAGAATCACAGGATATGTCTTGCAGACATGGAACCCACGAAATAATAAGCTGTCTTTTTTCCGCTAATTTAAGACTAAACTCTTCACCGAGATTTTCAGCTCAACTGTTGACACTATCTATGATCTCGGGTGGCAACTATTACTTTTTATATTGCACTGAGTAAGATGAAAATAAATAATAAAGTCTCATTATGCTATTTAGCATTATTAATGATTTAAACATAGATGACAATTACAGCATTACCTGCTGACTTTTTGCCGTTGATAAATTAATAAATATTTTGCGGACATACAGGACTTGAACCCGCATCTCTCCAGAAACTAGCCAGAGTATTCTATCATTGAACTAATGCCAGCTCTGTCTTTTTTCCACTAATTTAAGACTAAACTCTTCACCGAGATTTTTGGGCCAACTGTTGGCACCATCTATGATCTCAGGTGGCAATATTACTTTTTATACTGAGTAAGATGGAAATAAATAATAAAGTCTCATATAAAAAGTAATAGTTGCCACCCGAGATCATAGATGGCGCCAAGGCGCCAACAGTTGGCCTGAAAATCTCGGCGAAGAGTTTAATCTTAAATTAGTGGAAAAAAGACATAGCTGGCATTAGTTCAATCGTAGAATACTCTGGCATGTTTCTGGAGAGTTTTAGCATCTCCCAAATGGCCGTCCTCCTAGGTTCAAATCCTGTATGTCGGCGAAATTTTTTCCGCAAAATATTTATTGATTTTCAGAAAATCCAGAAATACTTATCAATTTGGCATATAATATGCCACAATTCCTTTCATTAGTTATTTGGCAAAAGAGTTCTGAAGTTTTTTTTTTTTGGCTGATCATAGTGATAAAATAGCTGGACTCTGGAAGGGTTAAAGTCGTAAACCTGCTTATAGTGACAGCATACTTTATATGTCTTTATATGTTTCAAGTCCCTTACTGTATGCTCAGGGATCTGTTGGTTAACTAAAATTGACTAATTAATATTAAGGCTAATTAAGAATCAATTTGAATCAGATTCAGAGTAAATTTAAAATTGGCCATAGAACATTTAGGACATCAGTGGAGCCAACCAGAAAAACCTGCTGGCTAAACAGCAGCTCAGTTATTGTTTTACCTCACCCACAGATAAGCATCTGAAGATGCTAAAACACATTGGATCACTGATAGATGAGTTGGAAGTCTACAGGATCTTTTTAGTATAATACACTATTTATATATATCAGGAAGCAAGACCTTAACACAAAGACATCATATTAGAAAGAAAACAATCATACCATATCTGGAATTTGAAACCAAATCTTTCTCTTCTACAATCAATTTTAGATGTGCTTTAGTTACTGCTTGGTTTAGTTGTAAATTTCACTTAGTTTCTTTTCGATTATACTATTAGTTGGATTTTTTTTTATTTCTACCATTGCATTTTTCCAATTTCTATTGGAACATGCCAGGCTGTGCTATCATTTGTTGTTCTAATCATAATTCATCAACAGTTAGTTTTCATTGATTACTAAAATATGCTGCTTTGAGAAAAGCGTGGGTATATACATGTCGATTCTTTGTTTTAGTGGTGTTTAAAAGTATTCTTACAAAATATGTGTAATATACACTGAGATGACAATTTATTAGGCACACCATCCCTATCATATAAATGGGTCATTCCAACAAGTGATGTATCACGACCTCAAAGTGGCATAAATCAGGCAGACCAGCTCTTTGGGCATCAGAGTTGGACTGAGTGTCAGAATGGGCAAAACAAGCGACCTGAGAAACTTTGAATGTAGAATGATAGTTGGTGCTAGGCATGCTGGTTTGAGCATCTCCCAAATGGCCATCCTCCTGGGCTTTTCACATATAACTATTTCAAGTGTTCCCCAAGAATGGTGCAAAGAAGTGAAAAACTATCAGCGATCAGCAATCCTATGAATGAAAACAGCTTGTGAATCAGAGAGGTTGTCAAAGGAGACTGGCGAAAATTGTGCAAGTGAACACAAGGGCTACAATCAGACAAATCACAGCAGAAATAAACTTTGGTGTGCAAAAGTTTATGCCCAAATGCACCATGCTTCCGACCTAGTCATGAATAGGCTACAACAGCTGCCAACCATGTTAATTGCTGATGTTATCAGTGAAGAACATGAAAGTGTGTCTCCACTAGGCACTGGAGCATCAACATTGGACATTGACAACTGGACAAAGGTAGCCTGGTTGAACGAATCAAGGTTCCTTTTGCATCATGCTGATGGATCAGAATTTGGCACAAGCAATATGAAGCCATCATGTCTGGTGTCAATAGTACAGGGTGGTGGGGTGTGATGGTATGGAGAATGCTTTCCTGGCACACATCAGGTCTCCTCATACCCATCAAAGGACATCTAAATGCCATGCTGTATTTGAACATTGTTGCTGACCAAATTCATCTCATCATGGCTACAGTTTATCCTCACTCAGATGGACACATTTAGCATGATAATGCACTTGCTCACAAGGCATGTATCATCACCTAATGGTTGCAGGAACATGCTGAGGAGTTTTCCTTGCTTCATTAGCCTGTACATTCCCCTGATCTAACCCTATCAATCATCTTTAGGATGAGGTGGAAAGGGTTATTTGCAGTGCGACTGTGCTGCCATCTGATTTGCAGCAACTGCACAACACAATCATTTCTGCATGGTACAACATTCCTGCTCGACACATCCAGCATCTTGTAAGTTCTATGACTCAATAAATCTGTGCTGTTCTGAAGGCCAAAAGAGATGCAAAATGCTACTAGGTAGGTGTCA
The DNA here is from genome assembly GCA_038380435.1 of Ryuthela nishihirai. Taxonomy (NCBI): domain Eukaryota; kingdom Metazoa; phylum Arthropoda; class Arachnida; order Araneae; family Heptathelidae; genus Ryuthela; species Ryuthela nishihirai. Next base: position 80,721,378 of record JAWZYU010000003.1, on the reverse strand, counting down.
AGATCTCTATTCTTTATGTGAAAGATCTGTTGGCTTAATGTCTTTACTGGACCTTTATCACACAGTAGTTGTTGTATATAATAATAACACAATTAACTCAGTATCTCTTGAATAAATATTAGTTTAATAAACAGCACTCTACATAAACGAATACAATAACAATTGGGTACAGCCTTAATCCACTGCCCCACCGAGAATACCCAGTCACACACTACCAGAATGTTGACAACATTATTAAAAAGTCCTTCAACAATGATGGCTCCCAGAATACAGCGATCCACTTCCAATGGTCAGGAGAGAAGTTCCTTTCTTTTCCGATGGGCTCCACTCCCCCCTACCTGCTGTAAGTGCACAGCAGACCTCACATAATGGCATACTAAGATGCGTTGGCCCGAGTTCCACAGGCCATCTGGGTCACAGATGGCTCTCGTCCAACACAGCATACAGCGGAGAGGCAATATGAAAGCCCGGATGGGAACATCCTTGACAGTAGGTGTACCTAATAAACTGGCATCTCAGTGTATATGTTTATTGCTTTAAGCTTATTTATTTGCAAATATAAAATATTTAAAAACACCCATAGATATATTAAATCTCATAATAAAAAATAGCATCATTATATTTCCAACCATTGCAGTATTGTTGTGAATATATCTGACATTTCCATTCAGTAGTCCTAGCAGTGAAAAAAGCTTTTCTGCTTTGAACCAAGTAAAAAAAAAACCCATCAAAATAACAGTCTCAGAACAACTAAAGTGTATTGCTATCTATAGGAAATGAAGTTCCTGATGAAATTAATTATGGTATAACTGAAAAATCTGCAGTAGTAAAGGTGAAAAAGGAAAAATTTACAAAATTTAATATTTAAATTGGTCTATTTTAAAAGTATTTTTCAATATTTCATGTGATTTTGGTAATCTAAGAGTTAAATGCATTCTGGCATTTGTTTTTAACTCAAATATTCTAGTCTTTATTCAAATGTCCTTCAATAATCTAAATATTCATTTATGCTAATTAAAACCCTGCTGAGGAGTGGTCAACCACACAGAGTCCTGGTGTTGACCACATAAACTAATGGACTGGACTGGAATAAGGACCTGAGCTTGATTATGAATCCTAAATTTGCTGCACTGGTGGGCTTCTGTTGGGGGAAAATCTTCTGCTCTGTTTTCTGTTTGTTTGTGGGTTGACAGCCCCAAGTGAATAGATTTACAGGATATGTTTTATCAGCTGGTGGATAATCCTGAGCAGAGGTCATCGCAGGCACCTGAACTCTTACTTCTATGGGCATCATCAAATTCTACATTGGAGGAAGTCTTCCAGTGTAGATGGCTTCAGTCTTTAGTGGTACTGGAACAGGTCTTTGCCCCATGCCTGCAATTAGGGGGCTGTTTGATATTGTCAGCATTCCCTCTCTCAATAAATATAGTTTCTTTAAACATCCCACTAACAATTTTCTCTCCATAGGTAGTTGGAATGTGAGGACTCTGCACAGAGCTTATTCTCTTGATGTCCTCACACAAGAATTCTACCAATATATAATTTAGATATTCTCGGCTTACAAGAGACCAGATAGACAGATAAAGGTCAGATTCTTAAAATAATCTTAAATTTCTCTTTTCAGGGAGGGAAGATAATAAACATATCCAAGGCATAGGTCTGCTTCTCAGCAGACATGCTAGTGATGTTTTTCTAGAATATGAGAGCATTAATGAAAGGTTCCTTACAGCAAAATTAAGGTAAGGTTATAGATGGTGAGGATTCTGTCATTGCTAGGTGGGCTAACACTTCAGTGATATTCTAAACAATGTGGTTAGTTCTACTCCCATTGTTTGTAATGATGATAAATGCATTACTGGCTTTAATGTTGGCCCTATAACACAGTGTGAAGTTATTTTGGCTGTTTCTAAACTTAAACTACATAAATCCCCAGGGGAAGACGAAATTCCTATGGAAATGCTTAGAGCTGGGAATGTTTTGGTTACAGCAATAATTGATAATTTCAGCATTACCTGTAGATGTGTAAACATCTATAAATCAATAAATGTTTTTGTCGAAAAAATTTCGCCAAAATACGGGATTCGAACACACATCTCTTCAGAAACATGCTAGAGTATTTTAACCTGCTGAACTAATGCCAGCTCAGTCTTTTTTCCACCAATAATGACTATCACTCTTTCTGTGAATTTTTGGCATCTCCTTTTGGTGCCATCTATGATCTCAGGTGGCAACTTTCTTTTTAGACTCTGAGTAAAATGGTAATAAATAATGAAGTCACATCATGCTATTTAGCATTATTAATAATTTAAAACGCTAAAGTAATTGCAACCAGGTGGCATGAGTGCACTAAAAATGTGGAAGAACATGCTAAATTTCTTATGACATTGCAGCCAGTCACACGTGAGAGTCGTATGAGGCATACTATAAAATGTGATGTCTTCCCTGTAATCACTAGAAGAAACCATGGGTACTTGCAAGAAAGACCGAGCTTTGCTAGTGACTCTTTTACCAAAACGGCATTAATGCCGTCACTGCATTATGCAAATATTGTCATCTGAAAGATATAAGGAAAGGACTTTTGTTGCTAACTGGACTGGAGAATATGATACAGAAATTCGAAGAAACGGGCAAGTTGGGTGTGGTAGAGGCTGGCAGCCTGTTGCAGAAAGCAATGTGGAAGACGTCACGCTTATCATTGCAGAAATCCAGTCGCAATCGGAGCAACCCATAGTTAGTGCAAGACATGTATCACAGCAACTGCAACTTCTGTTGGTGAACTGTACATAAAATTATATGGTCCATTCTGAAATGGTATCCTTATAAAATTCATAGGGTGCAGCAGCTGCAACCACATGACCCTGAACAGTGCACTTGACTTTGCTTTGTGATTTCTGGCAAGGATGCAGCTCGACGACATGTGACCTTCGAAAATCTTATGGACCAATGAGACACATTTTTCCATACATGGAGCAGTGAATAATAAATATGGGGACCTACACATCCACATAATGTGCCCCTACACTAGACTATGTAACTGTATCTTGCGAGTATACCGCAACTTCATAATTGGAGCGTTTTTTGTTGAGATCACCCCTCAAGGCCTTAGGCATCTATTGGTGAATGGACCACATTACACAGATCTTCTCTGCTGCAAGATTATTCTGGCTTTGCAAGAAAGAAATTGCTTAGACTCCATAACCTTCATGCAAGATGGGGCACCACCCCATATGGCAACGTAATTGTTGCGTACCACATTTGGTGAGGACAGAATAATTTCTCAAACGTTTTCCAATGTTTGGCCACCACGTTCCCCCGACCTAAACCCATGCAATTTTTGGTTATGGGATTATTTTAAAAGCCGAGTTTACCAAGGCAATGTTGAATCGCTTGCTGAACTGAAAGCAAGAATAACGCATCTTGTTGCAGCCATTCCCCGAGATGTTTCAAGCAACTGTGGGCCATGCTGTATTACGTTTCCAGCACTTTTTGCACACAAATGGTTCACATATTGAGAATCTTGATTTGTAAAATAAAGGTTATGTTTGTTCAACTTGGTATTTTCTTTTAGTACACCCATGCCATCTGGTAGCATTAACACTAACTAATTTTTTTTATTCGCAAATTCTCTACCCAATGTTCTTATTAAGGTATCCACCACTTTTTGCTGTGATCCATCAAGTAGACCCTTCTCTACATCACTCTGAATATTGTCAGTTTAATTATAACCACCCTGTACATTAAGTAGCAATACTAGCCAATCTCAAGACTAATGTTTTAATTGTAAACACAGCCAACAATTGTGTATTATTAAATTTTGCAAGTACCAGAGCTGTGATTGCAATTACTTTTATTTTCATGACCAAAAGAAATGTATGAAAAATGAATCTAAGATTATCTTAATTAGTACAAATAAATTACAAAATAATGTTATATTGTTTATTATTACTGCTAAACTGAAATTTGAAATTAATATGTATAAATAAAAATTTCAATGTACATTTTATTAACCATTTCAATGTCCAGTCTGAAAAACTGGTTTACATCCAGAGGCCAAGCTATTTTTCCCCTATGCTCAGCTAAAAAGAAAAACGAACTTTTTTGGTCAAGTAACTAATAAAAGGAATTATGGCATGGTACATGCGAAATTAATCAGCATTTAATTCTTGATTTTCTGAAAATAAAATACTGAACATAAAAAAAACAAAGTTTTATTTTAATAGGACATTTTTAATCATGTAGTAAAGAATTGGTAGTAAAGTAATCGGGAAATACAAAATAAAAATTTATACTAATAGACAGAAATAATTATAATGTGTAAGAATAGAAAGGATATTTATTTCTGAATAACAAAAAAATAAATTTTCCTGTTTCAAGTGTATATTTCTCCCATTTTGTAATTTTTTTTCTTGGTATTATACTTTGAGAAAAGGCTAGGCTTTTTGCTAACTGTGCTGAGTCAGATAAACAAGCCAACTTTGAAATTAAAAAAAAATAACCAGTCAACAGAAGCTTTGTTAGGTTCACAAAAAGTAGTCTGGAGAATAACTTAATGGTCATAAAACAAAAACATAATTTTTCTTCAAAAAAAAAAACTTATAACTTACATGCCAACTTGGGGGATTTCAGGATTATTCTTAAATAATGAAGATATATACAAAGGCTGCTGACAGCCATTCTTCTCTTCACATACTTTGCTACTCTGATTTAGCCCAGGTCTTAATCTTTTTTGTTTTATTTTACTGGTTTCTATAGAATTTTGCGTATCACCGATGATCTCAGAAAAAATCCCAACGCTCAAAGCATCTAATTTTGGCTTTTTTCTTTTGTCTTTACTTCCTGGTTCTAGTTTTGTCTAGAACAGAAAAGAATAGATAAATTATTAATTGCATTACAATCATCAACAAAAAAGCATACTACTGTATTGACTCAGTTATAGGGTAATTTGATGTATAAGGTAACCCATTTTCAGAAACCATAAAAAAGAGGGGAAAAAAACATTTAGCATCGTAACATTTTAAATAAAAAAATTTATTCTTTAGTAAATTTAATCAAAATATATCAAAACATTACTAGTATTTTTGAAGATAATTAAAGCATGAAATTTTAATGTTCAGTCAACGTTTATCATCTCCACTTTGTTTTTCACTTCAGTTACTTCCCAAGTTTTCATGACCTATGGAATACTATGAAAGATCCTCAGAACTGTATATGGCATTCGAAATGTAGCATTTTTTTTTAATCCACAAATAGTATTCACTGTGCACATAAAGTACAACGAATAGAGCACTCAACTACATAACAGATGGTTTCTTATCTTACCTGTGAGAGTAAAAGTGTGGTCACTGCTAAGATGCCAATCTAAATATTTCTTTCTTAAATTATCTCCTATAATAATATATTTCTCAAGAAATCAGATTAAACTTTATTTCTCAAAAAAAATTATATATTATTATACACTCAGTGGTCAATGAACTATGACAACCTGTCACACCATGTTGTCATTGGAAGTTAAATTTGAAGCTAATTTTGAAGAATAACTTCTAAAATAAGCATTTTATGAGAAAATGTGACTGAAGATAAATTTAAAATCTCAATCAATCTGTATCTCAATTTTCACCACTATTTGCTTTGTATTTAAAGAGTAATTGAAATTTTAATATTTAACAGCAACAATGCGAAACATGGAAAAATAAACTAGAAGCATTATTTTAAACAATTTAATACAGTAGATGTGTATTTTAAAAGTTTGCACAAATAATACTTTTGAAAATTTATTCTCAACCACATTTTCTCATAAAACCCTTATTTCAGAAGTTACAGAACTCAAATTTAGCTTCCACTGATATAGCATGGAGTGAAGGTGGTCCTAATTCAATGACCACTGAGTATCTGTACAGTTATTAACAGTGTTGGAAAACGTTATTGAAATGTAATGAAATAACAAAATGATTTTTGAATAATGTTAATGGAATTAAAAATATTTATAATGGTGAAACATATAAATAATGGAAAACATAATTTTGTTATTTTGCTATTTTCACTGTTTTTGTGTTGATACATTTAAGATTTTTTCCATTATAAGATATACTTAGAAACTTTTATGAAACAGATGTGCAATTTAGTTTTATGATGAATGTATAAAGCCTCTCAGTGACTGCTCAATGACACATTGTGAAAGAATTTGCAAAGCAGCTGTCTAAGCCAATGTCTTCACTCAGAGAAAATGCTTTGCGATAGCCAGATAAGAGCTGCAGTACAAAAGAAAGGATTAGTCTTCATTCATGCAGAAGGAAAACAGGGCAATTACAATAGGACTAAAATTCTAACTATATTACACATCCCTGTAATCTGTTTAAACACTTGGAACTATGCGGTGTGATAATTTGTGTAGGATAAATTATTGTGTGGTGAAAAAGGCCATTAACTTTTTTAATAATAGGCAAAACTTTTGGTTTTGATCTTTCCACCAAAGAAATATTTTGATGCGGGGAATCATGAATGAAAAGTAAAAAAGATATAGAAAAATATATACATAAAATATAAATATTTTCATCTAAATATAAAAGTATTTTTTAACTTTAGATAATATGAACAAAATTTTTTTTTTAATATTCTTTGAATTGCCCTGTAGTATTACTCTGTATAATAAATAGAACACCAATCTGCCAGGTAAATTGAGCTAGGAGTGTATGAAAAATCTCGCTTCATTGCTACTGCATTTAGCATTGTATAATAAAAATAAAAATAAATACCCCCTCAAGCAGCTGCTTGCCACAGAGGTCTGACAGGAGCACACTGTAAATCAGTTTCCATTCTCAGCAAGCAAAAATTATTGAAAATGGAAACAATGGATGCAGTCACAAAGTTCTCTTTTCTTTTTGCACAATACCAGATAAGTTCCTAGCTGCAGTGGTTTGGAAGTGAACCACTGCAAGTGTCTGAAATTTCTGGGGGCACCATCATGGCCTACCTTATGAATGGAGACTTGAAAGTAATGAGTGGAGTAATATGTTTTTGATCCTCGAAGTTATAAATGTTTAATATGCAGAGAGACAAAAGCTCTAAAATATATATATATGAATAAATCATTTGTTTGCTCATATACCCATATTTTTTATACTGTTCAAAACAGGCATGTGACCTTCATTTTCAATTTTTTTCCTTAATGTCCTGGTTTGACTGTATAAAAATATGGTAAGCCTTTATACACACACACACACACACACAAACATTTGCTTCAAAAACCATAGAATTACCCAAACTCAGTGATTCGGGAACATCAAATGCTAGCACAGTGTTCTGTTCCAATTTCTTATTGGAAAAGTTAAAGAGCGCCCTTCTGGTTAAATGAATTGAAAACGTAAGTACTATAACAGTTTTGTTTAATGACTTCAAATCTTAAGTATAGTAATGGTGTTTCGGCTGAATGATTTGGAAATACAAGTGCTGGAACAGAGCTCCAGTTTAATGATATGGAAACAAAGGACAGGAATGGAGTTCTGGTTTAATTATTCAGAAACATAAGTACCAGAACAGTGTTCCGGTTCAATGATTTCGAAACATAAATACCAGAAAGGCATTCCAATTGAATTTAAGCACTGCTTTGAAAATTGCTTCTCCTATCCAAAATGTTACGTTCTGCCACTGTGCTATATTAGCTCTTAAAGTGTCCAAACAGACCATTTCTTAAAAGTAGGTTTAGTCTTTATTTTCAAGTTCTGCTATTTTGTTATTCAAAACAAAATGCTCTTTCATTTGGGTATGAAACATTATATATATATACAGGGTGATTCAGTTAAGGTGTACAAAACTTCTGGGAGGGGTAGGTTGCACAAAGATGAATCGGAATCATATAGCAATGCAGGGTCGGTAACGGCATCTTCATGTGGTAGATGGCATTGTACAGCCACGGGACTGCACAACATCCTCACAGGCAACCATCATTCGCGAACCACCAGCAGAGGTAGTAGGATGGCTGATTACACAAACGCAGAGTTGGCCAATATGCATCTTGCATACAGGGCTGAGGACTGCAACGAGCGAGCCGCTATGCGCATGTACCAGGAACGGTACCCAATGAGGCGTACTCCCAACCACCAGATGTTTGCATGGCTGCATCAGAGGTTATGTGACATTGGTTCCTTCCAGAGACCTGCGAGGAGTTGGGAACGATGGATACGGACCCCTGACATGAAGAGAATGTGCTACATCATACAGAAGACACTCCAAGTGCCAGTACTCGAGCAATTGCCCACCGGGTCGGTCTTTCCCAATCCACCATATGGAGGATTATGCTCTATAACCAATAGCATTGTAATGCTCCTAAGAAATGAATTACTTTTAAAGTTTGGACCCTTTTTCTGATCCAATTATTTTCACGCTCCAGATAGCTGAGACGGGCGCCAGGCAATAATTAACAAATTGCCAAAAAAAAAAAGTTAAATTAGGGTTCAAAATACCAGCAAGCGTTAATGAGTATGAATTCAAAAATATTGACTGTCAAAATGTAAAGATAATTTCTAAATCCAAAACATTAACGTTGCTCAAGAGAAAAAATTAGTAAAGATTCAAAAGGTTTAAATAACAAACAAATTTATTTCCAAAAATCACTCACCAAAACTTCAATGAAGAAGATACATCATTTCTCAACTCTGACTATACACACTGCACTAACTGTGCTCCTCCGTGCTTACTACCACTTACTGTCTTAAGCTACTGTGACTACATGTCATCAGATATAACAAGAGGTTTACAGTGCCCGCACGTGTCATGTTGCACGCCGGGAAAGACATTTGCATAAATTGACGAGCGACGCAAGCTATGACGCAAGAGGGGGGGTGTCCTTGTGCACGCGCTTTAGCATGTGACAGTCGGAAGTTCGGAGTTGCACATGCACAACTCCTAACTCTTGGAAACGAACGCTGTGATGCCAAAAAGGAAACAAAAATTCCAAAAATGATAAATATAATGTAAAATAAGCAAAACTGGTTAAGGTAAAGTAAAAGTGAATGAGGGGGCATCACAGCATCCATATCATGTACAGCACGTCCAGACACTGAAGCCTGAGGATTACCCACAGCGCATTGCATTTGCACAATGGTACCTGCAGAAGAATGCAGCAGAACCTCAATTTCCTGCTTCAGTGCTGTTCACAGACAAGTCATGTGCACTGAGTCTGTGCTGTTTAGAGACGAAACGTCCATTCTGAGTGAGGATGAACTATAGCGGGAGCACAAAATCGTTTTGCTGTAAACGTTTGGTCCGGCATTGTCGGGGACCACTTAATAGGCCCATACCTCATGCCTGTTCATCTGGACGGAAGGAGTTACCGGATATTTCTAGAGGATGTCTTGCCAGAACTTTGGGATGAATAACAGGTCCCTCAGTCACTGCACCATGCAATGTGGTTCCAGCATGATGGGACCCCCGCCCATTTCAGCCATTAGGTTTGTCAACACTTAAACGTGACATTTGGACAACAGTGGATCGGACGTGGTGGTTACATTCATCGGCCTGCAAGATCGCCGGACCTATCATGCCCTGATTACTTCTTCTGGGGTTACATCAAAGGACTGGTGTTCGACACTCCCGTTGAAAGTGCTGAGGACCTTGTCGCACACATCTCCATAGCTGCCTCGGAAGTCTGAGATACGTCAGGAATCTTCCTGAATGTACGTGATTCCATGCGCCAATGATGTCAGGCCTGTGTTACAGCTCATGGTCGCAACTTCGAACACTTTCTATGACCCTCTGTGCATTTCGCAAATGTACCTATTGTGATTAATAAGAAACATTTTGTTCACTTACGTGCTGCTCTTTCATTCACGTCCTCTCTGTACACTAGCACATTTCGATGCCGTCACCGACCCTGCACTGCGACCCTGCACTGCTATATGATTCCGATTCATCTTTGTGCAACCTACCCCTCCCAGAAGTTTGTACACACTTAACTGAATCACCCTGTATATCTGTCAGTCACTGTAGATAAACTCTAAAAAATCAATTACTACGTTAACTCACAAAATTAAGTCTACTTTCTTTTTATAGAGTTTTAAAATCTCCATCTACTCTTGTGTTTTTATAAATATAGAATAATGTTATTACTTTGTATTTAGACATATGAATTCACAGTTCATTATTGATTTAATGAATATTTTATCCACTATCAAGCTGTTATTAAGCAACAGGATGAAGATAGGTGTAGAGGAAAAATTGTCTTGAGCCAGGTGGGTTCAGAACATTCATAGTTCCCACCAGCTCACGACAATTTTTCCTCTACACCCACCTTCATCCTGTTACTTAAAAATAGCTTGATAGTAGATAAATATTCATTAAATCAATGTTATTACATTTAATCTGACTTGATCAGTGGTATTTTTTAAATAGTTTTTAAGTACTTTAAAGTTCAGAATTATCTTTTTTGCCCTCTAGCTTGTCACAGGTAAAGTTGCCAGTATTTTTAAAAGTATGTAGATATTCCAAAACATATTGATGTCTCCAGTGGGCACAGAAACATTGACACACAACAGTTCAGGACTGGAAAAAGATGAGCCTGGTTGGGTGAATCAAGGTTCCTTTTGCATCATGCTGATGGATCAGAATTTGGCAAAAGCAACATGGAGCCATCTTGTCTGGTATCAACAGTACAGGAAATGGTAATGGTGTGGGGAATGTTTCCCTGGCACACATTAGGCCCCCTGATACCCACTGAAAGACATTTGGACATCATTGCTGACCAACTTCAGCCTTTCATGGCTATAGTTCATCCTCACTCAGATGGACGTGTTCAGCATGATAATGCACCTGTTCATAAAGCATGTATGACCACCTAATGGTTCCAGGAACCAGATGAGTTTTCTTTGCTTCATTGGCCTGCACAGTCCCCAGATCTAAACCCTAGCATCTTTAGGATGAGGTGGAAAGGGCTCTTCGCAGCATTACTATGCCACCATCCAATTCGCAGCAATTGCATGACACAACCATTTCCGCATGGTACAACATTCCTGCACAACACATCCAGCATCTTGTAAGTTCCATGCCCTGACGAAGCTGTTCTGTAGGTCAAGGGAGGCACAACACTCTACCAGATAGGAGTACCTAATAAACTGGCATCTGAGTGTATAAGGTGGATGGAAATTTGTCTAGGGCTTATATGTAGGGTTGTAAGTTATTGTGTGAATTTCCATGACACTTTTCGTGAATTTCAACATTTTTCTTAACCCTTCCCAGATCCAAGCAAATTTTCACTTTGATCAGGCAAAAAAATTAATTCAGAACTTTTCTGTGAAATAACTAATGAAAGGAATTATGGAATGTTATATTCCAAATTAATTAGCATTTAATTCTGGAATTTTTGAAAATAAAATATTTAGCAAAAAAGACTATGTTTTATTTTAGTAGGAATTTTTTTAGAGGTCATGTAGTAAAAAAAAATGCATCGGGCAAAAAAAAATAAAAATTTTGCAATTTAATATACACGATATTAGCTTACTTAAAAAAATTTAAACTCTTGGGGAGAGCTTAAATGGCTCTTATGGAAGAATAGAGCATTGATTACCACCTAGTGTAATTTGCTTACTGCTTCTACACTTATTCTCCTTTCATGTACTGACATTTTGTACAGTTTCTTATATACATGTCTTTTCCTTGTAAAGGCTGTCAAGAACAAAAAATAATATTTACCAGCCTTTGAGCTGGTAAATATCCTTTTTTATTTTTCTTTACTGAAAGAATAGGTACATATTTAATAATTGCTTCTAAAATCTTTCGTTTTTAAAAATAGCAGTTTTTTGTTTATAGGAAATTTTCAAAATTTTAAGGAAAAATATGTTGAAAATAGTTCAAATCAAACTTGTGACCTTAAATCAGGTGATTGCTTCAATATATAGTAATGTTAACAAACAAACTGGCAATACTGTATAATGCTTCTAAAATATGGCAATAAGATGGCTTTATTGAATTATTTATATTGTAGTTTAATAAAATATGTATCATATGAAAAAAGGAAACATTATTTTTAAAACTTGAATTATGGTATTTTTAAGATATATGTAAGAAAATTTTCAAATGGCAATTTTTTTTTAAATCGAAGTTTCATGTGTTGTACAAAAGTCTATAGACATCTGTGGCCTGGGAAGAGTTAAGTTTTCTCGAATTTGCATATTTTTTCACGATTCCATGAAATTAGACTTTTTTTTACTAAAAATCCTGTAACTTATCAGAATATTTTCAATTTTAAATTTTTTTCAGTTTTAGTTCAGGTGGTAACAAAAACATTCCCATCTCTAAGCATTTCTGCAGTAATGTCATCTACCCTGGAGATTTATGTAATTTAAGTTTAGAAATAGCCAAAATAACTTCAGACTGTGTTATAGGGTCAATATTAAAGCCAGTAATGCATCTATCATAATTACAAACAATGGGAGTAGAACTAGCCACATTGTTTAGAACATCTCTGAAATGCTCAGCCCACCGTCATGATAGAATCCTCACCTTCTATAACCTTACCTTGTTTATCCTTGAATCCCTGTATACCTGTCCGTTTTCTACCACACAAAACATTAACTATTTAGTACAGTTCTCTGTGTTGTGCTGTCTAACAGCTCCAAAATTTTGCCTTTTTCCCCATCAAAAATTTACAGCCCTACTTAGATGTCATTGAATTTATCAGCCATTACTGCTGTGTCATTATAAGCTTGGCCACTCAGACAGTTAAGATTCAAACCAGCTTCATTTAGGAAATAATTAAAATGTTAGCTAAATTTTCACCCTAAATAGATGTTACAAGAACAAATTGAAAAGAAGTTTCCAATGACATATCTAGTAAATGTTTCCTTCTTGGAATATGAGTAGCTTCATAGGAAAACACAGCAAAACATTAACTTCCTGTAAATCTTTATGATCTTTTTAAAACTTATTTCATTGCAACTATATAGATAGTTGCAATAATATAAGTTTTAAATGTAATCTCTAAATTAATATGTTGTTTCCAAAATCCATTTCAAATCTTAACAACTGTCAATAATCCCCTTCCTGGTGCTTTCCATGTGATCATCTACATTTATGGAAGTAGAATCCTGATGAACTCTAAATTTTTAATGATTTCTTCTGCAAACCATTCTTCATTATAATTTTATTATTGGGCTCAATTTCACTCTGTTTTCCTGGGCCTGACTTTTGTGAAGAGTATCCTATCAAATCAATTACTGATATACTTTTTAAAAAATACCTCCTCAAGTAGCTGCTTGCCACAAGAGGTCTGACTGGAGCCTGTCAAATATGCCATATGTAGAAGGCCTGTCCGAATAGTGGGACCTCAGCAGAAAAACAACACAAATATCTATGCCTTAACTAGGGTTCAAACTCAGGTCCCTTTGATCAGTAGCTAAGCATGCTAACCACTCAGCCATGACCATGAAAGATATTTCACAAGTTATCTATAAGCATCAATAAAAATTCATGGTAGTTGTTTCTTGATGTTTTCTGAATTTCTCATTTAGTTACTGGTGTAGGGAGCCCCTCATTGGAGGCTAATTTTGCATGTTCTTACAGCCCAAACAACTCTGAACCTCATTTGGTTTTCACCAATTGCAGAATGGATCATTTAAGAACTGTCCAACAGTTTCGACTGTTTGATTGCCTGCCAAATTATTTAGGAAATAAAATTTTTGCAATAAATGCCATTTCTAACATTTAACCTTCCCAGGTCAAGGACGTCTATAGATGTTTTTTGAACAACACGTGAAACTTTGATTTCTTTTTTTTAATTGCTGTTTGAAAATTTTTTTACATATATATCCTTTAAAAATATACAATTCAAGCTTGAATTTTTTGATTTTTTTTCATTTGTTGCATATTTTATTAAACTACAATGTAAATAATTCGATAAAGCCATCTGATTGCCATATTTTAGAAGCACTATACAGTATTGTAATTTGTTTGTTAACGTTACTCTGTATTGCAGCAATCACCTGATTTAAGCTCACATGTTTGATTTAACTATTATTAACACATTTTTCTTAAATTTTCAAAAAATCTAAAAATTAACAAAAAACTACTATTTTTAAAAATGGAAGATTTTAACAAAAATTAGAGTAGAGGTACACAGTGTGGTAATTAAAATTAAAGTTTTTAATTCTCTATGATACTGTTAAATGTTTTTAAGCACAACACATGGACTATGCTTTCAAGTATCAAAGGAGAGATTTATATTAAGGAGATATTAAAGGGTATTAATAAGGTATTATAAGGTATATTAAGGAGAGATTTATTCATTGCCGATCCCCACCTGCCATACCCAACAAACCCTTTAGAACACTTCCATAATGCATCCTAAAATTGGCGATTAAAGTACCCCTCACACACACACACACACAAAAATCCCAATAGCAATACCAATATGAAAACCATTATTCAGGCCCTCACTAACATAATTATCTTAAGCTCAAAATTCAGTTTACAAAATTCATATATTCACTAAAAGTACCCCACTCATTATAATTATGAATTACAAACCACAGTGAAGCTTTCCTCAACACTCGCTGATCTAGCTGATTTCCCATAATCCCACACCCTCTCCCAACCTCTGTCACATGCAGATTACATTACGGCCACCCGCACATCCGCCAATCACTCCAATCCTCAGAGCTGAGCCACTGACAATTCAATTTATGGCACCCCACCCCTCCCCTGCACTCAACAACCAACTACCTCTCCTGCATTAGCTTAAGCTCCTCATTTTCCACCTGATGAAGCGCCCAAAGTAAGGATGCGAAATGCAGATTGTGGATCAAAAACATTTTTAAGCACTCTATGCTATCAAAGGTATAAATGACCATTGGCATCTGTTATCCTACTTTTAATCTCCACTGAGACATCACTTGCCAACAAGAACGTTGATTATTAAATTTGTCACCGAAAGCATCCCGGAAGTTCTTGTTACTACCCATCCCCTACAGTACGGTACGTAAATCTCTGCTTAATAACTTTTGATACTTGATAGCATAGTCCATGTGTTGAAGTGCTTAAAAACATTTTAGAGTGTCATAGAGAATTGAAAACTTTAATTTTAATGGAAGATTTTGGAAGTAATTATGAAATATGTGAAATATGTACCTATTTTTTTCAGTATACCACTGTAAAAAGTGTTATTAAAATTAATGATATTACATGTTCATATTTTTACTTCAATAAAATTCAGAATTCAATTTTCTTTAATTTGGTATATAACATTACCTATTTCTGTTGATGAGTTATTTATTAAAAATATTCTAAAGTTGACTTGTTCATTGGACTCTGCAACAAGCCTGGACTTTTCTCAAAGTATGGTACGAGAAAAAAATTACAAAATGGAAGAAATGTTTACTTTAAAGAAGAAAATTGTATTTTTTTATTCAGAAATAAATAGCCTTTCTATTCATGTGCAATTATAATCATTTCTGTCTATTAGTGTTTTTTTTAAATAAATTTTTATTTGTGTTGCCAAATGCATTTTTTTACTACATGACTAAAAAAGTCCCTATTAAAATAAAACTTGTCATCTTTTGTGTTAAATATTTTATTTTCAGAAAATCAAGAATTAAATGCTGATTAATTTGGCATATAACATACCATAATTCCTTTCATTACTTATTTGGCAAGATAGTTCTTATTTAAAGTTAATTTTTTTGGCCTGATCAGAGTGAAAAAATAGCTGGATCTGGGAAGGGTTAAATACCAAGGAAAACTGTTTAACCACATAAAATTACTTATTTTTCTCATTAGCAAATAAATCTTTTAGATTTTCAAAAATTATCATTTAAGTTTACTTTTCTTTAATCATTCGAATGCTGTTCAATAAAATTCGACACATGGTATTTATCAAAATAATTATTGTTATAGTTGGACTGCTTTACCTCTGAGCAGAACTTTTTTGCACACAATAGGCTAAATTGTCAGGTCATAAGGACCCCAAAGGCTCAGAGAAAGTTGGGGGAGGGGACCCAATGAACAGCTGTCAGGAGATGGTAGCGTCCCATTAAGGTCACCCAGTTTGTTCTTTATCATGAACAGGATATCTCTCCTGCACATGGAACCACGGCTTAACATTCTATCTGATGGATGACAGCCTTTCCAAGCCTATCAGTATCCCCTATGGACTGAGGGCAGGGTAGGAAGTTATGTGGGGATAAATCTCAATGCTGTCCCAGCTAGGACTTGAACCTGAGAACTGTTGACCCTACCACCTGAACCAGCCCCCTCTCCATTACAGTTGGGTGTTGAATGTTTGGCTTCATTATATTTTGGAGGAACATCGTTTTCTTCTAGTGGCTTTCCACTCTATGTTATCATTGTAGCTTCCTGACAAGTAGAATTTTTGTCTTGAACTTTACATAATTGTTTACTGAAGTAATTCAAAAGCAAGCATTATTTTCTCTTCTCCTTATAGTAGTTGATGGGTAAAGTTTTACAATAATTATCTCGTGTAATATATTGAGTAGATAGTAAAATAAAACTCTTTAATTTACTTTTCATCCTTTCGTTATGGCTGGTTTGCATGTAGCCTGTTTGTAGTTTTGACATTGATGAAGAGTATATTGTTCATTTCCAATTCCTTCCTATTACCCTACACATTCCTACTGGCCTAGTAATGAATGGTATTTCCCCTTGGGTTTTTACTGCTTACAAGAAATGTTTTCTTCAAAGGAATTTTCATGTTGAAACCTTACAATCTGATCACAAGGCGGGTTACAAACCAAGGCGGGGGTCATGCCTCAAAGTCATCATATAATTTTAAGCTAATTACATTTATCAGCTTTAATAACTGGATGAACCTTGATGGTCCACATTGGGTTTGCACTCTCTGGGTGAGGGTGCAAACCTCACCCAGAGAATCCATTCTTTAGTCGAAGTCAGGTGTTGAGTGTGGAGTTTAGTTCATTAAAATGACTTCTAACTAGAGTGGATAGTGAAGCAAAACTAGTACAATATTTGCAATAACTGGAAATAAGAGTAAAGTATATAAAATTCTTGGAGGATGTGAATGTATCCCTCCCCTTCCCCAATAGCACTTCTGGTTCCTTGTAGGAGCCACTGCACTATGACACTAATATAAATTTAGCCAAGGTTTATATTGCAATATTTTTTGGTTCCCTAAATATTAAATTTGTTTAAAATAACAAAGTTCTTTGTTGTTGAGCAATAAAATGTTTAAAAGTCTTTTTGTGTTATTAACTCTTCCGAGGTGCAGCTATTTTTTCACTCTGATCAGGCAAAAGAAAAATTAACTTTAGAACTTTTCTGTCAAATAACTAATGAAAGGAATTAAGGCATGTTATATGTCAAATTAATCAGCATTTAATTCTGGATTTTCTGAAAATATTTAACAAAAAAAGACTAGTTTTATTTTAATAGGACTTTTTTAGTCATATAAGTAAAAAAAATGCATCTGGCAAAACAAATAAAAATTTATTTGAAAAACGCCAATAGACAGAAATAATTTAATGCCCATGAATAGAAGGGCTATTTATTTCTGAATGAAAAAAAAAATTTTTTTCTTGTCTAAAGTAAACATTTCTTCCGTTTCGTAATTTTTTCTACATACCATACTTTGAGAAAAGTCCAGGCTAGTTGCAGAGGCCAATAAACACATCAACTTTAGAATATTTTTAATAAGTAACTAATCAACAGAAATATGTCATGTTATATACCAAATTAAAGAGAATTTAATTCTGAATTTTAATGAAGCAAAAAATTTTAACATTGTAGTAACATATAAAATATAATAACACTTTATACAGTAGTATACTGAAAAAATAGGTACGTATTTCATAATTACTTCCAAAATCTTACATATTTAAAAATAGCAGTTTTCTGTTAATTATCAAGAGATTTTAGAAATGTTAAGGAAAAATTTGTTGTTAATAGTGCAAGTCAAATTCTGAGCTTAAATTAGGGGATTGCTTCAACAATAAAATAATGTTAACAAATAAATTGGGAATACCTTATATTGCTTCTAAGAAATGCCAATCAAATGGTTTTAACAAATTATTTATATTATAGTTTAATAAAATATGCATCAAATTAAAAAATAAAATATTATTTTTCAAGCTTGAAATACATATTTTTAATAGATATATCTAAGAAAATTTTCAAACAATTTAAAAAAAAATGAAGTTTCATGTACTGTACAAAAAATATCCATAGAAGTTCTTTACCCAGGGTTAAAATTATGTTTTGCTAAAAATATTCTATAGGGAAATAGGAATAGTATGACATTCACAAGATGCTAGTGTTTTTGTCATTGCTCATTTATGAATCAAACTACAACAGGGATATATTTTGCAGGAACAAAAATATGTCCCTGCAAAATTTTCTGTGTACACCACTGCCACACAATAATTACTGAAAGGAAAATTTATTATCCACACCTACCAATAATGTGTGGGTCCACCTTCTGCCTTCACAACAGCAACATGTTGTAGCATGGATTCTACCAGGTGTCCGAAAAGTTTGGGTGGTATTGTGACCCATGTTTCCACAAAGCACCGAGAGTTGCTGGTGGTGGGTTTCAGGCTTGACTGCACCACTCTACTTCATTCCACAGATGCTCAATAGGGTTCACATCCAGAGTGTGAGAGGGCCATTTAAGGGTTGTGAACTCACTGGAATAGTTCCCCAACCAGTTATTCACTAAATGGGAGTGATGAGACATGGCATTGTCTTGTTGAAAGAATGCATCCTGCCATGGTAAATGGAGAGTTGAATGGATGTAGGTGGTCAGCGAGTATGCTAACATACTAGTCATGCCATCATACACTATCAGATCAAAAGTATCGGAACACCCCTTCTGAGTAGTGGATTCACCCATATACACCACAACCATAGCCCAAACAGGTATAAAAGGATTCATGTGACCTGGCAAACCTCATAGACATGCATGAACAAGAGAATTGGCCATACAGCAGAGCTCAGTGACTTTCAACGTGGCTTGGTCATATGATGTCAATTAGTAAAACGTCTGTTTGAGGCATTTCCAACCTGTTGCAGCTGCACCAATCAACTGTAAGTAATGTTATTCTGAAGTGGAAATGCCTAGGGGCAACAATGGTGCAGTCGCGACCCAGTAGAACACGCAAAATTACAGAGAGGAACCACAGAGTACTGAAGCAGATGGTGCGACAAAATCGCCTGTCCTCGGTTGCAACACTCACCACTGAGTTCCAATGCCTCTGAAAGCAATGATAGCACCATAACAGTTCATCACAAGCTGCAGGAAATGCATTCCCATGGCCAAGCAACCACACACAACCCTAGCATCAATAAGATCAATGGCAAGCATTGGTTGGAATGGTGTAAAACATGCTGCAAGTGGACTATTGAGTGATGAATCATGCTTCACCATCTGACAGTTCGATGGATGAGTCTGGATGTGGAGAATGCCAAGTGAATGCTACCTGCCTGACTGTGTTGTGCCAACTGTGAAGTTTGGTGGAGCTCAAATCATCATCTCATCATGCTCTAGGGCTGTTTTCCAGGTTTGGGCTGGGCCCCCTAGTTTCAGTGAATGGGGCTCTGAATGACACAGCTCATAACATTCTTGACAATTCTGTGCTCCCAATTTTATGGTAACAGTTCGGTGAAGACCCTTTCCTGTCCCAACATGACAATGTTCCCATCCACAAAGCGAGAACTGTGCAGGAATGGTTGATGAGTGGGTGTGGAAGAACTTGACTTAACAGGATGGAGATCAGGGCCCATACAGAGCCCTGATCTCCACCTCATGGAACACCTTCGGATGAATTGGAATGCAGACTGTGAACCAGGTCGAACAGCCTGACATCAGTGACTGGCCTCACTAATGTTCTTGTGGCAGAATGAAAGGCATTTCTCACAGCAATGTACCAAAATCTAGTGGAAAGCCTTCCTCATGAATTGGAGGCAGTGATAGCAGAGAAGGGGGGACCAACATGATATTAATTCCTTTCCTATTACTGAGAGATTGCAGTTGGGCAGTTTTACCTCTGAGCACACTTTTTTGCACACCATGGGCTAAATGGCCAGGTCACAAGAAGGCTCAGAGAAGGTTGGGGGAGGGGACCCACTGGAACAGCTGTTGGGAGACAGATGGTAGCCTCCCACGAAGGCCATCCAGCATGTTCTTTAACCTGTACAGGCAGTGGTGGACTGGCCAGGGTGTCAGCTTGCCCGACGGCAAGTGGGCCCCTGATGAAGTGGGGCTCCCTTAAACATTAGACAATATGTTAAAAATGATAGTGTTATAGTTGTGGTTGGGCTCCCTTTGTCTCCTGGCAACCAATATTTTTAGACCCAGTCTGCCACTGTGTACAGGTATGGCTCTCCCACACATGGGGCCATGGTTTAACATCCCATCCGATGGACGGCAGCCTATCCAAGCTCATCGGTGTTCCCTACTGACCGTGGGCAGGGCGAGGAGTTTTGGAGATAAATCTAAACGCTGACCCAGCTGGGACTTAAATCCGGGAGATGTGGATGAGCGAGTGTTTGGATACTTTTGATCATGTATATTGAATGGTCTTTGCACAAACTTTGTAGATTCTTCATTGTTGAATGTCGATGTTATCATCTGCTCCATTCGGACATTATATGGGAGAGGTGACACTCACCTTGAACATCAATAGATTGGTTAAGGACACATTTTTTACATGGCTGAAGGTTTTACTGACACAAAAAGAACTATAGTAGTTCTGTCACTGAGAAAAAAATTTTGAAGTTTATCTTTCAAATTATTTGCAAATGAAAAAGTTTTTAGGAGCAAACTCAGATACTTTTAGATGCAAGGACAATGTTCAGTCTTCAGTGAAGTGACACTGTGATGATGTCAGGGCTATTAAGAACTTCTTTCCACATGTAGTGAAGGGTGTTCAGGCGTCTCGTTGCAAGGGACAAGCAAGATCATTATTTCAATAGCAAATGAATGCATGTGCTAGCAATGTGGAATGCACAAAGATTTCTTTTAAATATCTGGTTTAATTTACAATGGTTCATCAGAAACAATGTTTTAAAGTTAATAAATCATGATTATTTTTCCATTTATTATAAAATATGATCAGTAGTGACATTTGTTTTTCAATGAAGAACTGGAAAAAAATAACTGAGAGTCAACATACATTTTAGCTTTTCAGGTTGGACACAGGAATGGTTAATAGAACTGGAATGAGTTTTGCATATAAAGAAATTTGGGTCCATTGACTGTTTGCGATCCTCAGCCAAAAGATGGGCACTGCTCAGGAAATGTACGATATCAAAATGGAATGCTAGGGTAACTGAGTTGTTAATGGCCTAGGCATCATTGTGTCTTTTCACTAGGTAATGTGAAGTCAGAAGTGTGGGATTTGACCTGAATGTTTGGATATTTCATCAATCTCGCTTAGATAATTTTTGAGAATGGTCAGAAGTACATAGGTATAATGAATATCTTTTAAGGGGGTTTAGGATAGGCACAAAAGGGGTTATTAATGCATTCCCCTCTTGTTGCAAAATATTAAATGTGATAAAAGATCAGTTCAAGTAGCTAGTAATTGAAATCAAGTTATTTAATTTTACCACTGCTTTTGTTGAAAGCGTTTAGTGAAATGTGTTGTAATGTTATGGCCAGGTCAGCTATGGTGCAGTTCACAGTAAAACATGGGTCATTTCATGCCAAATTAACCAAAATTTCAAAAAACTTCACCACCTATCACAGATTTTAATCCTCTTTGGGGTAAATGTTAGTACATATAAAATGTCTAATTGTCCAAAATATTTTGAGTCAAAAAAAAAGTAAGGAGTTATAATAATTTAACCAAGGGGAAAATATACAAATTGTGATTGTGACAATGTTTTTCTTTTTTTTTTTGCTTCTATCAAATGAAAAAGTTTTTAGGAGCAAACTCAGATACTTTTAGATGCAAGGACAATGTTCAATCTTCAGTGAAGTGACACTGTGATGAAGTCAGGGCTATTAAGAACTTCTTTCCACATGTAGTGAAGGGTGTTCAGGCGTCTCGTTGCAAGGGACAAGCAAGATCATTATTTCAATAGCAAAT
The DNA here is from genome assembly GCA_038380435.1 of Ryuthela nishihirai. NCBI lineage: Eukaryota > Metazoa > Arthropoda > Arachnida > Araneae > Heptathelidae > Ryuthela > Ryuthela nishihirai. The sequence goes on along the minus strand of JAWZYU010000003.1, from coordinate 80,699,332 downwards.
GAATGCATGTGCTAGCAATGTGGTAGATGAGAAGACCAAACTTGGTATACTGATGTAGATTTGGATTATAAATTTAAAAAATGTAATACAGTTTTGAAAACAAATTGAAAAAACTGAAAATTTTAAAATGTGAAAAAAAGTGACATGACCCCATATATAAAAAAATGAAAACTGACATATGTTGTACATTATGCTCCATAGAAACATTGTACAAAATTTAGAGTATGGTCATCTCTTTGATAACGAGTAAAAAACATTGAAATTTTACTAATGTTATGGTTAATGATGCACTTCAGAGGACTGCACACTAAATGGAGAGGATTGGATTGTTTTACCTCTGAGCGGCACTTTTTTGCACACCATGGGCTAAATGGCCAGGCCACAAGGACCCCAAAGGCTCAGAGAAGGTTGGGGGAGGGACCCACTGGAACAGCTGTTGGGAGACAGATAGTAGCCTCCCGTCAAGGCCATCCAGCGTGTTCTTTAACGTGCACAGGGTATGGCTCTCCCGCACACGGGGCCACAGCTTAACTTCCCATCCGACGGACGGTGGCCTTTTCAAGCCCATCAGTGTCCCCTACTGACCGTGGGAAGGGCGGGGAAATTTTGCAGAGATAAATCTCAACGCTGACCCAGCTGGGACTCGAACCTGGGAACTACAGATTACAAGCCTGGTGCGCTACCGACTGAGCCACCCCCACGCCCCTAAATGGAGAGGCTACAGACATGCTTTGCTGCTTGCACTCAAATGTGACTTTGCAACTGCAAGTACCATTCAGCTGCTACTCACAGCTATGATGCTGTGAGTATCCTTTGGTACAGATGAGCAATTGATAAAGCCAAGTTTTTGAGGAAACAAAGTTAGGAACACAAATGTTGAACACTCCATTTGCATATATTTAATTAATGCATTTTTAGACTAACGCTGTCACTGTATTTTTTATTTTTTTTTTATTTTTTGGATTTTACTTATCTAAGGGACCTGGATTTGAGCCCGGATAAGGCATGGACATTTGTGTTGTTTTTCTGCTGAGGTCCTGCCATCCTCAGACCTACTACGGCATATAAACTGACAGGCTCCTGCCAGACTCTGTGGCAAGCAGCTGCTTGAGGGGGTATTTATTTTATTTATTTATTTATTTATTTACATGGATAGAAAATATTATTACATGCTTAGCTGATGATAAAAGGGACCTGGGTTCTAGTCCCAGGTAAAGCATGGATGCTTGTGTTGTCTTTCTGCTGAGGTCTTGCTTTCCTCAGACTTTCTACTATGGTATATAAACTGGCAGGCTCTTGTCAGACCTCTATAGCAAGTAGCTGCTTGAGGGCTACATTGACATTGTTAATACTAGGCAGCCTGACACATTCCAACCAGTTATTGTTATCAATAGTTTATTGAAAAGCAATAAAACTACTCACTTAGGCATTTAAGTGTTTACTGAAGACAGTGTTAACTGAAATTGTGAACGATACCTAAGCAATTTATTTATAGGGTTTAGGAAAAAGAGGCATGCCAAACACCTTATTTTTTAATCTGAACCACGAAATAAGACCCTAATCAGTGATAAAATTATCATCGAATTTGTAAAATTTTGTTTTTTGAGCCACCTATCACAAATGGCATTATTCTCAACAAGATAAACCACATTTTGTGGTATTATCCATTATTATTATTATTGGCCACTTTACCCTTCAGCACAAATGTCGACCGTGCAACTGTGTGATGCGCCAAAATTCTGAATACAGTGAAAAAATTTTCTTCACTAATCTTCCTCTGCCCTCCCACCTTAAAAAGAAATCGAATAACCGTCTGATTTTCTTATATAAGTCACATACAAAAGCAAATTCACAGACTTAAAATATTACCTGTTTATTTTCGGATTCTGATATTTCTTCTCCTTTCCTCTTTTTGGAAAGGCACGAATTTTTGCTTATTGAAATATTAAGTAATAATTCAGAATTTTCTAAAGTTTTGCTTTTTTCTTGATACTGCTTTCTCATTGTAGCTGTTTTCATTAACTTTTTCTTTACTGAGCTATTTGACGTGATGTCCAAAATGTAGTCTAGTTTCGCATCGCGACTACAATCCATTTTAGCACATGTGTTGATGTATGAGTTAAAATTTGTTTACTTCCTTACTTCGAAAGAAAAAGCAAAGTTCTTCTAATTAAATTTGATTCCCTAAAATCTGGCCAGTACATTCTAGTGGTTGATTGAGTCACATAATTTATGGGCGCCATGTTTTATGGTACCGTCAGATCATGGTGACACTTTCTTTTGCACACCATGGGCTAAATGGCCAGATCATATAGACCTCGAAGGCTCAGAGAAGGTTGGTGGAGGGAACCCACTGGATCAGCTGCTGGGAGAGAGATGGTAGCCTCCCGTCCAGGTCATCCAGCGTGTTCTTTAACGTGCACAGAGCATGGCACTTCCGCACAAGCGGCCATGGCTTAACGTCCCATCCGACGGACGGCGGCAATGTGTGAGACGAAAGCCTATGAGTTAGTGTATTTACCTACTTAAAGCTTCTCAGATGTCATAGTTTTATGTATTTCTACCATATTTTGTACCTATAATGTGATGCCCCATCGTTCACTTTTGCTTTACCTTAACCAGTTTTGTTTAATTTAGGTTATATTTATCATTTTGGGGATTTTTATTTCCTTTTTGGCATCGCAACACTCGTTTCCAAGTTTCTAGGAGTTGCGCATGCGCCGCAACTCCGATCTTCCGACTGTACCGTTAAAGCGCGTGCAAGGACACGCCCCCTCTTGCGTCATAGCTTTTGCGTCGTTCCTCATAGTATGTTAATGTCTTTCCCTGCATGCGCCGGCCTCATGTCAAAAAACCGGTGACCTACGAGTCACTTAGGGAGTAGAGAGAAGCACTAAGCACAAGTGAGTGCACGAGTACAAGGTGCGTAGCACCAAGCACAGTGCGTGTAGCACAGGAGTTGTGTTTATTTCATTGATGTCTTGGTGAGTTGAATTATTTTGGAAATAAATCTATTTTGTTATATTTTAAAACCTTTTGAGTCTGTGCAGTTTTTTTCTCTTGAGCAACGCGAATTAAGGATTTTTGAATTATATTTACTTGATAATCATTTTGATTCTTACTCATAAACGCTCGCTGGTATTTGAACCCTAAATCAACTTATTATCAACTTATTCTACTTTTGGCAATTTGTTAATTATTGCCTGGCGCCCGTCTAAGCTATCCGGAGCATAAAACTTCAAGTATTTTGCATTTGTTTGGAGCGTTACAATAACAGCTTTCATATTTTACCAATACCTCGTTGGGCTGCATTTGAATGTAACAAGTCCATCACAGAAATAAACAAACCAAACTTTTTCCAAGAAACCCTGTCATAAGACAGGGAGGTACAAAAGACAGCTGTGAGGCACAAAAGTGAAATGAAATAACTGAAAAGTAACAAAAAATTCTCTTTATCTCGTCTGAATAAAAGCAAAAATAACGTTTTCCTTTCATCTGTCTATGATAAAGTTTCTTTCTTTGTCGGTCAATTTGTCAAAATAAAAATAAATACCCCTTCAAGCAGTCAGTTGTTTGACATATAGGTCCAGATAGGTTTTGCCTTTTTGTCTGTCTGAAAGACAGACAGATGAACATCCATCTTTCAACTGTCAATCCGTTTGTAAATGGTAGACAGGTTGAACTTTCAACCTGTCTATCAGTACAAACGGATAGACAGGTGAAAGATCAACAATGTCCATCTTTCAACCTGTCTATCCGTTTGTAAATGGTAGCTAGGTAATCACTGGAAGGAGAGCTATGCACTAATCCCCTGTGATGATGCATAGAACCGGCCAGGCCTAGCACCTAATGTCCGACCCTGCCTTCTCGTGCTGCAAGCCGTTAGTACCTTTCAAAAGAGATGCTCTCTTGTGGAAGTGAACAGAAGCGGACGGCTGACAGATTAGTGTGGCCTACTGATCTGGACAGCTATGGCTACTTTTCTTTTTTTTCTACCGTTCTGAGGAGTAGTTAACCACACATGGTCCTGGTGCTGACCATATAAACCAACTGGACTGAAATAAGGCTCTGAGCTTGATTATGGATCCTGAATTTGCTGCTCTAGTGGGCTTCTGTGGAGGGAAACTCTTCTGCTGTGTTTTCTGTTTGTTTGTGGGTTGACAGCCCCAAGTGAATAGATTCACAGGATATGTTTATCAGCTGGTAGATAATCCTGAGCAGAGGTCATCGCAGGCACCTGAACTCTTTGCTTCTACTGGCATCGTAAGTGCCATTAGTGGTGGGAGAACGGGTCTTTGCCCGATGTCTGCGATTAGGGGCTGTTCGATATTGTTGGCATTTCCTCTCTCAATAAACATAGTTTTTTTAAACATCCCACTAACCATTTTCTCTCCATAGGTAGTTGGAATGTGAGGATTCTGCACAGAGCTTTTTCTCTTGATGTCCGCACACAAGAATTCCACCGTTAAATTTTAGATATTCTCGGCTTGCAAGAGACCAGATGGACAGATAAAGTTCAGATTCTTAAAAGTAATCTTAACTTTCTCAATTTCAGGGAGGGATGACAAAAGCATCACCAAGGCGTGGGTGATGCTCTTCTAGGATATGAGTGCATTAATGAAAGGTTTCTTACAGCAAAATTTCAGACAAGTGTTAAGGACTTGAATGTTATCTGCTGTTATGCCCCCACTGAGAATGCCAATGAGGATGAGGATAGGTTTTACAGACAACTTCAGGATATTTTCAATTCTGTCAAAAAAGGAGATATTACCTTTGTTCTAGGTGACTTCAATGCCAAAGTTGGTACTGACTCTGACCTTTGTGGAGGAGTGATAGGCCCTTTTGGTATTGGTAGCTGCAATGGCAATGGGCAACGTCTCCTGCAGGTAAGTAAACTCAATGGATTCAGAATAACTAACATTTATTACAAACACCGCGATATACATAAGTACACCTGGGTTTCACCTGATGGGCTGCATAAGAATATGATTTATTATATATTAATTAACAGTAAATGGGCTAGTTCTGTTAGGAATACCAGGTCATATAGGGGAGCTGAAATTGGATTTGACCACTACCTTGTTAAAAGTGTCTTGCAACTTAAACTTAAAAAGTGTTGTGCTAGGGTTAAAAAATTTACCTTCAATACTGAAGCTCTGAAAGACCCAGTTATAGTTAAACCTAACCATGATAGGTTACGTAGTCATTATGACAGTCATTGTTTGCTTACTACTGAAGTTGAGGAAGAATGGGACAATTTTAAATAGGCTTTTTTGGAAACTAACAGTGCTCTTTTGGGAAAAAAGGAGCAGAGGAGACAGAATTTTTTGAGTGCTAGGGCACTTGAGCTTATTTCAGAAAGAAAGAACTGAAGGAATGTCCTTAATCAATACCCTACTAGTCCTAATAGAAAAGATTACAGAGAGCTTAATAAACGTGTAAAGGATTAGTTAGCTGCTGACAAGAATCTTTGGCTTGATGACCTGGCTGAGGAAGCAGTTAGGGAGCACAACAGCAGAGAGCTGTACCAGATAGTTAATGTTTTGTGTGGTAGAAAACGGACAGGTATACAGGGATTGAAGGATATGCAAGATAAGGTTATAGAAGGTGAGGATTCTGCCATGGCTAGGTGGGCTGAGCATTTCAGTGATGTTCTAAACAATGTGGTTAATTTTACTCCCATTATTTGCAATGATAGATGCATTGGTGGCTTTAATGTTGGCCCTACAACACAATCTGAAGTTATTTTGGGTATTTCTAAACTTATACTTCATAAATCCCCAGGGGTAGATGAAATTACTATGGAAATGCTTAGAACTGGGAATGTTTCGGGTTACCAATTGGATAACTGAAATTTTGAATATCTTTTATGATAAAGGCATGGTTCCTAAGGACCAGAGCTATTATTATTCCTATTTTCATTTATAATTATTCCTAAAACAGGTGATCGCAGTTCTTGTGATACCTATAGGGATATCAGCCTACTCTCTGTTCCAGGGAAAGTTCTTTGCATGATTGTGTTTAATAGAATTAAAAATCTGGTTGAGGGGCAATTGCGTGATGAGCAATGTGGATTCAGAAGCGGTAGGGGATGTGTGAATCAGATATTTTCACTTAGGCAGATTCTTGAGAAATGTTTAGAGTTTCAGACACCTTTGGTTGCTAGCTTTGTTGATTTCAAAAAGACTTTCGACTCTGTTGATCGTCATAATTTGTGGTTGATTGTGAAATCATATGGTATACCAGACAAGTTAGTTAACATAATGAAAGCTCTCTGTAATAACACTTAGTCTTGTGTGAGATTTGGTAAGGCTTGTAGCAATTGGTTTAGCATTACTTCTGGTGTTCGACAAGGGTGCATTTTGTCCCCTTTTCTCTTTAGCTTGGTTATTGATTATGTTATGCGAAATTCACTTCAATTAAAGATTTTGGCCTTAAATGCGCTGGAAAAACGAAAATTTCTGATTTAGATTATGCTGATGATTTAGCCCTTTTGGCAAATGATGTTGATGAGATGAACTCTTTCATTCGAGCTGTTGATGAGACTGGTAGTACAGTAGGTTTGCTTATAAACAGATTGAAAACTAAAGTCATGAAAATTGGTCAGGCAGGTTGTGATTCAGTTAATCTGAATGGTTGCAGACTTGAGCAGGTGTCACAGTTTAATTACATTGGGAGCTATGTAACTGATACTGGTGATGTGCGGCATGAGATTAACAAACGAATAGGTATTGCTGCCGGGACTTTTAAGAATCTATGGAGATTGTGGAGAAATAGGCATATACACCTAAAGACTAAAATTAGACTGTATAATAGTTTGGTTCTTTCTAGGGTTAGTTATGGTAGTGAAACTTGGATACTTTGTAAACAAGATAACATGAAACTAGATGCTTTGATTCTAGATTCTTACGCAGTATCTTGGGCATTAGGTGGTTCAACTTTGTAACTAATGATGATGTCAGGCAAAGCAGTCGGCAAACCCCTTTTAGCAGCATACTGTTCAGAGAGAGACTCTGTTGGTACTGTGCAGAGTGAGACTCTTGACTGATTGGTCATGTTGCCTGTATGGATAATTATAGATTGGAGAACAGGGTTATGAACAATGTGATGTCATTGTAATGTCGTCTGTTGGGAGAAGTAGGGCGTTGATGCATATTAATCCTGCACCTCCATCTTTCAGAAATAAATTCCATAGCCTTATAACTAAAATAATTTTGCTTCCTCTGTTCCAGAAGAGTATTGTTAGCTTCAAGAAAAGCATGTTTAAACTGATCTCATTCTTTATTAACTCCAGCAGTAAGCACACCGTGATTGTCATAATGAATAAGTATGCTTTGGCTATATATGGATCCTTCAGACCTTCAGTGTTAAAGGAAATTTTTTAACCTTAGCACAACATTTCTTAAGCTTCAGTTGCAAGATACTTTTGACCAGGTAATAGTGTAGGGAGCCCTTCATTGAAGGCTAATTTCACCATGATGATTCATTGGGTCTGTTGATGAGACTGGTAATAGGGTAGGTTTGGTGATAAACGGAGATACAGCTAAAATGATGAAAATTGTTCAGGGAGATTTTTCTTCAGTTGCTTTGAATGGCTGAACTCTTGAGCAAGTGTGTAGTTTAATCATCTTGGGCGTTATGTAACTGATACTGATGATGTGCGGTGTGAGATAAATAGAAGAATAAGAAGTACTGCTGGGACTTTTAAGAATCTATGGAGAGTGTGGAAAAATAGGCATATACGCCCAAAGACTAACAAGGCTGTATAATTGCTTGCTTCTTTCTAAGGTTAGTTATGGTAGATAAACCTGGACTCGTTTTTAAGCAGGATAACAAGAAACATGATGAGTTTGATTTTAGATGCTTGCACAGTATCTTGGATATTAGACTTTGTAAGTAATGATACCTTCTTGGCGCAACATTAACAAGAAATGATGATTGATGAATTTGATAAGAAAAATTAATTGCTGCAATCGACAATGCATGATTTTTCGACCGTCACTGCGACCTCTATTAGACCTGTAATGAAATACCAGATCTGGGGTTTCTTAACGTTTCTGAGATCGACATCTGGAAAACTATTTTTTCATCACATTTCTGTGGCTGATTGGTTAGCTTGCTCGGCGCTAATCGTAGAAACGTCGGTTCAAGCCATAGACAAAAGCAATGAATATTTCCTTTCTGCAAGCCATTGTAAAAGATAATTATGAAAGATAAAGTTTTTCTCTGGCATATAATACTGACAGGCTCCTGTCAGATTTCCCTAGCAAGCATCTGTTTGAGGGATATTTGTTTATTTATTTGTTCACTAAATGGTATTAATAAAAAGATTAAAAAATTTTTGAATACCCCACTCTCCTAATTTTTTGGCCAATCTTCTTTACTCCACTGATTGTATATGAAAAATGCCTAAATTTTGGTCTTGATATTTTCTATATAATTATGGGTGCGTTTGAATAGAGGTATTATTGGTATTGAAAATACAGTACAATTTCTTTTTACAATGTTTAATTGTATAATTCTAATTCCTCCAACAGATCCAGGGTAGGGTTCACCTGAGCATGGAGTAACTGCTTAATATCTCATCTTGTGGATGGCGTTATTTCAAAGCCCAACAGTGTCCCCCTTTCTCACCAAGGACAGTGTGCGGATTAGCGAAAATACACTGAGATGCCAGTTTATAGATACACCACCCTTTGTCACATAAATTGTCCATTTCAACCTAATACGACACGTGAAAGCAGTGTATGGTAGAAATCAGGCCAACCAGCACTTCGAGTATCAGTTAAGAGTTTGATCGAGCATCAGAATAGGCAAAATGAGCTACCTGAGCGACTTTGAACATGGCATGATAAATGGTGCTATGCTTGACAGTTCTAGCAGGCTGAGTATATATAGGGTGGTGCCAAAAGTCTATGTATAACCAAGGTCATTAGAGTGTCACTGAAAGGGCCATCTCCATGACGACACAGTTAAAATATTTATGTAATCATCCGTTAATTCTTATCTTCCTTTGTTCTTCACTTGGTAAATATCTCTCTGTGTGAAGTCTTTCAGGCTATTGTTTTTATTGTGCCGAACTGTGCAGTAGCAAACTAAATGAGTAATCCTTCAAATAATAAGAAAAGTAATGTTTCATATACATTCCCATTAGGAGCAAAAATTAGTATGAAGTGGGTGCTGCATTGTCATTGTTGATAAATTCGTTGAGCACATGCTAAGATATCTGGCAAATATTTTTCAGATGCCTGAAGAACAGTTGCCTGTATGATTTATGAAGTGAACACTTAGGGCTACCTATTAAGCATAAACTAAATGATAATGCCATTCCAGATTAAGAAAAACGCTATCACATAAAAAATTCAATCAAGGTTCAAAGTTTAAGGTGTTGTAAAATCATGGTGAAATTAGCCTCCAATGAGGGGTTCCCTACACCTGTCACAACATAGGGGAGAAAAAGCTGAGGCAGAAGGTACTGCCTCTCAGCTATGTCTCATAACTATTAAAAGTACTAATCTCTTAGAAGAAAAAAAGAAAACATCAGACCTTGCAGAAGAGGCCAGTGAATCAGTGACAAGTAGGAAGTGCATTCGCTGCAGCTTCAGATTATGGTGGTTACCAAGTAGGGAGGTGATGGAGTAGTCGGTGGTTGAAATAGCATGAGCTCCCGGAACAAAGCTTCTCTTTCAGAACTGTAGTGGGATCAGTTGAGCAGAACGTGAGATACAATTGGGACTTAATGCTCTACTAAGAGTGTGAAGTGTAGAGTTGCTGTAGATGACACGAACTCGGAGACGATGAAGGAGGGTCTCCTCAGATCTGCAGAGGTTACTGAGGTTAGGAGCAGTGAGAGAGGGGTCAACCAGGTACCTAAATGAGGAACAGCTGGAGTCCCTCTGCCATTGGGCAAGATGGTACTGGCTCATCAGTTGTGAGACAAATCTCTTGCAGCTGCTGATATAGAGGGAGAGTAATTAGAATTAGCATAAATGAGAGTTCTGGCACAGTAAAAGGGGTTCGAGAATTCTATGAAAATCCATGGGAAAAGTTATGCGGGGGTGAGGTAAAAAGTATGTTTCTTGTTTTTTTTGTGAAAATATGTGTGAAAATTAGAAAAAACACCCTCGTTTTTTCTAATTTTCACACATATTTTCACAAAAAAACACACACAAAACATACTTTTTACCTCACCCCCCATAGCTTTTCCCATGGATTTTCATAGAATTCTCGAGCCACTTTTACTGTTCCAGAACTCTCATTTATGCTACTACTGTAATTAGACACATACCTCTGATTCTTAAGTGCCTCCTTCGTGATGCAATCAGCAAGCTCATTGCCAGATATCCCTACATGGGAAGGGATAAACTGGAAATGAACCGTGATTATGGCAGAAGTGACCTTGGAGCATGTCTCTATGATCTTCTGGATGAGGAAGGGGTTGCAGCTCTTGCTGTCCTGCTTGTGGAGAGCTTCCAAGGTTGACGTGGAGTTGCAGAGGAAGACAAAGTAGCCACTCTCGAGGCTGAGGATATAGAGTACAGCTTCAAGATATCATGAAGCTCCATACAGATGGAGGAAGTGAGATGCGGGAGACGTGAACCTCTGGCGATGCCCGTATTGGGGATGGCAAAGGTAGAGCAGCATGCAGCCTCTCCTGGTCAATAGATCCGTCAGTGTAGACCTCAGTACATCTCTCATGTTATGCAGTGACATAGGAGGTGGAGTGAAGGCTGATGCCACTGGGTCTGAATCGCTTTTTCGATTTAGAAGGGATAGTGACATTGATCATAAGATCACTGTTCCTCCAGGGTGGAAGGTCATGGAAGAGCATATTGCCAGCAGTAGAGCTGGCATTGACGACTCGGTCGTAGAAATCAATGGCAGAGTCTGGCGTGTCTTGTACCTGTCTGGCTGGTACAGAGTCTGGCCTATCTGTTACCTTGCATTATCCCCCACAGGACAATGCAAGGTTCCTTATGCACTTCCAGACTTTGCCAGAAGGGGTGAAGACATTGATGCTGGAGCAGAAGGATCGTCACCTGAACATTTCATGGCAAATCAGGTAGTTTCTGATCGCAGCATCTACATGCTTCTAGCATGAAGATGCATGCCTTCTAGCATGAAGAATATCTGGAAATCTACCTTTTGGCTCGGTGGTGAATGGTGAGAAGCTGCTTATAGTGGATATCCAGAGGGGGAAGATGCCCAGGTGTTGAGATCATAACAGTTCAGGCATTAAAGGCAGCAGTGTGGACTTCTGAGAGTGCACTGAGATCTGCAGCTTCGATGGCAGCGAGTCCTTCAGACGAGATCTGCTGAAAGAGCTGCCAGTCAGTAAGCTTCGATGCTCTTCTCTAAGCTGCACATCCCTTGGGAAGCAAGGAGATGTGCAACAGGAAGTGGTTACTTCCCCAGGTGTCAAGGGTCAACCGACTAACTAAAGCTTTGACCAATGGTGGAAGAACAGAGGGTCAGGTCAATGGAGCTGTAGGTACTCGGAGGTCTGTAGAACATGGGCAAGCCATCACTGGCGATAAAGAGATTGTGCTGCTAGATGACATTCTCAATATTCTTCCCTCTCTGATCACTGATGTCTCTGCCCCAGGATGGACTGTGGGCATTAAGGTTCCCACAGAGAATCCAGGGCTGAGGGCACTGGGATAGAATGTCCAGTAAGGCGGATACAGGAAAAGCAGTGGAAGGCAGGATGTAACAGGATATCAGGGTGATATCATGGCTGTTCAGCCAGAAGCAGCACTCTATCCTATTTCTATCATTTTTTTTAATTTACACCATGAACAGTGATTGCTATGCAATCACTGTTCACATCAGTGAAAGTGAGATCAATAGCATGATGCGAGACATTCTTGTGCACAAGAGTGGATGACTCTTGCTCATGTGCACAATATAGGGTTTGAACACACAGTGATCAGGGAGGTTGGCCTCACAGAGAGCAAGGATGGGAACTGGCATGATACCAATGTAGTTCCTAACAATGTAGTCTTGCTGATATCAGGAAACCCCTGCAGTTCCACTGTAGGATCGAAGGGGTGCTAGAAGTGTCTTGTTACTGTGACCAACGAGATAGAATAGGATAGAGTGAGCAACCGTTGTGTTACAGCACCACCAGTCAGAAGCCAAAGGAAACTCATTTTGTGCCCACACTTTGCATAGCCGCCCGCACCCAGCGTCATCTGGTGGAAGTCAAAGGAAACAATTTTGATCCCGGTGTTTAAGTGGTTGCCTGCCTTTCATCAGTGAATATAATTTATGACGTAGGATATAGTAAAATTATTACCAACGTTGTTTGATCTTTATAAATCAACCCACACCAGGCACATCACAAAGTGCACACGACAAGGTCGATCACACGGAGATATAAATAGCCAGCCAGGAAAGATGAGCCATAGTGCATAACGTGAGCACAATGGGCAGAGGTATTGATTTGACAGACATCCAAAAAGGAATGATCATTGGCTACCGTGCCAAGGGTGAAAGTATCTAAAAAAAATCCTACTTTGAGGGCTGTTCGCGAGGTGCTGTAGCAACACCTCCTACAAGAGAAAGCCATCCAACAAACTCCATGACGTCACGCTAGTTAGACCCACGTTCGTCTCGTCAGGAGCACTTCGCTTGTTAACTGTATGATAGTGACTCTCACCAGATTTTTTTTAAACCATACAACGCGATGTTTACTTTAACATTTTTTATTATTGTAATTGATGATTTAATACATTGTTAACTTTCAAGTTTTTATTTTAAAGCTTTACTCGAAAATTTCCTGCTGAACAATTAGTATATAACCGATTTCAGCACTTTTCTAAAATTGCCTATGTGATAAAATTTTCTTCTATTGGGAAAACCAATTTTGATCATAATAAAATTTAAATATTATGCTACTATTAACAGATTTTATCACTTTAAATAAATATATTCCGATATTTTTATATTATCACCACTTCTAAATGTTACCAATTCAAATAGAAAAAAACATTTCTAATTTCTATAAATAATTTTATTACCGCATTAAAACATATGTACAGAAAACGATATAATTCAAAAAACGCATTTTATCCTCTTGACACATGATAGTTACATATAAATACTACTCACAGGATTATTGCAAGAAAATATCATTTTTGGAACTGACTGATTTCCTACCCAACATAGGATATACCATCATTCACTGGATTATATAAAAGGCTTATTACCAAATAATTAAACTTGATATTGGATACACATCTTTAACACAAATCATAAACACAATTTTTTTAAACTGCTACTATGAAGATTTATAGGTCAGCATACACCTCTTTTATAATATCAAAAGCACATTATATTGAAATGAAAAACAATTTTGAATCAGATGCAATTAAATGAAATCTTATATATCTATGACTACCATAGAGCAATTGATGAAAGTAAACCTCTTGCTCTACAATACCTTGCAAAATATTTTTTCCCAGCCAGAGCTATTCGAACTCGTCATCAAAACTAAAGGCAATTCCTCTTACCATAAATGACTAATCCAAAAAAATACACACACTAATGGATTATTCTCAAGCATGTATTTCATCCAGATGTATTGCAGGAATCTATTATTTTCTACTTAAAATTCCTCTATCAATAAACACTGTAATTTACCAATAGCACTTGAGCTCAAGGAAAGAGAAACCAAAATTAATAAAAATAATTTTTCAACAGTGACCAAGCAGCAATTTCCATATGATTTATCAGAAAACATATCTGACTAGTCATAAAACACACAATGTTTCACACTGATGTGCAGTACCTGTCTCTAAGTACTATTATGAAGATATATGTCAGCATTTACATATTCATAAACCTGTTGTATAATATTAATGGGACATTACATTGAAATTAAAAACTATTTTGAATCAGATGCAATTAAATGCACTCACATATCTATGATACCATAGAGCAACTGATGAAAGTAAACCTGTTGCTCTACAATACCTTGCAAAATATTTCCCCCCAGCTAGAACTCTAATTTTTACTTCAACTAAAAATATTATATGAAAACTAAAGGAAGTCATCATCTCAAACACCTAGTCAAAAAATTCCAACAAACCTGACTATTTCATGAGTCCCATGTCTTCAGGACATCTGTGAAAATTAACAACTGAATATATGCACACACACACACACACATATGAATTATCCACAATGATGAATGCAGTTATTCAATTTCAGTGTTCAAAGACTGGCAAGTGTAATTCTATTGAAATTAGTCAATAAATATTTAACTGGAAAAAAATCAACTAAGAGGCAAAAAAAAATAATTAAAAATACCTGGACTATCATTTACATAGCCATTAAAAGGAAAAGATGGCATATAAAGAAATTAACTGCTTTTTGACTCCTTAATTTAACAAAGCAAACAAACCTGATGTTAAGAACACGTGACACAAAGTATTAATTACTATGATTTTCAGTCGCTTTAATCAGATCTATCATGAAGTCTTTGCTGCAGCAAATTCACATCTTTTTACCAGTATTCTGATCATAATGCTCAGATGTTCTGCAGATGTCTTTTACATCAAAATGGATTTCACAAACCTAAAAGTAATATAAACTCTCAAAACTTTGGCAAATAATTTATATTGTATATAGAACATTAATCATCCAAAAGAAGATGAGTTAAAAAAATGAATCTACTTTTCAGCATTCAAATATAATCAAATAAATATTTTAAATAAAAATGCATTGTGGATGTGGCATCTTAACGTGAATGAAAGTTTAATAAAATGTACTAATTCACCATTTAAAACAACTGTCTCTATTGTAAGGTTCCTCTCCTACAGATATTTCTCGTTTGTTTATGAAATTACAGAACAGTGATTCCCAACTGGTGTGTTCCTTCTAAAACCCAGATGTGTCGTAAAAATATACGAAAAACAATAATACTGCATAATAACATGGCAATGTAATGGTAAGTGGACTATATCACAAGCATGTCACAGTAAATAAATGATTTCAGAAGTGACACCAAGTTAAAAGGTTTGAAAACCCTGTTATAGAATCATGGTTTTATTTCTGTGAAGTTTCTAAAAGAGGAGGCATGAATCCTTATTATTGTGTAGCCTAAGCACATATTTTTATATAGCAAATATATATAGATATGCTCCACCACTGCAAAAAATCCCATAACTAAAAGCAGACTGATTTTAAAATAGATAATTTTAAGTATGTCTGAATTCAGTACCACTGTTACATAGTATAACTTGTACAAGTACCTCTTAATACTAACCATTTTATCACAATTCTGTACTATAAATTTAACATTAACATAGTTATTTAATTTTATAAATGATATGGTACATGTTGTATGTTATAGCTTTGTAATATTTATGGCTAAATCATTTACTTTATCTCCAATGTGAATTTGGTCACTCTTATTAACCTCAGCAAAATTATTGAGGTACTATGCAACCACAGTTACATAGTACAAGTGCTCTCATTTTAACATACTTATTTACATTATATATATATAAAATAATAAATAAATAAATAAATAGCCCCTCAAGCAGCTGCTTGCCACAGAGGTCCGACAGGAGCCTGTCAGTTTATATGCCAGAGTAGGTCTGAGAGGACCTATTCTGGCATATAAACTGTCAGGACCTCAGCAGAAAAACAACACATACATCCACGCCTTACCCAGGGTTCGAACCCAGGTCCCTTAGATCATTAGCCATGCACGCTAACCACTCGGCCAAAGGACGGCTATAATATTTTATAAATGATATGGTATATTTTTCACCTTTGAAATATTTGTGGTTAAATAATTTAATTTGTATCTCCAATATGAATTAGGCCAATACTATTTACCAACAAAATTTTGAGGGTTTCAGACCAAAATGTTACTAAAGTATTGTAAACATATTAATATTTCTATGTTCCACGAACAAAAATCATTAGTTAAAATCTTTCGTTTCAAACTGTAAATACGGAATAGTTTTAATGAACTGAAAATTACTATAATGTTTAAAATCTGATATGTAAACAATGGAAGCAAGAATCACAAAAGATTATGATATATAGCTAATGTAAATTGGAAATAGTTGTTGAAGAGAATCTGTGAACGACCTATCAATTTCAAAACTGCAGGCTTCAATAATGGGCATCAATAATAAAATAATCGGTTTTTAATAATGTGTATGCAAAAAATATGATTAATTTACATATCCTATTTCAGATCTACAGATAAAATGATTATTAACTTGATTTTGCAATAACTCGGAAGACGGCTACCAAAAATATAGCGATTCGAAGTGATTTGTATGCTTTAAATATTAAGAACGAAAAAAGAGTCTAGTTTCTAACATTCCTATACATTACGAATAGTTCCAAAATTTTGAACTGAACATTAAATTCGAAACTTCCGCTGCCATTTTTTCGTAGCGAACCACAGCAATAACTACAGCTTGTAATACTCTATTAATATACATATACATCTACGATTTCACATTCATCAACTTGCACGAAAAATTTAATCAAAAATTAAACTTCTTTATTACAGATATAAACTACACACTATTACAGATATAAACTGCATTAAAGTTAACTTACTTTCGAACTTTCAGTTGACACGAAATTCTTTCTTGATATTGCAGCCATTGTCTTCGCAAATCTTCATCTTTGGAAATCATAACATTTAAACTTTTCACTCATTCCTTGCCCCGGCAATATGGCAGTCTGGCACCCAGCAACGAAAGGGCATTAGTATTTCACGCAGGAAAAAAATTACGAAAAACGTATTGATTAGCACGTTACTTCGATAGCCACTTCACTCATTCCTCTTTGTGAACTGCGCTAATCTAACCATGTAAGCTGTCTGGCATGGGTAGCACTTGGGTCTAACTCGTGGGTCTAACTAGGGTGACGTCATCATTATTCTCTGACGTAGTTGTTTGGCCTTGTCTTCTAGGAGGTGTTGGCTGTAGTAAGGGTCTACCAAGAATTGACTGCTGGCACACAGACTTCATAACTGTGGAGCCCCAAAGGCCATCGACCCCAGAAGAGAACGTCGCCTCCATCAACTGGTAAAGGGCAATTGATGTGAAACAGTGCAGCAATTGATCACTCAAATGAATGCTGTGGCATCCAGGTATGTGTCCACGATAGCAGTAGAGCAAACCCTGTTACACATGGGTCTCCAGAGTCGTCGCTGCATAAAGTCGCCCATGTTAACCAAGGTCCATCGGCAACAACACCTGCAGTTCGCATGGGACTACCGTCATTGGACAGTGGAAGAGTGGAAAAAGGTTGCCTCTTCGACGAATTGAGGTTTCTACTCCACAGAAGTGACAGGTGGTGGCAGATAAGGCATCCGACACTTGAGAACCAACAGCTAAGAGTGTCAGATCTGTCAGTCAAGTACAGACCAGCTGTGGCAGTGTGCATGTCTGGGAGATGCTTTCGTGGTATGACTTGGGACCGCTGGTACTACTGGATGGGTCCCTCTGAACGCCAATGTCTACCTGTCCATCCTCGCTGACCACATGCATCCCTTCATGTTGGATGGTTACCCTGGTGGTATTAGTGTCTTCCAACAGGACAATGCGCCCTGTCATGTCGCTAAGGTGGTGCGTGACTGGTTCCAGGAACATGACAGCGATGTCTCTGTTCTCCCCTGGCCAGCGAAATCGTCCGACCTCAATCCAACAGAGCACTTGTGGGAACATTTGGATTGAAAGATTTGGTGTGCAGACCCACAACAACATTATCTCCTGAACCTCTGTACTCTGCTGGAGTCTGAATGGGCACATGTGCCTCTGGCAACCTTCCAGGGCCTCAATGGGTCCATGCCATTCTATCTCGGCACTGTCATCTGGGCCAAGGGTGGTTATTCCCATAATTAGGTAGGTGGTCATATTATTCTGATTCTACTATGTATTTCTTAACTTTAAATACTTGTGTTTTTTTATGCTGCTTTTTACTAATTTAAAACATATTCTTATCTATTTTAATATCTACTTTAAGCGAAAAATAAAAGTCTTTTTTTTTTCTTTCAATATTATATATTTTACAGTGTTATACTTGTGAACAGATCTGGAAAATAGTTGGGGGGGGGGGGAGAGATTGGATTTCAATGCAGTATAACATTTCACCCTCCGTTTAACAATTCTTTAAAACATTTCTTGAAAACTCCATTGAATTTCAATAAGTTTCATAATTTTTTTTGTTCTATTACCCTTACTAGTATGCTAATGGAGGGGGAGGGGGAGACTAGATTCGGCCCTGCTTCTGAATGACGTTAAACCACTTTTAAATACCAGAGAAGAAAAGAATCTACTATATATCTGAGAGAGTTACATGTTCTCGTTTCTCGTTTTTTATCTCGTTTTTAATGATTCTCTGTTTTTAGGATTGACAAAACTTTTCACCCTCCCAAAAATTCTCACCCTCCCTTAAAAATGATAGAAAATGCTTCTAAAGGGTAATAAGAGTTAGTACAGCGAAATTTAGTATAGAGCTTCTTCTAACGGTAACTTAGAAAATGTAAGTGTCAGGACAAAAAAATTTCATTCCCAAAAAATGGCATCGCAAAAACAAATGGTAGGAACTGCTTCTAAAAGATAAGAGTTTGAAACACGAAATTTAGCATACACCTTCCTGAAACCGCAATTTAAAGTAATGAAAAAGTTTGATCCTCAAATAATAAATCCTCGGCAGTTTTTTTTTTTTCTTTAAAAGAAACAGAGAACGATTTCTCTTAAATATTTTAAACTTAATTAAACCTAAGAGCTATAGCCAAAAAAGGTATGATTATCGAGTTCAGTATACAACTTCCAGTCCTAGCAGGTTAAAGAAACATAAGTATTAAATCACCCCATCTTTCTCCATTTTCCCCAAAAATGTCCCCTCCCTATTCACAAGCGAAAATACGAGGAATTTCTCCTAAACATTAAAGGGTCACAAATTTGGTATTGAGCTTCCTCTTATCCTTACTGTAACCAATGAGGATTCCATCCCCCAGCCTTCTCCCACAAGAGAAGACCTTCTACACAAAAGAGAGAAAAGAATTTTTCCTAAATGGTGAAAGCTATGATCACCGAATTTGACACATACAGCTTCCTCTCATTATCTCATTATCACTCTAAAGCATGATCTGGGGGGGGGGGGGGGGGCAAGAGGACCCTTTCAGAATGCTAATAATATTAACAGAGGAAAAAAATTGTTAAAAAAATAAATAAATAAATACTCCCTCAAGCAGCTGTTCATGAATTTTTCAAGAATGTTTCGTTAAAAACCTGCAAAATGGAAGGGAAAATGTTGTAATTCATTGGAAATCCAGTCTCTTGCTCTCCCTCCCCCCTTGTTTTTTACATTTTCCCTATTCGATTGTGATTTTTGAGGTCCCCCTATATTTTTTTCTAGATCCGGGCCTGCAGTCTACCACAAAAATGTTAAATTTCTGTCACAAATAGATCGTTTGAAATATTTGTTGAAACGTTTGCCATTTTCCACTGTTAGAAGGTGTATTAAGCTTTTGAGATATTCTTCGAATATAATATTTCAACAATACCTATCCAACGAACTGAAAAATTTTTATTTATCACTAAAAACAAAAGCGTTGATCTAAGTGTCGGTTAAATGAGATGATATCAATATATTTCATCCTTTTTTTTTTGCCTAAAAAATCAGTTATATTTGTAATAATATGAAAAAAATGAGAGATATTAAAACATACAGATATCCCTAAACTACCCATGATTTACCTTTGGTAGGGGGAAAGGATACGAGAATTAATATTATTATTATTATTATTTTTCTTTTATTGGGGTTTGGTTCAGGTTGTTCAGTTTTGCGGAGGCTCCGAGAACTTATTTATATTCGGGAGGAAAGGGGTGTGTTAAAGAATAAGACGTGGTCCTGAGAACAAGACTGCAGCAGGTTTCCCAAATGCTAAAATATTCCACCGAACAGGAAAGTTTAAATAACCTTCTATACGGAATAAAATTTTACAGTTTTTTTTTTTAAATCTATTTTTAGTGTCAGACAAAATATGAGCATAAAACAAAATGATACAAATACAACTGTTTTGGATTCTAAAGCAAGCTGACAAGTTTTGAGATTTCGTATAAGATGACAGGATATATATATATATATTGGGGGGGGGGGGAGGAGTGTAAGGACAGAGGTAACGTCCGTGTGCCCAAATAGTTTCACCGATGGAAAGTTGGGTCTGTGACTCTATTCATTACAATTTTGTGTTCTTCTAAATAACTAATAGGAGAATCTGACTGAAATTCTCTTAAGTTATAATTTTGAGGTTGATATCTAATAGCGCTCTGCAAAAATCTAAAGATTAAATAAACATAATGTTTTTTCTTTATTAGCATATTATATATAGTGACAGATTAGGAAAATAAATTATCAAACGTGTGCTAGAAAACCTAAAGCAGTTTCCTGAATTAAAATCGTTTAAAAAATGTTCTTCAAAATAACGCTAAAAAGGATTAAAACACTAGGTATCATTCTACATCTGGAATGATTGGATCGAGTGAAAAATGGCTTATAAATTGTTAAATGTGTAGAAAAAAAAAACGTTCTTGATACAAAGTACATCAAAATTTTGTTTTCTTTCAAAAATTAGATATTATTTTGAAATTGAACTGTCAGATATTGAATATTACACGAAAATGTCTCTATGACATATTGAACTGACAATATGTGCTTGACCTCTGGAAAGCAACTGTTTCAGAGCTTTTTTTAAATTTTTTTCAGAATAAAATTAGAAAAAACGTATATTAAATATTTTTGAAAGGCATATTTACTTCTAGATAATTTTGAGAATAATTATTTAGTTGAGTATTGTTTTTAGTGAAAATTAAATTTCCAATTCGTGTAAAGCCAATGCTAAGTAATAGCGACTGCTGCTCACCGTTCATATGGCCGCTGGTCGTTCAAGTTGCCGCAACTTTCCAAAACGGTTGCGCACTCTATCCTATTTTATCTCGTGACCGTGACCGATTCTATCTGACGAAACGGCGAAATGATTGTTGGAATAAGAAACCGATAGCTCTGAAAACTACGATAGGGTACCCAATAAAAAAGTAGCATTATCTCAGGTAATTGATAATTTAAAGACATTGGCTTATACTGCACTGATTCATGGAAATAAAAACTTATGTCTCTGAGTCATTGCCTGCGCATTAGAAAATTGCAGCAACAATTTCAAATTGCTATTCAAAACCAAATAAACCAGAGGGGAAAATCTCTGCGTTGTAAACATGATTAAGATCAATGCAAAAGCAGTGGAATAAACATAAATAAAATTCAGAATTAATCAAAACAATAAAATAAGCATACTTTCGTTGGATAATTCCAGGAGAAATTTTCTTAGTAATTTGATAACTGTATTACACTAAGTCACATTAAATAATTTTTGGAAGGGACGAAATTTAAGCCGCTACTCATGGTGGCGAAAAATTATATTTTTATTATCTTCATTATGATTATTAACATAATTGGTAGAATGATAAGTCGAAATAAAGATCCGGTGTTTTAATTCGATCGAATTTAATTTTAAATGCAAGATCAGAAAATTTTCTCAGAATCATCTAACAGAAATTCTATAATCATTCTACATAAATTTCAAATGATGCAATTAACATATCTGTAACATAAATATGTTTACAAGGCAAACAGCATTTTAGAGGCTATTTATTAGGTATAGTTCCACATTATGTTAATAAATAATAAATAAATAAATACCCCCTCAAGCAGCTGCTTGCCACAGAGGTCTGACAGGAGCCTGTCAGTTTATATGCCATAGTAGAAGATCTGTAAGGTTGGCAGGACCTCAGCAGAAAAAAACGACACAAACAGCCATGCCTTACCCGGGGCTCGAACCCAGGTCCTTTAGATCAGTAGCCAAGCGCGCTAACCATTCGACCATGAGACAGCTTATGTTAATAGTAATGCAGATATAGGACTTGTTAACTCCTTAAATAATATTTTTATGAAAACATATAATTTAAAATAATTTTAGGAGCATAATCAAATCTATTTAAATCAGGATTTCCAATAATATGCGTTCAGTATTTCAAGAGTTATAGAAATGTGAGTTGTGGAAGCTGAAACACTTAGCAATTCAGCTCTTTCTGCAAAATATCATTCAGAATTAGCGAAAATGAACCTAATTTTCACCTGAATCACTGAAAATACCCTCAGACGAAATTAGTAAAGTTTAGCATAACAGTTATTGCTGTAGTTTAACTTGTTTTTATTAACTTTTGACAGCATTTACTTAAATTAGAATTATTGCTGCTAAGTATTCCAAATTCCTTAACTCTAAATAGAGAACAAATATTATTAAAAATCTAGGTTGAAACAGATTTCAGATCTTTAAATTGTCATTAGTCACACTTTTTCAAAAACTGATTATTTAAGATTATCCAGAGTTCTGTATCTCACTTACTCTTGACATAACACGGAACTGTACCTAATAAAGTGGCTGCTGAGTGTGTATCTGTAACAATAAATATTTCCCTGATAGCTAAAAATAGATCTCAAACAGTTAAAAAAAAACTAAAATTGTAATTTTACACTTCTTATAAGCTTCGTGTGCCCACAGATAAGGGAGGACCAGATGCATAACTCCCATAGGGACCATGGTAACTGAAGTGCGATAGTAGTGCTTCTATCGGTGGCAGCTAAGGAGTTCTGTATGGTTTCCTTCCTATTTTCGTGGATATATTCTTCAACCATACATTTCCAAATTTCACTTTAGAATTTTATTTAATATTTTATGAGTATTTCACATTTTTTTCCTGTTTATAAATATTTAAGATTAATGTTTTTTTTTTTCAGTTTTATTAGAATGGATGAAGCAGTTATCGATTATGTCAGCCAGGAAAAATTCATTGCTTTATATATTTTTCTTTGGGGAAAAATTTTATTTTATTTTTTGAAATCTTTACTTCATTAGTGTGCAATCAAATTTTGCAAACTCAACATTTTGACTGTTCCTGTCATTGATATAGATGGAACTAGATGCAGTGATAAGAACGCAGGATGGCACACTCTCAATACGGCTAACAATAAGAAAAGTTGCCGATTTTTCAAAAGTTTATGTTGCCATCGCAGGTACAATCAGTCGACTCTGCCGTATTGAAACCATACTACCTGAATGATTGAAACACGTTATAGAGACCAATTTTGCAGCCTCAGTAATTGTTTATTTCGTTCTCTGCAAACTTCCCTGCAAATTTCTTTTTTGTTTGAAACGATAACTATTGATAACTGAAATGAATATAGTAATATTGATCTTTGGTTTTTATAGAATATAATTTATTTTGTGCTTTTTGTAACTTTAGCGATAGACATATCCAGTTACGTTTCTGGCTGACGATAATAAAATTAGATTTTTTTTTATTTTATTCCGTCTGTTGATAGATATTTTATTAATAATGCAAACTTTCAGCAAAAATATGAGGATTTCTCCACTGAACCATTCTGAAAATAAGTTATATATATATATATATTTAAATCAATATAGCAACTCGTGGCGCCATCTAGTGAGCAGAATACAAAACTATTATTTGAGTCTATCAGTTGAAAAAAAATGGGTTAAATCATTCAAGTATAGAAGAAGTAAAAATTTGAGAAAAAAAATTTAGAGACAACACATGTAGAAATAGGATAAACCGACAATTGCAGATTTATGAAATTATGAGCCTTCATGCATATTGAAAGTTAATTGCAGATGTTACTTAAAATTGCATTCAAAACATAAATGTCTTTAAAAAAAACTCTAGTTCTACAATTCTGAACGGCAGTGTAATATCAAAATGACTTCCATGCAAAAGATAATTGTGTGCATGCCCAAAATGCAATCCATAACCTAAGTATTACACATTTAAATCGCTCATTGTGGACATTCCATTTATTTATTTTTTGCTTTTAGAAAGAATAGTTGCTGGACATTCTCTTATATCATTGTTCAAGTTTACCACTCAGTTTGCACAAATTAATTTTTCAATATTACCACGTCATGTGCTTATTTTTTGCTTTAGGTTTAAATTATAGTTCCTTAAAACTTATTGATAGTAGTTTTCAGTAAAAGGTTACTCATTAGAATTCTTCACAAAAATTTAACTGCAGAACTTTATTACTCAGCTTATGCTAACAAATGGTTGTTTGATGTTGTCATCTTGCAGTTTCTGCATGAATGAACCATTCCCATTTGTTATTTTGCTATCTCATTAGGAGAAATGAATCTCACAGATTAATCAGAACTGGTGACTTGCATTTTAAATTAGGCTACATTAAAAAAACTATTTTTGAGTGTTTTCTAATATATAAATAAATAAATACCCCCTCAAGCAGCTGCTTGCCACAGAGGTCTGACAGGAGCCTGTCAGTTTATATGCCACAGTAGGAGAATATATAGGTCTGAATAATCATAGAACTCGTGAAGAACAAAACTACCACTCAAATAGTTATTAACCACAGAGTTCACACAAAAGCCTATCATTGCAGGTACAATCTCTCATAGAGCTAATGTAAAGCCTATGTTTTAGTGAGCCTACTGAATTTATAAAGGTTTTACTTTTTAAATCTTTAATATTTTTTACAATTTGAGTAGTTTGTGATCAAGTAACAACATACTAAGTGATTACAAAGTATTTTGGGGGATTAAAGTATATATACTTTAAATCCATTGAAGTACTAAAAAGTGGAAGAAGTAAAGAATTATGTTAAATTTTAGTGTTGATAGCATCATATAATTATAAAAAAAATTATCTTTTTCATTAGAATAAACTATTTGTTAAACTTTTCATAATCTTAATTTATTTCATGGCAAAGAGCAAATATTTAAATTGAGAAAATGTTTACTTTGTCCATCCGTGATGTTATACACTGACAGCTGAAAGTTTATGGTTATATGATTTTATCTGTAGTGGAAAATGTTCCATATGAAATCTTACTTTGTTCCAGTATTTGCTGTATAAAAGAAATTCTAAACTAAGAAAAAATTTTTTACATTGAAATCTTAGATATCACCATGATGTTTCTATAAGATGCAGAAATTATATATCTTAGAGACATAGATTTAACGTAAAAAATGTCCCATATTGATACTTAAAATTCTCTCTCATTGAGCAATAAAATTTTTAAGTATATCCTTCACACTATTCCTATGTTAAAAGGTTTTGGTAGACTCAGAAGCTTTTTTGGTGCAAGTCAGCACGCTTTCTTCAGTGTGGTGAAAAGCTTCTGAGCTTCAAGAAAGTCTTTTCTATTGTATAAACTGAATATTGGTATACAGTGGTCACAAAGATTTTTTTAAAGTTTTTCCAAGAATGCATGGGGGGGGGTGGTGGAGACCAATGTACCTTATTACATTTAGTTTTAGAGGAATTATTTAAATATGTTATGATAATCTCTCCGAAGACTGTTTCATTTGAATGATATTTTCATAAAATTGTATTTATTTACTGATACTGACCGTTTCTTTTCCTTATGCTTACTGTGGTATCCTATCATATCCCACATCACCAATCATGTCTGGTAAAAATTTTTAATAAAGGTAGCTGATAAAAGTAGCTTTGCTTCAGTGATGCTTCTAGAAATTAAAACTTTTAGGTTTGCCTATATGAGTACCAGTAATCAATAACAAGCTCTTTTCAAAAAATTCTTTTTTTATTTTTTTAGTACGGGAAGTATGGCTTAACGTGCCACAGACTAATAATTTAGGTTTAAAGTGTGAATTTCACCCTTTTATGTGAATATACTAGCCTAGACTAGCTTGAAAATCAACATCTTCCAATGGCTTTTTACCATAAGGGTAGGAATCTACAGAGTACAAAATCAAACAGTGTACATTCTTCGTAATGTTAACCTGATACTTTCATAAATTATGAAAGTTTTTCTTGTCATTTTTAGTGCTTAGAGACATATAGAGCCCAAACATTAGAGGATATCCATGTTATGCTAATGAAAAGCAAAATTAGAAAGTAAGTATCATAAAGAATAAACTTTCTGTGGGTATGTTACTGATGCAAATGAAAATCTAAATCAAGTCGATCAAATTCTTTAACTTCTGTAAATTTATTCAATATTGAAATAGCTTAACAGTAAAATTTGTCAATTAAAACTATTTAGCTCAAACGTAATTGTTATATCAAATTGTTTACTAAAGAATTTCTTTGTTAAGGAATATGTCTAATCATTCAATTGCACTCAATATGCACAAAATGCTTTGTGGTGGAATGACTGCTTTAAAAAATTATAGTTTTCATAACTCAAATACTTAATGTTGGAAAAATTTAAGATTTAGTCCTGATTTACATCTTAGCATACCATCAAATTTATTCCATTCCTTCAGCAAAAAAAAGTTATCGAGTTTCTAACTTGACTTTCTACTGTAATAACATAAGAATTTGGAAGAAATATGTAAATTTTTACTTATATGATTGTACTTTTTTTAAATAAAAGTTTATTCTTGTGTATTACATTAATCTTTCCCCCCAGTGGTCAAATGTTATGAATGCTTGGCTCCGAAGTAAAGAGATCTGGGATTTGAGGTTTCTATAAGGCTCTTTCGTTTCTTTCTGCTGAGTTCTTCACTGGTCTTTTCTGTGGTAAACTGATAGGCTTTTGTGTGAACTCTGTGGTTAATAACTATTTAAGTGGTAGTACCTGTGTTCGAGCCCCGGGAAAGGCATGGATGTTCGTGTCGTTTTTCTGCTGAGGTCCTGCCATCCTCTCAGACCTTCTACTATGGCATATAAACTGACAGGCTCCTGTCAGACCTCTGTGGCAAGCAGCTGCTTGAGGGGGTATTTATTTTTATTATTTTGTTCTTTACGAGTTCTATGATTATTCAGACCTATATATTAGAAAACACTCAAAAATAGTTTTTTTTAACGTAGCCTAATTTAAAATACAAGTCACCAGTTCTGATTAATCTGTGAGATTCATTTCTCCTAATGAGATAGCAAAATAACAAATGGGAATGGTTCATTCATGCAGAAACTGCAAGATGACAACATCAAACAACCATTTGTTAGCATAAGCTGAGTAATAAAGTTCTGCAGTTAAATTTTTATGAAGAATTCTAATGAGTAACCTTTTACTGAAAACTACTATCAATAAGTTTTAAGGAACTATAATTTAAACCTAAAGCAAAAAATAAGCACATGGCGTGGTAATATTGAAAAATTAATTTGTGCAAACTGAGTGGTAAACTTGAACAATGATATAAGAGAATGTCCAGCAACTATTCTTTCTAAAAGCAAAAAATAAATAAATGGAATGTCCACAATGAGCGATTTAAATGTGTAATACTTAGGTTATGGATTGCATTTTGGGCATGCACACAATTATCTTTTGCATGGAAGTCATTTTGATATTACACTGCCGTTCAGAATTGTAGAACTAGAGTTTTTTTTAAAGACATTTATGTTTTGAATGCAATTTTAAGTAACATCTGCAATTAACTTTCAATATGCATGAAGGCTCATAATTTCATAAATCTGCAATTGTCGGTTTATCCTATTTCTACATGTGTTGTCTCTAAATTTTATTTGTCAAATTTTTACTTCTTCTATACTTGAATGATTTAACCCATTTTTTTTCAACTGATAGACTCAAATAATAGTTTTGTATTTTGCTCACTAGATGGCGGCACGAGTTTATATATTCGTTTTTAATATATATATAACTTATTTTCAGAATGGTTCAGTGGAGAAATCCTCATATTTTTGCTGAAAGTTTGCATTATTAATAAAATATCTATCAACAGAGGGAGTAAAATAAAAAAAATTCTAATTTCATCTCGTCAGCCAGAAACGTAACTGGATGATTGAGGTAGTAATTCTAGACAGAGGACTCCGATTCCCGTAGCATTGACCGCCATGATCACAGACGGCTGTGTCTGCCGACTGCTTAGTGAGGCAAGAATACCCATGATGCCTTGCGAATTGGCTGCGAACAACGATGAAGACTATTTATAAATGCTTAACAAATGATTTAAATGCGGCAGAACTTTGCTGTTTTTTGTTTTTCATTTCAATGAGGTTATTCCAATGTAGTAATTATAGCAAAATAGATTTAATTAATGCACATTTATTGATTTATATCGGATGAAAAGCGAAGACGTTGGAAACTGCTTCTCTTTCAAATCGAGGTTTTGTATGAAAATTTAAAAAGAAATTCGATATGCTCTTAATATGTGATTAAAGCTGAACTAAATTAACTGTAAACGTAGCAGACTTTAATTTGAGCCTGTTTAAAACAGGAACAATGGTAAACATATTTTAAAATCTAATACATGATCAAATCTTTCAGCTTAAAGCAAAAGCCCTCAAAATTTATTGATCTTAAGAGTGCAAATCCGCGCCTCATTTAAAAACAAAATGAAAACTCACTTTTATTTTCTTCTTTCATTAAAAAGTATTAATTTTTATTAAAAATTGAAAGAAAAAAATCAAAGAGTGTAAACTTTTTTTTAATTCAGCTGAGGCAGGAAATCAAATCTCTTCCCAATAAATGACACAATTTAATTTCATGGTATAAAAGAAACCCAAATATTATAAGCGTGTTATTCAGCTGACACATAAAGAAATTCAAGCCCCTCTCCCACACAAATGGCATAATTGAAATTTGATGCTATAAAAAAACAAATATTGTAAACTTTTATATCAGCTGAAGCAGAAGGCAGAAGCTTTTATATCAGCTGAGGCAGAAGGAAATCCAAGGTCACACAAACAAATGACATAATTGAAATTGCATGCAATATATATAAAAAACAAAATAATTTACACTTTCTCTCATTTCTACCAAGGCAGAAGGAAAGGCAAGACCACCTCCTCCTTCACACACGCACGTATGCGCGCATATGCACACACACACACACATGACATGATTGAAATTTAATGGAACAAAAACCAAATATTCTCAAATTTCATATCAGCTACGGCAGAGTAAATTATAGTGTCACACACACAAACACAAATGACATAATTGAAATTGCATCCTAAATATATATATATAAAAAAACAATAATTTACACTGTCTCTCATTTCAACTAAGGCGGAAAGAAAGGATAGCCCCCCCCCCCCCCCCCCCCCACACAAATGACATAATTGAAATTTCATGCTATAAAAAAAAGAAAACAAAAATGGAAACCATTTTCATTTCAGCTGAGGCAGTAGGAAATTCATATCACACACACAATATATGAGAAATGAAGTTATTGCAAAGTATATTTTTGTCACTATGTTTTGTGCAAATTTAGATGTTTGCTCTAATATGATGCCTTTTTAATTTTTCTATCATTTGTGTCTCTAAATAGTGAAGTCTAGTTTTAGCATATTCTTTTGTAATGTTTCTTTTTCATATTATAAGCATGATTGTCGAATTCCACATCCAATTCCCAATTACTGACATGGCTATCTAGTGATATGAGCACCAACATGCATTTAAGCCTATGTAGGACATTAACCTGAACTTTTTAATTAGGTATGAAATGGTTGTTGTTGATAATATAAAGTTTTCTCCTGGAAGACACTGTTCAGTAATTTTTGCAATTGCACACACATACTGTGAGAAAGGTGAGAAAACCTCAATTTTTAAATTAACCTTTAAAGTGACAAAAGCTGATTAATCAGTTTCCAAAAATCCCTACAAAAAAACCTGCTACATGCTTTTTTAGGCTTCCCTACCATTTTTTTTTTCCAGAATTAAATGCTTTTTCTTTTGATATGTAATATGGACTATTTCATTCATTAGTTTTTCATAATAGGGCTCAAAAGTTGTTTCTTAAAGAGAAAAAACGTCTTTGTAAGGGTTAATAAGAGCAGACACAGAAGACTGCATTAGGTGAGAGTCAATTAATGCTAATTTACATTTTATGCAAGAAATGTTTCATAATTTTTTGCTCTAAAGGCAGCTTATAATAACATTTTTCAATTTCAGAGAAAAGAAACACAATGACCTTCATTGTTTTACTGTGATTGCTTGATATTATACACATGTGAGAAACACCTAAAATGTCACTGGACATTTCATTATTGCTGCCAATGATTTTAATTTCATGAAAGTTAAACATTTGCCATTTTTCTTAATAATTATCAGCTGGTTAATTATTAACTGCATGTGTGCACTTTGGAACTAAAGATCATTAGGTTATTATAGTTTCCCTCTTTTGCTCCTATAGCTTAAAAAATTAAAATATGGCCCTGGCTGAATTTGCAAGCAAAAGTATATTTTGAGCCACACAAACCAACTGTTAAAAAATAACCTAAGGGGATTTTCCAGTTACGTAAAACTGCAACAAACATAAAAATTAGAGTTTCAGAAGCTATATCTGAATTTTTTTCATTAGCATTATTACCATAATCTACATATCCACAATAGCATTTGCCATTGAACAGTGTTTGTTTCCTAATTGACTTCTCCTCAAATAATAAAGTGAATATCATATGCTTCTGCTTACTATCAGTAAATTTTCCATGCAGAAAACTTCAATAAATCCAGGAAGGCCATCTACAGATCTGCACAAGTTAAAATTGTGGAGCTATTGGGAAAGAAGATTTCCTTTTCCAAATTCATAAGCCTTTTTAAAAATAAAAAAAATAGAACCTTAATTTTTAATATGCCTTTGTAGAATGAAAATATCATGGTAAACCTATTTACCCCTTGGCAATAAAATATGCCATTGCTTCTTTCAGCATCTTTGCTGTGAATTTCTGAACAGGTTTAAAGTTATATCTAGAAACTAGCTTTGGTGTTTCAATGAACTAAAACTAGCTTTGGTGAAACTAAAACTAGCTTTGGTGTTTCAATGTTATCTTGATGAGCTTTTGAGCCTTAAAGAAATCTAATATTTCTTTTAAAATAGAAGAGTCTGGTTGCTTGGCTCTTAGCTGGCAATAATTTCTCTATAGCATTTTCTTTAAGCTCTGGATTTCACTTTGCACTGACATCAACTTTCTCTTAAATTTTCTAGGACTCTTCCCTCTTACACAGCATGAGTGATCACTTTTATAAGCAATATCTATTCTCATATCAATTTCTATCATATCTTCTACAATTGTCTCTCGATACAGGCATTTGTTACAAATGTGAATAAAGTGGGCACAGTATCATTAATTAATCGTACTGTGCCATTTTTTGGACCTTTATTTTTTAAAACAGATAGTATTAGCCAGGGCCGTGCGGTAGATTTTTTCACTATGATGCAAGTCTTCGAAATGCCGCCCTTTAAAGGTTTTTTCTTTAAAATAACCTTCGATTGTGATTTAAAAAAAAAAACTGCACAAAATGTACGAATACTCTTTTTAATTTGAAAATATAAACTACTTTAAAAGAATGATATCAACTACAATAATCTACTACAGTTTTACCCTTCTAACTTTAACAAATTCGTTAATTAGAGATGTGTAGTCTACAGTGGCAACCAATGTAGATTCAATAGAAATTAATGACAGATTTCTAAGTTTTGTTTGGCTTATTGAACT
Source organism: Ryuthela nishihirai (assembly GCA_038380435.1). Lineage (NCBI taxonomy): Eukaryota > Metazoa > Arthropoda > Arachnida > Araneae > Heptathelidae > Ryuthela > Ryuthela nishihirai. Next base: position 80,667,836 of record JAWZYU010000003.1, on the reverse strand, counting down.
TCTTAAGTAGTGTTTTATTAATTTTAATTTGGAAAACTTCTTTCCCCCTAGCTACAGAGACGGAGTGTTAATAAAATTCTCAGAGCTACAACAGTATTCGGATACAAAGCAATTAAGTTATTTTGGCACAAATAATTTAAAACATCCAAAGGTTTCATAGAATATGGTAGCATTCGGGATACATCACGTAATTCTTCTTGAAGATCATTTGCATTTATATCTGATTCATTTTCGACCGGAAGTATTGACTGGAGACTGGTACAATAATTTTCTAGCGTTTTGTCATCTATATCCTTGAGTTTTAAAATGTCATATAAAAACTGAAAATTTTTGCTATGGGTTTCCAGAAGCGTGAATCGTTCATTCAGAGAATTAAGGGTAATGTCCAGAATATAATTGAAAAAGTTTTTTTTTTAATTTATTCTCTGCTAAGGGTTGATCGACAGCTTCTTCATGGTCAAATTGACGCTTTTTCCTTCTGGCTCTAACTTCAGTTTCGGCAGGAAATTTTGCACTGCATTCAAGATTCTTTGCAATCTCATTAGCAGCAATTTTCATCTGATCATATCCAGATTGTCTATAACTTTTCACTTTTTCTATTGTTTCTGATAACATCCTTACACAATCTGACAAATTTATAGTTACAGATTGCAGTAGCTTCAAATAAAATATCATACCAAAGAATTACACCGCATATGGCCGAGTGGTTAGCGCGCTTGGCTACTGATCTAAGGGATCTGGGTTCGAGCCCCGGGTAAGGCATGGCTGTTCGTGTCGTTTTTCTGCTGAGGTCCTGCCATCCTCTCAGACCTTCTACTATGGCATATAAACTGACAGGGCTCCTGTCAGACCTCTGTGGACAAGCAGCTGCTTGAGGGGATATTAATAAACTTGTAATTTTTAATATTTTTTGCTAATCATCTTGCTTTAACTTTAGTTTCTGCATCTCTGTTGATGTCTTCTATTATTTGGAATAATGCATCATAGATTTCGCAAAGTTGAAATCGTAAAGGTTTTAACGTATCTACTGTGCTTGACCACCTAGTAGCACTCAATGGTTTTAGAGTTAGTTGTGAAACATATTTTTTTAGCACTTCCCAACGCTTTGTAGAACCAGAAAAAAAAAGTGTAAAGTTCTTGTACAATGGAAAAAAAAAAGTTGTTGTTTCTGTAGAAGAAGACGCTGCATCATTAACAACTACGTTTAAAGAATGACATGCGCAGGGCACATAAAGCGCCCTTGGATATTTTTAAAATATTCTATTTTGTACACCCTTTCTTACTCCTTTCATATTAGCTCCGTTGTCATAGCCTTGTCCTCTAAGCCACTTTAACTCAAAACCTAACTTTTCTAAATGTGTCAGAATAAGTTCTGCCAAACCCTCTCAGGTTGAATCACTAGCTTCAAAAAAACCAATAAAGAATTCTTCAATTTCATATTTATTTTGAATGGAGTTTAAAGCGACAACTCTTTTTGTTAATGAGAGCTGTTCAATATGACTTACGTCTGGGGTACAATCGGCGATTATCGCAAAATATTTAGCGATTTTTGTTATTTCGACAATTTTGCTTAAAATTACATTTCCCATCAAATTCATCAATTCATCTTGTATATTATTGCTTAGATAAGTCACAGACCATTTATCAGACTCGCGTTGAACTCTTCCGATATGTTCTTCCATAACTGGATCAAACTCAGAAAGCAATTCTACCAACTTTAGGAAATTTCCGTTATTAGGCTGAAACAAAGGTTCAGTTGTTCCACGAAAAGCTAAGCATTGTGAGGCCAATAGTCTAATTATTCACATAATTCTTTTTAGAACTCCTCTCCAATGCTGAATTTCCATAATTCGTTGATATTCAGCGTCAATAGTTATTTCCTGCTCCTAATCGAATGTCCAATTCTTTCCATGCTCTAAAAGCATTTCTGTGATTTACAGACTTTTCGTGCATTGTGAGGGCTCTTATAAGATTTCCCCAGTCAGAATAACCTTTTTTTGGGCCAGTCATTAATAGCAGACGAATTATCAAATAATATACAACAAAAGCAAAAAACGGCATCATTTGTAACAGAGTAAATCAACCAACTTCTCTCAACGACTTCACTATTGCTCAACACTTTCAAATAATGTGAGGGCAAAAATCTACGCCTTCCTTTATTAATAGGAAACTCGAATTCTTTAATTTGATGTGGACCCCTCTCAACCAGTATTTGAGGAGTTTCAGATGACATGCAGAAAGCATTCCATAATGCAGGAGCAGAAGGAATTTCGTTTAATATCTGCTGGCTGCCACTGCTACTGTTACCCGGCTCTTGATGAACTTCTGATGGTGTTATTTTTTGGCTCTCTTCAACAACTTCTTCTGGAAGTGATTGGGGCGGCACTGAGTTTTTATTTGCCAAATCCAAATCAGCAGCTGTTGATGTGGATGTAGACGACTCATCTAAACAGGACTTTTGTACTAAGAATTCCTTCATAACGTAGCTTAGCTTTCTTCCTTGTTCCTCTTTCTTTAAGCGTTTCTTTTTATATTGACTTACAGACAATTTTTTCCTTTTCTGTTCCATACTGTAATAAAAATTCACAGTCCTTCGCAAAAATGCAACCGGGGGGGGGTCATTGAAAATGATTAAATATGATGATGCTTATCATGCTATTAAAATAGGGTAGATAAAATAACGATAGAAATGAGTTGCAAAGCTAGTAAGATTTGTAAGTAACAGAACATAATAAATAGATAACGAATATCTGTCAAATTGACAGCTAGCAGCTGTTTTGACAAATGCCTTTCTTTAACTTGTTATTGTATTGTCTCCACTTCAACGTATATGAATTTGGTAAAAATACAGCAATAAATAACGAACGCAAAAGTAGGCAAATGCAAATATTTCCTAAGCAACTCTCTCTCTGTATCACACACAGAAGGCAAAAGTAGCCCAATATTACTTAAATAACTTCTATCACACAGAGGCCCACGTTTCGCACCTGAGATATACCCAGTCCATGCAAATGCTACTTTTTAATTCAAGTCCCTATTGTCATAACATAATAATTTTCAGTGATAATAAGTAACTACATTGCTGTAAAAAACAATAATTCTCTTACCTGATCTACTTTTTAAACACAAAAACTGAATTAGTATAAATGCACAAATATTATACTGATACAGATATATTATCTGATTTACAGATTTAAATACATCACAGCCACTTGCCACTTCTCATGACAAACTAACATTAAAATCAAATATTGTCAATAATTGTAAGCTCAAAGCAGAACTATCAACACGTAACACGTGCAATTGTCTTTTGTGATAATTGCCGCCTCAGTTTTTAGGAGCGGCCGCGAGGTATATTACAAACAAAAATAATAACTTCGCGCTGTCAGATCAAAAGTCTTTCGGCGAGCGCTCACCAACAATGCACTTGCACCAGAAACCGAGATCAAAGGGTACCGAAAGCGCTGAGGCAGAGGCGTACGATAAATCATAAATCGTATACATCAATATCGGAATAACATAGACCAATATAGAAAAGCGTTGCGTAAAGATTTTTAATTATTAAGTGGTTCAAAATGTATTTTGATTTTGCTGCTTATGCCGCCCCCTTACGGTGCCGCCTGATGCGGCCGCCTCTCTGCATCATAGCACGGCACGGCCCTGGTATTAGCTACTGTTTAAAGAGAGACAGTGGAGCTACAACCACAATTGATAAGCCTTAGCATTTCAACTCGTAAAATTTTGTATCGAACATGAAGAGCAAATTTTTAGGCTTCATTTATCACATGCAAAATTATAAAATCCTTATTTCAGGCGTTTCGTTTGAGAACAAAAAACATTTGTGTTATTTTGGCAAAATAAAAATGCAAAGCAAAAGTCTCATAAAATTGATGTCTAAGTTCAATATTGCTTTTAGAAACAAAATTCAAGAAAATATTCTATAAATTTCATGCTGTTTGAATCTATAAATCGCCATCTTTTCATATATAAATATTATTAGTTTCATTTATGATAAAAATCGTGAACTACATCTGATATTATACTAGGACAGAATGATATTTTGAAATGCTTTATTTATTTTTAGGCCTCTCTGCTTTAACAATTTAAATTTAAAAGCATTTCACAATTTTCGTAAATTACTAACGTATGAAATGTTGACTTGCTGCTTTTATAGTATTTTTCAATAGTTTCTCATTGCAATTTCTATCATATCTTCTACAAATGTCTCTCAATAAAGGCATTTTACGCTAATCAAACACTCCTCTCTCTCTGCCTCACTGAGGAGTAGGCTTAATATTTTGTACATGTTCATGGCGTCTGTTGCCAGTCCTGTCTCTAGTAATATTACGTCAATGAACTGGATATGTCTATTGCTAAAGTTATAAAAAGAACGAAATAAATTATATTCTATAAAAAACAAAAGGTAAATATTACTACATTAATTTCAGTTATCAATAGTTATCGTTTGAAACAAAAAGAAGTTTGCAGAGAACGAAATAAATAATTATTGAGGTTGCATAATAAATCTCTATAACGTGTTTCAATACGGCAGAGTAGACTGGTCAATACGGCAGACCTGCGGTGGAAATGGCTGACTGCCTTTGCCGCCACGCTTTTTGCCTGCTAATACGCCATCCATATCCATGGTTCCTGTCTACTCCAGTGATTCAAGACATTATATTTTTTTTACACTTTTATTTCTGAAGCCCCATGAAAATACCTGATTTTAAGCAGAAAAAATATTACTTGCTTAATGTTCAAATAATTCATATTTATCCAACTGACTTGGCAGAAGCATTAATTTCCAATTTTATTTGAAGGAAATGCATGAAATATTCAGTTTGATATATTTGCATAAAAAAACTGAAACTATTCAGAAATTTAAAAAGAAATTTCTTTTATTTAAAGCATGAAACAATATAATATTGAACAAAAAAATTAAACAAATACATCCATATATTTTCCTACAAGAAACTGAAGATGCATTAATAACACAAACTTTCCTACAGGGAGAACGGTTATTTGATATATGAAAAAAAATTGTTTAATAATTTACTGAACAATTTTTAAGAACTTTCCTGTAGGTGGAGAAATAAGTATAACAGTAATTGGATAAAATCATATACAGTAAACAAGGCATGCACATTTTTTGAATAGGAAAGGCATTCTGAAGCCCCCCTTCAAAATGCTAGAAAAGGTAATACAAGCAAAAAAATTAAACTTATTCAAGTCAAGAAATTTTTAAAGAACCTCCTAAATTAAAGGAGAAATATTATACTGCATTGGAAATCCAGCCGAAAAAAGAAGTAAAGAAAGTTTAGCAAAATCAGTATTTCATTTTAATCATATGGAACTATAGCAATATAATTCCTAAAAATGATTAAAATGAGCAAAACCAGTGATTCAATTATATATAAAGTGAAAAAATGCATATCTACTCTCCTACCAATCAAGAAAGCTTTGTGGAATATAATAATTTCAGTAAATCGCAATTATTTACTCAAAAATGTCTAAAGATAGAGAGATCTTTCGTATATTAAACCAATAGGAGACATGTTTTCTTGTGTGAAAATATATATTAAGACAAAAATAAATATTTCCATAAATTCATACATGGACTATAATACCTTAAAATGTTAAGCAATAATTTCATGTTTATACAGGGTGTCTCATAAATATAGGTACAAACTTTTAGGGGAGGTAGATAACATCTAATGGAATGAGAATTGCATAGGAACCCATAACCGGAAACGTCATGGGAAAGTGGTAGTGGTAGCAGAGGTAGAAGATCTGAAAGGACACAGGACAGTGATTAATGGGAAAACATTTATTTGACATAATTATTACAAATAGCGTACTAGATGATACATTTCATAATGTTACAGCAGATGCTCGAAGATTCCACCATGAGACGCGATGCATGCGTGACACCGACGGAGCATTGATTGCCGGACACGGCCAAACACACCTAGAGTTTCTTTGATAGTAGCAGCAGCGCAAGACGAGCCTTGCCACGAGATTCATGTCAGACTCCACAGGCGATTCATACACGGTAGCTTTGAGGGCCCCCCACAGAAAGAAATCAACGCTCGTTAAATCAGGTGAGCGTGGGGGGCCAGGCAACTGGTCCAGCACACCCAATCCATCGATTCCCAAAAGACATGTTCAAATGCGTATGAACACACCTTCCATAATGGGGAGGCACCCCATCATGTTGAAACCACATGTTGTATCTCACATTTGCTGGGACATGGGCAAGTAAGCTTGATAGAACCTGTTCCAGAAAGATAACAGATACTTTGCGGAGGTCATTCGGGATGGTAAAAGGTATGGCCCGACTAAGCAGTCGCCGACCAAACCTGCCCCTACATTTACTGCGAAACGATGTTGTGCCGCATGGGTGCGCACACCATGGGGTTCTCGTGAGCCCACAAATGCGCATTGTGCTGACTGAATACGCCATTCCGAGTGAAACTGACCTCATCAGTAAACAAAACATAAGCTGGGAAATTCACATCTTGGGCACTTTCTTGGAGATACCACTGCGCAAAACGCACGTGCAGGATGATCTGCGGGGAGAAATAACTGAACCCTTTAGAGATGAAAGGGGTGTAAAGATTCGCCGTGCAAAACACGTTGTACACTGCAACGAGACACTCCTAAGACAACGGCACGTGTGCTGGTACTAGGATTAGTCTCCACGTCATCCAACACACTTTCTTCCATGGCGGGAGAACGCGTCGATCGTGGCCTTCCCTCACTTCTGCTTCCTCTTAATGACCCATAATCGCACAAATTTTGATGCGCAGGTGCAAACAAACAGTGACCCGGTACATGTCTGTGTGGGAAGCGTTCTTGATACATTTGTTGAGCGGCTCGTCCGTTGCCCTCAGCTATTCCATACACTAAGTGCATGTCTGCTAGCTCCCTGTTCGAATACCTTTGCATGCTTTTCGTCAGCCGACTACCGCTTGAATGAGGAAATCCGAAATTTCCCCTCTAGCGCACTGATCAACAGCGCTGCCTATTGACTTACGGTGACGTTTCCGGTTATGGGTTCTTATGCAATTCTCGTTCCTTTAGATGTTATCTACCTCCCCTAAAAGTTTGTACCTATATTTTTGAGACACCCTGTATACATTGCACACATACCTAGTAAAGATAAGTATACTTTCGTAGAAGAGAAAAAAAAAGTGATTGAAATTAATCGTGTTCACTAGACCACAACATAATTTACACAACCTCTTGTAAACAAACACAAGATAGAATCCAAACACCACTACTAAACAAGCTAACTAACTACCTGAGCCATTTCAAAGCAAAAAAAAAAAACCACAGGAGTAACACGAAAGCTAAAACTTTAAGACATCAGAAGCATGAAAGGTTAGTTATATTTTTTCAGGTAAAATCTAAAAGCTAACTTCAAAGCACTATAACTCCTAAAATAAGAATTTTATTAGAAAATGTGACTGAGGATAAGTTTAATATCCGATATTCTCTGTATTTATTATTAACAAATCGACAGGCTAGAAGCTTCAGAGGTGATGTATGAGGGGCGTTCAAACCGTTCTTCACATGCATCTGCAGAACAAAACCCCACTTCACTTACTTGAAAAAAACTTTTACTCTTCAAAGAACTCCAATATCTATGCAAAGTTGCAGACGTTTACGCCAATTCTGGAACGCTTGGTGGTACTCCTCTTGGGGAATAATCTGTAACTTTTAATGAACGCATTTTGCAAGGTCTTGCACCCTTGAAAGAAGCTTCCCAGTAGGTTCGTTTTTAATTTTTGGAAACAACCAAAAATCACATGGTGCAAGATCGAGTGAATATGCAGGATGGATTTGCGGTTTGTTTTTTTCCTGCTCCAGATAGGCCATAACTTGCCGGGTTTTGTGAGTACTGCTACTGTCTTTAAGAAGGAGAACCTTTGACACGCCTTTTGTTGGACGCTGCTCCTTCATCTCCTTAACCATTTTCGGCAAAACAATGTTGGTGTCTCTGATCTCCTTGCTGCTTCCGACATTAAATGACGCACGTCACAGAATGCCAGTTGGAATTTTACGATAAACAAAAAAGTTGGAAAAAACGAACCAATGAGAGAGAAGGGTAGCGTTATTTTTAATTCACTTGGCTTTGACTTCTTCAGATGACTCGAAACGCCCTCACGCCATCATACATATTTTCCTCACAAAAGACATTTACTCCGTCCCAGTTTTTAAATAGGAGAAATTTTGTTTCAGCTTCCTAAGTATCAAAAATATAATTTACAGTAAAGAGAATAGAGTGATAAAAATTTTGTGCAACATAAATATTTCGTTGCAGAGAGAGAGAGGCAGGATACAGTTGTTTAACGAAGTAGACGATATTCTTTTAATGCAATACTATTAAGACATCCGGTCAGCCAGCTTTGTTGCGAGTTTCCGTTCTCAGATACAAAAAAAAAACTCAGAAGAAACAACGTTCGACTTCCTCTTGAAGAAGCGAAAGCAAAATCGTTTGGTTTCTTAGAGCGGCGCAGAAGATAGCCTTGGAAGATGGAAGACCCTCTGATAGGAACCTACAGACCATCCATGAAACACAACTGCCTGTTGGAGAGAGTAAGGATTACCATTTCTCTTGAACTATCTACTTCATTGAAAGATTAAGTTAAAGATACATTTAAATACAGTTTGTCCTAAAAATCATGGATCCACATTAAGCAGAAAATATATAACGGAATCAAAGTTATCTTCAAACAAAGATTATGTATTCATTTAGATTTTTGTTAACTCCCCTTGTTTCTATTCACTTATTTCTTTTTTTTTTTTGGGGGGGGGGGACGTGCAAGGGAGGTTTCCATTTTAACTTTGACCTATTGGCAAGATGAGTTCAGCTTCATTTCATAAGACTGAGGATTTCTTTGCAGAGAAGAGCTTGGTGCACGTTCACCTTCGTACAGGGCGGGGGGGGGGGAGGTCCCTATTCTTAAATAAATGGGATAAATAGGAGTCAGTGTTGTAAGGAGGGGGGGGGGGGGCTTCAATACGCTTCCACCAATTCGCCCACCTTATTTCTGAAATATGAGCATTGATCCTGCCGCTCAAATCCGAAGTCAAGTGAAGAGGCGAACACCATAAAAATCATTTCAACCATAAACTTTAAAACCTTAATAACGACGAATTTAATTTTTCATCTCTATGCGCAAAGAGCAATAACATATTTTCAAAATCTTTAGAAACACCGTATCAAAATCATTGCAAGTCCGTTGTTCGGATTTAAATAAGCATATACATAGTGAGACAAAAAGTAATCTGACTGAAATAAAATAAGGATAACGATGCAAAGGGCAATCCTTCGATTTACCTCAGAATAGTCCCGGAGAGATCGAATACACTCATTACAGAGCTCAATATATATATATACACTGATTTCCATAAATCAAGGGAAAATGAGAAAAATCGCAGAACTTCGCCAAAACTGTGCGATTCTCACCAAACGTGTTAATGCAAACAGTAAAATAATGCCGAGTGAGCATATCGTATGCAAATTAGTTTAGGTTGCGTCAATTTGCGTAATCGGATAGCTGCATAAAAATGGGTGTTTTGGAGTGGATCGTTATTTTGTGTTGTAAATGTGAGTAAAGAAATTAGAAATAGCCATTTTGTAGTAAAGGCCTCGAGACATCATTCACCAAATGAACTGCGATGGAGAGCTATTGGCCGGCTCGAAGCAGGCCAAAGTCAGTCAGATGTGGCACGATGGCTGAATGTGAGTCCTTCTGTGGTCCATAGACTGTGGAGTCAATTTCTTTGCACGTATTCCGCGTCTCGGAGGTTTAGCCGAGGAAGGGCTAGAGTTACGAGGGCTGTACAAGATCGATATCTACGATTAAGAGCACATAGGAGTAGGACGTCTACTCCCTCTCAACTACGATCCTCTCTTTCCTGAAGGAGGGTTGTATCAATTTCTACTGTGCGTAGAAGATTTCACGAGGGAGGTCTGTAATTTGTTAGGCCAGTAATTTGTATACCCCTTACGTCACGTAACATGAGAAAGCGGTTGACTTGGACACGCACGTATGTTAACTGGACAGAAGAGCAATGGAGTTCCGCACTCTTCGCATATGAGTCCAGATATTGCTTGCAGTGATTCCGGACATTGTTTGATATGGAGAGAACGTGGTATCCGCTATCATCCCAGTAACATTCGTCAAAGATACAGTAACGGCAGAGGTAGCGTGTGTGTTTGGGGTGGCTTTTCCGTAGGGGATGCACAAACCTCTATGAGTTGACGAGTAGGAATCTCAATGTTCAAAGGTATAGAGATGACATCCTGGACTCTTATGTACGTCTTTACACTGGTGCAATAGGGGAAGCATTCATCTTACAAGATGATAAATTCGTGCACAGAGCTCGACTAGTGGAACAATACCTTCAAAAGGAGACCATTATGCGCATGGAGTGGCCAACTCGATCTCCCGACCTAAATCCGATTGAGCATGTGTGGGATGCTCCATGGAGACGTGTTGCTGCCCTCAACCCACCACCTGCAACAAAGGGAGAGCTTATTACTGATTGAAGGAACAATGGTCATTACAGATTTTAAAAACTCATCTGTTGTGATGATATTCAGTTCTGCCATCACGTTCTTCCGAACGTATCGACCATATCCAATTGGTGACCTTTAAATCTCAGTTTCGACTTGGGAAACAAAAAAAAAGTCTGTTGGAGCCAAGTCTGGAAAATAACGGTAGGTGAGCATTTGAACAACATTCTATTTATTTATTTCTTTTGGGGGGGGGGCGGAAAATGTGAAATGTTTTGCCAGAATATGTTAGAAACTTCGTAGAAATTTTTCTATTACCGAATCCTGTAGTAATTATGAACCATGTCGTTCCTTATTCCCATAGTTCACTTGCAATCATTCTGCGAGTCGATCGATTGTCTCTTGCGAACAAATTGTGCACTTTGTCCAACAAATCGGGAATGAAAATCATGCGGGGGAGTGTCATAGGATGTAAAAAAATTGATCCCCCTAAAAGCGGAAAAATATGAAAATAATTGTCCTCCTATATCACCTGAACGCAAGTGCGGAATGTAACAATATATGCTACAAATGAAAGCTTGTGACACAGGAAGTGTCATAAGTTATAAAAAATATAAATATATTAAAAATTAAAAAAATACCCATCTTGCTATATGAGTTGTAAAAAAGTAGAAAATAAACCTATAGAACATCGATGGTGCACTCAGCCAATGAGTTCGTATTCACTCCAAAAGAAGATAGGGCGCCTGCAATCTTGTTGAGTAGGTAAATCGATGCCTATCTTCCTTTGAAGTGAATACGAACTCAGTAACTGATTGCACCATCGATATGCTTTAGGTTTATTTTCTACTTTTTAAGGCCCTATAGGAAGATATGTATTTTTTTAATTTCAATTTATTTATATGATTAATATCCTTAGAAAACACTTTCCAGCTTGTGCAGAGGTGTAACTTTATCTTAGTTCAACTAGATGTTTACTATATGAGATAATAATTGCTATTTTAAACAGACATTGTAGTGGATTTAGAAGTCCAGGGACCCTATGGCGTGTAGTTAAGATATAGTTCTAAATCCACAGAACGATTTGGGGTCCCACTCAGTAGCCTTGCTCGAAGCGGCCTCTTAGTCCGCATATCGTTAAATCGACCCCTGGACAGAGAGTAGTATTTTGGCAACAAACCAGTTTAGTGTAAAAAAAATGTATATTAACGAATTTTAACGAAAGTGTCACTTTAATGATGTTAATGTTTGGAAATTAACAAGAATTGGTACTAATAATCCTAATTGAAAAAAATTGCAAATTTTTTAAAACACTTGACTAAGTTTAGAAAGAGAGTGCTTTCTTTCTTAACTTTTACATACTTTACAACGGAATTTAATAAATTAGTCTACAGAAATGAGTTTTTTCGATCTAACTACAGTTTTTTTGACTTACTATGTAGTTGGGTTAGAGAGAGCCGTTTCTCTAAAATGGAGTTGAGAAAATAATGGATTTTTATTTGTCTGTAGGTAAAACTAGGAGGAATGCCAGAGGGGTAGATGAACCACGTGGACATGTGTATTATCCGTGAGGGGGAGGAGGGTTTAGCTCCGAGTGTAGTGGGGCTGCACGACTGTGCTCATGATTTGCTCGTTGTTTCCTAATTTTCTACACAATGGATAATTTTAATTTAATAGCAAAATGTACTCGCATATTGTATCAATGCAAATGTTCAGAAACGAGATATCGCCATACTTACCCGATAGTTACGCTCCGAAGAGTGATCACCTGACTGGATTATTTTCCCTCCGCTTTAGAAATGAAGGTTTAGTTCCCGAACTGAAATTTTCCTATATTCACTTTCCTGTATGAAATTATCTTAATTGGAATTGTTTTCGATTTGTTATTAAATAGATTAATTAAATAAAGAAACGAATGAATGTATCTGAATTTATTTTTTGTTATGACGCAAATAGTTTTATTAAAAAGCATTGTCATTAAGATTGAATGAATTATTTCTTTTCTGTTTGTCGAATGAAGTTGATGGCTGTGAATCATCATCAATTGATGTCCCTTGTTTAAAGAATTTGTCATAGGACAGCTGATTTCGAAGCTTCATCTTCCCTTAGAGCTCCATAAGGCAGGCCACGGAATATCGCAATTCCTTCGATACTTTCCACCTTCGTTGCCAATCGTGGTTTTTCTCCTCAAAACCAGCATGTCATTGTCAATGTGATTAAGGAACCTCTGCCGGCATCTTGAACCAGGACTTCAGAAATGGAGTCCATTCATTTTAATTCTATTCAGTTTAGTTATTTACGAATCTTATTTTTTTAGGTTAGACAAATTGTTTCATCAACTTTTAATATTCACTAAAAAATTAAGGGAATATATTTTGAGAGAGATCTCTTCTATCGCTTTCATCTGAAAGCGCCTTAATGCGAATTTTGCCTGAGTAGGAGGATACCCTGTTGTACCGTCACTCAAAAATATATCCGAACACTATGGTTGATTACAGAATTCAGAAAAAATATCTGGCAATGAATTTTTTAGAAATTACTGATCTGGCAACCTTCGTATAGGTTGCCAGATCACTAATTTCTAAAAAAAATCATTGCCAGATATTTTTCTAAATTCTGCACTCAACCATATTGTTCGGATACTTTTTTGAGCGACTGTACACCGGGTTACGACTTGGCAAAGATGTGGTAATCTGTAGTGATGAGGGCTCAAATTAAAATAGCAATGAAACATATTTTAAAAATAATTTTCAACAGAAGAAAGTCTGTTTTCTCAATACAAAGAACACAGAAAATCTCCGTATGTGTTGGTTTTTCCTTACAACATTAAAGCGCTTAAGAGATTGACGCGCACTTATTCGCTAATCTGGCTAATAAGGTAAGACTGTCTGGTCTAGTGATTAGGGATTTTATGGCTCATATATATTTCATAATTCTGATACTCAAAATCTGGGAGAATGTTATGAAAATATCAGGATACAAGAAAAGAAATAAATATTTCCTTCGCGCTAAATTCAGCATTTTTGAGAACAAGAAGACACCAAGGCATCGGAAATTGATTTTTGTGGTCTCATCGATTTGTTTTCGGCTCGCGCAACATCTTTGACTAATTTGCAGTTACTTTTCTTTGTAGCCGAAGTTGGCGACCCCAGCTCGTCCGTTTTGCAAACTTCCGGGACCGGAGTTCACCTACGGGGATTCTTATCCGCAGTGGGACGGAGGAGTTCAACGAGGTAAGATTCCTTTCCCCTGGAGGATGTGCTGCCACAGATGCTAAACTCTTTCACTCGACGAGGAAGAAAGGGTTCGCAACAAATGTCTCGTAAAGCAGACTCGGGCGCTTCACGAAACATTCTCCTAAGCTCTCATTCCCCCCCCCCCCCTAACCGTGAGTTTATCTATATCTGGATCCCTTTTCCATCCCCTCTATGCTAAAGATGCAGTGGCGGGTGTTGAAAAAAAAAGAAAAAAAAAGAAAGAAAGTTCGGGCCTTTGATCAAATCTTTCTTCGCTTTTCCTCTTAACGTTTTGGAAATGAAACGAAAAACCAAATATATTTTTATCTTACGGGGTTTTAGGACACATATAGGTTTATTTATTTTTTTCCGCAAAGGGAAGTAAACGAATAACAAACTTTTTTTATTTCTTGAATTCAATGAAATTTCTTCACATTTGGTCTCAGCATCATTTTATTTCATTAAATATCTTAAATAACCCAGAAGCTCAATGAGGCTTGTTGTAGTATCTCAAAAACATGCGAACATATAAATGAACACACCACCATGAGGCAACTAGAACTCACACCTCAGGTAGCTCTAGTGTCACCACGAGAGAACACGATACCACTGCGCACCTCAGGTCTCAAATATATTTGCACTATATACTAGAAATGAAACTGTGCTTTTGGCTCTTATTGATTTCTAGGCCGCCACTCCAATCCTTATTTGACCACGACTGCGACACTGGATCTGAAAATCCCTCTCAGTTCCGAGAGATTGCCGGAAGTATCCCTATTCACCAATTTTTTAGCTCTCCAGTACCAATATATAGAGATTTGACTTTTGACCTCAAAAGAGCATCGCATCAAAAACTGACATAGTTTCTGAGATCTGCGACCGAAAATACCCACGGGAACCAATTTTCAGCTTTCTGGCATCGATCAATTTAAATTTAACAGTCGAATCCGAAATGTCTTATGGGTTTCCTACATTTACAAACCAAAACAACCCCAGACACAAATTTTCACGTTTCTAGCACTGGGAGATCAAGGTTTGACCTCTATTTCACCTCCTTTGAACGATACCTCAGAGGTCAAATTTCAGATTTTTCTTGAGATCTACGATCCGGATTAACCATAGGTGCAAATCTTAAGAGCTACATCCTTTCTGCACCATAGTTAGAGTTTGCGTGATCCTCTGTCAGTCAATCACTGCTGTACTGTTTACAAAAGATCCACGTTTCACTACCACCACTAACTCTAGAAAGACCCAAACTTATGCAGTTTGTTATACAGATTAATTTTAGTCTGTAGGTGTCTACGCCTATATCTCCACACAATCCATAGATTCTTAAAAGTCCCGGCAGCAATTCCTATTCGTCTGTTAATCTCATGCCGCACGTCCCTAGTATCTGTTGCATAGATCCCGCAATAACTAAACTGAGAGACTTGTTCAAGAATGCAACCATTCAGATTAACTGAAATGCAGCCTGCGTGATCAATTTTCATCACTTTAGTTTTCTCTCTGTTTATCGTCAAACCTACTCTACTACTAATCTCATCAACATCTCAAATGAAAGTGTTGCCAACAGGGTCCAATCATCTGCATAATCTAATCAGAAATTTTTAAATCTCCAGACAATTTAAGGCCAAAATCTTTCCATTGCGAAGAATTTCGCGCAACACAATCAATAACCAAATTAAAGAGAAAAGGAGACGAAATGCATCGTTGGGTAACTCCACTAGCAATGCTAAGCCAATTGCTGTAAGCTTCACCAACTCTCACACACGACTCAGTGTTATTATAGAGAGATTTCATTATGTTAACTAACTTGTCAGGAATTCCATCGGTTATAACAATAAGCCATAAATTGTTTCGATCAACAAAGTCAAAAACCTTTTTCAAATCTATAAAGCTGGTAACCACAGGGTCCTGAAACTCTAAACATTTCACAAGAATTTTCCTAAGTGAAAATATTTGATTTAAACGTTCCGTGTATAATAATATCAAGGAACTTCTGAATTTGCACATTTGAATATGAAGTTGTTCATCAACCAGATTCTTAATTCTATTAAGTGTAATCATGCCAATCACTTTACAGGGAACAGAAAGTAAATTAATTTCCCTATAATTATCACAAGAACTACAATAGTATTTAAAAAAATTGGAATAATAACAGCTCAGGTAAAATTTCTAGCAATAGCATCTTTATCGCAAAAATATTCAAAATTTCCGTCAGCCATGATGTAACAGGTACATTCAAAGCTGTAAGCATTTCAATAGAACCCAGAGATAATCTAACCTTGATGATTTAGGCAGTTTAAGTTTAGAGATAGCCAAAGCAACTTCAGACTGTGACATAGGGCCAACACTAAAGCAGCAATGCGTCTATACTCATTTACAAACAATGGGAGTAGAAATAGTCATATTTTCTTCAGTTATCTCCAACGGAGCTATCTCCTTTCATTTTTTTAACTATCGCGATGATACTAACTACTTTCTCCTTTTCAGCTGTCTTTGATGATGCTATGCCCCACCTCCCTAACAGATATTTCTTGCTGCTATCTACTTGCATCTTTTCAATTATCCCGATTATACTAACTTCATGGCCCTATTCAAATCTCTCTGATAATGCTGTCTTCTTGCCCCTTTTCAGCTCTCTCAAAATTTACAAATTACTTGATATTTTCCCTATTTTTGATGATGTTATGTCGTTGTTCCCTTTCAGCCATCTTTGATGATGATATCTTCTTGCATGTTTACACCTATCCCTATGATACTCATTTCTTGATCCTTTTCAGCTCTGTCTGATCATGCTGTTTTCTTGTCCCTTTTCAGCTGTCTCCGATTATACTATTTTCTTTCTCCTTTTCAGCTGTCTTTAAGGATGCGAAGTTCTTGCTCCCTTTCAGCTATCTTTGATGATGGTAGTTTCTTCCATGCTTACACCTATCCCTATGATACTCACTTCTTGATCCTTTTCAGCTCTGTCTGATCATGCTGTTTTCTTGTCCCTTTTCAGCTGTCTCCGATTATACTATTTTCTTTCTCCTTTTCAGCTGTCTTTAATGATGCGAAGTTCTTGCTCCCTTTCAGCTATCTTTGATGATGGTATTTTCTTCCATGCTTACACCTATCCCTATGATACTCACTTCTTGATCCTTTTCAGCTCTGTCTGATCATGCTGTTTTCTTGTCCCTTTTCAGCTGTCCCCGATTATAATATTTTCTTTCTCCTTTTCAGCTGTCTTTAATGATGCGAAGTTCTTCTCCCTTTCAGCTATCTTTGATGATGGTATTTTCTTCCATGCTTACACCTATCCCTATGATACTCACTTCTTGATCCTTTTCAGCTCTGTCTGATCATGCTGTTTTCTAGTCTCTTTTCAGCTGTCCCCGATTATACTATTTTCTTTCTCCTTTTCAGCTGTCTTTAATGATGCGAAGTTCTTGCTCCCTTTCAGCTATCTTTGATGATGGTATCTTCTTCCATGCTTACACCTATCCCTATGATACTCACTTCTTGATCCTTTTCAGCTCTGTCTGATCATGCTGTTTTCTAGTCCCTTTTCAGCTGTCTCAGATTATACTATTTTCTTTCTCCTTTTCAGCTGTCTTTAATGATGCGAAGTTCTTGCTCCCTTTCAGCTATCTTTGATGATGGTATCTTCTTCCATGCTTACACCTATCCCTATGATACTCACTTCTTGATCCTTTTCAGCTCTGTCTGATCATGCTGTTTCCTTGTCCCTTTTCAGCTGTCCCCGATTATACTATTTTATTTCTCCTTTTCAGCTGTCTTTAATGATGCGAAGTTCTTGCTACCTTTCAGCTCTCTTTGATAATGGTATTTTCTTCCATGCTTACACCTATCCCTATGATACTCACTTCTTGATCCTTTTCAGCTCTGTCTGATCATGCTGTTTTCTAGTCCCTTTTCAGCTGTCTCAGATTATACTATTTTCTTTCTCCTTTTCAGCTGTCTTTAATGATGCGAAGTTCTTGCTCCCTTTCAGCTATCTTTGATGATGGTATCTTCTTCCATGCTTACACCTATCCCTATGATACTCACTTCTTGATCCTTTTCAGCTCTGTCTGATCATGCTGTTTTCTAGTCCCTTTTCAGCTGTCTCAGATTATACTATTTTCTTTCTCCTTTTCAGCTGTCTTTAATGATGCGAAGTTCTTGCTCCCTTTCAGCTATCTTTGATGATGGTATCTTCTTCCATGCTTACACCTATCCCTATGATACTCACTTCTTGATCCTTTTCAGCTCTGTCAGATCATGCTGTTTTCTAGTCCCTTTTCAGCTGTCCCCGATTATAATATTTTCTTTCTCCTTTTCAGCTGTCTTTAATGATGCGAAGTTCTTGCTCCCTTTCAGCTATCTTTGATGATGGTATCTTCTTCCATGCTTACACCTATCCCTATGATACTCACTTCTTGATCCTTTTCAGCTCTGTCTGATCATGCTGTTTTTTGTCCCTTTTCAGCTGTCCCCGATTATACTATTTTATTTCTCCTTTTCAGCTGTCTTTAATGATGCGAAGTTCTTGCTTCCTTTCAGCTATCTTTGATGATGATATTTTCTTCCATGCTTACACCTATCCCTATGATACTGACTTCTTGATCCTTTTCAGCTCTGTCTGATCATGCTGTTTTCTTGTCCCTTTTCAGCTGTCTCCGATTATAATATTTTCTTTCTCCTTTTCAGCTGTCTTTAATGATGCGAAGTTCTTCTCCCTTTCAGCTATCTTTGATGATGGTATCTTCTTCCATGCTTACACCTATCCCTATGATACTCACTTCTTGATCCTTTTCAGCTCTGTCTGATCATGCTGTTTTCTTGTCCCTTTTCAGCTGTCTCCGATTATACTATTTTCTTTCTCCTTTTCAGCTGTCTTTAATGATGCGAAGTTCTTGCTCCCTTTCAGCTATCTTTGATGATGGTATCTTCTTCCATGCTTACACCTATCCCTATGATACTCACTTCTTGATCCTTTTCAGCTCTGTCTGATCATGCTGTTTTCTTGTCCCTTTTCAGCTGTCTCCGATTATACTATTTTCTTTCTCCTTTTCAGCTGTCTTTAATGATGCGAAGTTCTTGCTCCCTTTCAGCTATCTTTGATGATGGTATCTTCTTCCATGCTTACACCTATCCCTATGATACTCACTTCTTGATCCTTTTCAGCTCTGTCTGATCATGCTGTTTCCTTGTCCCTTTTCAGCTGTCCCCGATTATACTATTTTCTTTCTCCTTTTCAGCTGTCTTTAATGATGCGAAGTTCTTGCTCCCTTTCAGCTCTCTTTGATAATGGTATTTTCTTCCATGCTTACACCTATCCCTATGATACTCACTTCTTGATCCTTTTCAGCTCTGTCTGATCATGCTGTTTTCTAGTCCCTTTTCAGCTGTCTCAGATTATACTATTTTCTTTCTCCTTTTCAGCTGTCTTTAATGATGCGAAGTTCTTGCTCCCTTTCAGCTATCTTTGATGATGGTATCTTCTTCCATGCTTACACCTATCCCTATGATACTCACTTCTTGATCCTTTTCAGCTCTGTCTGATCATGCTGTTTTCTTGTCCCTTTTCAGCTGTCTCCGATTATACTATTTTCTTTCTCCTTTTCAGCTGTCTTTAATGATGCGAAGTTCTTGCTCCCTTTCAGCTATCTTTGATGATGGTATCTTCTTCCATGCTTACACCTATCCCTATGATACTCACTTCTTGATCCTTTTCAGCTCTGTCTGATCATGCTGTTTTCTAGTCCCTTTTCAGCTGTCTCAGATTATACTATTTTCTATCTCCTTTTCAGCTGTCTTTAATGATGCGAAGTTCTTGCTCCCTTTCAGCTATCTTTGATGATGGTATCTTCTTCCATGCTTACACCTATCCCTATGATACTCACTTCTTGATCCTTTTCAGCTCTGTCTGATCATGCTGTTTTCTTGTCCCTTTTCAGCTGTCCCCGATTATAATATTTTCTTTCTCCTTTTCAGCTGTCTTTAATGATGCGAAGTTCTTCTCCCTTTCAGCTATCTTTGATGATGGTATCTTCTTCCATGCTTACACCTATCCCTATGATACTCACTTCTTGATCCTTTTCAGCTCTGTCTGATCATGCTGTTTTCTAGTCCCTTTTCAGCTGTCCCCGATTATAATATTTTCTTTCTCCTTTTCAGCTGTCTTTAATGATGCGAAGTTCTTGCTCCCTTTCAGCTATCTTTGATGATGGTATCTTCTTCCATGCTTACACCTATCCCTATGATACTCACTTCTTGATCCTTTTCAGCTCTGTCTGATCATGCTGTTTTCTAGTCCCTTTTCAGCTGTCTCAGATTATACTATTTTCTATCTCCTTTTCAGCTGTCTTTAATGATGCGAAGTTCTTGCTCCCTTTCAGCTATCTTTGATGATGGTATCTTCTTCCATGCTTACACCTATCCCTATGATACTCACTTCTTGATCCTTTTCAGCTCTGTCTGATCATGCTGTTTTCTTGTCCCTTTTCAGCTGTCCCCGATTATAATATTTTCTTTCTCCTTTTCAGCTGTCTTTAATGATGCGAAGTTCTTCTCCCTTTCAGCTATCTTTGATGATGGTATCTTCTTCCATGCTTACACCTATCCCTATGATACTCACTTCTTGATCCTTTTCAGCTCTGTCTGATCATGCTGTTTTCTAGTCCCTTTTCAGCTGTCCCCGATTATAATATTTTCTTTCTCCTTTTCAGCTGTCTTTAATGATGCGAAGTTCTTGCTCCCTTTCAGCTATCTTTGATGATGGTATCTTCTTCCATGCTTACACCTATCCCTATGATACTCACTTCTTGATCCTTTTCAGCTCTGTCTGATCATGCTGTTTTCTAGTCCCTTTTCAGCTGTCCCCGATTATAATATTTTCTTTCTCCTTTTCAGCTGTCTTTAATGATGCGAAGTTCTTGCTCCCTTTCAGCTATCTTTGATGATGGTATTTTCTTCCATGCTTACACCTATCCCTATGATACTCACTTCTTGATCCTTTTCAGCTCTGTCTGATCATGCTGTTTTCTTGTCCCTTTTCAGCTGTCCCCGATTATACTATTTTCTTTCTCCTTTTCAGCTGTCTTTAATGATGCGACGTTCTTGCTCCCTTTCAACTATCTTTGATGACGGTATCTTCTTCCATGCTTACACCTATCCCTATGATACTCACTTCTTGATCCTTTTCAGCTCTGTCTGATCATGCTGTTTTCTTGTCCATTTTCAGCTGTCCCCGATTATACTATTTTCTTTCTCCTTTTCAGCTGTCTTTAATGATGCGAAGTTCTTGCTACCTTTCAGCTCTCTTTGATGACGGGTTCTTCGGTGTTTTATTTTGATGACGCTCTCGTGTTACATCTTTTCAGCCATCCCGATAATACTAATTTCTTGCTGCTTTTCAGATATCTTTGATGATGTTTTATCCTTCCTACCTTTGACCGACCTTTCATGATGCTCTCTTCTTGCTTCTTTTCAGTTATCCCAATCAATGATACTAACATCTTATTTTTTCTTAGATCTATCTGATACGTTACCTTCGTGACCATTTTCAGCAATCCCCCATTTATTCTGATATCTTTATCCTTTTCGGTTATCTTCAATAATGCTACGTCCTTTCTCCATTTCATCTATCATTGATGACCCTATCTTCTTGCATCTTTTTAGCTATCCCGATAATGCTAACTTCTTGCTTTTCAGCTGTCTTTGATGACGCTATTTTCTTGCTCCCTTTCAGTATAAACTTGCTGTTGCTTTTCACCTTTCTCTGATAATGCCGTCTTCATGTCCCTTTTCACATATCCCTATTATACCAATTTCCTTCTCCTTTTCAGCTCTTTGTTGATGCTATATTCCTCCTCCCTTTCAGCTATCCTGGATGATGCTATCTTTCTTCATCTTTTCAACTATCCCGATGACACTAATTTCATGCTCCTTTTCAGCTCTCTCTGATAATGCTGTCTTGCACCTGCAGCTATCCCCGGTTATATTAATTCATTGCTCCATTTCAGCTCTGTTTGATGATGTTATGTCCTTGCTCCATTTCAGCTCTCTTTGATGATGTTATGTCCTTGCTCCGTTTCAGCTCTCTTTGATGATGTTATATCCTTGCTCCGTTTCAGCTCTCTTTCATGATGCTATGTCCTTGCAACCTTTCAGCCATCCCGATGGTACTAACCTCTTGCTACCTTTAACCTCTTCTTGATAATGGTGTCTTCTTGCGCCATTTCGTTATTCCCGATTATATCATTTTTTTTCTTCTTTTCAATTATGTTTAATGACGTTATGTCCTTGCTCCCTATCAGCTATCTTTGATGATGACATCTGCTTTCATCGTTTTTGCTATCAAGATGCTAATCACTTCTTACTGGTTTTCAGCTCTCTCTGATAATGGTGTCTTCTTGTCCCTTTTCAGCTCTCTCGATTATTCTAATTTCTTGCTACTTTTCACCTCTTTCATGATGCTACATCCTTGCTCCTTTTAAGTTACCTTTGATGATGATACTTCTTGCATCGTTTCAGCTATCCAGATGATACTAACTTCATGCTTCTTTTCAGTTTTCTCTAATAATGTTCTCTTACCCCTTTTCAACTATCCCCGATTATGCTAATTACTTATTCATTTTCAGCTGTTATATTAATTTATTGCACTTTTTCAGCTATCTTTGATGACGTTATGACCTTGCTCCGTTTCAGCTATCCCGATGATGCTAACTTCTTGATTCTCTTCAGCTCTCTCCAATAATGAGACCTTCTTGATCCTTTCCAGTGATCCGATGTTTTTGCTCTTTTTCAGCTCTCTCTCCAATAATGCTTTCCTGTTGTTCTGTTTCAGCTCTCATCGATGAGAGTATGCCCTTGCACCATTTCAGCTATCCTCGATGATATTGACTTCGTGCTCCTTTTCAGCTCTCTCCGAATGGCTGAGCGCTCCTAACAAGACTCGAAGAACTTTCATTGTCAACTTTCGGAAAGTAAATATCGATGCCATCGACGCAGGTCACGGGTATAACCTGGAGCAAAGACAGTTCCGCGAAGCGAACATGTATCAACCGAAATACAACTTGAACATCTACGACCATCTCCAAACGACGAAGGTTCCGGACATCACTTTCGGATTACCCACGAAGTAAGTGAGGTCTATGTCTGCCCACCGCATCCTAGGTCTCCCCTTCTTTCTGTGGCCTCTAGGCACACTGTTCATAACCCTGTTCGCCAATCTATAATTATTCATACGGGCAACATGGCCAAACCAACGGAGTCTCTCTCTGCACAATATGCTGCTTAAAGGAAGTTGCTGACTACTTTGTCCAACCTCATCATTAGTTACAAAGTTGAACCACCTAATGCCCAAGATACTGCGTAAGCATCTGGAATCAAAAGCATCTAGTTTCCCAATTATCTTGTTTACAAAGTGTCCAAGTTTCACTACCATAACAAACCCTAGAAAGAACCAAACTATTATACAGTCTAATTTTAGTCTTTAGGTGTATACGCCTATTTCTCCACAATCACCATAGATTCTTAAAAGTCCCGGCAGCAATCCCTATTCGTCTGTTAATATCATGCCGCACATCACCATTATCTGTTACATAGCTCCCAAGATAATTAAACTGTGACACCTGCTCAAGACTGCAACCATTCAGATTAACTGAATCACAGCCTGCCTGACCAATTTTCATCACTTTAGTTTTCTCTCTGTTTATAACCAAACCTAATCTACTACCAGTTTCAGCAACAGCTCGAATGAAAGAGTTCATCTCATCAACATCATTTGCCAAAAGGGCTAAATCATCAGCATAATCTAAATCAGAAATTTTCGCTTTTCCAGCCCATTTAAGGCCAAAATCTTTCCTTTGAAGTGAATTTCGCATAACGTAATCAATAACCAAGCTAAAGAGAAAAGGAGACAAAATGCACCCTTGTCGAACACCAGAAGTAATGCTAAACCAATTGTTACAAGCCTTACCAAATCTCACACACGACTCAGTGTTATTACAGAGAGCTTTCATTATGTTGACTAACTTGTCTGGTATACCATATGATTTCACAATCAACCACAAATTATTACGATCAACAGAGTCGAAAGCCTTTTTGAAATCAACAAAGCTAGCAACCAAAGGTTTCTGAAACTCTAAACATTTCTCAAGAATCTGCCTAAGTGAAAATATCTGATCCACACATCACCTACCACTTCTGAATCCACATTGCTCATCACGCAACTGACTGTCAACCAGATTCTTAATTCTATTAAGCACAATCATGGAAAGAACTTTACCTGGAACAGAGAGTAGGCTGATATCCCTATAATTATCACAAGAACTGCGATCACCTTTTTTGAAAATAGGGATAACAATAGCTCTGGTAAATCCTTAGGAACCATGCTTTTATCATAAGAGATATTCAGAATTTCAGTCATCCAAGTGGTAACCGAAACATTCCCAGCTCTAAGCATTTCTGTAGTAATCTCATCTACCCCTGGGGATTTATGAAGTTTAAGTTTAGAAACAGCCAAAATAACTTCAGATGGTGTTATAGGGCCAACATTAAAGCGCCCAATGCATCTATCATCATTGCAAACAATGGGAATAGAACTAACCACATTGTTTAGATTATCACTGAAATGCTCAGCCCACTTAGCCATGACAGAATCCTCACCTTCTATAACCTTACCTTGTTTATCCTTCAATCCCTGTATACCTGTTCGTTTTCTACCACACAAAACATTAACTCTCTGGTACAGCTCTCTGCTGTTGTGCTGTCTAACTGCTTCCTCGGCTTTGTCAGCCAAACCATCAAGCAAAAGATTTTATCAGCAGCTAGCTGATCTTTTACACGTTTATTAAGTTCTCTGTAATTAGGACTAGTAGGGTATTGATTAAGGACATTCCTGCAGTTCTTTCTTTCAGAAATAAGCTCAAGTGCCTTATCACTCAGATAATTCTGCCTCTTCTTCTCCTTTTTTCCTAAAAGAGTACTGTTAGTTTCCAAAAAAGCCTGTTTAAAATGGTCCCATTCTTCCTCAACTTCAGTAGTAAGCAAACAATGACTGTCATAATGACTAAGTAACCTATCATGGTAAGCTTTAGCTATAACTAGGTCTTTCAGAGCTTCAGTATTGAAAGTAAATTTGTTAACCCTAGCACAACACTTTTTAAGTTTAAGTTGCAACACACTTTTAACAAGATAATGATCAGATCCAATTTCAGCTGCCATATACGACCTGGTATTCCAAACAGAACTAGCCCATTTGCTGTTAATTAATATATAATCAATCATATTCTATGCAGCCCATTAAGTGAATCCCATGTGTACTTATGTATGTCGCGGTGTTTGTAATAAGTGTTAGTGATTCTGAATCCATTGAGCTTACTTACCTGCAGGAGACGTTGCCCATTGCCATTGCAGCTACCAATAAAAAATGTACCTATCACCCCTCCCCAAAGGTCAGAGTCAGTACCAACTGTGGCATTGAAATCACCAAGAACAAGGGTAATATCTCCTTTCTTGACAGAATTCAAAATATCCTGAAGTTGTCTGTAAAACCTATCCTTCTCATCCTCATCAGAATCCTCAGTGGGGGCATAACAGCAGATAACATTCGTCTTTAACGCTTGTCTGAAATTTTGCTGTAAGAAACCTTTCATTAATGCACTCATATCCTAGAAGAGCATCACTAGCGTGTCTGCTGAGAAGGAGACCCACGCCTTGGTGATGCTTATTGTCGTCCCTCCCTGAAAAGTGAAATTTTAGATTATTTTTCAAAATCTGACCTTTATCTGTCCATCTGGTCTCTTGCAAGCCGAGAATATCTAAATTATAATGGTGGAATTCTTGTGTGAGGACATCAAGAGAAAAAGCTCTGTGCAGAATCCTCACATTCCAACTACCTGTGGAGAGAAAATGGTTAGTAGGATGTTTAAAGAAACTATGTTTATTGAGAGAGGGAATGCCGACAATATCAAACAACCCTTTAATCGCCGACAAGGGGCAAAGACCCGTTCCCCCACTACTAAAGGCTGAAGCCATCTACACTGGAAGACTTCCTCCAATGTAGAATTTGACGATGTCAATAGAAGCAAAGAGTTCAGGTGCCTGCGATGACCTCTGCTCAGGATTATCCACCAGCTGATAAACATATCCTGTGAATCTATTCACTTGGGGCTGTCAACCCACAAACAAACAGAAAACACAGCGGAAGATTTTCCCTCCACAGAAGCCCACCAGTGCAGCAAAATCACGATTCATAATCAAGCTCAGAGCCATATATCTGTCCATGTATCTGACCACTAGACTGGAAATGTGGAGCCATTTCCAGTCCAGTGGGTTTTTTATGGTCAGCACCAGGACCCTGTGTGGTTGACCACTCCTCAGCAGGGTAGAAAAAGAAAGAAAAGTAGCCATAGTTGTCCAGATCAGTAGGCCACACTAATCTGGCAGCCCTTCCGTTCCGTTCACTTCCACAAGAGAGTATCTCTTTTGAAAGGTACTAACGGTCTGCACCACGAGAAGGCGGGGTCGGACATTAGGTGCTAGGCCTGGCCGGTTCTATGCATCATCACAGGGGATTGGTGCATAGCTCTCCTTCCAGTGACTACCTAGCTACCATTTACAGACCACATATACATACACAGACATATATAGATATCAACCTACCTAACTACATATACATAAAAACAGACACACTCACAAAACTGACAGACAGACATTCATAATCCACAAGCAGCCCTACGCTACGTAGGTCCTACCAGACTGTGTAATTTTGTTTTCCAGACACATATGTCCTGAGCTGCAGCTGCTGCATTTGGCCACTGCAGGCCAATTCTAGCAAAGTCCTGTTTGGCATTATTTGCCCATCGCATCCTAGGTTTCCCCCTTTTTCTGAAGCCTTTAGGCACACTGTTCACGATCTTCTTACCCAATCTGCAGGTGTGCATACGTGCAACGTGACCAAACCAACGCAGTCTCTCTCTGAACAAAATATTGCTCAAAGCAAGTTATTGACTTATTCTAACCTCATCATTACTTGCAAAGTCAAACTACCTAATGCCCAAGATATTGCGCAGGCATCTAGAATCAAAGGTATCAAGTTTTTTGTTATCTTGTTTACAAAGGGTCCATGTTTCGCTACCATACTAACTTTAGAAACAACCATTATATATGTACACTGAAGAGCCAAACCATTATGACCACCTGCCTAATATGATGTTGGTGCTCCACGTGCCGCCAAAACAGCTCTAGTGCAGCGAAGCATGGATGCTACAAGATTTCTAAAGGTGTCTTGTGATATCTGGTACCAACAAGTTACCAGCAGATTCTTTAACTCTTGTAAGTTACGTGGTTGAGTCGCTGAAGATCGGATATGCTGTTCCAAAACAAACCACAGATGCTCGATGGGATTGCTGCCTGGGGAATTTGGAAGCCAGGCGATACCTGGAAGTCTTCTTCGTGTTCCGCGAACCATTCTCGAACAATCCGGGCAGTGTGGTATGTCGCATTATCCTGTTGAAAGAAGGCATGACTAGAAAGGAATACTGTTGCCATGAAAGGATGTGCCTGGTCTGCAATGATGTGTAGGTAGGTGGCAGACGTCATAGTTTCCTGCACATGAATGACTGGACCCAGGGTTTCCCAGCAGAACATTGCCCAAAGCATTACACTTCCTCCACCGACTTGTTTTCGTCTCACGGTGCATCCTGGTGTCAACACTTCCCCAGGTAAATGACACACACGTACCCTGCCGTCCACATGGTGCAACAGGATATGAGATTCATCGGATCAGACGACCTTCTTCTAATCATTCAAGGTCCAGTTTTGATGCTTGCGTGCTCATTGTAGGCACTTTCGATGATGAACCGAGGTTAGCATGGACACTCGTAGCTCCTACGCAGCAACATTTTTAGTAGGGTTCGTTGTGTTAGTATAGTATAGGTATAGGTAGTAGTATAGAATAGGATTCGTTGTTTAGTAGGTTGTGTTGTGACACATTATTTCCGTCACCAGCATTCAAATTTCTGGGGGAGTTGCGCCACAATAACCCTTCTGTTGGCTCGTCCCATACGGGATAGCCTTCGCTCACCTCTAGCATCGATGAGCCATGGCTGGCCGACACTTTGCTGGCGGTTTGCGTTTTTTCCCTCTTCGGACCACTTTTTGAAGGTACTAACCATGGCTGACCGTGAACACCCCACAAGCCATGTCGTCTCGGAAATGTTCTGACCCAGTCGTCTGGCCATTGCAATTTGGCCATTGTCAACTCACTTAAGTCCACTGCCTTTCCCATCTGAAGAAGAAGAATAACACTGATTAAAAGAGCTCAGTATCAGGTGTTATTTATACAGTTTGCTGTATAACTGTGTAAATGACCTTCACATGCGCGTCGTTTACCTGCAGTTGCTTCGTTTTGCATAAAGACACGCTGGTCATAACCTTTTGGCTCTTCCGTGTATGTGGACGATTGTGACTACGGCTGACTGACTGACAAGGGATCACGTGAACTCTAACTATGATGCACCGCAATAATAAATCTCTGAAATTTTCACCTAGGATTAATCCGGGGCGTAGATTTCGGGAAAAATATCACATTTGACCTCTGATGTGTCCTTTGAGTTCACATGGAAGTCACTTAGAGGTCAAACCATGAATTACGATGACTACAAACATGAAAATTGGTGTCTCGGGTTGTAGATCTCGAGAACGGTATAAAATTTCGGATCCGGTGGTCCTTTGAGGTCAAAGGTGAAATTAAGATTTATCGGTGCTAGAGATATTGAATTGCACCTAGAGAGCGAAAGCTCGACCTATCGGTCCCGAATTTGATGGGGTGGTTGC
This sequence comes from Ryuthela nishihirai, assembly GCA_038380435.1. Lineage (NCBI taxonomy): Eukaryota > Metazoa > Arthropoda > Arachnida > Araneae > Heptathelidae > Ryuthela > Ryuthela nishihirai. The sequence continues at coordinate 80,639,240 of JAWZYU010000003.1, read as the reverse complement.
ACTTTCGTCTTGCTGTGTAAGGTTGAGAGATTGGTTGCCATCTGCGTGGATCGGGATTTCACCCGGCGCAAGTGTCCGGAATCTTTGAGAGCACTCCCATCGCATATCTCATGAATGAAAAGTTGAAAATTGTGAACGGAGCAGTAGGTTATCGATGCGCAAAGTTATCAAAGGAGAGACGTTTCACAACCGACGTTTGAAAGAGGCCCCTAATTGATACAGGGCACTCATTTGCGGTGGGATGAAGCAGTAGAAGAGGTTCGATGGTTCACGTGCTGCACATTCTCCAAAGGGTGGCTTGCATCTGCTGAGAGGAATAATGTGCAATTAACGTAATTTGCAATACTCTTCAATAACACTGCTCCTTCCCCTTCATCGGCCCTTAAGCAATTCTTTGCTCTTAAAGTAGCCGAAACAAAGTAATGCTGTTTTACTTTAGACATTAGCTCAGAAAATGCATTACTTTTGGATTGTTATACTGACCCCCCCCCCACTTTCTCTCTCTAAGACCTTTCAATAGCACAATCGGGTGCCCATGTAAAACTGAGAGCAGCGGCAACTGGGCGCTTCGAAAGATTAACTCGTCAGAGTAATTGGGCTTCAGCAAAGAATTCACTGAACATCTTAACTACTCATACTTGGAAATTAGGTAAAGGTAATAAAAGTTTATTCGAGCTAAAGAAGCAGGTGCCATCTGTCCGACAGTTGATGGCTCGTTGCAGATCCTCTCCTAAGGATCATCATGTTAAGAAAACCAAAGGGCACATGAAACGCAATATGCTCTCAGGAAATAAAAACGCACTTTCTAAAAACTAGTAAAATGTCATTGACTCTAATTCTAAGCTGTTCATTAAACTTCTATTTTAACTTGTGAGAGAGTCACTAGTTCAAGCAAAGCCTACCTCATCCCTCGTGAAACAGTCAGATCAGTGCAACTTCTGTTTCTTCTCATTATTTCCTCTTTAACACAAATACTTCTTAGTGTATGAACTTCTTATAAATAGAGCAATTCACCAATGAACACTATGCTTGTCAGTGTCACCAGTGGCAAAGGCTGCTTCCACAATGCACCCACTGATGATGGACTTGGAAAGGCCGCCGTCCGTCGGCTGAGACGTAGAGCCGTGGTTCCGTATGCGGGAGAGCCATACCCATAAAGAACACGCTGGATGATCTTGACGGGAGGCTACCATTTGTCTTCCAACAGCTGTTCCAGTGGATTCCCTCCCCCAACCTTCTCTGAGTCGTATGGGTCTTTGTGACCTGGCCAGTTACGAACCTTTTCTCTTTACGATGGTATATAATCTTTCATTCAAGTGGAAAGAGTAGCAGGGATGCTTAGAATCTCATTAATTTAGATGCGCAGCCGACAGAGGGGGATGTGCTGTCATCTACTTCTGCAGGTGCCTTTCAATCGTTATAATTCTTGCAACAGTCTATGAAATAAGTATTTTTCATAATCTGAGAGATTACAGAATAATAAGAGATTTAAAGAAAAGTTGTAGGTAATCAGGCCTCAGAAAAGAGTGATGCCTCATAGAATTGCTCAAGATAGTAAAATCTGAATGCTACACTCACTTCTAACAATCGAGGTGGAGTTGTCAAACAAACAGACAAATCCTATCAAATTATAATAGATATGAAAGCACATTTTTTACATTCATTTTAAGTGTTTCCCTTTTAATTGTCTTGTTTTCAGGCATCTTTATTTGCATTATGGTATGATCCCCCTCGGAAAGATTTCCTACCATGTTTCTCCATTAAAGGAATCGCTCTGACTTTGCGGAGAAGTGACGTAAAGGGGTAAAGAAATGATGCTGCTCGTGGGAATTGAAGATGCCAATCAACCATTAATCAGTCCCCTTTAAAGAACTTCTCCAATAACTGACGAAAAGCTTTTCTTCGCACTCTGCAGTCTGCTTAGCTGAATCCCAACATCCTTACATCATTCACTTATGAAAAAGAAAGCCAAGTTCGTAATCTGATATCCACAGATTCATTTCCCCCCCCCCTCACTACTCCCCACAAGAAAGGGGATACCGATGATCAGCTTGGAGAGATCGCCGTCCATTGAAGGACGTCTTAAGCCATGGCACTTGTGCTGTAGAGAATTATATTTAAAGAGTGCCCCTCAAAAATCACGTTGGATGATCTTCACAGGTAGCTTCCATCTGTCTCCTTACAGCTGCGGGGTGGGTGACCTCCCCTACATAGCTCTAAGTCCTTCGGATTTGTGTGACCTGGTCATTTAACCCATTGTGTGCAAAAGAGTGCCGCTCAGAGGTCACAACATTCAGCCGATCCATGTTTAAAATGGCCAAAGTCTTTAGCCATCTCCCAATCGGTTAATGCACTCCAATCTCTTTCAAAACCATTTATATCCAAAAGGAGCTGAATTCGAATTTTAGAGAGAGGAATGGATGTCGTACCTCATTGGCCTTCAATTTTTTTAATGTCCATTTCAGTTTTGGCGCGAAATGCCTTCATCTGGCTGAATGTTGGGATTGTCAACCAGCAATATTCTCAGATCCCAATTCCAGTTGAGATATCATCTAGATTTTCTTCGTTGGATTTTGGAAGAGCACCATCTATTGGATGAATAGTTAAGTCACTTCGCCATTGGCAGCCCAGTCAGATTTTGTGGACGTTAGAAACACACTTGGATGGCGTCGTCGGAACCCACTGAACTGTTGTAGGGAAGCAAATCTGTTGTAGGGAAGCATACTTTTTGACATAGAATCCAAGAAATAACTTTGCTGTGAGAGGGATTCGAACCCATTTCTCCCAGTTACATGCCAGATATTCTCACCGCTAAACAATCAATGGATAACTCATTTTGCCAGCTAAGTGGGACTTGAAATCTTTCTGATCTCCTGGATCATGGCGCCATCTATGATCGCAGTGGCAACCTTTTTATATTGCTCAGAATTAGATGCAAATTGGAAGTCATTCACGCTAAAGCGTTATTAATGAAATAATGAATTAATAGTAAATACGCATACATCTAATAGTTTAGTGGTTGGAACACATGGCATGTAACTGGTTGACTTCGATTCGAGTCCCACTCACAGCAAAACTCACTTTTTAAGAAGCAAATTTGAAAACAAAATTATATCGTAAATGGAAAACTCTTTGAGGAGAGAGTCTGCTGGATCTTTTCTAAAGGCTGTCCAATGAATTCCCCCCATCCACTCTGAGTCGTGGAATCCTTGTGACCTCGCAACTTAGCTCATTTCATAGCTGAGGAGTGAAACCATTCAACACCTTTCCAAGTTGTCTGTTGTAGGAGGAATCGATTTAAACCTTTTTTGTGATCTGCTGCAAATAGTTTCACTCAGAATCGATTCTTTCCTTTCAGACCTCACGAGCGAATGGAAGATTTGGTTTCCAACCACTTCTTCCGCGAGCACATGGATCGTCTGATGGCAGCAGAGACGAGGAAGAGGGAGAAAATGGCCGCTGGGAAGGTAAGTCGAAGAAGATGAATCATCTGCTGTTTTTTTAAGTTTGTTGTTGAGATAGATGGTGAGAAGAAAAATGAATGGAGAATAGGACTGATGCATCGACAGTTCTTCTCTTCGTAGATCATGGTTGATTGGCAGACGATTGATTACTCATTGACCTGTGATAGATGAAAACTATCCAAGTGTAAACTGCGCAGGCTCAGACTCTCTCCCTAGTGGCCAATGCTTTGCAGAGTGTATTTTCACAGCAGAGTATCTAATTGCAATGATGGATTATCTTCTGAAAAACTCCGTAAAAAGTACAATGCGAAGTAGCACTGCAGCAAAAATTATCTTCGCTCTCTTCATTCGACCCGAAGTGCAATCTGTTCCTCTTCCATGTTCAATTGTTCATCCTCTCCAAGTCAACCTCAATCTTTCTAGAGCTACGACAACGTGACGACATTGGTACTTGAGTTTTGTGCCAACCTGTCCCAAATTATTCTATATCTCAAAACATTTTCTGAACTCCTTGAAATTATTTTTCAATAAATCGAAATTTTCAGAGCCGGGAAATGACTCGCTGGGCCATTTTGCACCGAAATTGTTCTATGGGTCCAGAAAATCCTTTCACGAGTCACATTTGGCATAGAGGACCTCTGCTGTCAAGAAAATCCTTTCACGAGTCCCATTTGGCATAGAGGACCTCTGCTCTTCAGTCCTGCTTTAAAGGGTTCAGGTTCGGGGAAGAGGCTAGTCACTCGATATGCTGAATATCGCCACTGACAAGGAATCCATCGATTGCCTGAGCCTATGTTGAACGGGTATTATCCTCCATTAAAATAAACTGGCAGCCAATAGCACCCCTCAAAGCCTCATGTACAGCTGAAGGGCATAATTCCTACGCCTTTAATCTGTCAGAGTCTCTGCAGTGATGTCCATTTGGCATTATCCCATTCCAAACCATCAAACCACCGCCACCACGTGGTGGTGTTTTCTGAAATTACAGTTTAGAGTAGTGAGAATCAATTTGAAAACTAAATTGTGATTGGTCAGTGAACAACACATGCGTCCATTTGTCTGAGGTCTAGGCACGATGTTGTCTGCAGCGTGTTATTCAGGCTCTCCTCTGGGAGGGATTCAGGGATTGCCTGTCATAGAGTCGTCTCTGGTGAAGCCTTCTGTAAACAGTTTATTTCGAAATTCTATAGGGATTCGACATTCACCTGGGTAAGAGGCCAATAGAGAGGCTGGCACCCGACTTCCCAAGTAGATAAAGAGCACTGAGATGCGAAGTCGAGGAATCTCTGAAAAGGAAGGTCTCGGGGTGGATGATGTCCAAGGAGCTTAAGAGGAGTGAAGCACCAGCCCAGGTGATTAGCTTTACTAACACGCATCTCCTCCCCATCCAGGTCAAGTAAACTGACCATGAAAGTTTTGCAATTTGAAGAAAGTCTTCGAGGGGCTGAGGTAAAGGAAGAGGTGAGGACAGGTGACCGTAATTTCCTTTGACAAAGAGCATCCTTCGTTGGACTGAGGTCCAGGAGCCCAGGGTTTGTGGCTGGCATACAATAGTAGTGCGTAACAAGTAGCTTTCCCAAATGAGCTGTGTACAGGTAATGGACATAAAAATAAAAACACCAAGATTTGCAGAAAGACCAGTTTATGTTAAATAGCAGCATCTACGTGACACTGACGAAAGCATGAAGCATGCAAATTACATCGCAGGATGCTTAGCGTCATGTCTATAAAGGCAGATCAGCGTAACTGCATTTAATTATTGGTACCATGTTGTCAAGAGAAGACCTTATCGATTTCGAAACGGGCGCGATTGTTGGAACGTTTTTGCAGAAGCTTCGGTCACGTGAAACGTTAACGAGTTCAGCTCTGAGCTGTTTCACGAGGGAGTTTTCAAGGTCGGGTCTAAGTGGGAATCGTCATCTGCAAAGGGAAACAGTGAGAATCGTCATCTGCAAAGGGAAACAGTGGGAATCGTCACTTGCAAAGGGAAACAGTGGGAATCGTCATCTTCAAAGGGAAACAGTGGGAATCGTCATCTGCAAAGGGAAACAGTGGGAATCGTCATCTTCAAAGGGAAACAGTGGGAATCGTCATCTTCAAAGGGAAACAGTGGGAATCATCATCTGCAAAGGGAAACAGTGGGAATCGTCATCTGCAAAGGGAAACAGTGGGAATCGTCATCTGCAAAGGAAAACAGTGGGAATCGTCATCTGCAAAGGAAAACAGTGGGAATCGTCATCTGCAAAGGGAAACAGTGGGCAACAGCTCATTCTCCGGAATCGGGACATTCGAGTGCGATGTACAAAGAGAAAACCAACGCGCTGCAGCTGATCAGTTGTCCACAGATTTCAATGTAGTATGCGAGAGACTAATTTCGTCATGAACTCCACAGAGCTGGATATCACGGTCGAGTTTCACTTCACGAGTCACTCATCTCACCTGTCAATGCGCAAGCAGTGGATACTTGATCAGTGGTGGTGTGTGATGTGTTCTGACGTATCATCCTACACTTTGTTTTCGACAAATGTTCAAGTGCACGTGTGGCACCAACTGAAGGAAGCTTACAACTCTGATTGCTTGTTCACCAGAGTTAAGGGTTCTGGCGATTCTGTCAAGGTGCGAGGTGCTTTCTCATGGCATGGTTTGGGTTCGCTCATTCCATTAGAAGGCAGGATTAATGTCAAACACTATTTGACAGTCCTGAGACCCCGTCTTCATCCAATGGTAGAGCATTTCTTTCATAAAGAGAGAAATGCCTGTCAAGATGACAGTGCTCCCATCCACAAAGTACATGTGATCACCCAGTGAGACCTTTTACACACCATGTCCAGCGCAGTCACCAGATATCAGTCCACTGTGAAATCTATGGGAATTCCTGCAACAGCGTCTCAGGCAGCATTTTTCAGCTCCATCGAACTAGCAGGAATTGATCACGTTTCTTGTGGACGAATGGTGTCGTATCGCTCCTTCTCACCTTCTGATACTGGGTGACAATATGCGACGAAATATACAAGCTGTACTGGACTCACGTGGTGGTCCAATATCATATTAGTGATTTTACGTTGTTGTTTCCTTTTTCTTTCCCCGTTACCTGTATATATATATGTGGGTGTAAATAAATGTGTGAAGTAAATAATGACCATTGAATAGTAGGCCTTTCCCTCCACCAGTATCTTCATGTGCAATTGTAACATATCTACATTACCTGCTCCTACCCCCGATTTAATATAATATGCCCTTCCCCGGCAGTTCACAAACTCGACTCCCAATGGCTGAAGGAAGTTCCAGAGAGAGTTGCCTGGCTTAAATCTCCCTATGACGTCAGGCTGTTAGAGCAAGATAGTGGTCATTGTGCACTCTTGTATAACTCTGTACTCATTTATGGCTAACATTTCTTGCCATCTAGAAAGTTCTGAAAGTGTTGATTGGGGAAGATTTACAGCCGTAGCCACATCAGTCTGGAATCGGCCGCACTCTAACATGCCGATTACTCTGTAGGTTTATATGATGTCTCAATGCTTATGAGCTACTCTAAGAAATTGAAAACAATGCTTGCCAACAGGAAATGAGATACGCAGAATCAGAGCCAGCTTTTATAGCACCCCGGATTCGCATTTTTGTTGATATTAACAAATTTTGCCTGGTCAGATGATTTTCGAGAGGAGTACGATCTTGTTCATCTTTTCTTTCGTTGGCACACAAAATGTAATCTAAAAATTTTAAATTCCGTCGTTTGTGTGACATTTAACAGTTTGGCAACGACGCTTAATTTTTGGACACCGGTGTATAGGTGATTAAAATATTTTTAACAGAAACAATTCGATTGGAAATTTGAAAATTTGCGCAAAAAGTACTGTAAAATACATATTTATATTTCAAATAATGAAAGGACGAGATAAATTACTACAGAAGTCTGGAAAGTGATTCCACAGAAGTCTGGCAGGGGCTTGTCTTTAAAACAGCATTGAGAGGATCTGTTAGGAAGGCGAGACCTCAGCAGAAAGGTAACACAGAGAGAATCTGTTAGGAAGGCGAGACCTCAGCAGAAAGGTAACACAGAGAGGATCTGTTAGGAAGGCGAGACCTCAGCAGAAAGGTAACACAGAGAGGATCTGTTAGGAAGGCGAGACCTCAGCAGAAAGGTAACACAGAGAGAATCTGTTAGGAAGGCGAGATCTCAGCAGAAAGGTAACACAGAGAGAATCTGTTAGGAAGGCGAGACCTCAGCAGAAAGGTAACACAGAAACTGAAACCTTCTCTGAGACTTTCCTCTTTCCTTAATAAATTCCCAATAATTGAAATGAAATTGCATATTGAGATTAAAGCGTCGCCATCTGTTACACTTTCCCAAATGTTAGGCCTTGACGTCAAGTGAGAAATGTGTGAAGTGCGGGGAAAGGGAGGTAGGGTTGGGGGGGGGGGGGGGAGATCGAGAGAGTACCCGGATCCAGTCTTTGTTCTTGCCTTTGCATCTGCACTCGTACTAAAGAGAGCCACTTCAAATGAGAAAATGAAATTAATTCTCTTTACGATAAGAAAAAAAAAATCTGAGATCCACGATTGAAAATTATTGTGACAAAAATGATGGATAATTAAATGGAAAATAAATAAATGTTATTTACTCATTTTAATAAAGGATTGATATTAGTTATTGTTAATGCATTGTATTCATGGACGATGCTCTTCTCTCTTTGCAGAAGTCAAAAACTTCCAGGAAAATGGATGTGAAGCGAGAGGCTCTCACTCATCCGGAAGTGACCGTCGAGCCCGCTCCTTTCAAGATGTCTCGATGGGCGAAGGTAAAGGATATGCTTTTCATCCATTTCATAAGAATCGCACTTTACTATGCTGCTTAAATGCTGAGAGAGGAACTTACTTTGATCGACTTACATTATTTCAAAATACGTTCTTTAAGTTTTGCCCATCAGTATACACCAAAGAGCCAAAACATTATGACCACCTGCCTAATATGATTTTGGTCCTCCACGTGGCGCCAAAACAGCTCTTACCCCGGCGAGGCATGAAGGTTACAAGATTTCTAAAGGTCTCTTGTGGTATCTGGTACCAACACGTTACCAGCAGATTCTTTAATTCTTGTAAGTTACGTGGTTGAGCCGCTGCAGATCGGATATCCTGTTCCAACACAAACCACAGATGCTCGATTGGATTGATGTCTGGGAAATTTGGAGGACAGGGCAATGGAAGTCTTCCTCATGTTCCGCGAATCATTCTCAAACAATCCGGGCAGTGTGGCATGGTGCATTATCCTGTTGAAAGAAGGCACAACTAGAAAGGAATACCGTTGCCATGAAAGGATGTACCTGGTCTGTAATGATGTTTAGGTAGGTGGTAGACGTCATAGTTTCCCGCACATGAATGATTCGACCCAGGGTTTCCCAGCAGATCATTGCCAAAAGCATTACACTTCCTCCACCGACTTGTTTTTGTCCCACGGTGCATCCTGCTGCCAACACTTCCACAGGTAAACAACGCACATGTACCCGCCCATCCCCATGTTGCATCATGGTGTCAACACTCCCCCATCGTCCATATGGACGCACACACATACGTGCTCGTCCATAGGGTGCAACAGTAAATGAGATTCATCGGACCAGACGAACTTCTTCTAATCATTCAAGATCCAGGTTTGGTGCTTGCATGCCCATTATAGGCACTCTTGACGGTGAACCGAGGTTATAGCATGGGCACTCGGCGCGGTCTGCGGCTTCAGGGCCCCATTTTCAGCAGGGTTCGATGTGCTCTGTGTTTTGACACATTACTCACATCACCAGCATTCAAATTACGGGCGAGTTGCGCCACAGTATCCCTTCTGTTAGCTCTTACCATACGGGACAGCCTTCGATCACCTCTAGCATCGATTGGCCGAGCATTTTGCCAATGGCTCGTGGTTTTTCCCTCCGTGGACCACTTTTCGAAAGTACTAACCACGGTTGACCATGAGCACTCCACAAGCCTTGCAGCCTCGGAAATATTCCGAACCATTCGTCTGGTCATTACAATTTGCCCTTTGCCAAACTCACTTAAGTCCGCTGCCTTTCCCATCTCATCATGAACAAGAATAACACTGATTAAAAGTGCTCAGTAGAAAGTATTATTTATACTGTTTCACACGCGCGCCGTCGTTTACCTGCAGTTGCTTTGATTTGCCTAAAGACGTGCTGGTCATAATGTTTTGGCTCTTCGGTGTATATCAGAGACCTAAAAAAACTTTTATTCTAGTTTGATTAAAATTCTGTCACATTCTTATTTTCATTGTTACAATTTACCTGGACGTTCCAAATACCTGAGAAATTCCGGTTCACATAATAATAATTTCCACCTAGGAAAGCTGCTCTATAAAAACAGAGCAATTATTTAATATATAACGGTTGAAGGAAGACTTCTCAGCCAACTGATGAGTACAAGAAAATGCATATAAAACACAAAACAAGGCACAGAACAAAGCACTATGAATTAAGAACACTGATCTAAAATGTGTGATGAGATAGTTGGATTTAAATGGGTTACGTTGGAATACGAAAAAGACCAAGTATATTCTATTTCACCTAAAAAAGAAATCATACAATCCAAATTTGATTGATAAAAATCCTACCGACTGAGCCCCCCCCCCCGCCCCTAATTGTTGGAAAACGCAACGTTTAGAGAATAAAGTCATTTTGTGCCATGTGGCTAAAATGCTAATCTGATCTTCACAAAGAGGCACAACCTTAAAACTCTATTGAATAACTCTCTTCTATTTAATACTATATCGTTTACATCTTTTTATTGTTTCATAATCCATACAATCGATGGTTTTGGACAAAAAAAATATTTTTTCTTTGAAACATCTCAAATAACTAAATCTTTCTACAAATGTTCGAAAGGAAGGCAATTACTAAAGAACTGCCTTCCTTTAGAACATTTGCATCGAACATCACATCCTGCGAACTTTCCTAGTGCAGGGTTGCTTTTAAGAAACAATCAGGGTTCGGCTGACTTAACCCATTCGAACCTGAATTATTTTTGTGAGAAATAAAAAACGTTTGAGAAGGTTTAACGTGTTACAAGGATCTAAATGAGACAAAAAAAAATTTTTATTTTGAGTGATTTTGAGAATGTGTCTGAAGTAACACAATTAAACTTTTGAAATAACTGTGCAAAATTATGCATAAAGGGTCCGAAAGGGTTAAAAATCACAGTAAACGTATTTTGATCATTAATGCATGAAAAGCCCAAAATTTGTTCTCCTCGAGACTTTGGGATTGCTAGTTTTAGGTTTTTCGTATTTCGGGCAATCCATTTATTTGGTATATAAATTATGCATTTTTCCCTTTCAACAAAAACTTAATATCTTGCAGACCAAAATTATTAAAATATGGAAATGAATAATGAAGTGGTTTTAATCAAGATTTTATCCACGCATTTGCTGGAGTTCTAGCAAATTTATAGCAAGTATATAGTTATATATTATATATATACAGAGTGTCCCTGAATTCATGGCCCAAACGTGAGGGGATGGTAGTACACCCCGGACCCACTAATATTCGTCATAGAATATGCGCCGCAAACGCAGTGAGGAGTCGGAAATGAAGGACAGACAGAGAGGCTTCCAGAGTGACATTTATTGGAGATCATTACAACAAATGCTCAAACGTGCGCCCATCAACGTTGACACAACGGCGGAGTAGTGATCGGCGTGCCTTCTCAGGTCGACGCTGAGAATGCTGGGGTTGTTGTTGTTGTTGAAAGTGGTTTTTGGGATATTTAGCACCTTTGGCTTTTGATCCCAATTTTTAACAAGAGTCATGCAATGAGTTCTAGAAGATCAGATAATGTCCGTTATCGCTGAGAAAGCAAAACTTTTCAGGAAAAAGGATGTAATTTTTAAAATCTGTGGGATTGTCTTAAAAAGGATGTAATTTTAAGTCCAGGATAAAAAATCTTTGAAGATAAAGAAACAATATCATAAATCACATAAGGTGCATTCGTGTGTAGTCCATGTGATCTGAAGAAATTGATCATTGAGGAACGACTTTTGTCATTTCTTTGGCACTGTAGAAGGAAATGTGAAACTGTTTCACACTCTCCACATGCTGGATACTTATTGGAATTACTGAGCCGACATCGAAACAGGAAATCTTGTAGCGGAGCTACATTCAGATTTAATCTTGTGATAAGAGTCTCCATAGCCCTGGAGGAAATATCCATGTCCAAAGGCTTTGGAAATCGAGATATGTATGGATAAATATCATTTAGAACTGAAGAGTTTTCTCTATGGCTGTCAATGTAAGATCGTTTGCATATACCTAATATATCTTCTACATAAGAAGGAGAATCCGGATGAACATAAGAAATGCCAAGAGCCTGTTTTTCAAATGAATCTGCTTCTTCATTGAGAGAAATGCCTCGGTGACTCGGGACCCAAAGTATTGTGATTGACGAACCCTGATCAGCAGAAGATATTAATGTTGGATGTAAATTCAGTATTGCTGTAGGTGATTTGATTTTGGCGTTTTGTAAAGCTATTAATGCTGATTTGCTGTCAGAGAGAATTAAACATTTTTCAGGATATTTAATTATATTTGCAGCAGCCTTATGAATGGCAAATACCTCAGCTGAAAAAATAGGTGTATGGTCGTGAAGACATTTGGAAAGTTGATAGTTGTATTTTTGGCAGGCGATTCCAATTCCTGTGTGGGATCCTGCTCGAGAAGCGTCTGTACCAATCCAGATGGCGTCCGCCCACGTAGGTAGAATTTCAGAATTAAATGTTGATAATAGGTCCGTGTCAGAAAGAGCAAGTCCAAGTTCTCCCTGAAAGTCTAAAAATTCAGTAATGATTTCATAAGGTTTTGGTAGCCAGGGTGTGATGTCAAAGAGTGGTTTAATGGCTATTTGTTGGTTTAATGGCTTATTGTTTTCTTCCATCCAATGATTAGTCGATGACGGAAAAAGAGTTGTTTGTTTTGACAACTCTTTTTCCGTCATTGACTCATCATTTCTTTTATTGAAGTTTTGATGGCCAGATGTTTAGCAAACGTTTGAAGTCTAACTGTTCCAGTTTCAGCATAAAGTAAAGGAAGAGGTGTAGCTTTAGGTAAACCTGTAGCTGCTCGAAGCGCCGCATGGTATATAGGAGAGATGGAATTCCAATAACTGGTTGGAGCAGATATTAAAAGTGGAGCACCATAGGTAAAAGCTGTTTTGATTTTGCATTGACAAGCTGCAATAAATGGCGGCGATGAAGACCTGTACGTGGTGAAGCTAAACTGCGAATTATGTTTAACAGTCGAAGGCCTGTATTCCGAAGCTGTTGAAAGTGAGTTTTCAGTGAGCCATTGCTCTGGAAGTATTTTTATGTTGCTAGTCCAAGGAACCTGTTCTGTTCCAATCTTTAACGTCGTAAGTTTTAAATGTCGACGACGGCTGATTAAAAGTGCTGAACTCTTTGTGGCTGATAATTTTAGGCCCCAGTCTGTAGACCATTGAGAGATGACATTAAGAGAGTGTTGGCACTTTTTTCATTAGATATTCAATGTGAGATCCACTGCAATATAATGTGATGTCATCTGCGTTTACAGCAATTTTGCAAGGTGACTTTATGAGACTTGGAAGATCCTGCATATAGACATTGAATAAAAATGGCGACAAAACCTTGAGGTAAACCAAGTGGTTGATTTTTAACGGAAGATTGAATGTTTATCCATCTGACCATGATTCTTCGATTAAGAAGGTATGCTCTTAACCATGTAATGATTTTTTCCTTGAAAACTATTGCTTGGAGTTTCCTGAGTAGAGATTCTAAATCAGCTGAATCATATGCTTGTGAAATATCCAGTTTTAATATACAAATATGTCGTCGTTTCAAAGTTTCATTAATCAAATTATGTAGAGGGGCCAAAACATGCATTATGCCCTTCGGTGGTAAAAATCCATGCATTTCTTCAGGAAAAATTTAATACTTTAAAACTATTCGCTCAAGTCGATGCTAAATAAGTCTTCTAGAATCTTTGCTGCACGAGATAAAAGAGCAATTGGCCTGAAAGCAGACACTGTGTCATGCTTAAGTCCCGGCTTCGGGATTGGAATGATAATAGCTGTTTTCCAAGAAGGTGGAATGTTTCCAGTGTCCCATGACTGATTAAGTAACTTAAGAAATTGTATTTGGAAATGTTCAGGAAGATGTTTTAACATTTCTATTGAAACATGGTCTATTCCACGTGCAGTGTTTCTTTGGCGGCTGAGTGCTATTTTTAATTCTGCAAAGGTAAATGGTGGGTCAACATCAGTCGAATAATTAGCTTTTGATGTAGAGATTAAACCTGCTGTTTGTTGAGGAAGTCTTCTTGTGAAGTGATTAAGAAACATTTCTGCCTGTTCTCGTGCGTCAGTGCATGGGGTAGAACAGACCATTATTTTATAAGACTGAGCATTATGCTCTTGGCTAATCACCGTCCGAAAATTTCGGTAAATAGGATATAAATCAGACGGAGAAGAAATGTTCTCACTCATTCTTGCCCAGTAATGAGATCTTTCAGTGCGAATGGTGCGGCGGAGAACTGCGCCTGCTTCTCTATAAGCAATCCAGTCATCTCTTCTGAGATATGTTAAAGGCTCGCATTTTTTTTCTGCAAAGCTTTGCGGCTAACTGGCGTCTAGCAATCTGGAGATCGAATTGTTGGTTTGGTAATTGTTGAACTTGAGTACAAAGCTGCAAAGCTGATTGTAATGTTGAAATCAGATCTTCGTATGAATTTTCGGTGAGATTGCTGTCTTGTTGTAGGAGGATGTTGGAAAAATGCTTCCAGTTCGTAAAACTACGTTGGTAAGGAGATTCTCCAGATGGTAAGAATTTATTTGTGGTAGGCTTTAATTTGATTAGAATAGGGGAATGGTCGCTTCCCCAGATGGGAGCAGTGGTTTTCCATGAGCACCGATTATGCCAGTTTGGTGTGCATAAAATTAAATCGATAGCAAATCCTGTTGCGGTACTAAAACAGGTAAGGGATCCATCATTGAGCAAACACCAGTTATTTTGAAGTATCCAATCTGTTACCATCTCTCCTGAGTGGGAAGAAGTTATAGATTCCCACATTGGACGATGGGCATTAAAGTCTCCTAAAATGATGTCCAAGTTGTGATAAGCAGTAGATAGAATTTTGATAGCATCCTCTCCTTTAGGTGCGTAGCACTTCGCCACAATTAAATCCCCTTTCGGTAGAGAAATAGAAACTACTTGAAGTTGTCCTGTATTTAAATTAGAAATAGCATTAGGAGTTAACAGTTCACAAGGAAAGTCTTTGTGTACAGCAGTAAGTAAACCACCTCCGTGGCCGTCTTGTCGATCGGAGCGGAATATTATGTATCCCGAAAGGCGGAATCGGACAGAAGGCTTTAGCCAAGTTTCTTGAATGCAAATCATTGAAGGAGATTCAGTAGCCACAAGAATTTGGGGAAAATGAGAATTTGCAGATATGCTACGAGAGTTTCATTGTAATATATCGAAGGGGAAAATTAATTAGAAGTGGTAAACATTTTTGTGGCTGAAGCTTTTGATTTTCGAGCATTTTGAGATTTTACACCTTCGGAAGAAATTTTGTTAGGCATTTTATTGTTTGAAGTTGATGGAAAATTGTTGTTGTTATATTCCATAGGGCCAACTTCCATTTCTAGAGGTTTTGAGATGCTTTTCTTTTGTTGGGTTAAGTTGCTTTTATTTCCTGACGAATTTATTTGAAGAGTTGCTGATTGAACACATGATGAAGGTTTATTTATTGATAATTCATTAGAATTTCCAATTTTAGGTGATGTTTCTGTTATCAACAATTGTTTCGAAGAAGGAATATCTGTTTGGGTTTTCTCTTCTGATGGTCGAGGTATTACTCCAGATGCGATAACTGCACTAAACAGTTCTCTGAAACGTTTTTCTACATTCGAGATCGCCTTTGCAATGCTCTCTGTAATAGTTTTCTGAAGTGTTTCAATCCATGATGCGTTAACAATGTTGTTATAATTGTCTTGTGTAATCTGTTTTTTCACGACAGAGGCATATGATGTTTTGCTTTCAATAATCTTATTCCTTGCCTCTTGATAAGAAACATGATTTGTTGTTTTGTAGTTTAATATCTCTTTTTCTTGTATCCATAGAGGGCAGTGTTGATCGGTGGTTGTATGGGGTCCTTTACATAGACAACAATAAGGAGAGGGTGCATGGCATAGGTTGGAGGCATGTTCGTCTCTGCACCGACTACAGCGTTGTAGTCGGTGCAGAGACGAACTACTGAGACAAGTGCTACTGCGACAATTTCTAGCTGAATGCCCATAGCTTTGGCAGTTGGTGCAGCGTCATGGTCTTTCTACGAATATGGATGGTCGTTGTAGCTGCTACCATAAATGAACTTCCGAAGGACAATAGTGTTCTAAAATAATGGCAAGAACAGATTGTGTTGGGATGTATTATTGTCCTTCTCTACGATAAAAGCGACGTAATTCTACAACTGTCAGATTATCTAATATGAGCACTTTTTTCAATTCTTCGATTGTAATAGTGTGCTTTATATCTCTTAAGATAAACTGGGTGGTAAGTGTCTCTGTTAATAAAGTAGTTGTAACAGCAACAGAAAGTAATTCTGAGATGCCTAAAATATCATGATCACATGTCATAGAAGAAGTGTTCATTACGATATTTTTGGTCTTGGTAATAAGTACATCTTTAACTTCATTAGGATTGGAAATGTGTACTGATAAAGCTCGTTTAAGTGCTTGTGGTTTTGCAGTGGGGATAGGATGGGTTTTTCCCTTAATCAGTATACTGAATTTCTGAAGGCCAATGTTGTTAGCTTGGGTTGGGTTGTTTTACCTCTGAGCGGCACTTTTTTGCACACCATGGGCTAAATGGCCAGGTCACATGAACCCCGAAGGCTCAGAGAAGGTTGTTGGAGGGGACCCACTGGAACAGCTGTTGGGAGACAGATGGTAGCCTCCCGTCAAGGCCATCCAGCGTGTTCTTTAACGTGCACAGGGTATGGCTCTCCCACACACGGGGCCACGGCTTAACGTCCCATCCGACGGATGGCGGCCTTTATAAGCCCATCGGTGTCCCCTACTGACCGTAGGCAGGGCGAGGAATTTTGCGGAGATAAATCTCAACGCTGACCCAGCTGGGACTCGAACCTGGGGACTGCAGATTACGAGCCTGGCGCGCTACCGACTGAGCCATCCCCGCCCCGATGTTGTTAGCTAATTCCACTATTTTATTATCTTTTAAAAATTTGGTCCCTGCTGGAGCTAGCTTTAATGGCAATGGGTTATGTTCTCCCATGCTACGTTTTCTTTTATTATCATTCTGTTCAGCCAGTTGCTCTTCTTGAAAGCTATCAAGAACTGAAGAATATTTTGACTTATGGTCGTTGAACAAAAATTTAGAAAAGTCTCAAAAAATAATAAGTCTTTAGACACTCTTGTCTAAAAGTGACAGCAACCTGCACTTCGCAGATGAGGTAGTCAAAAATAAAATTCTACATTCGATAATATACAATATAGCGGAACTAAATAACGAAAGAGAAACTTATATTCTTAATATAGTCTTCAAAAAATTTTTTGTCTTCTTAAGCTGCTTGTCTTGGCGCCTTTCCACTGCTATGGTCTGCTGGGGTTTGGCCGATCCAGCGCTTTTTAAGCCGCGCCGCCTCGTCTGCGCCCCCTACCGGCATCGGGCTGCGTTTGCGGCCGCATGTTCTATGACGAATATTGGTGGGATCGGTGTGTACTACCATCTCCTCACGTTTGAGCCATGAATTCAGGGACACCCTTTATAAGTTATTCCACGCAGGGGTGGGGGGAGATAACAATAAAGCCCAGGTACAGACAATTTTAGACATTAATTTAAATGTTCAACTAGTCAACTGGAGCCTGCAAATGCAAAATCTACGAAACACAAAAGTGGAAAAAGAAACGGTTATTATCACCATCGCCTTCATAACTGTTTAGACCTTCTTGAGATCTTTTCCAAGCGAAAAATGGAGATACACTTACTTTGCCAATTGTACTTAAGTCTCCGCCATGCTCCTTTGGCGGCCACATTCCGTTCTTCTGCATTTTGAGTCGGTACGTTCGATTCGGGAATGATATCATGCTTTTATCGCATACCCTGTCGTAAGGTAACATGCGTTAATTCAGAACAAAACAAGGATACGAAGAGTACATAGCGAAGACGTAAGTGCATCTGAGAAATAAGTGACATATCTCTTTTCCCTTGAAAAAGACCTTAGCAGAGTGAGAACCGTGGGGAATCGCCGTTAGTTAATTTATTTTTAATCTTTTTGTGTTTTTAACAAATAGACTTTGCACTCTCAGGATGGCTCCAAAGGAAGCAACGTACTATGTAAGACTCTCTAGTAAATGCAAGAGTAACGTAATGGAAGGGTTCTGCTGCAAGGAAGCATCCAGAGGGTTCATTTTAAGTCAGCAGAAAGAGCACTACGAATTACAGATATTTTAATGGTTTTTATTTGAAACTAATGCAGTAATATTTTCTCATATTTTATCATTTTATGCAAGGGAAAAATTCTTTGAAAAATAAGTGATTTGAAAAGTTTCCTATTTTTTTTTAAAACGTTTTACAATTACCTCGGAAATTCTGAGAAAAGTTAATAACCGGTTTCAGCTCATCACGGGTCTAGTGAATAGGACTTTGTCCTAGGAGGCTGACAGTACGCTTTTCTAATAATTGTTAATCATTACACCTCAGGTTTTTACGTCATGAAAATGTCGAAATAATTTGCATATCTCCAAGGAATTGTAGAATAATTGTAAATAATTCACGGCAAATGTTCATTGCAAAGGATAACCTCGATTAAAATGTAGCAACAAATTTCCCCCTTCTCAATCTCGCCACAGTTCCTCTGCCATTAGTTTGACACTCCTTTCAGCTTTGTTCATTTACGGAGCCATTTTCTTAGTTCTAAGTGCCATCCATTTCTGATCACAGAAGTGAGAGGAGGCCACCTCAGTCACTAGAAATGATGCCAATGAGTCTCCCGTTTCAGATCGGTCCCCGCACTTCCTGTTGGTGGTCCACCTCTTCAACCAAAGTTCGTGAATGGCCTAGGCCCAAGAAATGCACGTGCGAAGAGATCTTCAGTCCGCTTTTGAAGTCAGAGCCCGTTTGATGCGACGAGATCTCACCTCCCAATGTTGACGTACTTATTTACATTCAAACTTTTTGTCTTCCGTTGTTTGTCTATATTCGACATTGTGTCAGTTGCATGGAATAAAAAGTCAATTAAGGTCAAAACTTGCTTCTTATTTATTTCATATTTTCGTATTTCAAATATAACTGTGATTTTTAACGCCAAAAATTAAAAATACTCTGGTTCATCCATTTATTTCAGCTAGGATTACTATGAGATACACTCCGATATAAATTTTATGTACATGATATGTCTGAAATTTTGACTCTCGCACCATTGAAATGCCCAAACTACGAATCCATAAATTCCCCATGTTTTTCCAAAATCAACAATATGTGTTTATTAAAGAATGTCTTTCGAATACGTAACTTAAAAAAAAATTCATTTCCTTTTCTCACATCTGTAGAGAAGTATTCAGCTTTTTTCCAGAAGAAATATGTGTTTACTAGCAGAAATCTCGTGAACATTAGGCAGTCAAAGACTGAAATTTCGCAATAGAAAAGTAAAGAGAATGGCACTCAAAATATTCATCATCTTCAAGCAGCCATGGGGTACGGAAGTTAATCAGATTGTGCAATTTAGTTCTCTAAACATATCTGTCCTGAGCTACATCTGCTGCATCTGACCACTGTAGACCAATTCTAACAAGGTCCTGTTTGACATTGTCTGTCCACCACATTCTAGGTCTCCCCCTCCTTTTGAAACTTTCAGGTACACCGTTCATAATCTATTCATTTATCATTCGCTAACCTATAGTTAAGCATACGGGCAACATGGCCAAACCAACGAAATCTCTCTCTGCATAATATGCTGCTCAAAGGACGTTGTCGACTCCTTTGCCTAACCTCATCATTACTTACAATGTTGAACCACCTAACACCCAAGATACTATGTAAGCATCTAGAATCGAAAGCATCTAGTTTCCTATTATCCTTTTTACAAAGTGTCCAAGTTTCACTACAATAACTAACCCTAGGAAGAGCCAAATTATTAGACAGTCTAATTTTAGTCTTTAGTTGTATACGCCTATTTCTCCACACTCTCCATAGATTCTTAAAAGTCCCGGCAGCAATCCCTATTCGTCTGTTAATCTCATGCCACACATCACCATTATCAGTTACAAAGCTTCCAAGATAATTAAACTATGACACCTGCTGAAGACTGCAACCATTCAGATTAACTGAATCACAGCCTGCCTGACCAATTTTCATCACTTTAGTTTTCTCTGTTTATCACCAAACCAAGTCTCATCAACAACTCTATAATGAAAGAGTTCATCTCATCAATATAATTTGCCAAAAGGGCTAAAACATCAGCATAATCTAAATCAGAAATTTTCAGATCTCTAGATCATTTAAGGTCAGAATCTTCTCCTTCTAGTGAATTCCGCATAACATAATCAATAACCAAACTGCAGATAATCAACCAATCAATACAAAATCATCCTCTTGAATCAATCAATACAAAATCATCCTCTGCCATTGGTTTGACACTCCTTTCAACTCCTCCTTTTCCTTCCTATGACATCAGTGCGTTCACAGACTCATTCAGCAATAGTTTTCATTTTTCCTACCATTTTTTTAACACTCATATTTATTTATTTTTAAACACTCATTTTTTTAGGATATTTTTATTTATTTATTTATTTTTTTTTTGTAAACTCATTTTTTTATATTTTTTAAATAGGAAATGAGCAATTTGTAAAATTTTCCTTTCAAGGATTTTTTTTCAGGTTCTAGAATGTTTTTAAAATTTAAAATGTTGCAGTTATATGTTTTTAGCTTTTTAAAATAAGTTTCTCTTTCTTTGTAGAACTTTCTACAACT
Source organism: Ryuthela nishihirai (assembly GCA_038380435.1). Classification (NCBI taxonomy): domain Eukaryota; kingdom Metazoa; phylum Arthropoda; class Arachnida; order Araneae; family Heptathelidae; genus Ryuthela; species Ryuthela nishihirai. The sequence continues at coordinate 80,618,759 of JAWZYU010000003.1, read as the reverse complement.
AAAAATAATATGTTCCAATGTTTCAGGTATGTTACAATGTTGGCAGTTACGGGAGTCAATCTTTTTCATTTTAAATAATAGGCTATTAGTTACTGCCATATTAATATTATCTTAAGAATTAAAGTTAATATCTTTTTTACTAATGTTAAAATTGTTAAATTTAGTTATTTTATTTCAGATGTTATATCTATGTGTTGAAAATGCTTTTTCATTATACCAGGTTTGAGTTTCTTGAAACATTTTTCTTTGTTTTGATTTTTGATTTAAATATAGTAATTCTGGAGACTATATCTGTGGTGAGGTTTTTGGCTTGTTTTGCTAAAAGGTCAGCCTGTTCGTTAGATTTAATTCCTATATGGGCAGGCACCCATTGGGTGTGGATTATATTTTCATTTTCTAGATGTTTTCTGGTAAATATTAATATATCACTTATAAATATTTTGTAGTTAGATTTCAAAGGATCAGAAAAAATTATATCAATTGATGATTTGGAATCTGTGAAGATAATTGTATTTTTTTATTAAATTTAGTAGCCCAATTAAGTGCTAAAACAATAACTGTTAGTTCAGCTATGATGATAGGTTTACATTTTTTAAATTTGAATTGGAATTCTGCTTTTTTCATTGGACAACAAAAAGCCCCGGAACTTATCAACTAATCAGGGTCCAAAGATCAATCACTAAAAATATGTATGTGATTTTTATATTTATTGTCAATAAATGATTCTGTTAAAATTTTTTGGCTATGTTTATCTAAGAATTTCTTTGAATGAATACCAGGTATGAAAGAATTCAGAATAGGAGTAGTAGATGTCCAATAAGGAAGTTGTGGTAAAGAATCTCCAATAGTCTTTGATTGGATTATATTTATTAGACAATTTTTTTCTTGATAATTATTCAGGTCTGGAAAGTTCTCTACAAATTTGCCTATAATGGGGTGATTGTGTTTTTCAAAATTATTCTGTTTAGCATGTTTGATAGTAAATATTTTTTTTTTTAATTTCTGGGGGAGGCAGAGCTGTTTCTGCGCATATGTTGAAGTTATTAGTACTTCTGAGAAATCCTAAGCAGAATTTGACTATTTTTATTGGAATTTGTTCTAGTTTATTTTGATTTGTTTTTGAGATATTGTGGATTAGCTCCATTCCATAAGTGATTTTTGGCCAAATTACAGAGTTATATAACAGTAGTAGATTTTGTTGTGAACCCCATTTTGAGCCCCCCAAGTATTTGAGAAAATTAAATAGATTATTGGATTTGTTTTTTGCATTGTCAATAAATAGTTTCCATTTTAATTTCAAATCTAGATTTAAACCAAGAAATTTAAAATTGTTTGTAATATGTAAATTTTGATTTTTAATAATTAAATTAAAATCATCTGGTATTTTTTTGGATTTGTGGAAATAGGAGACAATTGTTTTATCATTTGAAATTTTAAGATTCCATTTATCACAGTATATGGAGAGTTTGTTCATTGTTTCTTGTAATCTGTGTTGTATGATTGTAAGGTTTTGGTTAAATGTCCAAAAAACAAAGTCATCTGCATAGGATTCGAATTCAATTTCAGTGGAAAAGATGTCTTGTATGTCATTCAAGTAAATATTAAATAATAAAGGAGACAAGATGTCTCCTTGGACCAGGCCATTCTTAAATTTATGTTGGTCAGACAGACAATTTCCAATTTTAACTTTAAAAGTTTTGTTTTGGATAAAGTGTAAAAGAAATTTGTTAATTTTTCCACATAATTTAAGTTGTCGAATTTTATATAATAAACCGCTGTGTGAGATTGAATCAAATGCTTTTTCGATGTCTATTATAGTCTGGTTCTTTCTAGGGTTAGTTATGGTAGTGAAACTTGGACGCTGTGTAAACATGATAACAGGAAACTAGATGCTTTTGATTCTAGATGCTTACGTAGTATCTTGGGTATTAGGTGGTTTAACTTTGTAACTAATGATGAGGTTAGGCAAAGGAGTCTGCAACCTCCTTTAAGCAGCATATTGTGCAGAGAGAGACTGCGCTGGTTTGGCCATGTTGCCCGTATGGATAATTATAGATTGGCGAATAGGGTTATGAACAGTGTGCCTAGAGGCCTCAGAAGGGGGGGGGGGGGAGACCTAGGATGCGGTGGGCAGACAATGTCAAACAGGACCTTGTTAGAATTGGTGTACAGTGGCCGGATGCAGCAAATGTAGCTCAGGACAGATATGCTTGGAGAATTAAACTGCGCGGTCTGGTTGGACCTCCGTAGCCCATGACTGCTTGAGGATGATGATGATGATGATGATTATCACTATTACCATGTAAATGTTTTTTTTATTGAGAATTCAGCATCAGAAATGATGTTTAATAGCAAGTCATTTGTAGCTCTTCCTGGTCTAAATCTAAATGAATTTTTATTTGAAATATTATTAGTTTCTATATGCCAAATAAGTCTGTTATTTATGAGTCTCTCGAATAATTTAAGAAGGTTAGAACTAAGGCAAATTGGTCTATATGATTTTAAATCTTCTGGAGGTTTATCTTTTTTTAATGAAGATCGTATAATTCTCAAGCCAATCAGCTGGGTATTCATCTAAAGTCCAAAATTAATTAAAATTATCAAGGAGTGTTTTCAAGAGATTGTCTGGGAGATTTTTTAAGATTTTATTGCTTATCCCATCCGGTCCCGGAGCTGTGTTTGGTTTTAGTGCTTTTACAGCAAATATTAGTTCTGATAGTTTAAATAGTTTGTTTATGTAATCTGTTATTTTGCTTTAAAAAGTTTGGTGAAAAATGTTAGAATTATTGTATAGTTTATCAAGTTTATTATTTGGTTGGTAATGTAAGTTACTGAAAAAATTTGCCAAATTATCTGCTGTGTCCTTTGTGTTCAAATTATTTTTTAGTGAATATGATTGAATTGGATTTGTAGGAGTCGTTTCATTGTGTAGTTTTTTTTATAAATTCTCCATAAGTTTTTTTTTTTTTGCTTGTGTTGAGATTTTCGGTTAAAATTGACCAATTATATTTTAATATATTTTTTATTTATTTATTTTTTTGAAATAGCTTTTTCAAGTCGTTTGAAGTTTTCACATGCTGCAAAGGAACCCTTTCGTTTCATATTTCTTTCCGTTTTTCTGCGGATAACTATCAATTTATTAACAAAAATATTATATATGTTGTTTTGGGGAATTTGTTTTACTATTGTTGTCGTGCATTTATTGCTTTGATATTTAATATGTTCAGTTAATTGAGAATAATTACAGTGTTCATATTTAGAGTTGGTTAGGTTCCCTTTGAATGATTTCCAGTTAGTTATTTGAACTTTGGGTTTGATGGGAAGGAATTTTGTGAAAGAAATAAATATAGGGAAATGGTCACTCTCGTAACTCTCTGGAGAGATGGACCATTTGATATCTCTCAATATTCCGGGAGAGCAAAGAGTTAGATCGATTACTGGTTAACATTAGTTGGTGATTTATGTGTAATATAATTTTGGTTTAAAATGATTAAATCAAATTCATCAATCAGTTTTAAAATCTGTAAACTTTTGAAGTCGTTTTTATCTGAATACCAAGCATGATTGTGGGAATTTAGATCTCCACAAAAGAGAATCTCCCCATTAATATTATCAAAAATAGTAGAATATTGTTTAAAAGTTATAAAAATACCAGGATTATAAATATTAATTATGTTTTTAAATTAGTTTGATTTATTCTAGTTTGAATAATAATGCAATCCAGCCTATCATGAATAATGGGATCATCCAACCTTCTTTGTAGAAGTTCTCTACGAATAAAAGTTGCAATTCCATTAGATTTATTTTTTTGGAAATAAGTAATGTAATTATTTAGTTTGGGTAACTTATTTTATTGTACTTCTTGCATACATATTATCTTAATATTTTTAGAATTAATGAGATGTTTAAAATAATGTTTCTTGCTATCAAAGTCGCGACAATTCCATTGTAATACTATTGGATATCTTTCGATGGACCACAGTTCAGAATATTTAGGAGTATATCCTTAATTAGATTGACTTCTGGACATTGCGGAAGGATATAATCAAATAATTGTATTAAACGACCGATAATCATTCCTCTATTACCATCCTCATTCTTGGAATGTTTTTTTTTTATGTCCTGATGAAGAAGCGTCTCCATGATGTTTCCCACTAGAAGAATGATAAGAATGTTTTATATTTTCATGAGAACTAGATTTTGTTCCTGAAATATGTTTTTTTACTTTTTGAGCATAATTGTTCGAAGGAAATCCGTCAGAATCTGGTTGACATTCATTTTGGATCACGTGTGAAATAGACGGCAAAGCAGGAAAGCTCTCTCCATGGTCGGGAAGAGAAATTGTAGGAAAGTCCTCTCTCAGGTCCGCATGATATGCTGTTGCAATCCTCGAGGACGATCGAAATTTTGATTCTCGTGGCATCATTCTCGATTACAAGTCGCGCGAAAAATTGCTCGATTCTCGTTTCTATTATTCTTGGCTTTGTGGATTCTCAGGTTTTTTTTCTTTTTTTTTTTTGAAGGCGAGTGCTTGCGGAATTTGTTTTCATCGTTTTTGGACACTTTTTGGACTTTCTTCAAGGTTTGTTGGTGACCTGGAACTTTCAAATTTTCTTTAATCATGCCTGGCCGGTCTAACAAGAAGAAGAAATCTTCAGTTGGAGATGACAGCATAAAAGTGAAAATTAAACCAAACAAAACAATGAAAAAACAACGATTGCTAGACCTAAATGGGATAGAAGAGGAGCCTTCCACTGATCCAGACACAAACGCTTCATTTTTCGCTGAAAATCCTCAGCTTTCATCCGACTCAGACGGCTCTCCGACTAAAACGAACGATGACAACCTATCATCATGTGAATCGGAACCCTCATCTATGGAAACCCGATCAAAGGTAGGACAAAATGGAAAAGAAAATATGTCTCTAAACTTTAACAACGAACTAAATACTAAACAGTATATAAGATCCTCTAAAATCTCAGAACAAATCAAAAGTCCTAAATGCAACAACTCAACTAAATTTAATACTGCTGTTGTAATTACTGGTACCAATAGCAGCATAAAACCGTTAGGCATTAAATATCTTTCGTCATTTGTTTATTCCTTATTAAATGACCACATCCCTGGTAGATTTTTCAACAAGGATAAATTGCTGTTGTATCCAAAAAATCAAGAGCAATGTGATAAATTACTGGATGTTACTAATATCAATAAAGTCGAAGTGCATGCTGACATTTTCAAAACAAAAAGATCCGTTTTTGGCACAATTGCTGGAGTAAGCTATATGCTTGATGATGACACCATCCTTGATCTGCTTAGTGAGCAAAATGTGGTTAGCATAAGAAGAATGTGTAATTTTGATGCAATCTTTGACAAGAAAAAAGATGAAGTGAATTGTAACCCTACCAATATCATCATTCTAGAATTTAATGTCGACTACTTACCAAATGAATTATATTTAGGTTTCTTTAAACACAATGTTAGATTATACACATTTCCACCAAGCCTCTGTCTCCGTTGCTACATATTTGGCCACTCCATTTCTAATTGCAAGGGAAAACTAAAATGTAAAAGGTGTAGCGGAAATCATCACCATCGTGACTGCCAAAGCACCAAGCTGAAATGCCCAAACTGTGCAGGCCCTCATCCTGTGACTTACGCAAAGTGCGAAGTGAAAATTATAGCCTGTAAAGCCAAACAACTTCAACTTTCAGAAGACCTAAACTGGAACAAGGCCTTTGTCAAAGCGAAAAAAACACACATCCTAGACAAACAACTCTCCCAAAATGAACTGGCAACTAACAAATATCTTCAATCCCAAATGACTATAAACAATCCAAAACAAAATCTTCCCTGCAACTATTCACTTGTTGACCAACATGACTTCCCAAAAATGTCATTAAATCCAACCAGTGACAAGATGGTTAATCATCATCCTCAACAACCTAATCAACCACCATTGGAATCTTCTTTCTCAGATACTGTCAAGAAAAACATAACTGGTCACAAATCTTCAGATAAAATGCTTCCTGGCCCTTCCTCTGACACCCTACTAAGTAAAGAGAATGTTCCTAGAATCATTCCAGATGATTGATTATCATTCAACCTACAATCCAAAGGTCAGATGGTAAGTCTCATACTGAAATTACTTAACATGATTTTACCGTGTAGCCCTCATCTTACACTTATAAATGACATTCTACTAGCCTCAATTAACTGTATATCATGAGTTGTGAACTGAGACTAGTGCATTGGAACTGCAGAGGAATTTCCACTAAGATTACCACACTTAAACATATAATTAAAACACAAAAGATTAATATCCTACTGTTACAAGAAACATTTATAAACAAAATTCCACAAATAAATAATTTTTTATCTTATCACCAAAAAAATACAAATCAATCTAAAGGAATCATTACCTACATTAATCAATACATCCCACATGTACAAATCCCCATTCCCATATTAAATGAGTCATTAGAATGTATTGCAATTAAAATATCCTTAAACAAAAAACATATTTACATCCTCAACTGTTATAATTCAGGCAAAAATAGAAATGAATCAACTTACACAAAAATTCTATCATACCTTCCTGGTGAAGTCATCATTTGTGGTGACTTTAATTCTCACCACGCAAAGTGGTCTTCTTACAAAACTGATAGCAAAGGCAAAAACTTAGCAAAATTTATCAACAAACATAATCTAATTATACTAAATGATAAATCTAAAACCATCAACAATAAAAATAACACACATTCAATCATTGATTTATCAATCGTTTCTCCAGGGTTAATTAATTCCCTCAAATGGTCAATCTCCTCTGATTCATACTCCAGTGACCACTATCCAATATATATCTCCTCATCTTACAACAAAAAAAACAAACCTAAAATCCTACTTACAAATTGGTCTAACTTCAAAAAAGAACTACAAAACTCAAAGGAAGATAATACTTTTACACCCACATATAATGAATTAACACATAATTTATCAACTTGCAAAAACAAACACACTTCTACACATACAAAAATAATACCACATAATAACTCTCACATAATATTCATTAACAAACTAATTGCCATAAGAAGAAAAGCAGAAAGAACAATGATTAGAAACAATACATTTAGAGATGTTGAAAACTTTAACAGATTATCCACTGCAATAAATAAAAAAATCAATAATATTCAAAAATCCAACTGGCATTCATTTACAGAAACCCTCACACCAAATTCTTCCACTGCAAATATTTGGAAAGTGTATAAAAAACTAAACAACAACTCAAATCCTAAAACCACATTTTCACCATTAGAATCCTTGGCCCTCTACAACAATGAAAACATATCTATAACTGCAGATAAATTAGCCACTCACCACATTAATAAAGTGAAAGATTCTTATTCTTTGAGCCAAAAATATGATAACACAACCTTTATACATAACTATTTTAAAGACAAAATACATATTCTAAATCTCCCATTCACTTTACATGAACTCAACTATGCTATTAACATTCTTAAATCCAAAACAGCAAATGGACCTGATAAAATTTCTAATAAAACATTAAAAATCTTCCTCCAAAATGGAAAATCTACCTTCTAAAAACATTTAATGAAATCTGGAAACATCCCCCCTCAATGGTTTGAGAACTTTATGATATTCATACACAAAACTAAAAAAGACTTCAAAGAGCTGGACTCCTATAGACCAATATGTCTGTCTTCGAATATATTAAAACTCTTTGAGAGATTAATCAACTCTAGACTCACCTGGTATATTGAAAATAACAATATTCTTGGTGAACATTCATATGGATTTAGACCAGGTAAATCTACAAAAGACCTATTATTACATCTTATATCTGACATAGAACATGCTATATCTAATAATCAATACCTAGTTGCAATAGTAATAGATATTAAAAATACTTTTGACTCTGTTAACCATAATGCTCTATTATTTAAACTTAAAAATCTAGGACTTCATGGAAATATTTACAAATTTTTATTTAATATTATCACAAAAAAACTTTCAAAGTCAAAATTCATAAATATACATCTCCAACATACCCAATCAAAACTGGAATTATCCAAGGGGACATCTTATCCCCTAACTTATTTAATTTATTTTTATATGACCTACCTGAACACTTCAGTCATGACATTAAATTTGGAATCTATGCTGATGATATCATCTTATGGGCACATCACAACAACCTAAATATCATTAAAAACAACTTACAACATAACATAGACAACTTACTAAAGTTTTGCAAAACATGGAATCTCAATATCTCATCTGAAAAAACCATCACTATTCCTTTTTATAAAACTAAATTTCCCATTAATAAACTTAATTTATTTCTACAACAACAAAAAAATCAAAATTGTAAAAGACACAAAATTTTTAGGCTTACACTTAGACTCCAAACTTAATTGGACTAAACAAATCAATTATGCAATTAAAACAGGCAATAAATTATTTCAATTATTAAAATATCTTGGACATTCTACCTGGGGATGTGTTACAAAAAATTTACTATTAATATATCAAAATTTAATTGCATCCAAATATCAATATAATATAGAATTAAACAATGTATCTCAAAACAACATTTCTAAACTAGAAAAAATACAAACAAAAATCATTAGACATATTCTAGGAATTCCAAAAGGTAGCAAAAATATAAACCTATATGCAGACACTGCTATCCCCCCCCCCATCATAATTAAAAAAAATATCTATTTTCAAATCTAATTTTCAGAATTGTCACCAAAAACAAAACACATCCCATTATACAAAAAAGCATCAATAACTTTTCAAATAACTCTACTATTGACACAAACCAAATTCAAAAATTAACAGAAATCATTCTACAAAACCTAAGTGGAGATTATATTCCTAATTTTCCACCTTGGACAAGCTGCCCCCCAATCATCTCATTAGACATACCTGGAATAATTAAAAAACATAATTTAAACACAGACCAACTCCTAACATTAACAAACTCATACATTGACAACACATATAAACATCATATAAAAATCTACACTGATGGCTCATACAATGAAAACACTAAAATATTATCAGGAGCATTTACATGCCGAAACTTCAGCTATCATCTTAGCAATAAATTGGGCATTAAAATTCCATACCTCCTACATAGCTATTTTATCTGATTGTAAATCTGCAATACAATTACTTTACACAAATCCCTATAAATCCAAATATCCCATTTTTTTAAATGACATTAACATCTTAATATTTAAACATCTCTCACAAAACAATTTTATTTACATACAATGGATGCCTTCACACACTAGCATTTCAGGCAATGAGGAAGCTGATTTATTAGCAAAACAAGCACAAAACAACACAAACACTATACCTACTCCATTTTTCATACACGCTCATAAACAAAAAAATAAAACACTTCTATTTAATGATACACAACAATACTTTCAAACAAATGCAATAAATTCTCATAGATTTCTCATATGTAATAAAATTCAAAAACGTAATGATTTTGGCCTTAAAAAAGATGAAATTAGCCTAATCTCAAAAATTAAAACAAATTGGGCCTTAACAAATACTACTCTATACAAAACAATATATTACAAAACTATATATTGCAATTTGGTGAAGATATCTATTACAAAAGGATATCTTCACCAAATTGCAATACATGTGATACTCCTCAAACCTTAGAGCACATAATTTTTAAATGTCAAATCTTTTCAACACAAAGAAAGAACTACTTTGATAAATTATTAAAACACAACATTACACCTAATAATTTCTCTTCAATTTTACACCACAATAATGCAATCATTAACAAAAAAATTTTAAAACTTCTTATCAACTTTTTTAAAGAATGTGATCTTTTTAATAATATTTAAATATTCAATTAAAACAACTCAAACAACATGAAGATAACCCTTTCACAAAATAAAATAATAAAAAAAAAAACTAAATATATTAATTGCATAAAACAATTAATCATACAACTCATACAACACGAAGAATAAACAACAAAATACTCTTGGGTAATGATTTCACTCATAACAACATGAAGAAAACATAACATATACACGAAAATACACCTCTATCTTACAAACCTACCACACACTCATATTAAATAACTTTTCTTTTTAAAATTTTCTCTTTTTTTCTTTTTTTTTTTCCTCAATGTAACATGACCTGAAAGAGTCAGAATAGAACAACTATTTTGGAAAATTCAAGTTTGTGAGTAGTTTCATCATCATCATCATCATCATCGATTCGTTTTCCATATATGATCGAACATTTTCGTTTTGTAAATTTTGCTTAGATAGTTCATCAAGATGTTTTGCTTTTTTATAAGCCAATTGCCAGTTAATATTCTCTTTAATCTGGATATCTCTTGCTTTACAAGCTAGTATTTTAGTCGGGCATCCGGCGAAGGTCGCTGGGTGATTCCCAGCATAATTTGGACATCTGAAGAAGGTTGATTTACAGTTTCTGAGGTTATGACGACCCCGCATTTTTTACAAGTTGTTTTTCCGCGACAGGATGAAATAATGTGTCCAAACACATAACATCTATAGCATCGATTTGGTGGGAGGTTGTAATGTTTCACCCCATGTCTGTTGAATCACAAATACACAAAATGAGGCAGATTTTCCCCTTCAAATTCTAAAATCACCTTTTGGATAGGATTGCACATAGTTTCCATTTTTTCACCTGAAGATTGTTCGTAATGATGCATCCTCCTCATACTGATAACTTTTTTGTCTGCGAGTAACTTTAAAATACTCTCATCGTCCAGTGAAGTTGGAACATTAATGATAGTTCCAAGGACGGATCTCATGAACTGAGGAAATTCAACCGTAATAGGTGAATTTAAAATATCAGTAAGTTGCAGAATTTTTTGCTGCTGTTCCTTATTATTGGGGAAAACTAGAAGTCTCCCATGGGAGATGAATTTCCCACCAATGTGGTCCCCTAAAAGATGAGAGAAGAAGGAAGTTTTTTTTTTTATATCCAATGTGTTAAGTTTAATATCAAGTCCCGTTAGAACAAGGGATAAATCGTCCTTTGAGGACATTGCTTTCTCAATAATTTCTGGAAATTTGAAATTTTCAATGTCAATTTTTGTGATAACAGTATGGTTAATTGGATTAGCTTACATATTCAAAGTAATGTTAGGTTTATTTTCAGTTTTTTCCTGTGAAAAGTTGTTTTACCTTATTATCCTTTTTATCCTTGTGTGGTGAAGTCGATTCCGAGTCCTTATTCATTATTTCATCAGAGCACTTTGAAACACTAGTAACAGTTTCCTCTTCATGTGCGAGGGGTTGTTGTTCAACTTTGTAAAGATTTTGTTCAAGGTTGTCATTATCTTCAATGAATTTGGTTGGCGATGTCTCCGAATCGGATGAGATTTTTAGATCTTCAGCCAGAATGGAGAAGTCCTTGTTTGATTGCTTTTTCATGTCAGCGTTTCGAAGGTTAGATTTATATAGTTTGGATTTCTTGACCCTAAATTTAAGGAGGATGGTGAGTTCTTTTTTTTATATCCGTTCACCATTTATACTGACGGTAGGAAAGTAGGCTTAGACATTGCAGTTGGTAGAAAAGTCACATAAAAGAATGTTTATAGCAGAAAGCACCAAATAAAACTTGAAATTAATGAGAATGATGAGCACAAAATTACTTTCACTATCTATACCAATATCCGAAGAAAACTAGAGAAACTCAGAGCACAAGCAAACCGTGACTGCTACCGTTGGTGGCCACTGGCGTTTTCAACTACAGATAAAAGGAGACAAAATGCACTCTTGTCGAACACAGAAGCACAGCTGAACCAATTGCTGCAAGCTTTACGAAATCTATCATGACTCAGAGAGATCTATCATGACTCTATCACTCTCAGGTATAGAGAGCTTTCATTATGTTTACCTAACTTGTCTGATATACCATACGACCTAACTACCAACCACAAATTATGACGATAAAGAGAGTCAAAAACCTTTTCGAAATATATAAAGGTAGTATCTACAGGTTTTTGAAACTCTAAACATTTCTCAAGAATCTGCCTAAGTGAAAATATCTGATCCACACATCCCCTACCTCTTCTGAATCCACATTACTCATCACGCAATTGCCTGTCAACCAGATTCTTAATTCTATTAAACACAATCAATGCAAAGAACTTTACCTGGAACAGAAAGTAGGCTGATGCCCCTATATTTATCAAAAGAATTGCAATCGCCTTTTATAAAAATAGGGATAATAATGCTTCTGGTAAAATCCTTCGGAACCATGCCTTTATCATAAAAGATATTCAAAATTTCAGTTGGGTTGGGTTGTTTTACCTCTGAGCGGCACTTTTTTTGCACACAATGGGCTAAATGGCCAGGTCACATGGACCCCGAAGGCTCAGAGAAGGTTGGGGGAGGGGACCCACTGGAACAGCTGTTGGGAGACAGATGGTAGCCTCCCGTCAAGGCCATCCAGTGTGTTCTTTAACGTGCACAGGGTATGGCTCTCCCGCACAGGGGGCCACGGCTTAACGTCCCATCCGACGGACGGTGGTCTTTCCAAGCCCATCGGTGTCTCCTACTGACCGTGGGCAGGGCGAGGAATTTTGCGGAGATAATTCTCAACGCTGACCCAGCTGGGACTCGAACCTGGGAACTACAGATTACGAGCCTGGCGCGCTACTGACTAAGCCACCCCCACCCCCAAAATTTCAGTCATCCACATGGTAATGGAAACATTCCCAGCTCTAAGCATTTCCATATAATTTCCAAAGAAGAATCTGGAACAGAAAGTAAACTAATTTACCTATAGTTATCACAAGAATTGCGATCACCTTTGTTAAAAATAGGGATAATAATAGCTCTGGTAAAATCTGTAGGAGCAATGCCTTTAACATAAAAGATATTCAAAATTTCAGTCAACCTTTTGATAACAGAACTCTTGATTCCAGCTCTAAGCATTTCAGTAGTAATTTCATCTTCCCTTGGGGATTTAGGCAGTTTTAATATAGAGATAGCCAAAGCGACTTCATATTATGATATAGGGATGTTCACATTAAAGCCAGTAAACGCATCTATCTTCATTACAAAAGATGAGAATAGAAATAATCACATTGTTTAGGACATCACTGAAATGCTCAGCCCATCTAGCTATCACAAGATCGTCACCTTCAATCACCTTACCATGTTTATTTCTCAATCCCTGTGTACCTATCTGTTTCTTTCCACACAAAACATTAACTATCTGGTACAACCCTCTGCTGTTTTGCTGTCTAACTGCTTCTTCTGCTTTGTCAGCCAAGCTCTCAAGCCAAAGTTTCTTATCAGCTGTTAACTGATCCTTTACACGTTTATTAAGCTCTTTGTAACTAGTAGATTGTTGATTAAGGTTAATCAGTGGCGAAACGTCCATGGAAGCAATGGTTCTCTTAAGATTCTCATTAAAGATAAGAAATATGAATTAAATACATTTAAATGTTTTGATATAAAAATAAAAGTATTTTCATAACTTTAATAAGGTTATGCTAACATAAAGTTTATATTTATATAATATTTTTCGAAATTTTCTGTTATATTATACTGTACAATTAACAGAAGCACCAATTTGCAGCGCTAGTCGAGCTGGGAGTGGATGAAGAATCTCGCTACTGCATTGGTTATCGAATCTTACAGCGGCAGTTACATCTTCCATATTTAATGCACAGAATTCAATGAGCAGAAATTTCTTTCGTTGGAAGCTCTTTTCCCATTGCTTTGAAGCACACATAATATTTCACATTAACCCCTAGAGGTCGCTAGAGTCGTTGCCACTGTCAGCACTGTCGCCTTCTCACCAAAAATCATCAAAAGTAAGTGTAATTCTTTTTTTTATTATATTTTTAAAAACGAGGTGGAATTATCCTTTATTGTCTTATGTGCGACTTTCTCATTCCAAATTATATGAATTTCGCATGTATTGACAGTATTGCCGTACCGTTGAACGCATGAAAAGTAAACGTTACCTGTGTCCTATCGCGTTGCGATATCTGTCAGCTTAATTCCTCCGATTCGCATTTGCTGAAGTGGTTTTTAACTTCTTAACTCCGTGTTACTCTTCTCATTACTGTAATAACTAAAGATAATGTTATTACTACTATAGGTATAATAGAAAATATACAAAATAATTACAATATTGATATGAATTTAATGAGATGAATACTTAGCATGAGTTCATAAATAGCATATATGTATACCACACTAAAGTATGAATGATGTAATTTATTACAATGGCACAAAATTATTACAAATTAATCAATTTTATCTAAACACAAGTATTTTCATTCCTCATATCATAAAGACAAACCATTTTTGTATTAAATCTCATTTGTGACATAAATTAACTTTAACCACACTTTATACCTTATAGATGGGAAACGTTCAACATTGATCTCCCTTGATAGAGGACCCAAGGACAAACCTTATTGCCGACTCCTTTTTACCACCGGAAACAGGCTTCACCTTAAATAAAAGCAGTCTTCTTACGTAATATCACACAACACTAATTTTATACACTATATCTTTTTTTCTTTCACAATTCTCACTTTTCAAAGCATCAACGTCCCCAACAGTTGATAACGTAAATCTAATAATTTCTAAGTTTTCGCTAAGCGTAGGCGAGCGTTCATGACACACCTGCCACAACCCATTGTCGCACTTTAATCAGTGGTAACAATATTTTGTGAATAAAGTAACCTATGAGCAGGGCCGTTGCCAGATTAGATCGCACCCTGAGGCAAACAATTAAATATCGCCCCTGATGAAGACAAAAATATAAGAAAATCTCCAATTGCTATTTTGTTTTTATTACAAGAGAAACATTAATGCAAAACAATTATATAATAATATTTATTAAATGTTTGCTCTACGGAGATATCTCACAATAAAACTGTTTATAAGCTCTTCTACATTTAAATTATAATCTATGTCCGCCTCTATCGATATAGTTGCTAGACCAACCAATCTTTCTTGGGTCACTGCTGTTCGAAAATAATTTTTAATCAGTTTAAGCTTGGAAAAACTTCTTTCCGCACTTGCTACGCTAACAGAAATTATTAACAATATTAGGTTAACAATTAGGGCGGTGGTTGCGTAGGGATAAATTTCTACAAGATTTGGTTACATATGATAAAATTTGGTGAGGACCACTTTTCTCTTGTATTATTTTTGAGAGAATTTTTAATCCTTCAAATAAATCTGTTGCATCTATATCAGATGTTTTGCCACTGATCACAGCTATTTCCAAGTCTTTACAATGTTTTAATATTTCGTCCGAACCAGAGTTATGTAAATAATTTATTTTTATATAAAAATTCAAATAGATCATTGTGTGATCTCAGCTGTTCAAATCTATTTTGTAAGCTATTTATAGCTGTATCAATTAAGACGTTATAAACATTAACTTCAAAAAGTTTTTCTAGGGTCGCTTGCGGCTCATCATGGCTCTCATAAGAAAATGTTTTTCTTTTTCTTATTATTCATACATGTGGAAATTCCAGTGGTACATCAAGTTTTTCTGCAATTTCGGCTGCAGTTGTTTTTATTTGTTGAAATCCGTTTTTTCCTATGATCGGTTAAAAATTTCAGGATGGTGTCAAACTGCTCTAAGGCATGGCCAATATTTAAATTTACACTTTGCAACATTTTACTCACTAGGTTTATTAATGATAGAATGTCATATCAAATAATTATGCTGCAAATAAATTTGAATGAAGTGATTTTTTCAACATGAGCAGTGCATTTTGTTTCATTTCCGGTTGAACCTGTCAATTGAGGATTTTCGTTTATTTACACAAATGCATCATAAATTTCGCAGAATTAAAATCAAATTGGTTTAATTGCTGCAATTCGAGCTTCCCATCGAGTATCAGACATACCTTTCATTTTCATGTTTGGGAGGTGTTCCAAAAGAACCTCCCATCTGTTCGTCGATCCAGAAAAAAAGTTGAATTATTCCAAAAAAGATACAGCGTCAACTGTACTTTTAGCTGCATCATCAATAACAAGATTGAGAGAATAAGCACTACATGGGAGGTAAAATGCGCGGGAATTTATATTTAAAATGTGAGTTTGTACACCTTTCTCTTGTCCCTTCATGCTAGCGCCATTATCGTAACTCCGTCCACGCATCTGTCTTCTAATTGATATTCAATTGTCCTAATTCTTTTATAATTTTATCAATCAACCCAAGTCCTGTTTTATCATGAATTTCCAAAAAATCCATGGATTTTTCACGTATTTTCTCTGTTTTTGAGCAAACGTATCTTATTATAAGAGTCATTTGTTCGCTATGACTGGCATCTGGTGTGCAGTCTAGAATAATGGAATAATATTTGACTTTTTTAATATCTCTTATTATTTTACTTATTTTCTCTGTCATAATTTGAATTAATTGATTTTGTATTTTAGGACCCAAATAATGAACTTGACAACGGTTTTGTTTGCTTTTGGTTATAGTATCAAGAAGTTGCTCAATTAACAGGACTTCATTGAACAATGCGAAAAGTTCTACGATTTTTAGAAAATTTGTTGTTAGGAGTATAAAGTGTAGAGGACGATCCCCGAAGAGCAAGATTTTGTGCTGCTATGCAACGAATTATTGCGAATAATCGTATTAAAACTGCTTTTCAGCGTCGTGTTTCATTGTCCAAAATTCTTTGTTGTTCTGCATCAATCGTCAGTTTCAAATTTAACCGGATTGTCGATTTCTTCCACTCAGAAAAACAACGAATATGGGAATGTGAAGTTTCATGCATTTGAAGTTTTCTGTTGATATTTTTCCAATCATCGAAACCGCTTTTCGACATAAGACATAAGACCTTTTTGCTCTGATGAAATAGGATTCAAAATTTTGCAGCAGAAAGAGTAAACAGCATCATTTTCCTGGAATATAGATGCCATGATAGTTTGATATTTTCAGAATTTTTAAGCATTCGTTGATAATAATTATTCGAAAATTTTCTGCCTTGATCATTCAAAGGATATTTATTTAATTTTACTTCAATAGGGCCTTTTTTATAAGTTCAATTCTAGTTTTGTCATCAAATTTCTCTGGTCAGTAGTATGGATCAGTTTCAATGAAATAATCTTGATTTTAAATTGGATCATCTGTTCGTAATTCTTGTTTGTCGTTATCATCTTTTACCTCTTCATTTTTGGAATCATCAATTGTTATGGAATCACCAAAAATATTTGCTACGTCAGTATCAGGGGCTGATGCGGGGAATCGTTGGTATTGATGGATGAGGATGTTCCAACGGCTGGTGCTGAAATTCCCATAACGTTCGAACATACCTGCCATGGAAGAAAATGTCCTGTTACTTACACTGCGGCTTTTCCAATTGGGGATCTTAAGGGAAGAGGGGGGACGGTGGTTGTTTCACTGTTTTGCAATTGAGACGAGTAATGAAACAACGGTGATATTGCTTCATCGGATTGGTGTGGCCTTGAAAAGAGTTAGTTTCTTTTAAACCAGCAAATATCTATTCTAACAACGTCAGCACAAAGAACCAACCATTCTCCGTGCTCTTCTTCTAAGCGTGTGTAACCTAAGCGTGTTATACTCCGCGTTTTGTGGAGGAATCATGTATTGAACTAAATCGTCCTGCTAATATCACATTTATGTCTAAATTGAACTTTGCAACAGTACTAAAAGAGGTGCACGGTGAACTGGTATGTACGAACTGGTATGTTACGTAATGATTGCGTAATGATTACGTAACAGGCCACCCCCCTTATTAAAACACCCCCCTTTCCCCCTCAGTGGCGCCTCCATGGAACACACCTGTGAAATATCACCACGTTTTTGTTTTTAACGCACGGTTGAATCGTTCTACGATGGTTTCATTATGAGTGTGTTTTTAAGATACTTTTGAAATACTCTGTTAGTGAATTCAACCCCCCTTATCTGTTTGTAATTTCAGAGGTATTCTGAAAGGTTTTTGTGATCAAAAGCTCCCACGATTTCCGTTTTAAAGGAGCACCACATGCATATTTCGAAAGCACGTCTATACAGGCTCGTAAATATTTGTAGACGTCATTATGTTTACTAAGAGATGGCAAATCTACCAGATCTCGACCAATGGGATGGAGTTACAGGGACACGTCACAGGTTTAAGGTATAAGTATTACCCTTCGACGGGCAGTAAGGCATTATTTTTTCCAGTATCGACTTGCTATGGCTTGTGCTAAACGTTCCCTGACCGATGGTGATATTCCTGCGAAGCGATTTGGTGTTAGAGATGATGATAGCCATATGTTTCAACTCGGATCGGATTTGTTTGCGAGCGTTTGTGAATATCGGTCATATCCTAAAGTGCACATACGTGTGTTCCAGAGTGATGACTCGTTAAAACTATATCCTACAAAGGACGGTGTGATGCTGTCTGAAGAGCAGTGGCATGGACTGGTTTCGTATGCATCTACAATCGTCGAAGCGTTCGAAGATGTCGAATACGGCGAGTATGAACTGGACGCTATGGTTTGCCTCGTCGTGCTCAAAGGTGGACACGGCGTGGTCATTAAAAAAAGCATCCCCCGTGACGGAGGACTTGTATTTTCGTCATCGGTTCGGCTCAGCGTCGAACAGTGGCAGCGGTTGACAGATTTATGCGATCCAATCACCTACAGTTTGAAGTTTGAAAACGGTAAATTTTGGAATGCAGTGCGGAAGGTAGAATTAGCGGCAAATCTTCCTCGAAGCCCGCCATCTAACGATCGACCCCTTGAACAAGACAGCAGTGATTTCGTAAAGCTTATGGACTGTTTAAAGCGGACTTTGAAAACAGATCTCCGAAAAGAACTGTTTACGCTGCTACGTAAGAACTGTTTCGGGTGTGAAGTGGATCATCCGAGTCAACTTCGCCATTCGTGCCTCACCATAAACGCTGAATCAGCTTACGATTATTTCACAGAAGTGGTAAGAAACGTTAATTTAACCGATATTGCCGAACGTTTTGTGGAAGAATCATGTATTGAACTAAATCGTCCTGCTAATATCACATTTATGTCTAAATTGAACTTTGCAACAATACTAAAAGAGGTGCACGGTGAACTGGTAGGTACGAACTAAATATTAATGTGACCTTAATGTAAATAAATATGAATGTCTCTGATATTTTTGTCAATGTGATTTCTTTTGTATAGTTAACGGGGATTTTAAGGTCAGCCTTAGAAGTGTTAATATTGTTCTCTGTATCAAGACCTCGCACACTAGCAAGCTATGTTGGGTCGAATGTTTTATATCGGGTGGGTGTAAAAGAAAGGGATGGGAAACCAAAGCTAGCATCGTAGAACGATTCAACCGTATGTTAAAAACAAAAATGTGGTGATATTTCACAGATGTGTTCCATGGATAGTGATCGTTGTCTCTATAGATTTAAAGTATAGAGTGTGTATCTCTTTGTATGTAATCGCTTATAACGAGACAATATTTCCTTTAAAAGTTGGAATATTATTATGAACTAAAAAAGTGATGATATATACACTATCTGATCGTTAAAATCAAACTTTAGCAGGTTAATATATCGTTCTCTAGCTAGTCGGTAATTAGTGTGTCTTTGCTTTTAAAAATAAACACGACTTCACGTAGCTAATTGTCGTAACAATTACCTCTCATACGATCCGTAGAAGGGGTCGCTGATGGCAGGTAAACAACGTTCATGTCTTACTATGGATCAAATATCCCAACACTGGTTGATTACATATTTCTGAAAAATATCTGTCAACGACTACAACCTTCGTCCCTCAGAATCGTGAAATAATTAGTACTAGCTTGCAGGGGGGGGGGTAATGTTCCACAGACAGTGTTCTTTCAGATTGCCAAACAAGATAATATCAAAAACGTGTGCTAACCCGAACCACTTGTTCTAAGACTTCCACACTAGTGTAGAAATAGGAGGAAAAAATAACTTAACAGACATCTCCGTGTTAGATTGTAGTGAAACATCCTATCTTTGTCGAAAAGCTTGTGTCTGCAGCTAGCCACCTTCACATGCACTTATTCAAACGTGCTGAAAAGAGATAGTACGCTGGAATAACTGGCGACAGAGCTAGATCTCGATTCTGGGGGGTGACTTTTCACGGAAATATTATAAACAGTGAGTTTTCAGATTTTAAATTTCCAAACTTCGGTGGTTCTTTACTATATGCAAAGTATTTTTGTGATATTCATCCGTGTGTACGCAATGGACCGTGATTTACTAGCGTGGGGGAGGGGGGGGGGGTTAATATTTTATGATTTTTCCTGTATTACTCCTTCCGCTACGGTGTGACTTTTATCGGTCGTTCCTTATTTGACACTTGTTAATAGTCGTTTTTTCTATCTTACAGTATTTGCGCTGTAATCTGTTGTTTTTACAGCCATCCCACTGCATTTTTATACTTTCTCTCTCGTCACAGTTATTCTGCCTTCAAAAGAATTGTGAAAATATTCACCTATCCCGTTGTGCGAATTTACAGGTATCCCTTTACATTTTCGTTTATGCACGTAATTTAGTTAAACGACCTAGTCACATACTGTATCGGGGGATTAAAGTACTGAATAGGCTATTGTGAGATTTTCGTCGTAAGCAGATATACGGAATCAGATCCGATGATGCTTGCAATTTATCTACTTTGATCGTATGGTTTATTAGAAAGGGAAGATGTATTAGTGTTTGAACTTTATGCATGCTTTCTCTCACAAAATAATTAATGAGCGTTTTACGAATCTGTGTCGTGAAGCAGACTCAATTTTTCATTCTAAATGCTTACTCAACCTATGGACAGGTAGTTTGTCGTTGTAATGACAAGTCTGATGTGTAGATACACACTTTGGTTAGCGAATGTCAGAAAAAGTCGTTGAATGTGTAAAACATCCCTTGTGATCCTGACAGCATCGACCGGGTAATGAACTCAGAAGATTGTGGGGTCGGAACTTTACAGAGGTCTATTCATATTTGATAATTTCTCGAGGGTTATGATAGTATAGTGAGCGAGGATCCCAGTCTATATTACTGTTGTCAAGCTCTGTACATTACGTTTCACACAAGTCCGTTCACGGTTTTCTAGTGCACGGTCGTATCGTTTAGTGCGGGTCGTCCTTGACGTCGAAGTCACTCGCGTTCCGCAGAAAATTGCGCATTATCGTGGTTGGAAAAAATAAAAAGGTTGAAACTCAACCCCAGAATGTCATATGAAAATTTGAAGTGAGCTTGTATAAGGATACTAATACTACCACCTAACAAAGGACACCGGGGACGGATTTGTTCCCTTTTCTAATGCACGAGGTCAAATCCTATTCTTCCTGAATCGAACCATACTCCTTTAAGCAGGAAATAAAGTTTTTTTTTTTTTTTTTACGGAAACGTATGAATTCTACTTTTAACATTCTAGTGCACAGTCTTTACCCTGTAAAAGCATGTAACTGGGGCTGCATCGAGTAGCGTTACTTCCTAGGAAAGAGTTTGCTTGAACCGTAGGAAGTATTTTTAAACAACGTCGTGTAACGGGATAGTTTTTAATTTCGTAGGACTTTTGTTGAAAAACGTCCAGGGCAAGGATCCGAACACGGGTCTTTTAGGTCGACCCTATTACTTTCAATATTTTTCATCACGAGGAATAAAATCAGATTTTTTCCTTTTATTAATTTTTTCTGCGGGATTGCCACTGTGAGGCGGCCCTTCTAGTGAAAATGTGCCAGCCCAATAGTCGCAGAGTTGAAAGAAATAAGTATTGATTAAAACGGACTTTACATCGTTATACGTATAGTAATATTCTGAGCGCTTGGAGAACGTGGCGGCAACATGGACTTCTGATAGCGTAGCATTCAGCAGGAGCCATTCATTCCACTGCAGCCCGCTTGACCTTTGTACGTCGCCAGCCTGCAGTGTCCGTGTCGTTCAGAGCACATGGGAGTGAGTGTGTGTCGAAATGAGGGTGGAAGCACTAGACGGTGCTGGCCGGAGCATAAAACGGATTCGAAGTATCAGTCCCGTTGCAAATAAAATTTCAGCGGATTAGCGTAGACAAGTTGAGAGGGGTGCGTGAGACATTGTATTATTTTTTTATAACTGAAGTATTAAACTACCACCTCCCTACTCCATTAATGTGCATTCGTGATGGGAGTAAAGTTTTTCACGCGACGTACTTTTAACATTCTACCTTGTACAAAAAAAAATATTTTTTCACCCAGTTTCACCAGCGTGATGAGACATACGCAAACGACGGAGGAAACGATTTTTTTAAAAACTGTTTTACCTGATTTTTCTTCGAACAGTGTTACTCTCCCGTACCGCGGATTACAACAGTAATAAGTATTTTTAAAACGTGGCGTAATAAAACAGTTAGTCATACTTTTGCAATCACAATGTTTTTTGAAGTGACTTAGTAAGGGAAATTGGGAACACGGATCAAGGCTGTGAGTGGGTTTTCACGATGTACGGAAGCAGTACAGGTCCAAGATTCAATCGTCAATAAAAACCTTGTGATTCCCCGTTTGGAATAATTTCGTAGGGTTTAACCGTCCGTCAGCTAGAGGTTGTCCGTGGTGAGGATCCGAACACGAAGTCTTTTAAGTCGAACCTATTACCCCAATCAATATTTTTCATCACGACGAATAAAATCAGATTTCATTAATTTTTCGCCTGATAGCATTTTTTATTTTCTGCGGGGGCTGTTACTTCAGGGGTAGGGTTTCTTCTAGTAAAAAGTGCAACAATCAGTAATCGCTAGGGATAAAAGAAATAAGTGTTGGTTTTAAAATGGTTATAAAAATACGTATATGGAAAGACTGTCGGTGTAAGATCTAAATTTTAAAAGTGGAGAGGGAGCCTACCCGCAATAACTATGCTATAAGAGTTGTTAATCCTAACACACTGTGTAAAATTATACTGAAGGTTAAACATCCCTATAAAATTTACTCTGTTAACGGGGGTGATAGAGAAGAAAAATGTAAAGATAGAAAAGAGTTGTGAACAGAAATTGTACGATCGATAATCCTTTCTACACAAATGAAGTGGTTCTGAAAAGAACCTTTGGTTGTTTTTTAGTTATTCCATGACCTCCACAATGTCAGCAATCTCTATCGAGGTCATGGCATCCTCGAGCACCATTCGGTAATCCATGGTTTTGATATGATTTAATGCCGCTACTTCCGCAAAACGTACATGGCGTAAAAACTCCTTGGCTACTTCGCACGGTTCTATGACCGCCTCGTCTTTTATAGTGCTCAGCATATGCAGAATCTTGTCGGTTATAACATTCATTAAGGTCTCCAGGTATTCCTCGTAGGTTATCCCCTTCTGATGTGCGGGAACGTCTGTAGATGCAAATATAGAACGAGCTGCTTCATAAAACGTTTGGTAAGCTAGCTCCATAGCGGCCAGAGAGACAGACAGAATGCTGACCAGAATGTCCATGTCTTAACAAGTCCCTGTATATATATAAACAACACTCAGCAGCCTTCTGATACGTATCACTCGCTGGTCACTCCACGTTACTTTCCCCTTGTTGTGACGTCACCTACCCTTAGAGAACAACAATCACAGGACACTCAACCTCCTAGGGCGATTGCATCATTTGTCACGAGATGTTTCGTTGCTACCTGACCGGTTAGCGGACACGTATGTGCATGATGAAACTCCACGTACGACTTCAGGAATGCCAATAACAGAGGCTTTTCCATTGCAGGTTGGTTCTTGTTCAAGGAGTTGACAGAATGAAGCTGGGGACTGAGGTAGCGCGTTCGACTCTCGTTGGCCGGGGAGAAGTTTTTTTTTTTCGATAAAACGCATCTACAGAAAACTGATTTATTTCAACCGTACGGTGGTTTTTTTAATAAAGGTAAGGGAATTTTGATGAGTGTTTAATTACTAGAGAGTTTAATAGCAGGGAATTTTAATTATAAAGGAATCGTTTAGTCGTCCTGGCTAAATGAATAGCAAAGAGTTTTAATTACTAAGGAATAAATACAACTCTGAGTTGATTTACAATTTGAGATCTGCATTAGACATTCAAAAAGAGTTGAACGGATTTGTAAAATTTCAGATGAATACAGAAGATGTACTAAAAATACGCATTGGACGCAGCCTGTTAAATTTTTAAGGGAAGAGAATTTTGGTAAGTGTTTAATTACTAGGGACCTGATTTTCTGTGAGACGTTACAAGTGTATCATCCCTCTCACTCTGTGAGTTGATTTACAATTTGAGATCTGCATTAGACATTCAAAAAGAGTTGAACGGATTTGTAAAATTTCAGGTGAATACAGGAGATGTACTAAAAATACGCATTGGACGCAGCCTGTTAAATTATTAAGGGAAGAGAATTTTGGTAAGTGTTTAATTACTAGGGATCTGATTTTCTGTGAGACGTTACAGTTGTATCATCCCTTTCTATGCAATTATTCCGAGTCTTGCATCAGCCGATCCGAGGGCTTAAACTACAGGTAGGGCTTAAAAGGTCAACCGGGGGGTCTGCAGGAGGGCTTAAAATATTGGTCAACCATTGGGGGAAAATAAAGAAAAATCTGGAATTAGAGTTAAAATAAGGAGGTTTTTCCGAAAATAGTACTCTTCATTGTCAACAGAAGGCATCAGGGTTTTTTCATAAGGGGGAAGAAATTTTTAATAGGGGGGGAGTAATTTTTAATAGAAGGGGGAAATCAAAGAATTAAAATAAGGGTTTTTGGGGAATTAGTGTTCCTCACAGGCACCAGATGACGCCAAGGGGTTTTTTCATAAGGGGGGAGGAATTTTTTTATAAAGAGGGAAATCAAAAATCGAAGAATTAGAATAAAAATAGGGGCTTTTTGGGGAAATAGTACTTTTCACTGTCAACAGATGGCACCGGGGTTTTTCTTTTTTAATAAGGGGGAGGGCTTAAAATATAGGTGGGACGAAAACGAGAAATTAGAGTGAAAATAAAGGGTTTTTTGGGAAAATAGTACTTCTCACTGTCAACAGATGGCGCCACTGAAGGAGGGATGGGGAATTATTAATAAGGTGGCGTGGTCGGTTACGTAATGATTATGTAATGATTACGTAATGTTGCGTCATAGGGGAGGGGCGGAAGTGGGCGTGGCCGGAGACTTCATAGGGACGTGGTCAGCGACGTCATAGGGGGCGT
Organism: Ryuthela nishihirai; assembly: GCA_038380435.1. Lineage (NCBI taxonomy): Eukaryota > Metazoa > Arthropoda > Arachnida > Araneae > Heptathelidae > Ryuthela > Ryuthela nishihirai. Next base: position 80,593,595 of record JAWZYU010000003.1, on the reverse strand, counting down.
GGTCGGTGACGTCATAGGAGGGAAAGCACTAGTGGGGGATCGCTGGAATGGCACTATACTACTATCGTCCATGATGTATGTGTATTAGAGGTGTGGATGTCTCTACAACATCCACCGTCTCTGTATATTCTTCAATCAGAGTTGGACGTAGTACATACAAACTGTAGGTGTCATCAGTCACTTGTATGCGAGGTCCTGAGGACGTTAGAGGTACAGGTATTACAGAAGTAAAACTACCAAACAGATTACGACCTATATAATTATCTTGCAATCCAAATATGGTATTCATGAAAGTTTTTGACTCTTTTGGAAATCGTATCCCGTAATTATTGGCGAATGTTACAGTAATAGTTTTCTCATTCTCATATTTAAATTGAATATTTTCTTTGGCTTCTGCAGGTAAGTTGTCTCTCAATGCTCGATATATGTAACGACCATTATAGACTCGTTTAGGTAAGGTAACTTTCACATCGTCCAAAGGAGCTAATTCTCTCACTCTCATTCTTTCTTCTTTTCTGGTTGTGTCATATTTAATTGCAAAAGTGTCGTTAGATGAATCTATATTATACCAACTGACGGGTATGTGAACCTCTGCCAATCCGACTTCCCCCTGTTCTTGGAGTTCAACAGACTGTGCAGGTTGTGTAGTATAATCCGATTGTCTGTTGTCTGGATAAATGTTAACACTGGCTGTAGAAGGTAACGTCAAATAGAAAGCCATTTTTCAGGGATCCCCGAAGGGGTGCTGTAATCTGCCCACTTTACCAACACTCTCTTTTTTCGGTCTTTCGCCAAAATGTTTTCCACAGCGTAAAGTTCTGGAGATTTAACTTTCTGTAATTCTTCGTTGTAGAAAGTCCCTTTTATCTTCTGTCCTTCACTGTTGATCACGTGATATACAGGAGGATTTCTATGTATTACTCTACGTACTTGCAATATTTCTCTAGTCCACTGTTGAGATGCACCCTTCTTGAATGGATGCTTGAGTCTGCTTAAACGTACATGATCTCCAACTTTAAAAAGCGGACTTATCTTTGTCTCAGGGCTTCCATAGAGTCAATTCCAAACCATACTTTCGTTATGAATATTCACATCTTTGGGAGCCATTCTGTGTTGGGTTGGGTTGTTTTACCTCTGAGTGGCACTTTTTTGCACATCATGGGCTAAATGGCCAGGTCACATGGACCCCGAAGGCTCAGAGAAGTGGGGGAGGGGACCCACTGGAACAGCTGTTGGGAGACAGATGGTAGCCTCCCATCAAGGCCATCCAGTGTGTTCTTTAACGTGCACAGGGTATGGCTCTCCCACACACGGGGCCATGGCTTAACGTCCCATCCGACGGACGGCGGCCTTTCCAAGCCCATTGGTGTCCCCTACTGACCATGGGCAGGGCGAGGAATTTTGCAGAGATAAATCTCAACGCTGACCCAGCTGGGACTCGAACTTGGGAACTACAGATTACGAGCCTGGCGCACTACTGACTGAGCCACCCCCGCCCCCACCATTCCGTGAGCTCTATGCTTAGATGCATTATAACTTTCCATTATATGTGGCAAAACATTGATGAAGTTAAAATGTTTATGTTTTGTGAAATATCTCCATAATTTTTCTCTCAATGTACGATTCAAACGTTCTGCTAAGGCAGCTTTCTTGTCCCCATAAGAAACAAAGAAATGAATGTTTTTATCCTTCAAATATTTTTCAAAGATTCGATTCGTGAATTCTGTGCCTTGATCTGTATTAAGAACCATGGGAATTCTGTCTTGGGAAATAATTTTTTCGAATCATCTTTTATTGCTTTTCCTGTTTTGGTCTTCAAAGGTATTGCCCATGCATATCGAGACAAAATGTCAATAGCTACTAATATGTAGCTGTAACCTTCATTAAATTGTGAGATATTTTTCACAATCTTTAAATCTGCTTGCCATTGCTGGTCTAGCCCTATCACGAACGTCTTGTTTCTTCGGAATTTTGTTCTCGACGGCTTGTGGAGAGTGAGTAGTTTGGGGCCAACCCACCGTATCCCTTTGCACAGTGCTTTCCACCCCTATGTCGCAATCATCCACGTTGCCTTCTGGACTTTGACCCCCTATGTCACAATAGAACGGAAATTGACCCCTACGTCACAATCGACCGGAAATTGACTCCTAATTTTCCAACGACCTTGAAAAACCCCAAGGTCACGGTCATGTGCACAAGTAGTGCTGACATGTCTTTCGCAAGTGTTTATCAGTTAGCGGATGTATAAAGGTCACGGTTCTGGCTGTATATAACTGCTGAAAAAGGTTTGACATTTATTCTGAGCCACACGTTATGGACGACGACGACAACGTGGATTTTGGTCATAATTGGACGAGTGATGTAGACTCTGGCTACGAGAGCGATCCACAACACTTTCGAACGCGTATTCGTCGATTGCTATGTCGACCTGTGATTGTGCCTCTTCCTCCACCGCCACCGCCACCTCCCGCCATCACTATTAAGATTCTGCCACAACCTGGATTTGGTGGTCCTGTGCTACGGGCCGTTGTCGTGGAGGACACTACGCCGCCACCACCTACAAGGTTACGAAGACCTCTGGTGATGAAGCCGTCCGAAACCTGGCCCCCGGGACTACCGCAGAACGTCGTTCAGGCTCTGAGACGTAAACGACAGAGACGTCTGTAGCCTGTGTGAAGACGTCAAGTGTTTTTGTCTCCAGATACTCGAACTAGTGCAACTATGCAAAACATCTGTATGGTTCTAGACCTTGACGGTTTCCGTGTAAATGGTCGTTTCCTAGTGCGTGAACTTGGATATGCAACTCTGAATGGGAAATGTGGTGTCTATCGTTTCAATCTTCGACATCACCAGCCTTTGTCGGTAAAAGACAGAAGGACAGTCAACTATGTATCTAAACATGTGCTAGGCCTACCTTTTCGTCCTCTGCCTCGTGAAAAGGTGTGGTCGTTAGATCACGTTCCTAACATCGTGAAATATGCTTACAAACTTGCACGTATGGAAGAAGCTACTGTGGTGGGTTACAAAGGAGGTACTGTGGAAAGAAATCTCTTGGAACAATTAAATCTGCCCAGTATTAATCTCGAACTTTACAGCTGCCCCAAATATTGTGATCTCCCAAAAGTTTCCGAGTTTGAGTGCGGCTATCACACCGGAGAGGACGTCCACTGCTCTTTAGCCGAAACAGCTGCTTTCTTCGGATGGATCGATCGTCGCCTCGTCGAGAACATGTCCCAACAAACACTCCCTTATCAGATCGTTCCTGATTGGTTGTCCCAGGTGGCACGGCTCTCTAGTTAAATAGGGAGCGAGCGCTGCGTGCCATATTGTTCACTATGCAGCCTACCAATCCAGATGCATGGTGTCTTGGTGAAAATGTTTACGTTGTACCTACACTGTTTAAAAATAAGTTTTCTGTGCACGTACGTCGCTACAAGAAATATGAAAATGGTGAACTCATCTACCCTACACCTGTGGGGGTTAGCCTCTCCATACCTGAATGGGAGGCTTTGTGTGCCGCGGTCCCCCACATAGAGGATCAAGTGAAAATCGGCCCCGATCAACAGACATGGTACATGACGCATGGTTTACGTGCCTACATGTATCGAACTGTGGATGGTGAATGCTGTGTTGACTTCATCAAAGAATCAGCCAACCGAAGAACTCTACAGTTCCGTGTTGTGAGACGCAGTATAACACTGAACGCTTCACAGTGGTTCACGTTGGCTATCCACGTAGACGAAGTGATGCGCATTGTGCATAGCTTGTGCGGGACCCCCAAAGATCACCATCTCCGTACAGCTATTATGGAACATTCACAAGCCATTCGACCTTTCCTGCTGGGGCCTGTTTTCGATGCCCCCGATTGTGTTTACCCACTGTTGGTGAATGTTTTTCAACAAGAACTTATGCGTGTGATACCGTTAGATGGACTACAACCCGAGAAAAAATACCGACTATCGTAGGGTGGTCTGGTGACTTGGACATTAACGCTCCAGCACAGGTATTTGTGGATATGGCCTGGAAACCAGGTCTGTTGAATTTTGTAGATTCTGGTTTTGTTTGCACTCTAAAATATAACGCTATTGTCGACGAGGCAAAAAATGAAATGTATAAATTAAAAAAATAATTGTAACCTTATATAATGTCTCTGTCTTTTCATCCTATGTCATTTTAGTCCTGGTATGGATAGGAGAAAGTAGGTGTTAGCTAGTGTGGGTAGTGTAATCGTGACAGTGTTAACGATAGCAGTGCTTGTATTAGAACTTGTAGCTCCTAATAAAAATATTCAGTGTGGGGAGTCAAAAGCCTTAGACGACGAATACAAAATTCGTGTGTGTAACTTCAGTGGAGATCAGACAATTTATAGGGGACATTCCTACAGTGACAGGTGTTACACTTTCGCTACATCAATGGCAAAACCTGGTGGGGTACGACGTCTGGGTGCAGCAGAAAACAAAACTTTGGAGTCCAATTATTTCGACCCCGAAAGAGGATTCGGTAGTGTAAAAAAGTTAGCTGAGAATACGGGACTGCCACTCAAACTCGTCCGTGAATGGTTAGAATAGCAACTTGCCTACACACTACATAAGCCTGTTCGCAGAAAGTTCCCCCGTAACATAGTTTACGTCACAGGGTTAGACAAACAATGGCAAGCCGATCTCGTGGTCGTGAAAAATCTAACCCGCTTCAATGACGGGTATCGCTACATATTAACAGTCATCGATGTGTTCTCGAGATACAGGTGGGCGGTGGCCATGAAGGCTAAAACAGGGAAAGAAATGGTGTTGGCTTTCAAAAAAATCCTTTCCAAGGGTCGATACCCAATGAATTTAAATACAGATCAGGGTACGGAGTTTACCAACAGAGTGTTCCAGAAATTCCTGAAAAAGAAAGGTATTCGGTTCTTTGCCACCTACTCTGACAAAAAAGCAGCTTTGGTGGAGAGATGAAATCGCACCCTACGCGAGCGACTGGGGAGATATTATACACGCAATAACACCTATCGCTACCTGGACGTGCTGCCGCGTGTTGTAAGGGGATACAATGCCACCGTTCACAGTGCACACGATATGGCTCCCAAGGACATGACTTTACGCAACGAAGATGTTGTGTGGGTTCGACTCTATCTCAATCCGACTGTAATAAAAGAAAAACCGGCGTTTAAAGTGGGGGACATGGTTCGACTAGCCAGTGTAAAAGTACCCTTCAAGAAGGCAGGAACGCATTTGTGGACCGAAGAAATATTTATAGTCGACAAGGTGTTACAGCGACAACCACCTGTGCACATCATACGGGATTCCGAGGGAGAAGTGTTGAAAGGTACATTCTATAAATCGGAACTTCAAAAAGTGACAGAACCCGAACTTTACACGGTCGAGAAAATAATAGAGCGTAAAGGTCACAAGGCACTGGTCAAATTTCGTGGTTATCCCAAACCTTCCTGGATCCCTAAAAATGGATAGTTTCTACCTGACCCTACCCTCCACGGCTAGTCAGAATATTTACCCAAACAATTCGCAAACTGATTTCACGGTTCGTCTAGCACAACCTCTAAGACTGAGCGGAAAATGGAAAGTGGGACTAGCAGAAGTTCATTTACCCGTGAGCTGGTACAATGTGGACGGTTCTAATGACACGTATGAATATTATGCTCCCACCGAAGAATACAGGAAAATCAAACTTAAACCGGGTAAAATAACTCGAATGGAACTGTTGTCTCTCCTCACCACCCATAAGAAATAATACCATCCCATAAGAAATAATAGTGTCCTATAACAGCGGTTACTGGGTATTCAAACCGAGTGAGGGATACGGTTTGATGTTTCCTAAAACGAATTTCGGCAAACTTCTGTGTATCGGGGTGGGTGAAGTTGATAAACCCTTCCACCAACGATTTGCCAGCAAACTGTGCAATACACCAACGTTCGACATAGATGACGAGTGTTTTTTCTACTTGATACCCCCAGGTAGTTTCCAAGAACGAAAGGTACCCCACGGACGATACGAAACTGCCGAATCATTATTCGATGCAATGAACCAGATGTTACCCTACAGGCTGAGAAAAGCTTACCGTTTCAAGCAACAGGCAGATCACACCGTATTGATGGATACAGACAAGTCGCATTACATTAAATTTCCTTGATCGAACCCCGGATTAGGAGACATGCTAGGAATTACTAAATTAGATATACCACTGAATAAAGTCCTGGGTGACTATCCCATCGATATGAACAGAGGAATGTATGGTATTTATTTGTATTCAGACCTGATTGCGCCTCAGTTGTTAGGTGATACTCACGGTGAACTGTTGCGTGTCGTGAACCCCGCCGTCAGAACCAGTAATAACGAAGCCATTGTTGCAGTGTATCAGCAACCTGATTACTACCCCCTTGCAAGGAACAGTTTCGAGAGTGTGAGAATCTTCCTTCGTACCGACACCGGAGAACCTCTGCATTTTAAATTCGGTAAAGTTTTAGTCAAGTTACATTTCCGCCATGAGGGTTAAATTCGTTCCCCCTTCTGCAGATGCCTACGTGAGTTACTACAAGAGCCAAATGGGGAAGGGAGTGTTCCGTGGTCCTCGTTATCAGAGAGGCGATGGGCTAGGAAGCATCTTTGCCACTATCGGACGTTTCATCAGCCCTCTTGTACGACCTGCTCTGGCTACCCTATGTAAGGTTGGGCTACGGTTCGTTTCAGAGATGTCCCAGGGGCAAAACTTCAAATCTGCAGCCAAAGCGGGATTCCGTGAAGCAGGCGCCGACCTCTTACAACGTGCCAGTTCGAAGCTGCAGGGAGGGAAAGGAATAAAACGTCGTCGTCAGCACCCCAAGTTTCATAAAGTGAAGAGACAGTGTACTGTGCAGGACCTGTTTTCATCATGAGCATTCAGAAAATTCACGCTGATTCTGGCGACTGTGCCAATTCAGAACTGGACCTGTTTCTGATCCCTCCCACAGTCTCACAATTAGAAAGAGGCTGCTATGTCAATTATTTACCTGTGGCTTCCTTGGAAGGTAATGCTCTACTTGAATTCATCGTGAAGGGAACAGACGATTACATTGATCTATCCCGATGTCACCTATGTCTCGTCTTGAAAATTGTAAAATCCGATGGTACAGCACCATTGGAAGTGATTGCTCCCTGCAATCATTTCTTCCACGCCCTCTTCAGCCAGGTAGACGTCTTCCTCAACGATCACCTAGTGAGTGCTTCTCACACCCTGTACCCCTACAGGGCGTACCTGGAGACTCTATTGAATTACGGTACCGATGCCACACGAAGCCAGCTCGGTACATCGCTCTGGTACCTCGACACCCCTGGTAAAATGGAACTGACCAGTCAGGAGAATGAGGGATGGCATCAACGCAAGGGGTACGTCAAACCAACAGGTATTGAACTCATGTCGTGGATCCATGCCGACCTGTTTAATCAAGAATTTCCCCGTGACAGTCGACCTGAGACTGCGTTTGCTGAGATCCAAACCCGAATTCTGTCTCATGACAGGTGAAGCGGACCCCTCTTAAGAAGTACAGATACACGAAGCTGAATTTTTCGTGCGTAAAGTCAAACCCACTTCGGGTGTCATCCTTGCACACGCTCGTCTGCTGGGTTCGGAGAGTGCCAAGTACCCTCTGTGAAGAACGGATTTACGTATGTTTTCCATTGCTTCGGGACTGACGAGTGTGAATCGTGACAATTTAATTCTCGGTCAGCTCCCTGTGAGTCTGGTACTGGGTATGGTGGAAAGTACCAGCCTGAATGGATCGTACGAAAAAAATCCCTTCAACTTCCAACATTTCGACTTAAACTACATCAGTCTTCACATTGACAGTGATCATCAATCCTACGCCCCCGACTTTGCGAATGGCCGCTATCTCCGCTGTTACCAAGGATTATTGGAAGCTGTGGATGCCTGGAAATCCGATAGTGGTATTAACTTATCGCGAAAAGCCTATGGAGAAGGTTTTACATTGTTCGGATTCAAATTGACCCCCGAGCAACGTGAATGCAATCAAGTGTTTCCTTTAATAAAGAGTGGGAGTGTGAGAGTCGAATTAAAGTTTGCCAAGCTGCTACCCGCATCGGTCACTGTGATCCTGTATGCCGAATACCAGAATTTGCTGGAAATCCCATTGGATCGTACAGTCCTGTTTGACTACAGCTCATGAATACCTATCAGCTAGAATCCATCCTTTCGATGTTACCCACAAGTCTCGGTGTGTTCCCCCGTGACAGACTACCTCGCAGAATCAATCAACCAGAAGCCTTGTTTATCTACAATACCGATCTGTCCTCCATGCCTGGAGCCCACTGGATAGCAGTTTACAAGAAAGGAATGCACGTGGATCACTTTGACCCTCTGGGGACGAGTCCCGATGTCTCCATGCAAGAATACTACAGTCGACTAGGCATATGTCACATCTTACATCCTTCGATACCTCTGCAGGACTCCCTGGGAGACACTTGCGGTGCTCACTGTCTGTATTTCCTGTTTAAAAGAGCGTGTGGTTCGACACTTCCCACAGTATTGCATCGTGATTACACGTGTCGAGTAGACTTTAACGACTGCATGGTGTTGCGATGGCTCTCCGAACTCCTATAAATATTATAATTGCTGCTCCTTCACAGTGTGGAAAGACGACTTTCACTCTGAAACTCATCAAAGAAGCTGCTGAAGTATTCGAACCCCCACCCCAACGTGTCGTTTACTGCTATGGGGAGTGGCAGCCTGCCTTTGAACCCTTCAAGAAAACGGTGGAATTTTATGAAGGACTACCTACGGATCTGGAATTTGATCCCCTCAGACCTACACTTCTGGTACTGGATGACTTGATGGAACAGTCTGTAGCCAGCGAACGCATATCACAATTGTTTATTCGTGGGGGTCATCATAAAAATATCACGATTGTCCTGATATTACAAAATCACTACATGTTTTTATTTCGCAACTGTTGGGATGCTTCACAAATAACACACCTGGCGAGACAAGTGTACCCCCATCAATCTAAACTCCTGACGGATGCTTATAGGTTAGCTACACAAACAACTGTGGCTATTTGTGTGTTGACCTTCATCCCAGAACGTTAGATACTGAAAGAATCCGTGCAAAGGTTCTTCCATCAGAAGAACCCGAAATACTTTACATTCCAAATGAAAGTTAAATCTCAAGGCCCGTTCCTTCAGTGCTTACCGAAACTAGGGGGAAAGCAGCGTGCAGCTCTGTTGAAGCACATCTCCGACCCCCAGATGTATGCTCTATGTGAAGTGTGTTCCAATTTCTTAAAAGGCAATATACCTGTTTCCCCCAGAGTATTAAAGAATTTACGCCAGCACAAGACGGTCATAAGGAGTTTAGCAACCAAGCGTACATCTGTGCGCCACAAGAAACGTCTCCTACAACGTGGTTCAGGGTTCATTATACCACTATTGACTGCTGCCCTCCCCCTGCTGGTCTCGTTATTTAGAAAAAAATTATTTCAGTGAAAGCAGTGCAGAGGAAAAACACAAGAAAAAAAGTGTGTGATTTAGACTCAGAGATGAAGAAAATATTGGATTCTGGTGATGCTGACGATAAGTCTGAAAAGTATCTGAGTGCTTTGAAAAATTATTTGTTATTCTCAAAACAGCTTGACACTCCACAGGAAGTAAAAGTCAACATCCCCCAAAGCGCTATAGCTGAAGAGCATCCCCCAAAAGACATTGCTGTTCCCACCCGACGTAAGAAAAGAAAATTATCCGAGTGGACGGCGTATTGAAAATATCTGTAAAAAAAAAACTTTCCAAGACTTGTGTGTTTGAAGACTTGTGTTAAAAATTTGTATTGGAAAACCATGTATTAAAAATCTGTATCGAATAAAAGAAAGTAAAACTGATAATATGCCACTTGCCATTTTTACGTCTCTTCCCATTCAAAGTTTTCACACTGATGGTTCATTCAAAGTTTGACACCCAAACCCGGAAGTGATCTGCACGACTGCGCTCAGATGTACGCTCGCTGCTACACTCAGGAGTACAGCAGAGGGCGTTGGTGCCGATGGGCGGGGCAATGAGAATGCTGCTACAGCAGCGAGACTTGGAGGGGAGCATCGCACTATGCAGATCACTGATAATACTTACGGAGCACCTGAAAAACAAAGTTACCTCTTGCTTTCTCCCACCATAGTGTCTTCCAGTGCTGAGAAATAAAGAGACGGATTTTTTGAAACCTTTTTTATTAAAAAATTCACATGACAGATCCACTGTTGGTTTCACATGATATATCCAATCATCATCATCATCTTCAAGCAGCCATGGGCTACGGAGGTCCAACCAGACCGTCCGGGGGCAGTGGTCAGATGCAGTAGATCTATCCTGAGCTACATCTACTGCATCTGGCCACTGCCCACCAATTCTAACAAGGTCCTGTTCGACATTGTCTGCCCACCGCATCCTAGGTCTCCCCTTCTTTCTGAGGCCTTTAGGCACACTGTTCATAACCCTATTGGCCAATCTATAATTATTCATACGGGCAACATGGCCAAACCAACGGAGTCTCTCTCTGCACAATATGCTACTTAAAGGAGGTTGCAAACTATTTTGCCTAACCTCATCATTAGTTACAAAGTTGAACCACCTAATGCCCAAGATACTGCGTAAGCATCTGGAATCAAAAGCATCTAGTTTCCTGTTATCTTGTTTACAAAGTGTCCAAGTTTCACTACCATAACTAACCCTAGAAAGAACCAAACTATTATACAGTCTAATTTTAGTCTTTAGGTGTATACGCCTATTTCTCCATACTCTCCATAGATTCTTAAAAGTCCTGGCAGCAATACCTATTCGCCTGTTAATCTCATTCCGCACATCACCATTATCAGTTACATAGCTCCCAAGGTAATTAAACTGTGACACCTGCTCAAGACTGCAACCATTCAGATTAACTGAATCACAACCTGCCTGACCAATTTTCATCACTTTAGTTTTCTCTCTGTTTATAACCAAATCTACTCTACTACCAGTCTCATCAACAGCTCGAATGAAAGAGTTCATCTCATCAACATCATTTGCCAAAAAGGCTAAATCATCAGCATAATCTAAATCAGAAATTTTCGTATCTCCAGTCCATTTAAGGCCAAAATATTTCCCTTGAAGTGAATTTCTCCTAACATAATCAATAACCAAGCTAAAGAGAAAAGGAGACAAAATGCACCTTGTCGAACACCAGAAGTAATACTAAACCAATTGCTACAAACCTTACCAACTCTCACACACGACTCAGTGTTATTATAGAGAGCTTTCATTATGTTAACTAACTTGTCTGGTATACCATATGATCTCACAATCAACCACAAATTATGACGATCAACAGAGTCAAAAGCCTTTTCAAAATCAACAAAGCTAGCCACCAAAGATTTCTGAAACTCTAAACATTAATCAAGAATCTGCCTAAGTGAAAATATCTGATCCACACATCCCCTACCACTTCTGAATCCACATTGCTCATCACGCAATTGACTGTCAACCAGATTCTTAATTCTATTAAGCACAATCATGGAAAGAAATTTACCTGGAACAGAGAGTAGGCTGATACCCCTATAGTTATCACAAGAACTGCGATCACCTTTTTTGAAAATAGGGATAACAATAGCTCTGGTAAAATTCTTAGGAACCATGCCTTTATCATAAAAGATATTCAGAATTTTAGTCATCCAAATGGTAACCGAAACATTCCCAGCTCTACGCATTTCGGTAGTAATTTCATCTACCCCTGGGGATTTATGTAGTTTAAGTTTAGAAACAGCCACAATAACTTCAGATTGTGTTACAGGGCCAACATTAAAGCCATCAATGCATCTATCATCATTGCAAACAATGGGAGTAGAACTAACTACATTGTTTAGAACATCACTGAAATGCTCAGCCCACCTAGCCATGACAGAATCCTCCCTTTCTATAACCTTACCTTGTTTATCCTTCAATCCTTGTATGCCAGTCCGTTTTCTGCCACACAAAAAAAATTAACTATCTGGTACAGCTCTCTGCTGTTGTGCTGTCTAACTGCTTCCTTGGCTTTGTCAGCCAAACCATCAAGCCAAAGATTCTTATCAGCAGCTAACTGATCTTTTACACGTTTATTAAGTTCTCTGTAATGCTTTCTATTAGGACTAGTAGGGTATTGATTAAAGACATTCCTGCAGTTCTTTCTTTCCGAAATAAGCTCAAGTGCCTTATCAGTCAGATAATTGTGTCTCTTCTGCTCCTTTTTTCCTAAAAGAGTACTGTTAGTGTCCATAAAAGCCTGTTTAAAATGATCCCATTCTTCCTCAACTTCAGTAGTAAGCAAACCATGACTGTATTAATGACTAAGTAACCTATCATGGTAAGCTTTGGCTATAACTGGATCTTTCAGAGCTTCAGTATTAAAAGTAAATTTTTAACCCTAGCACAACACTTTTTAAGTTTAAGTTGCAACACACTTTTAACAAGGTAATGGTCAGATCCAATTTCAGCTCCCCTATATGCCCTGGTATTCCTAACAGAACTAGCCCATTTGCTGTTAATTAATATGTAATCAATCATATTCTTATACAGTCCATCAGGTGAAACCCATGTGTACTTATGTATGTCGCAGTGTTTGTAATAAGTGTTAGTTATTCTGAATCCATTGAGTTTACTTACCTGTAGGAGACGTTGCCCATTGCCATTGCAGCTACCAATACCAAAAGGGCTTATTACCCCTCCCCAAAGGTCAGAGTCAGTACCAACTTTGGCATTGAAGTCACCAAGAACAAGGGTAATATCTCTTTTCTTGACAGAATTCAAAATATCCTGAAGTTGTTCATAAAACCTATCCTTCTCATCCTCATCGGCATCCTCAGTGGGGGCATAACAGCAGATAACATTCAAGTCTTTAACGCTTGTCTGAAATTTTGCTGTAAGAAACCTTTCATTAATGCACTCATATCCTAGAAGAGCATCGCTAGCGTGTCTGCTGAGAAGAAGACCCACGCCTTGGTGATGTTTATTGTCGTCCCTCCCTGAAAAGAGAAATTCAAGATTATTTTTAAGAATCTGACCTTTATCTGTCCATCTGGTCTCTTGCAAGCCGAGAATATCTAAATTATAATGGTGGAATTCTTGTGTGAGGACATCAAGAGAATAAGCTCTGTGCAGAGTCCTCACATTCCAACTACCTATGGAGAGAAAATGGTTAGTGGGATGTTTAAAGAAACTATGTTTATTGAGAGAGGGAATGCCGACAATATCAAATAGCCCCCTAATCGCAGACATGGGGCAAAGACCCGTTCCCCCACTACTAAAGGCTGAAGCCATCTACACTGGTAGACTTCCTCCAATGTAGAATTTGACGATTCCAATAGAAGCAAAGAGTTCAGGTGCCTGCGATGACTTCTGCTCAGGATTATCCACCAGCTGATAAACATATCCTGTGAATCTATTCACTTGGGGCTGTCAACCCACAAACAAACAGAAAACACAGCGGAAGATTTTCCCTCCACAGAAAACCACCAGTGCAGCAAAATCAGGATCCATAATCAAGCTCAGAGCCATATATCTGTCCAGTCCAGTAGGTTTATATGGTCAGCACCAGGACCCTGTGTGGTTGACCACTCCTCAGCAGGGTAGAAAAAAAAGAAAAGTAGCCATAGTTGTCCAGATCAATAGGTCACACTAATCTGGCAGCCCTCCCCTTCCGTTCACTTCCACAAGAGAGTATCTGTTTTGAAAGTTACTAATGGTCCGCACCACGAGAAGGCGGGGTCGGACATTAGGTGCTAGGCCTGGCCGGTTCTATGCATCATCACAGGGGATTGGTGCATAGCTCTCCTTCCAGTGACTACCTAGCTACCATTACTACCACATATCCAATGCTGGACAGTAAAACAATTCACATGACATATCCAATGGATGACAGTAAAACAATTCACATGACATATCCAATGGTGGACAGTAAAACAATTCACATGACATATCCAATGGTGGACAGTAAAACAATTCACATGACATATCCAATGGTGGACAGTAAAACAATTCACATGACATATCCAATGCTGGACAGTAATACAAGTTTCAAAAACTGCTGACGACGCCAAGTGCGAGGGCATTATGAGTGATTAATTAAAGTCCGCTACGGACACTGAAATAAAGTCGGCTAAGGACACTGAAATAATAATTAAAGTCCCCTAAGGACACTGAAATAATGATTAAGATCCATTAAGGATACTGAAATAATTTAAAAAAGGTCCATTAAGGACACTGAAATAATGATTAAGATCCATTAAGGACATTGAAATAAAAGGTGTATATTGAAATAATAATTAAAGGTGTACATTGAAATAATAAATAAAGGTGTACAATGAAATAAATAAAGGTGTAATAAATAAGTTGAAAACTGTACAATGAAATAAATAAAGGTGTAATATGAAATAAATAAGTTGAAAACTGTACAATGAAATAAATAAAGGTGTAATATGAAATAAATAAGTTGAAAACTGTACAATGAAATAAAGGTGTAATATGAAACAAATAAGTTGAAAACTGTACAATGAAATAAATAATATGAATGAATAAGTTGAAAACTGTACAATGAATAGGGTGAAATAAATAAGTTATAACTGTACATTTACTCATCCATGAGTTGGATAAGGGTATCCAGGTCTAGGTCATTGTAACCATAAGGTACAGTGAGAGTCGAACCCGGGCTGAGATACCGCTTATCTAGGTTAGCCATAAACCTTTTTACCATGGGCTTATTCGTAAGTGACCCATCCACTTTATTACGAATTACATTGAAAGGGACTTCGAAGGTCTCTCTGGTTGGGGAGTTCCCTAGCATCATGGATTTTAGAAGTTCAAAATTGTATGTGCACCAGTTTTTCTTCGTGAGTGATATGCCCTTGGCACAAAGAATTTCATGCCCGTTGCTCAGCCGAAGGGCATAACTCTTGACTCCGGCGCTGACATAGTCAGTGATGTGTACACCGGAGCCGTACTTTGAAGAAATTTCATCTACGAGACCTCCGAGAAAGGGATTTTATGGTGGTGTGTAGGTGTCACAAGGAGACGTTGTATAAATTACTGAATCCGTGTCAGAATACATTGCACGACTGTCTAATTTTGATAGAAGCTTGTACAGTTTTAGTCTGGCGTGACTCGTCACCATTGCGGCGAGAATCAGGCTTCCACGGTGGTTCGCTGGAGTGGCAGACTCCGCTGGCTTGTGCGTGACAAGCACGGCCTGATCACTGATAACGGCGACGTCAGTGATGACTAGCGATGCATCCGTCAAGAGCTCCATGTACTTGACAGGACAACTCACAATGGTCGTCTATGTTCGACTCATGTTCTGCGCATGCTTCCCCTATAACGAATTCAGCGAGACCTTGGAAAGTGTATGCTTAAGGCTATTTTTTTCAACTTCCGAGGGGAGGATCCGAACCCCCTCCACCTGGAAGAAGGCCTCACAGAAGGCTTCCTTTTGCTCCTCGGTCTGCACGTCAGGGGGAAACCCAGAGTAGCGCTGTTTCAGCCCCAGAAAAGTATCTATGTACCCAGCATAGACACCTCCCTTTTTTGTTGCAGGATGGTGTTAAAGTGCCACACGTCGTGGAACTGGAGAAGTTTGTATCCAGCACGCATCGCAGCGTAAATTTCGAACGTTGGCCAAGATCCTGTCAATGCACG
The DNA here is from genome assembly GCA_038380435.1 of Ryuthela nishihirai. Classification (NCBI taxonomy): domain Eukaryota; kingdom Metazoa; phylum Arthropoda; class Arachnida; order Araneae; family Heptathelidae; genus Ryuthela; species Ryuthela nishihirai. The sequence goes on along the minus strand of JAWZYU010000003.1, from coordinate 80,577,908 downwards.
CTGGTTCACGGTGTGCTGACAAGGGAGTGCCAGCTGACCATCCGTACAGATCCTACAAAGGGGGAAAAGCAGCTTCCCATTACACCTGTAGGGCAGTACAGGGATGAACAAATCGTCGGGGGGTAACAGTGTGGTGTGTGCAATGCCAAAATAGTGGTCGAGGTCCGTGGCGAAATTGGAGGTGATCCGAACCGGGTGACCTTTACCGAATGGAGCCTTCTTGCAAACATAAGGGTACAGGCTGTTGTAATCAACGTAGTTAAGGCTATATCCTAGGTTCGCTGATGCAAAGATGGAAAACACCTCCACACACCCTCCGTAGAGGCAATCACGGGCCCCTATACGCCTGATAGGCTCGACGGATTTATAAATTAATGCGACGGATGGATTTTTGCGCATCAACTCGTCGAATTCGTGTTCCCACATGATTTTGCATGTATACCCATTCATCAGCACTTTCAAGGTTTCAAGACGATCCATGGTCCGGGTGTTTAGCAGACCAAATGGCTTTCTCGTGCGCTGATCTATTTTTTCAGGGTTGAAACATTTCAAGCAGTGATGATAGTAACACCCTAAAAATTCGTAATAACAACGGGTACTGTGGCACACGCCATCCAATTTGTACTGCCCTATCTTATACTCACCTTGGCGCCTCACCAGCGGCTCTGTATCTGAATACAGAAGCTGCTGTTGAAAATCCCAGGGTTCAAGGCTTGCTGCAGCATACCACTCGTTGAATGCTGACAGAGTTTCAGGCTCCATGTCTTCCGGCTGGAAAAAAAGCCTATCAGGGATGGGTCCTGCATATTGTAGATTTTCCTCCTTCACGAATTTAAAGGGGGAAAAGCCTTTCACCATCTCCAAGTTGAAGGTCTTCGTGAATGATCGAAGAGGAGCCTGAATAAAGGATAACGTGTCGATGAACCTTATTTTAAGGCCAGGTAAAAAGATACCTAAAATCTTGGATCCATCGAACACGAGATCCGGTTTTAAAAATTTTCTGTACAGGTAACTAATGATGAACATGCCGTCAAAGCCTTTCAGATTATGTGCGAGGACTGTGGCGTCCTTGAATCTTTGAACCCCGGGACGTTCTTCGGCTAGGAGCCAGTCCATAAAGGCGTCCGTTTCCGGGAATGAGACGTAAACCCACTCGTCGTTCACTTGGTATGTGACCACACATAGTATCGGTTTCAACAATCCGTCGGCACACTGCACAGTCTCTACGTCAAAGTAGAGGTAAGTCTGACCGACAGGGTCAATTTTGCAGGGCTCGACGAATTTTAAAGTGTCAGCCTTGCAAACGTGCTTTTCCAGGGGATCGTAAATGCTGATGCACTTAACACAGCGATGCCGTGTCTGACATGCCTTCAGCAGGTGCGCCTGAAAGCATTCAGCCCCGCGCAAATACACACAGCACACCGTGCAAAGCAACAGCTCCCCTGTATGAAACACATCGACTGACAGGCACCTGTTGCAGGTCCCTCTGCAAACGTGGCCCTCTTTATACCCCTTTAGACACTTATGGCAGAAATGCCTAGCCCCGAAAAACCGCGATGATTTAGTAATCACATCGTAATGCCCTGCACTAAACAATAAATAAATGCTGTCCCCACCTTCAGGACCAATGAAGATGGGAAGGAAGGCATCGTCAGCAGAATACACAACAATCCTGAACTGTGTCAGGTGCGCTTGGAAGAGACGGACTTCTGCGAGTCCACAGGGACCCTCGGGAATACCAGCATCCTGGTGAAGTTGGCGAGCTAAATCTGCCTGTTGTGTGCAGCGATAATCGCTGATCTGCACATAAGCATTTGGCAGACCTTTATTTTTTAAGCAGAGCTCTCGTGCGATGACGAGAGCTCTTGCTAGACAGAGGCTGTCATTATTTATGATTCTCAAGACACTCCCCTTCTTGATAATGAATGACCCGACATCAGTGACGCGACGAGTCTCGGGACCTGTGTGCCTTCCATCGCCCCCACTGCCGACGCGGTCCAGGTTGGCACAAACGAAGTCGAACTCCAGTTCGCTCCCGGGACCGAGAGACTCATTTGACTGCACTACTTTGTCTAGTGCAGCCATGAATCTCTCCCCCATCAGGGCATTACGCCGAATTACAGCCAAGTTGACGGGGTTTTTCAAATCCCGGCAGCGTAAACATAGCCGCACATGGCTATACTCCCCTGTGGGGACGACATCAGCTAGCATTTTCTCGTGCAGGTCGTGCAGGACAGTGAGGAAATTGTGTGGGTCCACATTCTCCATACCTCCAAGTCGCACACTCGTGGAGACGAATTCTGTCTTGAATTTTGCTGAGTTGTACTGCCGAGTGTGCAACACAGTGTAGTGGGGAGACTCTGTAGAGTTGACATCAGAGGTGGTTGCGCTGACAGGAACGTTGGAGAATGCAGACCTAGAGAGACAATTTATTCTCAGAATATGCAGTACATTTACATGTTTTTTATCTTAGAACAGAAAATGAAAAAGCAATAAGCCTCAGTTTGCTAACTTGATCAAAAATCTAATACATAACTAAAGTTTGAAAATTATCATTTAGAATAAATGACTTTACAGGGTAGAAACAAATATAAAAATCTATATTGAATTGAACAGTTGCAATAAATGCACACTCTACTAGCTTGAGCAAAAATCTAACTAAAGTTTGAAAATTATCATTTAGAATAAAATGACTTTTACTAGTTAGAAAAATCTATATTGAACCGAACAGAAAATGAAAAGGCAACATGCTTCAGTTTGCTAACTTGATCAAAAATCTAAGTAAATATTTAACTAAAGTTTTGAAAATTATCATTTAGAATAAAAAGTAAAATGACTTTACAGGGTAGAGAAATCTATATTGAACAGTTATGTTGTAATAAAAGCACACTTTACTAACTTGATCAAAAATCTAAGTAAATATTTTACTGAAGTTTGAAAATTATCATTTAGAATAAAACGGTTTTACTGGTTATAAAACTCTATATGATTTAGTAAATGGTTGAACGCCTTAAGGACAGCATTAAATAAAATTTTATTTACCCGGTAGCAGCAGAGAACGCTGACATGACGTCAGCGGCGGCAGGAGCGTCGGAGGAGCCAGCGGGGGCGGTTGAAACTCTCTTGGCAGCTGCATCCATCACGGTACCTGCGTTAATGAGATCCGCGGGTGCCGGAACATTGTGAGACCTAGAAAGATAATTCAGTCTCAGAATATGTACTACTTTACATGTTTTTATCTTAGAACAGAAAATGAAAAGGCAACATTGCTAGCTTGATCAAAAAATCTAATATTTAACTAAAGTTTGAAAATTATCGTTTAGAATAAAATGACTTTACTAGTTAGAAAAATCTATATTGAACTGAACAGTTGTAATAAAAGCACACTTTACTAGCTTGCGCAAAAATCTAAGTAAATATTTAACTAAAGTTTGAAAATTATCATTTAGAATAAAATGACTTTACTAGTTAGAAAAACAGAAACAATTATAAAAATCTATATTGTACGTTAGTAAGTGGTTCAGTTGAACACTTTAAGGACAACATTAAATAAAATTACATTTACCTGGTAGCGGTGGAGGGGCCAGCGGCGACAGAGAATCTTGTCCTGATGTCAGAGGAGACGGGGACCAGAACCCTGGAGGGTCCTTCACCAGTGGTGAGGTCTGCAGACCTAGAGAGATAATTTAGTCTCAGAATATGCGGTACTTTACATGTTTTTTATCTTAGAACAGTTATGCTGTAATAAAAGTACACTTTGCTAGCTTGATCAAAAAATCTAATATTTAACTAAAGTTTGAAAATTATCGTTTAGAATAAAATGACTTTACAGGGTAGAAACCAATATAAAACTCTATATTATACGTTAGTAAGTGATTCAGTTGAGCGTCTTAAGGACATCATTCAATAAAATTACACTTACCTGGTTGCAGTTGAGGGTACAACGGGGACGTAGGGATTTCCCATACCCGCTGCGACAGCGGACTGACGACGCTTCTTGAGGGAAAGTTTCGATGTCCTTTGACGAAATTCCATGCCTCCCTGTTGGAGTAGACAAATAAGTTTTGGTGATGTAGGAAGCTCAGGTGTGGGAGGTCTTTTGGCTGCCGCTTCTAGAGTGCGCACCGACATGAGTAGCTCTTCAAAGCAGTCGGCATCAGTGGACGGACCAGCATCAGACCTGGATAGATAATTTAGTCTCAGAATATACAGTACTTTACATGATTTTTATCTTAGAACAGTTATGTTGTAATAAAAGCACACTTTACTAGCTTGATCAAAAAATCTAACTAAAGTTTGAAAATTATCATTTAGAATATAATGACTTTACTAGTTAGAAACAAATATAAAAATCTATATTGAACTGAACAGTTGTAATAAAAGCACATTTTGCTAGCTTGATCAAAAAATCTAACTAAAGTTTGAAAATTATCATTTAGAATAAAATGACTTTACTAGTTAGAAACAAATATAAAAATCTATATTGAACTGAACAGTTGTAATAAAAGCACATTTTGCTAGCTTGATCAAAAAATCTAACTAAAGTTTGAAAATTATCATTTAGAATAAAATGACTTTACTAGTTAGAAACAAATATAAAAATCTATATTGAACTGAACAGTTGTAATAAAAGCACACTTTGCTAGCTTGATCAAAAAATCTAACTAAAGTTTGAAAATTATCATTTAGAATAAAATGACTTTACTAGTTAGAAACAAATATAAAAATCTATATTGCACGTTAGTAAGTGATTCAGTTGAGCGTCTTAAGAACAACATTAAATAAAAATTCATTTACCTGGTATCGGTTGAGGATCCAGCACGGGAAAATTCTCGCATAGTGGACATCTCAGGTAGAGAAGGATCGACGAGCAAGCAGGACTGGCAGGTAGAGAAGGATCGGAGAGCGAGCAGGGCTGACAGGTAGCAAACTGGTAGGGCACTGACAGATGAAGAACACTTAGTGACAGTCGCTGAGAAGTCGGTGTTTATATACCCCCTCTCCCACTGGACTTTGACAGTTGCGCAATGTGGATTCTAGGAAACATCTATTTTTAAACCTTATCAGCGTCAAATGCAGACACAGTGAAGCGCTGGACATTTGACTTTTTGACCTTCCAGCTGATAAAGGATTGCACCATATCGTGTGATGTGGCGAAAGTGCTGTTGCTACGCACTGATAAGCGATCTGAAGGATGTCAACACGTAACGTACGATTTCCGGAATGCCATTACACTGATAACGGCCTTTGAAAACTTTTAGACTGCTGAACGTCTAAAGGTAGATCTTATATACAAGTCCTACGAATAATTTAAACCAGATTTTATTAATTTTCTGTGGAACAGCTACTGTGTCATTCTTCTTCTAGTAAAATACGTGGACCTTGGATCCGATGAGGCTTTTACCCAAAATTAACGTGGTGGTACCGAATCACGCTTAGCGATGGAATGATTTTTTTTTTCCGATTAAACGAATCTAGAGTAAACTGATTTACAACGTTTTATTTCGACTTTGGAGTGATTTTTAATTACTAGGGGGATCGATTAATGGGGTTGGAAAAAATAAATACCGAAGGAGTTTTAATAAAAGGGAACCGTTTCGCAGTTCTGGCAAAATGAATAGCAAAAGATTTTTAATAGAAAGGGTTTTAATTACTAGGAAATAAATACTGTATCATCCTTTTCTGTACAATTATTCTGAGATTTGCAATCCGAGGGAAGGAGTGGGTTTAAATATAGGTAGGGCTTAAACTATATGTCAACCAAGGGGTCTGCAAGAGGAGGGTTTAAAATATAGGTAGGGCTTAAAATATAGGTCAACCAGGTGGTTTTCAAAATCCATGACTTAAAATATAGGTAGGGCTTAAATTATAGGTCAACCAGCTGGTTTGCAAAATCGAGGTTTTAAAATAAAAGGTGAGTCTGAAATAAAGAAAAATCGAGACTATTCGAGAAGGAGGACTTAAAATTAGAGTTAAAAACTAGATAGCACCAGGAGTTAAAAGGGGAAGGAATTTTTAATTATGAATTATTAATTATGAATTATTAATGCCATGACAGTTGCGACACCAGGGCCAATTTCCGGTCGATTGCAACATAAGGGTCAAAGTTCAGAAGGCTACATGGACCAACACGGGCCAATTTCCGGTCGATTGCGACATAGGGGGTCAAAGTCCAGAAGGCAACGTGGACGATTGCGACATAGGGGGGAAAGCACTGTGCAAAGGGGGGAACGGTGGGTTGGCCCCAAACTACTAGAGTGTATGTCTCCTCCCCCCACAACCATTCTTTGACTCTCTTTTGGAACAGTCCAGTACTCTGGGATAATCGTGTTACTCCCCCATAACTCCCAGGGTTCTCTGGTTGGTAGTAAACTTTCTCCAACTTTGAATTCATCGACTAGTAGAAGTTTTCCTTCTTTAACCCAGAGCTCGAGTGATAACGAATCGGAACGTCAATGGAAAGTCGCTCTGCCGTTTCTTCACACAGTTTTCTCGATGTGTAAATGATGGGGTGCTCGTAGTAAAGATCTTTTGTCTTTGTGTTCACTAGATGAAACCGATAGCTCAGAGCCCACAGCATGCTTTCGAACCCAATGACTATAAGAAACAAATTTCTTCCACTGTTCTTAAGTCAGACTAATTCCTTTCACAGTAAGTTTCAGACGATAAAAATAATCTTATTTCCACAGTTTGATTGCAGATACTTAAATAAATATTTCTTCCCAAATGTCGGGATTCGCCACAACTAGTGATTAAATAGTCTTGAGAAAACGCAATTCCTAACCATACAGCTCCCCATATAGTCAAACATGCTATTATTATTATACCTAGTACTAGCTTACGTGCCCACATCATGTGAAATGAGAACATAAGTCATTATACAGTAGGTAATATCAAACTTTTATTTATGAAACCACGAGTTTGAAATATACAGATTTTCCTTCACACTCTCTAACAAATCCGTATAGGAGAGAGATGCAAGGAAGATGTCATCCACATAACAGAGTAATCCACGGGTCCATACAGAATTCACAAAGGTAGAAGCTATATCATCAATGTTTAAGGCACGAACTGCATAGTTCAAGTAGAGATTTAAACATTGTTCTTTATCTTCAGGTTCCACAGTTCTCGTACTGGCAAGTAAGTGAGGCAGCAGATCTTGATGAATAATGTCCGACAAGAACTCTATCAACTGACCTCGTACAGCAAAAGGTGCGAGAAGGAATGCTAGTAACGCATCCCTCTGTTCGGCAATGGCATGTGGTAAATGAAAATTCGCATCAGATCTACAATAGAAGTCCACACTATTCTTAACATCTCCACGATGATTACGAAGTATGTCCCAGTCTGCAACTGTAAGGGTCACACCAGTCACAACAGACGATTTCACCGTTTTGATGATATCCAAATGGCGGGAACCAGCACTTTTGGAGTAGATACATAGTTGTAGATTGTGAGTGACGAACCAAGTTTCTCTCTCTGTCGATTGAGAAGTGATAATCCTGTCAGAGACTGACAACAATTCTTGCCATTCATGTAGAGTTAGAGCGTTCCCCTCTTTGTCGGATAAAGCAAACCACCTTGAGTAAAGGAACGATAACGTCGTATATGAATCAACAGTCTATCTCTGTAATGTCCTGGGACGATGAAGAGAGAGAGAGTTCCCCAAAGGGTAAGTGTGGGCACAATCAGGCTGCATGATGCACTAAAAGTTTCTACGGCGTTTAATGCGACTTATATTAGGAGATGGTGAATATTTTATCCTAGTTGACAGGAGCGATCCTGGTGGCAGATCTATGACGTCATCTTCGATAGGAACACGTTTCCATAGGTTTTTACGTCTAATTATTGGACGAAAAGGAGTTCGATTTTCTGATATCGGATGTTTCACATGGTTATTCTGTAATGTTATTTCTTCACATACATCATCTATTGTTTCATCCTTCGGTGATGTTATTTCTTCATCTTTTGATTCATCCTTCACTGATGTTATTTTCTCGTCGTGCTTCTTCATAAACAATTCAACCTTCTTTGCTGTTTCCTCTGGGAAAAACTCTTGCCAGAACATGTATTCTTCGAAAGCCTCTTGCTGATTGTGAGGACGACCTATTAACGAATTCATTTCACTGTGAAGAAAGAGATTATCAAATCTCGCTATCTGTTTGTATGCACGATCCATTGTAGAATGATTCTATACCAATAAAATTGTTCAACCACCTGCTAAACACCGCTGCCTCGGCTTGAGAACAATGAATGCCGTATCCTCTATGATATCCACATCCAGAGATTTTAGGCAAGTCTTTAAATCTTGGACAACCTCGTTTCTCCAAATCAAGAGATTCTATTCCGAGCTTTTCAAGAAGCCGTTTCTCGTGTATTCCTCCTTTGTATGCGATAACAATCTTGTAACCTGATCGACACGTTTCATGAATATGTCGCACAATATCGTTCAGACAGTCCAGTTAGTAAACGACTTCACCCCTACGAGGGTAAAAAGAGAGACCTGTGATGTGTTTTCTTACGTAGGCGATAGTCTTCCAATCAGAAGGAGAAATATCGATGATAGAAGATAGATCGAATCTGTAGGCTCCTATCAGACCATGACAGTCTGAATATCCGAGTTCTCTAATTACAAATTTACCTCCTACAGTAAAACCGTCCAAATCGATGACACAGCACACACGATTCATTTTCCGTTTATTATTCACACATGATGGTTGCAGCCTTCGCCATCTCCACTAGGTCGTCGAAATCGAGTTTTTCGAGTCCTTCTAATATAGGATAACCATACGTCTGGGCGACTATTGCGAACACCCACGCAACTTTTTCGAGACACGGTGAAGGCAGATGATGCAGGATGATGTCAACTAGCAACTCTTCTAATAATCCTGGATTCACCACCGCTGCATACTGCTCTGGTTGGGCATTCCAATGAAAGGTAACTGCATCGTAAATTGCCTTGGAGAGATCCATTGCTACTGATCGAGTTTCAATGTTGAGACTTTATAGGAATGATTCCTCCCCCATTCATAAAGAAGGGGAAATATTATAGTCCAATCATAGTGAAGATACAATCAATAAACCTTTTTTAATCGTTGGAATCAAGTAGCGAGGGACAATTATCATTAACTAAGCTTGCTAGAGAGGGCTTTATACAGAATTCCAATAGCTGTTCTTCACACGCATTGGTTTTTTCAAATCAATAAGTCAGCATTATCTGCTAGGGCTTAATACGAAGGAAGAAATCATTAACTGAGTTAGCAACATCCACTAGGGGAGGGCTTCGACTCATAATTTTTTATACAGATGCTCTTCACAATGGTTTCAATAAGTCGGACATCCAGAGCATGGGAGGAAACACCCATCTATGGCCAACGTCTGCTAGGGGAGGGCTTCGACTCCTAATTTTTTATACAGATGTTCTTCACAATGGTTTCAATACGTCAGACATCCAGAACGTGAGAGGAAACTCCTCCCATCTATGGTCAATCACGAAAGGGTTATAACAGCTGGGAAACATCTGCACCGGAAATACCTGCTCTGGAAGGAAAGGGTTATGCATAAATTACCAGAGCGTGGTCTTCATTACTCATAGGGCTCAAAATACCGCCCTGTGGTAAACCTTTATCCAAAGGAAAAGGATCTGAAAGGGTGTTTTTAAGTTTCACTATTATCTTCCTGTCCATCCAGTTCTTAATATAAGAAAACATGTTTCCAGCAATTCCAAGTTTCAGAAGTTTGTTTCCGCTAATCCAAATAGAGTCATAAGCTTTTTGAAGATCTATGAAAATAGCAATTTGTATATTCTTAAAATTCAGACCTGTTTGAATATCTGTGACAAGGTCAATAATACAGTCCACTGAGCTTCGGCCAGCTCTGAAGCTATTAATATTATAGTGAAGGCGATGGTTTCATTCTGTTATTCAATTTAGTCTTCTGTTCACCATACTTTCAAGCAATTTTCACAAGCATGAGCATAGTGCAATAGGTCTATAAGATATCATATCACCAGCTGATTTTGTAGACTTGAGATAAGGAACAACAAAAGATATATTCCAATATCTGGGAAAATATTTTGTTCCCAGATTTCATTAAAATTTTTAGATAAATGTTAGTTTTTCCGGAAGATTCTTAAGTAGCTTATTGGATATACCATCTGGACCAGGAGAGGTAGATCGTTTAGAATGTCTAAGAGCAAGTCTAAATTCACTCATATTAAATTTGCTGTCCAAGAAATCAGGAGCTTTAGGATTTAGATTATATGTCTTTCCTAATTCCCTCTCTACCAGAAACTAGTTTTTAAGAAATTCAGGACACTAAATTAGTTCCTGGAGTTGAAAACATAGGGCAAATTGATTTGCTATATTTCCTAAAGTTTTGTTTTCCTCTAAATGCAAAATATTCCAGGAAAGAGAAGGAGACACTGGTTTTACAATTTACCTTATCATTTTCCATATTTTTGCCGACAGAATAGAAATGTCAGTGATTTGACAGAAATTGTCCCATTCCATCCTTCTTGCTTCCTTAATTTTCTTTTTTATTAATGCCTTAATCCTTCTATAATAGATTTTATTATCTAACCTTCTCGTTTTTCTAGCACTTCTCTCAGCTCGCCTTCTCAAAGCAATCAATCTGTTAACAAATTGAATATTATATTTCAGGTTTTTAGGATTATTGATTTCTCTAGTACTTTTTATTTTAGCTTATTAATGCCTTCCGTAAAATTGTTTATCGAAAAAATTTCTTCCCAGTTTTCAAGTTCTTGATTGAGAGCAGTACTGAAAGATTCCCAGTTTATAATTTTTATTTTATTCTTTTCCATTCTCTTTGGAAATCCATTAACTAGAATTGGAAAATGGTCACTGGTGAAAGTGTCCCTAAGTGTTCTTCTCTGCCTGTCTGGGCTGAGTTCTTTCTCTACCTATGTGTGTGAGAGCTTTTTAGAAGGGTACCTGTCCCTATTTTGTCAGGATGAATAACACAGGTGGCCGAATACACAAACTCATGTGTTTCTCCTATCTACATTTATTTACACAATTTACACTTTATGATATATGCAAACAGTGACTGCCCAACTGGTGCAGTACTCGCCGAATGCAACACAGGCTATAATGAGCCTCAGCGGTCCCACCGCTAGATACAGAACAAAGCTTAAAAAAATAGGTGCAGACTATCCGCCTGACATCCAGACAGCCTCGTGGTCCACGTGCAAGTCCCAGTTCGAACCACCCGCTGGATGATGTCACGTGTCCTTCAGGGACGTTAGAGTGTCTCGGCCAATAGGGTTTGAACACGATCGCCGTGCCAGGCTGACTCTTGTCGCCTTTCTTCGTCCAGCTACCCAAATTGGATCCGCCGCTGACGCTATGTCGTCAGGCGGGAAGGCACTGCCGCCAAAATGGCGATCCTGACCCTGACAACAAATTCAAACACTTAAACACAATTCAAAACAAATTTCATTTCATGAATCATTTTTGTTCTCAGATTCAACTAAAAATGTTTTCGTTGGCCCATTGGTTTTATCAATGGCTGATTTCACTTTTGAATGTCTTCAGCAATTGCAAAGTAAAAGGTAGAACGCTTTGGGCATTAAGCTGTAGACGATTAAACGTCTGTAAATCAATAAATATTTTTGTGAAAAAAATTTTGCCAACATACGGGTTTCGAATCCGCATCTCTTCAGAAACATGCCAGAATATTCTAGCCTGTTCAACTAATGCCGTCTCACTCTTTTTTCCACTAATAAGGACTATCACTATTACCGTGAATTTTGGGCGCCTCCTTATTGCGCCATCTGTGATATCAGGTGGCAACTATTTCTTTTTAATGTTCTGAGTAAGATGCAAATAAATAATGAAGTCACATCACGCTATTTAGCGTTATTAATGATTTAAACATTATTTGATAATCTCCGCATTACCTGTAAACATTTAAACGTCTATAAATCAATAAATGTTTTTGTGAAAAAAGCTGGGGGGGGGGGGGTTAGTTTAACAGGTTAGAATACTCTGGCATGTTTCTCAAGAGATGCGGATTCGAATCCCGTATGTCGGCGAATATTTTTTCCACAAAAATATGAATATTTAGATATTTTGAAACCCCATCAGTCGGAATTTCCAGGGTTAGAGAATGCTAAAGGCGGTAAATGAGAATTCGAAAGGCGACCTCTAGCGGCGTAAAAAAACTGGAAAATACCAAATCTTTAAATAAGTATTGCAAACGATCCATTTTTGCTAGAAACTTAAATTTTTTGTCATAGAGTGTAATGATCAAGTGGTTTACACTAATAATAATTTGTCCGTTCGTAAAATGCAACCTTTCTGCTTTAAGAGATAAACAAAAACCTTTTTTGCACATTACAGGTTCTAATAAAATATTAATAATTTATTTTCTCAATTATACATTAGTTCGAATTTCCACTGTCAGATTGTAGTGAAAGTGTAAAATAACTAGAAGAATGCTTATCGCCTTTGGCGCATATGGGAATCTCATTTTCAAAGAGAATGAAATTCTTCCTTTTCCTGTTTTTTTTATTCTTTAAAAGTTTTAATTATGGATGTTCATGTTGTTTTTCTGCTGTTTCGCCATTCTCATGGACCTTCTACTATGGCGTATAAACTGAAAGTCTCCTGTCAGACCTCTGTACAAGTAGGTGCTTGAGAGGTTATTTTTTTCAATATATGATCAGGTAAAATGCACACAGTAGTATTTTAATAGTAATTATAAAACATAAAATGTATTTGTCTTTTATTTCTTAAATTTAAAAAGTTGCTTTTCTCTCACTCCTCTGAAAATAGTGGGCAGATCACTGCTGTAAGTGGAATTTCTATCATAACAGAAATCTACACGCCGAAATTTCTACCATAAACAGATCAGTTGAAGCATTCCTTAAAAGTTTTGCAGTTTCGATATTTAGTTATCTCTAATGATATAAATTAAAACTATCTTTGAAAATGCGAATTACATTTCATTAGTAACCAATTAAAAAACAGATTTCCAATTATCTCTTAAAACAAAACCGTTCCCTTTCTTACTTACCTTGGGCTTAGGATCAACTCATTGTTGTCAATGGAATTTTCAAAACAGCTATTAGTTCATCTGAAATGAACTAATAACTTTAAAAACTAAATTAATCAGAAGACTACACACCTTATTTAAGACGATTTATCCATTAACATTCCGAAACGGCCAAGCAAAACAGAAAACGAGTTTGATTTATTGTAAATAGTGATATTTAATTTTGAAAACTGGCAACCGCATTTAATAATGTGAAAATTAGCAATTCTGCTTTCGAATAGAATGAGCGATTCATTTTTTAGCTTAAGTTTCATCTTGTCGCAATGTAATATTATTAATATTGAAAGTATCTAATCTAAGTAATTTGTTCGATATTTTATTAAAAAGTTTGAGTTGTCGTGTAGGAATTGTATAACTTCTTGCAAGATATCTTCTCGTGATCTTGTAAACTTTGTAGTGTTAAGAGTAATCGATTTTCAAAATATCCATATTTAGTGTGAAGTTTAATCTTAGAAATTTTAAGAAGCCTAAAATATGGAAATTAATGTCTGTATTTGCCCCTCCCTGTCTGAATATTAATAATAATAATGTATATTTGGTGATGTTTCTCACCAATGCTAGTACAAAAGCGGCTACTGAGGTCTTCAAATATTTTGTTGTGAGAGTCGGTGAAAATGGCTCAAGTGAATGGAAATAAGTTAAACTGTAGCCGCTTAAATATACATTTTATTGTAGTTCACTGGAAAAGTAACACAAAAATACAAATTAATATAAAAAGCTAACGAAAAATATCACCAATTGTATATTTAAAATCTGTAACTAATAAACCCACAAATATATGAAATGGGATACGGCGTATACCCTTGTACCTCCAAAAAACAAGCAATGTTTGCCACAAGGGAACAACAGATGGCAAATGTAGACGAAAGACCACATATATATCATCAGAGGCTTCTCCATTTTACCTGACGTCATAGGCTCACAGATGTCACTTTTGCCTTCATATCAAACGGAAACGTTCCTCACCTGAAGGCATTTGTTCAGTTTTCAGTTCGCTTGTCTTCGGCAAAGAACGTATAAGGAAAAGAAGTTCAGCTTTGACAAAGAGTAAGTGGCGACCTCAAGTGGTGTTTCGATTCGTATCGTGCATTTGTTTAAGCTGGAAGCAAACAATAAGGGGCAAAGGAATTATGCATCAAAAAATTTATATTTTAAAAAAGGAAAAAAATAACTGCACTTTGTATTTGAAAAAAATAATATCATGATTTTAATAAAGGTTTATTTTCTCCATTGGAATTATTTTTTGTTGAACCAACAACTATAAATTGAACGGATAGAGAAGATTTGAAATTAGCCCGAAGTTAATTTATAAAATAAATTATTACAATTAGTAGCTTTCTTGGTTGCATAGAAACAGGAAACAGAATTGATATTAATATACTCTGCAAGGATATCAATGGGAAATTATTACATAGGAAAAGCGAAGAGAATGGAAGTTGACAGTAACATGTAATTACAAAAGCGTTCGTCCCCTGTAATGTTCGTTTCACCTCTACTCCAAATGCACGATACTCGATTTTACATTAATCTCTATGGAAGCTTAACTTTTTCTCCCTCTACATTCTTTGTCTTCGGTGTGGACGGTTCTAGGGATGGCGAGCCTTGATGAATGTAATAAATTACCACAAGCTGTCATAGTTTATCCAATCGACCAAAATAACAAATCAAAACGCAACTAGGTATGAAATGGCTATTAAAAAGGAATGTAATTATTAATTTAAACTTGTAAGAAATCGAAGTTATATACGTTACAATCACTTGTATATTTATAGTCTGTAGGTAAAACAGTTAATGAAATGTTTATTAGACACAAGAGAATAAATTTCATGATAAAGAGTTTCATATAAAACTCACAAATGGGAGATTAATTTCTCACCTTGCACTCTGACCATCACCTGCATTACTTGAAATCTTACTATTGCCTGACTGACTATGGATTCAAGTATTTTTTCGTTGTAAACCATCTACTTAATTATAAGAACACAAATCGCTTCAGCGATAATGGGATACTAGCTTTGAAAGGTGATATAGTTTATATTTTTGCGACTTTAATACCCACTAATAGTGATGTCAATTAATACGTAAATCAGAATATGCAAATCGTAATATATTTTTAGTATCTATAAAACAGAAAAAGAATAATTGTATATATTATTTAAAAAGAAGCTAAAA
The DNA here is from genome assembly GCA_038380435.1 of Ryuthela nishihirai. Lineage (NCBI taxonomy): Eukaryota > Metazoa > Arthropoda > Arachnida > Araneae > Heptathelidae > Ryuthela > Ryuthela nishihirai. The sequence continues at coordinate 80,562,659 of JAWZYU010000003.1, read as the reverse complement.
TATCTGGAGACCAACAGACGAAAAAGTGAAGCAATAACTCTTTTTAATAAACTAGCTATAACAAATAGCCATATTTTATAGGGCTCTAAGTGTTGTATATCCCTTGCTGTCTGCATTTGTCATCAACAGTGAAAGCCGTCGTTTGCCATCATCTCCCACTGAAAGTACAATTTTTTTTACAAACCTTTAACAGATTTTGGCGACCCCAGAACTTCCCAGAAAATTGTCTAATCGGTCCCAACTTTCCCATACTGGGTTTCTTTGCAAAATACTTTATTGCATTCCAAAATCAAGTCTCTATGTTCAATAGAACCCGAGAGAGAGTTAAAGACACTGTTTTACTATTCACCTGTCTGCAATTATAATGTAACTGGAGTTCGATTTTAAGGCAACCGAACAAAATATATTTCCATCCCCGCCAAACGCTGAAGGAGATGTGCTCATTAAATGCGAAATTTGCAATTAAAACTTTTTGAATGAATAAATTACCATTAATTTATTAGCTTCTGCTTCACTTACCCTGCTTTGTCTGTCTTGCATTCCGAAGGAAAAACTCGTTAGAAAATTCTGGGTGACAGGAAACAATAAATAATTGTAGTACCACAATTTAGGTAATAGATGTCGTCTGCACTTGTGCCAGACACCTTAATTCGTTATTTCTCATCTTTTTGAAAAGAGATCCGAATATTATTTTTTGTGACAGTTTCCCGTTGGCAGTAGGATCCACTTCCTTCATATTTATGACAAGTACGTAGTAAGATTAATTTTTTTTCTTCTGTTATGATAATATTTCAATATTATTTGCATCCAAGACTCATTCTCATGAAACAGTCAATGAATTACAATGTGAAATCTTTCGTACAAATGTGTCATCTTCACAAAAACAAACTAATGAATCTAGGCTACAGCACACAAAACTGATGTTTAAAAATGAATATATACCTCCTCAAGTAGTTGCTTACCACAGAGGTCTGACTGGAGCCTGCCAGTTTATATGCCATAGTAGCATGTCTGTGAGGATGGCGGGACTTCAACAGAAAGATAGCAATAACATCCATGCCTTTACCAGGGGTTCGAATCCAGGTCCCTCTGATCAGTAGCTCTATTACCTCTTAAATGGGAGGAATATGAAAATTTTGCTTTCACTTTATCTCAGGAATGTGATGTCCCAAAGTGACGAGATAGGTATCAAATGAGAGCTTATGGTGTGTGGACCTCGACTTTCACCTCTACCTTTCTTCATGCCTCGGAAAAGGGGATGGAAATTTCAGGTAGTCGACGCCAAATAGTTTTGTCTCAAATTAAAATATGTGACAGCTACTTTGCTGTGGAACATGTAAACCATTTCCATATCATATTATCCCCTTATAATAGGAGAATTATAAGGCACTCATCAAAACAAGCACCTACTCAAAAAAATTGCCCGCCTCATGCAATCATGGGCTACGGAGATCCTACCAGATGCAATTCGACATGGAATAGACTTATACAAGTCATGCACATATGGTAATGGAATGTGGGACCATTCGTCCTGTAAATTATGTCCCAACTGTGCCAGGATGATGGAGGTGAAATGTGAGATCTGACCTTGGGCTCCAGATATTCCCGCAAAGGTTCAATAATATTGAGGTCTGGAGATTGAGGTGGCCAGGGTAGTTCATGCTCTGCAAACCACAACTTGACACGTTTCGCACAACGCATGGATGCATTATGCACTTGAAACCAGGGATGGCCATTAGGGAACAAAAGCCTGCAACATCAAGTGTAGGTGATCCCCGAGAATAAATTCGTATGTTGCAGATGTGACACGACCCTGCATAATAACTAATGGCCCTAAGGAATGTCATGATATGGCCCCCCCCCAGCCATATCATGGGATATGGTAAGCATCAGGGATTCACCTCCATCATCAGGGATATGGCAAGCATCAGGGATTCACCTCCATCATCAGGAATCTGCCAGCATCAGGGATCCACCTCCATGCTTCACAGTCAGGGTGGTACGCTTTTGCAGGTTTCTGCCAGATGTACACTCTACCAGTGGTGGGAAACAATGTGTAACATGATGCATCAGACGAGATGACACGTTGCCGCCTTTAGTATCCCAGTTTTTTTGTGCCTTGCACCACCTTACACGTTATGCATTGATCTTGATAATCAGAGGTTTGAGGATTGCAACATGGCCATAAATACTGATTGAATTCCCGACCAACTGTTATGATGGAAACGGGATCGTTCTGACTGGTGTTCAACTCTACTGCTATTTTCAGTGCCATGGTCATTGTGCAATCTGTGGTAACGTTTGTCTATCCCTATTTCACAACTTCATATGGCATCCACAATTTGCATGTTTCATGACAACCCCCTGTCCTTTTTGATAGGTAGTCATAATCTTCGATACTGTTCCTTGTGTTACACCTACTATTTCTGCCATTTTGGTTACTGAAGCTCCTGCATGACTCGTGTGTCATGATCATGCCTTTTTGGAGGTCACTGAGATCTGAAATTGTCAATTACACCACAACAGCTGTTTCACCTGCGCCTCCAACAGCTTTTTCACCTTCCTTCCTGCAGGATTTCATCTTCCTTTGACCAATGCAGTCTCTCTTTGCGTATTTTGCTGCTCAAAGGAAGTTTCTGACTCCAACAACAGCTGTTTCACCTGCATTTTTCATGTGTGCTCTTGTGGCACTGCTAAGTGATAGCAACATCGTACTTCTCCCCTTTATATACCTCATATCATGGATGATATCGTCCCTGTGATATATATATATATAGTGCATTGCATGTACTCCAGTCACCGTCGGTGTTTCCATTATTTTGATAAACCCCTGTATGTCTGTCCTGAGCAACAGTTGCTGCATTTAGCAACTGTAGGCCAATTCTAGCAAGGTTCTATTTGATATTTGCTGCCCATTGCATCCTAGGACTCCCCGCCCCCATTTCATGAAGCCTTTAGGCACACTGTTCATGTTCTTTGCCAATCTGCATCTATGAATATGAACAAAATGACCATACTTTGAGCAGCATAATGTCGAAGAGTGCCAATCAGTCACTCTTCGACATTATGCTGCTCAAAGGAGGAAATACTCGAAAAAAATGACGACAATGACGTTATTCAGAGTAGGGGCTACGTTGTATAAATTTGAAACATTTCACGTATCTTGGTTTATTCCAAAAGCGGAGCCATCAGTACAAATACTTGCAAAACTAGAATCTCAATTAGCAAGCGGCAATCCACATGAAATCTTTTGAGAAACGTGCAAACTGTACAAATCCGATACTAGAATTGCCTCTCATGTCAGTTGGCAGGCTACTACAACTCAAAACAAATCTGTCCATCTTTATGTCGTCTTACAAAAGTCTAACTGATTAAATAATCAAACCAGAAACAATATGGTGTTTGATCACATGTTACCAGAACGGATTCAGATCAGAGTAAATAGCAAACAGTTTCCTGAACAAGAATTCGAATGCAACTTTAAACCCAACACTTTAGACTATGCGCGAGTTTACAACAGCTTTTTAGCTGCAAAAAATATGGATATCGACTCTGGCACACAAGTCAGTTATCAAGATTTTATGAAACTGTATCCGAAATTCCACTTAGATAGCAAATACGAATCACGTATATATGAATTATCAGCAACTGCTTACATCGAGATACGATTTAAATTAAATAGACCGCAAAATGAATTATACCACGTATATTGTGTAATTATCTCAGAACGAAAAGCAACTTTGCAACCATTAGAGAGAAAACTTTTAGTTGTTGGCTAAAAAAACTATTTTAAACACAGTCATTTCGAAATCTACATCAATTTGCACGTTTTAAAAAAATATGCATGTTCCCGGACTAATATTTTTGCAGTTTCACTTTAATGTTGAGGTGCAGTGAACTCTAAAATAACGACATGAATCAATTGAACGTAAATAAATGAAACTAAATCTCGACCCCGTTTTTCTTTAGAGCATGTCGAGACTGATTTCTGTTTAGTTTGAATTAAATACAACAAAAAAATCCTCTCTCTCTATGCAAACTTTCTAACCTACATCACTTCAAATTCAATCTTTAAAATTTTTTATATCTCACACTCATACCATCATTCATAACCATATTTTTCTCTCCATTTCACATAACCCAATGCTTTTCAACATTTTCAAAATAAATACAAATCTCATCTCCAGAAACTTCCTCCAATTTTTTCTAACCCACATCACTTGAAATTATCAATACAGCAAAAACACACAATTAGCGTCTTAAACAATGCTGATAGGCATTTGGCTGTTATGCTTAATTTTGCTATTTTGTATCCTATTTGTTTCACGATTTCACCGTAATTTCATTACTTTCAATTTTTTTCAAAATTGGATTCATCTCGTACACTCTCATTCGTACCAGAGCAAAGAAAATTTATACATTCACAGATATAACTTCAAAGTCTTTCCATCATTTTTTTTTCTCTCCCAGCCCCCGAAAACGTCATTTTACCTGTTGATTTCGCCATATTTTTCAACCTAATTTCCCAAAATTGTCTGGCTTTGTCGAATGCTCCGATTTACCTGGCTTTCACAACCCAACAGCCCAATAATCTAGTGAAAAGTATGATAACTAAGCAAAACCCATCATTTTATCTCACACACACACCTCATTTTTCTAAAAATTAGTTTAAATGCTCATCTCCCCTAAACAATGTTAAATTAGCTTCTCAGGTGCTAAAATACATTCTTGCTTTTTCTGATTTTCATAAATTTTCTCACAGAAAAACCACATGAACTAACTTTTAATATCATCTCCCGAAACTTTTCCCTTAGATTAACATAGAATTCTCTGGACCTTTCACTGTGCCAGAACTCTCATTTATGCTACTACTAAAGCAAGTAACCATAGTTTTCTGAATCTCTAAATATTTCTCAAGAATCTGCCTAAGTGAAACTATTTCATCAATACATCCCCTACCATTTCTGAATCCACAATCTTTATTACTGTTGTCCATCAAACTCTTAATTTCATTAGGCACATTCATGAAAAGAACTTTCCCTCGAACAGAAAATAAACTAATTTCCCTATAACTGTCATATGAACTACGATCATCTTTTTAAAAATATGGGATGATAATAACTAGAAAAATCCTCCGGAACACCTTTATCATAAAAATAATCAAAATTTCATTTAGCCATGTGACAACTCAACTGTTCCCAGTTCTGAACATTTCAATTCGTGATTTTATCCCCCCCCCCCTGGGGATTTATGCAGTTTTAATTTAGAGGTAGCCAAAGCGTCTTCAGAATGTGATATAAGCCAACATTGATGCTAGTAATGCATCTATCCTCACTACAAACATCAGCTGTTAATTGCTCATCTCCCCTAAACAAATGTTAATCATTACAAGTTTATTAAGCTCTCTGTAATGCTTTCTATTAGGACTGATAGGGTATTGATTAAGGACATTCCTGCAGTTCTTTCTTTCTGAAATAAGCTAAAGTGCCTAATCACTCAAATAATTCTGCCTGCTTTGCTTCTTTTTTTTCCTAAAAGAGTACTTTGAGTGTTTGAAGAAAAGTCTGTTCAAAACGGTCCCACTCTTCGTCAACTTCAGTAGCAAGCAAACCATGACTGTCATAATGACTAAGTAACCTATCATGGTAAGCTTTAGCAAAAACGTGGTCTTTCAGAACTTTAGAATTTAAGGTAAATTTTTTTAACCTTAGTGCAACACTTCTTAAGTTTAAGTTGCAAGACACTTTTAAGAAGGTGATGGTCATATCCAATTCGGCTCCCTTTATGGCCTGGTATTCCTAACAGAACTATCCCATTTGCTGTTAATATATAATCATTTTCTTCTGCAGCCCATCTGGTGAAACCCCATATGTACTTATATGTTGCGGTGCTTGTAATAAGTGTTAATTATTCTCAAACCATTGTTTAACTACCTGTAAGAGACGTTGCCTACTGCCATTGCAGCTACCAATAGCAAAAGGAGCTATCACACGTCCACAAGTCAGTACCAACTTTGTCATTGAAGTCACCTAGAACAAGGGTTAATTTCCTTCTTGACATAATTCGAAATATCCTGAAGTAGTTCGTAAAATCTATCTCGTCGTCATCAGAGTCAACCTGGAAGCATAACAACAGATAAAATTTAAATCTTTAACCTTAGTTTTAAATTTAGCTGTAAGAAATCTTTAATGCATAGAACAGCATCACAGGCTTCTATGCTGGAAAGCAAAGCTACACCTTGATGTACTTTCCATCGTCCTCCCTGAAAAGAGAAATTTAAAATTATTTTTAAGTATCTGCCCTTTAGCTATCCATCTGGTCTTTTGCAAGTCCTAACTATCTAAGTTATAAAGCTGGAATTCATATGAGAGGTGTGATTTCACTTACCTACAGAGCGAAAATGATTAATAGAATTGTTAAAGAAACTAGGTTTATTGAGAGAGGTGGGCAAACAGTATCAAACCAAATGTCAAGCAGGGGCAAAGACCAGTACTTTCAGTACCAAAGGCTGAAACCACCCATACTGGTAGTATCATCTGGCACCACCTTTTCAATTGGACCTTTTCAAGAACCGAAATCTAAAAAGCGGACCTGCCTGACACTCATTAGTGTTTAGACGAAATTCCGTCTTGTCCAATGACCACAAGTGTTTGCTATACGACATGGTCATATGTCCCATCATATCATATGCTTCCCCTATTTGGGCGAACACTACTCCCACCAATACCCACAAGTTTCAGGTCTTGCAGAACAAGATCTTGAGATGTGTGGTGGATGACCCATGGTTTGTAACTAACAGACAATTCCATAAAGATCTGGGCATCGACCGTATTTAAATCCTTATTACGTTTCTTTCACATGGCTTTTTTGAGTCAGTTCAAAGCAATCCACATGAAATCATATCCTGCTTGCTTGACTACAACCATGAAGTCATGAATAGTTACAAAAGGCCTAAAATGATGGCTTTCAGCAAAGATAGTCATCCATTTTAGGTCTCTTGTGCATCCTAACTACTTTTATATTGATTTTTAATGCCCTTCGGGGCACACCACTGGTGGTTTAAATATTTATTTGTGTTTACACTGATGCCAACTAGACACATGTTCAGATGGAAGAGGTTAGAGGTACCCAAATACCTGATACTCTGATAATCATTTACCGATCTACGATCTACTACTCATTAGTGTAAGACTGACGATGCTCAACTGGCTAAGTGGAGGTTCAGGTACTGCGATGAACTCTGATCAGGTGTATCCACCAGCTGATATAAGGAATCCTGTGTCTCTGTTCAGTTAGGGCTGGCAACCCACAGACAAACAGAAAACAGCGACAAACAGAGACTCACCAGTACAGCAAGTCCAGGATCAGTAATCAAGCTCAAAGCCATAAACTAGTCCAGTTGTATAAATGGTCAACATCAGGATCCTGTAAAGTTCACCACTCTTCAGCATGGCAGGAAAAAGAAAATAGTGGCCAAAGATGACTAGACCAATAGGACACACTAATTTGGCAGCCCTTCCATAAGAGCATATCTCTTTGAAAGGTACTGTCCTGCACCATGAGATGGGGGTGTCGTACATTAGATGCTACTCCTGGCCAGTTTTGTGCATCATCACTTAGGGTTGGTTGGTATACAGCTCTCCCAGTTTATGGCTAGCTACCATTTACAGACCATTATATACAAATAGAGCAAGTGATTTCATCATCGGCATGTTTTAGTTTTATTTTTTTCTTTTTAAAGCCAGGAAGATTGTTATATTTTTAAAAAGTTAATAAATTTTTATCCCGTTTGTTGTCTGTCGGTCTGTAGACATAAAATACTTTTCGTGTTGAATAGAGGCCTATATAGATAGAGGGTGGCCATCTCAAAATTGAACATCATGTTTTGTCGTCTCACGGATTGTTTAATGTGCATAGCTGATTGGTATTGCACGGTACTTATGGATTCCGGGAAAGGGTACGGTAATATATGATACATATTTCATTGTTCATGATTGTAAGCACTTTAGAAAACGTCTAAAAAAGGAAGAGTAAATTTTAGGGCTTTATCTTTTTTATATAAAAAGATATAATTTCGCCTTGTTGTCTGCCCTCTGTAGACATCAAATTTTTTGTTTATACAGATAAATGAGAAATTATTTTTGTTAGATAAGTATTAATGATATATTACGATTTGCATTTTTCCAATCTTCCAAAAGTTATAACTGCGCTTTCTAACGGTGGAAAAAGTTGAAAATTCCAAAACCTCAAAAGAATATTCCAAACGATGCAGTTATATTAGAAGTTGGAATTTTTTGGTGTTGAAATGTGAAGGTTGCGAAGTTACCATTGGCAACAATCACTTGACCCTTTAGACCCAGGGGGAGGTGAATGCAACTTTGTTTTAACAGAAAAATGTATGTTTTTAGAGATAGATTAAAAATTCTTTTTGGGTTGGACAGGTATTGATGAAATATTACAATCTGCATTTTGCGAATCTCCCAAAAGTTATAATTGCACCCGCTAATGGCGGGGAAAAATTCGAAAAATCGCAAAATTTAAAATGAATATTGCAAACGATGTAGTTTTGCTAGAAATTTGAAATTTTGGTGGTGGAATATAACAGTCTTGAAAATTCCATTGACAACAATGAGTTGACCCTAAGCTGAAGGTAGCTAAGAAACGGAACGGTTTTGTTTGAAGAGATAATTGGAAATCTCTTTTTTAGTTGGTTACTAATGAAATGTAATTCGCATTTTCAAAGGTAGTTTTAATTTATATCGTTAGACATCACTAGATATCGAAACTGCAAAACGTTTAACGAATGTTTCAAGTGGGTATTTATTACCATTTATGGAAGAAATTTCAGCGTGTAAAGTTCTGTTATGGTAGAAATTCCACTGACAGCAATGAACTGCCCACTAATTTCAGAGGAGCGAGAGAAAAAGCAACTTTTTAAATTTAAGAACTAAACGACATATACGTTTTATGTTTTATAATTACTAATAAAATACTACTAAGTGCATTTTTCGCCATCATACGTTAAAAATAAACAAATAACCCTTCAAGCTGCTGCTTGTGCAGAGGTCTGACAGGAGCCTGTCAATTTATATGCCATAGTAGAAGGTTTATGAGGATGGCAGGACCTCAGCAGAAAAACAACACGAACATCCAAAATTAAAACTTTCAAGGAGTGAAAAAGTACGCAAAGGAAGAACTTCATTCTCTTTGAAAATGAGATTCCCATATGCGCCAGAGGTGATTTGCGTTCTTCTAGTTGTTTTATATATATTCAGTACCCTCTGACAGTGGAAATTCGAATTAATGGAAAATTGACAAAAAATACTATTAATATTTTAATAGTACCTGTAAAACAGAAAAAATTGTTTTTCATTTATCTCTTAAAGCAGAAAAGTTGCATTTTACCAATAGGACAAATCATTACTATTAGGGTAAACCATTTGATTATAGCCTGTAAATGGTAGCTAGGCATAAACAGGAAGGAGAGCTGTGTACCAATCCCTAGTGATGATGCACAGAACCGGCCAGGTCTAGCACCTAATGTCCGACCCTGCCTTCTCGTAGTGCAGGCCGTTAATACCTTCTTAAAGAGATATTCTTTTTCGGAAGGGAACGGAAGGGGAGGGCTGCCAGTTAGTATGGCCTACTGATCTGGTCATCTATGGCCACTTTTTTCTTTTTTTCAACCCTTCTGAGGAGTGGTCAACTTCACAGGGTCCCAGTGCTGACCATTTATACTTACTAGACTGGACTTGTTTTTGGATTTGAGTTTGATTATTGGTCCTGCACTTGCTGCACTGGTGGGCCTCTGTTGAGGAAGAATCTGCCGCTGTGTTTTCTGTTTTCTTCTGGGTTGCCAGCCCTAAGTGAACAGAGGCATGGGATACCTTATATCAGCTGGTGGATAATGCAAATCAGAGGCCACCGCAGGTACCTGAACCTTACTTAGCTAGTTGGGCATCATGAAGCCTAAACTGGAGTAATGTGTCTCAGGCAGGCCATATGGCTCTTGAAAAAGTCTACTTGAAAAGGTGGTGCCTGAAGTTCCTACCAGCATCGGTGACTTCAGTCTTTAGCAGAGGAGGAATAGGTCTTTGCCACATGCATGCGATCAGGGGGCTGTTTGATATTGTTGGCCCTACCAATCTCAATAATCTAATTTCTTTAAAAATCCTACTAATCATTTTCTCTCTGCAGGAACGTGGAATGTGAGGACATTACTTAGAGATTATTCTCTTGATGTCCTCATGCAGGAATTCCAGCGCTATAATCTAGATATTCTAGGCTTGCAAGAGACCAGATGGACAGGTAAAGGTGAGATACTTAAATATAAGTTTAAATTTCTTTTTACAGGGAGGGAGGATGGAAAGCATCAGCAAGGCGTGGGTCTGCTGCTCAGCAGACATGCTAGTGATGCTCTTCTAGGATATGTGTGCATTGATGAATGGTTTCTTACAGTAAAATTTCAGACAAGCATTAAAAACTTGAATGTTATCTGCTGTTATGCCCCCACTGAGGATGCTGATGAGGATGAGAAGTATAGGTTTTACAGACAACTTCAGGATATTTTGAATTCTGTCAAGAAAGGAGATATTTCCCTTGTTCTAGGTGATTTCAATGCCAAAGTTGGTACTGACTCTGATCTTTGTGGAGGGGTGATAGGCCCTTCTGGTATTGGTAGCTGCAATGGCAATGGGCAACGTCTTCTACAGGTAAGTAAACTCAATGGTTTCAGAATAACTAACACATATTACAAACACCGCGACATACATAAATACACATGGGTTTCACTTGATGGGCTGCATAGGAATATGATTGATTATATATTAATTAACAGCAAATGGGCTAGTTCTGTTAGGAATACCAGGGCATACAAGGGAGCTGAAATTGGATCTGACCATTACCTTGTTAAAAGTGTCTTGCAACTTAAAAAGTGTTGTGCTAGGGTTAAAAAATTTACCTTTAATACTGAAGCTCTGAAAGTATTAAAGACCCAGTTATAGCTAAAGCTTACCATGATAGGTTACTTAGTCATTATGACAGTCATGGTTTGCTTACTACTGAAGTAGAGGAAGAACGGGGACATTTTAAACAGGCTTTTTTGGAAACTAACAGTACTCTTTTAGGAAAAAAGGAGCATAGGAGACGGAATTATTTGAGTGATAAGGCACTTGAGCTTATTTCAGAAAGAAGGAACTGCAGGAATGTCCTTAATCAGTATCCTACTAATCCTAATAGAAAAGATTACAGAGAGCTTAATAAATGTGTAAAGGATCAGTTACCTACTGATCAGAATCTTTGGCTTAATGGCTTGGCTGACACAGCTGAGGAAGCAATTAGGCAGCACAACAGCAGAGAGCTGTACCAGATAGTTAATGTTTTATGTGGTAGAAAACGGACAGGTATACAGGGATTGAAGGAGGTAGGTTATAGAAGGTAAGGTTATAGAAGGTGAGGATTCTGTCATGGCTAGGTGGGCTGAGCATTTCAATGATGTTCTAAACAATGTGGTTAGTTCTACTCCCAATGTTTGCAATGATGATAGATGCATTGATGGCTTTATTGTTGGCCCTATAAGGTATTTTGGCTATTTCTAAACTTCAACTTCATAAATCCCCAGGGTTAGATGAAATTACTACAGAAATGATTAGAGTTGGGAATATTTCGGTTACCACTTGGATGACTGAAATTTGAATATCTTTTACGATAAAGGCATGGTTCCTAAAGATTTTACCAAAGTTATTATTATCCCTATTTTCAAAAAAGGTGATCACAGTTCTTGTGATAACTATAGGGGTATCAGCCTACTCTCTGTTCTAGGGAAAGCTCTTTGCATGATTGTGCTTAGTAGAATTAAGAATCTGGTTGCCATGAAATTGCGTGATGAGCAATGTGGATTCAGAAGTGGTAGGAGATGTATTGATCAAATATTTTCATTTAGGCAGATTCTTGAGAAATGTTTACAATTTCAGGAACCTTTGGTTGCTGGCTTTGTTGCTTTCGAAATGGCTTTCGACACTCTTGATCGTCATAATTTGTGGTTGATTGTGAAATCATATGGTATACCAGACAAGTTAGTTAACATAATGAAAGCTCTCTATAATAACACTGAGTCGTGTGTGAGAGTTGGTAAGTCTTGTAGCAATTGGTTTAGCATTACTTCTGGTGTTCGACAAGGTGCATTTTGTCTCCTTTTCTCTTTAGCTTGGTTATTGATTATGTTATTCGAAATTCACTTCAAGGGAAAGATTTTGGCCTTAAATGGACTAGAGATACGAAAATTTCTGATTTAGATTATTATGCTGATGATTTAGCCCTTTTGGCAAATAATGTTGATGAGATGAACTCTTTCATTCGAGCTGTTGATTTGACTGGTAGTAGAGTAGGTTTGGTTATAAACAGAGAGAAAACTAAAGTGATGAAAATTGGTCAGGCAGGTTGTGATTGAGTTCATCTGAATGGTTGCAGTCTTGAGCAGGTGTCACAGTTTAATTACCTTGGGAGCTATGTAACAGATACTGGTGATATGCGGCATGAGATTAACAGACGAATAGGGATTGCTGCTAGGACTTTTAAGAATCTATGGAGATTGTGGAGAAATAGGCATATGCACCTAAAGACTAAAAGTAGATGTATAATAGTTTGGTTCTTTCTAGGGTTAGTTATGGTAGTGAAACGTGGACGCTTTGTAAACTAGATAATAGGAAACTAGATGCTTACGCAGCATCTTGGGCATTAGGTGGTTCAACTTTGTAACTAATGATGAGGTTAGGCAAAGGAGTCTGCAACCTCCTTTAAGCAGCATATTGTGCAGAGAGACTCCGCTGGTTTGGCCATGTTGCCCGAATGGATAATTATAGATTGGCGAATAGGGTTATGAACAGTGTGCCTAGAGGTCTCAGAAGGAGGGGGAGGCCTAGGATGCGGTGGACAGACAATGTCAAACAGGACCTTGTTTTGTGCAGTGGCTGGATGCAGCAGATGTAGCTCAGGACAGATATGCTTGGAGAATTAAACTGCATGGTGTGGTTGGACCTCTGTAGCCCATGGCTGTTTGAGGATGATGATGATGATGATTTGATTAATACAATCTATGACCAAAAACCTATGTTTCTAGCGAAAATAGATCGTTTGCAATATTTTTATAAAAGTTGGTATTTTCCAGCTAGAGGTCGCCTTTTGACTTTTTACATACCGCCTTTAACATTCTCTAAAACTGAAAATTCCATTATGGGGATTCGAAAAATGCAAATATTAATATTTTTGGGAAAAGAAAATTCGCTGACATGCGGGATTGGAACCCATATCTTTTCAGAAATATGTCAGAGTATTCTAACCTGTTGAACTAACGCCGGCTTTTTAAACAAAAAACATTTATTAACTTATATACGTTTGAACTTCTACAGGTAATGCTGAGATTATCAAATATTTTTCAAAATATTAATATTTTGTTAGTGCCTGTAAAACAAAAAAAAATATATTCAACACGAACATCCATAATTAAATCTCGTTCTTCCTATTGTTTCGTTTATATCTTAAAAAGTTTCGTTTTCACAGCCTTTTTGGCTAAGACTACAAGCCGGTTGCCATTGTAAACCTTCTGACCATAACATTCTACTACCAAAATTTCAGATTTGCACTGGAAATAGTTTGTAATATTCGTTTAAAATTTTAGCATTTACCATCTTTTCCCATCGCTAGAGTACGCTATTAAAGCTATTGAAAAGAGTTAAAATTGCGAATCGCAATATTTGTTTGATATCTATCCAACCCAAAAAGAATTTTTCATTTAGCTCTAAAAGTAAAAAAAAATAATTGTCTATAGACGGACAGACAGGTGGAAAGACAGATGGACAGACAACAGTTAACAGAGAGATGGACAGACAGACGAACAGATATTAGCATAGGCAGACGACAAAGTGAAAACATTAGCTCGTTTTTCAAACGAACCTTAAAAGAAATTATTTGTTGGTTTTCAATTAGCTCATTTCACTTTTGCAGAGGGGCGGGGGTGGCTCAGTCGGTAGCGCGCCAGGCTCGTAATCTGTAGTTCCCAGGTTCGAGTCCCAGCTGGGTCAGCGTTGAGATTTATCTCCGCAAAATTCCCCGCCCTGCCCACGGTCAGTAGGAGACACTGATGATCTTAAAAAGGCCCCCGTCCGTCAGATGGGACGTTAAGCCGTGGCCCCATGTGCGGGAGAGCCATACCCTGTGCACGTTAAAAAACATGCTGGATGGTCTTGACGGGAGGCTACCATCTGTCTCCCAACAGCTGTTCCAGTGGGTCCCCTCCCCCAACATTCTCTGAGCCTTCGGGGTCCATGTGACCTGGCCATTTAGCCCATGGTGTGAAAAAAGTGCCGCTCAGAGGTAAAACAACCAAACCCAACTCACTTTTGCAGCCTATTGCCGTCTTCTGATGGAGTTTCAAAGAAAAAAATATGTATTAATTTATTTCTTTGAGTGAAATTTTTACACTCAAATGCAGCGCAGTGAGGCATTCATAATATATGACAGCTTTTATAGACAAAAAAAGTGGTAGAAATATATAAAACTATAACAACTGAGAAGTTTTAACCTGGTACACACACTGACTCATAGGCTTTCGTCTCACGGTACGACAAAACATGGCGCCCATAAACCACGTAACTCAATCAACCAATGGCAGTGAATCGTCGAGATGGCGAGCCATGAACCCTCACCCAAATTCTCCACCAGAAGGGCAAAAACTAACTATCTGAGAAGAACCAAGACTAAAAGGACCCCAGCTGCTAAATCTCAACCACCACCAACTACCCAACACAACCTCACCCACCAACTATTGCAATTAATTGTCCCTCTCATTGATGCCCTTCTGCCACCACAAAACAGAACCCCCAACTCAACTTAGCCATACAGGCCATAGTAGCACTTCTCTAGCAACTACATTAACTCTCCCCCCTCCCACCCCCTTTTGCGGCAGTTCCCCCCTCTTCCCTCCTGACACCCCCACCCCATGCACTTGCATCCAATGGAATTGCAGATTCCTCCCCAACAAAATCCTCGAATTAAAAACAATCACAAATCTACACATAATACCCATATTGGCTTTAAATGAGACCAGAATACCAGAAAATTTCAACTATAAACCATACATTATACACAGAGCCAATACTAAGAAAAATCACTCTAACTCAACCACCTTGATACACAAAAAATACCCCCACTGCCTAATTCCTAACCCAATCACCTACACCTACATGGACATTGTAGGAGTGAACATTAAATTACATAATACAATTTTAAACCTCTACAATGTATACTTCTACCCTACTACACACATCAACATCAAAACATTAATAAAAGACTTTGATCACATATTCTCTCTATCTCCTGGCCCCAACATCATTGTAGGAG
The DNA here is from genome assembly GCA_038380435.1 of Ryuthela nishihirai. Classification (NCBI taxonomy): domain Eukaryota; kingdom Metazoa; phylum Arthropoda; class Arachnida; order Araneae; family Heptathelidae; genus Ryuthela; species Ryuthela nishihirai. The sequence goes on along the minus strand of JAWZYU010000003.1, from coordinate 80,547,263 downwards.
ACTTCAATGCACACAATACCTTATGGGGAAGAACTACACAAACAATAGAGGAAGCACAATTGAAACTTTCATTCTACACTACAAATTGGCCATATACAATGATGGTTCACCCACCTTCACCAAGCCCCCATAAGAGTCAGTTCTTGACCTCACCCTTTCATCATCCGACATTTCCCCCATCATAAATTGGCAAGTACACCATTCCACATGGGCTAGTGACCATTATCCAATTTTCCTCACCCTTCAAGGAGTTAAACCCACAGCATACTCAACAAAAACACACATTAACTGGCACAACTTATCCGCAAACTGTGAAACCAGTATCACCACACAAACACCAGACAATTGAACCTCATTCTACACATGTGTTAATCACAGCATCCAAAACAATAAATTTACCACCAAACACATGACTGGTTTCACCAAAAACCACCCTGAAATAACCAAACAACTACAAATAAGGAGAAAAACAGAGGACACAGCCAGAAGACACCCCATTGTACTTGCCATCACTACTTTTAACAAAGAAAATGCCATCCTTAGAAGAATTAGACTAAACACTAAAAGAAAAGAATGGAGAAACTTTTGTAACAACATCAACCCAAGAACTGACTCCACCCTCATTTGGTCAACAATAAGAACATTTAGGACCCAGACTCAGCCCTTAGCCCCTTGGCACACCATACTGTGGACCAATAACCTCTCAGCAAAGCAAGGGCTAACCACATAGCATCACACCTCATCACTACCAACCATCTGGCAAATTCCCACATATACCAACAACATTGCCATCACATGAACCAGATACTAACACATGATACACCTTGCAAACTACCCGCCATCAACTTACCATTCACACAACATCAGTTAAACATTGCCATTCATCAGGCAAATAAAAAAAGCACATCTGGGCCTGATTCTATCACATATAGTACACTTAAAAATCTAGGCACACAGGCTTTACATACTCTACTTCACATATTCAATGAATGCTGGGAAAAACACACATTCCCCACACAATGGGAAGAAATTCACATAATTCCCATTCTCAAACCACACAAACCAGCATCTCAAATCAGCTCATACAGACCCATAGCACTCACATCATGTGTCCTCAAAGTTCTAGAAAGAATGGTGCTCTCCAGACTCAAATACTATTTAGCAACCAAAAAACACTCCCTGTGTGCCAAACTGGCTTCAGAGAGCACATGTCCACCACAGACAATTTCTTTGACCTTGTCACTTCAGCAGAAATTGCTCTTCAAAACAAAGAAATCTTTTGCTGTGGCTTTCTAGACCTAACCTCTGCTTTTGATACTGCCTCACACACCAGTATACTCTTCAAATTACACCAACTAGGAATCACAGGAAACATCTTGCATTTTATCAAAAATTTCCTCACACAGAGAAAGGTTAAAATCAAACTGGGGACTACTCTCTCTGACCCCCACAATTTAACTAGGGGATTACCACAGGGCAGTGTGGTATCACCTACACTTTTCAACATTCTTCTACATGATCTACCAACAGTATTTAACAAGGACATTAATTGCTCCATCTTTGCTGATGACATAGTGCTCTGGACCAAAGGATTTGGGTTGGGTTGTTTTACCTCTGAGCGGCACTTTTTTGCACACCATGGGCTAAATGGCCAGGTCACAAGGACCCCGAAGGCTCAGAGAAGGTTGGGGGAGGGGACCCACTGGAACAGCTGTTGGGAGACAGATGGTAGCCTCCCGTCAAGGCCATCCAGCGTGTTCTTTAACGTGCACAGGGTATGTCTCTCCCGCACACGGGGCCACGGCTTAACGTCCCATCCGACGGACGGCGGCCTTTCCAAGCCCATCGGTGTCCCCTACTGACCGTGGGCAGGGCGGGGAATTTTGCGGAAATAAATCTCAACGCTGACCCAGCTGGGACTCGAACCTGGGAACTACAGATTACGAGCCTGGCGCGCTACCGACTGAGCCACCCCCGCCACTGGACCAAAGGAAATGATACCCTCATTATACAAACAGCCCTACAAACAGCAGTCAACCAGGTCCTTGACTTTACAAACAAATGGGGACTAGCCATCTCTGCACCTAAATCTACGGTCTTACCCATAACACATAAACAACCCCCCCACCAACTCACTCAGCATAACTATAAACAACCACGCCATCCCCATAGTTAAACACTACAAATACTTAGGGCTAACTATAGACCGACAGCTTAACTGGAAACAACACATCACAAATACACAATTCACATGTAATGGAGCTCTCAACATTCTCAAATCAATCACAAGAGCTAGCTGGGGTGCAAGTGACAGATCTATGATCAGCCTTATTAAATAAAACATTTATCAACAGCAGACTGGAGTATGGCCTGCTAGCTCTAAACACTGCCTCACCCACATTTTTTAACAAACTTGAAACCATACAAACCAGAGCCATCAGACTTGCACTGGGTCTTAAAACTGGCTGCCCAAACTTGGCCACATGGGCAGAAGCCAACATGCCTCCCCTCGACAACATCAGACACAAACTCACTTGCAAACACTACGTCAAATTAAAACATCTAAACCCCAACCACCCCACTATAAATAGAATTGAGTCTCCTACCAACACATCCCCCACTGCAGAAATCATAAAGCAGCACTCACTATATTCAACATGGAGAAAAATCAAACCTTTCAACTCTAGATACACAATCCCCTATTGGACTATTTAAAAACCCTCCATAATTCTCACACTACCACACATCACCCAAAAATATAAACACCTCCCACAAGAACTAAAATTTGCAGCGAAGAACTCATCACAAACATTCCTACCACAGACCTCATTATATTCACTGATGGCTCCACATCCCACACACAACAAATGGCTCTGCTGCCTTCCACTCTACCCAACCAATTTTCTCACATATAATCAAAATGAACCATGCAGAAAACAGTACTGCTACAGAGCTAGCTGCAATACATATGGCTTTGGAATGGTCCTCCACACAAAATACACACAGCATACATATTATCACTGACTGAAAATCTGCCTTGCACACCATCAACAAACATACATACAACCTATCACAAAATTACTCTCTTTTCCATATTCACAGAATTTCACACAATATAATTGCCACTCACAAAACACTAACATTCCACTGGATACCCTCTCACTGTAACATAACCCATAATGACACTGCTGACCATCTTGCTAAACAAGGACACAATATACCTACACCTAATTATCACACCCCTGAGACATATAATCATCACCTAATTGAAATCAACAAACTCTTCCACTCCACATGGACACAAAACTGGATCCAACAGGCCACAATTAAAAATACATTCAGAGTCACCATTGCTGCCATCCCACACACACTACATCTCAACTACCTATCAAGAAGAGCCCAAACAGCTACGCACTGGCAGAACAAATCTCAACAAGGACCTTTTCATGATACGAAAGGTACCATCTGCTCTTTGCACTACATGCCAAGTGATAGAAGACATTCCACACTACCTTCTACACTGCACCAAATACACAATACATAGAATTACCCTCTTCCAGACACTCACCACACTGGGAACCACTTATTTCTCAGCCCAAACAATTCTTGGTCCTACTCATAATAATATAAAAAGCCACTAAAGCTATAGGTCCTTGGCCCTATATATCAACAGCACTGGGAGATTCCCCTAAAGCCTCTCTGCCTCTCCAAAGGCCTCTACCTCACTTTTAAAAGATCCTTGGGACACTAAAAGATCCAGATGCCAATAAAAGATCCCCATAGGATATCAAAAGACGCATTTTGGACAACTTATTCCATAGAAACTAAATAAAAATAAATATATAGTGTAAAATCATCAAAAAAATCAATCTAACTATCAAAAATAAAGTCACATAAAATAAAACTTTATTTCTATATTGGAAACTTTTATATTTCTCTTAACCCAATAACTTATATGGAATCTCTCCCAGAACATAACATCTCTATACACATTATCATACCTAATATACATATGGAATCTCACCACATCTCCCGCTACCCTTTGATGGGAACCTTAAACTGCACTCCTGCCACACACCCCAAGCTCATGGCTGACCTTTCACTGGCTCTACAAAATTAACACTGACCACCACACACTGAACACATAAATTTGATTTCCAACTCATAACGTAGCTATATCATTTTCCTCCCTTCTCCTCCAAAAAAAAAAATTACATTTATTATACTCCTTCCCATATATAAGGCTGTCACTGAACGTAGACTTTTCCCAGATCCACCCCTGCGCAACATTTCAGTGCATGGCAGGGCAACCCAATGTTAACCTTTGGAGTTAGATAAGTTACCATAAATATTTCCTCCTCCATCTTCCTGACACAGGAGTATTACCTATCCCACCGTCTCAGCTCCCCCCACCAAATATTTCATCCCCCTTTGATTGACTCAAATCTACCATACTGGCAACCAACCATGGCCACAACTTCAAAAATAACATAACATTCGGCACTCGGAAAATTATTTAAAAAAATATATATACACTACTTCTCCCTCTATCTCTCTCCACCCCCTTCCCCCCTTCACATGACATGCAACTGGTATTTATTCTCCTTCACTCTTCAACATCAGCCTCTCCACCACTGGGCGGCCTGCGGCCTAAAGCCCAATTGCCAAAATGTACGATTGCCAGCCTTCACTGTGCTGGCCAGTCTTTGCCGTTTTCATCTGCACCCACTGCCCTTTATGCCTATGGACCTGATGATAAGGGGGCCGAGGCCCCCTTTACAAATAGGTCCAGCTTAGAAAGAAGGATGTATAAGAAGAAGAAGGCGAGCCATGATAAAGGGGCCAAGGTCCCTTTTACAAAATAGCTCAGTTTTTAAAGAAGAATGTTAGACTCTAACTATACAGGACCTTTACTCTCGACTTTGAAAATTTAAAACGCACTCTTTTGCGCTCGTGAGTAGGCCTTGGCCAAGCCTGTAGATTATTCTCAGTTGGCCGTTAATGGCAATAGTTATAGTTTTGGTTTCGTAGAAATATTAAATATAAATTGTTGGCAGCATTTCGAAAATATTGCTTCATCAACCACATTCCTAGTCAAAGAAGGTCTAAGGAGAAGAAGGCTAGCTTCGCACAAGCGTAAGTGGCGCCGTTCTGCGGAATTTTACCGAAGCTGAACGTGGCAAATTGATCTGCAGGCACAAAAACAACTGTAAGGGGCGATCTGCGCATGCGCAGTGCAATCATTTTAGCCCAATGCAGCTATTGTTTGTCTTACTATTGGTATGTATTGCGATTTAACCAGTGTTTCCAAATGTCTAACAGCCATGGCTGTTTGGCACAGTGGTAGCTGACCCTAAAAGTTATTCAATGAGTGTTTTATCTCGTTCAGGAGTACATTTTACGATACCTGGAAAAAACTATTTATGTTTATTTTGAGTAAATTTGCAGAATTTTTAAAAATAATATGTAAATTAATACATTTAATCATCTTGCGAACATGTAAGTCAATGTATGTTGCAGTTTTGTGTTCTCTGAAGCATATCGATGTATATAGGTGTCTGCAGTTTGTTCTAATAGTAAATTTTTTTATGGTTGATACGAGAAGTGCCTGCTGCCATCTATTGACAATTTATACAAGTAAGAACCTCGATATGACTTTTATTGAAAATATCTAAAATTTTATAAAATATAATTAAACAAAACATGTTATCTCGCATAGAGCCATAAATTTCAATTTATTATAATATATTAAATATTGTAGAATGTTCAAAATATTAAAATTCTTTTCTTGAGCATAGCTACTACCTGTTTTACAAAATGGGATTTTATTAAAGAAAATAATTTTAACTAATCCTTGTAAAAAGAAAACTATGATGGTAAATTTTAAGAAATGAACAGTTTGAACAGAATGTAAAATTAGTGACGTGGTGTAAGCCATTGAAAACCTTGCTGGGCGGTGGAAAAATAACGCATGGAACTGGCTCCTCTCCCTGGCTAGGTGGCTTCACTGCAATGCACGAATTTGCCATATTTAGAGGGCGTTGCAATCGAAAACTTTACATTAAGCCTATGGAAGTTAGCTCTCTTCTCCCTTGACTCTAACTATACAGGACCTTTACTCTCGACTTTGAAAATTTAAAACGCACTCTTTTGCGCTCGTGAGTAGGCCTTGGCCAAGTCTGTAGATTATTCTCAGTTGGCCGTTAATGGCAATAGTTATAGTATTGGTTTCGTAGAAATATTAAATTTAAATTGTTGGCAGCATTTCGAAAATATTGCTTCATCAACCTCATTCCTAGTGTTGAGAATCCAAGGAATAGAAGTAATTTGTTTATTTGTTTGGTGTTAAGGAAGAAGCTACGAGTTATGTGGCGTATTTGAGACAATTGAATACACAAAATGGCAAGTAGTTCAAGGTAAAATTATTTTATATAGTCGTAGGAATGTAGGTGCCCACGGAATAGTTTATTTATTTAACTCGTAAGGAATATTTTTCCTCGTTCTTCAGTAGGCAGTGATTCGTTTCCTAGTGTTTTGAACACAATAGTTATGATCTAAACTCTATATTAATGGAAAATAAGTCGACGACGCAAATATTAATTTAAGTAATTTTATATAATGGGAAATGACACTAACAATGATTTAAAGTCAAGTATGGCCGAGTGGTTAGCACGCTTGGCTACTGATCTAAGCGACCTGGGTTCGAGCCCCGGATAAGGCATGGTTGTATGTGTTGTTTTTCTGCTGAGGTCCTGCCATCCTCTCAGATCTTCTACTTAGTCATATAAACTGACAGGCTCCTGTCAGACCTCTGTGGCAAGCAGCTGCTTGAGGGGGTATTTATTTATTTTATTTTATCCTAAAATTAACAACGTTTTTCAAAAATTCTCCTAACCGTATTTTTTCTTAGATCATTATTTAAAAGTGCTTGCACTTTTAAATAATGATCTGGAATTTAATATTGTTTGTTGACGTTAATCATGTTAAAATATATATTTGGGGGCGATTTTGCGTAGAAATTAACTGTGTCCAAATGCAAGTGTATGTTCACTTAAAATGAAATCCAGGATCATTGTAGAGTTTAAATGAGCTGGCACTTTCCATGGATCTTTAATATGTTAGGCATTTCTACTTTATCTCTGACATAATTTGAAATAAATGCTCTATCCAAAAACTATCCGAACTGTTTATTATCATTTTAGTGATTTGAAATAGCATTGCGGTTGGTAAATACAAGATATTACAGATGTTAGGCACTTCTTGTGTAGTAGGTAAAGTAAGTTCTTTCCTAGGATGCAATGGGTGAAGTACTGTTACCATGGTAATGGTAACTTCCGTTGTAAACAAATACAATGTAAGGAAAAAACACGATTCCACTAAAAAACATCCCTCACAACAACCCCCCCCCCCCCATAAACAAAGAAACTACAATAACTCATTTGCCTTCCCATATACTACAAATAGCTGTCCCATGGCTGAGTGGTTAGCATACTTGGTTACTGATATTAGGGACCTGGGTTCGAGCCCTGGGTAAGGTATGGATGTGTGTCATTTTTCTGCTGAGGTCCTGCCATCCTCTCAGACCTACTATGGCATATACATATAAACTGACAGGCTCCTGTCAGACCTCTGTGGCAAGCAGCTGCTTTAGGGGGTATTTATTTATTATGCTACAAATATCACAAACACAATAAATAACCTAAATAAATCACCACAATTAATGAAATTGAACACCAATCTCAAAACCAAGAACATCATTGACAATGCATTGCTGACCGCCATTATAAAAAAGCCCCCAAAACTAAGTAATCTCAATGATGATAACACGTGCCAAAAAGCATAAAAATCGTAAACAGTGCACCACCGACCAAATTATAAGAAAGCCCCCAAAACTAAATGTCCTAGCAAACAACACAAACTGAAAAACATGAAAATCGGAAACAGTGCACTGCCGACCGAATTATAAAAAAGCCTCTTGAAACTAAATAATCTCATCAGACACAAAAAAACATCTTACAGCTCGAATAACCCACCCCTGAATTATTCATTAACTTTCTTGACTCCATCAAAAACTGCCATTTATTCCCATACCGACAATTCTTCAATACCCATAATTTCTACATCAAAAAGCCGCCAAACGCTTCCACATATAACAATAAACCATATAAGTAACTTTAAAAGATTCCTAAATATATAACTAAATTAATAAGCCACCGTGATACACTAATACTAACTACACAAACTAAAAATCTAAAATCACTCTGAACTAAAAATCACTCAATTCATCCCAAACTACTATAATAAAATACACGTTCGTTACTTCCACCATGTTCAGTCCCACATGAAAAAACTTCCAACATTCTTTTCCCCAAGCATACACCCCCCCATTACATTAGAATCCTCTGAAAACAAACTTCATACGTTTCGCCAAAAACTATCTCCTAAAACCCTAACATCCCATAAAAACTCGAGTTTTAAAACTTAATTATCCCACATTATATACTTTTGCCATTTTCTTCGGCTCACAGCAAAACACATACTAGTACATCATAATAAACACAAAAAAGACCAAATAATTCTATCTGATTAAGCATTCCTCTCTTCCCCTTCAGATGCCCCTCACTCCAAGCAACTTATGAAAATATTCCTCCCTATGCACAGCCATAAAAAGCTACCTAACTCCAGTTCCAAACGACGTGACTATAACATTACAAAACAGTTCACTAACACTTTCACCAACAACCCTCCTAATATTGAATAATTTCAATTCCAAAATATCTTAGATAACTTATTAATCATATCTTAACGAAATTACGAAAAAACAAGAACATATTAATTATTCGTATTCTAGCTATCACTAAAAATCCCTCATTAAATATACGATATATACGCACTTACCTCAAACCTTATAGGCATGTTATCCAAAGGAACTATAAAGCAAAAATGGTGAAAAAAATCAAACATAACTTTACACTCCCGTCAAATCACACACATAACACACGACTCCACATTACCCACCCAAGAAACAAATCAACGAGCCATAGGCCACCAAAACCAACAGTTAAGTTTCTACGTCATACTTTACACATCGACATCATACTTTACACATCGACATCATACTTTACACTTTGACGTCGCACACCACTTGAGCACCCCCATCTCTTGGCTGAGGACCAAGTAAACTACGCTAACCCAAATAATTTTTGGCTGTTCAAATTGCGTGGTCATTCCTGTATTAATAACCACTCTTGCATTTTTAAATGTATATCCCTTTTATGTTTTTTTATATGAGTTCAACAGGGTGTTATTGCAACAGTACAATTTATTGCTATCAAGGGAGCCTTCATTGTAAATGAAATACCCTCTCAAGCAGCTGCTTGCCACAGAGGTCTGACAGGAGCCTGTCAGTTTATATATGCCATAGCAGAAGGTCTGTGAGGATGGCAGGACCTCAGCAGAAAAACGACACAGACGTCCATGCCTTACTCGGGGCTCGAACCCAGGTCCCTTAGATCAGTAGCCAAGCGTAATGGAACTTTTTAATTTAATTCACCTGTGTTAAAATCTTATGAAAATTACAGTAGAACTTCACAGTGCAGTAATTAAAATTAAATTGAAATCTTTAATTCTCTATGACACTTAAATGTTTTTAAGCACTTCAACAAATGTTCTATGCTATCAAGTATCAAAAGATTTATGTGTATCATACTGCAGAGGATGGGTAGTAAGAGGAACTTCTAAGATGTTTGTGAGTGATAAGCTTAATCTTTGGTGTTCTTGCTGGCAAGTGATGCCTCAATAGAGTTTCAGAAAATGATGAGGGATGCTGATAATTTATTTGCTTTAGTGAAGGAAATAACTAATAATACTTTTGTTAGCTAGAGCTACCAAAAGTATGAGTGTCACTTGCTGGCAAGAACATCGGAGATTAAACTTGTCACTCGCAAACATCCTGGAAGTTCTTACTACCTGTCCTCTCCAGTATGTTATGTAAATCTCTCCTTAATAACTTTTGATATTTGATAGTATATAACGTTTTTGAAGTGCTTAAAAACATTTAACAGTGTCATAGAGAATTAAATATTTAAATTTAATTTTAAATCTGTTACAGTTGCTCTGCATTGAAGTTTTAATGACTGCAGTACATTGTAGGGTCCTCAGCCACCATGTATTTTTCCCCAGGAAAACCTGTAACACTGAATTGTAATATTATATATCCATCTGCATGTTCCAGTGTTTATGACTAATATATGCTGTTTAGAATAGTTCTCTCTAATGAAATGATTTATTTTTGGGGCTTTTCATAAGTTGATTCTTTAGTGATGAGGAGTATTATTAAGAAAATTTACTTTCGATATTTATTTTAGAGGCTTTTTTTAAATGCAAAGCGAGGTTTCATTGTTTACCTATAAGCATTGTTAATGAAATCTTTTGATGAGATTATTTTTGGAGCTTTTTTTTTCAGTAAGGAACAAGGAGTTATTCTTTAGTGATAAGAGCTATTAATGAAAAACTAGTTTTGATGAGAATATGAATTTTTGGGGCTTTTTTAAGTGCAGGATGAAGGTTTATTCTTTAGTGATAAGAATTGTTAATAAAATCTAATTTTGATGAAATTGTTTAATTTTTTTATGTGCAAAACAAGGGTTCATTTTTTAGCGATAAGCATGTTAATAATATCTTATTTTGACGAGATTATTCTGAATTATTTTTTTAAGTGCAAAAACATGATTTTCTTCTATGTAGCTTTGCATATTTCTTTTATATATATCCTTTAAATTATATATATATCCTCAATATGCATCTCAAGGTAGATGTGGAACAGACTACTTTTACCATTCAGACTTTTCTTACACTGCGCCGAAATAAAACAATATGACAGCTGACGACCCTACACTGTACTTCTGCCATTAGGGCAGCAGTGCACATCATGGTCATTGGCCACCATTTGTTTTTATGCAGCATAACAAAATGGTCCCTTCTGATGATTCCCATAACCCCTCAGATCCTAACCCATACAGGGTTTCTAGAAAAAATATATATTTTTTTTGTTACCATGGTAATGATAATTCTCTGTTGTAAGCAAACATGATGTAACAAAAACTGAGATTCCTCCCTTACTAAAAAATGACTTCACAATGACGAATTACTAAAAATATAAAAATTAAAAAAAACACAGATAAACACAGGAACAAAGCGAACACAACACTTGCCTTCCAACATAGTACAAATTCCTGCAAGTACAAATTCCTGCGATCCCCCCCCCCCCTCTGTTCCCAATAGTGAAAACACTCCATAAATATATTTTTACGAAGAGTCATTCCATGTCAATTCAACCAGGTCAGTTCACTAGCCAGCACAGATTTCAGTGAACCTTGGTGTAAATGTTTGTACATATAAGATGTCTAATTGCCCAAAATATTTTGAGTAAAAAAATTTTTTGTAAGGAGTTAGTCATTTAAGCTAAGGGAAAAATTACAAATTTCAATGATGACTAAAGTTTTTTTTTATTTTTATTTGCTTCTATGTTAGATGAAAACATTGAACGTGGTGTTCTGTTGTAGATTTTGATTTGAAATTTGTTAAAAAAAGTCAAATTTTCAAAATGCATTATGGTTTTGAAAAAAATTGAAAAATTAAAAATTTGAAATGTGAAAAAAGTGATGTGGCCCTATTTATAAAAAAATTAAAACTGACATATGTTGTACATTATGCTCCATAGAAATGTTGTACAAAATTTGGAGTATGGTCATTTCTCTGATAATGAGTTAAAAAATATTGAAATTGTACTAATGCTATGGTTAATGATGCACTTCAGGGGACTGCATTGACACTCTTACGCCTGCGCACAAGATGGGAAGACTACCAATGTGCTTTGCTGCTTGTACTGAAGTGTGGCCAGTACCATTTGGGCACTACCCACAGCTAGTATCCTTTAGTACAGCTGAAAGTTCAACTAAAAGCCAACACATAGTCCACAAATACTACATATTCTTGTGGAGAAATGAAACCGAATTTTTAGCCATGCTACTGGACTAGGTATTGTTGTCTAGCCCGAGGTGGGCGTTCAGAACAAATGCAGATCAAAAATCCCCAAAACTAAATAATTCAACGGAGACAGCAAATACTACATATTCTTGTGGAGAAATGAAACCAAATTTTTAGCCATGCTACTGGACTAGGTATTGTTGTTTAGCCCGAGGTGGGCGTTCAGAACAAATGCAGATCAAAAATCCCCAAAACTAAATAATGTCATTGGAGACAGCAAATACTACATATTCTTGTGGAGAAATGAAACCGAATTTTTAGCCATGCTACTGGACTAGGTATTGTTGTCTAGCCCAAGGTGGGCGTTCAGAACAAATGCAGATCAAAAATCCCCAAAACTGAATAATGTCATTGGAGACAGCACATACCAAAAACCAAGAAAATCGGAAATAGTGAACCACTGACCATATTTTAAAAAAGCCCCCAAAACCAAATAATGCCATTACAGACAACAACAAAAAAAAAAACCCCATATACTCCCACATCATATAGCACAGAGAACCCTCCCATAAATTGCTCAGTAATTTTCCTGACTCCATCAAAAACTGCCATTTTTCCACACTGACAATTTTACAATACCCAAAATTTCTATATAAAAAAGCTGCCAGATGCTTTCAGGCATTAATAATAAATCATATTAGTAACTTTAAAAGACTCCTAAATATTTAACAAAATTAATATAACACTCTAATTACACTAATAATTATTATACATAACTACTAATAACACTGGTTTACAAGTTTTTTTAACGTGAACAATTGTAGCTGCCTTTAACTATTTTTCAGGTGCTGATTTCACATCTGGCCTTAAAAAATAACTACTAAATAATTAATGAAATAGGCTCGACGTATTTCAAATCAACTCATAATAAATAGGCACTTTAGCTTTGATTTAAATTTTAGAGGAAAAATTGTCTTGAGCTGGGTGGGATACGAACCCACGACCTCCTGATAACATGTCAAGTGCTCTGGGCCACTGAGCTACCGGCTGCCGATCAAGATCTCCTCTAACAAGCGCTAGGAACATTCCTTTATGTTTCATATAGGTGCTATTCTGGCAATATTATCTGCATACTTGTCGTACATGCTTCCATCTATTGGCTAATATAAATGCCGCTTGTGTCTAAAAGTGCTTGTGGCTAAGTGCCTATTTATTATGAGTTGATTTAAAAATAACTATATCATACTAAACACAAAATAAGATTTAAAATAAATCTAACTGGTTCTAACCACTCCTCCCTTCCCTTCAGATGCCCCTCACTCCAATGAACTTATGAAAAACAACCCCCCACACACAGTCACGAAAAGCTACTGAACTCCCACTTCCAAAGGATGTAGCCATAACATTGCAAAACAATTGACTAATACTTTCAACAACAGTTCACCTAATATTAAATAATTTCAATTCCTAAATATCTTAAGTAACTTATTGTTTACTATATTTTAAACAAATAAAAAAAAATGACAGGAAGAGATATTAATTTCCCCTATTCTGCCTATCATTATTCTGCCTATCATTAAATATCCCTCATTAAATATATGTAATATACATATCCACTTACCTGTGACTGCATCAGCATGTTATCCCAAGGAGTTATCCAGCAAGAATGACAAAAAAAAAAAGCAAACCTCACATCAGATCACACACACACATGACATGTGACTTCATGTTACCTCCTCCACCAACAACCCACAGTTATGTTTCTACATCATACTTTACACTTCAATGTCACGTGTCTTGAGCAGTGCCATCTTTTGACTGAGGACCATGAACAATACACTGATCAAAATTAGAATGATATAGTTTTTTTTTGTCCCTGGGGAATCTAAAGGACATTTTTTTTATTAGTGTTTCGTGCAGTTTTTGAAGTAAGGCAAAATAAGACTAATTTTGATGAACAACTAGACCAATTCTGATTCTAAAACATCTGATTGCAACTGCCTTTCTATTTGATTAGATAAAACTGAAACAAAATTAGATAATTGGATATCAGTTTTTGTCAGTGGTATTTAGGAATGGGACATATGGCTGAAACTGCTTGAGATTAAGAAGGTCTCATCAGATATACAGTAAATAAAAGAATAGAACAACATTTCTGGACCCTCCACCCCTCTGGGTACGTTCCTGGTCACAACCAAGGGCTCAGAGAATGTTGGGAAATGAATAGCTGTTAGGAGACAGATGGAAACCTCCAATCAAAGGCATCAAGCACGTTCTTCAATATACACAGGGTATGGCTCTCCTGCTTATACAGGACCATGGTTTTATGTCCCATCTGACAGACGTTATTGACATATTGTTAATAGTTTTTATTTCTGAATAGCAATGTAACATAAACCAGGACAGGAATTTTGCTTTTCCTGAAATCAGATGCATTAGATTTTAATCTAGTACTAGTTATTTAGTTTTATCTAGTAGTAGGAAAATGAGGCACATATCTGAAAACACGTTAATGTTACAATGGTACACACAAAAAAAACTTGTTGCGAGATTTTTAAAATAAATATTTTTTTTACATTCTTTCAAAACTTTTAAAAATATTTTTGCATATCTACTGTGTGGAATCACTCCAGACAGCCTGGAACAGAATAACTGCTCTGATTGCAAAAAACTTAAATGATATGAGGGGTGTTCAAAAGTATTCATGTATCTGCAGAGCAAAAACCATTGCATTTACCTCAGCAAGTGTGTGTGTGTGTGGGGGGGTGCTCAGTTGATACATGCCAGACTTGTAATTTGCAGTTACAAGCCTGACATATATCAACCCAGCTGCCCCAACATTGAGATTTATCTCCATAGAACTCCCTGCCCTCCCACAGTCAGTAGGGGACCATCGGATGGGACATTATGCCATAGTTCTGTGTGTGGGAAAGCCATACTCTGTGCATGTTAAAGAACACGCGTATGGCTTTGGCGAGAGTACCATCTGTCTCCCAACAGCTGTCACCTATGAGCTCTTGGGGTCCATGTGACCTGGCATTGTGTACAAAAAAGTCCTGCTCAGAGGTAAAACAACCCAACTTACCTCAACAAAACTTTTACAGCCCTTCAAAGCACTCCCCTCCAGCATCTATGTAGTGTCATAGATCTCTATGCTTAATTTGAAATGCTGGTTGGTACTTGTGTTGGGGAATACTCTGCAACTCTGAATGAACACATTTTTCAAGGGCTTGCACCCTCGTAAAAGGCTTCCTAGCAAGTTCTTTTCAATTTTTGGAAACAATCAAAAATTGCATAGTGCAAGACAGGTGACTATACAGAATGGGTTAGCTGTTTGATTTTTTCCTACTCCAGATAGGCCTTAAGGTGCCAGGTTTTGGGAACACTGGCATTGTCATTAAGGAAATTTATAATGATGACAAAACACAGATGCTCCTCAATACATGGACTGCACTACATCTATAGGGATAATGCTAAATCTCCACTACCTACGTCGAGGGCAAGACAACACCATATAGATGCAGCTCACCCCATGACTACCTATGGCGAACAGTACTATAGAAGTAAAGTTCATCCATCGGTCGAAACCTAAATTTAATCTGCGCCCCAGTTAGCCACAAACAAGGATATACAATCCAAGTTGTCTCGGGTCCTGTGGTGGGAACTCATAGTTCGGCCTTACCAGGCCCCTCCATCGGGGCCCCGTCCAACCTAGGCACCTCCTCAAATACCAGTCAGTGGAGCCCTCAACTTCACACGGGCCCTCAATCCACCCCCCCCCCCCCCCACAAGGTGGTTCCCTCTCGGGGGGGATTGTCATTAAGGAGGAGAACACTTGATATGCTTATTGTTGGATGCTGCTCCTTCATCTCCTTAACCATTTTGGGCAAAACGATGTTGATGTAGTATTGGCCATTTATAGTCATTTTCTCAGATAAGGTGGCTATGACTACCACTCCTTGGAAATTGAAAAAAAAATAAACAAACATCTTCCTTGAGTTGAAAGTCTTGTTGGAGGATTTGGGGAAGTCATTCATCTTCCATAACCCAAACATAGTTGTCAATCTTTCTGGGAGTTTGTAATAAAACTATGTCTCATCACCTGTGACAATGTCTGTTATGTTAACCTTTTGGGGCCACTAGATTCAAACATTGCCAGCATTTCTTTGCATCAGTCAACTCTAGCCCTTTTTTGCTGTTCTGTCAGTTTGTGGGTTACCTATTTGGCACAGATCTTTCAGAACTTTAAATATATTAATGAATAATTATTTTCACACTGCCAGTTGATACACTGACATCTAAACTTATTACCAGAATGTGCAAGTTTTCCTTAATGAGTTCACAAACAGCAGTGATGATTCTATTGTTCATGGCCTCCTTCAGTCTTTCCTGCCTGAGGGAGGTCTTTGAAGCTCTGTTGTCCTCTGAATTTGTGCATCCATCCTGTAACAGTGCTATATGAACAGGCATAATTCCCATATATTTGTGATAAATTGGCATGAATTTTTTACTTGTCCCCAAGCTGCGTACTTGTGAAAATGTAAAATCTTTCCCTGTCTTTAGTAGGCTTCATAGCAACAACACAGATTTTGCTGACCAAAGTTTTTGTGTTGCCAATGAAGAGAGAAATGATGATATGGCCCTTGTTTTTGACATGTAATGACAAGTTTAGACAAATTATACTTTAACTTTGGAGGAAAGAATGGAAATCTGCAGATGCGTCAAGAAGTTTTGAATGCCCTCCATACTTTTACAATGTATTTTTTCTCCAAAAGATGAAAAACACTCTTTGCTAAAAGTATTCTCAAGGGAAAAAGACTTACTTTGAATAATTTATTGAGACATCAAAATTCCCTGTTGATGAGCAAATATTATCAGCAATGGATGAAAGCCATTGCTAATATATGTTGCTGAGCATGATGCAAATCTGTATTGTTTCCAATCAAATATTTTGTAGAAACCAAATGCCCAAGGTGCAAAAATGTGCCTTTGAGATTTTGAGACATTCTTAAACTGAAAGGTTAAAAATGTTCTTCACTAAATGCCTATTTAGCTTAGTCCTGGACTAATGGTTAGCGTACCTTACTATTAAACCAATGGGCATGCTTCTGTGTATATGTTGTATGAGAAACCAGGACAAGCCCAATAGAGCTTTTAAGTTATCTCCGTCCCATGTATAGGGGGGGCGGGGGGGCTCAGTCGGTAGCGCGCCAGGCTCGTAATCTGTAGTTCCCAGGTTCGAGTCCCAGCTGGGTCAGCGTTGAGATTTATCTCCGCAAAATTCCCCGCCCTGCCCACGGTCAGTAGGGGACACCGATGGGCTTGGAAAGGCCGCCGTCCGTCGGATGGGACGTTAAGCCGTGGCCCCGTGTGTGGGAGAGCCATACCCTGTGCACGTTAAAGAACACGCTGGATGGCCTTGACGGGAGGCTACCATCTGTCTCCCAACAGCTGTTCCAGTGGGTCCCCTCCAACAACCTTCTCTGAGCCTTCGGGGTCCATGTGACCTGGCCATTTAGCCCATGGTGTGCAAAAAAGTGCCGCTCAGAGGTAAAACAACCCAACCCATGTATAGGGGAGTAACTTCTTCCTCTTTAAAAATAAGAAAAGAAAAAAAAGTGTATTACTTGGTATCATTGCCAGGGCGACAATATCCCTCAGGTGGTTATTGATAATATGGGTATATGAGTAGAGTAGAACTTGAATAATCTGCCTGTATATTACTTGGATATGTCAGAATAGTGAATATTTGAGAGGAAATGTGAATAATTAAGAAAGACAGGAAAAGAACGAAAATACATCTTAATTATGAACAATAAAGGAAATTAAAACAGAAACCATGTTAATGATGCATATTGATAAATATAATATATTTAGAGCATTACTCCATACAGTGAATAGCTATCAAACATCTTAACACTGTAAAGGAGCTTCTACAAAGAAGCGAATATAATTCAATCAAATGTTCTCCTTTTATAAAACAATGATTTCTGCTATAAGTGTTCTGAATAATTTTTCCATCCACAATGATAGCTTTTAAAAAATATTTTAGGAGACCCACATCTCCTGGAAAACATTCCATGTTTCCATGCCATTCGAATCCCACTCACGGCAAAAACAATTTTTTCAGCTTATTATTTCATGTGTTCCATGTCTACAGGACACAATCGTGTGATTCTTTATTAATGAATTATTGATTTAATGTCATGAGCATGAGTGGCAAATATTAAAATTCAATCTCTATATGGCAACAAAGTTTTCCACTTTCATGGATAGATGGCGCCAGTATGCGAATCAAATAAATAAATTTGGGAAGTTTATAAGTCACACTGGCCGGGAAAGAAAAGTTAGCCCTGGCATGTTTCCAGGAGACGTGGGTTCGAATTCCACTCATGGCAAAACTAATTTTTTTCAGCTTATTATTTCACAAGTTCCTTGTCTACAGGATACATCCTATAATTCTTTATTAAAGAATTTTAGGATACAGTAATTAGGAAAAAAGGAAGGCACCATTGTACAAGTAAATAACTTAAATTTTATTGAAAAAAATTAATAGAGATGTCCAGTAATTGGAAAATTTAGTGATTATAATTCACTGTTTTTCCCTAAGAAGTTTTTAACCCTATGTTAAAGGAGTTGAAGAGGGAAGGCTAGGAAGCATAGCTCTGTCATTGTATGGTACTGTACAGAATTTGACACTTCGTAGATATTCTGGTTAATACAATAATTGTAGGGCGGTAAATTGAGGTTGCACAGTTTATCAACTACCTGTGTCCCCCCCCCCCCAAGAAACTTTTAGGGATCTTGAATCAGATTAAAGTTGCAAAAATAGAGGTATGTATTTCCTAATTTCTTTTTAAATCTGATTTTAAAAATAGCAGTTTTTGATTCATTTTCAGATATTTGTCATAGGTTTTCAGTGAGCTTCCTTGAGCCTAGTGGGTTCGTATCCCACTCGGCTCAAGACAATTTTTCCTCTAAAATTTGAATCAATGTCAAAGTGCTAATTTATTAGCAGATATTGAATAGTCAAGTTTATTTCATTATTTATCATCAGCATACTTGTAAGACATGCTTTCCATCTATATGGCAAATAGAAAGCCGCTTGTGGCTAAAATTGCCTGAATAGTGCCTATATGTGAAATAATAGAAATATTCATAGTGTTAATTAGAGATCTTGATCAGTGGTCCAGAGCACCTGACATGTTATCAGGAGGTCATGGGTTCATATCCTACCTGGCTCAGGAGAATTTTACCTCTAAAATTTTAATCGATGTCAAAGTGCTGATTTATTAGTAGATATTGAATAGTCGAGTTTATTTCATTATTTTTAGAATATTATAACTTTAAGGAAAAATAAGTTTGCAATAGTTCAAGCTTGTCAGCTTTAAAGGAAGATTGCTTCAATGTAGGAAAATGGAAACAAGCAAATCAGCTTTACCATATATTGAGTTTGAAAATGGCAATCAGATGGCTTTAACAAATTATTTGTATGAGAGCTTAATAAAATATATCAAATGAAAAATATAAGTTTATTTTTCAAGTATTCAAATAATAAATTTAAAAAAAATCTAAGTTTAATATATTGTACTGAAAATGGATATGAGTGTCATTTGCTTCTCATTTTGGATTCTGTCAACTTGCATAATGAATAGGCCCTGGAAGGGTTAATAGAGCTCACAGCCCAATGTTCTCACAGAATGCCTATAGTCAGCATTATCTTATAGTGATATGGCCTACCTTGATGATCTAATGCAGTGGTGTCAAACTCAAATAGGAATGCAGGCCACTTAAGCTTGTACCTGAAGTAGTGTGGGCCGCAAAGATGTCGTAAAGATACTATAAAAGAGAGAGTAATTATTATTTTGTATCTTTTGCCATATTAAAAGATGCTGACAAGTGAGAGGGGCCCATGGGCTCACCCCTTTCCGGTATCCTATCCGAAATTGTCCTTCAAGATCTTGAAACAAAATTATTCAACTCAGCAGCAATTTTACCCTTCTTCTGGTGTCGCTATGTTGACGATATATTTTTAATTTGGAATGGCAGCAATGAGCAATTAAACAGCCTCAATGACTCTGCCAACAGTATATATCCCACGATACGCTTTACGAAGGAGGAGGAGAATAGAAGTGCCATCCCTTATTTAGATATTTTCATCCAAAAAGATTTCACAGGAGCCTTGACGCGTCGGTATACCGGAAGCCTACTTATGTCCCTTCTGTCATAAGTGCAGACTCATGCGCCCCATGGGCGTACAAAATGGCAGCCTTCCGTTCCCTCACACATAGGGCTTTTGCTGTGTCTTCAAATGAGCAACTGCTTGAAGAAGAAATTTTAAACATTCATTCCATCGCTGCTTCCCATGGCTACAACTCAACAGCAATAGACGTTATCAGCAAATATAGAAACAAAAACAGAAGAGATTCGGCTCTCCTCCCAATCACCGACCCCGAACGTACTACTTTTGCCGGACCTATTTCTTACGTTCCTGTCCTATGTGAATCGGTCCACAAATTACTCAGAGCCCATAATATCAAAATTGTTTTGAGCCCAGTTCCAGATTTGAAGAAATTAGTCAAAGGGACAGGGACAAATATAGCCTACTTCAAAAATCGGGCGTATACCGATTTCCCCTACAGTTGACAGATAATTCCGTTGTGTACTACATTGCCAAAACCATTTGCTCTTTACAAGAAAGGTTCGCAGAGCACCAAACTGATGTCAGCCAAAAGAAGCTAATGACGGCCGCCTCTGAGCTAGCAGTGCAACACGCGGCAACAATAGACTGGGAGCACGCCACACTTCTTGCGCGTGCATCCACTTTCTACGGAACCATAGTCCGCGAGGCTATTGAAATAATGACCTCGTCCGTCCCCACCTGCAACCGAGACACTGGAATCACCCTTCACGACATGTGGAAAGAAGCTCTTTGTCTAAACAGACCTAACGTCAGTACATAGCATCATTTCACTGAAGATGGAGCACTGTCTTTGCTCCGAAAAGCTTCTGAGAGTTATCTCCTAAGAACTTTCAACATGCAAATAGTTTGAAGGATAAACTCTAAAATTTTATTGCTCAATGACAGAGAATTTTAAATTATTTTAAATTTATTTTTGAGCAAGAAGGTCTTTTTAATTGCATAATAAAGATAAATGCATTACGTCATGTTTGGTTTTATGGACAAAGATATAATATTTCTAATCTAAATTAAATAGTTAAAAGAAAAATTATGAATTTTAGTTTTAAAATTAAGTATTTTTTTATAATTTGATAAATATTTGCCAAATGTTGGTGCAGGCTGCAATCGAGAAGGGCATGGGCCACATGCTGTCCATGGGCCACATGTTTGACACCACTGATCTAATGGGAACTTACTTGGGGACTTGTAGATTCTACTTTCTGAGAAATCGTGTTTGTTCATGCTTGTTACTTTCCATTGGAATGTTGCATTAGAACTGTGCATCTTGGATATTAAGCTCTCTTCATAATCTTTGATATTGTACTTCACACAAGATGTCTATTTTATGTTGACATATTATGTGCGAATAGCCGGTTACTCCATGTTATGAATGTTAATGTTGGAGAACACATGCCTTGATAGGAGGCTTTCATTTGTATCCTGACAGCTGTCCAGTGGGTCCCTTTCCCCAACCTTCTCAGAACCCTTGGGAGTCTTTATGACTTGGCAATTTAATCCATTGTTCACAAAAAAAGCACTGCTCAGAGGTAAAACAACCCCAGATTTAAATGAGGTAATAGATTAAGACAGAGGTGCCAACCTGCAATACATCTGAATTTTGTTCTCCCAAATTGGATTCACCCTAGTGGCATGGCTGGAGGTGGGGATGACCAAGGCCACCTAGAAGACAAGGCCATGACAGCGATACTGTGACGTCATGGATAGAGGGGGAACAGGCAAATGAGGGATTTCCATTAAAGCCAATGCAGCAAACGAGCTTTAATACAGTGCAGTTCATTCACCTGTTGTCCCTCTGTCTGTGATGTCACAGTATTGCTGTCATGGCCTTGTCTTCTAGGTGGCCTTGGGATGACCCCCCCACCCCTGAGAGTGCTAGTAAGGGTAATAAAGGTAAAAAAATTATTAAATTTGTTCATATTTTGCATTTTTCAAGGATTTTTAAAGACATAAAATGGAGGGGAAAATAGGTGACAATCACAGCGTTACCTGGGTGACATTTTAACATCATCCATAAAATATTTATTGATATATTGGAGGAGAAAATGCCATTCTGCAATGAAATTTGGTATCTTGCCCCCCCCCCCCCCCATGTACTCTTTTAGCTCGATTGTGCCACTTCCCCTCATATTTTTATTTTATAGATCCAGGCCTTACCCTGGATGGCATGTGACACATTTCCAATATAATGTGGCACATTGTAGAAAAAGAGCACCTTCTCTGGTTTTTTTTCTACAGTGAAACTGTTATTCTGCAATGGAAATCTGTTGTCTTACCCCCATCCCCCCCTTATGTAATCTTTTAGCACGATTTTAGATGGATTAGGGTATTGAGATATAAAGGAAGTACTTTAACCTTTTACTATGTTATAAGGAATTGTGTTTTAATTTTTAACATGTGTGATTTTATTAACATATGTGTGATTTTTAACATACACTGTGATTAACTCTTCATATAAAAACCTAGATTATGAGGTCCATCTGTTATCTAGTTATCTGGTCCAATTATTACCTTATCCAATTATTGGATTAGGATATTGTGATAAAAAGGAAGTACTTTAACCTTTTACAGTGTTATAAGGAATTGTGTTTTAATCGTGATTAACTCTTCATATGAAACCTAGATTATGAGGTCCAACTGTACTTGGATTTATTATTGGTAACTGAGGACAGTTTTTGTAATAGAAACTTAATTTTATAAAACAATTGGGTTTTTTTTATTGCAGTTAAGTCATAAATATTTTTCATTTAGATTTTTTTTTCTTGTTTCAAAACTTTCAGATTTAAAATCCAAATTATATTATTCATACTTAAATTCTAAAAGAAATGATGCATGAATCTTACATTGTGTCTTTCCAAATGTAAGGGATCTTGCTATGAATTTCACAGAAAAGTTGTAGCTCTATTGATGCCTTTTTTGTATGTATATTCTGTGTTCTATTACTTATTTGTTCTATTACTGCTATTTCCTCTATTATATTGGTTTCTGTAAATGTGCGTTATACATTTTTCCTTTTTTTTTTACTGAAGGAATAACAGAATACTATTTAATGTTCTGTTCATTTTAGATCTATGGCAAAGGTAACTTGTCCATATCATCCGGATGTGGCTTTAATTGAAGATTACAGAGCTGGTGATATGATATGTCCAGATTGTGGACTTGTAGTAGGAGATAGGTAATGTGTCTTAATAAAAATTCATTTTCTGTTTCATTTCTCATAACCTATTATGTGTGTAAAGCAGTGTAGTTAAAATTTTATAATTACAAATTAAAGTATACCAAACACACAAGGCCATAATGACTACAGCCGTGAGTTCCACCTGTGCCTGCATTGAGATTTATCTCCACTGTACCATGTTCTACCCTCAGTGAGAAAGGGGACACTGCTGTACTTGGAAAGGCTGCTGTCAGTCAGATGTGATGTTCAGCTGTAGTCCTGTGTACAGAAGAGATATATTGTGTGCAATTTAAAGAACATGCTAGATGCCAATGACAGAAGGCTTCCATCTTTATCTCCTGATAACTTAGTGAATCCTCTTACTCTGACCTTCTCTGAGCCCTTAAGAGCCATTTAACCTAGCAATTTAGCCCATTTTATGCCAAAAAAGTGCTGCTCATAGGTAAAGCAGCTTAAACCCACTACGTAAACTTTCATAAAAATAAAAAAATCCATGATTTAAAGGTTCACACATTTAAAATGTGAAAATGACGCTGCATTGAATCTGCTTCCATTATTACTTAAGAGCAATTACAATTTGTAAGTAAAAATTTTTAAAATGAAACTAAGAACTTTTATTGAAACTTGCATTATTTAAGCAAACATGTATAATATATTAAATCATATGGTACCAAATAGTTTCAAACATCTTAGTGAATATTTTAAAATTGTTTGAATTTACTTTTACAGGGCAAAAATTTGACTATTGCTCAAAACCATCCACATTCAAAAAAACTATCCACCCAGCCATCCACTCCTTTTCCTGAGGCATTTAAGCATGCTGTTCATAAATCTGTTCAATCTGCAGCTAGGCATACAGGTAACCTGGCCAAACCAATGCAGTCTCTCTGCACAATAATGCTGCTCAAATGAGGTTGCTGACTTCTAACCTCATCAATACTTACAAAATCAAACTAATGCTAAAAATGCTGCATTAACATTAAAGGCATCAAGTTTTCTGTTATTTTATTTCTAAAGGATCAAAGTTTCAGTACCATAACTAACCCTAGAAAGAACCACACTATTTTACAGTCTAATTTTTGTCTTTAGGTGTATATGCACCCAGCCTGAAAAACTGGTTTTACATCCAGAGGCCAAGCAAATTTTTCATATGCTCAGCCAAAAACAAAAAATTAGAAATTTTTTTGCCAAATAGCTAATGAAAGGAATTATGGCATGTTATATGCCAAATTAGTAAGCATTTAATTCTGGATTTTTTAAAAATAAAATATTTAACAAAATATATGATGTCTTATTTTAAGACTTTTTTAGAGTCATGTAGTAAAAAAATGCATCTGGCAGTGCAAATAAAATTTTATTAAAAAAAAAACGAATGCACAGAAAATAATTATAATGCACATGAATAAAAAGGTTATTTATTCCTGAATAATGGAAAAATAAATTTTACTTGAAATAAAATTACTCTCTTTTCGTAATTTTTTTCTCAGTACCGTACTTTCAGAAAAGTCCAGGCTTGTTGTTGTTGAGTGCAATAAACAAGTCAACTTTAGAATATTTTTTAGCAAATAACTAATCAACAGAAATAAGTGGGGCTATATAACAATTAAACAGAATTTAATTCTGAATTTTACTAAAATAAAAAAATTTAACTAATGTAGAAATATATTAATTTTAATGACTTTTTACAGTGAAATATTGAAAAAAAAATAGGTATTATACTTCATTATTATTTCCAAAATCTTCCATTTAAAAAAATTTTTTTTTTATTAATTTTCAGGAGATTTTTGAAACTTTAAGAAAAAATTTGTTGATAATAATTCAAAATAAAATTGTGAGCTTAAATCAGAAGATTGCTTCAGCATTGAGTAATGTTAACAAACAAATCGGCAATACCTTACATCACTTCTAAGAAATGGCAGTCAGATGGCTTTAACAAATTATTTATATCATAGTTTCATAAAATATGCATCAAAGGGAAAATGTGTTATTTTTCAAGCATTAATGTATTTTTTATAGGATAGAAATAGGTAGAAAGATTTTCAAATGGCAAATTGGAAAAAATTGAAGTTTTATATGTTGTACTAAAAACTGATATAAAACATCCTTGATTTATCATTTTGGATTCTGTCAACTTGTATATAAGATGTGGTCCCTGGAAGGGTTACAAGTCCCAGCAACAATCTCTTTTTTTCTGTTTACCTCATGTTGCACATCAGCAGTATATGCTAAATTGAGACCTATGCTCAAGAGTGCAACTATTCAAAACAACTGAAGCTCCATCTACCTGACCAATTTTCATCACTTTAGTCTCTCTCTTTACCATGAAATGTACTCTATTATCAGTCTCATCAAAAGCCATAATGAAATTATCCATCTTGTTAACATTATTAGCCAACAAGACCAAAATATCTGCATAATCGAAATCAGAAATTTTTAAATCTGTAGACCATTTAAGACCAAAATCTTCCCC
The DNA here is from genome assembly GCA_038380435.1 of Ryuthela nishihirai. Lineage (NCBI taxonomy): Eukaryota > Metazoa > Arthropoda > Arachnida > Araneae > Heptathelidae > Ryuthela > Ryuthela nishihirai. The sequence continues at coordinate 80,521,427 of JAWZYU010000003.1, read as the reverse complement.
TAGCAGGGAATTTTGCATAACATAATCAATAACCAAACTGAAAAAAAAAAACTTAGAAAACACTGAAGTGCCATTGAATTAGGGATAGGAGACATTATCCACATTTGAGTGCATATGCATGACTGAAACTATAGTCATATATAGCTGTCAGCTTTGGCTTCCCCAAGCATTCATCATGAGAAGCATAATGGGAAAGGTGCAGGATTTAGATGCATTTGACAGAGGGCAGATGGTTGGTACCCGATGAATGGGACACTCGATCTTCGAAATTGTCAACAAACTTGAATGTTCTTGTACGACAATTTCAAGAGTGTTCTGGGAATATGAAAATTCTGGCAAAAAAAACACCTGGACAAACTGCAAACGACAACCAGCTTTGAATGATCGTAGGCTTCACCATTTGACCCACATCGTATGGACCAATAGGGGCCAGACATTATCTGAAATCGCCTCCCATCTGAACGCAGGTTCCAGCCAGGAAGTCAGTGCATGGACCGTGCAATGCTCACTTCATCGTCTCGGCTTAAGGAGCCATTACCTATGAGAGTCCCACTTCTAATGGTGTGACACTGGGCTCAACACATTGCCTGGGCTAAAGAACATCGAAAGTGGACCATCAAAAATTGGCAACAGATAGCCTAGAGTGATGAATCCCGATTTAAATTTTATCATGCCAATGGGAGACTGAGGATATGGTGCCAACCCCATGAAGCCATGGATCCTGCATGTCAGGTTGGAACAGTACAAGCTGGTGGTGGCTCAGTGATGGCGTGAGGTGTCTTGAGTTGGATATCTGTTGGACCTTTAGTACATATACCAATGACTCTCAATGCATCCTGGTACGTAGAACTCATGGCTGACCATTTACACCCATTTATGGCCATCATACATCCCAATGGAGATGGTGTTTACCAACGAGACAACTGTTCCATCTCACAGGTCCAGGTTGGCTATTGCATGGTTGCAGGAGCATTCTGTTGACTTTGAAATAATGAATTGGCCACCTAAAAGCCCAGATTTAAATCCCATCGAAAATCTTTGGAATACCATTTAGGCCGATGTCCCATCAGTGACTACCTTGAGAGAATTGTGGACAGCTCTGGAGGATGCATGGATCATCATACCTGTGGAATATTTATGCAAGCTTGTGGAAACCTTTCCTCATTGTATGGCTGCAGTTATCAGGGGATTTCAACACATTACTAGGTTGCTATCCCTAATTTAGTGGCACTTCAGTGTATAATCTAACAATCAACTATACATTATGGTGATCAAAGTAAAAAGCTTTTTCGAAATCTATACAGCTGGTAGCCACAAGTTTCTGAAACTGTAAACATTTCTCAAGAGTCTGCCTAAGTAAAAATATTTTATCTGTATATCCCCTACCACTTCTGAATCCACACTGTTCATCATGCAGCTGTACATCAACCTAATTCTTAATTCTACTAAGCACAATAATGCAAAGAACTTTACCTGGAACAGAAAGTAGACCGATTCCCCTAGAATTATTACAAAAACTGCAGTCACATGTTTTAGAAATAGGGATAATAATAGTTCTGGTAAAAATCTTTAGCAACAAACCTTGATCATAAGAAATATTCAAACTTTCAGTCAGTCATTTGGCAACAAAAACATTCCCAGCTTTACCATTTCAGTAGTAATGTCTGCCCCATGGGATTTATGCAGTTTTAATTCAGAGATAGTCAAGTAATTTCAGACTCTGATATTGATCCACCATTAAAGTCAGTAATGCATGTATCCTCATTACAACAATAGGAGTAGAACTAACCATATTATTTAGAACATCGCCGAAATGCTCAGCCCCACCTACCCATGACAGAATTCTTATTTCCAATGACATTACCATGCTCATTCCTCAGTTTCTGTGTGTCAGTCTGTTTCTTCCCACACAAAAGAATAACCATCTAGTACAACTCCCTGCTATTGTGTTGTATAACTGCTTCCTCTGCTTTGTCAGCCAAGCTATCAAGCTTAAGGTTATTATCAGCTGTTAATTGATCCTTTACACATTTCTTATGCTCTTTGTAAATATGTCTGCTAGGGATTAGTTGGGTGTTGATTAAGGTTATTCCTTTAATTCCTTCTTTTAGAAATAAACTCTATAGCCTTATCAATCAAATGACTTTGTCACCTCTGCTCCTTTTTACCCAAAAGTGTACTATTAGATTCAATGAAAACGTGTTTAAACTGATCCCACTCTTTCTCAACTTCAGTAGTAAACTGCAATTGCCATAAGGATTAGGTAGCTTGTCATGGTATGCTTTGACTACCAGAACAGTCTATGTTTGTGGATGTGTTAAAAGTAATTCTCTTAACTTTAGCACATTTCTTAAATCTTCAGTTGTAAGACCCAATTCCAGCTCCCCAATATGATCTGGTATTTCTAACCAAACTAGCCCATTTGCTGTAAGTATTATATAATTGATCACATTCATGTGCAATCCATCAGGTAAAGCCCATGTGTATTTATAAATGCTAAAGTGTTAGTTGCTCTCAAACAATTAAGTTTACTTACCTGTAGGAGATGTTCCCCACTGTAACTCCCACTGCTGAAAGGACTTGTCTACCCTGTCCAAAAGTCTCAGTCAGTACCAACATTACATTGAACTCATTTCACTCAAGAGAAATATCTCCTTGACACAATTCAAAATATCCTGAAGTTGTCTGTAAAACCTCTCCTTCTTGTTCTCATAAGTGTCCTCTGTGGGGCATAACAACAGATAACATTCAAATCTTTTATCTTAGTTTTAAATTTAGCTGTAAGAAGCCTTTCATTAATGCAGTATATCCTAGTAGAGCATCACTGGCATGTCTGCTGAAGAGTAAGTCTACACCTTGGATATGCTTTCCAACCCTGAAAACAAAAATTAATTTTTTTTAATTATCTGAAATTTATCTGTCCTTCTGATCTTTTGCAAGCCTAGAATATTTTGGCTATAATGCAGGAATTCCTGTATGATGACATCAAGAGAAAGATCTCTGTGCAGTGTCCTCATATTCCATGTATTTGTGAAAAAGAAAATGATTTTAAGATGTTTAAAGAAACTAAGTTTATTGAGAGAGGGTGGGTCAACAATATCAAACAGTCCTCTAATTGCAGTCATGAGGCAGAGACCCATTCCTCTACCACTAAAATCCTAAGCCACCAGTGCTGATAGGAACTTCAGGCATCTCTTTTATGAGAGGACATTTTCATTTCATTCATTTTCAAGAATTTTCAATCAAAATTGAAATTGTTCTGCTTAGACACATTACTCCAGGGTAGGTTGGTGATGCCCGTGGAAGTGTTCAAGTACCTGTGATGGCCTGTGCATCTGGTCACTTAAGGCTGGCAACCCATTGGTAAGCAGAAAACATAGCAGTAGTTTTTTCCCTCAACAGAGGCCCACCAGTGCAACAAGTCCAGGGTTAATAATAAGCTCAAAGCCATAAGCCACTCCAGTGGGTTTAAATGGTTAGTACTGGACGTTGTGAAGTTGATTACATCTCAGCAGGGCAGAAAAAAAATAAAAGGAAAATGTGTCCTTATGTGACCAGATGAGTATGCCACACTAATGTGGCAACTCTCCCTTTCCCTTGCAAAAGGTACTAATGGACTATGCCATGAGAAGGTGGTGTCAGAATTTAGGTAATAGACCTTGCTGGGTCTGTGCATCATCACAGGTGATCTGATGTAAAGAGAACTATGTGTAAAGGGGCTAGCCATCTTTTGAAAGTGCTTTCTGTGCATTCCAATGAAATAGGTGACACAAAAGTTAAAAAAGATGCTAATGTGTCAAAAGTTATTACATGGATGTATGCTAAAAATTTGTACATCAGTATAACTTTTGCACAAATTAGCTTTTGGAAAAACTGCTGTGGAAAGTAAACATATGTAGTGCATAGAAGTTTTGCATTTATTTGTTTGAAGAGATAGTAGCAGTTCTCTGCCTCAAAACTAGATTCAATGCTTAATATCCTCTCGATAACTGGTTACATATAAATATTAAACTATTTTTGGCATGAATTGAGTTACAGTCAAATCAGAAAATTAAGCATAGATAATAATTACTTATATCAGAAAAGCTTTTCAAGCAAAATTAAAAGTTTTTCTGCAAACTTTTTGTTTGGCAAAACTGTCAAATAAATTGTCATAATGTAAAAATTTGTCATCTCTCATTCAATGAACATTAAAGATAAATTTGACATTTGAATTATTATTAGTGAATTTCTTAAATAAATTCTTATCTGTTTAAGAGCCAAAAGTGATCTTTCTCCACTTGTGTACAAGCATGTTAGAATTTTTAAAGAATTGTTCCCACATTTGGAAATGTCAATTGTAAACCTTTATTAATGGTATTATACAAATTCATAGGGTTGGTTATATTTTTCTCTTTAATACTTTGACGGTGGGTAAAATTTGACGAAAGTCAGAAATTTCAGTCTTGACCTGCAGCTTTCCATTATTTATGGATGTAAATACCTTATTTAGGCTGTAAGCCTAATTATTATGGAAATGACTGGATTCACATATCCCCTCCACAGCAGACCACAACAGGTCTTAAAAATTGTACAGTGTAATTAACAATTGGGGAATAGCAATAATGACAGAAAAGTTTTTCCAATTAATTATTCCTGTAGTTCTGAGCAGAAATCATTGTAGGATATCCTGAGGTAAGGGTGGAAAGGTGATTGCTTCTCATTTGGTTGACTCAAGTATCCCATCTTACAAGATTTGCAAATGATAAAGAAACTAGAATCAGCATCATTTGGTTAAGTAATCTAAAGAAGACATGGGAGTCATTTTTGGTGAGTCACTGATCCAAAGAGGAGATATTCAATAACCTTTCCTCTCCTGCAGATGAAGGTCCCCCTCCCCCCAATCTTCCCACAAAAGATTTCATACACTGAAGTTACATGCAATTCACAATGAAGAATAATCTCCAATGATTCCACAAAAAGTATTGAGTTCTATTCGATCTCTGGGTTGTGAAATGAAATTAAACTGCATTTCAGTTTTTTATTGACATCTGAAATGCAATCACCTCTAATTGTGTTTGATTTGCAAGACGAATTAGTGCAAGTAGTATATGAGATAGAAAATTCAAAATAATAATAGTAGAGAAGCACAAGAAATGTCATATAAAGAATGTCCTTGCTGACAAAAGTTGCAGTGTTTTTGCTGGAGGGAGTTTTAATGGAAAATACAACTGACAAAATTTTGAATTTGAGATTGTTTAGAGAAATCCATTTCTTGAACACAAGGCTATTTTTAGTTTCTAATTATTTCATGGAGAGCTGGAATCTTGTTTCTAAGCCCTCAAGCATTCCACTACAAGATTTGAGATGTTGGTGCTATCACCATTATACAGCAATTGCACCTACTTTCATTAATGGTATTATACTAATCCCTGAGCACTAATTGCAAGAAAGGTGACTTGAAGAGGTGTTCCTGTGGAATTCTTTGGGAGCAGTTGTTTTTAGCAGCACCCCCTCCTACCCCATAAGCACATCCCAATTCCTACTAATAAGATTACCACTGCAAATGGCAGTAAGTAGTTAAGTGAGTAAAAGGGCTAAAAGCTTGAGTGCTGATTGGGGTCTATCACAGTGCCAAAACATAACAAAAATTCCATATGCTTTAACCCTTCTCAGGTTCCTGACGAACATAGATGTTAACAGAATCCGAAATGAGAGACCCAAAATGAGCATAGATGTCTTTTGTACAACAACAAAAAAAAATCGACCCTTTTTAAAATTTTCTTACATATCTTTTAAAAATATGTAATTAAAATTTGAAAAATAATATTTTCATTTTTCATTTGCTGCATATTTTATTAACTCCAATATAAATAATTCGTTAAAGCTACCTGATTGCCATTTCGTAGAGCGCTATAAGATATTGGCTATATATTATTCCTAGAATTATTTTTATCATTTATATAATTTATCCCAGCATTCTCTGCATCTTTCCCACTCTTCAAATCGAAATTATAAACAAAAAAGTCTTCATAGCCATAGTTTCTTCAAGACTAGCTATAGCGCATGTAATCATGAGACACCGGACAGGAAGTCGCAGATGTTCTAATTGCTTGCTCATATGTGCAGGAGTGGGGAGACAGACAGCTGTCTGTGAAGTGACTTCATGACAAGTTATTTACGCGGATGATTTAAGTCCAAATACTTCCAACAAATTGGATATAAAACTCCCTTTGTAAAGTTAGTATTTTATTTCCTTTTTTATATTTAAACCTTAGTTTTAATTTCTGTAGATTTATTTTATTTCCCTAAATTATTGGAGGTATGCTATATCGGATGGCTGGCTTACTACTTATTGCTGTTTTTTTTTTAAACATCACAGGTTATGTGCTATTTTTTCTTTTATTATTTCTTCTTTTTCCAGTAAAAAACTTTGATCTTGTATCATTTTCTGAAAATGAATGTGGTCTTGAATACGGAAACAAAATGGAAGTCCTTTATGCTTCTATATCCAAGTAGAAATCAATCCTCATATGAGAGGGCAATTTTGGTAAGGGTTTCCCCCCCAACCTCACTACACTGAGGATATTTTACACCCCCTCTTGGCAAAATTTTATAAAAAAATTTGCAAGTTTTTAAATTTATATTGAATGATTTTAAAAATGTTACTCCCCCCTCCCTAGTAAAAAAAAAGTTGTCAGAGTGGTTTTGCTACTCTGACAACTTTCTTTTATTTGCTGTGGTGCACTAACTTTTGGGTACAGGCAGCCTAGAAAGTGTTTTTCCATTTCATAAATAGGACAAAATCCCATTAACGTGAGCTGTCCAAGTCACCTTGTGTAACGCTGGCCCATATTTTAAAATATACCACACTGAAAGAAATCATTAAAAGAAATAAAAATGATGTTTCAGATAAATATATTTGAAAAAATACACGAATGATGAATGGAATTCAGGAAGAAATTTACTTTAGATTAATATATAATTTAACTGTTTTTATCATCAGGTTTTCCAAATTTAGCCTTAATTGCATAGTCTGAATATATTTTTTCACTATATCTCGAGCCCCGGATTAGGCATGGATGTGTGTGTCATTTTTCTGCTGAGGTCCTGCCATCCTCTCAGATCTCCTACTGTGGCATATAAACTGACAGGCTCCTGTCAGACCTCTGTGGAAAGCAGCTGCTTGAGGGGATATTTATTTTTTATATAAAAATGTCTTATTAAATAAAATCAATATGTTTATAACTGTGTAAACTTTTTATTTTCATAAAATTCAGAATTCTATTTAATTTGGTATATAATGTTTTATTTTCCATGATTTTTACTGTATTTACAATAGAAGGTTCATTCTTTCCATTGTTATAATGCAATGTGTTTAGCGATATTTAATTTTCAACATTCAAAACTTAAAGTGATAAAAATTGAGTACTGAAGTCCTAAATTAAAAAAGAGTACCAAAGTCCTAAATATGATTGACATTACTGTTCAATGTAATGAAGATAGCTGGCCAGCTATCTTCATTACATTGAACTATATTGCTGCAAATAAATGTATATTTTTAACGTTAATTTTGGTATATAACATGACATATTTTGGTTGATTGTTTTTTAAAAAAAAGTATTCTAAAGTTGATATGTTTATATGATTTGGCACAGTTGGCAAAAAGCCTGGACTTTTCTCAAAATATCATACTGAGAAAAAAATTATAAGAAAAAGAGCAATTTTCTTGCTTCAAGTAATTATATTTTTTGTTATTCAGAAATAAATGCCATTCTATTCATGTGCATTATAATTATTTCTGTCCATTACATTTTTTTAAGTAAATTTTTATTTGCATACCAGATGCATTTTTTTACTACATTACTCTAAAAATGCCCTATTAATATAAAACTAGTCATCTTTTTTGTGAAATATTTTATTTTTAGAAAATTTAGAATTAAATGTTGTTAGCATTAATTTGGCATATAATATGCCATAATTCCTTTTATTATTTGGCAAAAATGTTCTAAAGTTATTTTTTTGGCTGATCAGTTTTTCAGGCAGGACCCTGGAAGGGTTAATAATAGCAATTTTTACTTATTATCAAACACTCATTTTAATTTATATTAGTAATTAAATGCAAAGTATTAATTTTATTATACAAAAATAATTAAATGATAGTTAATTATAATGAAAAAAAAACCTAACTTTTTTTTACTTGTGAGTAACTTTTCTAATATTTCGACCCCTGACTGGGGTCATCTTCCAAGGAGGTTGCAGCTTTCTGGAAAATTTCTTTCTTTCGTAGTAGTGGTTGCCAGATTATAGGTAACCAATAACCAAGCATATCGTTCATGGTGCCATCTGTTGATTGTTTTAATAATCCTTCTGCTTTTCTTATGAATGCATTTTTTTTTCTTTTTTAATTATTGTTGTTGTGTTCCAATCTATTTTATGACTGGAACATGATGATTTTATGATATCTTATGAAGCCCCTGTTTGATGTGGCCTTTTGCTAGTAGTAGTGCACCTTATTATAATCTGATCCTGACTGTTATGTATTTTTAGAACAATAGGAAAATATCTTAATATAGATGAGTAGATGAGGATTATTCAAAAAGTTAGTTTACGAGGTGTTTTAGGAAATTGGTTTTAGTATAAGACGTGATTATTACAACTGTTTGAGCAACAGCTTTTAACTTTTCTGCATATTTTCTTAGAATATTCAAATATTCATGTGAAATGAGCTTCTTGATGCCAATGAAGTAGGGGCAACTCCTGCCTCTATTTCAGCTTGTTAACATGCCAGGCTCATTAATCTCTACTTCTCAGGTTAGCATCCCAGCTGGGCGAGCATTGAGATTTATCTCTCAAAACTTCCCTCCCTGCCCATGGTCAGTAGGGGAATCAATGGGCTTGGAAAGGCTACCATCTGTTTGATGGGACATTAAGCCGTGGCCCCTGTGTGTGAGAGAGCCATTTTCTGTGCATGTTAAAGAACACATGGTATACCATCTGTCTCCTAATAGCTGTACAGTGGGTCCTGTTCCCCCAACTTTCTCTGAGCCTTTGGGGTTCTTGTGACCATGCCATTTAGCCCATTATGTGCAAAAAAAGTGCCACTTGAAGGTAAAACAACCCAACCCAAGCCACGGAAGTAAAATGTAATGACCTTATCTTTAATTCATTTCAGATGACTGCAGTTGCAAAACAGTGGTGTATATGGTTCCAAGTCGGAAGTGTAATTTGTTTTGTAGTTTGTGAATATTTACTCTTCTGTCTTGAACAATACCATTCTTTATGGCCTCAATGTTTTTATTTGTTATTGCATTACTGCTTGACCTTCCTTTTCAAAACTTTGCATACCATATCACTTTGTTAAATTTCATTGCCTTATTATGTTCTCTCCATAAACCTCAACAAGTTGGCAATGAATTTTTGCAGTTTTCCAATTTGTTTAAAAAAATAAGCTAATGTTTACACTTTGGTCATCTGTCTGTAGATATTCAACTTCTTGGTTTTTAGAAATAAATTAAAAATTATTTTTGTATTGGATAGATATTGATGAAATATTATGATCCACACTTTCTGAATCTCAAAAAAGGTTTTAATTGTCTTTAGATAATGGAAAAGTTGAAAATTTCAAAATTTTGAACACACATTTCAAAACAATGTATTTATGCGAGAAATTCGAAATTTTGATGTGGAATGTTAAGGTCATGAGGCTTCCATTGACATCAGTGAATTTCCCCCTTATCCCCCAGGTAGAGTGGGAAAACACTTTTTTTTGTTACAAGAGTTTTAGTTGGATAGGTATTGAAATATTATGATTCACAAAAACAATGTCGGAAATTTGAAATTTTGGTGGTAGAGTGTCAAGAGATTATACTGAGAGAATAGTCTGCTCCCTTTTCTCAGAGGAGTGAGAAAAGCAACTTTTTCATTTTAAGGAATAAAACTGAAATTCTTTCTGTGTTATATAAGTACTAAGACATTGCTATTTGTATTTTCCTAGTCATCCATTTGTTTGTATTAAAACAAATGTTATATATTTAGCATTTGAAAAATGTAATTCTCCTCGAAAGCAAGCTTCCCATATTTGCCAGATGCAGTATGTGTTGTAGTAGTATTAATTGAATCACAGCACATCTTCTGGTGTCCATGTGTTTAGGAGAGAATCCATTTTAAATTAAGGATACACATAATTGCACTATAGTTGCCACATTAGCCTAACCTATATGTTGTACTATGCATAATATAATTATATAGTGATGTTTATCCCTGTAAAAGACTTTTTTAACAACCCTCATATGCTGCATTACTCAGATTTAAGTATTTAAAATTAATTTGTTGTAATAGCTTATATTTTCATGTTAGTATTATAAAGCTTGTTACATGTTCAATATTTGTATTTAATATAACATTTTGAATGTTTTCTAAAGTTAATGTTTAAAAAAAATGATTAACGTAACCAAAAGGGTATATCTTACAGAGTAGTTGATGTTGGGTCAGAATGGAGAACATTCAGTAATGAGAAAGCAGATAGTGATCCTTCCCGTGTTGGAGCAGCAGAAGTAAGTTAAAATTGTTTGTGTAAAATTTTATGTGAAAATTAAAAAAAACATAAACAAATTTCTTAATATATCATTTAGTTATTTCTAATAATTATATCAGCTGTATTTTTATTGCAACATTTTTGTGTATTGTGCCATTTTGAAAATCCTGAAGTTCTTTGTTGGTAACAAGTAACCTTTGAAAAGACATGGGATTAGGATGCTAATTCATGTGAAGGTCATTTTATTTATCCTTATACAGTTCATTTCCAGTTTTCATTTCTTAATGTATCAGTGCTCTAACAGATTTATTTGTTGTCAAGATAAAAATAAACTATTTTGTATTCATTGCTATTTAGATAAGTAACATGATGTTACATTTATTTTAGAACCCATTATTGAATGGAAGTGACTTATCAACAGTTATTGGAAGAGGAACTGGAGATGCAAGTTTTGATGATTCTGGATTGGCTAAATACCAAAATAGGCGAACTGTAAGTTATTAATTTTGTCATGCATTTTATTCTCATACTGTATAACAATGTCTTAGAGACAATTTTAAATAAATGCAAGATTTGTAATAAAAATTACTATTCCAATAATTGCTATGAAAAACTGTAAATATACTGAAAATTCTGTAATTGGGATTAACTTTATTTTAAAATGATAAAAGATAGATATGGAAGAGTTATATATATACACTGCTTCTTAAAATACCTAGTTTACATCAATAAAATTTGCATGGTGGCCAAGTTTGTTTTGAAATGTTTTGGGCAGAAAATGAAATGAATTTTATCTTGAAGTGTCTAACAAACAGATATAGGTTATAAAATAATAAAACTTTCAATTAATTAGTTGAAAAAAGTTGTTTGTTACCAAAATTCCCATGTTATGTCAATTGAAGCTCTATGACTTCTGGTATACATTTAATGAAAAAATGTGACTTAAGATAAAGATCATAATGAGATCTATTTATATCCTGTTTTAACCTTCAACAACATTTGTTCAGTATTTAACAATAAATTATCTTGTTCTATAAAAATCATTCATAGTTGTCTAATGAAATAATTCTGAAAACTTTCCAAAATGTATATTTTATTAAATGGCTTGAAACAATACTTATCATTTGATTAATTTCTGAGGTAAATAAGTTTTTGTACTATTTATTGCTATTTTACTATATGATTATAATTGCTATTTATTAGTTAAGAAAGAATATTCTTTGGATCACCTATTAACCTTCTGAATCCTTTCCCCTTAATCATGCTGCTTCATGGCTTTGATTTGTACACATGTGCATCACATTCCTATAATTCATTCCTATAATTCTCACTTTGCTAACATGGGCACTGCTTGCCTGATAATGTGCCGAAGTGGACAGCATGAAACAGATCACAATAGCTAGTCACTTTTAACTTTTTTTAACTAATCAGTTTATTGCAGTAGTATGAAAATCATATTCTTTGCTTTTTTGAAATATCAGATATCAGTGCTGTTGTGTGCCTGTTAATTGTATATTTAGAACTACTTGAGCAATGAAGTCTTCAGTAATGGATATTCCATCCTCTTGTGAAGACTTGCACAAACTTCAAACTTCGCTGTATAATGCAGATATTTACCCTACAAATTGTTCAGCATTGGAAGAAACATGCAAGTATTCCCATTAAAAGAACAAAAACATTGTTCAGCTACTGGTATCAGTCACTGTTCTTGCCATAGTAGTTCAAGTGTGGCGTATTTGTTTATTATTACTGCTCTTATAAACTCTTATCAGAAAGTCCATTTTATTTCAAATTGAGCTGATTGTTTTTAAAAGTACTTTTTAACTAGTAAATCTTATATAGTATACATAGGGTAAATTTTAAAAAAAATATTCTATGTTTTTCTTCAGTGGCTTGGAAAAAGCTTGTTTCACACTTTGACAAATGTTTAATTCTGGGATGGGTCCCCAAACCTTTGGACTCTGCATGTTCCTTGACTCTTTGTTTTTTTAATGAATTTCTCTGAATTTCTTATCAGCCTCCCTTAAACCTAACTTCATGTACCTAACTGGCTCCCTCTATTCCCCTTTCATAACCTAATCCTAATGTTTACTAGAACAATATAAAGTAAACAAGTTTTTCAGTAATAAAGTATTACAGGAAAATGTCCTATAGACAAGAAACACTGAAATAATTAGCTTAAAAAATTTCGTTTTGCCCTGAGTGGGATTTAACCCACAAGTTTCAAGGTGTTGTTAAGTTCATGGTGAAATTAGTCTCCAATAAGGGGCTCCCTACACCAGTCACAGCAGAAGGACGAGATAGCAGTCAGAAGAAACTGCCTCTCAGCTATCTCTCGAAGTTAATTATCTATGAAGTTAATAAGAGTACTAATCTCGAGAAATAAATAAAGGAAACATTAAACCTTGCAGAAGAGGCCAATGTTTTGGAAGAAATCAGTGACCAGTCAGAAGTGCATTTGCTGCAGCTTCACATTGTGGTGATTAGCAAATAGGGAGCTGATGAAGTAGTCAATAGTTCCGATAGTATGAAGCTCCCGGAACAAAGCTTTCAGCGTTGTAGTGGGAGCATTTGAGCAGAATGTGGGATATAGTCTCAGGTGTGCTGCAAGTGGCACAGTTAGGACTGTAAGCTCTGCTGAGAGTGTGAAATGTAGAATTGCTGTAGATGATACCAACTCGGAGACGATGAAGTATGGTCTCCTCAGATCTATGGAGATTATCATGTTAGGAGCAGTAAGAGAAGGGTCAACCAGGTACTTGAATGAGGAACAGCTGGTGTCCCTCTGCCATTGGGCAAGACAATACTAGCTGATCAACTGTGAGACAGAACTCTTGCAGTTGCTGAGAGAGAGAGGGTAATTAGTTACACCCCTCTGTCACAGCTCTCCAGTGCCTCCTTTGTAGTGTGATCAGCAAACTCATTGCCAGGTATCCTACATGGGAGGGGATCCACTGGAAATGAACCGTGATTCTGGCAGAAGTGACCTTGGAGCAAGTCTTCATGATCTTCTGGATGAGGAAGGGGTTGCAGCTCTTGCTGTCATGCTTCTGAAGAGCTTCCAAAGCTGACGTGGAGTCGCAGAGGATGACAAAGTAGCCACTCTTGAGGCTGAGGATGTAGAGTACAGCATCAAGGATATCATGAAGCTCTGCACAGGTGGAGGAAGCAAGATTGCGAGAGACAGAAACCTCTGGCGATGCCCATATCGGGGATGGCAAAGGTGGAGCAGCATGTAGCCTCTCCCGATCAATAGATCCATCAGTGTAGATCTCAGTACATCTCTCATATCATTCAGTGACATAGGAAATGGAGAGAAGCCTGATGGCCACTGGGTCTGAATCACTTTTTCGACCTAGAATGGATAGTGACATTGATCATAAGATCACTGTTCCTCCAGGGTGGAAGGTCAGGGAAGAGCATATTGCCAGCAGTGGAGCTGGCAGGAATGACTCGGTCATAGAAGTCAGTGGCAGATACGGTGATGGCAGAGTCTGGCTTGCCAATAACCTGACAGGTGCAGAGTCTGGCCTGTCTATTACCGTGCATTGTCCCCCACAGGACAACGCAAGATTCTTTATGTACTTCCAGACTTTGCCAGAAGGGGTGAAGACATTGATGCTGGAACAGAAGGATCATCAGCTGAACATTTCACACTGATCAGATAGTTTCTGATCGCAGCATGTAGCCTTCTAGCATGAAGAATGTCTGGAAATCTACCTTTTGGCTCGGTAGTGAATGGTGAGAAGCCGCTTATAGTGGATATCCTGAGGGGGAAGATGCCCGGGTGTTGAGATCATAACAGTTCCGGCATCGAAAGCAGCAGTGAGGGCCTCTGACACTGCACTGAGATCTGTAGCTTCGACGGCAGAGAGTCCTTCAGACAAGATCTGCTGAAAGAGCTGCCAGTCAGTAAGCTTCGATGCTCTTCTCTGAGCTGCACATCCCTTGGGAAGCAAGGAGATGTGCAGCAGGAAGCGGTTACTGCCCCAGGTGTCAAGGGTCAACTGACTAACTAAAGCTTTGACCAATGCTGGAAGAACAGAGGGTCAGGTCAATGGAGCTGTAGGTACTCGGAGGTCTGTAGAATGTGGGAAAGCCATTGTTGGCGATAAAGAGATTGTGCTACAAGATGACATTCTAGATATCCTTCCCTCTATGATCACTGATGTTTCTGCCCCAGGATGGACTGTGGGCATTAAGGTCCACACAGAGAATCCAGGGCTGAGGGCACTGGGATAGAATGTCCAGTAAGATGGATACAGGAAAAGTAGTGGAAGGCAGGATGTAACAGGATATCAGGGTGATATCATGGCTGTTCAGCCAGAAGCAGCATGCTACGCAATCACTGATCACATCAGTGAAAGTGAGATCAATAGCATGATGCATGACATTCTTGTGCACAAGAATCGTTGCATTGCGCGAGAGCAGATGACTTGCTTGTGTGCACAATATAGGGCTTGAACACACAGTGATCAGGGAGGTTGGCCTCACAGAGAGCAAGGATGGGAAATGGCATGATGTCAATGTAGTTCCTGACAATGTAGTCTTGCTGATGTCAGGAAACCCCTGCAGTTCCACTGTAGGATCGAAGGGGTGCTAGAGATCAGTCTTTTTACCATGACCAATGAGATAGGATAGAGTGAGCAACTGTTGTGTTACAGTGCCACCAGTTGGAAGCCAAAGGAAACTCGTTTTGTGCCCACCCTTTAAATGGCTCCCACACCCAGTGCCATTTGGTGGAAGCTAAAGAAAACAATTTTGATCCCGTTGTTTAAGTGGTTGCTTGCCTTTCATCAATGAATATAATTTGTAATGTAGGATATATTAAAATTATTACCTACGTTGTTTCATTTTTATAAACCAACAACACTATATGCATTTTACAAATAAATTTTGGTACATTTCTTGTAGAAATACTTTTGTAATATTTTTCAAAACTGATGTTTGGTGTAAATAATAAAAAAAAAATTTTGTCCCGATTACTATTATTGAAATAATATTCATATCTTTCAGATGCCAATATCATGCGGTGCTTTTAAACCTTTGTCTGACACACACTGTTCTGTAACATGTATAATTGTATTTGGTATGACAGACCCATGATATATACAGTTGTATCAGAATAATATGACCACCTATGTAATCACAGTGCATGCCCAGGCACATCACAGATGCACAATTGTGCATCACAGAGAGTCGCACACGACAAGGTCGACCACATGGAGATATAAGTTGCCAGCCAGGACAGATGAGCCATAGTGCATAACATGAGCACAATGGGCAGAGGTATTGATTTGACAGACGTTCAAAAAGGAATGATCATTGGCTACCGTGCCAAGGGTGGAAGTATCTTGGAAACAGCAGACTTCATAGATTTTTTCGCGAGGTGCTATATAGTAAGGGTGTACCAAGAATGGACCGCTGGCACACCCGAGTACCTCCAGACATCATAACTGTGGACCCCAGAGGAGAATGTTGCCTCCATCGACTGGTAAAGGGCAATCGACACACAACACTGCAGCAATTGACACTCAAATGAATGCTGGGGCATCCAGGTATGTGTCCCCGCTAACAGTAGAGTGAACCATGATATGCATGGGTCTCTGGAATCAATGCTGCATAAAGGTGCCCATGTTAACCAAGGCCCCTTGGCAACGACACCTGCAGTTTGCATGGGACTACCATCATTGGACACTGGAAGAGTGGAAAAAGGTTGCCTTCTCCGACGAATCAAGATTTCTACTCCACAGAAGTGACAGGCAGTAGCAGATACAGTGTCAGACACACGAGAACCAACACCCAGACACACTTGTCAGTCAAGAACAGGCTGGTGGTGGCAGTGTGCATGTCTGGGGGATATTTTACTGGTATGACCTGGGACCGCTGGTACCACTGGATGGGTCCCTGAACACCAATGTCTATCTGTCCATCCTCGCTGACCACATGCATCCCTTCATGTTGGACATTTACCTTGGTGATGATGGTGTCTACCAACAGGATAATGCGCCCTGCCATGTCGCTAAGGTGGTGTGTGACTGGTCCCAGGAACACAACAGCAATGTCTCTGTTCTCCCCTGGCCAGCAAAATCGTCCGCCCTCAATCCAACAGAGCAGTTGTGGGAACATTTGGATTGACAGATTTGGCATGCAGAACCACAACAACATTATCTCCTGAACCTCCGTGCTCTGCTGGAGTCTGAATGGGCACATGTGCCTCTGGCAACCTTTCAGGGCCTCAATGGGTCCATGCCACTCTATCTCGGTACTGTCATCTGGGCCAAGGGTGGTTATTCCCATTATTAGGTAAGTGGTCTTATTATTCTGATCTAGCATAACTCGGAAAGATCATAAAACAGCCGATTGAAGATTGCTAACTAACGGAAGTAAATATACAGAAATGAATTTGCTTTCATATCCAAGACCTCGTTTATTTTCAGGAAATGATACTATTATCAAAATTTTACTGGAAAAGTAATAAATAATAAAATAAAAATTAACATATAGCCTAATACGATGTTAAAATATCCACAGCCACAAGTTGTAGGCCAGCCATACGATATAACATATCTATGAAAAAATCAATACTTATCAGTTGGTCAAAAGATCACTAATTTCCAAAAATAAATCTACCGAAATGAAAACTAACTAAGGTTGAAATATAAAAAAAAATGCTAACTTGACAAAGAATATCCAATATGCTGGACCAAAACTGAAAAAAAAAAAAACGCAGCACATGGAACAATGGAGATATCATGTCTCAGCCATCTGCGTACTGTTTGCCTCTGAAGCATAACTAATTAAATACAGGTGCAGCCATAGTTTCTAAGAAGGATGTGTTTACTTCCAGCTTCGATTTGAAGGTGGGAAAGATGCATAGAATGCTGGGAAAAATGATAAAAATAACTTGGGAATACTGAAATATGTTTATGACAGAAAAGAGTGTGAAACGGGGAAAAAAATGTTAGTACATATTTTGTAATTATTTCCAAAATCTACAGTTTTTAAAAATAGCAGTTTTTTTGTTAATTTTTAGGAGATTTTGAAAATTTAAGGAAAAATTTGTTGATAATAGCTCAAATCAAAATTATGCTTAAATCAGAAGGTTGCTTCAGAAATAGGAATGTTAACAAGCAAATCGGCAATACCGTTTAGTGCTTCTAAGAAATGGCAATCAGATGGCTTTATAAAATTATTTATATTGTAGTTTAGTAAAAATATGCATGAAATTAAAAAACAAAATATTATTTTTGAAGTCTGAATTACATATTTTTATAAGATATATATATATATAAAATTACAATGGAATTTTTATTTTTAAAAAATCATTATATTTTTGTTGTACTAAATGTGTATAAATATGTCATTGGCCCCTCAATTCAGATTCTCTGTATGTATACAACCGTTCTCTGAGACATACAGATGGGGCTGGACACTGAAAGGATTAATTCTCTATGATGCTGTTGAATGTTTTTAAGCACTTCAACACATGGACTATGTTATTAAGGAGAGATTTATGTACCGTTTCCAGTTACTACCCATCCTCTACAGTACATAAATCTCTCCTTAATAAATTTTGATACTTGATTACCTAGTCCCTGTGTTGAAGTGCTTAAAAACATTTAACAGTGTCATAGAGAATTAAAAACTTGAATTTTTCAAAAAGAATTTAATTATCCCTAAAATGGAAGGGGCAGGGGTGCACTAGATTCGTTAGTCTATTAGTCAGTAGCACATTAAATTCATAATCTGCAGTTCTCAGATTCCAGTACATCTGGGCCAGTGTTGAGATTTATCTCTGAAAAACTTCTCGCCTTGCCTACGGTCAGTAGGGGACACAGATGGGCTTGGAAAAGCTGCCATCCATCAGATGGGATATTAAGTCATGTGCATGAGACTGATACCTTTTGCACATTAGAGAATAGACTTGATTGCCTTGACAGGAGGCTACCATCTGTCTCCCAAAAGCTGTCCTGTGGGTCTCCTCCCCCCAACTTCTGAGACTTTGAGACCGTCTGATCTAGCCAATTAGCTTATTGTGTGCAAAAAAGAGTCACTTAGAGATAAACAACTCAACCTTAAAACAAAAAGGTTGCATTTTCTCATCTCCTAGAGTTAAGAGGAAAAATCGGTCAGTGTATGTCAAATAAAATTATTTATTATTACCATATTAAAATAGTGCTGAAAATTTTTAACTAATAACTTTATAAAAATAAATAGCAACCAGTCAAATTTTACCCAATAGTAGTTGAATGATATATGAATATATATTACTCTTCGTAGTAAGTCATCTGGATATCTATTCGTGATTAACACATTCTCCACCAGATTTCTGAATTGTAGCATAAATATATTATTTGCAATATACTTCAAGTTTTGCCTTTTCTAAATGGGCATCACCAATACTAAACTGAAGTAATGAGTCTCAGGCAGGTCATATGGCTCTTGAAAAGGTGGTGCCAAAGTTCCTACCAACAGGTGGCTTCAGCCTTTAGTTGTGGGGGAACAGGCCTTTGCCCCATGCCTGTGATCAGGGGACTGTTTAATATTGTTGGCCCTACTTCTCTCAATAAACACAGTATCTTTAAAAATCCTACTAATCATTTTCTCTCTGCAGGTACATTGAATGTGAGGACATCGCATAGAGATTATTCTCTTGATGTCCTCATGCAGGAATTTCAGCATTCATCATTATCAAGCAGCAATGGACTACGGATGTCCACTCAGACCATACAATTTAGTTTTCCAAGCGTATCTGTCCTGAGCTACATCTGCTGCATCTGGCCACTGCACAGCAATTCCAACAAGGTCCTGTTTGACATTGTCTGCCCACCACATCCTAGGTCTCCACCTCTTTCTGAGGCCTTTAGGCACACTGTTCATAACCCTGTTCTCCAATCTATAATTATTCATAAGGGCAACATGGCCAAACCAACAGAGTCTCTATCTGCACAGTATGCTGCTTAAAGGGGGTTGCCGACTGCTTTGCGTAACCTCATCATTACTTACAAAGTTGAACCACCTAATGCCCAAGATACTGTATAAGCATCTAGAATCAAAAGCATTTAGTTTCCTGCCATCTTGTTAGCAGTGTTCAAGTTTCACTACCATAACTAACTCTAGAAAGAACCAAACTATTATACAGTCTAATTTTAGTCTTTAGGTGTATATGCTATTTCACCACACTCTCCGTAGATTCTTAAAAATCCTGGCAGCAATCCCTATTCATCTGTTAATCTCATTCTACACATCACCAGTATCTGTTACATAGCTCCCAAGATAATTAAACTGTGACACCTGCTCAAGACTGCAACCATTCAGATGAACTGAATCACAACCTCCCTGACCAATTTTCATCACTTTAGTTTTCTCTCTGTTTATAACCAAACCTACTCTACTAACAGTCTCATCAACAGCTAAAGTGAAAGAGTTTATCTCGTTAACATCATTTTTGTCAAAAGGCTAAATCATCAGCATAGTCTAAATCAGAAATTTTTAGATATCCAGACCATTTAAGGCCAAAATCTTTCCCTTGCATTGAATTTTGCATAACAATCAAACTACAGAGAAAAGGAGACAAAATGCACTCTTTTCGAACATCAGAAGTAATGCTAAACCAATTGCTACAAATCTTACCAACTCTCAAACACAACTCAGTGTTATTATAGAGAGCTTCCATCATGCTAACTAACTTGTCTGGTATGCCATACGAACTCACAATCAACGACAAATTTTTGTGATCAACAGAGTCAAAAGTCTTTTTGAAATCAACAGAGCTATTAACCAAAGGTTTCTGACACTAAACATTTCTCAAGAATCTGCCTGAGTGAAAATATCTAATCTACACATCCCTGCCATTTCTGAATCCACGCTGCTCATCATGTAATTGCCTGTCAATCAGATTCTTAATTCTATTAAGCACAATCATGCAAAGAACTTTACCTGGAGCAGAAAGTAGGCTGATTCCTCTATAACCCCTACAGTTAACACAAAAACTGCAATTGCCTTTTTTAAAAATAAGGATAATAATAGCTCTGGTAAAACTTTAGGAATAATTCCTTTATCCATTAAATTTGAATATTCTTGACATCTCTGGTTCACAGATTAGGGGAATCCACTCTTACATCAATCCAATTTTTTTAGAGGAAAAATTGGATCGACATAAGAGTGATATTTTCCTAAATGCCTTTATCATAAAAGATATTCAAAATTTCAGTCAGCCATATGGTAACCGAATATTCCGAGCTCTAAGCATTTCACTAGTAATTTCATATAGCCATAGAGATTTATGTAGTTTAAGTTTAGAAATAGCCAAAATAACTACAGACTGTTATAGGACTCAACATTAAAGCCAGTAATGCATCTATCATCATTACAAACAACAGAAGTAGAACTAACCATGTTGTTTAGAACATCTTTGGATGCTCAGCCCACCATCATAACAAAATCCTCACCTTCTCTAACCTTTGCTTGTTTATCCATCAATCCCTGTATACCTGTCCATTTTCTACCATACAAAACATTAATTATCTGGTACAGCTCTCTGCTGTTGTGTTGTCTAACTGCTTCCTCAGCTTTGTCAGCCAAGCCATAAAGGCAAAGCTTCTTATCAGATTCTAACAGATCCTTTACATATTTATTAAGCTCTCTGTAATGCTTTCTATTAGGACTAGTAGGGTATTGATTAAGGACATTCCTGTAGTTCTTTCAAAAATAATCTCAAGTACTTTTTTATTCAAATAATTTTGCCTTCTTTGCTCCTTTTTTTCCTAAAAGAGTATTGTCGTTTCAAGAAAAGCCTGTTTAAAATGGTCCCATTCTTCCTCAACTTCAGTAATAAGCAAACCATGACTGTCATAATGACTGAGTAATCTATAATGATAAGCTTTAGCTATAAGTGGGTCTTTCAGAGCTTCAGAATTAAAGGTAAATTTTTTAACCTTAGCACAACACTTCTTAAGTGTAAGTTGCAAGACCCTTTTAACAAGGAAATGGGGAGATCCAATTTGAGCTCCCCTATATGACCTGGTATTACTAACAGAACTAGCCCATTTGCTGTTAATCGATATATAATCAATCGTATTCTTATACAGTCCATCAGGTGAAACCCATGTGTACTTATGTATTTCGCAGTGTTTGTAATAAGTGTTAGTTATTCTGAATCCATTGAGTTTACTTACCTGTAGGAGACGTTGCCCATTGCCATTGCAGCTACCAATACCAAAAGGGCCTATTACTCCTACTCAGAGGTCAAAGTTAGTACCAGCTTTGGCATTGAAATCATCTAGAGCCAGGGTAATATCTCCTTTCTTGACAGAATTCAAAATATTTTGAAGTGACCATAAAACCTATCCTTCTCATCCTCATTGGCATCCTCAGTGGGGGCATAACAGCAGATAACATTCAAGTCTTTAACACTTGTCTGAAATTTAGCTCTAAGAAACCTTGCACTGGTGCACTCATATCGTAGAAGAGCATCAGTAGTGTGTCTGCTGAGATGCAAACCTATGCCTTGCAGATGTGTTTTATCTTCTCTCCCTGAAAAGAGAAATTTAAGATTATTTTTTAAGAATCTTACCTTTATCTGTCCATTTGGTCTCTTGCAAGCCGAGAATATCAAGGTTATAATGGTGAAATTTTTATGTGATGACATCAAGAGAATAATCTTTGTGCAGAGTCCTCACATTCCAACTACCATGGTGAGAAAGTGGCTAGTGGGATGTTTAAAGAACTTATGTTTAGTGAAGAATCTTATATTGGAAGTTTTCTTGATGACCTGTAGAATTGATGATGCCTGTAGAAGCAAGAGTTCAGGTACCTGCATTGATCTCTGCTCAGGATTATCCACCAGCTGATAAAATATATTTTGTGAATCTTTTTCACTTGCGGCTGTCAACCCACAAACAAATAGAAATCACAGTGGAAGATTTTCCCTCCTCAGGAGCCCATGAGTGCAGCAAATTCAGGATCCATAATCAAGCTCAGAGCCTGTTTCCAGTCTGGTTATTGTGTGTGGTCATCACCAGGACCTGTGTGGTTGACCACTCCTCAGTAGGGTAGAAAAAAAAAGTAGTCATATTTGTCCAGATCAGTAGTCCACTTTGATCTGGCAGCTCACCCCTTCTGTTCACTTCTTCTCCCCTCCTGTTCACTTTTGTAAGATGCTAACAGCCTGCACCATGAGAAGGCAGGGTCAGACATTAGGTGCTAGGTCTGGTCTGGCCAGTTCTATGCATCATCACAGGGGATTGGTGCATAGCTCTCCTTCCAGTGACTACCTAGCTACCATTTACAGACCAGTGTCCGTCCTGCCCACGGTCAGTAGGGGATACCGATGGGCTTGGAAAGGCCATCGTCCGTCGGATGGGACGTTAAGCCGTGACCCCGTGTGTGGGAGAGCCATACCCTGTGCACGTTAAAGAACACACTGGATGGCCTTGACGGGAGGCTACTATCTGTCTCCCAACAGCTGTTCCAGTGGGTCCCCTTCACCAACCTTTTCTGAGCCTTCGGGGTCCATGTGACCAGGCCATTTAGCCCATGGTGTGCAAAAAAGTGCCGCTCAGAGGTAAAACAACCCAACCCAAACCAGTGTTTCCATTATTTCCAGTTGTATAGCCTAGTTATTTTAGGCTTGCATGAAATCAGATGGATACATAAAGGTGAGATACTTAAAAATAACTTTAAATTTCTCTTTTCTTGGAGGATGAAAGAATCTCCAAGGTATAGGTTTGCTTCTCAGCAGATATGCCAGTGTTGTTCTTCTAGAATATGAGTGCATTAATGAAAGGTTTCTTTCAGCAAAATTTCAGACATGTATTAAAAATTTGAATATTACCTGCTTTATGCCCCACTGAGGATGAGAAGGATAGGTTTTTACGTACCACTTCAGGATATTTTGAATTCTGTGAAGAAAGGAGGTATTTCTCTTGTGCTTAGGTGACTTCAATGCTAAAGTTGGTACTGACTCTGACCTTTGGGCAGGTGTTTTAGGTCCCATTGGCATTGGTAATTCCAATGGCAATGGTTTCACCTGATGGGTTGCATAGGAATAAGATAGATTATATTTTAATTAACAGCAAATGGTTTAGTTCAGTTAGGAATATCAGATTATACAGGGAAGCCAAAATTGGGTCTTATACCTGGTGAAAAGTGTCTTGCAACTGAAGCTTAAGAGATGCCGTGTCAAGGTTAAGAAAAATTACCTTTAACACTTAAAGTCTGAAAAATCCAGAAGTAGCCAAAGCATACCATGATAGGCTACTTAGTCATTATGACAATCATGATTTGCCTACTTTTGAAGTTGAAAAAGAATGGGATTAGTTTAAATAGGGTTTTCTTGAAACCAACAGTACTCTTTTGGGTGAAAGGAAAGAGAGGAAACAAAATTATATGAGTGATAAGGCAATGGAACTTATTTCTGAAAGAAGGAAGTGCAGGATTAATATGAATCACTATCTTACTAGTCGTAACAGGTGGCATTACAATGAGCTTAATAAATGTGTAAAGTATCAGTTAACAGCTGATAAGAATCTCTGGCTTCATATCTTGGCTGACAAAGCAGAGGAAGCAGTTAGACAGCACAACAGTTGTTCCTGATTGTTAATGTTTTGTATGGGAAGAAACAGATGTATACAAGGATTGAGGGATAAATATGGTAAGATGGTTGAAGGTGAGGATTCTGTAATGGCTAGGTGGGCTGAGCATTTCAGATGTTCTAAACAATGTGATAATTTCTACTCCCATTGTTTGTAATGATGATAGATGCATTACTGGCTTTAATGTTGGCCCTATATCACATTCCTAAGTTGCTTTGACAATCTCTAAGTTAAAATTGTATAAATCCCCAGGGATGGATGAAATCACCACTGATATGTTTAGAGCAGGGAACATATGTGTTGTCACATGGGTGACTGAAATTTTGAATGTTTTTTATGATAAAGGTGTTACTCCTAGGCATTAAACTAGAGCTATTGTTATTCTTATTTTTTAAGAAGTTGATAGTATTTCCTTGTGATAATTAAAGGGGAATTAGTTTTCTCTCTGTTCTAGGTAAAGTTCTTTGCATGATTATACTTAATAGAATTAAGAATTTGGTTAATGAACAACTGCGTGATGAACAGTGTGGATTGAGAAGTGGTAGGGGATGTATTGATCAAATATTTTCACCTAGGCAGATTCTTGAGAAATGTTTAGAGTTTCAGAAACCTGTGGTTATTAGCATTATAGTTTTCAAAAAGGCTTTTTGCTCTGTTGATGAACATAATTTGTGGTTGATTGTTAGATTGTATGGAATACATGACAAATTACTTAGTTAATGAAAGCTCTATAATAATACTAAGTTGTACGTGAGAGTTGGTAAGGCTTGTAGTGATTGGTTAAGCATTGCTAGTGGAGTTAAACAAGGGTGCATTTTGTCCCCTTTTCTCTTTTGTTTCGTTATTGATTATGTCATGCGAAATTCTTTGCAAGGAAAATATTTTGGCATTTAATGGTCTAGATATTTCAAAATTTGATTTAGATTATGCAGATAATTTTTGGCTCTGTTGGCTAATGATGTTAATGAAATGAATTCTTTCATTGGGGCTTCATAGGGAGCCAGTAATAAAATGAGACTGGTAATAAAAATGGTAGCTGTAAATGGTAGCTAGGTAGTCACTGGAAGGAGAGCTATGTACCAATCCCTTGTGATGATGAATAGAACCGTCCAGGCCTAGCACCTAATGTCCGACCCCGCCTTCTGGTGGTGCGGACCGTTAGTAACTTTCAAAAGAGATACTCTCTTGTGGAAGTGAACGGAAGGGGAGGGCTGCCAGATTAGTGCGGCCTACTGATCTGGACAACTATGGCTACTTTTCGTTTTTTCTACCCTGCTGAGGAGTGGTCAACCACACAGGGTCCTGGTGCTGACCATATAAACCTACTGGACTGGACAGATATATGGCTCTGAGCTTGATTATGGATCCTGATTTTGCTGCACTGGTGGGCTTCTGTGGAGGGAAAATCTTCCGCTGTGTTTTCTGTTTGTTTGTGGGTTGACAGCCCCAAGTGAATAGATTCACAGGATATGTTTATCAGCTGGTGGATAATCCTGAGCAGAGGTCATCGCAGGCACCTGAACTCTTTGCTTCTATTGGCATCATCAAATTCTACATTGGAGGTAGTCTTCCAGTGTAGATAGCTTCAGCCTTTATTAGTGGGGGAACGGGTCTTTGCCCCATGTCTGCGATTAGGGGGCTGTTTGATATTGTCGGCATTCCCTCTCTCAATAAACATAGTTTCTTTAAACATCCCACTAACCATTTTCTCT
This sequence comes from Ryuthela nishihirai, assembly GCA_038380435.1. Lineage (NCBI taxonomy): Eukaryota > Metazoa > Arthropoda > Arachnida > Araneae > Heptathelidae > Ryuthela > Ryuthela nishihirai. The sequence continues at coordinate 80,495,601 of JAWZYU010000003.1, read as the reverse complement.
CCATAGGTAGTTGGAATGTGAGGACTCTGCACAGAGCTTTTTCTCTTGATGTCCTCACACAAGAATTCCACCGTTATAATTTAGATATTCTCGGCTTGCAAGAGACCAGATGGACAGATAAAGGTCAGATTCTTAAAAATAATCTTAAATTTCTCTTTTCAGGGAGGGACGACAATAAGCATCACCAAGGCGTGGGTCTGCTTCTCAGCAGACACGCTAGCGATGCTCTTCTAGGATATGAGTGCATTAATGAAAGGTTTCTTACAGCAAAATTTCAGACAAGCGTTAAAGACTTGAATGTTATCTGCTGTTATGCCCCCACTGAGGATGCCGATGAGGATCAGAAGGATAGGTTTTATGAACAACTTGAGGATATTTTGAATTCTGTCAAGAAAGGAGATATTACCCTTGTTCTTGGTGACTTCAATGCCAAAGTTGGTACTGACTCTGCCCTTTGGGGAGGAGTAATAGGCCCTTTTGGTATTGGTAGCTGCAATGGCAATGGGCAACGTCTCCTACAGGTAAGTAAACTCAATGGATTCAGAATAACTAACACTTATTACAAACACCGCGACATACATAAGTACACATGGGTTTCACCTGATGGGCTGCATAAGAATATGATTGATTACATATTAATTAACAGCAAATGGGCTAGTTCTGTTAGGAATACCAGGGCATATAGGGGAGCTGAAATTGGATCTGACCATTACCTTGTTAAAAGTGTGTTGCAACTTAAACTTAAAAAGTGTTGTGCTAGGGTTAAAAAATTTACTTTTAATACTGAAGCTCTGAAAGATCCAGTTATAGCCAAAGCTTACCATGATAGGTTATTTAGTCATTATGACAGTCATGGTTTGCTTACTACTGAAGTTGAGGAAGAATGGGATCATTTTAAACAGGCTTTTTTGGACACTAACAGTACTCTTTTAGGAAAAAAGGAGCAGAAGAGGCAAAATTATCTGAGTGATGAGGCACTTGAGCTTATTTCGGAAAGAAAGAACTGCAGGAATGCCCTTAATCAATACCCTACTAGTCCTAATAGAAAGCATTACAGAGACCTTAATAAACTTGTAAAGGATCAGTTAGCTGCTGATAAGAATCTTTGGCTTGATGGTTTGGCTGACAAAGCCAAGGAAGCAGTTAGACAGCACAACAGCAGAGAGCTGTACCAGATAGTTGATGTTTTGTGTGGTAGAAAACGGACAGGCATACAAGGATTGAAGGATAAACAAGGTAAGGTTATAGAAGGGGAGGATTCTCTCAGGGCTAGGTGGGCTGAGCATTTCAGTGATGTTCTAAACAATGTAGTTAGTTCTACTCCCATTGTTTGCAATGATGATAGATGCATTGGTGGCTTTAATGTTGGACCTATAACACAATCTGAAGTTATTTTGGCTGTTTCTAAACTTAAACTTCATAAATCCCCAGGGGTAGATGAAATTACTACGGAAATGCTTAGAGCTGGGAATGTTTCGGTTACCACTTGCATGACTGAAATTCTGAATATCTTTTATGAAAAAGGCATGGTTCCTAAGGATTTTACCAGAGCTATTGTTATCCCTATTTTCAAAAACGGTGATCGCAGTTCTTGTGATAACTATAGGGGGTATCAGCCTACTCTCTGTTCCAGGTAAAGTTCTTTCCATGATTGTGCTTAATAGAATTAAGAATCTGGTTGACAGTCAATTGCGTGATGAGCAATGTGGATTCAGAAGTGGTAGGGGATATGTGGATCAGATATTTTCACTTAGGCAGATTCTTGAGAAATGTTTAGAGTTTCAGAAACCTTTGGTTGCTAGCTTTGTTGATTTCAAAAAGGCTTTCGACTCTGTTGATCGTCATAATTTGTGGTTGATTGTGAGATCATATGGTATACCAGACAAGTTAGTTAACATAATGAAAGCTCTCTATAATAACACTGAGTCATGTGTGAGAGTTGGTAAGTCTTGTAGCAAATGGTTTAGCATTACGTCTGGTGTTCGACAAGGGTGCATTTTGTCTCCTTTTCTCTTTAGTTTGGTTATTGATTATGTTATGCGAAATTCACTTCAAGGGAAAGATTTTGGCCTTAAATGGGCTGGAGATACGAAAATTTCTGATTTAGATTATGCTGATGATTTAGCCCTTTTGGCAAATGATGTTGATGCGATGAACTCTTTCATTCGAGCTGTTGATGAGACTGGTAATAAACAGGTATAACTGGTATAAACAGAGAGAAAACTAAAGTGATGAAAATTGGTCAGGCAGGCTGCGATTCAGTTAATCTGAATGGTTGCAGTCTTGAGCAGGTGTCACAGTTTAATTATCTTGGTAGCTATGTAACAGATAATGGTGATGTGCGGCATGAGATTAACAGACGAATAGGGATTGCTGCTGGAACTTTTAAGAACCTATGGAGAGTGTGGAGAAATAGGCGTATACACCTAAAGACTAAAATTAGACTATAATAGTTTGGTTCTTTCTAGGGTTAGTTACGGTAGTGAAACTTGGACACTTTGTAAACAAGATAACAGGAAACTAGATGCTTTTGATTCCAGATGCTTACGCCGTATCTTGGGCATTAGGTGGTTCAACTTTGTAACTAATGATGAGGTTAGGCAAAGGAGTTTGCAACCTCCTTTAAGCAGCATATTGTGCAGAGAGAGACTCCGTTGGTTTGGCCATGTTGCCCGTATGAATAATTATAGATTGGCGAATAGGGTTATGAACAGTGTGCCTAAAGGCCTCAGAAAAAAGGGGAGACCTAGGATGCGGTGGGCAGACAATGTCAAACAAGACCTTGTTAGAATTGGTGTGCAGTGGCCAGATGCAGTAGATGTAGCTCAGGATAGACTTGCTTGGAGAACTAAATTGCACGGTCTGGTTGGACCTCCGTAGCCCATGGCTGCTTGAGGATGATGATGATGATGATGAATAAGAGAGGTTTGGTGATAAACAGAAATAAAACTAAAGTGATGAAAATTGGTCAGGCAGATGGTGCTTCAGTTGCTTTGAAAGTCTGCACTCTTGAGTAAGTGTCTCAGTTTAATTATTGGGAGTTATGTAACAGATACAGGTGATGTCTGGAATGAGATAAATAGAAGAATAGGATTGTTCTGGGACTTTTAAGAATCTATGGAGAGTGTGGAAAAATAGATGTGTGCACCTAAAGACTAAAATTAGGCTGTATAATAGTTTTTCTTTCTAACGTTAGTTATGGTAGCAAAATGTGACCCTTTGTAACCAGGATAAGAAAAAATTTGGTGCCTTGGATTCTGAATGCTTGCACAGTATCTTGGGCATTAGGTGGTTTGACTTGTAAGTAATGATGAGGTTAGAAGGAGTCATCCTTTGAGCAACATTCTATGCACAGATAGACTATGTTGGTTTGGTCATGTCCATATTCATAGCTGCAGATTGACAAACAGGATTATGACTGTGCCTAAAGGCTTCAGGAAAAGGGGGAGACCTAGGATGGTGATGGTCAGACAATGTCAAACAGGATTTTGCTACAATTGACCTACAGTGGCCAAATGCAGCAGTTGTAGCTCAGAACAGACATGTCTGGAGAAGAAAGTTTCAGTCTGATATGATCTCCACAGCCCATGACTGCATGAGGATTTTGTATGTATTTATGTATGTGTAAATTTACACCCTGTAATGAAGTAAATTAAAGCCTTTTGAAGGATTTGAAATCTATGAATCATCATGTTTCATTAGTGCTTATTCAACTCAAAAAGAATTTTTCATTAATCTCTTAAAACAAAAAGTTGTGCCAGTAAATTGTTATTGCCAGTGTAAACCTCTTGCTCATCACACACCACCACTAAAATATCAAAATTCTATCTCAAATAAATCATTTGCAGTATTAATTTTAAGTTTTCAAGTATCACCGTTTTGCACCATCAGAGGGTAGAATTAAAACTAGAAATATTTAAAAGTCTGAATCATAATATTTCATCAATACCTGTCCAACTCAAAAAGAATTTTTATTTTCTCTAAAAATAAACAGCTATCTCTTAAAACGAAAAATGGTTGCATTTTCCACAATTTTTTTTGCAAGGTGAATATTATTGTTGTCAATGCTTCATGATCTTTACATTTCATCGCCAAAATTTTTAATCACTCAGAACAAACATGTTTGGAGAACCAAATAAAGAGTAGTTGGACCTCTGTAGCCTATGCCTGGGGTGGGGGTGGCTCAGTTGGTAGCGTGCCAGACTCGTAATCTACAGTTCCCAGGTTCGAGTCCCCGCTGGGTCAGCATTGAGATTTATCTCTGCAAAACTCCCTGCTCTGCCCACAGTCAGTAGGGGACACCGATGGGCTTGGAAAGGCCGCCATCCGTTGGATGGGACATTAAGCTGTGGTCCCATGTTGGGGAGAGCCACACCCTGTGCATGTTAAAGAACATGCTGAATGACCTTGATGGGAGGCTACCATCTGTCTCCCAACAGTTGTTCCAGTGGGTCCCCTCCCCCAACCTTCTCTGAGCTTTCAGGGTCCATGTGACCTGGCCATTTAGCCCATGGTGTGCAAAAAAGTGCCACTCAGAGGTAAAACAACTCAACTCAACTATTTCACATTTTTATACTACATAAAAATAAAAAAGAATGAAAAAACTGTGCATTTGTTTTGAGAAGTTTCTGCTTTTATTGTTGTTGTTTTTTGTATCTTTGAAATGTCTCATCAGTGGAAGAAATGAGTTCTTTGTATTTTTGTGGGATATATCCATTTTTCTGGCTTTCCTATAATAGTTTCAGTCCAAACTGTTTGCTTCAGGGACTGCCATCTCATATGAAACCTAATCACACTGTCTAGCACCAAGCTTGTTTCCAGGGTTATGAAGCCAGGATATATTTCCAAGAAACATTGAGACTGTTAACATTCAAGGAAATATTAGTGTGAAGGACAGAATTTAGAGTTGTGCATCTACTCATTTCAGATCTGCTCCTTTTCCTGATGCCTTGAGCATGATGCTTTTAGCTATTCATTAGCCTGTAATTCTGCTAGGGTAATATTGCTAAATCAATGCAGTCTCTCCCTATATAAAGCACTATATCTCTTGTGAGCCGTCCCGTGGCCGAGTGGTTAGCGCGCTTGGCTACTGATCTACGGGACCTGGGTTTGAGCCCCGGATAAGGCATCGATGTATGTGTCGTTTTTCTGCTGAGGTCCTGCCATCCTCTCAGACCTTCTACTATGGCATATAAACTGACAGGCTCCTGTTAGACCTCTGTGGCAAGCAGCTGCTTGAAGGGGTATTTATTTATTTTTTTATTTTTATCTCGTTTCCTATATATTGCTTTGTGTTTATTTCAGAATCTTTTATCATGTGTTTTGTACATTGAAAAATTTTAATGTTGTGTGAAATTCCTCCCCCCCCCCCTTAACCCTTCCAGTGTCCACATCGTCTGTATACGTTCGAAGAATCTGAATTGAGAGGCCAAGGACGTATGTATCTGTTTCTAGTACAACAAAAAATGTCGATTTTTTTTTTTAAAATTGCCGTTGTAATTTTTTTTTATATATTGTATAAAAATATGTAATTCAGGCTTCAAAAATAATATTTTGTTTTTTAATTTGATGCATGTTTTATTAAACTGCAATACCAGTAATTTTATAAAGCCACTGGATTGCCATTTCTTAGAAGCACTAAACAGTATTGCCGATTTGCTTGTTAATGTTCCTATTTGCTGAAGCACCCTTCTGATTTAAGCTCACAAGTTTTATTTGAACTATTATCAACAAAATTTTCCTTAAATTTCAAAAATCTCCTGAAAATTAACAAAAAAAAACTATTTTTGAAAATGATGGATTTTGGAAGTACAATAGACTCTGTCTTATCTGGTCTCAGCTTAACTGGCCTCCACTTTAACTGGTCGTTCCAAGAATGGGAAGCAAGTCACCACTTGTTTTGTTTATTTGCTTCAGTTCCAAGAAACAGAAGCAAGTCACCGCTTGTTTTGTTTTTAGTACAGTACACATTTGCTTCAGTTCCTCTTTGTGAATATTACAGTGTACTATGCATATACAGGAGTGTGTGTTGTGATCTATTAATTATTGTGTGGTACAAAATAAGTGGGTGCAAACCTAAGCATAATGTCATTATGATGGAGATAAAATTACAAGCGTTAGAACGTATTGACAAAGGTGATCCAGTAAAGCATATTTGTGATGAACTAGGTGTTGGTAAAAGCACGAGAAATGACTGGAGAAGGAATAGAAAATCTTTACAAGATTTTTGCACTCAAGTTCAGTCTTAAAAAATGCTTTCTTCTCGGTGCACTCTTAAAATGCTGAAAAATGAAATTATCGATGATGCACTTTGGTTATGATTCATGCAAGAGCATCAAAAAGGAATGCCAATCAGTGGGCCAATCTTGAAAGAAAAAGCATTAATCCTCCATTCTAAAATCGATAATGGGGGAGGTTTTTCATCAAGCAAGGGATGGCTTTCTCTCTGGAAGAAATGGCATGGTGTTCATTAACTTGGTATTTGTGGTGAGAAATTGCCAGCTAATGCTTCAGCAGCAAAGGAATTTTCAGAAAAACATTTAGTGCTTATTGAAGAAGGAGGCCTATGCACAGAACAAATCTACAATGTAGATGAGACTGGGTTAAATTTTAAACTTCTTCGAATGAAAACGTTTGTGATCTGCAAGAAACCTCAGCATCAGGATTTAAAATAAAGAAAGAATCACTGTGGCTGTGTGTGCAATTGCTGCAGGTACACACAAATTTCCTCTTTTTGTAATTGCAAAATCAGCAAAACCCTGAGCATTCAAGCATTTAAATTTAGCTGCTCTGCCAGTTTACTACAAAGCTCAAAAGTCTGCTTGAATAGACTAGTATTTGTTTAAAAAGGGGTTCTTTATAGAATTTGTTCCAGAAGTAAAAAAACCACTTGAGAAGTCTTAAAACACCTGTAAAGGCCCTACTCATTCTGGACAATGCCCTAAACACACCCAAGCAAACTCATTTTTGACAACATAAAAGCCATGTTTTTGTCACCTAATGTAACATCTTTAGTGCAACCGATGAATCGAGGCGTGCTTGTAATTTAAAAAGGCAATACAAGAGAAAGCTTCTTTCAGAAATTCTACAGCGAATCAAAAATGACGGAATAGGACTTATAGATGCTTTGAAAACAATAAATATGATCTACATGTTGGCAAGAGCTTTTGATGAAATGCCTCTACAACATTTGTGAAGTCATGGAGAAAACTTTGGCCCGAAGTTGAAAACTGTGTAGAAAGTACCAAAGACTACAACACGAAAGTATCGAATGAGCCTGCGCCCCCCGAAGATATAATGGATAATGACAATATTTCGCTGCTTAATGACTTTAAACTGCTGCCTGGATGTGACACACTTGAATAAGATGACATTGAAAAATGGTTAAAGGTTTAAATGGTTAAAATTGCCAAGAAGGAAATGGAGATCCCTTCTTGGTTTTTTTTTACCATCAATGCAGTCTGCCAGAAGGGAACGAAGATATATTGAACAACAACAGGCCTCATCTGCAAGTGATGTGATGTTTATTAAAAAAATGGCAAGTCTTTGCAGGTAAAAAAGTGTTAAATTCGAAGAAACAAAAGAAAATCATGGACTTCTTCAAGTGAGTTGTTGTTTTATCTCTGAGCAGCACTTTTTTGCACACCACAGCTAAATGGCCAGGTCACATGGACTCCAAAGGCTCAGAGAAGGTTGGGAGAGGGGACCCACTGGAACAGCTGTTGGGAGACAGATGGTAGCCTCCTGTCAAGGCCATCCAGCATGTTCTTTAATGTGCACAGGGTATGGCTCTCCCGCACACGAGGCCATGGCTTAATGCCCCATCGATGGATGGTGGCCTTTCTAAGCCCATCGGTGTCCCCTACTGACCGAGGGCAGGGTGGAGAATTTTGTGGAGATAAATCTCAACGCTGACCCAGCTGGAACTCAAACCTGGGAACTCCAGATTATGAGCCTGGTGTGCTACCAACTTAGCCACCTCTGCCCCCTTGCAAGTGAGTGTGAGTAAATTGTTAATATTGTGCAACAAATTATTAATTAAAATACAGTAAAGTTAGTATTTTTGTCATTTGCTGTTCTTATTTATTTTCCGACACAATTTTCAGATTAACTGGCCTTTTGTTCATCCGGCCTGGGATCCGGTCCCATAAGGGCCGGATAAGAGGGAGTCTACTGTAATTACGAAATACGTACCATCATTTTTTTTTTCCGTTTCACACTTTTTTGTCATAAACCTATTTCAATGTTCCTAGACTATTTTTATCATTTTTCCAGCATTCAATGCATCTTTCCCACTCTTAAAATCGAAACTGGAAGTAAACACTTCCTTCTTAGAAATTCTGGTTGCAGCTGCATTTAATTAGTTGTGCTTCACTGAGGCAAACAAGACACAGCTGGCTGACACATGCAGTATCCGTTGCATGTGTTATAAGTGTTGTTTACAGTTTTGGTACAGCATATTGGATACCCTTTGTAAAGTTAGTATTTACTTTTTTTATATTTAAACCTTAGTTATCATTTCAGTAGTTTATTTTCGGAAATTAGCAATCTTTTGGCTGATCGATAAGTATTGAATTTTTCATAGTTAGCTACATCATATGGCCGGCCTACAGCTTGTTGCTGTGGATTTTTAACATTGCATCAGGCTATGTGTTAATTTTTATTTTATTATTTATTACTTTTCCAGTAAAACTTTGATCTAGTATCATTTTCAGAAAATAAATGAGGTCTTGGATATGGAAGCAAATAAATTTCTGTAGATTTACTTCTGTTAGTTAGCAATCTTTCGATTGGCTGATTTATTGATCTTTCCGAGTTATGCTAGATCAGAGACCGGCTTAAAAGTTGTTGCGGATCTTTTATTTAACATTCCATAAGGTTATATGTAATTTTTATTTTATTATTTCTTTTTTTTAGTAAAAAAATTTTGAGCTTGTACCGTTTTCTGAAAATGAGTCTTGGATACGGAAGCAAAATAGACTTCCTTGCTACAGAAATCAGCCATCATGTGGGAGGGAAATTTTGGAACGCGTCCCCTCCGCTAAACTCACAGTAAAAGTTTCACCCCCCCCCCTCTAGAAAAATATATATTTTTTGTAATTACGAGTTTTTATGTTTTTATTGAATGAATTTAAACCCCCTCCTCAATACTTTGGGTGTGCCATACAGCCGATGTAACGCTATTTTTTTTTGCCCTGGTGCACAAACCTTTCTGTGCTTAGGCAAGATCGCCAAACTTCAACACCCAAAGAAAAAATCCATAATGTTTAGTAAAAGAAAAAAGCCAGGAAGTTTTTTTTCTATTTTATAACCAGTTGAATGTGAGAAGTCCAAGTCACTTTGTGTAACACTGGCCATGTTTAAAATATACAATACTGAAAAGAATCGTTAAAAGAAATAAAAATCATATTTCAGGTTGAGTATTATATTATTCGGGAGTAAATTTCCTTTTAATAAACATATAATTTAACAATTTTTATTCATCAGGTTTTCTAAAAGCCTTAATTATATACTGCGATTTTTTTTGTTCACTATATTACATTGAAAAAGGCTTATTAAAATCAATATGTTTGCAAATTTGTTTATATTATATATTTTCATAAAATTCGTAATTAAATTCTGTTTAATTTGATATATATATATTTCCGTTGATTGGTTATTTTTAAAAAAAAAATGCTAAAGTTGACTTGTTTTTGTGACTAAGCACAGTAGGCTAAAAGCCTGGAGTCTTCTCATTATGGTACCGAGAAAAAAATTACAAAACAAGAAATATTTACTTAAAACCAAAAAAAAATTTTTTTTGTTATTTAGAAATATATAGCCATTCTATTCATGTGCATTGTAATCATTTCTGTCTATTAGGTTTTTTTCTTAAAATAAATTTTGATTTGTGTTGCCAGATGCATTTTTCTACTATGTGACTCTAAAAAAGTCCTATTAAGATAAAACATAGTCTTTTTTGTTAAATAATTTATGTTCAGAAAATCTAGAATTAAATGCTGATTAATTTGGCATACAACATGCCATAATTCCTTTAATTAGTTATTTCACAAAAATGTTCTAAGTTAGTTTCTTTTGGCTTAGCATAGGTAGAAAATAGCTTGGTCTCTGGATGGAAATCTGTTTTTCAGGCTGGACACTGGAAGGGTACGACACTATATATTTCTGAATAACAAAAAAAAAAATTTTTTTTTGGTTTTAAGTAAATATTTTTATCGTTTTGTAAATTTTTTTCTCCGTGCCATACTTTGAGAAAATTCTAGGCTTTTAGCCAATTGTGCTGAGTCACATAAACAAGTCAACTTAAAAATTTTTTAACTGTGTGTCTTGAGAGACCTAAAACAAAATCATGTTTTTTTAAGAAAAGTGGGACTACAGTTTTGATGTTTCACTCAAACATTCATCTGTAGTTATAGGTGTTTATATTACAGTCCTATTAAAAGAAATGCAACTGTAAAAACCATTGTTTTTAAATCCAGGTGTACAGTAATAAAAGAAACTTTGAAATGTGTTACTGTATTTTCTGACCATAAAATCTTGAAATTTTTTATATTACTACTATACTGCCAATATGTGCTGAATTTCAGAATTATAGACTCAAAGAAAAAATGTATTGAAAGGATTATGTGACAAATGAATTTTCAGTGTTTTTCTTACTTTTTCCACTGTGACATTTTTTGTTACTTTTACCTGTGTAAGTTGTCAAAAAACATACGATGTTTTAATATAAATTGGGATCCTTATATTTGATGCTGTGAAATTGTTTTTGTTATTCTAGATGAGCAGTTCAGACAGAGCCCTTATAAATGCCTTTAGGGAAATAAGTAACATGGCAGATAGGATAAATTTACCCAAAACAATTGTGGTGAGTATGAAAATTTTTGAAGACTTGATGGTTAGACATAGTCCTAAGTTAGACAGAGTCCTTAAGATAACTGACACATACACCTTTGTAGTTTTTGCCCTGCATTGTTTGTAATTGCAACAATATTATAGGTAAAATCTAAGCTACGATTTAATTGCAATTTTGGTCAGAGTTATCATCCTCCTCCTCAAGCTATGGAGATCCAACCAGATTGTGCAATTTAGTTTCCCCAAACACATTTGTCCTGAGCTACATCTGCATGTGGCCACTGGGAACAAACTCTAACAGGTCTTGTTTGATAATGTCTCCCCACTGCATCCTAGGTCTCCCCCTCCTTCTGAGGCCTATAAGCACACTGTTCATAACCCTATTCGCTAATCTATAATTATCCATGTGAGCAACATGAACAAACCAACACTCTTTTTCTCTGCACAGAATGCTGCTTAAACGAGGTTGTTGGCTCCTTTGCTTAACCTCATCATTACTTACAAAGTTCAACCCACTAATGCCCAAGGGGCGGGGGTGGCTCAGTCGGTAGCGCGCCAGGCTCGTAATCTGTAGTTCCCAGGTTCGAGTCCCAGCTGGGTCAGCGTTGAGATTTATCTCCGCAAAATTCCCCCGCCCTGCCCACGGTCAGTAGGGGACACCGATGGGCTTGGAAAGGCCGCCGTCCGTCGGATGGGACGTTAAGCCGTGGCCCCGTGTGCGGGAGAGCCATACCCTGTGCACGTTAAAGAACACGCTGGATGGCCTTGACGGGAGGCTACCATCTGTCTCCCAACAGCTGTTCCAGTGGGTCCCCTCCCCCAACCTTCTCTGAGCCTTCGGGGTCCATGTGACCTGGCCATTTAGCCCATGGTGTGCAAAAAAGTGCCGCTCAGAGGTAAAACAACCCAACCCAACTAATGCCCAAGATACTGCACAAGCACTAGAATTAAAAGCATCAAGTTTCCTGTTATCTTGTTTACAAAGGGTCCAAGTTTCACTAACTCTATAAAGAACAAACTATTATACAGTCTATTTTAGTCTTTAGGTGTATATGCCTATTTCTGCACACTCTCCAGATTCCTAAAAGTCCTGGCAGCAATCCCTATTCTTCTGTTAATTTCATTCTGCTCATCACCAGTATCTGTTACATAGCTCCCAAGATAAACTGAGACACCTGCTCAAGAGTGAAACTATTCAGATTAACTGAACCATAGTCTGCCTGACCAATTTTTATCACATTAGTTTTCTCTATCATCAAATCTACTACCAGTCTCATCAACAGTTCTAGTGAAATAGTTTATCTCATCAACATCATCTGCCAAAATGGCTATATCATCAGCGTAGTCTAAAATCAGAATTTTCGGATCTTCAGATCATTTAAGGCCAGAATCTTTCCCTTGCAGTGAAATTTTGCATATCGTAATCAATAACCAAACTAAAGAGAAAAGGAGACAAGATGCACCCTTGTCGAACACCAGAAGAAATGCTATAAATCAATTGTTACACACCTTATCAACTATCACACATGACTCTGTTATTATATAGAGCTTTCATTATGTTAACTAATTTGTCTGGTATGCCATACAATCTCACAATCAACACAAATTAAGGTGATCAACAGAGTCAAAAGTCTTTTTGAAATCTACAAAGCTAGTAACCAAAGGTTTTCAAAACTCTAAACATTTCTCAAAAATCTGCCTCAGTGAAAATATCTGATCTACACATCCCTGCCATTTCTGAATCCACACTGCTCATCACGCAATTGCCTGTCAATCAGATTCTTAATTCTATTGAGCACAATCATGCAAAGAACTTTACCTGGAACAGAAAGTAGGCTGATACCCCTATAACCCCTATAGTTATCACAAAAACTGCGACCACCTTTTATAAAAATAGTGATAAAAATAGCTCTGGTAAAATTCTTAGAAACAGTGCCTTTATCATAGAAGATATTCAAAATTTCAATCAACCACGTGATAACAGAAATATTTAGTAATTTCATCTACTTCTGGACATTTATGTAATTTAAGTTTAGAAATAGCCAAAATAACTTCAGACTGTTATAGGGGCAAGATTAAAGCCAGTAATGCATCTATCATCATTACAAACAATAGGAGTAGAACTAACCACATTGTTTAGTACATCTCTGAGATGTTCAGCCCACCTAGCTATGATAGAATCTCCATCTTCTATAACCTTATCTTGTTTATCATTCAATCTCTGTATACCTATTCTTTTTTTTCCCCACACAAAATATTAACTATCTGGTACATCTCTCTGCTGTTGTTCTGTCTAACTGCTTCCTCAGCTTTGTCAGCCAAGCCATCAAGCCAAAGATTCTTATCATCTGATAGCTGATTCTTTACATACTTATTAAGCTCTCTGTAATGCTTTCTATTAGGACTAGTAGTGTATTGGGGGCGGGGGTGGCTCAGTCGGTAGCGCGCCAGGCTCGTAATCTGTACTTCTCAGGTTCGAGTCCCAGCTGGGTCAGCGTTTAGATTTATCTCCGCAAAATTCCGCGCCCTGCAGGGTGGGGGTGGCTCAGTCGGTAGCGCGCCAGGCTCGTAATCTGTAGTTCCCAGGTCCGAGTCCCAGCTGGGTCAGCGTTGAGATTTATCTCCGCAAAATTCCTCGCCCTGCCCACGGTCAGTAGGGGACACCGATGGGCTTGGAAAGGCCGCCGTCCGTCGGATGGGACGTTAAGCAGTGGCCCCGTGTGCGGGAGAGCCATACCCTGTGCACGTTAAAGAACACGCTGGATGGCCTTGACGGGAGGCTACCATCTGTCTCCCAACAGCTGTTCCAGTGGGTCCCCTCCCCCAACCTTCTCTGAGCCTTCGGGGTCCATGTGACCTGGCCATTTAGCCCATGGTGTGCAAAAAAGTGCCGCTCAGAGGTAAAACAACCCAAATCCCCGCCCTGCCCACAGTCAGTAGGGGACACCGATGGGCTTGGAAAGGCCGCCGTCCGTCGGATGGGATTTTAAGCCGTGGCCCCGTGTGCAGGAGAGCCATACCCTGTGCACGTTAAAGAACATGCTGGATGGCCTTGGCGGGAGGCTATCATCTGTCTCCCAACAGCTTTTCCAGTGGGTCCCCTCCCCAACCTTCTCTGAGCCTTCGGGGTCCATGTGATCTGGCCATTTAGCCCGTTGTGTGCAAAAAAGTGCCGCTCAGAGGTAAAACAACCCAACCCAATAGTAGTGTATTGATTAAGTACATCCCTACAGTTCTTTCTTTCCAAAATAATCTTCAAGTAATTTTGCCTCTGCTCCTTTTTATCTAAAAAAATATTGTTAGTTTCATGAAAATCCTATTTTAAACATCTGCTTTCTTCCTCAATTTCATTAGTAAGCAATCCATAACTGTCACAATGACTAAGTAACCTATTATGGTAAGTTTTGGATATTCCTGGGTCTTTCAGAGTTAAAATGATAAAGGTAACATTTTTAACCTAACCAAAACACTTTTTAAGTTTAAGTTGCAAGACACTTTTAACATGGTAATGGTCAGATCCAATTTCAGCTTCCTTATATGACCTGGTATCCCTAACAGAACTAGCCCATTTGCTGTTAATTAATATATTGGGTCTTTCAGAGTTAAAATGATAAAGGTAACATTTTTAACCTAACCAAAACACTTTTTAAGTTTAAGTTGCAAGACACTTTTAACATGGTAATGGTCAGATCCAATTTCAGCTTCCTTATATGACCTGGTATCCCTAACAGAACTAGCCCATTTGCTGTTAATTAATATATAGTCAATTACATAAATATGCTGCCCATCAGGTGAAACCCGTGGGTATTTATGTATGTCACACTATTTGTAATAAGTGTTAGTTATTCTCAAACATTAAGTTTACTTACCTGTAGATGTTTCCCATTACCATTGTAGCTACCAATACCAAAGGGGTTATCACCCCTCCCCAAAGGTCAGTCAGTACCAGCATTAGTATTGAGGTCACTTAAAACAAGGGTAATATCTCTATTCTTGACATAATTCAAAATATCCTGAAGTTGTCCATAAAACTTATCCTTCTCATCGGCATCCTCAGTGGGGGCATAACATAAAACATTAAAGTCTTTAATGGTTGTTTTAAATTTTTATCTATGAGAAACCTTTGATCAGTGCACTCATATCCTAAAAGAACATCACTGGCATTTATACTGAGAAGCAAACCAATGTCTTGGAGATCACCTTAAAAGCGAAATTTAAGATTGTTTTAAGTATCCGACCTTTGTCCATCTGGTCTCTTGCAAGTCAAGATTATCTAAATTATAACAGTGGAATTCTTGTGTGAGGACATCAAGAGAATAATCTCTGTGCAGAGTTCTCACATTCCAACTATATATGGTGAAAAAAATGGTTAGTGGGATGTTTAATCCTTATCATGTCACAGCTGGAAGAATCACTTTCATCTTCCCCATTCTAGTGGTCAGAGACCAAAGCTTCACTCCCATAGCACAAGATTGCGAAAAAAAAAAATTAGAATAGATATCTGAACTCTTTTCAACTGTATCTAATTAAATATCAAAAATAACAACTAAATCTATGATATGAAATTTTTACCTGTTGATTTTGCTTGAAAAAAATTATGATAAAGTTTAAAAATAAATCTAAGTTGGATGCACATGTTTTAGTCACAGTAAAACAGCATCAAGTAGCGCTGATTCAGTTCATGCCTTTATTCTGCCATACCATGCTTAGATTATCGATCTGTTGTGTTTCCTGCTCATTTCTGCTATTTATAGCTCTACTGAAGTTGTAATGATTTCTAAACTTTTAATGTAAGGATATTGATTTTTTTTTTACTGCCAGAAATTGTGCCATCTGGGAACTACGCTCATTGTCTTTTGATCAATATTTTAGCAGACTTTCGATTTTAAAGACATTTTTCATTTACTTTAATGCTTCTAAAATTATTTTTATTGTTTCTCAAATGGCTACTGCGATTATAAACAGTAATTAATTAGAAATGATTGAAAGTAAAACTACTAGCAATCTATAATGGCGGCAGTCAGAACCCGTATTAAGATTACTCAGAGTGCGATTTTTAAATAGTAAGACTATTTATTAATATTTTTAATTACATTTAAAGCATATAAACAAGTTAAGGTCAGGAAATTGTGATTTTTAACCAAAATTTCTTCCAGAATTTTAGAATTAAAATTTTCCATAGCAGTTATGCAGCTTTATAATAAAGTGACTCGTTTTCAAATTCAGTGCATCAGTTGAACTTTAAATGTTTTGAAACATTTTTTGAATTTTTTTTTTCATAATTCTTTATCACTTTCCTGATATATTTTTCATTTCTTGTTTAAATTATCTTTTTTAAAGTAAAATTATTTTTTATGACACTGCTTTACTTAGGTTTAGAGTTTGCTGATCGTCAAAAGTCTAAGAATGTGCATTATGCATTTTATGCATAAATGACTAAATAATTTAGAAAAAACGAAATGGAAGATTTAAACAATAATCAAAATATTATGAGCTGTTTATATTAGAATAGTAAAATATTATAGAAAATTTGAGAAAAAATATATATATTTTTGAAATTTTACCGAAGATAAAGTGGAAAAAATGCAGTAAAATTTTGCAATGCTTAAAAAATTTAATCTATCATTTGTTTTTTCTTCAAATTTTTTTCATTTTATTAAGCACAATGAAATGCTCTTTCTTTATTTATGTAACATGACATATTTCCGTTCATTAGTTACTTCAGGCTGAAGTTTTTAAGTTGTTTATTTTATTTCCTGAAAACACTTTAAAGTAAATCTGGCCACCACAGTGAGTTCAATTTCAGAAACTGATACTGTAAGGGTTAAAGAAACTGTGTTTATTGAATGCCCACAATATCAGACAGCCCCCTAATTGCAGGCATGGGGCAAAGACCCATTCCCCCACTATTAAAGGCTGAAGCCATCTACACTGGTAGACTTCCTCCAATGTAGGGTTTGATGATGCCCGTTGAAGCAAGAGTTCAGGTACCTGCGATGGCCTCTAATCAGGATTCTCCACTAGCTGATAAAACATATCCTGTGAATCTATTCACTTGGGGCTGTCAATCCACAAACAAACAGTACACACAGTAGAAGATTTTCCCTCAACAGAAGCCCACCAGTGCAACAAATTCAGGATCCATAATCAAGCTGACCAATTATTCCATTCAGGTTGGTATATATGGTCAACACCAGGACCCTGTGTGGTTGAGCTCTCTTCAGCAGGGTAGAAAAAAAAATAGCCATAGTAGTCCAGATCATTAGGTCACACTGATCTGGCAGCCCTTCCCTTCCGTTTACTTCCACAAGAGAAAGGTGCTAACGTTCTGTACCATGAGAAGGCAGGGTTAGACATTAGGTGCTAGGCCTTGATGATTCTGTGCATCATCACAGGGGATTTGTCCATAGCTCTCCTTCCAGTGACTACTAGCTACATTTAATACTTCCATAATACCAGTAATTAAAGAATGTCATATAGTTGAATCTTTGCAATTTAAAGATTGCCAGAAAATTTCAGATTATTTGTACTGTGGTTGACTCCTGTTTTTAATAATGTCATGAAAGGCAATGTACTTTTACAGCTCATGGCTCTCTTGCATTGCACCACTATAATGAATGCAGCTGCCTACCAGGTAAGCTGTGTTACATACCCATCACTTACAATAATACCATTTATATATCCTTTGAGTTTGATGGGGAATTTCCTGTCAGCTTCGTTTTACAGTGACACTCTCATTGGACAGCTGTATCTTTGAAAGATCCCACATATGATGTCATGTAGTTACTCCTTCACTTGCTGGCAGTCGTCATATTACTTTTAATGTTGATTCATGACCTTATTGTTGAAGGGACAGGCAAGCTGACTTTCTGGTTTTCTCACTTGTCATAGTTTATTCTAGTATCTCCTCTTCTTGACTGCTTCTTCATCATTCACATTTCTATTCATACTGTGATGGACCTTGGAGAGGCAGGAAAAATCTTCAATAGCTTCAGATCTATAAAATTCAGTAGACCTTTTAAAAGGCTTCATATTTACTTGTTCTGTCTGTTTTCCCAACAGCAAGTTTAGCTTTAAGAGCCATTTTTAGTGAAATAGTGTTCTTAACAAAATCCAGTTGTATTGCATTTTTTTTTTATCTAAGCCTATCAAACATTTGTATAACAATTTTAATATTACCACTTTCAAACCTTATCTCAACATTATTTAATGTGATAGGCAATTTTGTGGTACACTCTGGGAAACATTTAGTCCACAAGCTAAGTTCATAGGATCATGGCTGCAGTTGAAATTACCATTTCTGCTAATCTCTCCGAAATTTTCTTATGCAGGCCAGAAATGCCAGCCCTAGTATCAATGTGAGCTATAAATTCAGTATTTTTGTGATAAAGCTTCATATATGGCAAATTTAACACATTATGAGTGCTAACAGTGGCAAGGCTTAACATATGAGAAAGCTTGAGGAACTTTGGCCTCTCTCTTCAAAGATCCTGATTCTAGTTTCCTGACTTGACACTTTTTCTATAGCATTATCACTCAGTGTATCCTATCTGCCTATAAATATTACCCCTTAATGGCTTCTGGCTTTGGATGCAAAACTCTTAGACATAATTTAATTTCTAGCAGATGGTTGTGGGGGCGGGGGTGGCTCTGTCAGTAGCGCGCCAGGCTCATAATCTGTAGTTCCCAGGTTTGAGTCCCAGCTGGGTCAGCGTTGAGATTTATCTCTGCAAAATTCCCTGCCCTGCCCACAATCAGTAGGGGACACTGATGGGCTTGGAAAGGCCGCCATCCGTTGGATGGGATGTTAAGCCGTGGCCCCGTGTGCGGGAGAGCCATACCCTGTGCACGTTAAAGAACACGCTGGATGGCCTTGACGGGAGGCTACCATCTGTCTCCCAACAGCTGTTCCAGTGGGTCCCCTCCCCCAACCTTCTCCGAGCCTTCGGGGTCCATGCGACCTGGCCATTTAGCCCATGGTGTGCAAAAAAGTGCCGCTAAGAGGTAAAACAACCCAACGCAGATGGTTGTGCAACTAAAGATCTGTCTCTTTCGTTCTGCCTTATGGGTGCATTTGCTGTGGACTATCAGGATCAGTTAACATTGGGTCATGTGGGAGCCTGTTTGTATATGTTGCAAGACTCTACTTTCTATAGCTGCCTTAATGGTGATTGTAGTAATTGTTGGTTTCTTAACACCATTTTGACAGGTGCTCTTCTAGATATATATTGCCAAACCAATTGCCTATAAGGTTGCAATAGAACACATTTCGTACTTCCAAGAATTCCTTTAAGGGCAACACTAATTTTGATATCACACATTTAACTATCAATTTCAGCTGCATCAGTATTATATTTAATAAATTTCATGATGCCCAAAATAAATTTTTTTAAACAGTTTCTCATTTTATGTTGTCATTGGGAAAAGAGTTCTGTGGCTAAACATGTATAATTATCATAAGAAGTGTAGGTTTCTGAAATTTATATCATAAAATCTTCCCAATATTCTATCTTGTTAACATCTAACATTGTTCCACCATTGCTTGGCACATCCATTTAAACAGAATACTGCACAGATTACATTTTTATTGCATGAAACATAACAGAAACATAAACATGAAACATGAAACATAAACAGAAGTGCCTTTCCATGTACTTGATAAAGGTTCATGATGACGGACATTTGAAGCCATGAAACCTTAGATAAAGACCAGTGAACTTCTGACATGCTGAATAACTGGGTCAGCGACTCATCATTGAGAGGGTATATAATATTCTGTCCTTTCACTAGTTTCTGAAGGAACATTATTTGGAACAGACTTTTCAAAAGTTATATGTTCATTTGCTGATCTGGCACTATCAGCTAAGTTTTGATCAGGGGCTGTTATCATTCCCCTTACAGGATGCTGCTGCTGGTTAAGCAAGTCCTGTAATGCTCCCAAATATCAATTCATATGACAACTTAGGATTTCAGGTGCCAGTGAATTTTTGGCACTTCCAAAAGTTTGGGCTTCTTTCATTTCTGGAGTGTAAATGGCAAAATTTTATCTAAACTTATGAACTATCCGATGTAACATTAAGTACAACTAAACTTAATTAAAACTGACTCTGCTTAAGAGAAAAAAAATTCAAGTTGAAAGTTATATCAATAAAATATTAATTGAAAGCAACTGACCATATACAAGTCGAATATGCTTACTCAAATATATTTCTTCTACTACAATCCAATTGCAAAAGCATAGCGCTCCTTCTCCTCACCTCAACTATAACTCTTCTTCAACTAACTCTGTCTTCTCAACTAGCCTTCCACTGGCTTTAGACAAACGCTGGCATATGCCTACAAAAACGTCAGTGAATCACATTTGCATAACTAATCGTAATCATGCGTCAGTGATGACTAGTGATTGTGGCCTTTGAAACTCATCTGTTCAGTGTACCTAGTGGCAGTCAACCTAAATGAGTTGTTAATCGGTAACTCAAGCTAATGGAGAATCAATAATAGTTTAACCCTTTATTGCCCAAGAAATCTCAGAAAAGTGTAGAGAGTAGTAAAGACAAAGGAATACATTATTTGGACTAGTCTATTTAAAGTTTTGACTGTTTTTGGACCACTATGGGTATTAAGGGGTTAAAGAAAAAAAAAGTAAGGACCCCCAAAATAATTATTATAATGTAAATAAAATAACTGGTTAAGGAACATAAAAGTGAATGGTGAACCATCACAGTCCACTAAAATTTTAGCATTGTTCATTAGATCCTGCAATCTTTGTTTAACTTTCTACAACTTCTGCACTTATAATGGTGTAGTCATCCATTTGGTTAGCAAACATGCTAGCAATCTGTAAATTTTTGACATCAATTTTTTTTTCTTGAGCCATGCTCAAAAGAACTGTGATACAACTAAACACTAATGCAGCCTTTCACTTAAATTTTGTTTATAGCTACTATATTCAAATGAATGCTCTTAACATCACTCAGCAACAGTTGAAATCTCTAAAGCTTTTACTAAGCTTGACAATAAAAATGGTCTGTAAATGGTAGCTATGCATAAACTGGAAGGGTAGCTGTGTACCAATCCCTAGTGATGATGCACAGAACCGGCCAGGTCTAGCACCTAATGTCCGACCTCGCCTTCTCGTGGTGCAGGCCATTAGTACCTTTCAAAAGAGATATTCTCTTTTGGAAGGGAACGGAAGGGGAGGGCTGCCAGTTCAGTATAGCCTACTGATCTAGTCATCTATGGCCACTTTTTCTTTTCTTTTTTTCAACCCTACTGAGGAGTGGTCAACTTCACAGGATCCTGGTGCTGACCATTTATACTTACTAGATTGGACTTGTTTATGGATTTGAGCTTGATTATGGATCCTGGACTTGCTGCAGTGGTGGGTGTCTGTTGAGGGAGAATCTGCCACTGTGTTTTCTGTTTGCTTCTGGGTTGCCAGCCCTAAGTCAACAGAGGCATGGGATACCTTATATCAGCTGGTGAATAATCCTAATCAGAGGCCATCGCAGGTACCTGAACCTTACTTAGCTAGTTGGGCATCATCAAGCCTAAACTGGAGTAATATGTCTCAGGCAGGCCATATGGCTCTTGAAAAAGTAAACTTGAAAAGGTGGTGCCTGAAGTTCCTACTAGCATCAGTGACTTCAGCCTTTAGCGGAGGAGGAACAGGTCTTTGCCCCATGTGTGTGATCAGGGGGCTGTTTGGTATTGTTGGCCCTACCTATCTCATAAACCTAGTTTCTTTAAAAATCCTACTAATCATTTTCTCTCTGCAGGAATGTGGAACATGAGGACATTATATAGAGATTATTCTCTTGATGTCCTCACACAGGAATTCCAGCGCTATAACCTAGATATTCTAGGCTTGCAAGAGACCAGATGGACAGGTAAAGGTGAGATACTTAAAAATAACTTTAAATTTCTCTTTACAGGGAGGGAGGATGGAAAGCATCACCAAGGCGTGGGTCTGCTGCTCAGCAGACATGCTAGTGATGCTCTTCTAGGATATGAGTGCATTGATGAATGGTTTCTTACAGTAAAATTTCAGACAAGCGTTAAAGACTTGAATGTTATCTGCTGTTATGCCCCCACTGAGGATGCTGATAAGGATGAGAAGGATAGGTTTTACAGACAACTTCAGGATATTTTGAATTCTGTCAAGAAAGGAGATATTACCCTTGTTCTTGGCGACTTCAATGCCAAAGTTGGTACTGACTCTGATCTTTGCGGAGGGGTGATAGGCCCTTTTGGTATTGGTAGCTGCAATGGCAATGGGCAACATCTCCTACAGGTAAGTAAACTCAATGGTTTCAGAATAACTAACACATATTACAAACACCACAATTCATAAATACACATGGGTTTCACCTGATGGGCTGCATAGGAATATGATTGATTACATATTAATTAACAGCAAATGGGCTAGTTCTGTTAGGAATACCAGGGCATACAGGGGAGCTGAAATTGGATCTGACCATTACCTTGTTAAAAGTGTCTTGCAACTTAAAAAGTGTTGTGCTAGGGTTAAAATATTTACCTTTAATACTGAAGCTCTGAAAGTATTAAAGACCCAGTTATAGCTAAAGCTTACCATGATAGGTTACTTAGTCATTATGACAGTCATGGTTTGCTTACTACTGAAGTTGAGGAAGAACGGGGCCATTTTAAACAGGCTTTTTTGGAAACTAACAGTACTCTTTTAGGAAAAAAGGAGCAGAGGAGGCAGAATTATTTGAGTGATAAGGCACTTGAGCTTATTTCAGAAAGA
The DNA here is from genome assembly GCA_038380435.1 of Ryuthela nishihirai. Taxonomy (NCBI): domain Eukaryota; kingdom Metazoa; phylum Arthropoda; class Arachnida; order Araneae; family Heptathelidae; genus Ryuthela; species Ryuthela nishihirai. The sequence continues at coordinate 80,472,980 of JAWZYU010000003.1, read as the reverse complement.
AGGAACTGCAGGACTGTCCTTAATCAGTATCCTACTAATCCTAATAGAAAAGATTACAGAGAGCTTAATAAATGTGTAAAGGATCAGTTAGCTACTGATCAGAATCTTTGGCTTAATGGCTTGGCTGACAAAGCTGAGGAAGCAATTAGGCAGCACAACAGCAGAGAGCTGTACCAGATAGTTAATGTTTTATGTGGTAGAAAATGGACAGGTATACAGGGATTGAAGGATAAACAAGATAAGGTTATAGACGGTGATGATTCTGTCATGGCTAGGTGGGCTGAGCATTTCAATGATGTTCTAAACGATGTGGTTAGTTCTACTCCCAATGTTTGCAATGATGATAGATGCATTGGTGGATTTAATGTTGGCCCTATAACAACGTATTTTGGCTATTTCTAAACTTCAACTTCATAAATCCCTAGGGTTAGATGAAATTACTACAGAAATGCTTAGAGTTGGGAATGTTTCGATTACCACTTGGATGACTGAAATTTTGAATATCTTTTATGATAAAGGCATGGTTCCTAAAGATTTTACCAGCGTTATTATTATCCTTATTTTCAAAAAAGGTGATCGCAGTTCTTGTGATAATCTAAGGGGTATCAGCCTACTCTCTGTTCTAGGGAAAGCTCTCTGCATGATTGTGCTTAATAGAATTAAGAATCTGGTTGACATGCAATTGCGTGATGAGCAATGTGGATTCAGAAATAGTAGGGGATGTTTTGATCAAATATTTTCGTTTAGGCAGATTCTTGAGAAATGTTTAGAGTTTCAGGAACCTTTGGTTGTTGGCTTTGTTGCTTTCAAAATGGCTTTCGACTCTGTTGATCATCATAATTTGTGGTTGATTGTGAGATCATGGTATACCAGACAAGTTAGTTAACCTAATGAAAGCTCTTTATAATAACACTGAATCGTGTGTGAGAGTTGGTAAGGCTTGTAGCAATTGGTTTAGCATTGTTTCTGGAGTTCAAGAAGGGTGCATTTTATCTCCTTTTCTCTTTAGTTTGGTTATTGATTATGTTATGTTAAATTCATTGCAAGGGAAAGATTTTGGCCTTAAATGGTCTGGAGATACTAAAATTTCTGATTTAGATTATGTTGATGATTTAGCCATTTTGGCAAATGATATTGATGAGATGAACTTTTTCATTCGAGCTGTTGATGAGACTGGTAGTAGGTTTGGTTATAAACAGAGAGAAAACTAAAGTGATGAAAATTGGTCAGGCAGGTTGTGATTGAGTTCATCTGAATGGTTGCAGTCTTGAGCAGGGTTGGGTTGGGTTGTTTTACCTCTGAGCAGCACTTTTTTGCACACCATGGGCTAAATGGCCAGGTCACATGGACCCCTAAAGCTCAGAGAAGGTTGGGGGAGGGGACCCACTGGAACAGCTGTTGGGAGACAGATGGTAGCCTCCCGTCAAGGCCATCCAGCGTGTTCTTTAACGTGCACAGGGTATGGCTCTCCCACACACGGGGCCACGGCTTAACGTCCCATCTGACGGACGGCGGCCTTTCCAAGCCCATCGGTGTCCCCTACTGATCGTGGGCAGGGCGGGGAATTTTGCGGAGATAAATCTCTACAGACAGGTTCCAAGGTTTGAGTCCTGTCTGAGCCAGCACTGAGATTTATCTCTGCAAAATTCCCTGCCCTCAGTAAGAAAGGGGCCCCAATGGATTTGAAAAGGCTGATCCTGTTAGATGTTCCTTTCCCCCAACAACTGTGTTTTTTCCGTGATCAGATGGGAAGTTAAGCCATTGTGGTGTGTGTGTGTGTGTAGGAGAGCTATACCCTGTGCAAGTTAAAGAACATGCTTGATGGCCTTGACTGGAGGCTACCATCTGTCTCCCAACAGCTGCCCAATGAGTCTGCTCCCCCCCTCCCCAACTTTCTCTGAGCCGTCAGGTCCTTGTGACCTGGCCATTTAGCCCATTGTCTGCAAAAAAAGCCGCTCAGAGGTTAAACAACCCAACTCTGTTTTGGGGAGCCAAAAATTTACCATTCTGTAATGCTCCCAATAATCAAACATTCAAATGCTGGATAGCTTAAAAATTAGGGTTCAAGTTTCTATTGAATGTTTAGTTTAAGTGGCAAATTTGAAGTCTAAAGTAAATGTTAGTAATAATCTTAACACAAAACTAAAATCTAATTAAACTGTTAATCTGCTCAAGAAGAAAAAAATGAATCAAATCAATATCAATAAAACTTTATTTAAATCTGAACTCATAAAAAAAAAACAGGTCATGAGTTGAACAACTCTACTAAATGAGCACTAGCTAGATGAAAGTAGGATTTATACAAAAACTAGCAGAGCTCCAACTGAGCCTTCCTCACAGTGAACTAAGCCTCACTAAGCTTTCTTGAGCTTAACTCTTTCACTGACACTGAGTTTCCAAACTTATACTCCTCCTACTACTACTTAAGAGAAATGCTGCCTGATACACCTGCAATCATGTCAACTTAGTAATGACACAAGTGATTATGACCTTAGCACTCATGGTGCCAGCAGTAGTAAACATCACTAAACAAAAACGAGTTGTTGTAACTCAGAGCTGATTGGAAGGGGAACAGTGGCTGGTTCAAAGAAAGAGGTAATGCCCCCAAATAATAATTATAATGTAAATCAAATAACTAGTTAGGTAAAGTAAAAGTAGAGGTAAACTATCAGAGTAAGATAAAGAGCACTATAACCATAAAAGAAAAAACAGCACTATAATCACAGCTGTAATTAAAAAAATAACTGCACAGAGTATTTTTAATCTGAATTGAAATGCTAAAAATTTACCATAACAAAGAATTATGTTATGATGACATCCTTAGCTTATAGCAGAATGAAGATTCAGTAAGAATCACCCAACAGAAAAGCAATAAAAAGTGAGGTACACAACACGAACAGCAACAACTAACATGTTGCAATAAAAAAAAGTAACCTCTCAAACAGCTGCTTGCCATAGAGGTCTGACAGGAGCCTGCCAATATATACGCCATAGTAGAAGAGCTCGAGGATGGTGGGACCTCAGCGGAAAAACAACACAATATCCATGCCTTACCTGGGGCTCGAACCCAGGTCTCTTAGATCAGTAGCAAGTGTGTTAACCACTCAGCCATGGGGTGGCAACACACTACAATAATAAAAGAAAAAAAAAACTTATGAATCTCTACATGACACAGTACCTGTGTAAAAAATATTAGTGTATAATAATAATTTTGGATAAGATGTAATTTCTTGAAAAATGTTCACGGAATTGTTTCATCAACATTTTCTATTTCAACTCTCAGAAAGAAAATCTTCAAGACAAAGAAGCACCTACTACCTTAATCACTAAGATGGTGGTGGTTTTGACACTAAGTAATTTCCTTCAGCTCCAAGTATAATGAAATATATCTTTTTAAATTAAAAATATTGTTTTATGAAATGTTGATTGAGCAATAGAGAAGTAGATGCTATTTCTAATTAACATGCTTGTGATAGTTTGAATTTGTGAAAGATATATAAATTAAGTTTGTGTGCAATTTTAATTGGGTGTGTAATGATTATGTCCCACTTGCAGGATAGAGCCAACAGTTTGTTTAAACAAGTACATGATGGTAAAACCCTGAAAGGACGAAGTAATGATGCCATTGCTTCAGCCTGTCTCTATATTGCATGTAGGCAAGAGGGTGTACCAAGAACATTCAAAGGTATGCATTTAGTTTCATTTGAAAAATATTTATAATTTAATTTTAAATCATTTAAATACAGTGAAATATAACATTATATGTATCATTTTTAAGCATGCTATATGTAAGCATTTGTTTAATTTGCATCCAGTTTTGCAAATATATTGATTCCAATTATTGTTTTTCACTTTGACTTCATTGAGGGCATAATCTTGGTCGTGCTGCTCCCTCCACAAGGATTTTTTTTTTCAAAGTTATGTTTAAAACAATTTAAGCAAAAATTATCAGATATAAAAGACTCATAGATACCTGGCATTGCTTAGGTTTTTAACTCAAACTCTCCAAAATGCACTGAAAGTTTATAGCAGGTATTGAGGACAAAGTGTAGAAGATGATGACCCATTTGCTAACTACATCAGCAACTGGATGTGTTTAAGGATGGTTGAATTGTAGGACTTGTTGGTGTCCCTACCGTATCGCTGCAGATGTTGGCTGCAATGCAAGTGTGGTTGGATATTGTTGGCACCAATGGTTTTAAGAAGGCACTCAGATTTGTCACATGGTCAAGGATGCATAACGATGGGCAGATTGCTGGATTATTTGGTAGGAGGTAGCAGATCCCACTATATCCATTGCTGCCATTTGAGAAACTGTAATTACTGCTATGGCAATTCCCATCAAGACTTCACCGGGAGATAGGCCGTTGACTGTGCACCACTGTTGGATTCAGTTGGACTGGTGTCAGATTAGTCATCTGGAATGAGAAATGGCAATATGTCTTCAGCAGCAAGTCATGGTTCTGCCTAGGTGTTGACAATTTTTGTACCCATTTCTGGGGATATATGAGCAGAGGGCAGATCCTGCTTCATCTGTGAATACCATACCACTCACTCACAGTGTGTCCTTGTTTGGAGAGCCATCAGTTTTGACAACAGGTCATCTCTAGTACATGTTATTGGTAATATAACCTCCCCTGCATGCACTGACTCTACCATATTTGTAGCATGATGTGTTATCTTGCTGTAAATACGACTGCCACCTCGACTATTGTGGCTACAAGCCCCAAACTATTGTGGCCAACCATGTCCCCAGACTTGTTGCCCATTGAGAATGTTGAGGACATGATTGGATGTTGCTTGCAAGCCCACTGTCAACCAGCCCAAAATACAGCTGCACGAAGGGATCATGTGCAAGTGGTGTGGTGGGATCTTCTTAATGAAATCATTAGAAATCTGCACCTCTTAACTGCGACATGTCACTGAATATATTGTGAATTATGGTGATTTCACTATATATTAAGTTATGTACATTTTACTGTGTGCATTCATTTCATTTGTTACATTGAGCTGTAAATGAATTCATGTCATATCCATCTGTTCATTTGTGCCTGTTATAAGTTTCAGAAGATTCTACTTTTGGGTAGGGCAATTTCAGTGGGCAAGCAGTATATATAGCAGTTCGCAATCCTCATATCTCAACCTTTCATTTGATATACAACTCATTATAGTTGATCCTCCCCCATTCCTCTTATTTGAGTAGCAGAAAGGATGTTTAAACCCATATTAAGATATAATTTTTTTTTATATTTTTAAGATATAAATTTGTTATGCTTGGCAATCATTTATACATTTTCTTGTTATTTTTATGTTCAGTGTGTTTGGGGAGGGGGGGGGGGGCAAACCCTTACATTGCTTTAATTATGATAAAAGGCAGCAGCATGGGTAATTCAGTGGTGCCAGCTCTTACTGTTTAGGAAAAATTCTCTTTTTTTTTTCTTGGGGTGGGGAGATGAAAGGTTGAGGGGCAAAAACCCTTATGTTGCTTGAAGTTATGATTCTGTGTACTGAATTTGGTGTTAGGTAATCCCACTATTTATTGTTTAGAAGTTTTTCTTTATTTTTTGGGAAGGTAGGAAATTAGGTTGGGGCCAATTCACATGTTACTTTAAGATAAGAGGAAGTTATGTACTGAATTTCATTCCATTTTTTTTTTCTTGCTGTTTAGGAAAAGATCTCTCCATACACCCATTGATGAAAGAGCAAAACTCTTGCATATTTTTAAACTATGATAAGGTTAAACTATACTGAATTTGGTGAACTTTGATCAATTTTACTACTCAATTAAAAAATGTAAATTGCCTGGAAAAATTTGAAACTAATTTTATTTGATGGATACATAATTTAAAAATAACTTATTTTTACAGTGTTAGTTGTTCAAATGATGTAATTTTGACAATTTTACTGTAAATATAGAATAAAATTCCTAGAACAAAGATTATAGTCTGGAATTTCACTATAATTATTTTCCATTGCTTATTGCAGTGAGAACAACTCAATGGCAGGTGATAAGATTCTAAAACTTGCAGTTCATCTTTGCCTGGGCAAAAGCAGTGAAGTTAGCAGATATCTTCAGTGAAGTGACATTGCTATGCAGTGATGCTCTGCTGTTCCATCCTTGCCAATAACTGGCTCATTCATGTTATTTTTAGATAGTATAGTCTGCCTTGTTAACAGCCAATTTGTTGCATGGCACTGTTGTTTTGCTGAGGTGATATGTTCAAGACAGATACCAGTCCATTTTTTTAGTTAGATGGGCTTGGTTCTCTGCATTGATAACTTTCATTGTTGTTGTTTTCCAAAAGCACTATGTTGCTGATGTTTGCAAAAACAACTTTCCTCCTTTACCATATTAAAAACCACTGACTGTGACATATAAATGTAACTCAAAAATTTAAATTCTAAAATATCCCCAACCATGACACTTTTCTATGGTCACTATGTCAGCATTATAAGGTGATCAATGAGTTAACCCTTAATAACAAATATTGAGATAAACTCAGATAAACTCGACAACTCAACATCCAGTAACAAATAGGCACTTTTTGACGTCGATTTCAATTTTAGAGGAAAAATTGTCTAAACCAGGTGGAATACAAACCCACGACCTCCTGATAACATGTCAGGTACTCTGAACCACTTAGCGACCAGCCACCGATCAAGATTTCCTCTAACACCATGAACATTCCCTTTATGTCACATGTAGGTGTTATTCTAGGCAACCCTTAGCCCCAACGGCTCCCCATTTGCCAATAGATGGAAAGCATGCCCCACAAGTATGCCAATGATAACAAATATTGAGATAAACTCGACAGCTCAACATCCAGTAACAAATAGGCACTTTTTTACGACAATTTCAATTTTAGAGGAAAAATTGTCTGAGTCGGGTGGGATACAAACCCACAACCTCCAGGTAACATGTCAGGTGCTCTGGACCACTGAGCAACCAGCCACTGATCAAGATTTCCTCTAATTAACGTAGCACCTGACATGTTATCAGGAGGTCTTGGGTTCTTATCCCACCCGGCTCAGACAATTTTTCCTCTAAAATTGAAATCGAAGTCAAAAAGTGCCTATTTGTTACTGGATGTTGAGCTGTCTAGTTTATCTCAATATTTGTTATTATTGGCATACTTGTGGGGCATGCTTTCCATCTATTGACAAATGGGGAGCTGTTGGGGTTAAGGGTTGCCTAGAATAACGCCTACATGTGACATAAAGGGAATGTTCATGGCGTTAATTAGAGGAAATCTTGATCCGTGGCCGGTCACTCAGTGGTCCATAGTGTCATATTATATACCAAATTAAACAAAATTTAATTACGAGTTTTATGAAAATAATAATATAAACAAATTTGCAAGCATATTGATTTTAATAAGCCTTTTTCAATGCGATATGGTGAAAAAAAAAGATCACACAAAACAATTAAGGCTTCATTTTGGAAAACCTGCTGAATAAAAATAGTTAAATTATATATTTATCGAAAGGAAATTTCCTCCCGAATAATATTTCATATATATATTATTTTGTTTCTCAATAAATCACTGTTGCAATATCTGTATTCCTGATATAAATAAGAATTTAATGCTGCTACTTTAAATTTATATTGGTGTATCGAATCTGTTAGTATTATATTAAGAATATAAGTTAGTTTTATGTAAATTAACATTGTACATCAAGTTTGATTCCTTTCAATTACATCTAAATACGAGATTTTGCCATTTTGTTCTTTTTCATGAGTAAATTTTATAGTTGGTAAAATATTATTAAAGGTTGCTATTAATTTATCAAGTTCTGTCATATCATAATTCCTAAAAATTAAAATATCTATGTAATGGATGTACAACAGCTGCCCATATTCCAACTTTTTCATTGCCTCATATGCAATATGGTGCATCATGGCTTTGTCATGAAGCCAGACAGCAAGGAGCCCCCCAAAGGCACACCCTCGGTCTGACCCCATGTTCGACCCACAACTTGAAACAAATTTTTTTTGTCAAGGTCCAGGACATCATGCACACTAAAGTCTAAAGTATTGTGATGCCATGGCCCTTGCAGCCTCCAACCATGTTGATTTGCATCACATCATTTATGATATCACCAGAAACCACAATGCACTCATTAAATGTATTGCTGTATCCTTACATGCATGTGTTGTTGGATGCAGTGATGTGACTTAAATCAACATGGCTGGAGGCTGCAAGGCCCAGAGCATCATAGTAAATGAGGCCATGTGCGCCATGTTGAATCAGAGGCATTAAAAAAATTGGAATGTGAGCCACTGTTGTACATTGGTTGCATAAATTATATTTTAATATTTAGGAATCATGATGTAGAACTTGATAAACAAATAGAAAACTTTAATAATATTTTACCAACTACAAAATTTACTCCTGAAAAAATACAAAGTTGCAAAATCTCATATTTAGGTATATTAATTGAAAGAAATAAAACCCGATGTACAATATGAAACCAATATGTACAATATCAGTTAACAGAAAACCAACTTATATTCCTAATATAATACAAGTAGATTTAACACACCCATATAGGGGTGGGGTGGCTCAGTCAGTAGCTTGCCAGGCTTGTAATCTGTAGTTCCCAGGTTCGAGTCCCAGCTGGGTCAGCATCGAGATTTATCTCTGCAAAATTCCCTGCCCACGGTCAGTAGGGGACACCAATGGGCTTGTAAAGGCCGCTGTCCGTCAGATGGGACATTAAGCCGTGGCCCCTTGTGTGGGAGAGCCATACCTTGTGCAAGTTAAAAAACATGCTGGATGGCCTTGACAGGAGGCTACCATCTGTCTCCCAACAGCTGTTCCAGTGGGTCCCCTCCCCCAACCTTCTCTGAGCCTTCGGGGTCCATGTGACTTGGCCATTTGGCCCATGGTGTGCAAAAAAGTGCTGCTCAGAGGTAAAACAACCCAACCCCCAACCTTCTCTGAGCCTTCGGGGTTGATGTGACCTGGCCATTTAGCCCGTAGTGTGCAAAAAAGTGCCGCTCAGAGGTAAAACAATCAACCAACCCTCCCCCAACCTTCTCTGAGCCTTTGGGGTCCATGTGACCTGGCCATTTGCAAATGGTGTGCAAACAAGTGCTGCTTAGAGGTAAAACAACCCAACAACACACCCATATAAATATAAAGTAGTAGCATTAAATTTGTATATCAAGCATACAGATATTGTAATAGATAGGATTTATTGAGAAATGAATTAAAAAATATATATGAAATAGCACAATAAGCTGGCTATCAGGTTGAACAAATAAATAAAATCTGAAGGAAAGTAAAATTCTAGTTAAAGCAGGATTCACAACCTTCCCCCCCAGCTCAAGTAATAATCCCCTAAAGAAGTTAATTATGCAATAACAATCCCATATATATACCAAATTTACCAAGACTATTCAATATCTATTGCAATCCTATAGCATAGTCCTGTCACAATTGCAATAACTGTAAACACTTGGTTGTTGATGACAGCAAGTGTTTACTCCTGACCATTGATCAAATTGAATGACCCTAATGGAGTCTGAAATGATAAAAGCAATTATATAGACAGAATATTAGAAATGAGAGTAGATTTTTATTTAAATCTTCCATACGTTATTGAGTTGAAAACAGCTTTCATTCAAACCATGATTTTAATTTGCATAGGTGTCAATTACTGAATTGTTTGGTAATCTCTAAAAAGTAAATTAAAAAATTAGCCTCTTAAAGTAAATTTAAAAAATTAGGCCTCTTATTAAAAAAATTAGGCCAATTAAAAGTAACTAAAAGATTAGACATTTACTTAAGGACTCACTGACACTAACATATTATTTCCCCCACCAACTTGATTCCAATTAAATTTTGTGGAAAATTTATATATAAATCTTAGTGAAAAATAAAGTATACAGTTACCCCCCCCCCCCCATCTTTGAATTCACTTTTTAAAGATTTTCCAAAAACCTATTCTTTTATTAGAGCTGTTGATGAGACTGGTAGTACAGTAGGTTTGGTGATAAACAGAGAGAAAACTAAAGTGATGAAAATAGGTCAGGCAGGCTGTGGTTCGATTAATCTGAATGGTTGCAGTCTTGAGCAGCTGTCTCAGTTTAACTATCTTGGTAGTTATGTAACAGATAAATAAACAATGAAATAAGCTCGACGTATTCCAAATCAACTATTAAATCAGCACTCTAGTGTCGGTTTAGAGCACCTGACATGTTATCAGGAGGTCATGGGCTCATATCCCACCTGGCTCAAGACAATTTTTCCTCTAATATTTAAATCGACACTAGAGTGCTGATTGAATAGTTGATATGTAACAGATACTGGTGATGTATGGCATGAGATAAACAGATAAATAGGGATTACTGCTAGAACTTTTAAAGAATCTATGGAGAGTGTGGGAAAATAGGCATATACACCTATAGATTAAAATTAAACTATAAAAGTTTGGCTCATTCTAGAGTTAGTTACGGTAGTGAAACATGGACCCTTTGTAAACAGGATAACAGGAAACTTGATGCTTTTGATTCTAGATGCTTATACAGTATCTTGGGCATTAGGTGGACTTTATAAGTAATGATGAGGTTAGGAAAAGCAGTCGACAACCTCCTTTGAGCAGCATATTGTGCAGAGAGAGAGACTGTTGCCCGTATGCATTATAGATTAGCAACTAGGGTTATGAACAGTGTGTCTAAAGTCCTTAGAAAGAGAGTGAGACCTAGGATGTGGAGACAGTGTCAAACAGGACCTTGTTAGAATTGATCTACAATGGCCAGATGCTGCAGATTTAGCTCAACAGACATGTTTGGAGAATAAACTTCACAATCTGGTTGGACCTCTGTAGCCCATGGCTGTTTGGGGATGATGATGATGATGAAACATTCGGAAAAGCTAAACAGAATTGAGAAACAAGTAACCAAACTAAAACAAAAACCTGTAAAGAGTTAAGGCTTCTTACGCTCCAAAGGTTATTAACTTTTAAAGTTGGACCTTTTGTCTGATCCAAATTTATTCAAATTCCGGATAGCTGTATCGGGCGGGTCTGTAAATGGTAGATAGGTAGTCACTGGAAGGAGAGCTATGCACCAATCCCCTGTGATGATGCATAGAACTGGCCAGGCCTAACACCTAATGTCCAACCTCGATTTCTTGTGGTGCAGACCGTTAGTACCTTTAAAAAGAGATACTCTCGTGTGGAAGTGAATGGAAGGGGAGGGCTGCCAGATTAGTGTGGCCTGCTGATCTGGACAACTATGACTTTTCTTTTTTTTTCTACCCTGCTGAGGAGTGGTCAACCACACAGGGTCCTGGTGCTGACCATATAAACCCACTGGACTGGACAGATATATGGCTCTGAACTTGATTATGGATCCTGATTTTGCTGCACTGGTGGGCTTCTGTGGAGGGAAAATCTTCCGCTGTGTTTCCTGTTTGTTTGTGGGTTGACAGCCCCAAGTGAATAGATTCAGAGGATATGTTTATCAGCTGGTGGATAATCCTGAGCAGAAGTCATCGCAGGCACCTGAACTCTTTGCTTCTATTGGCATCGTCAAATTCTACATTGGAGGAAGTCTTCCAGTGTAGATGGCTTCAGCCTTTAGTAGTGGGGGAATGGGTCTTTGCCCCATGTCTGCGATTAGGGGGCTGTTTGATATTGTCGGCATTCCCTCTCTCAATAAACATAGTTTCTTTAAACATCCTACTAACCATTTTCTCTCCACAGGTAGTTGGAATGTGAGGACTCTACACAGAGCTTTTTCTCTTGATGTCCTCACACAAGAATTCCACCATTATAATTTAGATATTCTCGGCTTGCAAGAGACCAAATGGACAGATAAAGGTCAGATTCTTAAAAATAATCTTAAATTTCTCTTTTCAGGGAGGGACGACAATAAGCATCACCAAGGCGTGGGTCTGCTTCTCAACAGACAAGCTGGTGATGCTCTTCTAGGATATGAGTGCATTAATGAAAGGTTTCTTACAGCAAAATTTCAGACAAGTGTTAAAGACCTGAATGTTATCTGCTGTTATGCCCCCACTGAGGATGCCGATGAGGATGAGAAGGATAGGTTTTATGAACAACTTCAGGATATTTTGAATTCTGTCAAGAAAGGAGATCTTACCCTTGTTCTAGGTGACTTCAATGCCAAAGTTGGTACTGACTCTGACCTTTGGGGAGGGGTGATAGGCCCTTTTGATACTGGTAGCTGCAATGGCAATGGGCAATATCTCCTACAGGTAAGTAAACTCAATGGTTTCAGAATAACTAACACATATTACCATATTACTAACACCACGACATATATAACACATGGGTTTCACCTGATGGGCCACATAATAATATGATTGATTACAAATTAATTAACAGCAAATGGGCTAGTTCTGTTAGGAATACCAGGGCATACAGGGGAGCTGAAATTGGATCTGACCATTACCTTGTTAAAAGTGTCTTGCAACTTAAACTTAAAAAGTGTTGTGCTAGGGTTAAAAAATTTACCTTTAATACTGAAGCTCTGAAAGACCCAGTTATAGCTAGAGCTTACCGTGATAGGTTACTTAGTCATGACAGTCATGGTTTCCTTATGTAACGCTCCAAATATTTAATTACTTTTAAAGTTTTGGACCCTTTGTCTGATCCAATATTTATTCAAGGATTACTGGTTACCACTTGGATGATACAGAATGTACCAGAATATCATTCCAGTATATAAATTCTGGACTTACTATCTTCTATTTTAATGGTTCCCATTTGGTGGTTTGCATACTCCAAGGTTCACGAGGATGGTCAAGGGGTTTGTGCAAAAAATTCTGTAATGGATTAAGATATCACACAGCTAAACTAGTAATAGAGATTTATTCACGAATATGCTGTGGTAAATATTTAAAACATTAAACAACACGGTTTCGTGGGAGCAAGCCTCAAAAGTGAGAGAGTGCTTTACATATTATAACCCAGTTATAGGTTTTACCTTACGCTTACCTATACTTCTATACTACTTATCTATGTGGCTCTTTTCACATAAGAGCGGCTAGAAAGCTATTATATAGAATAAGATATATTTACCATTTCGCTGGTACAATTGCACTTTGCAACGTTTGCAAGAGATCGTTAGATATGCTACCAGTATATGTAATGATCTCTTGCAAACGGTATACCGAAAACCAACTAATATCCCGAGTTACATATCAATAGACTCGGCGCACCCAATGAAATATAAAAAAGCTAGCATAATACCACACTTTATCAGAGCATATCGATATTGCTCACAATACAAAACATTGCATGAGGAGCTACAATATATTTATAAAACAGTACAAGATATAGGATATCCATGAAAACTGCTACAAAAATGGGATACCGAGGCTAAATATATTGTAAAAAGAGATACTCAACCAAATCCGCAGCAAATTGAAAAAAGAAAACAATATGTTAGAAGCTTTCCGTACATAAAAACAATAACAAGAACATTAGAAAATACATTAAGGAAATACAACTACACATTACCCACTACTGTTACACATTCTATTAAAAACTTAATATTAAACTATAGAGACCAAAAACCACCGATGTGGGGAGTTTATGAAATAGAAATTCCTGATCCAGAAAACAAACTAAAAGGTAAAAACAAATATATAGGAAAAACATACAGGCAGTATGAGGTACGAATGAACGAACACCTTACAGATATAAATAATAAGAATCCTACAACAGCATTTTCGAAAGCAATACTTGAAAACAATATTAAAGTTAATAAAATCAATTATAAAGCGGGAATGGCCCCAAAATCCAAATTCCAATTACAATATGCGGAAGCAATAAATATATACAAGCACCGTGACGGGGTGTGCAACACCGAGATCCCATCCCTTCCATCGGCATGGAGTCTCCTGTTGCAGAGCACGTCACGAAATGCGCACGCAATATGTAAACCATAGTAGACAAGATTAGAGCGGGGCAGGCTACATATGCTACACATTTCTACCAACGCTCCCGCCTGATGAAGCCACGTATAGATGAGACCATGGCGAAATGCGTCGCGAGGAGTACCATGAACCTGAGGTTCGCGAGGTTTTTTAAATGTTTTCATCAAAAGCATTTTTTAAAGTTTTAACATTAAAGATGTAACTGTTTAAAAGGAGCAAAATCAATATCTACTCAAATTTTGGAGATGTGCTAATAGCAACAAAAGAACTGACTGCTATACCCAGCAAGCATATAGAATCAACAGTTGGCTATAATAAGCAATAGCTGTGGACTTAATCAACGATAACAAGGAACCGGTGCAACAAGAACCAGTACTGAGTAAAACATCAAGAACAGACGAAAGAGTCAGGACATTTTCACAGCAAATATACCAGCTTAGTAACAACTGTATGAATACTCCATCAAATTGGACTGGTAGCATATCTAACGATCTCTTGCAAATGTTGCAAAGTGCAATTGTACCAGCAAAATGGTAAATATATCTTATTCTATATAATAGCTTTCTAGCCGCTCTTATGTGAAAAGAGCCACCTAGATAAGTAGTATAGAAGTATAGGTAAGCGTAAGGTAAAACCTATAACTGGGTTATAATATGTAAAGCACTCTCTCACTTTTGAGGCTTGCTCCCACGAAACCGTGTTGTTTAATGTTTTAAATATTTATCACAGCATATTCGTGAATAAATCTCTAATTCTGTAATGGCGCTGTAAGCAGTAAGAATTGCCCAATTATGTTACAGATATATTTTCCTCTCCGACTCTAAATTTTAGAGGTTTTGTAATTATAGGTAATAAAATTTTATATTTTATAATTTTGAGTATATAATGTAAATTTTGATTTAGAACTTTTTTTAGTTGTTATTTCCCTGGGGGTTCGCAACACATTATTTTGGTTAAAAGGGGTTTGTGGAAAACAAATAAGTGGAGAACCACTGTTCTCCACTTATTTGTTTTCCAAACTTTATATCCAAAACTTTATGGATAAGATATATATGATACATATATTTATTTTTCTTAAATATTTTGAACATTTTATCATTTCTATTCTGGTTGTTAATTTTCTTAAGGAGGGGGGCTATGGTCCCCTTGTCTCCCTTTGCCCTCCTATATAACAGTTAAAAATACGGTAGAGGAAAACGATATATGGAAAACTCACAATGAAAAAAAATAGACATTCATACACTTTCCCATGAAAAAAAAAATTTTTTTTTCTTTGAAGATGAGAGTGATCTTTAATCATATTCAAAGGTTGTGATTGCAATGGGTGCTCAGCACAGGAGTTCTAATGTAAAGAGACCCATGAATTAGAAAAAACACTAATTAGTGATAAATTCTTTTAATGTGTTCTTCCAAATACAAAAAAACCTGCACTTTTAATTTCAAAATTATTTTTATTTTTAATTTCTTACTGTGGCATATAAACTGACAGGCTCCTGTCAGACCTCTGTGGCAAGCAGCTGCTTGAGGGGGTATTTATTTATTTTTTTATACAGAAGTAATGGCCTTTTATACTTTCTTGCCCCTCTACAACATTTTTCCCTTTAGAGAAACATGCTTTTATGGTTAGGTAAGTGCAAAAACCTGAACATACAGTTTTAGGATTGATTTCGTCCACTAAATAATTTCAGGAGTACAATTTTTTTTTCAATTATAGGTAGATAAAAGCCAATTACCAAAAAGTATAACTAAACAAAGAAAAAAAAATAGTATTTTGCATTTTGAGATGTGGAAAACTTTATGCAGAAAATGAATTTGTCATTTCTGCTGTGTCCTTTAACTGGGGAAATTCGAAGTAAAGGATAATTCGGAAATACCAGTCCTATTTTTTTGTTAGTACTTCATCATCATCATCATCCTCCTCAAGCAGCCATGGGCTACAGAGGTCCAACCAGACCGCGCAGTTTAATTCTCCAAGCAAGTCTGTCCTGAGCTACATCTACTGTATCTGGCCACTGCACACCAATTCTAACAAGGTCCTGTTTGACATTGTCTGCCCACTGCATCCTAGGTCTCCCCTGCTTTCTGAGGCCTTTAGGCACACTTCTCATAACCCTATTTGCCAATCTATAATTATTCATACTGGCAACATGGCCAAACCAAAGGAGTCTCTCTCTGCACAATATGCTGCTTAAAGGAGGTTGCAGACTCCTTTGCCTAACCTCATCATTAGTTACAAAGTTAAACCACCTAATACCCAAGATACTGCGTAAGCATCTAGAATCAAAAGCATCTAGTTTCCTGTTATCTTGTTTACACAGCATCCAAGTTTCACTACCATAACTAACCCTAGAAAGAACCAAACTATTATACAGTTTAATTTTAGTCTTTAGGTGTATATGCCTATTTCTCCACAATCTCCATAGATTCTTAAAAGTCCCGGCAGCAATACCTATTCGTCTGTTAATCTCATGCCGCACATCACCAGTATCAGTTACGTAGCTCCCAAGGTAATTAAACCGTGACACCTGCTCAAGACTACAACCATTCAGATTAACTGAATCACAACCTGCCTGACCAATTTTCATCACTTTAGTTTTCTCTCTGTTTATAACCAAACCTACTCTACTTCCAGTCTCATCAACAGCTCGAATGAAAGAGTTCATCTCATCAACATCATTTGCCAAAAGGGCTAAATCATCAGCTTAATCTAAATCAGAAATTTTCGTATCTCCAGCCCATTTAAGGCCAAAATCTTTCTCTCGAAGTGAATTTCGCATAACATAATCAACAACCAAACTAAAGAGAAAAGGAGACAAAATGCACCCTTGTCGAACACCAGAAGTAATGCTAAACCAATTGCTACAAGCCTTACCAACTCTCACACATGACTCAGTGTTATTATAGAGAGCTTTCATTATGTTAACTAACTTGTCTGGTATACCATATGATTTCACAATCAGCCACAAATTATGACTATTAACAGAGTCAAAACCTTTTTGAAATCAACAAAGCTAGCAACCAAAGGTTTCTGAAACTCTAAACATTTCTCAAGAATCTGCCTAAGTGAAAATATCTGATCCACACATCCCCTACCACTTCTGAATCCACATTGCTCAATCACGCAATTGACTGTCAACCAGATTCTTAATTCTATTAAGCACAATCATGGAAAGAACTTTAACTGGAACAGAGAGTAGGCTGATACCCCTATAGTTATCACAAGAACTGAGATCACCTTTTTTGAAAATAGGGATAACAATAGCTCTGGTAAAATCCTTAGGAACCATGCCTTTATCATAAAAGATATTCCAAATTTCAATCATCCCTTATAACCTAAACATTCCCAGCTCTATGCATTTCCATAGTAATTTAATCTACCCCTGGGGATTTATGAAGTTTAAGTTTAGAAACAGCCAAAATAACTTCAGATTGTGTTATAGGGCCAACATTAAAGCCAACAATGCATCTATCATCATTGCAAACAATGGGAGTAGAATTAACCACATTGTTTAGAACATCACTGAAATGCTCAGCCCACCTAGCCATAACAGAATCCTCACCTTCTATAACCTTACCTTGTTTATCCTTCAATCCCTGTATACCTGTTCGTTTTCTACCACACAAAACATTAACTATCTGGTACAGCTCTCTGCTGTTGTGCTGTCTAACTGCTTCTTCAGCTTTGTCAGCCACGCCATCAAGCCAAAGATTCTTATCAGTAGCTAACTGATCCTTTACATGTTTATTAAGTTCTTTGTAATGCTTTCTATTAGGACTAGTAGGGTACTGATTAAGGACATTCCTGCAGTTCCTTCTTTCTGAAATAAGCCCAAGTGCCTTATCACTTAAATAATTCTGCCTCCTCTGCTCCTTTTTCCCTAAAAGAGTACTGTTAGTTTCCAAAAAAGCCTGTTTAAAATGGCCCCATTCTTCCTCAACTTCAGTATTAAGCAAACCATGACTGTCATAATGACTAAGCAACCTATCATGGTAAGCTTTAGCTATAACTGGGTCTTTCAGAGCTTCAGTATTAAAGGTAAATTTTTTAACCCTAGCACAACACTTTTTAAGTTTAAGTTGCAAGACACTTTTAACAAGGTAATGGTCAGATCCAATTTCAGCTCCCCTATATGCCCTGGTATTTCTAACAGAACTAGCCCATTTGCTGTTAATTAATACATAATCAATCATATTCCTATGCAGCCCATCAGGTGAAACCCATGTGTATTTATGTATGTCGCGGTGTTTGTAATATGTGTTAGTTATTCTGAAACCATTGAGTTTACTTACCTGTAGGAGATATTGCCCATTGCCATTGCAGCTACCAATACCAAAAGGACCTATTACTCCTCCCCAAAGGTCAGAGTCGGTACCAACTTTGGCATTGAAGTCACCAAGAACAAGGGTAATATCTCCTTTCTTGACAGAATTCAAAATATCCTGAAGTTGTCCGTAAAACCTAACCTTCTCATCCTCATCAGAATCCTCAGTGGGCGCATAACAGCAGATAACATTCAAGTCTTTAATGCTTGTCTGAAATTTTGCTGTAAGAAACCTTTCATTAATGCACCCATATCCTAGAAGAGCATCACTAGCATGTCTGCTGAGCAGCAGACCCACGCCTTAGTGATGCTTTCCATCCTCCCTCCCTGTAAAGAGAAATTTAAAGTTATTTTTAAGTATCTCACCTTTACCTGTCCATCTGGTCTCTTGCAAACCTAGAATATCTAGGTTATAGCGCTGGAATTCCTGCATGAGGACATCAAGAGAATAATCTCTATGTAATGTCCTCACGTTCCACGTTCCTGCAGAGAGAAAATGATTAGTAGGATTTTTAAAGAAATTAGGTTTATTGAGATTGGTAGGGCCAACAATATCAAACAGCCCCCTGATCGCAGGCATGGGGCAAAGACCTGTTCCTCCTCCGCTAAAGGCTGAAGTCACCGATGCTGGTAGGAACTTCAGGCACCACCTTTTCAAGTGGACTTTTTCAAGAGCCATATGGCCTGCCTGAGACACATTACTCCAGTTTAGGCTTAACGATGCCGAACTAGCTAAGTAAGGTTCAGGTACCTGCGATGGCCTCTGATTAGGATTATCCACCAGCTGATATAAGGTATCCCATGCCTCTGTTCACTTAGAGCTGGCAATCCAGAAGCAAACAGAGAACACAGCAGCAGACTCTCCCTCAACAGAGGCCCACCAGTGCAGCAAGTCCAGGATCCATAATCAAGATCAAATCCATAAACAAGTCCAGTCTAGTAGGTATAAATGGTCAGCACCAGGACCCTGTGAAGTTGACCACTCCTCAGCAGGGTTGAAAAAAAAAGAAAAAAGTGGCCATAGATGACCAGATCAGTAGGCCATACTGAACTGGCAGCCCTCCCCTTCCATTCCCTTCCAAAAGAGAATATCTCTTTCGAAAGGTACTAATGGCCTGCACCACGAGAAGGCGGGGTTGGACATTAGGTGCTAGACCTGGCCGGTTCTGTGCATCATCACTAGGGATTGGTACACAGCTCTCCTTCCAGTTTACGCCTAGCTACCATTTACAGGCCATTAGTACTTACCTAATCCAAAAAAGAGTTTTTCACTATAAAAAGTTAGACAGACAACAAAGCAACGTTGGAAATATCCATATAACTGTCAAAAGACCTAGCAATGCAGGAATAATTAAATAAAGATGTTGCTCGTAATAGATACGATGACTGGACTTGAAAAAGACAGCATTTGATCTGTTATTTTGCACATTAGCTCTAATGTTCACATTTAGATCAATTTTATTTGAATAGTTATTACTCCTCCATTGCAAATAGCAAAAATAGTATTTCCTCCTTTGGAAATGTAGATCCCTCTCTTATTTCTGTGTATTGAAATGGAAAAAGAAGTTTAAAATTAAAACTATAGTTTTTTTTTTGTCCTGGTTATTTCCAAATTTTCCAATAACTTAAAATGCACCTTCTGTTGGTGAATTTTTTTTTTTTAATTTCCAGCTTTTAAATGAATATTGCAAAGATTTATTTATGCTAGAAATGAAATTTTGGTGGTGCAGTTTTAAACTCCACTTTTGTTTTACTTCTGTATACAGAAAATGTGGTCCAGCCAAAAGATTTCACAAATTAATTAGCTAATCATAACTTGGTAATTTGCAGTTTTCATTATTGGTTTACCTACTTTGGTGGAGTTGGCTCAGTCGGTTGTGCCCAGGCTAGTAAACTGCATTCCCAGGTTCAAGTCTTACCTTGTCCAGATTATCTTACCTAATCCCTACCCTTCCCTTGATGGAAAAGAGAATACCGATGGACATGGAAAGGCCTCTGTCAATTGGATGAGACCAAGCTGTGACCCCATGATGTAGGAGAACCATACCCTGTGCATGTTAAGAATGCACTGGATGGTCTTGACAGGAGGCTTCCATGTCTCCTAACAGTTGCCCAGTGAGTCACCTCCCCCCCCCCCCCCACCATTTCTGAACACTTAGGGTCCTTGTGACGTGTTCATTTAGCCCAGTGTGTGCAAAAAAAGGGCCACTCAGAGGTTAAACAACACTCGAATTTGGTATTACACTGATTTCTTTTTCTCTCAAAAGATTCATCTAGTTCATTCGAAGTTCTACTTTTAAAAATGAAAAACAATCAAATCTATCTGAATCTCAATTTTCAACAATATTCCCTTAATATTTAAAGAATTATGGAAGTTTAACAACAGCAATGCCAAATGTTAGAATTTAACCCAGAAGTTAATAATAATTTGAATAAGAAGTATTATTTCACCATTTAATACAACAAGTATATATTTAAAAATTAATTTAAATAATTTTTCGATATTTTAAATTTTCTTAAACCTTGCATTGTTATTGTTAAATATTCAAAGTCCATAACTCTTTATGTGCAAAGCAAACATTATTGAGAATCAAGATTTAGATAGATTTCATTTAAAATTAATAAATTTACTCCATATTACTGTAATGGTTGGAAAAGCTGAGACAATTGGAATTAATTATCTACAAAATTTCCTTGGTTTTTTTCTTGTGAAGATTTCTTATCAATTTGGCAAGGTTATTGTCCTGTAGTGGATAGTACAGTCTAATTATCATGAGTTCACATATGTTCTTGATTTTGCTGCTGTTCTTGTTGGGGATTCTCTTGCAGGGTTTACATCAACTTGGAAGTGGCACTGAGAAACAAAATATGTTGTTGAAATCTATGAATCACTGCATATGTTAACCAGTACATTTGTAGATTTTCAGTGTAAGTCACAACTTTTATGGAAGAGCAAATAATGTATCGTAATATATACGCATTTTGCATTGTTGCTCCAATTTAATCATCAGGCATGATGATGCATTGTTTGCTCATCATGCTCATCATCTTAATTTAAATGAAGCTGATGAATAAAAATGGTTGTATATTAATTGAAAGATTTCTTCCTGAATAATATAATATTTGTATGAAACATGATTTTTACCTATTATTCTTTTGCTTTTCGCTTGTCATTTTTCAGTTTGTTGATTTGTGGAAACAGTTGTTCCACCATATCTTGACACGAACCAAATGATTTATGTGTCAAATGAAAGATGTGACTTGGGGAGTGTCATAGACTATAAAACAGTTACCCCCCATGCTTTTTTCCCCCCTAAAAAGGGGGAAATATGAAAATAATTGTTCTGCTGTATCTTTGGAACATGAGGGCCAAAAGTAACAAGATATGTGTCAAATGGAAACTTGTGACATGAGGAATGTCACAAGTTTAAAAAAATCCCTCCATCCCCCACCAAAAGTGGGAAATATGTACATGATTGTTCTGCTATATTTTTCAAATGCGATTGTCGGAGGTAGCAAGTTGTATATCAAATGAAAGCTTGTAAGGTGGGGAGTGTTGTGGGCAATAAAAATGTACCCCCTTGTATTCTTCCCCTCTAAATAGTAGGAAATGTTAGTTGTTCTTCTGCTATATCTTTTGAATATTTTGCCATGTCATATGGTGCATACAGTTATGTGCCAAATGAAAGCTCATAATGAGGACTGTTTTAGACTACAACTAATTTTGCCACCCACCATTCTCTCCCCCCCAGGAAAAGGGAGGGGGGAGATTTTCTGTGAGGGTCGACCTTAATGAGTTATATCTCAAATTGAAGCTTCTGACTTCTCCAATTTCATGAGCTACCTCAAACATGACCCCTCCAAGAAAAAAGGAGGGGGAAATGAAATGGGGTTGATGTTTATGAGCCATATATCAAATGAAAGCTTCTGAAGGTAAGTATTTTTAGTGACAAGGAAGAAAATATATAAATTTAAAAATACCTATATTCCTCTAAGCACCCTAAAAATAGAATATAAAAGCAGAGCAATATCAATGGTGCAATCAGTCACTGATTTGTATTCTCTTCGAAGGAAGATAGGGCACCAATTTATGTACTCAACAAGATTGCTGGTGCACTATCATCCTTTGAAGTGAATGAAAATTCAGTGACTGATTGCACATTGATATGCTTTAGTTTTATTTTTTACTTTTTAGGGTGCATGGAAGAAGATGGGTATTTTTAAAATTTTATAATTTATTTCTTTTTATAATTCTTTTCACTGTGGTATATTACCTTCTTCACAGACTTTCCCTATGGTCTCTTGAACACAAATCACCTTTGTAAAACAGAATATAAACTCAAAAACTAATTGTTTAAAAATAAAAATTTTCCAGTTGGGGGAGGGGATTCCAAAATTGCTTTCTCATGGACTGATTTCCATGTTGAGGAAGTCCTTTTTAGCTTCCATATTCAAGACATAATCCTTTTTCAGGAAATGATAAAATATCAAAGTTTTTCGACCTGGAAAACTAAGAAATAACGAAAGAAAATTTTACATATAATGTAAAGTGATGTTAAAAAAAAATATCTGCAGCATCAAGTTGTAAACCAGCCAATGATGTAACAACTCCAAAAGATCAATAATAATCAATCAATAACCTACAGAAATAAAAAAAAAAGATTTAATTGCAAAAGCATAAATAAAATACTAACTGAATGAATGGATACAATATCCAATGTGTCAAGCTGACACTAAACAATCCACCAAACGACTCTCACATGTAAGTAGTTAGCGGCACCTGACCCTTCCTCAGCTGTGACCTAATTTATGCCTCAGACTTGAACAATAAACTGGTTATAGTTTAGATTTCAGGAGTGGGGACTCTGCATATAATTTTGGGATAGATGATAAAAATAATTCTAGGAATGCTGAAATAGATTTAAGGCAGAAAAGGGAGTGTAAAAAAGGGGGGGGGGCAGAGGTATGTACTTTGTAATTTCTTCCAAAATCTTCCTATTTTAAAATAGCAAGTTTTTTTGGTTAATTTTCAGGATAATTTTGAAACTCCACAGAGTAGTGTTTATATATACAAATTGGCTGTCGTGTACATCACATCTAAAAAATGGCAAACAGGTGGCATTAACAAATTATATACACTGAAATGCCATTGAATTAGGGATAGCAACCTAATAACATATTGGACCCCCTCTGGCTCTGATAACAGCCACCACATGAAGAGGCAAGGACTCCACAAGCTTGCATAAATGTTCCATAGGTATGGCTACCCATGCATACTCCAGAGCTGTCCACAATTCTCTCAAGGTCATCACTGATGAGACATGGGCTCGGAAACTGCTCGACGGTATTACAAAGATTTTCGATGGGATTTAAATCTGGGCTTCTAGGTGGCCAATTCATTATTTCAAAGTCAGCAGAATGCTCCTGCAACCATGCAGTAGCCAACCTGGACCTGTGAGATGAACAGTTGTCTTGCTGGTAGACACCATCTCCATTGGGATGCATGATGGCCGTAAATGGTCATCCATGAGTTTTACCTACTGGGATGCATTGAGAGTTGCCAGTACACATATCAAAGATCCCACAGACATCCAACTGAAGACACCCCAGGCCATCACTGAGCCACCACCAGCTTGTATTGTTACGACCTGACATGCAGGATCCATGGCTTCATGGGGTTGGTGTCATACCCTCAGTCTGCCATTGGTGTGATGAAGTTTAAATTGGGATTGATCACTCCAGGCTATCCATTGCTAATTTTTGATGGTACAGTTTTGATGTTCAGGCAAAGCATTGAGCCTGGTGTCGTGCCATTAGAAGTGGAACTCTCCCAAAGCCGAGTCGATGAAGTGAGTGTTGCACGGTCTGTGCACTGACTTCCTGGCTGGAACTCACATGCAGACGGGAGGTGATTTCAGATAATGTCTGGCCCTTATCGGTCTATACAATGCGGGTTAGATAGTGAAGCCCACGATCATTCAAGGCTGGTTGTCCTTTGCAGTTTGTCTGGGTGCTTGCTTTTTTGCCGAAATTTTCATATTCCTGGAACATTCTTGAAACTGTCGTACGAGAAAATCCAAGTTCGTTGACAATTTCGGAAATCGAGTGTCCCATCTGTTGGGCACCTACGATCCTGCCCTCTGTCAAATGCATCTAAATCCTGCACCTTTTCCATTATGCTTCTCACAACGAATACTTGGGGAAACCAAAGCTGACAGCTATATATGACCAGAGTTTCAGCCACACATGCACGCAAATGAGGGACTTGTGGTGCTGAATTTAGATAATGTCTCCTATTCCTAATTCAATGGCACTTCTGTGTAATAACTTAATAAAATATGCATCAAGTGGAAAAAGAATGTTATTTTTCAAGCTTGAATTGCATGTTTTTATAAGATACACATAAGAAAATTTTAAAACAACAATTTCTGTTTTTAAAAAATTGAAGTATCATTTGTTGTACAAAAAAGAGACATAGGCCTCTTATTTTGGATTCTGTCAATGCGTATAATTAGCAGGGACTCTGGAAGGGTTAAAAGGTAAGAATTTTTTACTGCTATTTTTACTTATAAAATAAATACCCCCTCAAGCAGCTGCTTGCCACAGAGGTCTGACAGGAGCTTGTCAGTTTATATGCCATAATAGAAGGTCTGAAAGGATGGCAGGACCTCAGCAGAAAAATGACAATACATCCATGTGTTACCCAGGGCTTGAACCCAGCTCCCTTACATCAGTAGCCAAGCATGCTAATCACTCGGCCACAGGATGGCTTATTTTTTTTTTACTTATGTTGATAACTAGCATTATTAATTAAATTAAATAATGCTAGAATAATATTCATAACTAGCATTAATAAGTAGACTTTTGAATGAAATTTTTGTCGTTTTTAAAATTCAATTTTTCCATAGCATTATATTATGCAAATTGATCAGGATCATCATTGCTTAAATTAAATTTTAAAGATTTTTGTATATTTTTCAGTTTTTTTAACTGTTTTTAAAACAAAGCAAACTTTTTGTTGTATTATTTTCTTAGTCTTGAATTTGCCAGCACCAAAAGTCTAAGTAATTTTAAATTGATAATTAATAATATTTAATCAACTTTCATTTTATATTTCACTGCTTCTGTCTTGACCATTCCTCAGACTCTGACATGGTGTCCTTGTTTTCTGAAAATATGGTGTAATCCTGATTGCACCACAGCTTGTAAGGCTCAGAACAAGGTTTGGGGGGTGTTTCAGAGATATCTGACATCCTCCACCCTGAGGCATTGAAATGTGCCAGGGCGAAACCTGTTTCTTCTGACGCCAGAGTCAGAAATAATCTTGGATTAAATATACATCTTCTATACTTGCACAACCAGTTCTAAGTTCTTGTGGAATCTAAGTCTGGAAGATGGTGGGAACTACTTGTCCCACTCACTATTAATCCTGGAAACAACAGACAGGCAATTGCTGATCCCTAAGCAAAATTGCCAATACTCTGGGAAATCGTTTTCCTCCATCTCTTTTCCTTATTCCTCCAAGTTTCTGGTCCTGTTGTAAGGCCAAATTCTCTCCACTGTCTTTCTACTCAAATGTTCTGGAGCCTTACAACATTCACAGCAAAAAGCTTCACTTTGCTCTGCATTCTCCTCATGCATCTGCTGCTGTTGGGCCAGACAATGCCTATTATGCCATCCTCCAAAATCTCACTGTTGAGTAAGGATCAGTACAAGATCCTTATGGTGCAATCCAGGGACACATTGTGCTCTGATCTGAAGATCTCTCAGCACTGAGTAAGGATCAGTACAAGATCAGCAGTGGCGCAATCCAGGGACACATTTTGCTCTAACTTTTTAATTGCATTTTTCTTGGAGATACTTCCGGACTCCTGGCAGGAGGCTATTGTCTTGGCCTTCCCCGAGCCAGGAAAGGATCCCAATATTTCTTCAAATTATTGTCCCATCGTGTTGAGACTTATCTGGTATTTAGTATGCTTGACTCATCTGGTATTTAAAACACCACATGCATGGCGATTTGGCTTTCTTCATGATCTCCAAACCATTGGCTGATGAGGTCACATGCCAATTTTCATTGCCAACTTTCTCTCTTCTTATTCTCTTCTAGTCCATGTTTGCAACATTCTGTTGCAGCCTTACCCTCAAGAACAGGGAGTACCACAAGGCTGCATCCTGAGGCCTTTCCCCTCAAGATTAATTCTATTGTTAGACAACTGATGTTCTTTGCTGCCTGTACCCTGTACTTGTCAAAACTGTATTACAGATCCCAGGTGTATGATTCCGCCCAGGATTTGGTGGTAAAGGTACTAGACCCTATCGACCATGGCCCTCTTTGTTTGCATGGGGGCCTTCTGCACCTCACTGGCCCAGAGTTTGTACTTTGAGACCAATGAACCATCCTCATATCTTCGTTGTCAGCAGTTGTTTCTACAGTATGCATCGGAATTGTGACCCCTACTGGGCCATCCTACTTGAGACTGTGTTTTCAGAACTAAGGCACGAGATACTTTACACAAATCTCCCAACTGCCATTCATCCTTCCGGTTTGCATGTCCAAAAGGCTACCTACAAGATATCAATATCTGTCTCAATAGTCGACCCAGTTGACAGCTTGGCCACTTCTACTATGGCTTGGTATTTCCCTTTCCTGCAGTATTTCCCATTGCACCCAACTGTGTGTACCAGCAACTCTTCGCCAGCCATTGTGCTGAACACCCAGACTTCTTGCCTATCTCCACAGATGGCTCAAAGTCTGGCACATCTGTGGGATCAGCCATGGTCTACTGTGATATTATCATTGCAGACCAAATACCACCACAGTGTTGCATGCTATCAGCTTTACTTTGGACCACATAGCAGCTAAGCATCATTTCAGTGTGTGCTTTGCACTGAGCTTGATACTGGCTTTGATATCAGTGAGTCATCAGCCTCACCCTGTTCTCTCCAAGATCCATCAGCAGCTCTGTTATCTGGCAGCCATGTTGACATCAGGGGCAATGACTTGGTAGATGCAGCTGCCAAATCTGCCTTGCCCTTGTCTAGCTTTTCACTGCCAGACAAATTTTTTTTGATTTGGTTTTTAAATTTTGGTTGAGAGTTTTGTAACTTTTATCATTTATTTAGGCTGTAATGTGCCAAACAAAGGACAAATTCGCTAATGTGCTATAAAATCACAAACAACCAACAACCAAAAGTTAAGGAGGAGAAAAGAAATTCATGCCATTTTTGATTTTTTATCAAAATATTAGTTTTTGTTACAAGCTTCATACTTTATGATTATCTGGTTTATTGCAAGCTTCATACTTTATGATTATCTGGTTTATTGCATTGTTTTAATTAGCAGTTGTTTTAAATATATAATAATAATAATTACCATCGCTTCTGGATTAAGAAATTTACAGATGATGCTATCTTAATGTAATATTAAATAATTTAATTGTGATAAGAGTAAAGCTATGTTAGTTTGAAATTGAATATATTTTTTATCTCTAGAAATATGTGCTGTTTCTAAAGTATCTAAAAAGGAAATAGGTCGATGCTTCAAGTTGATTTTGAAAGCTTTGGAAACTAGTGTTGACCTCATAACTACAGGAGACTTTATGGTATTGTATTATTTTTATTTGCTTCATAAGAATACTTTTTAATCCATTGTCTTACTAATATTTTTACACTAAACATGCCCAGAATTACTACACTGCTGTTCAGAATTTAAGGAAGGTAACAAAAAAGCAAATATCTCAAGAAATCCATTTTAGAATTTAATCAACATTTCAGAAGATATTTACTATCACATATATTAATATTTACATTTGAAGTAAAGAATATATCAGAGCACTTGTCCACTTATAAAATTAGGTTTCCAATCAAATATATCAGAAAATTTTTCAGCTATGAAAAATTATAGATCACTGCAGATAATGAAGTTAACATAGGAGTAATCATACTCCTTACTAACAGAAATACAGCTTGCACAATGAGCTCTCGTGCTTCAAATAAGGTATCCAACAATGCAGAGGACAGCAAATCCCACTCATCTATAAGAGCATTTCTTAGCTCATGGAAGTTCCATGGAGAGGGTTGATGATTTGTAACACTCCTTCTAAAGCATCCTATGCATGTTCCATGGGATTTAGGTTTGCAGACTTCTCTGTCTCTGGATATCTTCACTATCTGCTCTATGTGGACAATCATTATCATCAATAAAAATCAATCCTGATCCAATGGCACCTCTAAAAAGCCTCACTGAGGCTCTAATGATCTCATCTGTGTATCTTAGGGAAATTCCTGAGAAAACATGCAGGTCAGTGCAGCCATATATAGTAATACCTCTCCAGACCAACAAACCACTCCACCAAAACAATCCCTTTCCACGATATTCAGAGGGTGATAACATGTCTTACCCTTTCTTCAGTTGCATTGGTGCTGAGAATCATTACTTACACCATATTGTGATTCATCCAAAAAGAGAAACTGTCCCGATTTATCATTGGTTCAGGTGAGCTTTTTTGTGAACAGCTTTTACAAACACCATGACATACACTGAAGAGCCAAAACGTTATGACCACCTGCCTAATATGATGTTGGTCATCCATGTGCTGCCTAAACAGCTTTTACCTGGCAAGGCATGGATGCTATAAGATTTCTAAAGGTGTCTTGTGGTATATGGTACCAACGTGGTTGAGCCGCCACAGATTCAGATATGCTGTTCCAACACAAACCACAGATGCTCGATTGGACTGATTTCTGGGAAATTTGAAGGCCAGGGCAATACCGGGAAGTTTTCCTCATGTTCCACAAACCATTCTCGAACAATCCGGGCAGTGTTACATGGCACATTATCCTGCTGAAAGAAGGCACTACTAGAGGAGAATATTGTTACAATGAAAAGATGTACGTGGTCTGTAATGATGTTTAGGTAGATGGTAGATGTCATAATTTCCTGCACATGAATGACTGGACCCAGGGTTTCCCAGCAGAACATTGCCCAAAGCATTACACTTTGTCCCACAGTGCATCTTGGTACCAACACTTTCCCAGGTAAACGACGCATGTACCCCGGCCATCTACATGGTGCAACAGGAAACGAGATTCATCGGACCAGGTGACCTTCTTCCAATCATTCAAGGTCCAGTTTTGATGCTCGCATGCCCATTGTAGATGCTTTCGACAGTGAACTGAGATTAGCATGGGCACTCGTAACAGCCTGTAGCTACACAGCCCCATTTTCGGTAGGGTTTCATGTACTGTGTGTTGTGACACATTACTCCCGCAGAAGTGTCAACTATCCAATTTTTTGTTTAAAATCCGAAAATCTGATTTTGCCTTTGAAAATACTATTTTTTAGAAATTCACGCTAAAGAAAATCTGCCTCCAAATTGTACAGTATTTTTGCCCTTTTCCCAAAACTAGAATGTTATTGAAGGGGAAGAATTGTTTCTGATTTAGCTTAGCTCTGTTATACTGTAGTAAAGGAGCTGTGTCACCACTCCCTAATCTGTGCATGCTTCTGGGCTCATCTGTGCACCAATCAGAGGAAATCTATAAAACTCTAGCTGACCATTTCCAGACAGAACACATGGCAAAGTCCATACCTAAATTCTTTTACAGAGCTGAAGGTCATAAATTGCTTCTAAATGGGTGTTTATTGAAACTATATCAAACTCTCCCAGCTCTGGACAACTGAATGATTACTTAGATTTGGAAACTTCAGAGTGAAGGAAATAATACAGATTAGAGAACTTCCCTGATCTTTGGGCCTGATTGACATTGCAACTTGAATGGGTCTCGTGCATGTCTATTGTTTTCTGTGTTGGGCTAATGGGTTGATAAGGGATTAAAACTTTTCTTTCACTAGAGTTGAGGCAAGTTAACAGCTGGGCTGCTACTCTGACCTTTTGATTGGCTGATCAAAGCTCATCTCTAGTTTGATTTCAGCACTGTAGCAGTACTATCTCTGTTCTTATTAGTAGTCACAGTTTAGTGTTACAATTTTTACCATGCCTCCTAAACGTTTTCACAATCAGAAATATTTGGCAAAATATTAACAGGAATTTGAATTTGTGTTTTTTAAAATGTCTCTGATGGAAATATTTCCTGAGGATTTTTTATACTGTGGATTGGCAGGAAATTGTTTATAATTTTGGTTTTTAGGCTTGTTATAAGATTAATATGTCAAGAGGGTGGGTGAAAAGGGTGGAATGACAGTTTGTTGTTCAATATTATGTTGAGGTTGAAATGATTGAGATTCAGATTTATGCTGAAGCATTATGTTGAGGTTTCGATCAAATATGCCCCGTAGAAGAACACACTACCCATACGACCAGGTTTCCAGGAAATGGTTGTCTCCGGTAATTTTGTTCTGGGATTTTCTTAAATTGCAGAATGGCAATTCGTTGTTTAGTGGTACTTCTCACATTCCTGGGATGAGATTTTCTGAACTGGCTATGAAATTGAAAAAACAATTTCTTGGCTGCTTTTTTTTTACTAAACATTGTGAATTTTTTTTCTTTGGGTGTTGAAGTTTGCCATTCTTGGCTAAGTGCAGAAAGGTTTATGCACCAAAGTCAAAAGAAGTGTTTATATTGCCAGAGTGGCACAGCCAAGATACTGAGGTGGGGGGAAGGTTAAAATCATTCAATGTAAACATAAAAACTCGTAATATATTTTTCAAATGAAATTTTTCAGGTGGGGGGGGGGGACCCTTCCTGAAATTGCCCTCCCATATGAGGACTGATTTCCATGCCAAGGAAGGTCTTTTTGCTTCCATATCCAAGACATCATTTATTTTCAGCAAACGATAAAAAATGGAAATTTTTTACTGGAAAATGAAGAAATAATATAGTTAAAAATAACATATATCCTAATGCGATGTTAAAATATCCACAGCAAACAGTTGTAAGCCAGCCATCCAATGTAGCATAGCTCTGATATCAATTGGCCAAAAAATTGATAACTTATGGAAATAAAGTAAATCTACAGAAATGAAAACTAAGGTTTAATTATAAAAGGAAACGAAATGCTAACTTTATGAAGGGAGTGCATATCCTACTTGATTTAAATCAACTTGTACTAGCACTTAGCAGACATCTCCCCCACTATTGCATGTGTGTGTGTGTGATCAAACAATTGGAACACCTGTTACTTTCTCCTTCTATTGTGTCGCTATGCATTGAGCAATATGAAAGCTTATACACTGCTGGCCATTAAAAGTACAACACCAGGAAGAACTCTTCAGATTGTCCCGAAATATGCAAGATGGGTAAGCCCATGGAAGAACATGTAAATGATTCAAAGCATAGCACATACACACATCATGTGTGACAGTAACACCCCCTGGAAGTGGTATAAGAGGAGATTACAAAGAGCCGGTATAAAGCATTGGAATTGTCTTTGCTCACAGTTCTTGCACACTTAAGGATCAAGTATGCCCCATCGAAGAACACAGCATCGATACGACCAGGTTTCCGACTTTGATCGAGGGAGAATTGTGTTATTACAGGAAGGCAGAATATCATACTGAGACATTGGTGCTCAGTTGGACGGAATGCTGCCACAGTGACGAGAATATGGCGTCAGTGGGTTGAGGAGGAAAGAACTCACTGATGTGAGGGATCTCAATGGCCCTGTCAAACAAACAAACTAGAGGACAGACATCTGTTGCACATGGCTTTGAATGATCATACAGCCACATCAAACACATTAGCTCAACAGTTAGGGTGTGTTGCACATCAACCAGTGTCTGCACGTACAGTTCGACGTCATCTGCAGCATCGGGACATCTTTGCTAGGCGGCCATTGCTTCGGCTACCATTGACACTACAACACAGGCATATGCGACTGCAATGGTGCCAAGAACATCGCGCATGGTTGTGCAAATGGCATTGCATCGTCTTTTCAGTTGAATCCTGCTTCAGTAGGCAGGCGACAGGCTCAGTGAGACATGCATGATGCTGCGCCATACAGGTCCGGCTCCTGGTGTTATGGTATGGGATGCAATGTGACTCCACTCATGCATGCACCTTGTATGCATTACTGGGACTTTGAACAGCCAGCTTTACATCACTGAGGTGTTGGAGCCTGTGGTTGTACCTTATTTTCTGGGGCACACTGGTGCCATTTACCAATAGGACAATGCCCGACCACATGTGGTATGCGTTGTCCAACAATTCCTGGGTAGCCACTATGTGATACTTCTGCCTTGGCTTTGCACGTTCACCGGATCTGTCCCCAATTGAACATGTCTGGGCTGGGCCATGATCTCATGATGACTGCACAGCAGACACCAGCAGCTGCTACAACAGATGAACTTTGGCTACATATCAAAACTGCATGGACAGACATTCCCCAAACACACATCCGACATCTCATCATCTCAATGCTGGACCGTGTAGCAGAAGTTATTGCCTCTCATGGTGGCTACACAAGATACCGATTTCTTTGTATTCCACAAGTCTAACTGAGTTGTATTTCTAATCATTTGATCCTTGTAACATAAGCTATTGTTACAACAGATGAACGTGCGACAATGGCATGTGACAGGTGTATCGTGATGTCTATACTTAGTGTGACAATTAATATTATAAACTGTTTAGAACGAGAATGCTTTGAAAATAGTAAGAATTGTAAAAAAAAAGCAAAGAGATAGTGGAGTAGTAAAAGAAAGGAGGACTTCCACTTTTAAAAATAGCAGTTTTTTGTTAATTCTTAGGAGATTTTCGAAATTTTTAGGAAAAATATGTTGATAATAGTTTAAATTAAGTTTGTGAGCTTAAATCAGGTGATTGATGTTAAAAAACAAATTGGCAATACCATATAGTGCTTCTAAATTATTGCAATCAGATGGCTTTATTGAAATATTTATATTGTAGTTTAATAAAATATGCATCAAATGTAAAAATTAAATATTATTTTTCAAGTTTGATTTATGTATTTTTAAAAGACATCTGTAAGAAAATTTTCAAACAGCAATTAAAAAGAAAAGAAATTGAAGTTTCATATGTTGTACAAAAAACGTTTGTAGATATCATTGACCTGGGAATGGTTAATTGCCTTCCCAGATCCTCTTTTTACAATACCTCACTCTGAAAAATTATTTCAATTAATATATTTCTTATTTTTGTTAGAAATCTTATTTTCATAATTAAATGCTGTTTAATTTGCCACTAAATAATAACAATTGTAATTGTGTTTAATTCCATTTATAATCATATCTTCATTAGTTACTTGATAGAAAAGTTCGGTTAATTTTTTTGCTCCAAGTATATCCACTGGGAATGTTAGGTGTATTTAACATGCCATAGTAGGGAATTAAACATGCATGTGGAAATAGAAATGTAACTGTTCTGATATAACTGTTGAATCATCTGAAGATGATTCAACAGTTATATCAGAAAATTAGTTAAAAAAATTTTCATACATCTACATATACAGGGTGATTCAAAACTCTTGGGCCAAACTTTAAGAGGTGATAGAACACACCTAAACAAGTACTTTTCATCATTCAATGTGTGGTCGGAACTAGAGCGGTGAAGCGCTAGGGGTTAGCAGTTACTGTGTCAGGAAATGAAGAAACACAAGAATGACAGAAGAGGTTTGAAACAATTGCAGAAATTACAGAACAGAAAGTACAGAATTTTATTGAACAAATTACAGAAACTGCTCAAAAGAGCTACTGCCAACATTAATGCAGGCTTCACACCTTCAATATAGTGATCAGCGTACATGGGCGAAAACACCAGTCATTTCTCATACAGCGGCATTGGTAATAGAAATCCTGGCAACAAGCTCCTCATTAGAATCGATGGAGCTATCGTAGATGAGGCTTTTCATATGGCCCCATAGGAAAAGGTCCAGACGTGAGAGATTGCCGATCGTGGTGGCCAAGCGATGGGACCACCCTTATCAATCCATTGTCCTGGAAATGTTGCATCCAAGGCTTTCCACACATCCACGCTGAAATCGGGTGGCACTCCATCATGTTGGAACCACATACGTGTTTGAATGTTTGCTGGAACAGGGTTCAGTGATTCTGGTAAGACTTCTTGTAAAAATACGAGGTACGTTCTCCCTTTCAGTTAGGCTGGCAGAAGGTATGGGCCAATCAAATGGTCATGGAGGATTCCAGCCCAAACATTTATGGAGAAACGCCACTGGTATGATTGTGGATGTATGGCGTGCGGATTACTGGTGACCCACACTTGTGAATTGTGAGTATTAAAAATGCCCTCAAGTGTAAAGGTGCATTCATCAGTGAATAAGACATGTGCATCAAAGTCCTGTTGCGCCACACTCTGCTACAGGAACCACTGTGCAAAATCTACACGAGGTGGATAATCTGCAGGTGGCAAGGTGTGCATCCTCTGTGCATGGTAGGGGTGTAATCGTTCGTCTCGTAGAACTCGCCACACCATCAATTGAGGCACCCTTACAACATGGGAAATTGCTCGCGTGCCACATTCGGGACTATCTCCAATCCTACATAGAATTTCCTCTGTAACACATGGTGTCCTCACACTCCTTGCATGCCTTGTATCCTGCAAGCCGCTGACAAAGGAGCCTGTTTCGCACAGATACCGGTGCAATCGCTAAAAGATTTTACGATCAGGCATGCAACTGGTCGGAAAGCGCTCCCGGTACAGTCTTTGGGCTTCCCTGTGCATTCCTGTCCGCAGCTCCATATGTGAAATGCATGTCTGCCTTCTCCTGATTCATGAAACAATCCGTCCATTCTGCAATCCACG
The DNA here is from genome assembly GCA_038380435.1 of Ryuthela nishihirai. Lineage (NCBI taxonomy): Eukaryota > Metazoa > Arthropoda > Arachnida > Araneae > Heptathelidae > Ryuthela > Ryuthela nishihirai. The sequence goes on along the minus strand of JAWZYU010000003.1, from coordinate 80,438,006 downwards.
GTAGAAATGACGACGAGTGTGAAAACCAGCACTTATAAGTGTTCACTGGAAAGCGCCCTCTAGCAGTTCACCACTTGAGTTCCGACCATGCATTGTATGACGAAAAGTGCTTGTTTAGGTGTGTTCTATCACTCCTTAAATTTTGGCCCAAGAGTTCTGAATCACCCTGTATAAAATATAGAGTTTGTGTATCTATTTTTGCTGGATGTCTCCTCCTGGACAGTCAGAGCTAAGACCACCAAACTCAATGCACTCTCAAGTTTTCAAACAATAGCCCCAGAAAATTAATCTCTAAACATCTGTACACTGATAACTTACTACTCCACTCATAACTTTTGACTCTCCATTCATAAAGTAGGCAACAGCAGCACCCTCAGAGATTTCAGACACTTGCATTGGGCTGAATCCTATCCACTGCAGTTAGGAACCCTATATAGCAAGAATTAAGAGGGACCACTTCACCAAATTTTGGATCAATTGATAAAATACCTGCAGGATTATGGGGAGCTAGAAACTTCTGCCACTAGTTACATCACCCTAGATGTAAATGAGTGAGTAAGTGTGCACACATTTGGAATATGTATGGAAGGTTGCTGCTCTTAGTCTACTACATATTAAGGCCTGTGCAATGTGGGGCATTTATGCTAGTTATCTATACTTTTTAAACATAGTTTAATAAAATATTGTACATGTTCAGTAGTTGAATGCTTAATTTTTGTAATTGTGAAAGTTTATATTTTGTTTTTACTTTTAGTCTCGCTTTTGTTCAAACTTGGGCTTGCCTTCTTCAGTACAGAGAGGAGCAACACATATCGCTCGTAAGGCAGTAGAATTGGACATTGTACCTGGGTAAGAATATTGTCTTTTGGATGTATAAATTTATTTGTAAAGTTTCATTGAGGTAGCTTTAACATTTTTATATTCACAAAATATGAAACTCTTAAAAGTTTTTTATTTAGTGTTCTTAGTTTGTTTTAGCAGAGTTTCCAACTGCTCTGATTTTTTTTTCGGATTTTATCCAAATTTTGCTTTCAAACCTAAATATCTGAATTATGAAATTTTTTATGCAAATTTTATGAAATATGCAATTTTTGGTTTTCCACTTTTTGAAAAAAAATGTTCTTGAATTTTACAATAGTGTTCTATTTTCTACAAGAAAATGATAATAAAATTTAAGAATTGTTTCCATTTTAGCTCTTTTACTACACTAAAGGTGCAGTTTTATTCCTGACTCCTAATCTGTGTTTGACTGTGGGATAATAGCAGTAATGATTCTGATGACAAATTATGTCCTCTGGTGATAACATGCTATAGTGAGCTCATGAAATAATTTGGTTTTGCCCTGAGTGGAATCTTTTTCCTGTGATACTTTATTACTGGAATACTACATTGAAGACCTGAAACAAATGAAATGCAGCTTTTTATTGTGCTTGTAAAATGGTGCAACTGGAGAACATATTGCCAACTCAATTTTTCTGAGTCAAGAATATGGACATTTTGTAGTTCGGTTGTGTGTCCATGTCATCTGATAATGATAATGCTCTTGTCATACTTGCAAAGAAGAAAGGAGCAAGTGCTTTTCTTAAGTCTAAGCAACCTTGTTTAATTGTCTGATATTGCTTATACTTAATTTCTGCACTGAAGAAATCTAAATAACGAGATTTAGTTTTCTTGTTATAAGATAAAAATTTAATTAGTGTCATAAATTGAATATTGCTAAGCTGCAATCATTTGAATAAGAATGTGAGATTTATTCTTGTTTGATCTGTAACAGGATCCAGATTTGGAAGATGGCAAAGAGAGTGGCTCTCTACATCTAACATGTGAAGCAGTGGCATTGTGGCATGCATAGTTTTTGATATTAAGAAAATTTAACTTGATCACTAGCAGTTAATCTATAATAATAATAAAAGATGGTATCTGTAGCAGCCATAACTCATCAGGAAATTGTGGTAGACACTTTAAAATTTAACGATGTTTCTGGTTGTTGTCCAAGTTGCAGTGCCAAAGTTAAAATCAAAATTCTATGGTGGTGGTGGGGAGGCTTGCTACAAGCAAATATGTTTACCATGCTTTTGCTTTGGGAAACAAGTTGCTGCCAAATCCATTGTTGCCAATTTACTGCTCCCTAACTGTGAACATAAGAATCATAACGTTTAAATCTGTGGCTGTTGTCAGATTCCCTACATTTCCAAAGGCATTATTATATTAAGCGTCCCATTGCAGGTAGAAACTTGATTTTTTAACTCCATATAGGGGGAACCCATATGCAAAATTTGGGAGCATTTAGTCAAGTATCATAGGAGCCACAGATGCCAAAATCTTTCAAAACTGAAATAAAAAAACTCGATAATTTTCATGAAGCAAAACAATGGGCTTTTAGAGTGCTCACTGACATCAGCAATGCCATGCAATTATTTGTGTTAAATCTGTGCTAAATGGTTGGGGGAGAGGGTGCAGTATTCACAAATTAATCTACAGTGCAGGGAAAATCGGAATATATAGATTGAAAGTGAGATCCAGGCAGCACCTGGTGCCATTCAGCTAATAACTAATAACCAATTAGTAACATTCATCAAAGAAAAAAGTAAATACAATGAATATTCCTTCAAGCAGCTGATTGTCACAGAGTTCTGACAGGAGCTTGCCAGTTTAATATGCCGTAATAGATGGGCTGTGAGAATGGCAGAACCTCGGCAGAAAAACAGCACAAACAAGCATACCTTAACCCGAGGCTAGAACCCAGGCCCCTTTGATCAGTAGCGAATCATGCTAACCACTCAGCCACAGGACAGCAACAGTCATTGAGGAATAATTGATTAACAAATATATTTAATAAATTAAAACTATAATATAGAGGGAATCCCAACAAATGTTATTGTGCCTACTCTCTCACGTTTTTTTTTTTTGAGATCAAGGTGTTGTAAGTTTTGGTAAAATTAGCCTCCAATAAGGGGCTCCCTACATCAGTCACAACAGAAGGGTGAGATAGTGGATGCAGAAGAAACTGCCTCTCAGCTATCTCTCGAAGCTAATAAGATTCAGCAGATAGAAAACATTAGACCTTGCAGAAGAGGCCAGTGTTCTGAAAGAAATCAATGACCATTCATAAGCACGTTCGCTGCAGCTTCACATTGTGGTGATTACCAAGAAGGGAGATGATGGAGTAGTCAGTGGTTCCAATAACATGAAGCTCCTGAAACAAAGCTTCTCTTTCAGTATTGTAGCAGGAGCAGTTGAGCAGAATGTGGGATACAGTCTCAGGTGTGCTGCAAGTGGCACAGTTTGGACTGTAAGCTCTGCAGAGTGTGTGAAGTGTAGAGTTGCTGTAGATGACACCAACTCGGAGATGACGAAGGATGGTCTCCTCAGATCTATGGAGATTACCATGTTAGGAGCAGTGAGAGAAGGGTCAACCAGGTGCCTGAATAAAGAACAGCTGCTGTCCTTCTGCCACTGGACAAGACAATATTGGCTCATCAGTTGTGAGACAGAACTTTTGCAGTCGCTGAGAGAGAGAGGGTAATTAGTTACACACCTCTGACTCTCCAGCGCTGCCTCCTTCATGGTGTGATCAGCAAGCTCATTGCCAGGTATCCCTACATGGGAAGGGATCCACTGGAAATGAACCGTGATTCCAGCAGAAGTGACCTTCGAGCAAGTCTCCATGATCTTCTGGATGAGGAAGGGGTTGCAGCTTTTGCTGTCTCACTTCTGGAGAGCTTCCAAGGCTGACGTGGAGTCACAGAGGATGACAAAGTAGCCACTCTTGAGGCTGAGGGTGAAGAGTACAGCTTCAAGGATAACATGAAGTTCTGCACAGGTGGAGGAAATGAGATGCAGGAGACAGAAATCTCTGGCAATGCCCATATCGGGGATGGCAAAGGCAGAACATAGCCTCTCCCAGTCCACAGATCCATCAGTGTAGACTCAGAACATCTCTCATCTCGTGCAGTGACATAGGAAGTGGAGAGAAGTCTAATGGCCATTGGATCTGAGTCACTGTTTCTCCAGGGTGGAAGGTCATGGAAGAGTATATTGCGAGCAGTGGAGCTGGTAGAGATGACTCTGTCATAGAAGTCAGTGGCAGACATGGCGATGGCTGAGTCTGGCCTGTCGTGGAACTTCCTCAGAAGCTCATGATTAAAGTGGAGGGAATGTAGCCTCGAGAGATGACTTTGAACAGTAGCAGGTCTTTGCATGTGGCATGAGAAGTAATGGCTTGCAGGTAGCCATGACCAAAGTTTGGGGCATGCATGCATTTTGACATTATCAAAATTTAACTTAATCACACCAAGTATATGTATTGGGTTGTTGCAAATGAAATGGCCATTGAATGACGTCAGGTTTCTACTGGTTGCGGAAGAAAGCAAGCGGTGAGGTTTATGCAATTTTTTTATGCCATGTGACAACGTCACACGTGGGTGATGCAATTGTAGTATTTGTTTCGTTCAACGAGCATTAAACATTGAATACTACCGACATCAAGTCAATCATGGAACCTAGTCAATTAAGGTTGCTATACTTTTACGAGTTCAAATTGGGAAATTCTGCAGTGGCTACAGTAAAAAACATCAATAAAGCATTCGGTGGAGGAACAACTAATGAGAGATCCATTTGCCGTTGTTTTGCAAAATTTCGCTCAGGAGATTTGAGGCTACGAAATGAACGCCATGGTCATCTTCCTTCCTCTATTGATATGAATGAATTAAAGGATTTAAATGTATCAGATCCATGACAAACTGTACAAGAGATCACCCAGACACTAAATATACACTTTTCAACTGTTTCACGGCACTTGGAAATAATAGGAAAAGTAAGGAAGCTCGACAAGTGGGTGCCTCACGAACTCACTGATGAAAACAAAGCATGGGGTTTGGAAGTGTGCTCTTCTCTCTTAAGAAGAAGTAAAGAAGAAATGTTCCTGCAACAAATTGTGACTGTGGATGAGAAGTGGATATTCTATGACAAACGTACACGTTCATTGCAGTGGTTGGGAGCGAAAAACACTCCAGGAAGGACTCCAAAGGCACCTTTGCATCCAAAGAAGATGTTGTTTACTGTATGGTGGGCTTCTGCTGGTGTTATTCACTACTCATTCCTTCCACGAGGTGAAACGATAAATGCAGTTCGATATTGTACAGATATGCGGCAAATGCATGACAAATTGTGCCTTAAGCAACCAGCACTTGTGAATAGACATGGAGTCCTATTGCTTCAAGATAACACCCGACCATATATGGCAGTGTCAACCATACAGCAAATCAACAATTTGGGATACGAAATTGTGCCTCATCTTCCATACTCTGCTGACATTTCCCCAACAGATTACCATTTTTTCCGGCACTTGAGCCATTTTTTGCCAATGGTGCATCAATTTATCGGGCAGTGGAGAACTTCATCACTCCAGAGACATTGATTTTTACAAATGTGGTATAAATGACCTTGCCACAAGTTGGCAACAATGCATTGATGCTGCTGGAGATTACTTTGATTAAACAGGTATTCTTCTTTTTTTTCTCTTCTTTTTCAATCGTCCTTAAAATAGGCCATTTCATTTGCAACAACCCGATAAATCAAGTCAATCAAGTAGTCAATATATATGTATAGGTATCATACATTATTAATAAATTATAGATTTCATAATTTGTCCCAAATTCTGGAATTTATTGATTCATATAAGTGCCCTGTATTAAGAACCATCCAAGCATGGCACTTAAAGTTAAGTCCACCAAATGATGACTGCACTTTCCCTTTGGTGAGGAAAAAAAAAATTTCCTTTTCCTATTATGAAAATGGAAATTTCCCTTTTGCCCCCTCCCATACATAAAACCAAGATAGGTGATTTTTGAGATATTATAGTTTTTTCTATTCATACACATAAATCATTATCAGGTATTTATTGAGTGCCATATAGCATCCACTTCTGGGATCATGGTGTTGGGGCACATCTCTTATGGCAGTCATCTCTCATAGTCATTTGGTAATTTAACCACCCAGCAGTGTGTGGATGCTATTCTCCTTCCTGTGGTCTTCCTGCTCTAGTAGAGCATGACAAAAACCACATTGCAGCACAATAATGCCATACTGCACACATTGCTCAACAGTGCTGAAGCCTTTCCTGTGCTACCATGACCAGCCAAGTTGTCAGATCTCTCACCAATTGAGGACATCTGAGATGTCTTGGAATGATGTCTGAGAACAGAACTGACTCCAATGCATAATGTGACTAATTTCCAGGTGCAACAAATCTGGAGAACTATAGACCAGGACATTATTTGGAACCTTTTTGATTCACTTCCAACCATATTAGTGCTTGTATTGCTGTGAAAGGCTGCCATATCTCTTACTAATGTTACCCTAATATCCATGTATCCACCTCACCAAATAGGCTGCAAATGTGATCATTTGTTACTTACACTGCTACCTTTTAGCATGTCGCTTTGTATTGTATGCATGACATTCCTTCTGGATGGGGAATTTTTTTTATGAGGAGTGTATATAAATACACCTGGGTTTCACTTGTTGCGTTGCATAGAAATGTGATTGATTATATACTAATAAAATGGTCTATGTTTAAGAATACCAAATCACATGGGGAGCTGACATTGGGTCTGCTATTATCTGGTTAAAAGTGTCTTACAGCTGAAGTTTAAAAAATGTTGTGCTAAAGTTAAGAGACCTTAACTTTAACACAACATTTGTTTTGATGAGCACAACATTTGTTTGAAGGAGGATTCACTTTGAACACTGAAGCTCTGAAAAATCCAATTTCATCAAATCATACCATGATAAGCTACTTAGGCATTATCAATAACTGTGGTTTGCTTACTTTTGAAGTTGAGAAAGAATGGGTTCTATTTAAACAGGTTTCTTTAGAAACTAACAGTGCTCTTTTGGTTAAAAAAGAGCAGAGGAGACAGTCATTTGAGTGATACAGCAATGGAACTTATTTCTGAAAGAAGGAATTATCTGAACACCATACTAGTCCTAAACAACATGCATCCCCTATTCATTCCTAAGTCCTTGTGACCTAGACCTTGAGCCCATTTTGTGCACAAAAATGCTGTTCAGAGGTAAAATGATCTAAATCTGGCATAACAGTGGTGCACACTGTGATGGTCCACCCATTCACTTTTACTTAACCAGTTTTGCTTTATTTTCGTTATATTTATCATTTTGGGGTTTTTAAATTTCAGTTGGACATCATTTCTCTCATCCAAAACCGCTAAAGGAGTTGCGCACGCGCAACTCCAACTCTTGATTGACAGTCGCTAATACTCGTATAAGAACATGCCCCCTCTTGTTGTAACGCTCCAAACAAATGCAAAATACTTTAAGTTTTATGCTCCGGATAGCTTAGACGGGTGCCAGGCAATAATTACCAAATTGCCAAAAGTAGAATAAGTTGATTTAGGGTTCAAATACCAGCGAGCGTTCATAAGTAAGAATCAAAAATGATTGTCAACTAATAAGAATTAATGTAAAAAAGATCCTTAATTAGCGTTGCTCAAGATAAAAAAACTACAGACTCAAAAGTTTTATAACAAAACAAAATAGATTTATTTCCAAAATAATTAACTCACCAAGACATCAATGAAAAAACATAACTCTTGTGCTACACGCACGGTGCTTGGTGCTACGCACCTTACTACATCTCTCTACTTCTCTCTGTCTGTGACTCGCAGATCACGGTTTTTGACAATGAGCCGGCGCATGCCGGGAAAGACATTTGCATACTATGACGAACGACGCAAGCTATGACGCAAGAGGGGGCGTGTCCTTGGCATGCGCTTTAACGGTTACGGTCGGAAGTTCGGAGTTGCGCATACGCAACTCCTAGAAACTTGGATGTGAGCGCTGTGATGCCAAAAAGGAAATAAAAAAATCCCCAAAATGATAAATATAACGTAAATTAAACAAAACTGGTTAAGGTAAAGCAAAAGTGAACGGTGGGGCATCACATTGTGTCATAGTTAGCACAATCGTAAGTTTATGCAAATGTTTTTCCCAGCATTCAACATGTGTCAGTTGCATGTTTCACGTGTACCTAGTGATGTTAGGTCATGAAGTCAGTCAGGAAGGAAAATAGCAGCAATGAGTTAGTAAGATGTAGTAGAGTTGTTAGTAGAGATGGAGCTAGATGTAAGCTTTTAGTTGCTCAGACTTTTGTATTCATCAGTTTATTTGGTGAGTCTTGAATTTTTTAGAAATTAACTTTGTTTATTACATGAAATATTTTGACTTTGTTATTTTTTCTCTTAAACAACGATAATTGATTTTTATTAAGCTTTAACTTTAATAACACTGGGCAACACACAAAACTGCTTTGAAATGAAAATAGCCAATCTTTACTAATTTTGAGGTGCTCAACACGAAAATGACAATAAAATTTCTTGATTGGCTCTTGAATCTGTCATTTGACTCAAATTTCCAGTGCTCACAAACACACACGAGTCACAGATGTGCATTGAAGATGTATGGATTTCAAAAAAGGCTTGACTCTATTGATTATCACAATTTGTGGTTGATTGTTAGATTGTATGGTGTACCTGACAAGGTAGCATAATGAAGCTGTTCTTTAATAACACAGAGTCATGTGAGAGTTGGTAAAGGCGTGTAGCGATTGGTTTAGCATTGCTAGAGGAATTAGATAAGGATGCATTTTGTCTCCTTTTTATTTCAGTGTAGTTATTATGCTATGCAAAAATCTCTTTAAGGAGTAGATTTGGCTTAAATGGTCCAGAGATTTAAAAATTCCTGGCTTACCTTTATCACATGATTTTACCCTGTTGGCTAATGATGTTGATGAGATGAATTCTTTCATTAGGGCTGTTGATGAGACTGATAATAAATTAGGTTTGGTGATAAACAGAGATAAAACTGAAAATGATCAAAATTAGTTAAACAGATAATGCTTTAAATGGCTGCAATCTTGAGCAGGTGGCTCAGTTTAATTTAACTGGTTTCTATAAATTAAGGAAAACTGAGAAAAAATATGATAAACAAAAAACGATATCTGTTATTTTAATGAAATTTGATGAAAACGTGAATTACAATGCTAGTTTCAGAATGACATAAAATATTTTACATTAGAAACATTTTTTGTCAAAAAACAAACACAGGAACTTGTCCAAAAATGAGGTGTCAGAATGCAATGGTCAAAGTTATTTAATAAGGAGTGGTCACCCCTTACAGCAATGCAGGCACAACAGTAATGTTCCATGATGTTTATGATGTGAATCAGCTCAGTAGGGAGTAATGACCATTGTTCCTTTAAAGCAGTAATAAGCTCCCCCTTGTTTTAGGTGACCGGTTGAGGGCAGCAACATGTCTCCCTAGAGCATCTCAATCGGATTTAGCCATTATTAGTGGCAATTTAGTGGCAATTATAATTATTATTATTAGTGGCATTATTAGTGGTAATTTAGGGAGATCAAGCTGGCCACTCCATGTGCATAATGGTCTCCTCTTGAAGGTATTGTTCCACTAGTCAAGCTCTGTGTGGACGAGCTTTATCGTCTTGTAAGATGATTGTTTCACCTATTGCACCAGCATAAGGACATACATAAGGGTCCAGGATGTCATCCTATACCTTTGAGCATTGAGGTTTCCACTCGTCAACATATAGAAGTCTATGTGTCCACTTAAGGAAATGACACCCCAAACACGCACACTACCTCCGCCATAACTATCTCTTTGATTGATGTTACTGGGATGATAGCAGGTACCTCATTCTTTCCATATTAAACAAATGTCTGGAATCACTCTGCAAGCAATAACTGGACTCATCTGTGAAGAGTACAGACCTCTTTCACTCTTCTGTCCAGTTAACATGTGTGTATGCCCAATTCAACCACCCTCTCCTGTGATGTGACATGAGGGATATCTAAATTACTGGCCTTCTAATGTACAGACCTCCCTCATGAAGCTTTCTACGCACAGTAGAAGCTGATACAACCCTCCCAGTGGCTGCTGCAAGAGAGGATCGTAGCTGAGACGGAGAATATGTCTTGCTCCTTTGTGCCGTTAATCGCATATAACAATCTTGTACATTATTCATACTCTAGCCCTTCCTCGTCTAAACCTCCGAATCTGTGCTAATGTGGAATCTGTGCTAAGAAATTGATTCCACAGTTTATGGACCACGGAAGGACTCACAATCAGCCATTGTGTCACGTCTGACTGATTTTGGCCTGCTTCAAGCTGGCCAATAGCTCTCCATTGTAGTTCATTTGGCAAATGATGTTTCAAGATCATTCCTACAAAATGGCTGTTTCGAATTTATTTACTCACATTTATAACACAAAATAATGATCCACTCCAAAACACCTGTTTTTATGCCGCTATCCAATTATGCAAATTGACATAACCAAGACCAATTTGCATATGATATGCTCACTCAGCATTACTGGTTACATGAACAAATTTGGTGTGAATTCACAATTTTTTGGCAAATTTTTGTGATTTTTCTCATTTTTCCTTAATTTATGGAAACCAGTGTATCTTGGGAACTATGTAACAGGTACTGCTAAATATGCAACATGAGCTAAACAGAAAAATAGAGATTGCTATTAGCACCTTTAAGAATCTATGGAGAGTGTAGAAAAATAGGTTTATGCACTTAAAGACTAAAATTAGGCTGTGTAATAGTTTGGTTCTTTCTACTGTTAGTTGCAGTAGTGAAACATGGACCCTTTTTGTAAACAAGATTACAAATGTTTTTGATAGACAAGATAACTTGATGCCTTTGATTCTAGATGCTTGCACACAGTATCTTGGGCATTAGGTGGTTTGACTTTGTAAGTAATGATGAGGTTAAAAGGAGGAGTTGGTAATCTCATTTGAGCAGCATATTGTAGAACAGAGAGACTCCATTGGTTCGGCCATGTTACCCATATGCATAGCTTCAGATTGGCAAATAGGATTATGAACAGTGCCTAAAGGCTTCATGGAAAGGGGGTGATCTAGGATGCTGTGGACATACAATGTCAAACAGGATCTTGCTAGAATTTAGAATTGGCCTACACTGGCCAAATGCAGCAGCTGTAGTACAGTACAGATGTGCTTGGGGAGCAAAATTACAGTCTAGTTGGACCTCCATAGCCCGTGGCTGCATGAAGGAAGAAAAATGGAAACACCAAGGTTTGCAGAAAGTCAAGTTTATGTTAAATAGCATGGTGTCTGTTTGCCACTGATGAAGGCATGAAACGTGCAAATGATATCCCAGCTTGCTTAGCGTCATGTCTATAAAGAGAAACCCTGTATAACTGGTACTATGTTCTCAAGAGACCTTAACAATTTTGAAAGGGTCATGATTGTTTGAGTGTGTTTGGCAGCAGCTTTGATCACTAAGATAGATGAACTTGCTAATGTTTCACAAGGAAATTTCCAAGGTCATGTCTGTATGAGAATCTAAAAGGAAGACATCTACAAAAAGCAACAGTGGGCGAAAGCACATACTCTAGAATCGGGATGCTCAAGCATTAGTGCAAAGTGAAACCAACAAACTACAGCTGATCAGTTGTGCCAATTTAGCCAAAATCAATACACTGAACTCCATAGAGCAGGATATCATGGTCGAATTGCACTTCACAAGCCACTCACCACACTTGTCAATGCAATGTCCTCCATTGGTGCAAAAAGCACATGCAGTGGGGGAATGTGATATGGTTTAACAAATCATTCTACACTTTGTTTCCAACAAATCGATGAGTGCATATCTGGCACCAACTGAAGGAAGCTTAAAACTCTGATTGCTGGTTTTCTACAGTTAAAGGTTTTGTCATGTGGGGTGCTTTCTCGTGGTATGATATGGGTGCACTCATTCCATTAGAAGGCAAGATTAATGCATATCACTATTTAACAGTCTTGACTGATCATCTTCATCCAGTGGTGCAACATTTCTTTCATGAAGAGAGAGCTGTATCTCAGGTGCTCCCACCCTTGAAGAGCATGAGACTGAAGTAGACTGAGTTTGGAAAGACAGAACTGAACAGATACCGTGGCCACTGTAGTCACCAGATATCAACCTGCTGGAACATCTGTCGGAACTTCTGGAATGACATCATTTTTCAGCTCCATCAAACAAGCAGGTGTAATACTCCAAAAGATTGTTAAACTTCTTCTCTTTGGACCTTTTGACTTATCCAATTTTAGCTAAACTTACAGATAGTATTTGCTACTAGGCATCTACGGGACCTGGGTTCGAGCCCCGGGTAAGGCATGGATGTTCGTGTTGTTTTTCTGCTGAGGTCCTGCCATCCTCTCAGATCTTCTACTCTGGCATATAAACTGACAGGCTCCTGTCAGACCTCTGTGGCAAGCAGCTGCTTAAGGGGGTATTTATTTTTATTTATTTATATTAGCTTGCCAAATAAATTTAACTCTTCTGGTGTCCAGGCTGAAAAACGGGTTTCCATCCAGAGGCCAAGCTATTTTCTCACTATGTTCAGCCAAAAAAACTAACTTCAGAACTTTTTTTTACCAAATAACTAATGAAAGGAATTATGGCATGTTCTATACCAAATTAATCAGCATTTAATTCTGGATTTTCTGAAAATCAAATATCTAACAAAAAAGATGTGTTTTAAGTCATGTAGTAAAAAAATGCATCTGGCAATGGAAATAAAAATTTATTTAAAAAAAGAAACTTATAGACAGAAATGATTACAATACACATAAATAGAATGGCTATATATTTCTGAATAACAAAAGAATTTTTTTGGTTATAAGTAAATATTTTTCTTGTTTTGTAATTGTTTTCTTGGTACCATACTTTGAGAAAATTCCAGTCTTTTAGCCAATTGTGCTGAGTGAAATAAACAGGTCAACTTTAGAATTTTTTTAAAAAGTAACCAATCAACAGAAATAGGTCATGCTATATATCAAATTAAACAGAATTTAATTACGAATTTTATACAAATAAATAATATAAATTTCCAAGCATATTGATTTTAATAAGCCTATTTCAATGTGATATGGTGAAAAAGAAGATCGCACTATACAATTAAAGCTTCACTTTGGAAAACCTGATGAATAAAAATAGTTAACTTATATATTTATTGAAAGGAAATTTCCTCCCGAATAATACAATGTTTAACCTGAAATATGATTTTTATTTCTTTTAATGATTCTTTTCAGTATCGTATATTTTAAACACGGCCAGTGTTATACAAAGTGACTTGGACTTTCACATTCACGGGATTTTCTGAACTGGTTATGAAATAGAAGAAAACTTCCTTGGCTTCTTTTTTGCTAAATATTATGAATTTTTTCTTTGGATGTTGAAGTTTGGCGATCTTGGCTAAGCGCACCAAAGCACCAGCACTTCCCAAAATTGCCCTTCCACATGACTGCTGATTTCAATAGCAAAGAAGTCTATTTTGCTTCCATATCCATGATATTCATTTTCAAAAAACGGTACAAGCTAAAAGTTTTTTTACTAAAAAAACAAGAAATAATAAAATAAAAATTACATATAACCTAATGGGATGTTAAAATATTCGCAGGAACTTTTAAGCCGGCCTCCGATCTAGCATAACTCGTAAAGATCGATCAATCAGCCAATCTAAAAATTGCTAACTAACGGAAGTAAATCTATAGAAATTAATTTTCTTCCATATCCAAGACTACATTTATTTTCAGAAAATGATACTAGATCAAAGTTTTACTGGAAAAATAATAAATAATAAAATATAAATTAACATATAGCATAATGTGATGTTAAAATATTCACAGCAACAAGTTGTAGGCCGACCATAAAATGTAGCATAACTATGGAAAAATCAATAGTTATCGATCAGCCAAAAAGATCGCTAATTTCCGAAAATAAATCTACTGAAATGAAAACTAAGGTTTAAATATAAAAAAATACTTAACAAAGAGTATCTAATATGCTGGACCAAAAGGGGAAAAAAACAGTACACGGAACAATGGAGATATCAATTTTTCAGCCACCTGCGTCTTGTTGACTCAGTGAAGCATAACTAATTAAATGCAGCTGCAACCAGAATATCTAAGAAGGATGTGTTCACTCTCAGTTTCGATTTTGAAGGTGGGAAAGATGCATAGAATGCTGGGAAAAATGATAAAAATAACTTGGGAATACTGAAATAGGTTTGTGACAGAAAAGAGTGTGAAACGGAAAAAAAAAACTGGTACGTATTTTGTAATTACTTCTAAAATCTATGGTTTTTAAAAATAGCAGGTTTTTTGTTAATTTTTAGGAGATTTTCGAAAACTTAAGGAAAATTTGTTGATAATAGTTCAAATCAAACTTGTGAGCTTAAATCAGAAGGTTGCTTCAGCAAATAAGAACGTTAACAAGCAAATCACCAATACCATTTAGTGCTTCTAAGAAATAGCAATCAGATGGCTTTATAAAATTATTTATCTTGTTTAATAAAATATGCATCAAATTAAAAAAAAATATTATTTTTGAAGCCTAAATTATATATTTTTGTAAAATATATATGTAAATTACAATGGCAATTTTTATTTTTTAAAAATCGATATTTTTTACAATGGCAATTTTTGTTTAAAAAAAAGCGATTTTTTTTGTTGTACTAAAAACGTATATACATATGTCCTTGGTACCTCAATTCAGATTCCCCAAACGTAAGCAGATGATGTGGACACTGGAAGGGTGAAATTAGGGTTTGCTAAGTATATGGGCATTACTTATTGAGTAAAAAATCAAAAGATTGTCAAATTATTAAAGTCAATTATCGAAAATCAGTTATCATTGCTCAAGAAAAAAAAATAGCAAAGTCAAAATTTTCATATAACAAAATTTATTTACAAAACATTTAAGACTCGCCATATAAACTGATGAACACAAAAGTCTGAGCAACTAAAAGCTCCATCTCTACTAACAACTCCAAAAAGACTGACTTCCTTACTCTCTTACTATCTCATTACTATCTCAATTAAAAGGACCTTCTTGCTCAGAAGTTAATTAAAAATAACTTAAAATTCTCTATCGTTCAGCAATAAAATTTTAAAGTTTATCTTTCAAACTATTTGCATGTTGAAAGTTTTTTTCCTAAAAACTTTCAACATGCAAATAGTTTGAAGAATAAACTTTAAAAATTTATTTCTCAACCACAGATAATTTTAAGTTATTTTTAAGATCTTAACTATCAGCAATAACTGCCCTGAAACTTCAGTATCCTTGACTGATACAAAGTTAAGCTTCTTGCTCAACAAAAATTTCAGCTTAAGCTGCTATTAAATCTATGATTGATATATATATATACAGGGTGTCTAAAAAATATAGGTACAAACTTTCAAGGGAGGTAGATAGCATCTAAAGCAGTGATTCCCAACCTTTTCTGGACCATCGCCCCCTTTAGAAGAGAACAAAAATTTCAACGCCCCCCTAGTCCATAATAGTTAATTTTATATGAATTAAAATATTGTTGCATATTACCTGTACCTAATTTATCTGTTTATTTATCTATTAAAAATCATAATACCGCCCCCATGGAAGGCTCCAGTGCCCACTGGGGGGCGGTATCGCCCCCGTTGGGAATCTATGATCTGAAGGAATGAGAATTGCATAGGAACCCATAAACAGAAATGTCACCGTAAGCCAATAGGTGGCGCTATTCATCAGTGCGCTAGAGGGGAAATTCCTCATTTGAGCGGTAGTCGGCTGACGAAGAGCATGCAAAGATACTCGAACAGGGAGCTGGCAGGCATGCACTTATTGTATGGAATAGCTGAGGGCAATGGACGAGCCGCTCAACGAATGTATCAAGAACACTTCCCACACAGACATGTACCGGGTCACCGTTTGTTTGCGTGTGCACATCAAAATTTGCGCGATTATGGGTCATTAAGAGGTAGCAGAAGTGAGGGCAGGCCACGATCGATGTATACTCCCGCCATGGAAGAAAGTGTGTTGGATGCCGTGGAGACTAATCCTAGTACCAGCACACGTGCCATTGCCTCTGCCTTAGGAGTGTCTCGATGCAGTGTACAGCGTGTTTTGCATGGAGAGTCCTTACACCACTTTCATCTCCAAAGGGTAGAGTTACTTCTCCCCGCAGATCATCCTGCACGTGTGCGTTTTGCACAGTGGTATCTCCAAGAAAGTGCCCAAGATGTGAATTTCCCAGCTTATGTTTTGTTTACTGATGAGGCCAGTTTCACTCGGGATGGCATATTCAATCAGCACAATGCGCATTTGTGGGCTCACAAGAACCCCCATGTTGTGCGCACCTATGCGGCACAACATCGTTTCACAGTAAATGTGTGGGAGGTTTGGTTGGCGACTGCTTAGTTGGGCCATAGCTTTTACTATCCTGCATGACCTCTGCGAAGTATCTGATCTTTCTGGAACAGATTCTACCAGGCTTACTTGCCCGTGTTCCAGCAAATGTGAGACACAACATGTGGTTTCAACATGATGGGGTGCCTCCCCATTATGGAAGGTGTGTTCGTGCGTATTATTTGAACATGCCTTTTGGGCAATGATGGATTGGACGTGCCGGACCAATTGCCTGGCCTCCACATTCACCTGATTTAACGAGCGTTGATTTCTTTCTGTGGGGGGCCCTCAAAGCTACCGTGTATGAATTGCCTGTGGAGTCTGACATAAATCTCATGACAAGGCTCGTCTGCGCTGCTGCTACTATCAAAGAAACTCCAGGTGTGTTCGACCGTGTCCGGCAATCAATGCTCCATCGGTGTCACGCATTCATCGTGTCTCATGGTTGAAACTTCGAGCATCTGCTGTAACATTATGAAATGTATCATCTAGTTGTAATAATTATGTCCAATATTCTGGGTAATAATTATGTATTCTGGATAATGTTATATCTGTTGTAATAATTACACAAAATAATGCACGAAATCTAATCCTTTTTCATGCCTGCCATACATAAAAAAACAGGTATTGCTGCTCCATCCTCATAACTATAATCAAATATATGAAACTAATAATTTCATTTTACAAACAAGCGGGAGTGTCATCATCCACTAAAACTTCACCTAAATGCAATAAATCATGAGCTAGCTGAAATAAAAATAGCATTAGTTACCTCCCCTCATCAGGCTTTACATCATCCTCCCAAAGGAATTTTTCTATAGTGGCCGTCTTAGTCAAATTAGGCTTTGTTGGGGACAGCTCAAATTAGGTACAAAAACTTCATGACATCATCATGGCCACCTTATATATATGCAAATAAAATTCTGTCGATGTCATCACAGTAATTACACATCATTGATGCATCAATATCACTGATTACACTGAACAGATTTAAACACATATACATTGTATCTAAGAGTAAATAAGAGATGTAACAATAATTTATCATATGTGATGCTAACATTCCATTCAAGTTTTACAATAAG
The DNA here is from genome assembly GCA_038380435.1 of Ryuthela nishihirai. Classification (NCBI taxonomy): domain Eukaryota; kingdom Metazoa; phylum Arthropoda; class Arachnida; order Araneae; family Heptathelidae; genus Ryuthela; species Ryuthela nishihirai. The sequence continues at coordinate 80,420,645 of JAWZYU010000003.1, read as the reverse complement.
AATCAATTTAAATACAAAAAATCACTTCAAATACAAATTATGTACTTCAAAATATGAGTTATAACAACTGTATACTAAATTCTCTTTCATACTTATCATTCACATTCATAAACATTTTTATAATTCTTAAATTCCTAAATTTACAACACTCAATTCAGCTTTCAGTCAGCTGAAATGGAAAAATCTACAATTCATAATTACACTTGAAATTACATTAATATGATAACTCATTATGGTTCAACTAGAACTTCAGATGAACCAGAATACATAAAAAAATTCTAATTACTTACGTTGCACACTCAAACTGTAAACCTTGAATAATAAATTCACTTTTCAAAAGTATGGAAACTCCAAAGTTTCAACATGAAATTAAACATTTCAAAATCTCTAAGTATTAACAACAATAACTAATCTTCAATCGTCTCCACATCTATTCCAGAGAAAAGAAATAAAACATCACAAAGAATTAGTGCTACTGTGGAAGAATAATATTATACTTAAATTTTCATTGTTGGCACTCCATTGCAATAAATCATCCAGTCGTTTTCCCGGCAACTTCCATTCCCTTGTCAATCGATAAGCTAGGTGTAGCATGGAGGTAGGAAGAGGGGGAAGCACCCTTACTGTCTCTTTTTCTTTACTGTCTCTTTTTAGGTTGCTAGTGTATCTGAAGAGAACAGCGATAGCCATGTTGTTCCTACTCAGAAAGCCGCGCTTTGCATGTCATTTGCAATATATCCGAATATTTTATGCTGATACTGCTCAATAAAATCACAATTGTTTCATATACGAAAAAGATTATTATTCAGCATTTAAAGGTGATTGAACCCATTTGATTAAAGTAGCATACTATTTCTACAATTATTGCTAAATAAAATCGATTTTTTTTAGAAGGTCAGTAATTTTTTTATAGTTATAAAAAAAGCTATTTTTTTGCTTTGATTTGCATTCACTTTTGTTTTTAAACTGTTATTTAACCCCCACTTAAGATTGGTTAGTCTGTGGTCTTAAGATTTATTAGCCGTCCTGTGTGGCCAAGTGGTTAGCACTCTTGGCTGCTGATCTAAGGGACCTGGGTTCGAGTCCCGGGTAAGGCATGGATGTATGTGTTGTTTTTTTGCTGAGGTCCTGCCGTCCTCTCAGATCTTCTACTATGGCATATAAACTGACAGGCTCCTGTCAGACCTCTGTGGCAAGCAGCTGCTTGAGGGGATATTTATTTATTTATTATTTTAAGATTAGTCAGCAAATTACATATCAAATGAAAGCTATGTAGCATCTTTTTCATAAAATAGGAATTGATTGTAGAATTATATCCAGTGTAGTAAATAAGGGTAATAAAATACCAGGACCTGAGCAGAAAAACGACACACACATCCATTCCTTATGCAGGGCTCGAACCCAGGTCTCTTAGATCAGTAGACAAGCACGCTAACCACTCAGCAGGGGCAAAAAATTATTAAACTTTCTTATATTTCATGTTATTAAAGAATAAACTTGTTTTATTTTTTGAAGACATAAAACAGAGGAACAAATGTTATATTGCATTGGAAATCATCTCTTGCCCCTCCCCCTATATTTTTCAGATCGATCAAGTGTTTTCTCATTCCCCCCCCCCCCCCACTTTATCTCAATTCTTTTCCAGTCCTGATTCACGGAACTTTGGAAAGGAAATTCTCCCCAGGAGAAAGTTCAAAATACAAATTCTTGGAATATATCAAATGACACTTTATCTTTTAATAAATAAAAAATAAATACCCCCTCAAGCAGCTGCTTGCCACAGAGGTCTGACAGGAGCCTGTCAGTTTATATGCCATAGTAGAAGGTCTGAGAGGATGGCAGGACCTCAGCAGAAATACGACACAAACAGCCATGTCTTACCCAGGGCTCGAACCCAGGTCCCTTAGATCAGTAGCCAAGTGCGCTAACCACTCAGCCATGGGACGGCCCTTTATCTTTTATATAAGTTAAATTATGTAAACTAATTTAAAATTTGCAACAAATACACCAATGAAAAAACTTGTGGTGCCTGATATAGAATATGTTAAATCCCCCCCACCCTCTCGCATAATATTTCAAGGTTGTATCATTGTTTAATCAAAAGTTTATAATGTTGAAAGTGAAGTGGATATTTAAATAGATTTGATTATGATCTTTAATTTATCTTCAGTCATTTTTTTCCATTAGATGCACATTTTAGTAGTTATAGAGCTTCCAGGTTAGGTTCTCACTGGCATAACATAGATTATTGTTAAATATTCCAACTTCTGCAACTATTTGAATACTAAATGAATATTGTTGAAAATTTAAATAGCTTTGATTATGATCTTTAATTTATCATTAGTCACATTTTTACATTAAATGCATATTTTAGAAGTTATAGAGCTTCCAAGTTAGGTTCTCACTGGCATAACATGAAATTCTGTAGCCTTTCGATAGGGTATATGAAAAGCATAGAAAATTAATATGTGCATATCACATTCTCTCCCATTTCTTGATTTATTATTTCTTTGTCTGAATTTATAATAAACCTTTATTTAATCAGTTTACATTTAAAACACTGGGAAATTTTTGCAATCCCCTTCTGCAAGTTTTCACTATCCCTCCTCCCACAAATCCTAACTATGCTACTGTCATAAATAGTTAAAATAACAAAAAAGTTTTCAGTGTACAAAGTGGAACTTTAGCATTACTTATTACCTATGAAATGTTATCCCATTGATTGTTTACGCAGGCTTATTGAGGCATCCATATCCTATGCACATACCCATTTTTTAAACACATTCTGTCGTTTGTTAGCATAGTGATAGCATGCTTACAAGTAGAAGCAATATGGTCACGCTCAGTTATAATTTTCAAGTGATAGGGCATCTCCCCCTCTTCCTACCTCCACAAAGTGTAGGCGCTTCTGCAGATCTTGTTGGTGATGCCATCTATTGCATGTTGAGAGCTAAGTTGCTGGTTGTCTCTCTGCAGGCCATTGTCATCTCATTGACATCTTGCTACGTGCTTGGATTTGAAGAGCCTGGTTTCGTGCTCGCCAGGTTTATCGCTGTCTGCTTCTAAATGACACTTCAATAGTTGAAAATTTCTTAACTTGTTAGATTCATCATGATTATTTACAATCAAAACAATTTCTGGGATTCTTGGCTTATTTTCTTCTAACAATTCTTCATTAGTATTATTTAATAGTTCTGCATTATTTTCCTTTAAAACCTGTATTTCAACACTTTTCTCAATATCAACTTGCTTTGCATCATCAACTTGTTTCTCTAAATTCACATTAATAAAACCGATAGAAAAGTTTTCAGTTTTTTCCTGAACATTTTGCTTTAGACTACAAGACAAATTCAAAAGTTCACTGGATCGTGGCTGAAATTTCAATTCACAATTGTCATTAATACATCTAAAACTTTCTCATTCGGACATTGAAAGATCAGCTTCTTTATCATTGTGATTTATTAATTCAGTTGTTGTTTTTTTGTGACACAGCTTCACAAAATCTAATTCTATAACGTGTACCAACAGTGGCAAGGCTCATAAGAGGGCTTTTCTTGAGGAACTTTTGCCTTTCGCTTCAAAGATCCTAATTTAAATTTCCCAAATTGCCATTTTTTTCTGTAGCAATATTGCTTTGTGTGCCCTATTTGGCCACAAAAATTACATCTGAAAGTTCATCCATTATTCATAGCAAACATTTCTGGTCTAATTTCATCATTTGAAGCTTGATGCAGAACATAATCTCTGCTTCATTCGTTCTGCATCATTGTAGACACTTGCAGCACAAATTGTTTGGACTGTGTTACTTCCAGTTGTGCGAGAGTCATTTTGCAAGATTCAACCTGATATAGCTGCTTTAGCAAGAATTGCATTTATTGTTGATTTAATGCCATTTTTACAGATTTTTTTTTGCAGTGTATTGACAACACAATTTTAGTAAAGTTGAAATTGAAGTTGCATTTCTGACTTCTAAAGACTCTCTTAATGGCAATGTTAACTGCAATCTAATGCAGTTTATTATGCCCAGTTCAGCTTTATTAGCATCGTACAGCTGGTATAACTCTACTGTACCCCAGATGAATGTTTCGATATCCTCCTTCCCTTTGTTTTCGTGAAAAAAAGTTCTGTAGCTAGATGTGTAAAATCATTGTAAGGTGGATAAATTTCCAATAGTTCATTCTTTAAGTCTTTCCAAAATTCTGTTCCATGATGTCATCCTATGTTATTCCACCATTGCTTAACACTTCCAATTAAACAAGATACTATGAAAGCCACCTTTTTATTGCCAGGCACTTCATGTAAATGGAAATGCTCTTCCATGAACTCGACAAATGTTCATGATAATGGACATTTCGAACCTTATCTCAGGTAAAGGCCAATTAACTTAAGGACTACAGTTAATAAATGGATTGGCAACTCATCATTGAGGTATCCCCTTGTTGGACTCAGTGGTGGGTGGGGACAACAGGCACTGAATGCCATAAAACAACCATGAGTTCCAAAAAAGAAAATTCCCCATAGAATGCTGCAAAAAGTACTTAGCACGAGCCTTGGTCTTCTCTGTCTCCGTTGTCATTGTCACCTTCGTGTCTTCCTTTGTTCCCAAGGTTCCTGGTCATCCACTCTACGGATGATCAGGTTCTTGGGGACATGTCCCCCTTTTCTTTATAAATAAGGGTTTGAAAGGTCTTGCGGGAGAACCGAAATTTGTCAAGCGCCTAAGATCCGGTGACTTAAGGTGGAGACTGCTTGCTCTCAACATTCAGAGCTTCTTTTGAAAGTTACAGCAATTGATGGAGTGGCAATCATAGTCACACCATACAAGACAGTCAATTCCTCCCAGGGCATGATTTATGAGTGGGCCTCCTCAAGGTTTCTGAGGAGGAAATCCGCTCGGAGCTTTCATCCCAGGGAGTGACAGCGGTCCACCGGGGTTTGACATGCTGTGGTGGAAAGTTAGTACCCATGTGGGTACTAATAATTACTTTCAACACATCACACCTGTCTACTTCCATCAAGGCAGAGTACTTACTTTGCAATGTATGGCAGTTTATTATTTTTGCCCTCTGTGTTGTTTTCAATGCCAGTGGTTCAGCCATGCCAGCACAGCATGCTGGGGCAAACAACCTGTGCTCGTTGTGGCAGTCAGGATCATCTTGAACCTGACTGCACAGCAGAAAAGGCATGCTGCGTAAACTTTCGTGGCGAACATCCAGCGTACTCCCGCGGCTGTCCAAAGTGGCTGGAAGAGAAAGAGGTACAGAAGCGAGGAGGCTCACTGCACCGCCTGCCCCACCTGGCAAGGTCTCCTATGCTGGTGCTATCGTCGGAAAGCCCGTTGCTAAGATGCTTCTGTGGTGGTGCAGACTGACATCAGCATTCCACCAGTTGAATCTTTCTCACTTGCTGCCAAGTACCTCTTGACCCAGGCAAAGCCAAAGTGGGTCTCGATCGCGACATTGACTCTGGTCTCTATTCCTGCATCTGTGCCTTCCACTTCCACCTCTGGAAGGCCCCCTCCACCCTGCCCACAGACAGCAAGACCTTCCGAGCCCAAGGGGCCCCCATCGGGGCCAAAAAAGAAAATTTTAACACCTCGTTTGGCAGTCTCTGATCTGTGTCACTCGGATAACTCCAAGGACATAGATGCTCCGCTTAGGTCACTCGTTTTTAACTCTTTTCTTCTGAAGACAGACAACGAACCTAAGTGCGAGTTTTGTGACGATTTTAACCATTAAGCACATTTTAATTTCATGTCCCACTTTTAACTTTGAACGTCGATTCTATTTTAACTTTCACGATTTTACGTCCAAGCACTTACACTCAGACAACTTTTATCCGATGAATTGCTTTTAACACCTGTCTTTGAATTTTTATGTTTTACTGGGTATTTTACATGTTTATGAACTTTTTTACTTTGTTATCTAGATTTTACACTTGTTTCTGATTTTAAATGGGTCCTATTCACCCACTTTATTGTTGTGTTATACACTTGTTGCTTCTTTTATCTCTTTTTATGCTCTTCTTTCTTGTGCTGTTTTTATCAATTTTAACTTTGGTTGTGGGTTACTTGACTTTTATCCTTTTATGTCTTTTTGTTTGGCACAATGTAGCCTTCGTTGCTCTTGCACCAAAAACCCCCAAACATCCAACCAATTGAGGATATGGACACGGACCTCCCTGTGTTTCTGAAACCGTCGCTGGCGACAGTTAAAATAAATCGCAAGTCATCTGCCAGTTCTTCTAAGACCTAAGATGGCCACACTCCTACAACGGAACTGTTGTGGATTCCAGAGGAGTATTGACGGTATCAAGGTTCTCCTGAGGGCACATGAACTGTGTCTGCAGGAGACATCTTGCAGACAGCCAACGATCCCACTCTCTGGCACTTCTCTCTCGTTCGCCAGTATCGGGATGGAGATAGATGGTCCAGCTCGCGGGGGTGCCGCCATCCTTGTGAGCAACCATTTTCCATTCCAGATCATACCCCTCACCACCTACTTAGAGGTGGTTGCCATCCGCCTCTTTATGGGATTTTTGTTGATTGTTCTATCTACCACCCAGAATCGTTATCTGGGATGACCTTGATGACCTCGTCTCGCAGCTACTGTCCTCTTTCCTCATCATGGGAGACTTCAACAGACAGTCCACTCTGGGGTAGTGCTGACACCAAAAGGAGGGGCAGGGTCCTGGAGCAGTGGCTATTGAATCCATCGCTCTCCCTGTTGAACACCAGTGTTAGTACATACTTCCACTCTTCATCTTGCTCATTCACTGCCATTGATCTCACTATCTGCTCCTTGATGCTTCCACTCTTTTCATGGGAGGTCGAGGACAATCCATATGGAAGTATCACGTCCTCGTGGTGTGCACCATGTTCCACGGGGACCTTGTAGCCTTTCAGGCATATCCTGGTGGAGGCTTGATCAGGCTGACTGGAGTGACTTTGTGCTCTTGTCTGAGCTCAATGAGCTCTCTATCAGCCAGGAGCCAATCAATGTTGCAGTGGCAGAGATGACAGACTGCATTGTCCATGCAGCTGCCTCTACTAGTCCTCAGACCTCAACTCGGTTTCCATGGTTCTCAAAATCGTGGTGGAATCCCAACTGCTCTGCAGCTCATAAGACTCAAAACAAGGCGTGGGGGGGTGTTTCAGAGATATTCGACATCCCCAACCTTGAAGCATTCAAATGCGCCAGGGCGAAAGCCCATTTCGTCCGTCACCAGATGGAATCTTGGATCAAATATACGTCATCTATCACCCACACAACCAGTTCTAAGGTTGTGTGAGATAAGGTCTGGAAGATGGGTGGGAAATACACATCCCACTCATTATTGATCCTGGAGCACAACGGACAGGCAAATGCTGATCCTCGAGCAATTGCCGACATTCTGGGGGAGTCATTCTCTTCCATCTCATCTTTATCCTCCTACTCCCCCGAGTTTCTGGCCCAGAAGAGCAAAGCTGAATGCTCTCCACTGTCCTTCCATTCACAGCGGAGGAGCTTTGCCTTGCTTTGTACACTTCTCGTGCATCTGCTGTCAGGCCAGGCAGTGTCCATTATGCTATGCTCCAACATCTCTCACTGTCAAGTAAGGATCATCTGCTCCAACTCTTCAAGCTTATTTTCATCAAGGAGCAGTTTCCATATTCCTGGTAGGAGGCCATCATCTTGGCCTTCCCCAAGCCAGGCAAAGATCACAAGATTCCTTCCAATTATCGTCCAGTTGCAATGACAAGCTGCGTCTGCAAGGTGTTGGAAAGAATGGTAAATACCAGGTTGGCCTGGTATTTGGAACATCACGACCTTCTTTCCAACACCAAGTGTGGCTTTCGCAGGCACAGGTCTACTTTAGACCACCTGATACACCTCTAATTGGCGATCAGGAACTCATTTTTACATAGAGAGCACCTGGTTTCCATTTTCTTCGACATCGAAAAAGCATACGACACAGTGTGGAGATTCAGCATTCTTCGCGACCTCCATAGCTTTGGCTTGTGAGGTCACATGCCGATCTTCATTGACAATTTTTTATTTGTGTCAGCAGCACTCTATCGTGGCCTTTCCCCCAAGAGCAGAGAATGCCACAAGACTGTATCCTGAGTGTTACGCTTTTCGCTGTCGATAAATTCCATTACACGGCAACTTCCTCTGACTGTAGACAATGCCCTCTATGTTGATGACTTTAGCATCTTTTGCTCGTCTTCCAGCACGAGGGTCATTGAACAACAACTGCCCTGAACAATATCTCATTTTGGACGACAGCCAATGGGTTTCAGTTCTCCCCACAGAAGACTGCTTGTGTGCACTTTTGCCGCAAGCATAATCTTCATCTGGACCCCGATGTGGCTCAGGGGTAACATCATTTCCAGTTGTGGCGGAGACCAAGTTTCTCAGTCCAATCGATCAGAAATTGACCTTTTTACCACACATACATCATCTCAGGTCCAAGTGCACATGTCTAGTCAAAATTGGACTATGGATCCCAGGTGTACAACTCTGCCTGGGATTCGGTGGTGAAGGTGCTGGACCACCCCCCTCCACCATCAGGCCCTCTGTGTTTGCACAGGAACCTTCCACACTTTACTGGTCTAGAGTCTCTTTGTTGAGACTGACAAACCATCTTTATCTATTCGCCATCAGCAGTTATCCCTGCAGTATGCTGCAAAATTGTTATCCCTGCCAGGTCATCCCACTTGCAACTGTGTTTTCAGTCCCTGTTGGGAAATGTTATACCAAAATCGGCCAATTGCCATTCGTCCTTTCGGTTTGCATTTCCGAGGTTACCTGCAAGATATTAACACCAGTCTTGACAGCATTGCACAGTCAACAACTGAGCCACTTTCACCTTGGCTCGCTGTTTCTCCTTCCTCGGTTTCTCTCTTTGCAGGACAGGAGCCTTTACACCCAACTGTGTATATCAGCAACTCTTTGCCAGCCATCATATTGAACACCTGGACTTCTTGCCTGTCTTCACAGATGGCTCGAAGTTGGACACATCGGTGGGATCAACCATGGTCTGCTGTGATGTAATCATTGCAGACCAGATCCCACAGCAGTGTTCCATCTTCACTGCAGAGTTGCATGCTTGCCTTTAGACTACATGGCAGCTAAGCATCATCGTCGATGTGCCCTCTACACCACTCACTTACAGGCTTTGATCCCGGTGGGGCATCGGCCCCACTCTGTTGTCTACAAGATCCGCCAGCAGCTCCATCATCTGGCAGCCACCATCACTGTTCTCTTCTGTTGGGTGCCCGGTCATGTCAGGATCAGGGGCAATGACTTGGCGGATGCTGCTGCCAGGTCAGTCATGCCCCTATCCGACTCTCTGCTGCCGGTTCCTTACTTGGACTTCCGACAGCGTTTTTCCATCAAGCTCTGGGCACATTGGCAGCGATCTTGGTGTGAACAGGTTGGTAACAAACTTTTTGAGATCGAGCCCATTGTCAAACTGTGGCAGTCTTGTTTTTGCAGGAATCACAAAGAGGAAGTTGTACATGCTCTGCTTAGGTCATTCATATATTACACATTCCTTTCTTCTTCATTCGGACGATGAACCTAAGTGTGAGTTTTATGACACTATTTCAACCATTAAGTGCATTTTAATCTATTGTACTGCTTTTAACCTTGAACATCAGTTATATTTTAACTTTCATGATTTTACGTCCATACCCCTTACGTCAGATGTTTTTTATCTGATGACTCCTTTTTACCTCTTGTTTTTGCTTTTTTATGCTTTACTGGTTATTTTAACAGATTGTAATTTTATGGATTTGTCTTTTATACCCTACACAACCTGGGTCTTTTACACTGGGTTGTTTTACCATTTATATCTTTGTATTTATGTCTTTACACCTATTAATTGGTTTTCTATCTGTTGGTTTTGTCCTTTACTGTCTTGACTTTTAACTTTGGTTGTGGGTTTCTTGCTTCTTTTACCCTTTTATTCATCTCATTTGACACATTATGGCTTCAGCTTCCAATGCACCATTAAACCCCAAACAACCAACCATCCAACCTTCCATAACTTTGAGGGGTGTCTGAGGATTGAATCAGAACTACCTGGTGTCTCTGGTTGATAAGCCCATGTGCAATGAGGAGATTGTATGGAAACTGGAATGGAGGCAGAAGTGTACTGTGTGGAAGCAAATCATTTAGTGTTCACATGCTATGCCAGCAATTAAGGTGGGAGTGGGGGTTGGTCTTGGTGTGGCATGAAAGGAAAAACTGTGTTATATGTGTAGCAGGCTTTAGATATATTTGGCTCTCTTTTTTCTTTCAATTTTACTGTTCAGCATTAATTTTTTTATAGTTTTGCATTAAATGTTTTTTTTTTTTGCATATAGCATGGTATATTCTGTTAGTTGCTTTGGAATAAGGTTTTGCTATTCAGTTGATTTCTCTGCTGAAAAAATAAAAGATTAACTTAGCTACAAGTGCATTTATTGTTAGAAAATTTAGATTCTGAGGCTTAAGTGACTATTTAAGATTTATTAAATTATTTTTATAGTCATTTACTAAAGACAATCTTCGGAAGTGCAGGAATTTTTAATATACCGTATAATAAACTTATCATCCTCATCCTCAAGCAGCCATGGGCTACGGAGGTCCAACCAGACCGTGCAATTTAGTTCTCCAAGCAAGTCTATCCTGAGCTACATCTACCGCATCTGGCCACTGCACACCAATTCTAACAAGGTCCTGTTTGACATTGTCTGCCCACCGCATCCTAGGTCTCCCCTTCTTTCTGAGGCCTTTAGGCACACTGTTCATAACCCTATTCGCCAATCTATAATTATTCATACGGGCAACATGGCCAAACCAACGGAGTCTCTCTCTGCACAATATGCTGCTTAAAGGAGGTTGCAAACTCCTTTGCCTAATCTCATTATTAGTTACAAAGTTGAACCACCTAATGCCCAAGATACTGCGTAAGCATCTGGAATCAAAAGCATCTAGTTTCCTGTTATCTTGTTTACAAAGTGTCCAAGTTTCACTACCATAACTAACCCTAGAAAGAACCAAACTATTATACAGTCTAATTTTAGTCTTTAGGTGTATACGCCTATTTCTCCACACTCTCCATAGGTTCTTAAAAGTCCCAGCAGCAATCCCTATTCGTCTGTTAATCTCATGCCGCACATCACCATTATCTGTTACATAGCTCCCAAGATAATTAAACTGTGACACCTGCTCAAGACTGCAAACCATTCAGATTAACTGAATCACAGCCTGCCTGACCAATTTTCATCACTTTAGTTTTCTCTCTGTTTATAACCAAACCTACTCTACTACCAGTCTCATCAACAGCTCGAATGAAAGAGTTCATCTCATCAACATCATTTGCCAAAAGGGCTAAATCATCAGCATAATCTAAATCAGAAATTTTCGTATCTCCAGCCCATTTAAGGCCAAAATCTTTCCCTTGAAGTGAATTTCGCATAACTTAATCAATAACCAACCTAAAGAGAAAAGGAGACAAAATGCACCCTTGTTGAACACCAGACGTAATGCTAAACCAATTGCTACAAGCCTTACCAACTCTCACACACGACTCAGTGTTATTATAGAGAGCTTTCATAATGTTAACTAACTTGTCTGGTATACCATATGATCTCACAATCAACCACAAATTATGACGATCAACAGAGTCGAAAGCCTTTTTGAAATCAACAAAGCTAGCAACCAAAGGTTTCTGAAACTCTAAACATTTCTCAAGAATCTGCCTAAGTGAAAATATCTGATCCACACATCCCCTACCACTTCTGAATCCACATTGCTCATCACGCAATTGACTGTCAACCAGATTCTTAATTCTATTAAGCATAATCATGGAAAGAACTTTCCCTGGAACAGAGAGTTGGCTGATATCCCTATAGGTATCACAAGAACTGCGATCACCTTTTTTGAAAATAGGGATAACAATAGCTCTGGTAAAATCCTTAGGAACCATGTCTTTATCATAAAAGATATTCAGAATTTCATTCATCCAAGTGGTAACCGAAACATTCCCAGCTCTAAGCATTTCCGTAGTAATTTCATCTACCCCTGGGGATTTATGAAGTTTAACTTTAGAAACAGCCAAAATAACTTCAGATTGTGTTATAGGGCCAACATTAAAGCCACCAATGCATCTATCATCATTGCAAACAATGGGAGTAGAACTAACTACATTGTTTAGAACATCACTGAAATGCTCAGCCCACCTAGCCATGACAGAATCCTCCCCTTCTATAACCTTACCTTGTTTATCCTTCAATCCTTGTATGCCTGTCCGTTTTCTACCACACAAAACATTAACTATCTGGTACAGCTCTCTGCTGTTGTGCTGTCTAACTGCTTCCTCGGCTTTGTCAGCCAAACCATCAAGCCAAAGATTCTTATCAGCAGCTAACTGATCCTTTACAAGTTTAATAAGGTCTCTATAATGCTTTCTATTAGGACTAGTAGGGTATTGATTAAGGGCATTCCTGCAGTTCTTTCTTTCCGAAATAAGCTCAAGTGCCTTATCACTCAGATAATTTTGCCTCTTCTGCTCCTTTTTTCCTAAAAGAGTACTGTTAGTGTCCAAAAAAGCCTGTTTAAAATGATCCCATTCTTCCTCAACTTCAGTAGTAAGCAAACCATGACTGTCATAATGACTAAGTAACCTATCATGGTAAGCTTTGGCTATAACTAGATCTTTCAGAGCTTCAGTACTAAAAGTAAATTTTTTAACCCTAGCACAACACTTTTTAAGTTTAAGTTGCAACACACTTTTAACAAGGTAATGGTCAGATCCAATTTTAGCTCCCCTATATGCCCTGGTATTTCTAACAGAACTAGCCCATTTGCTGTTAATTAATATATAATCAATCATATTCTTATGCAGCCCATCAGGTGAAACCCATGTGTACTTATGTATGTCTCGGTGTTTGTAATAAGTGTTAGTTATTCTGAATCCATTGAGTTTACTTACCTGTAGGAGACGTTGCCCATTGCCGCTACCAATACCAAAAGGGCCTATTATTCCTCCCCAAAGGTCAGAGTCAGTACCAACTTTGGTATTGAAGTCACCAATAACAAGGGTAATATCTCCTTTCTTGACAAAATTCAAAATATCCTGAAGTTGTTCATAAAACCTATCCTTCTCATCCTCATCGGCATCCTCAGTGGGGGCATAACAGCAGATAACATTCAAGTCTTTAACACTTGTCTGAAATTTTGCTGTAAGAAACCTTTCATTAATGCACTCATATCCTAGAAGAGCATCACTAGCGTGTCTGCTGAGAAGCAGACCCACGCCTTGGTGATGCTTATTGTCATCCCTCCCTGAAAAGAGAAATTTAAGATTATTTTTAAGAATATGACCTTTATCTGTCCATCTGGTCTCTTGCAAGCCAAGAATATCTAAATTATAACGGTGGAATTCTTGTGTGAGGACATCAAGAGAAAAAGCTCTGTGCAGAGTCCTCACATTCCAACTACCTATGGAGAGAAAATGGTTAGTGGGATGTTTAAAGAAACTATGTTTATTGAGAGAGGGAATGCCGACAATATCAAACAGCCCCCTAATCGCAGACATGGGGCAAAGACCCGTTCCCCCACTACTAAAGGCTGAAGCCATCTACACTGGAAGACTTCCTCCAATGTAGAATTTGACGATGCCAATAGAAGCAAAGAGTTCAGGTGCCTGCGTTGACTTCTGCTCAGGATTATCCACCAGCTGATAAACATATCCTGTGAATCTATTCACTTGGGGCTGTCAACCCACAAACAAACAGAAAACACAGCAGAAGATTTTCCCTCCACAGAAGCCCACCAGTGCAGCAAAATCAGGATCCATAATCAAGCTCAGAGCCATATATCTGTCCAGTCCAGTAGGTTTATATGGTCAGCACCAGGACCCTGTGTGGTTGACCACTCCTCAGCAGGGTAGAAAAAAAAGAAAAGTAGTCATAGTTGTCCAGATCAGTAGGCTACACTAATCTGGCAGCCCTCCCCTTCCGTTCACTTCCACAAGGGAGTATCTCTTTTGAAAGTTACTAACGGTCCGCACCACGAGAAGGCGGGGTCGGACCTTAGGTGCTAGGCCTGGCCGGTTCTATGCATCATCACAGGGGATTGGTGCATAGCTCTCCTTCCAGTGACTACCTAGCTACCATTTACAGACCAATAAACTTATACCTTAAATATAATATTATTATAATATAATATAATTTTAATATGCTGTATAATAAACTTATACCTTAAATAAAAATATTTAATTTACAGGCGTAGTCCCATTTCTGTAGCAGCTGCAGCTATTTATATGGCATCACAAGCATCAGAAGATAAGAAAAGTCAAAAAGGTAATGGAAATTGGTTGTTACACTTATAAGAAAGCTAAAGAATGTGTCGTAAACAATAAGCTATTCTATCTTGAACATTTGAAACATATTTTTTTCCCTAATTCTCATAAGCAAAGGTATTTTAAGATGTCGCTGTCATATAAAAGTTATTGGATTTAAATTATATAAACACACTGAAAGATTCATATATTCATTAATCATATAATCACTGTTTTTACAGAATTAAAATCTTAGTTTATAATACTAAGTATATATACTGAAGAGCCAAAACATTATGATCAAGCAAGTCTTTATGCAAATCAAAGCAACTGAAGGTAAATGATGGCACATGTGAAAGTCATAAAATGGTATAAATAACACCTGATACTGAGTTCTGTTAATCAGTGTTATTCTTGTTATTCAGATGGGAAAGGCAGTGAACTTAAGTGAGTTTGACAAAGGCCAAATTGTAATGGCCAGACGACTGGGTAAGAGCATTTCCTAGACGGCAAAGCTGTTAGGGGCTCATGGTTAGCCATGGTTAGTACCTTCAAAAAGTGGTCCAAGGAGGGAAAAGCCACTGGCATGTGGGCCGACCATGGCTCTTCGATGATATAGGTGAGTGAAGACTAACCCATATGGTACAAGCCAACAGAAGGGATATTGTGGTGCAACTCGCCTGTAATTTGAATGCTAGTGATGGGAGTAATGTGTCACAACACACAAGTAAATCGAACCTGCTGAAAATGGGGCTGCAGGCTACTACGAGTGCCTATCCTAACCTCATTTCACTGTCGAAAGTGCTTGCAATGGGCACACAAACATCAAAACTAGACCTTGAATTATTGGAAGAAGGTTGTGTGGTCCAATGAATCTCATCACAATGAATCTCATCCTGTTGCACCATGTGGATGGCCAGGTACATATGTGTCATTTTCCTGAGTAAGTGTTTTGGCACCAGGATGCACCATAAGACAAAAACAAGCTGGTAGAAGAACTGTAATGCTTTGGACAATTACACTTCCTGGGAAACCCTGGGTCCAGTCATACATGTGCAGGAAACTATGACATCTACCACCTGACAAGGTGCATCCTTTCAATTCAATGGTATACCCCTCCAGAAGTGCCTTATTTCAGCAGGGTAATGCGCCATGACACATTGCCCAGATTGTTCATGAATGGTTTGTGGAACATGAAGACTTCCAGGTATTGCTGTGGCCTCCAAATTCCCCAGACATCAATCCAATTGAGCATCTGTGATTTGTATTGGAAAAGCATATCTGATCTATGATGGCTCAACCACATAATTTACAAGAGTTAAAGGATATGCTGGTAATGTGTTGGTACCAGGATACCACAAGACACCTTTAAAAATCTTAAAGCGTCCATGCCTTGCCAGATAAGAGCTGTTTTGGCAGCATGTGGAGGACCAAATCATATTAGGCAGGTGGTCATAATGTTTTAGCTCTTCAGTATATATATAATACAATATTAGCTAAGTATAGCCACATATTGGGCTATACATAGCTAATACAACTTTAACTAGTAAAGTTATGCGAGAAGGTTTTTCTAAGTCCACTCTTTACAACAAATTAACAAGTCACTCATACTCAGTCTAAGCACTTTTAAATATGTATCTTCAAAGTTCTTTTCCAATGCTGTGTTAATGTTATGGCTTGCTTCCAATAAATATATAAAATAAATACCCCCTCAAGCAGCTGCTTGCCACAGAGGTCTGACAGGAGCCTGTCAGTTTATATACCACAGTAGAAGATCTGAGAGGATGGCAGGACCTCAGCAGAAAACAACACGAACATCCATGCCTTACCCGGGGCTCGAACCCAGGTCCCGTAGATCAGTAGCCAAGCTCTCTAACTACTCGGCCACGGGACGGCTATAATTCACAAAAGGGTTCAAAATAAATCACAGATTACTACACATTTCTGTAGTTTCAAATAACTCCTTGACTAGCAATCACAATTCTTCAACTTACAAATATTATTGTCTTATAAATACTAAAAATATGCCTCAAAAACATAATACTCAATTTTTCTCAATACAATTTGTCTCATGCATTTTTGATTAAAACAGTATTATCATAACAAAATAACTTTCAAAGTCTTAAGAAATTTATTTGCTTCCAATATAACACCTTGAAATTCCCACAATTGGCATTTTGGGATGTATTAAAGATAGTTTTGCAGTTTTAAGAGATGTCAGTCTGATTATTTTTATTCTTGATGTTACATGTTGTTGGCAAGTTGTTAAACTGGTTTCCAGATGATATTTCCATCTAACCTCTCACTCCCAATAAAAATATTAGCTGCTGTTAACATGCATATTGCCCACTAGTTTTATCTTTACATCCAATTGTTAAAATGTTAAAATATTATAAAAGAAATGATATTTACAAAAGGACTAAATCCACTGCAATGCACATTTCATCACTTTGACATCTTCAGGCAGTGTACAGCATGTGAGTGAATGACACTTCTTTAAAGGTTTGTGACTATTTAAGATTTGTTAACTTTTTTATAGTTTGAAGATAATTGGCATTGTTGGGATGTATTAAAGATACTCTTTGTTGTTTTGGTGAGATGAGAGTTTTGATGAGATCACGTGACCTCTGCAAATCCAGTGACTTACAGGTCACATGATCGACAAGTAATTTCCATGCGAACTATACTGGTTTATAATATTGGTATTACATAGGTTGGTTTAATTCAAATGTATTAAAGCGAGTTCTTCACATACAACAATTGAAGCATGATTGTACACTATGAGATACATGAGATATGTCACAAACTGTGAAGCACATCATATCTAATATATAGAGAAGAATCTTTGTGTGTCTATCACTTATGCACTCAGCACCCAGAAGAGCTAGAAACACCAAACTTTGTATGAATGTTTCCTTCACCCAGGGGAAGAATATAGGCTTTGTGCGAACTCTCTGGGGGTCAACCAAAATTGGGGTGGGTTTGAATTTCTCAAAATCTTCATAGACTTAACATTAATGGTTGAGAGTTATTCAAAATAACTGTTACCACTAATACATTTGAAAAAAGGAATACATCAAATTAAACTAACATATAATTTCTTATGATTAAACATTAACAGTTGAAAGTTTTTCAAAATAACTGTTGCCACCATTAAATTTAAAATAATGAATGCATTAAACTAATTTCTTTCTGATTCTATGTGGTATAAATGCTCAATTTGTTGCATCAAGAGCATGAGCATTTGTGGATATTGAAGTTGTTCTAATTTAGCACGAGCAGAGCATGAGATTCAAAAACTAAATTCGTATCGGAAGTTAAAATCATTAGCTTAATTTGAAAAATATGCAAAAGCTAATAATATATGCAGATAATTAATAAATAATAAATAATTTAGTAATATTTTAAGTAGTAAATTATTTTGTTTAACCCTTCCAGTGTCCAGGCTGAAAAACAGGTTTCTATCCAGAGGCCAAGCTATTTTCTCACTATGCTAAGCCAAAAAAATACTAACTTTAAACTTTTTTGCCAAATAACTAATGAAAGGAATTGTGACATGTTGTATATTAAATTAATTAGTATTTAATTCTGGATTTTCTGAAAATCAAATATTTAACTAAAAAGACAATATGTTTTATTTTAATAGGACTTTTTAAAAGTCATGTAATAAAAAAATGCATCTGGCAATGGAAATAAAACTTTATTTTTAAAAAAATTAATAGACAGAAATGATTACAATACACATGAATAGAATGGCTATATATTTCTGAATAACAAAAGAATTGTTTTTTTTTTTTATTTTAAGTAAATATTTTTCTCATTTTGTAATTTTTTTTTCTCAGTACCATACTTTGAGAAAATTCCAGGCTTTTAGCCAATTGTGCTGCATGAAATCAACAACTCAACTTTAGAATTTTTTTTAAAAGTAACCAATCAACAGAAATAGGTCAAGTTATATATCAAATTAAACAGAATTTAATTACGAATTTTATACATATAAATAATATATATAAATTTCCAACCATATTTATTTTAATAAGCCTTTTTCAATGTGATATGGTGAAAAAAAAGATTGCACTATACAATTAAGACTTTACTTTGGAAAACCTGATGAATAAAAATAGTTAAATTATATATTTATCGAAAGGAAATTTCCTTCCGAATAATATAATATTTAACCTAAAATATGATTTTTATTTCTTTTAATGATTCTTTTCAGTATTGTATATTTTAAACACAGCCAGTGTTATACAAAGTGACTTGGATTTCTCACATTCACAGGATTTTCTGAACTGGTTATGAAATAGAAAACTCTTCCTTGGCTGGTTTTTTTGCTAAACATTATGAATTTTTTCTTTGGGTATTGAAGTTTGGCAATCTTGGCTAAGTGCAGAAAGGTTTGTGCACCAAATCCTTCCTGAAATTGCCCTCCCACATGACTGCCAACTTCCATAGTAAGGAAGTCTATTTTGCTTCCGTATCCAAGACATTCATTTTCAGAAAATGGTACAAGCTCAAAGTTTTTTTACTAAAAAAACAAGAAATAATAAAATGAAAATTGCATATAACCTAATGGGATGTTAAAATATCCGCAACAACTTTTAAGTCAGCCTCTGATCTAGCATAACTCGGAAAGATCAATCAATCAACCAATCGAAAGATCGCTAACTAACAGAAGTAAATCTACAGAAATTAATTTGCTTCCATATCCAAGACCTCATTTATTTTCAGAAAATGATACTAGATCAAAGTTTTACTGGAAAAGTAATAAATAATAAAATAAAAATTAACATGTAGCCTAATGCAATGTTAAAGCATCCACAGAAAAACTCAATGCTTATCGGTCGGCCAAAAAAATCGCCAATTTCCGAAAATAAATCTACTGAAATGAAAACTAAGGTTTAAATATAAAAAAAATACTAAATTTACAAAGGGTATCCAATATACTGGACCAAAACTGTAAACAACACTTATAACACACGCAACGGAGACTGCATATGTCAGCCAGCTGAGTCTTGTTTGCCTCAGTGAAGGATAACTAATTTAATGCAGCTGCAACCAGAATTTCTAAGAAGGATGTGTTTACTTCCAGTTTCAATTTGAAGGCAAGAAAGATGCATAGAATGCTGGGAAAAATGATAAAAATAACTTGGGGAATGCTGAAATATGTTTATGACAGAAAAGAGTGTGAAACGGTAAAAAAAATAGTGGTGATACGTATTTTGTAATTACTTTCAAACTCTATCGTTCTTAAAAATAGCAGTTTTTTTTAGGAGATTTTCGAAAATTTAAGGAAATATTTGTTTATAATAGTTCAAATAATACTTGTGAGCTTAAATCAAAGGTTGCTTCAGCGAATAGGAATGTTAACAAGCAAATTTGCAATACCGTTTAGTGCTTCTAAGAAATGGCAATCAGATGGCTTTATAAAATTATTTATATTGTAGTTTAAAAAAAAGCATCAAATTAAAAAGCAAAATATTATTTTTGAAGCTTGGATTATATAATTGAAATCCAAAGTGAATGCACAGTATTCCCTGTTAAGAAACAATAATTAATAAATTTGAAAAAAATTTCATCGCCGCCACGGCGGGAATCGAACCCGCATCTCTCCAGATTCATGCCAGAGCGCGCTAACCATTGCACCACGCGTCGGACAACGAATATTTTCAGAATATGACCTTTTAAGTTTTTCTTCTTGAGACGTGACTGAGACAGCGCCATCTATACTCAAGGAGATGCAACGTTTACAGTTGTTGCATTTGATTATCAGATGTTAATGAGAAGGTCGCTAACGCTACCGCGTTAAATATATAATTGAAATCCAAAGTGAATGCACAGTATTCCCTGTTAAGAAACAATAATTAATAGATTCTGAAATAAATTCATCGCCGCCACGGCGGGAATCGAACCCGCATCTCTCCAGATTCATGTCAGAGCGCGCTAACCATTGCACCACGCGTCGGACAACGAATATTTTCAGAATATTACCTTTTAAGTTTTTCTTCTTGAGACGTGACTGAGACAGCGCCATCTATACTCAAGGAGATGCAACGTTTACAGTCGTTGCATTTGATTATCAGATGTTAATGAGAAGGTCGCTAACGCTACCGCGTTAAATATATAATTGAAATCCAAAGTGAATGCACAGTATTCCCTGTTAAGAAACAATAATTAATAGATTCTGAAAAAAATTCATCGCCGCCACGGCAGGAATCGAACCCGCATCTCTCCAGATTCATGCCAGAGCGCGCTAACCATTGCACCACGCGTCGGACAACGAATATTTTCAGAATATGACCTTTTAAGTTTTTTTTCTTCTTGAGACGTGACTGAGACAGCGCCATCTATACTCAAGGAGATGCAACGTTTGCAGTCATTGCATTTGATTGTCAGATGTTAATGAGAAGGTCGCTACCGCGTTAAATATATAATTGAAATCCAAAGTGAATGCACAGTATTCCCTGTTAAGTATTCCCTGTAACGACTGTAAACGTTGCATCTCCTTGAGTATAGATGGCGCTGTCTCAGTCACGTCTAAAGAAGAAAAACTTAAAAGGTCATATTCTGAAAATATTCGTTGTCCGATGCGTGGTGCAATGGTTAGCGCGCTCTGGCATGAATCTGGAGAGATGCAAGTTCGATTCCCGCCATGGCGGCGATGAATTTTTTTCAGAATCTATTAATTATTGTTTCTTAACAGGGAATACTGTGCATTCACTTTGGATTTCAATTATATATTTAACGCGGTAGCGTTAGCAACCTTCTCATTAACATCTGATAATCAAATGCAACGACTGTAAACGTTGCATCTCCTTGAGTATAGATGGCGCTGTCTCAGTCACGTCTCAAGAAGAAAAACTTAAAAGGTCATATTCTGAAAATATTCGTTGTCCGATGCGTGGTGCAATGGTTAGCGCGCTCTGGCATGAATCTGGAGAGATGCGGGTTCGATTCCCGCCGTGGCGGCGATGGAATTTTTTTCAGAATCTATTAATTATGGATTATATATTTTTATAAGTTATATATATATAAATTACAGCAGCAATTTTGATTTAAAAAAAAAATCGATTTTTTTTTGTTGTATTAAAAGCATATACATACGTCCTTGGCACCTCAATTCAGATTCTCTGAACGTATACAGAAGATGTCGACACTGGAAGGGTTAATAATAATTCTTTTGTACCTATACATTTTTTTTTATGCACCTCAGATAATAGTTAATTTTCTTTTGCTATAAAGTTACATATGCCTGGCAAATTGTATTCGAGGAACCCTAGCGGGTTCCTCGAAAGAGATTTGAAAAGTTCAATTATCTGAGCGAGGAAATTCCAGTTTTTGGTTTAGAAACGTCTGACTTGGGGGGGGGGGGGTTAATGGGTACCTCGAACTATGTCCATTTCTTTTCTCCCCTAATAGAGAGGGAGAAAATTTTTAACTTGAGGCGAGGTTCGGTTGTTTTACCTCTGAGCAGCACTTTTTTTGCACATAATATGCTAAATGTGTGGGTCACAAGGACCCTGAAAGGCTCAGAGAAGGTTGGAGGAGGGAACCCTTGGAACAGCTGTTGGGAGATAGATGGTAGTCTCCCATCAAGGCCATCCAGTACCAGTGCTTGAACATGCACAGGGTATGGCTCTCCCACACAAGGAGTCATTGGTTAATGTTCCTTCCGACAGACGGAGGTCTATCCAAGTCCATCGGTTGCACCTACTGACCATGGGCAGTGCGGGAAGTTTTGCAGAGATAAATCTCAACACTGACCCAGCTGGAACTCGAACCTGTAAACTACAAATTACATGTCTGGCATGCTACTGACTGAGTCTCCCCCTCTCCCTGAAGGGTGAGGAGATCGAGTGTAATGATATACATGCCAAATGAAAGCTTGTGACGTGGGGAGTGCCATCTACTCTACATTTTAGAGAGTTTCAGACCCGAGAAATGCCAGGTAAATCTGCTAGTTGTGAATAAAACAAAGTTAAGTTTGAAGAAAATAGAAGAGTCTGTAGTTGATTGAAGTGAGTTTGTGTACAACTTGAATGTGTCAGCCTGGATTATGTTTAATAGTTATTGGTTTAATTGTGAAGAATTTGAATGATTTCAATTATTTATAGGTATGGTGACCATATTTTTTGGAGAAAATAAAGGACAAATCAGAAATTGTTTCATAATAAAAAAAAAGCAGGTGGCATTTATTTCTTTCACTAAAACTAAAAAACTTTATAACATTTATTATAAAATATAAGCATATACATAGCATTTTAAACAATCATTATTACTTAAAAAAATGTAATTTTGGTACTTTTTCACAGGAATGAACTTTTTTAGGAAATCAGGTTTGTGTTTTAAAAATTCATTAAACTATACAATTCATGTCAAAGTTTCATTTGGTATAAATGCATGCTTTCAGTGTTTCGATTTTTAATTCGGTTTTTTCACTGGTCCACATATATTGTTCACTAATGAAAATACCCTTTCAGTGGGGGCATTAGATCCAGGGAGACATAAGCAAAATGAAATGATTTTTAAAACGTTTTTAAAAGATACATGTTTATATGTGAAATATTTGAAAATTTCAACCAATCTACATTGACAGGACTCGTCATTTTGTCGCCATTCTTCAATCTTTTCACTGGTGACATAACTTTTAATACATAAAACTTCATCAAATAGTTTGCCGTCACTGATATTTAAGTTAGTGACTGGAAATGAACAAAATGCTTTCCTCGATCTTTGGCCACAGAGGAATTTCTCATAGTAGGACCCATTCAAATACTTCCATTTCCATGAAAGAGCTGTCCCAATTATTTAAATAATCAATGCAGGTTTGGTAATATTAATGAATTGCATTTTTAAATATGTTGGTATCAGTGTTTTGGTTTTTTTCTAAATCTAATTTTTTTTAGTATTTATAGTTAAAAACCCTTGTTTTTTTTTTTCGTTCATTTAACTTTAGCTTCAATTCTTTTAAATGCATGGAAGCATACACATTGAGATTTCTTGTGATTCAATTTTCAAAATATATTGTTGAAATGTTGAAGCATGGCTGTGAATAAAAAATAACATGTCTCTGCTAACACATTATTAAAAAAGTTTTTCAGAATCATAGGACATTTTTCCAGTTCAAAAAAGTACGATTTTTAGAGCCTTAAATAGTTTTAATATTATCTCTAAAGCTGGTAGAAGAGTTAGCCATCACGTTTTGCTGTAACTTAGTAATTTTTTTATATTGAACATCTACATCATCACAAATTTCTTCCAATTTTCCACTCTGATTGTGTAGATGTAAAAATGTGAATAAATTTTTACTAATATCACTTCAATATCTACTGGAAGACAATCGATACCAGTGCTTATGCAATTATTGGATATGTGGGCAGCACAATTAACACAGTCAGTTTATTTCCACATAAATTTTGCATTTTCAAGAAAACGTTATTTTCTCCTTTTCTCTGGGAACCACAAAAGTTGCAGTTGGTGGTGTTGTCAGCACACAAAGCAAGTAATTTATCAGTAATTTCATATCTGTTTAGCGATTGCTTGATGCAAGCTGTTAATATATTAGAATTTTCTGCGGGTAGATTCTTTAAATCTGAAACTTTTACTTTGACACTGTGATTGGGTAAAAAATACCTGACCAGAATCGGGCACAATTTAATATTTCCATGATTAGAACATTCCAAATAAATAGTAATATAATTTGTTTTCCCTAAATTAATTTTAACTGAGGCAACAGAATATGAACTTGAAAACATTACAAATGATTGCTTCTGTTTTTGTTCTGGCACAAGAATACTTTTGGTCAAAACATGTCTTGATTAATTTTGAAGTGTTTGACCGAAATTTGACCAAAATGAGTGATTATGTTGTACAGAATGAAAACACCAAGATGCTTCTTTTAGTGCTAACTGTTTTACTTTGTCATTGAAAATTTTACTAACAAGGAACGAGTTCATTTACTCAATGAAGCCCTGACTTCAGCTTCTTTGTGTTTTGATGTCTGTAAATGCTGTGTAATTGCTGATTTGCCACACTATTTGCGATGTTAAAATTTGTGGAACATTTATTACATTTGATGTCATCCATTATTCTTCTTTTAATGAAAGGAAATTCTTCCTCTAATGTTTTGTGGAAAATACATTTTCTTTTGGGTGCCATGACAATGGGTTTACAAAATGAAAATTTATATGTAATAACAAAAACAATATTAAGCTTTACCTGCTCTAACATACAATACGTTTTGAATGAACTCCCTATGTAAAGAATTAATGTTGAGCCAAAGTACACCAGTGACAATGCAACGTTGCAACTTCAAGACGTCCAACCGCTCACTCCTACCACAACAACACTTAAATCTCAATGCTGACCCAGCTGGACTCGAACCTGGGAACTACAGATTATGGGCCTGGCGTGC
Organism: Ryuthela nishihirai; assembly: GCA_038380435.1. Taxonomy (NCBI): domain Eukaryota; kingdom Metazoa; phylum Arthropoda; class Arachnida; order Araneae; family Heptathelidae; genus Ryuthela; species Ryuthela nishihirai. Next base: position 80,395,918 of record JAWZYU010000003.1, on the reverse strand, counting down.
TACTGACAGCCACCCCTGCCCCCTAATATGAAGGCAAACTAGCATTATAGCAATTATCACCAAATGATGATATGAAAGTCGAAATGGCTGCTCAAAGAAGTGAAATAACTACTTAAAGTAGTGAAATAATTACTCAAAAAATGGAAATAGCTTGAAATAATGATTTGAAAAAAATTGGTTGTCCTGACTGGAACCACTAGACCACTGAGGAACTGACCATTTCTTCAACTAAGTGACATATAAGCCTTCCTACTGAGTCACCAGTGGCACCATCTATTATCAGGAGTTGGGCAGCCAAGCCGCCACATTTTTGATGGTAGTAATATTTGTCGCTCATACTCATAGCATTATATAAACAATTCAGTAATAAATTATCACAGGAAAGCATCTTGTAGACAAGAAACACTTGAAATAATGAGCCCGGCATGCTTTTGGGGGACCTGGGTTCGAATCACAGCCAGGACAACCAATTTTTTTCAGCTCATTACTTTGAATGTTTCTTGTCTGTAGGACATGTTCCTGTGATAATTTATTACTGAAGTGAAATAGCTACTTAAAGAAGTGAAATAATTACTCAAAGAAATGAAATAGCTACTCAAAATAATGGTTTTAATAATAAGATCAGTGAGATAACTAATCAATGCACAGAGATAAAGAGTGAACTCAATAGACAGTACGAGAGTTTAAAACATAAAATTAATGGTGTAGAGCAGTGGTTCTCAACCTATTATGCTTCACATACCCCCTGGAAATGTGTATGTAATTTGTGTATCCCTTGTATAGATAGATGAAACTATAGTTATAATGCAACAATGGGAATAAATTAAAACATATATATTATATCTAGCGACTTTTGAGCTCTCACGGCGTATCCCCAAACATTTTACTGCCTACCCCACATTGGGAACCCCTGTGTAGAGGATGAAATTGAAAGTATAAATAAAAATAAATACCCCCTCAAGCAGCTGCTTACCACAGAGTTCTGACAGGAGGCTGTCAGTTTATATGCCATAGTAGATCTGTGAGGATGGCTGGACCTCAGCAGGAAAACAGCACGAATATCCATGCCTTATGCAGGGCTCGAACCCAGGTCCCTCAGATCAGTAGCCTAGCATGCTAACCACTTGGCTATGAGATGGCTATAAAGAATAACATTAATGAAATCACTTGTGACTTTAATATTAAGTTTGATAGTATTAAGTTAGAGCATGAACATCATATTATAGCATTAAGACAAATTATGAATATCAGATTGATGATATTAACTCTTCCATGGTCCTGCCTGAAAAAGTGGTTTACATCCAGAGGCCCAGTTATTTTTTCATTATGATCAGCCAAAAAAAAAAATTTAATATTAGAACTTCTATCGTGTTATATGCCAAATTAATCAGCATTTAATGCTGGATTTTCTGAAGATATTTTACCAGAAAAACGATTAGTTTTAGTAGGGCATTTTTGAGTCGTAGTAAAAGATGTATCTGGCAATGCAAATAAAATTTATTTAAAAGAAACTAATAAGACAGAAATTATTATAATGCAGTATGATTAGAAAGACTATTTATTTCTTAATAACAGAAAAATAAAGTTTTAATTAACAACAAATTTACTCTTTTTATAATTTTTTTCTTGGTACTATACTTTGAGAAAAGTTCATACTTTTCACCAACTGTGCTGAGTCAAAAAAAACACACAAGTCAACTTTAGATTTTTAAAAACAAATAAAATAACCTATCAAACCAAAATAGGCCATGTTATATACCAAATTAAACAGAATTTACCTCTGAATTTTATGAAAATAAATTAAACAAATTTGCAACATATCGATTTTAATAAGACGTTTCCACTGTGATATAGTGAAAAAAAAATGTATTACATTAGGCAATAAATGTTTTATTTTGGAAAATCTGATGAATAAATGTAGTTAAATTGTAAAGTAATAAACTACACAGCTAGATTGATAAATTTAATTTGTACACGAATTAATTCGAGCCCCGGATAAGGCATGGTTATATGTGTTGTTTTTCTGCTGAGGTCCTGCCATCCTCTCAGATCTTCTACTTTGGCATATAAACTGACAGGCTCCTGTCAGACCTCTGTGGCAAGCAGCTGCTTGAGGAGGTATTTTTTTTATTTGAATCCAGTTAAATCAAGAGGAGTGCATCAGTTTAACATTTCTGAATTTAGTGGCTATATGCATTGCCTCTTTGCCAATTCATACTTAATAACTAACATTATTCCATAACCATTGACTTATGTCTTTGCAATAAATATCAAAGACATATTAACAGGAACATATTAAAATTCTACTTACCATTATTTTATAGGCTGGAACAGCTGCATTGGAGTTACATGCGAAGACATTTGCTTCATAAGGGGCATATGCCCCTTATGAAGTTATCAATTAATTAAAAGTTATTGTAATTGTATCAATTTATCATTGTAATTAAAAAAAGGACTAGTTGCCTTCGACTTAAGACATTGGCATAAGCCCCATATGAAGCAAATGTCATTGCTTGTAACTCCAATGCAGCTGTTCCAGCCTATAAAATAATGGTAAATATAATTTTAATATGTTCCTGTTAATATGTCTTTGATATTTATTGCAAAGACATAAGTTAATGGTTAAGGAATAATGTTAGTTATTAAGTATGAATTGGCAAAGAGGCAATGCCTATAGCCACTAAATCCAGAAATGTTAACTGGAGAGATGTTATAGAGGATTTTAATGTTACAGCTTAATTCATGTACAAATTAAAGTTAAATTGTATATTAATTGGGAGTAAATTTCTTCCAAAATGACATAATATTTACCTGAAACACGTTTTTTTGTTTCTTTTGATGATTCTTTTCAGTGTGGTATATTTTACAGCCATCACACAGCTGAGTGGTTAGCGCAATTGGCTACTGATCAAATGAACCTGGATTTGAGCCCCAGGTAATGCATGGATGTTTGTGTTGTTTTTCTGCTGAGGTCCTGCCATCCTGTCAGACCTCTGTGCGGCAGCTGCTTGAGGAGGTATTTATTTTATTTATATTTTAAAACATGGGTCAGCGTCATACAAGGTGATTTGGATTGCTCACATTAATGGTAATTTCTGTCCTTTTATGAAATGGAAAAACAGTTTCTTGACTGCCTCTTTTACTAAATGTTATAAATTTTTTCTTTGAGTGTTGAAGTTTGATGATCTTGGATAAGTGCCAAAAGGTTTATGCACCAAGGGAAAAAAACAAGTATCTATCTCATCAGAATGGCACAGCCAACATGTTTTAAAACCATTGAATATAAACTTAAAAACTTTTAATTAAAAAAACTCAAATTCTGCTAATGGGTTTGTGGGAGTTGGTAAAATACCTTAAGTATAGGGTAGGATAAAAGCCCTTGACAAAATTGATCTCCCACAGAAGGACTGATTTCTGTGCTAAGGAAGTCCTTTTTATTAATTATCTCGTTTTCAAAAAAAAAATGTTCCTCATTTTTGTTTATAGAGATAAATTAAAAGTTCTTCATGTTGCATAGGTATTAATGAAATATTATGATTTGCACTTTCCGAATCTACCAAAAGCTATAATTGTGACCTCTTAACAGTGAAAAAAAAAATTAATATTGCAAATGACATATTTAGTCGAGAAATTTGAAATTTTGATGGTGGAATGAAGGTCATGATGAGTTCCACCCTCTTAGATCTAGGGGTGTGGGAAAATGCAACTTTTTTTAAAGAGATAATTGTTTTTTTAGGCAATTTTTTTTTTGAAAACGAAATATTTTATGGTGTGGATTAGTATTGATGAAATATTACAATTTGCACTTGTCAAATTTCCCAAAAGCTATAATTGTGGGATGGCTTGTAGCTTTGTTGTTCCCAGGTTTGAGCCCTTCCTGGGCCAATGTTGAGATTATCTCTGCAAAACTCCCCACCCTGCCCTCAGTCAGTAGGGAACACTGATCGGCTTGGAAAGGCAGCTGTCTGTTGGATGGGATGTTAAGCTATGACCCTGTGTAGGAGAGCCATACCCTGTGCATCCTTGAACATGGGAACTAGATTATGAGCCTCCCCACAATTATTAGCTTTTGGGAGATTCGGCAAGTGCAAATTGCATTTATTCAATACTAATCCACACCAAAAAAAACAATTAAGCAAAAAAAATTTTTGTCTAAAAAAATTACCTCTTTAAAAGAAGTTGCATTTTCCCATGGCCCTGAGGGGTTTAAGGGGTGAGCTCATCATGACCTTCTTTGCATCACCAAAATTTCTAGAGTAAATATATTGTTTGCAATATTTAAATTTTTTCACTGTTAGAGACACAGTTATAGCTTTTGGTAGACTCGGAAAGTAAGAATCATAATATTTTTTAACATCTTCAGTTCATGGACAATAGAATGATCAACATTTATTTATTTAGTGACATGCTGGAACTGCCCTGCCTCAAGCGTTCTGATGATTCTCATTCTTAAATTGAATCATCAGTAGGCTTTGAGGTAAATATTTCAACTAGCGCTTCTATCGGACATTTTTAATAATTTAGTGATTATAATGTGAATGATAGATTAGCCAGAGAACAAATAAGCTTTCCTATCTGGCCACTTCCTTTATAAAAGAGAGTTTATTTGCCAGCTCTAACACCATCTTAGAATCAGACAGTGTTAATTTACATATGTATTTGAAACCACCATACTGATTTTGATACAAAATGATACTTTTAATTTTCAATATGTGTTAATGGTAATTGAAAATACAGGTCTGGAAAATACAGTTTTGGAAACCAGTCTTGTTGCTTTGGTTTTTTTAGTCATTGTTTCTGTATTGATAATTTTTCATATTTCTTCCTGCATTGTACCATTTACTTAAGGATTTATTTTGGGTAAAGGAATTTAAATCACTCTGTATATTTAATATTTAGATGTCATTGGAGATTCAGAATTTATATTAACTGAATTTCCAGTTAACCTTTGTGGCATTAATACTAATTGAATAAAGGCAATTTTGTTAATATGCTAATTGCAATATTTTTTCTCTCTAGAAATTGGTGACATTGCTGGAGTGGCAGATGTCACTATACGGCAATCTTACAAACTTATGTACCCACGAGCTGCAGAACTCTTTCCTGAAGACTTCAGATTTTTCACTCCCATTGAACATTTGCCACAATTATGAAAATTTCAAAATTCTAAGATAATATTTTAAAATTTCAATTTGATTTTGACAGAGGCAAAAAGCTTTTTCTGCAGTCATAAAGTTAAAAATTCATATTCCAGTTCATTTATATGTGTGTTTATGTATAGTAAATATATGTTGAAACTGTGGTTTTAATACAGATTTGTTAATTTTGGTCATCAGAGTTGCTATTTGTAATTTTAAAATTGACATATTAAGATGTGATTTTATCACAATGAGGACCATTTATTGGCAATTGCAAATCCTAAGCTGAATTTATGTTCAGAAAGTAAAGAATGTTAGTTGCTATTTGTTTAATTTTGATTTACATGCAAAATAAATTGAATTTAAAATATAAAAATGTTTTCCAAAATTGTTATACACAAAATTATTACACCAAGCAGTAGGAAAGTATTGTAACTTTGAACATTAGAAACTAAAATATTTCTTGTGGTAATTGTTTTATTTAATGTTTTTCTCAAAAAGAAAATTTTGTGTGAGCTATTTATATACTGAGATTCCAGTTTATTACATTCATCAGCCCTTGTCACATAAGTGGTTAATTGCAACATGTATAAATCAGGCAGACCAGCTCTTTGACCATCAGTTAAAAGTTGGATTGAACATCAGAAGGGACAAAATAAGTGACCTTAGCAACTTTGAACATTGCATGATAGTTGGTGCTAGACATGCCAGTTTTAATGTCTCCCAAATACCATCCTCCTGGGCTTTTCATATACACAATTTCAAGGGTTTACCGAGAATGGTGCGAAAAGCATAAAACTACCAACCAGTGGTCCTGTGGACAAAACCAGCTTCTAGATCAGAGGGTCAAAGGAGACTGACGAGAATCATGCAAGCAAAAATCAAGCATCACAGCAGAATTCAACATTGGTGTGTAGAAGGTCATCTCCAAATGCACCACATATCAGACCTTGCCACGAATGGGCTACAACAGCCACTGGCCATGTCGAGTTTGCTGCCATCCAATTTGCAGCTTCTTGTAAGTTACATGCTCCATCAAATTCGAGCTGTCCAGAAGACCAAAGTAGGGGCAATACACTATTAGGTAAGTGTGCCTAAAAAAGTGGTATCTCAGTGTAGGGTCATTATAATTTAAGTATGCCTGTTTAGAATTTGAAAGTTAGAATGGCAACAAAAGAGGATTTAGTTCTCTTTTGATTTAGTTTCTCAATTCAAATATTTGCAACCAGGGACAGAAATAATCCGAAATGGATATTTAGTCCATCAACTATTCAGTGTGGGTACTATCTTGCAGAACTGTCTACGTAATTTGTGTCACTACATTTCAACTGCAGAATGTAGCAAATCAGGTTTGATAATGAGCCCTTTAATTATAGGGGGTTACTAATGTTTTTGCAATTACTGAGTCCTTCAGGTAATCATAACAAAAAAATCACATAAAGTTAGTGAAATGAACAAAATGTTATAGTAGTTTTCATAGAGTGGGTAATGTGTAGAGGAATCACTTTCTGAATGAAAACTATTGTCTCAAAGAATCCCCATTGGTGGTCCCATGGCCGAGTGGTTAGCATGCTTGGCTACTGATCTAAGGGACCTGAGTTCGAGCCCCGGGTAAGGCATGGATGTGTGTGTTGTTTTTCTCCTGAGGTCCTGCCATCCTCACAGACCTTCTACTATGGCATATAAACTGACAGGCTCCTGTCAGACCTCTGTGGCAAGCAGCTGCTTGAGGGGGTATTTATTTATTTATTTATTATATATCCAAATACTGCTGGCCAGTGATGTAACAAGTTGTAGATATTTGAAGAAGAAAGAGCTAATGACGATATAGTCATTGACATCAAAATAGAATGAATGAAACCACATTCTATTTTGACCTCCTTTGAATGCAGAGGGACCTTCGACAGCATTTTTGATTTTTCTCTTGCCTAAATGTAGCAGATCTGAGTGTTCACTTGGCCATTCGATAAGAAATGGGTCCCCCCACCTTCTAAGCATATTCCACATCCAAGTGTTGGTCACCATCATCATCCTCAAGCAGCATGGGCTACAGAGGTCCAAACACACCGTGCAATTTAGTTCTCCAAGCAAGTCTGTCCAGAGCAACATCTGCTACACAGTGCACACCAATTCTAACAAGGTCCTGTTTCATATTGTCTGCCCACTGCATCCTAGGCCTCCCTCTCTTTCTGAGGCCTTTAGGCATACTGTTCATAACCCTATTTGCCAATCTATAATTATCCATACGGGCAAAATGGCCAAAATAGCAGAGTCTCGCTCTGTAAAATATGCTGCTTAAAGGAGGTTGCCAACTCCTTTGCCTAACCTCATCATTAGTTAAAAAGTTGAACCACCTAACGCCCAAGATACTGCGTAAGCATCTAGTTTCCTGTTATGTTTACAAAGTGTCGAAGTTTCACTAACATAAATAACCCTAGAAAGAACCAAACTATTATACAGTCTAATTTTAGTCTCTTGGTGTATACGCCTATTTCTCCACTCTCTCCAAAGATTCTTAAAAGTCCCGGCAACAATCCCTATTTGTCAGTTAATCTCATGCTGCACATCACCATTATCTGTTACATAGCTCCCAAGATAATTAAACTGACACTAGCTCAAGACTGCAACCATTCAGATTAACTGAATCACAACCTGCCTGACCAATTTTCATCACTTTAGTTTTCTCTCTGTTTATAACCAAACCTACTCTACTACCAGTATCATCAACAGCTCGAATGAAAGAGTTCATCTCATCAACATCATTTGCCAAAAGGGCTAAATCATCAGCATAATCTAAATCAGAAATTTTCTTGTCTCCAGCCCATTTAAGGCCAAAATCTTTCCCTTGAAGTGAATTTCGCATAACATAATCAATAACCAATGAGAAAAGGAGACAAAATGCACCCTTGTCGAACACCAGAAGTAACGCTAAACCAATTGCTACAAGCCTTACCAACTCTCACATTCGACTCAGTGTTATTATAGAGAGTTTTCATTATGTTAACTAACTTGTCTGGTATACCACATGATCTCACAATCAACCACAAATTATGACGATTAACAGAGTCGAAAGCCTTTTTGAAATCAACAAAGCTTTCTGAAACCAAACATTTCTCAAGAATCTGCCTAGTGAAAATATCTGATCGACACATCCCTACCACTTCTGAATACACATTGCTCATCACGCAATTGCCTGTCAACCAGATTCTTAATTCTATTAAGCACAATCATGAAAAGAACTTTACCTGGAACAGAGAGTAGGCTGATACCCCTATAGTTATCACAAGAACTGCAATCACCCTTTTTGAAAATAGGGATAATAATAGTTCTGGTAAAGTCCTTAGAAACCATGCCTTTATCATAAAAGACATTCAAAATTTCAGTCATCCAAGTGGTAACAGAAACATTCCGAGCTCTAAGCATTTCCGTAGTAATTTCATCTACACCTGGGGATTTATGAAGTTGAAGTTTAGAAATAGTCAAAATGATTGTATTATAGGGCCACCAATGCATCTATCATCATTGTAAATATTGGGAATAGAACTCACCACATTGTTTAGAACATTACTGAAATGCTCAGCCCACCTAGCCATGACAGAATCCTCACCTTCTATAACCTTACCTTGTTTATCCTTCAATCCCTGTATACCTGTCAGTTTTCTACCACACAAAACATTAACTATCTGGTACAGCTCTCTGCTGTTGTGCTGTCTAACTGCTTCCTCGGCTTTGTCAACCAAACCATCAAGCCAAAGATTCTTAGCAGCAGCTAACTGATCTTTCACACGTTTATTAAGTTCTCTGTAATGCTTTCTATTAGGACTAATAGGGTATTGATTAAGGACATTCCTGCAGTTCTTTCTTTCCGAAATAAGCCCAAGTGCCTTATCACTCAGATAATTCTGCCATTCTGCTCCTGTTTTCCTGAAAGAGTACTGTTAGTGTGCAAAAAAGCCTGTTTAAAAAGGCCCCATTCTTCCACAACATCAGTAATAGGCAAACCATGACTGTCATAATGACTAAGTAACCTATCATGGTAAGTTTTGGCTATAACTGGGTCTTACAGAGCTTCAGTATTAAAGGTAAAAATTTTAACCCTAGCACAAAACTTTTTAAGTTTAAGTTGCAATAAACTTTTAACAAGGTAATGGTCAGATCCAATTTCAGCTCCCCTATATGCCCTGGTATTTCTAACAGAACTAGCCCATTTGCTGTTAATTAATATATAATCAATCATATTCCTATGCAGCCCATCAGGTGAAACCCATGTGTATTTATGTATGTCGCGGTGTTTGTAATATGTGTTAGTTATTCTGAAACCATTGAGTTTACTTACCTGTAGGAGATATTGCCCATTGCCATTGCAGCTACCAATACCAAAAGGGCCTATCACCCCTCCCCAAAGGTCATGGTCAGTACCAATTTTGGCATTGAAGTCACCAAGAACAAGGGTAATATCTCCTTTCTTGACAGAATTCAAAATATCCTGAAGTTGTTCATAAAACCTATCCTTCTCATCCTCATCGGCATCCTCAGTGGGGGCATAACAGCAGATAACATTAAAGTCTTTAACGCTTGTCTGAAATTTTGCTGTAAGAAACCTTTCATTAATGCACTCATATCCTAGAAGAGCATCACTAGCGTGTCTGCTGAGAAGCAGACCCACGCTATGGTGATGCTTATTGTCGTCCCTCCCTGAAAAGAGAAATTTAAGATTATTTTTAAGAATCTGACCTTTATCTGTCCATCTGGTCTCTTGCAAGCCGAGAATATCAAAATTATAACGGTGGAATTCTTGTGTGTGGACATCAAGAGAAAAAGCTCTGTGCAGAGTCCTCACATTCCAACTACCTATGGAGAGAAAATGGTTAGTGGGATGTTTAAAGAAGCTATGTTTATTGAGAGAGGGAATGCCGACAATATCAAACTGCCCCCTAATCACAGACATAGGACAAAGACCCGTTCCCCCACCACTAAAGACTGAAGCCATCTACACTGGAAGACTTCCTCCAATGTAGAATTTGACGATGCCAGTAGGAGCAAGAGTTCAAGTGCCTACGATGACCTCTGCTCAGGATTATCCACCAGCTGATAAACATATCCTGTGAATCTGTTTACTTGGGACTGTCAACCTACAAACAGAAAACAGCGGAAGATTTGCGCTCCACAGAAGCCCACCAGTGCAGCAAATTCAGGATCCATAATCAAGGTCAGAACCTTAATTCAGTCCAGTGGGTTTATATGGTCAGCACCAGGACCCTGTGTGGTTGACCACTCCTCAGCAGGGTAGAAAAAAAAAGACAGTTATCCAGATCAGTAGGTATCTCTTTTGAAAGGAATTAACGTTCTGAACTACGAGAAGGCGGGGTCGGAGATTAGGTGCAATGCCTGGCTGGTTTTATGCATCATCACGGGATTGTTGCATAGCTCTCCTCTCAGTCACTACCTAGCTATCATTTGCAGACCATTCATGGTATAAATCTGTGAGCAAATATTTCTTTAATAAGTTTCTGTGTGTCCAGTGTTCATCTTTTGCATAATGTAAAGTTTATGTGGATAGCAAATTGATCACTTTCCTTACTTTTCCTTACTCATATCCACTTATGTAGTAGCATTGCATTAGCTGGTGCTTGTATGGACATTGACATCTGCAGTGGAGCATCTTCAAGCTGAGGTGGTTGCACTGATTTCCTCACTTATTCTGACATAAACAGAAACACTATTTTTTTTTTAAATTTTGCAATCAATCTGTGTACAGCACAGATATTATTGCACTTTGTCACAATTTCCTTTAAATGGTTAACAATAATCTTCCATGGTATAAAAAAACACCCCCTCAAGCAGCTGCTTGCCACACCAATGAGAAAGTGGAATTGGGTTGGTTGTTTTACCTGTGAGCGGCACTTTTTTCCTCACCATGGTTTAAATGACCAGGTCACAAGGACCCCAAAGACTCGGAAAAGGTTGGGGAAGGGAACCCATCGGAACCGCTGTTGGGAGACTGATGGTAGCCTTCCATCAAGGCCATCCAGCGTGTTCTTCCACGTGCACAGGGTATGGCTCTCCCATACACGCGGCCACGGCTTAACGCCCCTTCCGACGGACAGCGGTCTTTCCAAGCCCATCGGTGTCCCCTACTGACCGTGTGCAGGAAGGGAAGTTTTGCGGAGATAAGTCGCCGCTGACCCAGCTCAGAATCGAACCTGGGAACTACAAATTACTAGCCTGGTGCGCTACCGACTGAGCCAACCCCTCCCAAAACCCCGACGGAATTTGGATTAAGACATCGTGTCGAGCACGATAATTTCCTCAAAAAAATATGCACACCAAAATGTATACTTGCATTATAACAACACCTGAGGAAACTTGATCAATACATCACTGAGTTAATATAAAATAACGTTGCCACTCTACAAGTTCAAACTAAATAAAATATTAAATGGTTATCGTGACAGTATGAAAAGGAAGCCGATAAGGTAAAGTAAATTAATCGACAACGTCTTCATGCCATATTAAATCCTCCTTTCATCCAGCAGTATTTTCACAGAATTTTTTAAATGTCTTTTTTTTTTTTCGCATAACATCTTCCTCCACATTTACATTCTAATTTGCGCTAATTTCAGGTGCCATGTCCTGATTTAAACCCTAAGAACGTACTAATAAGTTGCTCTTCGTCACTACATGAACAAGCGTAATTCAAGCAGAACAGTAAACTACAAAGTTGCTGTTCGCCACCTCACGGAAACGCGTATTTCAAGCATAACGGGTACTAGCGTTCGGTGGCCGAGTGGTTTGCACGCGTGGCTAACGACGTAAGGAAACTGGGTTGGAACCTCGGGTAAGGCATTGATGTGTGTTGCTTTTCTGCTGAGGTGCTTACTTATGGTAGCAACAATGCAATAAGTTGAGGTTAATGATTGACAAATTTAAATCTTAATCAGGAATATTAATTTTTTTTACGTTTTTGATTTAACACAGCAGAAAAAAAATGTAAATTTCCTAGTTACACGATTTATTTTCATGTAACACGGTTGAAACGACGCCTTTAAAAAAATATCCCATTTGAATTTAATTCTGAAAAAATATTCCTATTGAAGAAAAAATTTCTAGAATTAACGTTTATAACAAATATGCGCTTTTATGGTTCGAAGTAGTTTTATGGTTTTAGGAAACAGGAATAAGATAAAAACCCAAAAATATTTAAGAATTCTTTATATTTTTTTTTTGCTTTAAAACCAAACCGGTGGATTTTAATTTGAAAAAAAAAAAAACTTAGTTCTTACGCTGAAAAATTTTCTTAGTACACCTATCCCTCGATTTACACTGAAGATAGGTTCCGTACAAAACCGTGTAAATCGAAATCTTAGATTTTGCTATGTAAAACCGTGTAAAACGAAAAAAACACTAAAATGTGCATAATTCAGTCATTTACTTACGTAAAACAAAAGCAAGACATCTTGAAAAACATAAAATTACACTTCATAAAATAACAAATATATGTAGGTAATATAAGTACATATTTAATTCATTTTGCATTAGGAACAAAAAATATAAGATCTTTAAAAAAATTAATAAATTTAATTACTTTCATGGTCATGGACTATCAGTCTTTTCTTCCTGATTGGTATGATGTCACTTTCATCACTTGATAGTTCTTGATGCAATTCTGGTTCAATGGTTGATGAATTAGGGGCAATCTCAGATCAACGAGACTTTGTAATGGAATCCGTAATTAACAATTGTGTAGGTTTTTTTGTTAAATCTTTATAGACCTCTTATTGATTTAAGCACTTACTAATATCCTGCTGGAATCGGAGAGCTCGTTCAACATTCGGATCATTTTGTAAAAAAATAATTACCCAATTTTCTCCCCAATTCAAGTCCTACGCTGATGACTCTTGCTGTGAACGCAACTGGTTCAGATTGCTCTTCATCAGGATTATTGTCTTCATCACGTTTATTTGTTTCATGAATCATGTTAACTAAATCATCCTCATCTAGTTCTTCATCAGCCATTATTTCTTCAATATCTGCCTCAGCTAAATCCTCAAAACCTTCTCCTCCTATAGTATGCGCCAACTCAGTGATCTGAGAATATTCATGCTCTAATGGTAATCTATAATTCTCACCTTCAACAGCATCTGGCCATATTGCTATATAAAACCTTAAAAAATTTAGGTAAATTATAAAAATGCCAGAAAAACTATAAATGTTGGAAACTTACCAGTAGATATATAAATAATAAAAAAAACGCACAATGATGTAAAGCTTTGCTGCTAAAATGATACTGCACTACTTCACATGAACCAGATAGCCTTACGATTGTGAAATACTACGGGGATTCCCCGTTGTTGCCAGTGTTACCAAAGGAATGAGATTGAAAAATGACTTGAAATATATATGCAGCCGAATATACAATTTTACCAGTTTTTTGAAATCCGTTATTTTATCAACCGTGTAAAACCGAAATCGTGTAAACCAAGTACCGTGTAAATCGGGGAAGAAGTGTATTTCCATAATAGTTAATATAAAAAATTATCAGCAGAATTTTTTAGGTCTCCTTAAAGTCTTTACATGGACATAGCTATAGAAACAATACTGAGGAGAAAGGAAACAAATTGTAAAAGTTCGTGCCTAGCATAACACATATGCACGTCTAAAAGGATAATTAAAATACAAAAATATATGCAATACAACTAATGGTTTAAAGTCGCGAAACTATTCTTTACATCAGCCTAACAGTAAACTACAAAGAACCTTCATTTCTTGAATTCTTCAAGTTATAAATTTGATATATGTCAAGAAGTACTATAAATACTCATTTTGTGCACTAAATTCCACAAAATAAAAACTACACTAACAATTTACTACACAAGTCTTCTGCATTTTATTTTGTATTTCATCGAAAAACTACGAAACCTACAGCATTCGGAAAAAGTGGCAACATTGAGTTCCTCAAATTCCTCTCAATTTTATCTTCAATATACGTTAGTCTTGGTCTCTAATGTCATGTTTCAAGTTATAAAGATAATTAAACTAACAGTTCTAAGTTTATAAAATGAAAAATGAGTTAAAATTAATAAAAATGAAATAAAGACAAAGATTTTGATATGACTTGTTTGAAAACAACTTATTTGTATTCGGTTTTCACGTCTAAGGGACCTGGGTTTGAACCCGGATAAGGCATAGACGTTTGTGTTGTTTTTCTGCTGAGGTCCTGCCATCCTCACAGACCAATTATGGTATATAAACTGACAGCTTCCTGTCAGATCTCTGGGGCAAGCAGCTGCTTGAGGGAGTATGTTTTTTTTTCACGTCTGGAACCAATCTATTTTTTCATATGCACTGTGTTTTGTTTTAGAATTTTTTTTTACACGGTTTTTTCCGGAACCTATTTACAGTGTAAAAATTTAAAACAGAATTTGGTGTATTTAATTAGATCAGTCCTTTTCTGCAGTATAAATGAATTATTCTATAGTTGAGAAAACTCCTGAAACAATTTTTAGAGAATCTAATAGGAGGAGTGCGTTGTGATGAATACGAATAATGTTAAAGATCTTTGTTAGGTGGATGCTTTTAAATGTTAAGAGAATCAATTTGAATAACTGACTGTAATTTCATACAATAATACGCATTTGATATCATATAGAGCTCAGAATTGGTTGTTTTACCTGTGATCGGCATTTTATTTGTAGACAATGAAATAAACGGTCAGGTCACGACGACCCCGAAGGCTCAGAGAAGGTTGGGGGAGGAGCCTCACTGGAACAGCTGTCGGGAGATAGATGGTAGCCTCCCGTCAAAGCAATGCAACGAGTTCTTTAACGTGCACATGGTATGGCTTTCCCGCACAGGGTGCCATGGCTTAAGATCCCATCCGACGGATGACGGCCTTTCCAAGCTTATCGGTGTCCCCTGCTGACCGTTAGCAGGGCGAGCAGTTTTGTGGAGATAAATCTCAACGCTGACCCAGCGGGGACTCTAACCTGGGAACTGCAGATTACGAGCTGGGAGCTCTACTGACCTACCCATCCCTACCCCAGCGCTCGCAGAGTTTCTTTGCGATAAGGAATGAATAACTGCTATGGTTTCTCTTCGTGTGCAGTTTTTTTCTGCTTACAGTAGCACCTGTGACAGCGTTGAGATCCGCAGTTACGTATACAGGGTGAATCTGAAAAAGTGGGCAAAACTTTACTGGGTGGTAGAACGCAGCTATACGAGCAATATTCGTCATAGAATGTATGGTCGGAACGCAAACGGCGAGCCGCTAGGTGGCGGAAATGGTATAAAAGGGTCGGTCCTCGCACCCAACGGCATTTCTACCGTGGATTGCCGAGAGGATGGCTGGTTATACTAACCACGAAATGGCGGATATGCGCTTTGTGTACGTTATTTTTATGCCGTTGGGTGCGAGGACCGACCCTTTTATACCATTTCCAACGCCACCTAGCGGCTCGCCGTTTGCGTTCCGACCATACATTCTATGACGAATATTGCTCGTATAGCTGCGTTCTACCATCCCGTAAAGTTTTGCCCACTTTTTCAGATTCACCCTGTATATTATACGTCATTGCGAAGTAACAATATCTGCTTTCGTATTAAGCGGTCTTCCGCCTTGCTATTACGAATGCCACCAAAAGACATACTATCAGTCATTAAAGTGAAGGGGTGGAATGTTAGGCATTGCTACAGGAAAGGAATATGCAATTCCCATGGTCGATTCCCACTACACTCAAAGTTCTGATTAATTTACGTTAAACACCCCATCGTTTTATCGGTTAGAAAGGCGAACACCGATGATTTCTGTAAAGGCATATTTGCTTAAGAT
The DNA here is from genome assembly GCA_038380435.1 of Ryuthela nishihirai. Taxonomy (NCBI): domain Eukaryota; kingdom Metazoa; phylum Arthropoda; class Arachnida; order Araneae; family Heptathelidae; genus Ryuthela; species Ryuthela nishihirai. The sequence continues at coordinate 80,379,952 of JAWZYU010000003.1, read as the reverse complement.
CCGTCGTAAAGAGAGTTCACTGAAGTGAACGTTACTGTAACAGTATGATGCCATGATAAAGGAGTCCGTTGTATTCCATAACTATTCGTAATTGGGAAAATCCTATTTCGACTAAAGTTACCTGCAGAAATGACTGCTATGTGTCGTTTCAGAGACTCCCGAAAAGATCTTAATAACACAAATAACGATATCTAAATAGCCAATGAAATCTATTTCAGTTGAAAACCTAATTTCTATATACTGCTACAATGCATTGAAAAAAGTTCCTTCTCATCATACGATGAGACTTTTAAAAGAAATAATTAAACTTTCACGATGAAAGAGAAAGGAAGAAAACAGATCGAATGCTAAAGAATCGATGACACAACAATGCTCTTCGAATCGTTAAACCGGATACGCCTTTTGTTTCGTAATTTGCATTTCCGTCACGAATAAGGTTAATTAAATTCCTTAAATCAAAATAATCCACCTAATTGAGGAAATAAAAGAAAAAGTGGCTAGGCTTAATCGTTTTGCGGTAATATTTCAGTTTTTCATTCTACAATTTATCCCACACTATTTATTGCGAAGTCAACCGTTAAGTCTGGCGCTGTACTGTGTACTGAACAGATTAAGGTTATTACCTGAGTGAATATGTCTAAACAAGGCAGAACCTTAAATTACTTCCAATCATTCCTCAGAAGCTACCCCTAATAAAGAATATTCATTAAAACCACGTAAGGATTAGAAAAACGTGCTTATTACAATTTATTATTTACAATATTATTTTCATATTTTCGCTTTCTACGGCAGATGTGTTTCACTTATAGATTACTAGCTGAAAGTACCTGGCGTTGCCCGGGTGTTACTTTTAATCTGTATATTCTTATTTCCGCTGCAGTAAAGGTAAATGTTGTAAATCCCCCCCCCCCCCACCGACACTGTAGCATGGATTTTCAACAGGAAGAAATTGAGGTCAGCGAGCTCTCAAATATTTTATGTTTAAGCTATCGAGATCTTTATATCCGTTATCACAGAATTTGCCGCCTTATGGCTCCCGTGATATTCGACCGCACGGTCGAAATTCCTCGCATAGCGTCTCCCCTGTGCCCCAGTGATTGGTTTAAAAATCAGGTTCCCACTTGACCCGTGGCTTCGTTTCTACAAAAATTGTGACAGGTCATGTCTTACTTTTAATCTCCCACACTGACATTTTATCACAATTTGAAGACGAAGAATTTCCCGGTGTTGCAAAGGTCATTGCTGACTCGGCGCGCGCTCTCAGCCCTTGACAAACGATAGAGATATTTCGTCAGAATTTGACGTTCTGTAATTCCCGACATACTTCACGAAAAGTTCCCAAATTTCGTTCGCGGGTTCTCCCTGCCCGACCCAATTTTTGGTTAGAAAATCAGTTCTCTAGCTGCAATGGAACGCCTAAATAATGATTTTAGAAATGGGGGAATCTGGCAACGGCATCATTTTTGCGGCCGAAGGTTTAAATGCTATTTTAACTCTTCACACTTCGGGAACAGAAAATGGCAACAGTAAATTTCACACCGATTCTCGTTTCCCGTAGGTAGAGCATGGTAAATATTTTTGTTCCTAGAAAAGCTCCCCTCTTGGACTTTCGACCTGAAATTTCGCACTGCAAACTGGACCATAACCTGAAACATTCTGTGAAAATTTCGAGCGTGTACATTGATTTCCCGATGAGTTATAACTGCCAGAGGCAGGCAGTAAATGACACTCCGCAACTCGCTAAGTTATGACGCTGTATTCCGTATCATCTCATTCGGATAAAATTTACGAACAATAATTGGTTTTAAAACACAAAAAAATACCCTTGATAATTAACAGACATTAGAATATCTATTTTATTTTAATACTTCAACTGATGCAGTATTTAATTAGTAACGCAAGTTCAGATGTTTAACAGCAGGATTATCTGTTTATTTAGTCTGAAACCCTAACAGAAACAAGTTTATAGGAAGGCAGAATGGAATAATCTACATTTCTTTGGGCAGAGCGATAAATATGTTTCGGTTTCCATTACTATTTAAATACGGAACTCATAAAGAATCCCCAGCGTTGAGATTTATCTCCGCAAAACTCCCCGCCCTTCCCACGGTCAGTAGTGGACACCGATAGGCTTGGAAACGCCGCCGTCCGTCGGATGGGACGTTAATCCGTGTGCGGGAGAGCCACACCCTATGCACGTTAAAGAACACGCTGGGTGATCTTGAAGGTAGGCTACCATCTGTCTACCAACAGCTGTTGCAGTGGGTCCCCTCCAGCAACCTTCTCTGAGCCTTCGGGTTCCCTATGACCGGGTCATTTAACCCACTGTGGGCAAAAAAAAAAGTGCCGCTCAGATGTCCTTTACCCATATGTAATTATTCTTCTTTGTCACTTTTTTTTGCTATTTAGCTGTACGAGACCGGTCATATCTATATAGTCCTCACATCTGTTGAAATAAATAGTCAGGAAAAATGTAAAACAAAATGCGTTTTTTTTTATTATTTGAATTTATTTAAAATTTAATTTTAAGCTATTCATTTCAAAAATGACAATTAATAAACTAATTTATTGTGACTTTATTAAAAGATCATGGACTATTTCGAAATTAATTAAAACTTTTTTTTAGAAATTGAGGAGTAATTAGTTGACTTTCAATACATTTTTCATAGCACCATAATGTAAATTGGTAATCCAAAATTTGATCTGTCTTCAAAAGACAAATAAACCTAGTTCTGATTAATTCTAAGCTCAGTTAAGAGATTTACATTGAAATGCACAATATAAAAATATCCATAACAGCAGGCATAATTTTAACGAATTGCTGTTTTACAGACTACACAGGGATTAACTGCTTAGTCGAGGAGTCATTTCACACCCTAAACATTTAATCTCTAATGATTATTTTATTTCCCAATCCAAAGAGGCTTAACGTGTTACGGAAAAGAGTGAAAATATCTTCATAAATATAATAAAGAAATAAAAAAAAACACCCCCTCAAGCAGATGCTTGCAACAGCGATCTCACAGGAGCCTGTCAGTTTTTCCGCCATAGTCGAAGGTCTGTGAGGATGGTGACCCCTTTGATCACTTTAATACGCCATAGAGAAGATATGCGTTTGGTTGGGTTGTTTTATCTCTGACAGGTAGTTATTTGCACACAAGGAGCTAAATGGCCACGTCATAAAGAACCAGAGGGATGTTTAGGTTGCGGGAAGGTGACCGAATGGAACAGCTGTTATGAGACAGATGGTAATCTCCCATCCAACGTTTTATTTAACCTGCACAGGGTATGATACATACAGAATTTCTACACTATTTTCTTGTGGTTTTCATCAGTTTTTATTCTAACAATATTAAGATTTTACGACATTTTGGTATTTTTTGTCTTCTACTATTGGCTTTGGTAATTTTACGCTTATGACGTCATCTCCTTGAACTTTATATATATAATAGAGCAGTGGTTCTCAAATCCTTTTATGCCTCACGTACCTCCTGGAAATGTGTTTGTTACTGGCGTACCCCATGAATAGATACAGAAAACTATAGTTATACTATAACAATGGGAATAAAATAAAACATATATATATATACACACATTCTTTATTGTAAAATTTTCAATCAAAATATCATTACCAGATTTATTCCGGATATCGGAGCAATCTTCCGATGTCTGTCGTTTTAAAAAGTTCGGTAATATATGGTCAGTGACTAGTTGTTTATACGAAAGTTGTTAAAGCTAAAACTAATTCGTGACGGAAATGCAAATTACGAAACAAAAGGCGTATCCGGTTTAACGATTCAAAAAGCATTGTTGTGTCATCGATTCTTTAGCACAGAAGCTGTTTTATTCGATTCTCTTTCATCGTGAAAGGTTAATTATTTTTTTAAAAGTCTCATCGTATGATGAGAAGGAACTGTTTTCGATGCATTGTAACAGTTACTAGTGAATATAGAACTTAGGTTTTCAACTGAAATAGATTTCATTGGTTATTTAGGTATCGTTATTTGTGTTATTAAGAGCTTTCCGGGAGTCTCCGAAACGACACATAGCACTCATTTCTGCAAGTAAGTTTAGTCGAAATAGGATTTCCTCAATTACGAATAGTTATGGAATACAACGGACTCCTTTATGACAGCATCATACTGTTGCAGTAACGTTCACTTCAGTGAACTCTCATTACGACGGATCTTATGCAAATATATTACGGCGGGGAATACTTTTAAAGTCCCAGAATTTTGTGATATGCTGAGCATTTCACAGCAAAATTAGGGCGTTCTTGATTTTGTGCTCTAAACCAGTTTCCCATACGTAAAGAAATTGATTTTTTCCTCGTGTTTACTTTATATATATAACATACTAAATTATGAATATTTACGATTAATGTTGAAAAAGGTTACCTTACTTGTAACATTGTGACGTTTTGAGCATTCAAATTATTCATAAATTCAGGCTATTATTTAATTCGGTAAAAGTTTCAAAGGTGATTGAAAGATTTAAGGTCCTAACGAGTGTAAAACGAAATTTATTCCCTCCCTCACACGAGGGGTTTTTTACGTATGAGCGGCACTTTTTGGCACATATATAGGACAAAATGGCCACTCCACAAGGACTCCATGCAGTCGGCGAAGGAACCCATTGCACCACATCTGTTAACAGAGAGATGACAACCTCAGGTCATGGCCATCTAGCGTCTTATTTAATAGGTGCAGGGTATATTTCTCCTACACACAGGGACCATGGCTTTACCTAACAACCGACGGCCTTTAGAGAAACAATTGGTGTTCGCCTTCCTAACCGATTTAACGATGGGGTGTTTAACGTTAATAAATCAAAAATTTGAGTCTAGTGGGACTCTATCCTGGGAATTGCATATTCCTTTCCTGTAGCAATACCTAACCGTCCACCCCCTTCACTTTAATGATAGCACTCCTGATCGTATGTCTTTTGGTGGCATTTCTAATAGCAATGCGGAAGAGCGCTTAGTACGAAGGCAGATATAGTTACTACGCGTTGACGTATATATTTATACGTAACTGCGGATCTCAACGCTGTCACAGGTGCTACTGTAAGCAGAAAAAAACTGCACACGAAGAGAAACCATAGCAGTTATTCATTCCTTATCGCAAAGAAACTCTGCGAGCGCTGGGGTAGGGATGGGTAAGTTGGTAGCGCTCCCGGCTCGTAATCTGCAGTTTCCAGGTTAGAGTCCCCGTTGGGTCAGCGTTGAGATTTATCTCCGCAAAACTGCTCGCCCTGCTAACGGTCTGCAGGGGACACCGATAAGCTTGGAAAGGCCGCCGTCCGTCAGATGTGATCTTAAGCCATGTCATCGTGTGCGGGAAAGCCATACCATGTGCACATTAAAGAACTCGTTGCATGGCTTTGACGGGAGGCTACCATCTGTCTCCCGACAGCTGTTCCAGTGAGGCTCCTCCCCCAACCTTCTCTGAGCCTTCGGGTCCTCGTGACCTGACCATTTAGTCCATTGTCTACAAATAAAATGCCGATCACAGGTAAAACAACCAATTCTGAGCTCTATATGATATCAAATGCGTATTATTGTATGAAATTCCAGTCAGTTATTCAAATTGATTCTCTTAACATTTAAAAGCATCCACCTAACAAATATCTTTAACTATTCATCACAACACACTCCCCCTATTAGATTCTCTAAAAATTGTTTCAGGATGTCTCTCAACTATAAAATAATTCATTTATACTACAGAAATGGAATGATCTAATTAAATACACCAAATTCTGTTTCAAATTTTTACACGGTAAATAGGTTCCCAAAAAAACCGTGTAAAAAAAAAAATCGAAAACAAAATACAGTGAATATTAAAAAATAGATAAGAAAAATCTTTGTTTTTTTTATTTTTATTAAACACATTTTTTTATTATATAAATGTTACTTTTCTCGTATCAAAGTGCAAGTTAAAATAGATTGGTGACAAAGAAAAATGGCGGTACGGCACGAGAACAAAGTCAACTAGCTAAAATTACTGCTGCCTATGAATACGGGTTAATAATAAAGTAGCAAAAACACCGAGATGACGTCAGCAGTACTGTTTCGTTTGTGTTGCCAGCAGATTTTGTATAATATATTACAGGCACGTTAAAGTTTTAGAAATGCTTTTCTTAATCATAATAATGTTGCTATTTTAGGTCTATTTTTATTTAATGTTTCGATCATCTCAGGTACGTAAGAAGCATTTTTATTTCTCTAGAGAGAAGAAAAATGGTTACATAAAGTTTCGAAGAAGTATAGACGAAACATTGTGAAGCCGTAGTAAAAGTTGGAAGTTGCATACTTGAGTTTCGCATTGCAAGCTTTTTTGAGTTGTTCCACTGGATGTTTTTTCTCACCCTCGTTCTATCCACGGAGGAAGTAACCATTCTTTTAATATATTTTGGGTGGAATTTTAGTGATGTACTGCGATGTGGAAGGGCTTTACGTAGGCATCAACCATTTATACGTTTACGAGCCGTTAAAGCTTTGGATATTCCGGTTTTTGAAAAGTCGTTATCGGTAAAAACTTACTTTTTTGCGAGTAATCTAAAGATTAATATTATTGTTTTGGCTCAGAAATGAAAATTAAGTTATGTGCACGTCGTGGTGTAATAAGATAGAAAAATAAGAATGGATTTGCATCGCACCTTAAGCCCTTTGCCGAACGCTTGCAGTGTTTAAAAATTATGTTTATGGGTGAATAAATATTTCGATTTATAGTGAATGGTGGGGTAAAACTTTTTTATTTAGAGATGAAATAAACAGTTGCAATTATATTTCTATAAATAGGAATTGACTACGAAATATTTGTGTTGACACGAAATAGGGTTCCCATTAATTGTAGCTACGGAAATGGCGTTTCTTGAAATACGTTATTTGCGTTTTTAGAGTTAAGAACGATAGGATAATTTTACAAATGCCAAGATGGAAAATAATTATCCGGTGCAATACACTAATTATTTTATTAAAAGTAAAACTGAAATCTGAACGTGATTTGAGGTTTCATGTGCCACACGTTTTTCATGCCACACGATAAAAAGCGGCATCAAAATTTGCGTGAACGTTACCTTCACACAGGTAAAGTACATAGACTATTTCACACACCACATTGGCCGACCGTAATTAGTGTATGCAAGTTACAATTTTACTACAATATTTTAACATTAACGGTTGATATTTATTCTAAATTATATCCGTGAACATATTTCAAAACAGAAATAAATGAAACTACATTAATAACTGATTTCATCTATTTAGATTAAAAATTTAAGATTATTAGATATAACTGTTGCCAGAAAGAAATTTGAAATAATGAAAGAATCAAACTAATTTATTTGTCATTTCGCGTAATAAAATCATTTCTCATTTTGATGGATCAAGAGCATGATAACCCAATATACTTTATTGACATTCGTATCAGAAATTAAAGTCATTAATAATGAATATTAAAGTAATAACCGATTTTCTTTCATTATAAATATTTTTCAATACCTTTACGTTTTTTTGGCACCACAGATCATACTAACTTTTCTTTCGATATTGTGGCATAGCCCTGTCAAAAAATATCCGAGGAACTATGGTGTCTAGGAAATGCATTATAAATATTTTTCAGTACCTTTACATTTTTATGCGACAAAGATCATAGTTACTTTTCTTTCGATATTAAGTAACATAGCCCTGCAAAAATCTATTCGAGGAATTATGGTGGCTAAGAAGCGATTCGAAAACTACGATTACATTAGGACGACAATTCCTTATTTATTTTTCAGATACTTATAACGTGATGAGGTTTACGTTTACCTCGACGTATATCCATTTCTTTTCTACCCTTAAACAGAGGGTGATTTATTAAACCGAAGGCTCCAGTTGGGTTGTTTTATCTCTTAGCGATACTTCTTCGCACACAATGGTTTAAATGGCAAGGTCAGAAGGACTACGAAGGATTAAATGAAGTTTAAGGGACACACTGGAATAGCTATTGGGAGATGATAACCTCCAGTCAAGCTCATCCAGTGTGTTCTTCGACGTACACAGGGTACGACTATCCGGCACACGACTGCTACTACTACCCCACCACAGTTCCCTACTGACCGTGGATATGGTAGGTAGTTTTGCTAAAATAAATCTTGACGTTCACACAAGTAGTACTCGAACCAGGGAACTACAGATTACGTGCCTGGTGCGCTACCGAATGAGCCACTACCGTCATAAACTCATAGAAAGTAAATTTCTACCTAAACTAAAACTCTAGTTACTGTTATTCAACTATATAGATAAGTAACATTTACTTCCTAGGTCGCAGGATTGAAACAAATACAGATTCTTCTTTTCTTCATCGATATTATCCTTGCTACCCACATTCGCAATTCGGTAAATTCTTGCACAAGCCTCTGGTATAAATACATATTACTGAGCAACTTTTCTACGGAGCATGGTAACAACACTGCATTTTATTTCAATAACTAACTCAATATCTGAAAATTGTAGAAGTGGAAACATTAAGCAACTCGTTAGGCAAAGTGTGTTGGGTTGTTTTACCTGTGGGCGGCACTTTTTTGCACACCATGGGCTAAATGGTCAGATCACATTGACCCCGAAGTCTCAGAGAAGGTTGGGGGAGAGGAACTGAAACAGCTGTTGGGAGACAGATGATAGCCTGCCGTCAAGGCTATCCAGGGCTTTAACGTGCACATGGTATGACTCTCTCGCAAACGGGGCCATGGCGTAACGTCCCATTCCACGGACGGAGGTCTTTACAAGCCTATCGGTGTCCCCTACTGACCGTGCACAGGGCAGGAAAATTTGCGGACATAAAACTGAACGCTGACCCAGCTGGAACTCGAAACTGGGAACTACGAGGGCCTATGCTAACGACTGAGCCATCCCCCCCCCAGATTAATTGAAATCACACAATCTAATTATTACATTTAATAGTTGAGCAACACAGGGGATATCTTCCAGACATTAAATTCATGACTACTTAGCTGGAAAAGTTAGTTTTACTGCCAGTTGGACTCGAACCCACATCACTTGAATACATGTCAGGTGTTTAAATACCACAGTAGAATGTCTGTTTGGATGTCAGAACCTCGGCAGAAAAACAACACACAAAACCATGCCCTACCTGGGCTCGAACCCAGGTCCCTTGGTTCGAACCCCAGATAAGGCATGGTTGTGTGTGTTGTTTTTCTGCTGAGGTCCTCCCATCCTCACAGACCATCTACTGTGGATTATATTGGGTTCGAGCCCCAGGTAAGGCATGGTTGTGTGCGTTGTTTTTCTGCTGAGGTCCTGCCATCCTCACAGACCTTCTACTACGGCATATAAACTGACAGGCTCCTGTCAGACCTCTATAGCAAGCAGCCGCTTGATGGGGTTTTTGTTTTATTTTATTTGTTCTCACAGTATATGTTCTAACACCAGACATGTATTCAGGAAACATGGGTTTGACTGTCACTCTTGGAAAACTAAATTTTTACATCTAACTATCCATATTACATTTAATTGTGAAAAATAATACTATTTCATAATCAAAATGCATTTCTCAATGACATTTCGATCCGAATAAAAAGTGAAATTATGATTGTTAGCATTACTAACAAAGTGTAGATTTTGTAGATTTAGCTAGATTGGGTACACAACTTACTTATCAACAACTATTTTCCTTTAAAAAGCTCATATAAATATATATCATTTGTATTAACTAAGTTGTGAGTTTATGTGGGATCGTTACTATTTTCCAGTATCTCTATATTACACAGGTAATTTTTATACCAAATGTCTGTAAATGGTAGCTAGGTAGTCACTGGAAGGAGAGCTATGCACCATTCCCCTGTGATGATGCATAAAACCGGCCAGGCCTAGCACCTAATGTCCAACCCCGATTTCTTGTGGTGCAGACCGTTAGTACCTTTCAAAAGAGATACTCTCGTGTGGAAGTGAATGGAAGGGGAGGGCTGCCAGATTAGTGTGGCCTGCTGATCTGGACAACTATGACTTTTCTTTTTTTTTCTACCCTGCTGAGGAGTGGTCAACCACACAGGGTCCTGGTGCTGACCATATAAACCCACTGGACTGGACAGATATATGGCTCTGAACTTGATTATGGATCCTGATTTTGCTGCACTGGTGGGCTTCTGTGGAGGGAAAATCTTCCGCTGTGTTTCCTGTTTGTTTGTGGGTTGACAGCCCCAAGTGAATAGATTCACAGGATATGTTTATCAGCTGGTGGATAATCCTGAGCAGAGGTCATCGCAGGCACCTGAACTCTTTGCTTCTATTGGCATCGTCAAATTCTACATTGGAGGAAGTCTTCCAGTATAGATGGCTTCAGCCTTTAGTGGTGGGGGAACGGGTCTTTGCCCCATGTCTGCGATTAGGGGGCTGTTTGATATTGTCGGCATTCCCTGTCTCCACAAACACAGTTTATTTAAACATCCCACTAACCATTTTCTCTCCATAGGTAGTTGGAATGTGAGAACTCTGCACAGAGCTTTTTCTCTTGATGTCCTCACACAAGAATTCCACCATTATAATTTAGATATTCTCGGCTTGCAAGAGACCAGATGGACAGATAAAGGTCAGATTCTTAAAAATAATCTTAAATTTCTCTTTTTAGGGAGGGACGACAAAAAGCATCACCAAGGCGTGGGTCTGCTTCTCAGCAGACACGCTAGTGATGCTCTTCTAGGATATGAGTGCATTAATGAAAGGTTTCTTACAGCAAAATTTCAGACAAGCGTTAAAGACCTGAATGTTATCTGCTGTTATGCCCCCACTGAGGATGACGATGAGGATGAGAAGGATAGGTTTTATGAACAACTTCAGGATATTTTGCATTCTGTCAAGAAAGGAGATATTACCCTTGTTCTTGGTGACTTCAATGCCAAAGTTGGTACTGACTCTGACCTTTGGGGAGGAGTAATAGGCCCTTTTGTTATTGGTAGCTGCAATGGCAATGGGCAGCGTCTCCTGCAGGTAAGTAAACTCAATGGATTCAGAATAACTAACACTTATTACGGAAAAAACCGTAATAAGTGTTAGTTATTCTGAATCCATGAGTACACATACTTAAACACCGCGACATACATAAGTACACATGGGTTTCACCTGATGGGCTGCATAAGAATATGATTGATTACATATTAATTAACAGCAAATGGGCTAGTTCTGTTAGGAATACCAGGTCATATAGGGGAGCTGAAATTGGATCTGACCATTATCTTGTTAAAAGTGTCTTGCAACTTAAACTTAAAAAGTGTTGTCTTAGGGTTAAAAAATTTGCTTTTAATACTGAAGCTCTGAAAGACCCAGTTATAGCCAAAGCTTACCATGATAGGTTACTTAGTCATTATGACAGTCATGGTATGCTTACTACTGAAGTTGAGGAAGAATGGAATCATTTTAAACAGGCTTTTTTGGACACTAACAGTACTCTATTAAGAAAAAAGGAGCAGATGAGTCAGAATTATCTGAGTGATAAGGCACTTGAGCTTATTTCAGAAAGAAGGAACTGCAGGAATGTCCTTAATCAATACCCTACTAGTCTTAATAGAAAGCATTAGAAAGAACTTAATAAACGTGTTAAAGATCAGTTAGCTGTTGATAAGAATCTTTGGCTTGATTGTTTGGCTGACAAAGCCGAGGAAGCAGTTAGACAACACAACAGCAGAGAGCTGTACCAGATAGTTAATGTTTTGTGTGGTAGAAAACGAACAGGTATGCAGGGATTGAAGGATAAACAAGGCAAGGTGATAGAAGGTGAGGATTCTGTCATGGCTAGGTGGGCTGAGCATTTCAATGATATTCCAAACAATGCGGTTAGTTCTATTCCCATTGTTTGCAATGATGATAGATGCATTGGTGGCTTTAATGTTGGCCCTATAACACAATCTGAAGTTATTTTGGCTGTTTCTAAACTTAAACTTCATAAATCCCCAGGGGTAGATGAAATTACTACAGAAATGCTTAGAGCTGGGAATGTTTCGGTTACCACTTGGATGACTGAAATTCTGAATATCTTTAATGATAAAGGCATGGTTCCTAAGGATTTTACCGGAGCTATTGTTATCCCTATTTTCAAAAAAGGTGATCTCAGTTCCTGTGATAACTATAGGGGTATCAGCCTACTCTCTGTTCCAGGTAAAGTTCTTTCCATGATTGTGCTTAATAGAATTAAGAATCTGGTTGACAGTCAATTGCGTGATGAGCAATGTGGATTCAGAAGTGGTAGGGGATGTGTAGATCAGATATTTTGACTTAGGCAGATTCTTGAGAAATGTTTAGAGTTTCAGAAACCTTTGGTTGCTAGCTTTGTTGATTTCAAAAAGGCTTTCGACTCTGTTGATCGTAATAATTTGTGGTTGATTGTGAAATCATATGGTATACCAGACAAGTTAGTTAACATAATGAAAGGTCTCTATAATAACACTGAGTCGTGTGTGAGTGTTGGTAAGGCTTGTAGCAATTGGTTTAGCATTACTTCTGGTGTTCGACAAGGGTGCATTTTGTCTCCTTTTCTCATTAGCTTGGTTATTGATTATGTTATGCGAAATTCACTTCAAGGGAAAGATTTTGGCCTTAAATGGGCTGGAGATACGAAAATTTCTGATTTAGATTATGCTGATGATTTAGCTCTTTTGGCAAATGATGTTGATGAGATGAACTCTTTCATTCGAGCTGTTGATGAGACTGGTAGTAGAGTAGGTTTTGTTATAAACAGAGAGAAAACTAAAGTGATGAAAATTGGTCAGGCAGGCTGTGATTCAGTTAATCTGAATGGTTGCAGTCTTGAGCAGGTGTCACAGTTTAATTACCTTGGGAGCTATGTAACAGATACTGGTGATGTGCGGCATGAGATTAACAGACGAATAGGGATTGCTGCCGGGACATTTAAGAATCTATGGAGAGTGTGGAGAAATAGGCGTATACACCTAAAGACTAAAATTAGACTGTATAATAGTTTGGTTATTTCTAGGGTTATTTATGGCAGTGAAACTTGGACACTTTGTAAACAAGATAACAGGAAACTAGATGCTTTTGATTCCAGATGCTTACGCAGTATCTTGGGCGTTAGGTGGTTCAACTTTGTAACTAATGATGAGGTTAGGCAAAGGAGTTTGCAACCTCCTTTAAGCAGCATATTGTGCAGAGAGAGACTCCGTTGGTTTGGCCATGTTGCCCATATGAATAATTATAGATTGGCGAATAGGGTTATGAACAGTGTGCCTAAAGGCCTCAGAAAGCAGGGGAGACCTAGGATGCAGTGGGCAGACAATGTCAAACAGGACCTTGTTAGAATTGGTGTGCAGTGGCCAGATACAGTAGATGTAGCTCAGGACAGACTTGCTAGGAGAACTAAATTGCGCGGTCTGATTGGACCTCCGTAGCCCATGGCTGCTTGAGGATGATGATGATGATGATGTATCCTTCTTGTTTTACTATAGTAATATTTAATAGCTATTATTTAACCAAAGTCTACATTTCTCAATATATATGTAACATCAGTTAACCATTTTCAATGTGAATCAAACCTAGTACCAAGCCAACTTCCTCACACAGTAAGGAATTCAGCATGTTTCAGTAATTTAAAAAAACACTTCTATTGATATATTCTATAGTTATTAATTAAATTCAAACAATGATAGTGTGCTACATAATACCAATTGAAAAGTTTTATATGTATATGTTATATATATATTTCTATGCATATTGTAATTCATATTTTGATAAAATACTTTATCTGCAATTACCTCCTTTCTGTATGTACAACTCACTTAACGATTTCATTGATGGGCATGGGTTTTAAGCTCTCAGACCTGATTTTTATACTACTGCATTACAATACTGTGACACACAATGTTATAAAACAACTTGAATGCAATGCAGCTATGTTTATTATGCATACAAAATAAAAAAATTTACTAATAAAGTTATTACCTTGCACAATTATTCTTTCAGCCTAGTAGAAACCAATTACTGTTTAATGAGCTTTGACACTTCACTAACAACAGTTACCTACACGTATTCGCCCACCCACCCCTCACAACCTATCATATACAGTAAAGTGTACACATGTCGAAAACAATAAAAGAGGACGAAGAGAGCACAACAGTATGCCAGAACCAATAAAAAATACATCATAATTCTCTTTCTTCATTGCACATATAAATTTGTTTTGAGTTTTAAAATTATTTATTTTTTTCAAAATTGGTAGCAATTAATTGCGATTGAAACTCTAGCATATTTTCATGCTATAATATAAAAAAAAGGTGACTATCTAACAGTTCATGGCCATGGACCATAACATTATAAGTACAATAATTTACAAAACTAAGCCTTCAGAACACACCAAAATTACAGAGTAGGCCAGTGTCTGTCGCCCTGTGCAGTGAGGTTTCTGCAATACTCATTACCCACTTCTAACTGTAAAATTCACATCAGTTTATCCACAAAGGTACTGCTAAATACCACTGCCTTTTTTTTACTCTCCATATTCATGGAAATCACCCATGCTCAATTACTAACAAACCCTTTTTAAAAACCACTGCCAGAAAAACGACACAAACAGCCATGCCTTACCCGGAGCTCGAACCCTGGTCCCTTAGATCAGTAGCCAAACACACTAACCACTCGCCCAAAGAAATTTAAAAAGTAATTACTATTAGAAAAGATTGCATATATAATTTAATACTCTGCCTTGGATTAGTTTAGTCAATGGGGAGAGTTACCTTTAACTATCCCCATTGATGGAAGTTCTTTAATATTTCGGTAGGTATATTCAATAGGTTAAGATATTTAAATAAAAATATTCTAAGGTCATCTTAATAACTATGAATTTTTAACTTTTCCTTATGAGTGATTTTCATAATAATCTCCCTACAGTTTTCATTTCTACCTTTACACTCTTTGTAAATTTTTTTTAATACAGCTCCAGAAAGTGTAATACCACACACAAAATTATTTTAAAGAAACAGATTTAAGATTGTAATACAAAAAAGCAACACATGATAATGATAAATTAACTTTAATATTAATTGCAACACTAACAAATATATTGTAAAATAGCTTTATTTGAAACCCACTTTCCTTCAACTTTACAAGTTACCTAAGAATATGTTAGCTGTGTACAACTTAATTTAACTAATCATTTCTTTAGATCTCCATCACTTCACATTTTCTTTTCACTAATATACAAACCTTTTGGTTCGACAGCACGTGATGTTAATTGTAGGCTATTAACTTCTTCAGCAATATAGCATTAACAAAACAGATCTCTCTATATCCATTAACTTGCATCTAAACTTAATATCACTAAACAAAAAACTAAAATAACCATTTCCTTTACCCCCCCCCCAAAAAAAAAAAATTCATATATATTATCAATAACTAAATATTCATATTTATATAGATCTTCATATGGCATATATTTTTCAAACTTGCATCTAAACTAATCCAAAGTGCTCAAACACTTAAAAGTACACTACAATGTTCCTCATGTGATAACGTAACACTTATTCAACTGAAACCAAATAAATAAATTAAACTATTTCAATATAATAAAATCACATACAATTAATACATTGAAAAAATACTCTGTAACACACTGTATAACAAACAAATAAAACATTGCACAAGTTTGGTAAGTAATACAACACCAATAGAAACAATATCATAACAGTTTATAGAGTAACAAGAAAATACGAGATGGATCCCAAATTGGCACGTATGCTTATATTTTGAAAATTGTACAGAATTCAATTATATATGGATGATTGCTATATTTGGAATTTGTAGGTAAAGCTAAGGACCATGAATTATAAGTTCTTACCTAATTAATGCTTTTACAGTTTAAGGATTAATTTTCAGTGCACAGATACTGTTAACCAAAATAATATGTACCTAACGTATTAGAATCTCAAAGTGCACATTTGGAGGTCTACCTGAACTGACCGGGGCGGGGGTGGCTCAGTCGGTAGCGCGCCAGGCTCGTAATCTGCAGTTCCCAGGTTCGAGTCCCAGCTGGGTCAGCATTGAGATTTATCTCCGCAAAATTCCCGCCCTGCCCACGGTCAGTAGGGGACACCGATGGGCTTGGAAAGGCTGTCGTCCATCGGATGGGACGTTAAACCGTGTACGGGAGAGCCATACTCTGTGCACGTTAAATAACACGCTGGATGGCCTTGACGGGAGGCTACCATCTGTCTCCCAACAGCTGTTCCAGTGGGTCCCCTCCCCCAACCTTCTCTGAGCCTTCGGGGTCCATGTGACCTGGCCATTTAGCCCATGGTGTGCAAAAAAGTGCCGCTCAGAGGTAAAACAACCCAACCCTGAACTGACCACAAAAAAAAATTTAAACTTTTAAAGAAACCCTTTCATCAATTTTTACAAGAGTTGGATTGTTTTACCTCTGAGCGGCACTTTTTTGCACACCATGGGCTAAATGGCTTGGTCACATGGACCCGAAAGACTCAGAGAAGGTTGTGCGGAGGTGATCCAGTGGAACAGCTGTTGGGAGGGATGGTAGCCTCCCGCCAAGGCCATCTAGCTTGTTCTTTAAGGTGTATAGGGTATGGCTGTCCTGAACACGGGGCCAAGGCTTAACGTCCCATCTGACGGACGGCAGCCTTTACAAGCCCATCGGTGTCCCTTACCGACCGTGGGCAGGACGGGAAGTTTTGCGGAGATAAATCTCAATGCTCACCTAGCTGGGACTTGAACCTGGGAACTGCAGATTATGAGCCTTGCATGCTACCGACCGAGCCTCCCCTTCCCCCCCCCCCATTATACAAGAGTATACTAGTTATTACACATAATATATGTTAGAATACATTACATGATGTTTGCATTACGCTTCATCCTTTTCTTGAATTCGATGTTGTTTTTTTTGTATTTTTAAGCTACCTAGTTAAAAAAAATTATTGCTGATTGTTTTATCAGCTCTGTTAATAAGTAAGCAGACATTGATAACTTACTTTTGGTCAAGTTAACTACACCACTTAATTCGAACAGTTCTCTGCACTCACAATAGAGTATCAAAGCTAGATTCCTCTTTGGTGACAACTGTCTGTGCAATTTTAATTTATTAATAAACTTTAAAAGCATGCAATATCTAACAACTATCCTTGCGTGGAGTTTAACTTTACAGAATAATATTATCACATATTGTAAACAATTTCATTCTTGAAATATAGAATTAACTATAAACATAGAATGAAGATATTTATAATGAAATACAGACACACTTCACACATTTAGCCATCAAACTTATAAATTATCATTAGCTTGCATCACGTGTTGTCATTCTTATCATTACTATTGGATTTATAGTTACTCACTTCACATTTCAATATATCACTACTCAAATTTATTTTAAGTAGTTTTAACATAGGCAAATTAGCCAATACTTCACAGTAATCACATGGTCAAATGTAAGGAAACATTTTTTTAAACCTACATGAATAAAAACAATATTTTCATGTTTACTGAGGGAAATATTTCCTCCAGTTTCAGTCAATGACCCTCAGCATTGTTAAAATGCAACGTTTCAATACAGTGCATTGAAAACAGTTAAAAATGAACCGTTAACTGTAGTACTGTCATAGGGTTGGGTTGTTTTACCTCTGAGTGGCACTTTTTTGCACACCATGGGCTAAATGGCTTGGTCACATGGACCCGAAAGACTCAGAGAAGGTTGTGCAGAGGGGAACCAGTGGAACAGCTGTTGGGAGAGATGGTAGCTTCCCGTCAAGGCCATCTAGCTTGTTCTTTAAGGTGTATAGGGTATGGCTGTCCTGCACACAGGGCCAAGGCTTAACGTCCCATCTGACGGACGGCAGCCTTTACAAGCCCATCGGAGTCCCCTACCGACCATGGGCAGGATGGGGAGTTTTGCGGAGATAAATCTCAACGCTAACTTGTGTCCGGTAACCCTACACACAAGACCATATGGTCTTCAACATGCTCTGATTACGTTTTTTCACAGACCAGATACTTTATAAGCCCATCGGTGTTTCACACCGACAGTAGTGGTGCGAGGAGTTTCTAGATTGATAAATATCAACGCACCTGCAGGTGGGAATGAAAGCTGATAACTATACACTACGAGCCTTGCGCTTGCGCGGTACCAACTAAGCCACCCCGCAACTAGCCGTAATACGTACACTGCTAAACAAACGCAATGAAGCCAAAAAAAAAAAGACCGTTTAATAAATGGGAAAACTTTACTTCACTCATCCTAAAAAGTTTTGTCTTGGATTAAAAAAATAATATTTCTACACGAAACATTCATTTCAGGTAAACAGCGTTCTATCCAATTCTTCGAATTCTTCCCTATCGTAAACAGTACAGTGTTTACTATTCCTCAGAAATTCAAACGCCAAGCGATTATGCAAGACGTCCCGCGATTATGCAGTCGGTTCTCCTGAACGGTTAGTCGAGTTTACCCGACACAGAGAGCGACATATATTTTACGCCTCCATTCCCACCCTAGAGCGAACACACGGGCCTGGCTGTCCGTCCGTCCGTCCAATAGCATCTCTGATCACCGCGGAGCGCACCTCTCGAGCCGACAAGTGGTGCCATCTATGGGTAGAGCGAAGGGACTAAGCGCACATGTAGATTGGGAGGTTGTAGGCCGTAAGGAGCAATTATACACTATAGACAACAAAGGACAAAGCGATTGGGCTGCGAGTGTGAGGACGCAGTTTTTTCTGCGAGCCGCGTTACTTTAATGCTGTATAGCTACGGTGACCCTATTTTTTCGGAGAAAATAAAGGACAAATCACATATTGTTTCATAATGAAAAAAAAAAAACAACAGGTTGCATTTATTATAAAATATAAGCATACAATAGCATTTTAAACAATCATAATTTTGATATTTTTCACAAGAATGAACTTTTCTTAACCCTTCCAGTGTCCAGCCTGAAAAACTGGTTTACATCCAGAGGCCAAATTTAACTTTAGAACTTTTTTTGCCAATAATTAGTGAAAGGAATTATGGCATGTTATATGCCATAATTCCTTTCGGAAAGGGGAGGCTGCCAGTACAGTATGGTCTACTGATCTGGTCATCTATGGCCACTTTTTTCTTTTTTTTCAATCCTGCTGAGGAGTGGTCAACTTTACAGGGTCCTGGTGCTGACCATTTATACCTACTAGACTGGACTTGTTTATGGATTTGAGCTTGATTATTGATCCTGGACTTGCTGCACTGGTGGGCCTCTGTTGAGGGAGAGTCTGCCGCTGTGTTTTCTGTTTGCTTCTGGGTTGCCAGCCCTAAGTGAACAGAGGCATGGGATACCTTATATCAGCTGGTGGATAATCCTAATCAGAGGCCATCGCAGGTACATGAACCTTACTTAGCTAACTAGCTATCGTCAGGGCATCGTCAAGCCTAAACTGGAGTAATGTGTCTGAGGCAGGCAATACGGCTCTTGAAAAAGTCGACTTGAAATGGTGGTGCCTGAAGTTCATACCAGCATCGGTGACTTCAGCGTTTAGCGGAGGAGGAACAGGTCTTTGCCCCATGCGTGCGATCAGGGGACTGTTTGATATTGTTGGCCCTACCAATCTCAATACACCTAATTTCTTTAAAAATCCTACTAATAATTTTCTCTCTGCAGGAACGCGGAACGTGAGGACATTACATAGAGATTATTCTCTTGATGTCCTCATGCAGGAATTCCAGCGCTATAACCTAGATATTCCAGGCTTGCAAGAGACCAGATGGACAGGTAAAGATGAGATACTTAAAGATAACTTTAATTTTATCTTTACAGGGAGGGAGGATGAAAAGCATCAATAAGGCGTGGGTCTGCTGCTCAGCAGACATGCTAGTGATGCTCTTCTAGGATATGAGTGCATTAATGAAAGGTTTCTTAGAGCAAAATTTCAGACAAGCATTAAAGACTTGAATGTTATCTGCTGTTATGCCCCCACTGGGGATGCTGATGAGGATGAGAAGGATAGGTTTTACGGACAACTTCAGGATATTTTGAATTCTGTCAAGAAAGGAGATATTACCCTTGTTCTAGGTGACTTCAATGGCAAAGTTGGTACTGACTGACTTTTGGGGAGGAGTAATAGGCCCTTTTGGTATTGGTAGCTGCAATGGCAATGGGCAACGTCTCCTACAGGTAAGTAAACTCAATGGTTTCAGAATAACTAACACATATTACAAACACCGCGACATACATAAATACACATGGGTTTCATCTGATGGGCTGCATAGGAATATGATTGATTACATATTAATTAACAGCAAATGGGCTAGTTCTGTTAGAAATACCAGGGCATATAGGGGAGCTGAAATTGGATCAGACCATTACCTTGTTAAAAGTGTCTTGCAACTTAAACTTAAAAAGTGTTGTGCTGGGTTAAAAAATTTACCTTTAATACTGAAGCTCTGAAAGACCCAGTTATAGCTAAAGCTTACCATGATAGGTTACTTAGTCATTATCAGTCATGGTTTGATTAATATTGAAGTTGAGGAAGAATGGGGCCATTTTAAACAGGCTTTTTTGGAAACTAACTGTACTCTTTTAAGAAAAAAGGAGCAGAGGAGACAGAATTATTTAAGTGATAAGGCACTTGAGCTTATTTCAGAAAGAATGAACTGCAGGAATGTCCTTAATCAGTACCCTACTAGTCCTAATAGAAAGGATTACAGAGAGCTTAATAAACATGTAAAAAGGATCAGTTAGCTACTGATAAGAATCTTTGGCTTGATGGCTTGGCTGACAAAGCTGAGGAAGCAGTTAGGCAGCACAACAGCAGAGAGCTGTACCAGAAAGTTAATGTTTTATGTGGCAGAAAACGGACAGGTATACAAGGATTGCAGGATAAACAAGGTAAGGTTATAGAAGGTGAGATTCTGTCATGGTTAGGTGGGCTGAGCATTTCAATGATGTTCTACACAATGTGGTTAGTTCTACTCCTATTGTTTGAATGATGATAGATACATTGGCAGCTTTAATGTTGACCCTATAACACAATCTAAAATTATTTTGGCTCTTTCTAAACTTAAACTTCATAAATCCCCAAGGGTAGATGAAATTACTACAGAAATGCTTAGAGCTGGGAATGTTTTGGTTACCACTTGGATGACTGAAATTTTGAATAACTTTTACGATAAAGGCATGGTTCATAAAGATTTTACCAGAGCTATTATTATCCCTATTTTCAAAAAAGGTGATCGCAGTTCTTGTGATCACTATAGGGGTATCAATCTACTCTCTGTTCCAGTTAAAGTTCTTTCCATGATTGTGCTTAATAGAATTAAGAATCTGGTTGACAGGCAATTGCGTGATGAGCATGTGGATTCAGAAGTGGTAGGGGATGTGTAGATCAGATATTTTCACTTAGGCAGATTCTTGAGAAATGTTTAGAGTTTCAGAAACCTTTGGTTGCTAGCTTTGTTGATTTCAAAAAGGCTTTCGTCTCTGTTGATCGTCATAATTTGTGGTTGATTGTGAGATCATATGGTATACCAGACAAGTTAGTTAACATAATGAAAGCTCTCTATAATAACACTGAGTCATGTGTGAGAGTTGGTAAGTCTTGTAGCAATTGGTTTAGCATTACTTCTGGTGTTCGACAAGGGTACATTTTGTCTCCTGTTCTCTTTAGTTTGGTTGTTGATTATGTTATGCTAAATTCACTTCGAGGGAAAGATTTTGGCCTTAAATGGGCTGGAAGTACGAAAATTTCTGATGTAGATTATGCTGATGATTTAGCCCTTTTGGCAAATGATGTTGATCAGATGAACTCTTTCATTCGAGCTGTTGATGAGACTGGTAGTAGAGTAGGTTTGGTTATAAACAGAGAGAAAACTCAAGTGATGAAAATTGGTCAGACAGGTTGTGATTCAGTTCATCTGAATGGTTGCAGTCTTGAGCAGGTGTCACAGTTTAATTATCTTGGGAGCTATGTAACAGATACTGGTATTACTGCCGGGACTTTTAAGAATCTATGGAGATTGTGGAGAAATAGGCGTATACACCTAAAGACTAAAATTAGACTGTATAATAGTTTGGTTCTTTCTAGGGTTAGTTATGGGAGTGAAAGTTGGACGCTGTGTAAGCAAGATAACAGGAAACTAGATGCTTTTGATTCCAGATGCTTACGCAGTATCTTGGGTATTAAGTGGTTTAACTTTGTAACTAATGATGAGGTTAGGCAAAGGAGTCTGCAACCTCCTTTAAGCAGCATATTGTGCAGAGAGAGACTCCGCTGGTTTGGCCATGTTGCCCGTATGAATAATTATAGATTGGCGAATAGGGTTATGAACAGTGTGCCTAGAGGCCTCAGAAGGAGGGGGAGACCTAGGATGCGGTGTGCAGACAATATCAGACAGGACCTTGTTAGAATTGGTGTGCAGTGGCCTGATGCAGCAGATGTAGCTCAGGACAGATATGCTTAGAGAATTAAACTGCGCGGTCTGGTTGGACCTCCTTAGCCAATGGCTACTTGAGGATGATGATGATGATGATATGCCAAATTAATCAACATTTAATTCTGGATTTTTTGAAAATAAAATATTTATCAAAAAAGACCATATGTTTCATTTTAATAGGACTTTTTTAGAGTCATGTAGTAAAAAAATGCATCTTGCAACACAAATAAAAATTTATAAAAAAAAAGCTAATAGAATTTATTATAAACCATTTGAATAGAATGGCTATTTATTTCTAAATAACAAAAAAAATTCTTGTTTAAAGAAAACATTTCTTCCATTTTGAAATTTTTTTCTCCATACTATAATTTGAGAAAAAGTCCAGGTTTTTTGTAATCCAATAAATAAGTCATATTTGGAATATTTTTAAAAAATGACTAATCAACAGAAATAGCTCAAATTTATACCAAATTAAAAAATTTAATACTGAATTTTATTAAAGTAAAAAATTCGAACACTGTAGTAACATATTATTTTTAATAAAAATGTTTACAGTGATATACCAAAAAAAAGGTACACATTTCATAATTACTTCCAATTTTAAAAAGTAGCAGCTATTTGTTAATAATTATCAGGAGTTTTTTTAAAACTTTAAGGAAAAATTTGTGTTGATAATAGTTCAAATCAATCTTCTGAGCTTAAATTAGGGGATTACTTCAGCACTGAGTAATGTTAACAAATTGGCAATACCTTATATAACTTCTAAGAAATGGCAAACCGATGGCTTTAACAAATTATTTATGTCATAGTTTAATAAAATATGCATCAAATAAAAAAAGAAAATATTATTTATCAAGCTTAGATTACATATTTTTATAAGATATCTATTAAAAAAATTTAAAATGCCAATTTTTATTTTTTTTAAATCGTTTTCTTTTATTGTACTAAAAACGTATATACGTTCTGGACAATGGAAGGGTTAATAAATTAGATTTATGTTTTAAAATTTAATAAAACTGTATACAATTCATATGAAAGTTGCATTTGTTATAAATGCATGCTTTAAATGTTCCGATTTTTCATTTTGTTTTTTCACTGGTCCACATATTGTTCGCTAATCAAAATACTCGTTCAGTGAGAACATTAAATCCAGGGATACATAAGCTAAATTCAACGTTTTTTAAAATGTTTTTAAAAGATTCTTGTTTATCGGTGAAATATTTAAAAATTTCAACCCATCTTCTGCGCGCCAATATTCAGTTTGCTATTTTAATTCACGAAAAAAAAGGACAAAATCGCCATTTTAGAAAAAAAAAATCTAAAGGACAGAGCAGTGAAATAAAGGACTGTGCTCTTAAATTAAGGACGTATGGTCACCGTACATATACGATATCATTAAAATATCACCTTCCTACCTCCGTGACTTAAAAGACAGCTTATTTTTCTAACCACAACTAATCTTCAATTCCCTAGAAGAAAACGTGAAAAATGTCAACGCTATGTACGTTTCACTTCAACAGATTTCATTAACTGTATACTGATCGAAATTATTCATAATAATTTTTGCTGACATCTGACAATAACATTGTTGATTTAGTTGTTTTCCGACTTCGAAGGAAGCGACACCTCTCCATATCCGCAACAAAGTTCTGTCTCTTTAAGTTTCCTTTCTCACCATTTCTCGTACCTGGGCGAAGCCAATTACTGAATATTTTAGTAACGAATATTATCGAACCTAACGTAGCAGTGGGGATCGCCATCAAATAACCAAAGATAATCGAATAACGAAAAGTTTCCCTGCCTATACTAGTTAAAATAAAAAATATCCTACGTGTATAAACAAACTGAAATATGTGTGCGTCTTAATAATAAATTGGAGAAAACACAGAGATGACGTCAGCAAAGCGGTTTCGGTTACTTCCCAACATAATTTCTATAATGAGAAGAGGAAAAGCATTTTCAGTGTCTCGTGAAAGCCATACAACAAAACTATATTGTGAAATCACAGTTTATTATTCAGTTCAATACATTTTCCAAATCATATTTTCTCCTGAGGTCACTCACGAAACCTATCTGATGGACAAAATAAAAGGTGACATTGCCATAATACCTTAGTAGCAAAATATCTTATTCGATATCATTTGCATTAGATATCTCTCACGATATATTTTCGATATCACGTATGTCGTGTAATATAGAAAATTTTATATTCGATATTACACGACATACGTGTAATATCGAATATAAAAACGTTGGTTGCCGTAATATATAAATGACGAACGCTGGAATATTTAACACGCAAAAAAATATTAAACGCAAAGTTATCATGACTTTTCAAATCACGTTTAGATTTCAGTTCTACTCTTAACAAAATAATTAATGTATTACACCGGATTGGCATTGATTTCCTGCCTTTAAAATTATCCTATCGTTCTTAACTCTAAAACCGCAAATAACCGCAATAAACCGCCATTTCCATAGCTACAATTAGGGGGACCCGATTTCGTGTCAACACAAATATTTCTTAGTCAATTCCTATTTATAGAAAGATAATTGCAACTGTTTATTTCATCTCTCAATATATAAGTTTTACCCCACCATTCACTCTAAAACGAAATATTTATTCACCATAATCATAAATTTTAAACACTGCAAACGTTCGGCAAAAGGGTTAAGGTGCGATGCAAATCCATTCCTATTTTTTCTATTTTATTACACCACGACGTGCACATAACTGTTAATTTTCAATTCTGAGCCACGAGAATAATATTAATCTTGAGAAGACTCGCAAAAAACAAAGTTTTTACAGAAAACGACTTTTCAAAAACTGGAATTTCCAAACGATTTACGGTTCATAAACGTATAAATGGTTGCTGCCTACGTTGCAGTACATCACCCAAAATATATTTAACAAAACAATTTTTACTTCCTCACTGTCTCCTCTTATCCCCCACCTTCCTCCGTGGATGGTACGAGGGTAAGAAAAATCATCCAGTGGATTTCGCATGAAACAACTCAAAAACGCTTGCAATGCGAAATTAGAAGTATGCAACTTCCAACTTTTACTACGGTTTCACAATGTTTCGTCTATACTTCTCCGAAACTTTATATAACTATTTTTATTCTCTCTAGAAAAATAAAAATGCATCTTACGTACCTGAGATGATCGAGATATAAAATAAAAATAGACCAAAAATAGCAACATTATTATGATTAAGAAAAGCATTTCTAAAACTTTAACGTGCCTGTAATATATTATACAAAATCTGCTGGCAACACAACGAAACAGTAGTGCTGACGTCATCTCGGTGTTTTTTGCTACTTTATTATTAACCCGTATTCACAGGCAGCACTAATTTTAGGAGTTGACTTATTTCTAATGCCGCCATTTGTCTTTGTCACCACTCTATTTTAACTTCCCCTTTTATACGAGATAAGTAACATTTAAATAATAAAAAATGTGTTTAAATTAATAAAAATCAAATGAAAACTTAAAGATTTTCATATCTATTTTTTCATATGCGTTGTATTTTTTTAAGGTTTATTTTTTTACACGGTTTTCTCGGGAACCTATCTACCGTGTCAGAATTCGAAACAGAATTGGATGCATTGAATTAGATTATTCCTATTGTTTATTAAGAAGGATTAATTTTTTTTTAAAGTTGAGTGGTTAGCGCGCTTGACTGCTGATCTAAGAGACCTGGGTTCAAGTCCAGGGTAAGGGATGGCTGTTTTGTGTCGTTTTTCTGCTGAGGGCGTGCCATCCTCTCAGACCTTCTACTATGGCACATAAACCGACAGGCTCCTGTCAGACCTCTGTGGTAAGCAGCTGCTTGAGGGGGTATTTATTTATTTATTATTAAAAGTTGAGAAACATCCTGAAACAAATTTTAGAGAATATAATAGCAGGGATGCGTTGTGATGCATACGAATAAACATCTTTGTAAGCTGGATACTTTTAAATGTAAAGAGAATCAATTTGAATATTATCTGACTGGAATTGCATACAATAAAACGCATATGATATCATATAGCGCTCAGAGTTGGTTGTTTTAACTGTGATCGGCACTTTTTTTTTGTAGACAATGGGCTAAACGGCCAGGTCACGAGGACCCCGAAGGCTCAGAGAAGGTTGGGGGAGGGGCCTCGCTGGAACAGCTGTTGGGAGACAGATGATAGCCTCCCGTCAAAGCCACGCAACGTGTTCTTTAACGTGCACAGGGTATGGCTCTCCCGCACACGGTGCCACGGCTTAAGATCCCATCCGACGGACGGCGGCCTTTCCAAGCTTATCGGTTTCCCCTGCTGACCGTTAGCAGGGCGAGCAGTTTTGCAGAGATGAACTCGAACCTGAGAACTGCAGATTACGAGCCTGGCGCGCTACCAACTGAGCCACCACGCCTCCGCAGAGTTTCTTTCCGTTAAGGAACTAATAATTGCTATAGTTTCTCTTGATGTGCAATTTTTTTCTGGTTCGAGTAGCACCTGTGACAGCGTCCAGACCCACAGTTACGTATAAATATATACGTCGTCGCGTAGTAACAATATCTGCTTTCGTACTAAGCGCTCTTCCGCATTGCTATTTGAAATGCCACCAAAAAACATACGATCAGGAGTGCTATCATTAAAGTGAAGGAGATGGACGGTTAGGTATTGCTACAGGAAAGGAATATGCAATTCCCAGGGTCGAGTCCCACTATACTCAAATTTCTGATTTATTAACGTTAAACACCCCATCGTTATATCGGTTAGAAAGGCGAACACCGATTGTTTCTCTAAAGACTGTCGGTTGTTAGGTAAAGCCATGGTCCCTGTGTGTAGGAGAAATATACCCTGCACCTATTAAATAAGACGCTAGATGACCATGACCTGAGGTTGTCATCTCTCTGTTAACAGATGTGGTGCAGTGGGTTCCTTCGCCGACTGCATGGAGTCCTTGTGGAGTGGCCATTTTGTCCTATATATATGCCAAAAAGTGCCGCTCATACGTAAAAAAACCCTCGTGTGAGGGAGGGAACAAATTTCGTTTTACACTCGTTAGGACATTAAATCTTTCAATCACCTGTGAAACGTTTACCGAATTAATTAATAGCCTGAAATTATGAATAATTTAAATGCTCAAAACGTCACAATGTTACAACAATTTAACCTTTTTCAACATTAACCGTAATTATTCATAATTTAGTATGTTATATACCTTTCCAACGTATATTTTGTTGTCGTATATTTTGTTGTACGTATATTTTGTTGTACGTATCGATTTGTTGGGAAGAAACTAGGAATAAGCGTCAGAGCTTATCTTACCCCACCTCAGTGATATAAAGTGAGGATTATTAATTGTAGGTATAATTATTAAAATCCTGAAGAAATAATACTCACCGTGAATCCGAAAAACGGTTGAAAGAGACACTATGTTTAAAGAAATGCATCTTATTTCTCTTCCATAATTCATAGTAATTTTCGTAAACAAGATGTTGAAAAATATAAATGCGGAAGAGTAAACACACACCTGTGTTCGCAATACGAAACACTGTAAAAGTCACTTCCTATGAGTGAGCAAACAGTGCATTCTTCAACGTCACTCTGTCAGACGTCATTACCCTATTATTGCAAGGTAAAAAAAAATTTTAATATCAGTTTATGAGTTTATATGAAGCGGCTATATTGCTGCTATGTTTGCCGCGTTAGCGTATGGATATGGCGAAGAATTGATATAATTTGAGGTTTTTTTTAGATTTTCGGAGCTTTGCGTACCGGGAACAGATTTCAGTGTAATAAGCAACCATTGGCAAGGTCTATGCGATTGAAAAAAAAAGGCCTGTATTCCTTATGTCCTTCTGTATACCACCATTCTGCTGCTCGAAAAAATATCAGGTGAATCAAATTTAATAATATTCATAAAGTGTTTGTGGTTCGTTTATAAATTCCTTCAGGTAAGTAACTTTGTAGTGAATAATTAATTTACAGTAGAGGTAATCTAATTTTCCACTTTTTAGCATGAGAGTATGAAATTTCAACCGAGAGCTACTATACAGCACATTATTCTGATTATGGGATATAAATTTTATAGTTAAACGCTATTTGTCGCTGTCGACCACTAACGACCCCTTTCATTTCGACTCGGATTTTGTAAAGCTCGCTCAGTAGAACTAATGGTTGTCCGAGGAAAAAAAATTCTTTGCTTAATATTTGATTTCTTCATTTTGCTATTTGTCGTTACAGTATGCGTAGAAATATTTCTATATCGTAAATGATAAAACGGCAATTTTTTTATGTACAGGCTATCACATCTATTTGACCCATTATCGTGGAGGAAGTTCGTAACCAACGTCTGATATTCGCAACAGATATATCGAGCAGATAGGGTGACGTAACGACCACCAAGAAATGTCAACTTGGCGATAAAAATATAATTTACCCACTACACGGGAACGAATTGTTCAGGGCTAAGAAGAAGGTAATGTACAGTACAGCGAAATGTGTAATAAAAGCCTTAGATTTAACCACAGGGTTGTCCTTTGGGAACAGAGGAAAAAGCGTCCTTTACCCCTAAGGACGAAGTTGCCTCTGACAAACGTAAGAGATTCACGCCCAGCCACGATCTAGGAATTGGTCGTTGGACACCACAGGGAAACGCATACTGTGAAAGCCACCTAGATACCACCTGTCTGGATCATCATCATCATCCTCAAGCAGCCATGGGCTACGGAGGTCCAACCAGACCGTGCAATTTAATTCTCCAAGAAAGTCTATCCTGAGCTACATCTACTGCATCTGGCCACTGCACACCAATTCTAACAAGGTCCTGTTTGACATTGTCTGCCCACCGCATCCTAGGTCTCCCCTTCTTTCTGAGGCCTTTAGGCACACTGTTCATAACCCTATTCGCCAATCTATAATTATTCATACGGGCAACATGGCCAAACAAACGGAGTCTCTCTCTGCACAATATGCTGCTTAAAGGAGGTTGCAAACTCCTTTGCCTAACCTCATCATTAGTTACAAAGTTGAACACCTAATGCCCAAGATACTGCGTAAGCATCTAGAATCAAAAGCATCTAGTTTCCTGTTATCTTGTTTACAAACAGTAAAAGTTTCACTACCATAACTAATCCTAGAAAGAACCAAACTATTATACAGTCTAATTTTAGTCTTTAGGTGTCTCCACACTCTCCATGGATTCTTAAAAGTCCCTGCAGCAATCCCTATTCGTCTGTTAATCTCATGCCGCACATCACCATTATCTGTTACACAGCTCTCAAGATAATTAAACTGTGACACCTGCTCAAGACTGCAACCATTCAGATTAACTGAATCACAGCCTGCCTGACCAATTTTCATCACTTTAGTTTTCTCTCTGTTTATAACCAAACCTAGTCTACTACCAGTCTCAACAGCTCGAATGAAAGAGTTCATCTCATCAACATTTGCCAAAAGGGCTAAATCATAATCTAAATCAAAAATTTTCGTATCTCCAGTCCATTTAAGGCCAAAATCTTTCCCTTGAAGTGAATTTCGCATAACATAATCAATAACCAAACTAAAGAGAAAAGGAGACAAAATGCACCCTTGTTGAACTCCAGAAGTAATGCTAAACCATTTGCTACAAGCCTTACCAACTCTCACACACGACTCAGTGTTGTTATAGAGAGCTTTCATTATGTTAACTAACTTGTCAGGTATACCATATGATCGCACAATCAACCACAAATTATGACGATCAACAGAGTCGAAAGCCTTTTTGAAATCAACAAGCTAGCAACCAAAGGTTTCTGAAACTCTAAACATTTCTCAAGAATCTGCCTAAGTGAAAATATCTGATCCACACATCCCCTACCACTTCTGAATCCACATTGCTCATCACGCAATTGACTGTCAACCAGATTCTTAATTCTATTAAGCACAATCATGGAAAGAACTTTACCTGGAATAGAGAGTAGGCTGATACCCCTATAGTTATCACAAGAACTGCAATCACCTTTTTTGAAAATAGGGATAACAATAGCTCTGGTAAAATCCTTAGGAACCATGCCTTTATCATAAAAGATATTCAGAATTTCAGTCATCCAAGTGGTAACCGAAACATTCCCAGCTCTAAGCATTCAACAAAAACAGCGAAATTAAATATGCCTAAAAGCAATTCTTTTCATTGGTTTAAGATAAGTTAAAGTTAGATTAATTTATTTTAATAACATTGAAAATAATTGACTTATTAAGATTTTATTTAAATATTTCAGAATATTATAAAAATATTTAGCAAAATTAAAAAAAGAAACAACTACCAGTTAATATTTTAGGCTAAGAAGTGTTTTGATTTATACACTTTGGTTTTGAAAGTTATTGTAGAAATTATGGTGGCAACACTGGACATACGCGTGTTTTCGCGATATCATTTGTAATTCTTATTTACCGCTGTATTCTTCTGTTAATTTCCCTTTTTATTTATAACCACACGTCGTAGACTTTTATTGTGAGGAAGTGATCTCATTTTTTTTATGTGCGATAATCTGTAGCTGAATTTCTTGTTTTGAAAATAATAATTAGTTACGACACATTTAAAATTTCGGTGTTGGGAAATAGGTTTGAGGAGAAGAACAGAATGTTTCTTCGGTGCAGTGAATATTAATAGTTAATAATTAACATAATTAATAACTTATTTTACTGCACCTTTGACCGAAGTATAAATTAAAAAGGTATTCTTGTAGTGAAATATGAAATAGTTGGCAACACGAGCAGACTTCGAGAAAACAAAAATAAATATTGGTGGGTGGTTATTAAGCAGTGTAAATCCATTCCTGTGTACGTAATCGCCGTTATTTTTAGCATTCTTTTATAGTTCGAAATAACGCAATAAATAAATACCAACTCAAGCAGCTGCTTGTCACAGAGGTCTGATATGAGCGTGGCAGTTTAATACGCCAGATAAGAATGCTAAGGATGAAGGGACCTCAGGAGAAAGAGAACGCAGACATCTGTGCCTTACCTGCTGCTCGAACAGAGGTCCAGTAGCCAATCGTGCTAACCACTCGGTCACGGACGGCGGGAAATAACGTTAGTTATCTCATATACAATTCGAAGTTAAGAGGTTAGTGAGAGAGAAAAATGGCGGCATCGGAAATAAGTGAATTCACTAAAATTAGTGCGGCATGTGAGTGTCACCGAGATGACGTCAGCAGTACTCTTTCCTTGTGTTGCCAGTACATTTTGTATATTAGATGCATATTAAAGTTTTCCAAATGCTTTTGTAAATCATAATATTGCTACTTTAGTGGAACGAATATCTGCAAAGTGAAATATTTCGATGTACCTGTTACGTAATAAATATTTTTCTAGAGAAAATGAAAATGCTTATGTAAGGTACGTAGAGGTACAGACGAAACATTGCGAAGCCGTAGTAAAATTTGGAAGTTTCGTATTGCAAGCGATTTTTGCTGTGTGATGAGAAATCCACGGGATGATTTGTCTTACACTACTACCATCCACAGTGGAAGTGGGTAGAGGGTATAAACAATTTTTTATTAAATATATTTCGGGTGAGATTCTATTGATGGACTGCGATATTGCAGGGCTTTTTAGTTCGTAGCAGCCATTCATATGATTACCCATCGTTAAAGCTTTGAAAATTCCGGTATTTGAAAAGTAATTTTCGGTAAAAACTCTTTTTTTTTTCGAATAATAATATGAAGATTAATATTTCTGTTGTGGCTGACAAATCAAAATTAACACTTATCTCCACGTCACGGTACAATAAGATAGAAAATTAGGAATGGAATTGCATGGCACCATAAACGTTTTCCTCAGCGCTTCAAGTGTTTAAAAAAAATCCTCTTTATGGTAAAGGTAGACTATGTCAATAAATATTACGAATTAGAGTGATTGGTGGGGTAATTTTAACGAGATTTATAATCGAGATTAGAGATATCTTGTGTTGTCTAATGCAAATGATATTGTATAGGTCTTTGAGGTGGGTCTGTTATTTTGCTACTGAGGTATTACGGAAATGTTTCCGATTTTTTAACCATTGACTTACGTGTTGTCATTGACCTCAGGAGAAAAAAATGTATTGAGATGAATATTGGAATATGATTGTTTCTTTCGATATATATTTTTCTTGTATGGCGTTCATGACACATTAGAAATGCTTTTTCGATACATGCATACTATAGGAATTATCTCTGGAAGCACCCGAAACCGCGTTGCTGACGTCATCTCTGTGTTTTATACAATACCGATGGGCTTGGAAAGGCCACCGTCCGTCGGATGGGACGTTAAGCCGTGGACCCGTGTACGGGAGAGCCATACCCTGTGCACGTTAAAGAACACGCTGGATGGCCTTGACGGGTATCTACCATCTATCTCCCAACAGCTGTTCCAGTGGGTCCCCTCCCCCAACCTTCTCTGGGCCTTCGGGGTCCATGTGACCTGGCCATTTAGCCCATGGTGTGCAAAAAAGTGCCGCTTAGAGGTAAAACAACCCAACCTTTTTATTTTAGAGAGTCTAGTGAGGGAAGTTTTTCGTACTTCGAAGGCGTCACTCTGTCGCGTTCGGCTATATTTGGTTATTTGATGGGGATCCCCAGTGCTAAATATGTTCGACGATCTTCGTTTGTAAAATATTCAGTAATTGGCGGTTACACAGATAGCAGAGAAAGGAAGCTTAAACAGAGGGAACTTTTTTTGCGATAATCGAGAAGTATCACTACTCCGAAGTCAGACAACAGTTAAAACAGTAACTTTATTGTCAGACGTCACCAACGGATTATTACGACTATTTTTAATCAGGATACAGTTAATGAAATCTGTTGTTGAAGTGAAACGTATGTAGAGAGCACTTTTCACGTTTTGTTCTACGGAATCGATGATATTATTTAAGGTTTAAAAAATAAGCCGTATTTCAGTCATAGAGGTAGGAAGAGGAAATTTTAATGATATCGTGTATGTCGTTTGGGTGGTAATCGAGAACAAAAGTCGCCATGTTGTTCTTTGTGAGACAGCCGCACAGTAAGTACTTACATATCGTAATGTTTCATACTGCGGAATGAAAACGTTACTGTTATCCTTTCGAAATGCTACATAAAAAGATTTCCTATTCAGAATTTAAAGTTTTTCATTTATCGTTTCTAGAAATGCTGCTGATAGGCAATTTGTTGCTGATAGGCAATAGGGCATTTATGGACAGACCTGGAAAAAAAATTCCCTAAAAGCAAAACGAATCTTTCGATTAGACCAGCGGCAGCATTACATTAACTCCTAATTACGTGAGTGAAAAATTTTAGACACCGAGGTGTACCAACAAGTTTCCGATTTCAAAGCCGGACGGAATTTGGATTAAGACGGTAAACAGATATAACTCGCCACAAAATCGTGTCGAGCACGATAATTTCCTCAAAAAAATATGCACACCAAAATGTATACTTGCATTATAACAACACCTGAGGAAACTTGATCAATACATCACTGAGTTAATATAAAATAACGTTGCCACTCTACAAGTTCAAACTAAATAAAATATTAAATGGTTATCGTGACAGTATGAAAAGGAAGCCGATAAGGTAAGGTAAATTAATCGACAACGTCTTCATGCCATATTAAATCCTCCTTTCATCCAGCAGTATTTTCACAGAATTTTTTAAATGTCTTTTTTTTTTCGCATAACATCTTCCTCCACATTTACATTCTAATTTGCGCTAATTTCAGGTGCCATGTCCTGATTTAAACCCTAAGAACGTACTAATAAGTTGCTCTTCGTCACTACATGAACAAGCGTAATTCAAGCAGAACAGTAAACTACAAAGTTGCTGTTCGCCACCTCACGGAAACGCGTATTTCAAGCATAACGGGTACTAGCGTTCGGTGGCCGAGTGGTTTGCACGCGTGGCTAACGACGTAAGGAAACTGGGTTGGAACCTCGGGTAAGGCATTGATGTGTGTTGCTTTTCTGCTGAGGTGCTTACTTACGGTAGCAACAATGCAATAAGTTGAAGTTAATGATTGACAAATTTGAATCTCAATCAAGTATATTAATTTTTTTTACACGTTTTTGATTTAACACAGTTCAGAAAAAAAATGTAAATTCCCTAGTTACACGATTTATTTTCATGTAACACGGTTGAAACGGCGCCTTTTAAAAAATCCCCATTTGAATTTTATTCTGAAAAAATATTCCTAACATTTATAACAAATATGCGCTTTTATGGTTCGAAGTAGTTTTATGGTTTTAGGTAACAGGAATAAGATAAAAATCCAAAAATATTTAAGAATTCTTTATATTTTTTTTTTTTGCTTTAAAACCAAACCGGTGGGTTTTAATTTGAAAAAAAAAAACTTAGCTCTTACGCTGAAAAATTTCTTTAGTATTTCCATAATAGTTAATATCAAAAATTATCAGCAGAATTTTTTAGGTCTCCTTAAAGTCTTTACATGGACATAGCTATAGAAACAATACTGAGGAGAAAGGAAACAAATAGTAAAAGTTCGTGTCTAGCATAACACATATGCACGTCTAAGACGAAAATTAAAATACAAAAATATATGCAATACAACTAACGGTTTAAAGTCACGAAATTATTCTTTACATCAGGCTAACAGCAAACTACACAGAACCTTCATTTCTTGAATTCTTCAAGTTATAAATTTGATATACGTCAAGAAGTACCATAAATACTCATATTGTGCACTAAATTCCCCAAAATAAAAACTATACTAACAATTTAGTACACAACAAGTCTTCTGCATTTTATTTTGTATTTGATCGAAAAACTGTACGAAACCTACAGCATTCGGAAAAAGTGGCAACATTGAGTTCCGCGAATTCCCCTCAATTTTATCTTCAATATACGTTAGTCTTGGTCTCTCATGTCGTGTAAAGATAATTAAACTAACAGTTCTAAGTTTATAAAATAAAAAATGTGTTAAAATTAATAAAAATGAAATAAAGACTTAAAGATTTTGATGTGACTTGTTTGAAAACAACTTATTTGTATTCGGTTTTCACGTCTAAGGGACCTGGGTTCGAACCCCGGATAAGGCATGGACGTTTGTGTTGTTTTTCTGCTGAGGTCCTGCCATCCTCACAGACCTATTATGGCATATAAACTGACAGCTTCCTGTCAGATCTCTGTGGCAAGCAGCTGCTTGAGGGGGTATGTTTTTTTTTCACGTCTGGAACCAATCTATTTTTTCATATGCACTGTGTTTTGTTTTAGAATTTTTTTTTTACACGGTTTTTTCCGGAACCTATTTACTGTGTAAAAATTTAAAACAGAATTTGGTGTATTTAATGAGATCATTCCTTTTCTGTAGTATAAATGAATTATTTTATAGTTGAGAAACCTCCTGAAACAATTTTTAGAGAATCTAATAGGAGGAGTGCGTTGTGATGAATACGAATAATGTTAAAGATCTTTGTTAGGTGGATGCTTTTAAATGTTAAGAGAATCAATTTGAATAACTGACTGGAATTTCATACAATAATACGCATTTGATATCATATAGAGCTCAGAATTGGTTTTTTGTGATCGGCATTTTATTTGTAGACAATGTACTAAACGGTCAGGTCACGAGGACTCCGAAGGCTCAGAGAAGGTTGGGGGAGGAGCCTCACTGGAACAGCTGTCGGGAGACAGATGGTAGCCTCCCGTCAGAGCCATGCAACGAGTTCTTTAACGTGCACATGGTATGGCTTCCCCGCACACGGTGCCACGGCTTAAGATCCCGTCCGACGGACGGCGGCCTTTCCAAGCTTATCGGTGTCCCCTGCTGACCGTTAGCAAGGCGAGCAGTTTTGCGGAGATAAATCTCAACGCTGATCCAGCAGGGACTCTAACCTGGGAACTGCAGATTACGAGTCGGGAGCGCTACTAACTTACCCATCCCTACCCCAGCGCGCGCAGGGTTTCTTTGCGATAAGGAATGAATAACTGCTATGGTTTCTCTTCGTGTGCAGTTTTTTCTGCTTACAGTAGCACCTGTGACAGCGTTGAGATCCGCAGTTACGTATATATTATACGTCATCGCGAAGTAACGATATCTGCTTTTGTATTAAGCGGTCTTCCGCCTTGCTATTACGAATGCCACCAAAAGACATACTATCAGTCATTAAAGTGAAAGGGTGGAATGTTAGGTATTGCTACAGGAAAGGAATATGCAATTCCCAGGGTCGATTCCCACTACACTCAAAGTTCTGATTAATTTACGTTAAACACCCCATCGTTATGTCGGTTAGAAAGGCGAACACCGATGGTTTCTGTAAAGGCATATTTGCATAAGATCCGTCGTAATGAGAGTTCACTGAAGTGAACGTTACTGTAACAGTATGATGCCATGATAAAGGAGTCCGTTGTATTCCATAACTATTCGTAATTGGGAAAATTCTATTTCGACTAAACTTACCTGCAGAAATGACTGCTATGTGTCGTTTCGGAGACTCCCGGAAAGATCTTGATAACACAAATAACGATATCTAAATAGCCAATGAAATCTATTTCAGTTAAAATCCTAATTTCTATATTCACTAGTAACTGCTACAATGCATCGAAAAAAGTTCCTTCTCATCATACGATGAGCCTTTTAAAAAACATAATTAAACTTTCATGATGAAAGAGAAAGGAAGAAAACAGATCGAATGCTAAGGAATCGATGACACAACAATGCTCTTCGAATCGTTAAACCGGATACGCCTTTTGTTTCGTAATTTGCATTTCCGTCACGAATAAGGTTAATTAAATTCCTTAAATCAAAATAATCCACCTAATTGAGGAAATAAAAGAAAAAGTGGCTAGGCTTAATCGTTTTGCGGTAATATTTCAGTTTTGCATTCTACAATTTATTCCACGCTATTGATTGCGAAGTCAACCGTTAAGTCTGGCGCTGTAGTGTTTACTGAACAGATTAAGGTTATTACCTGAGTGAATATGTCTAAACAAGGCAGAACCTTAAATTACTTC
Organism: Ryuthela nishihirai; assembly: GCA_038380435.1. Lineage (NCBI taxonomy): Eukaryota > Metazoa > Arthropoda > Arachnida > Araneae > Heptathelidae > Ryuthela > Ryuthela nishihirai. The sequence goes on along the minus strand of JAWZYU010000003.1, from coordinate 80,342,602 downwards.
CAATCATTCCTCAGAAGCTACGCCTAATAAAGAATATTCCTTAAAACCACGTAAGGATTAGAAAAATGTGCTTATTACAGTATCCGTTGCCCAGTAGTTAGCGTGCTTAGCTGCCGATCCAAGGTGTTCCAACAACCACTTCTAACTCCCGGATGTTTCGGTTACTTTTATGCCGGGATGACGCCTTCAACTACGGCGTATAACATAACAGCCTCTGTGACAACCAGGTGCTTGAGTTGATAAATAAATTTTCTTTATATTTATAACCGCAAAAATAAATATTATTGTTTAAACAATTTCTTCAAACAAGAGTCATTGGTCTTATGTTTTGCCTATTTATCCCTTTTAGCCGAGAAGCAGAGGATTTTATTTCTTCTTAGGAATGCTTGAAATAAATAAAAGTTTTAGAAAAAAAAAAGAATTCTAAATTGATATTCAGATACAGTATGCGCTAATATTATAACAGCGTTGCTTAAAGTTTTGAAACCTGAATGCATAAACGTGTCTCAACGTGTCTCTGAATGCATAAACATGTCTCAAGTTATGTACTACGTTCAGTGCCAAACGAACGAAATTCCTGGAAGTGGTGTTAATGTATTTCTAATAAAATATTTCCTTGTTACCGCATTCGCAACGGTTTTTGCTCTATCTCTTCTACGATTCGTCAAATATTTTGCAATGGCAGGGGCGGGTAGAGGACATAACGCGTGCGCCCTTAGTAACGATAGCAACAATGTGTTCGCTTTAACTTTAGTCTCAATGTATTTCTTCTTTTCCGTATTGTAGTGTATTAGACCACGTTCAGTAATTTTAACGTACACAGGAATCGACCTATAGTGAGCAATGATTAATAAATTAAAAAAAATTAAAATTTTAAAGTTTAAATTATTAAAATATACCGAGTGCGTAGCGCGCTTTAAAATTTAAAGCTTTAAAATTTTAAAATTTTAAAGTTTAAATTATTAAAATATACTGAGTGCGTAGCGCGCTTCGCTAGTGATCCAATGGAACTGGGTTCGAGCCCTGGTAAGGCATGGATGTGCATGTTGTTTTTCTGCTGAGGTCCTGCCATCCTCTCAGACCTTCCACTATGCCATATAAACTGACAGGCTCCTGTCATACCTCTGTGGTATGTTAATAATAATAATAATTTTATTTATTTTAATAAATAATTATTATTAAAATATTTAATAAATAAATAATTTTTAATTATTGAAATTATTAAAATAAAAATTAATTTGAAATAAATTATTAAAATTATTAAAATTATTAAAAATTATTAAAATTTAAAAATTATTTATTTATTAAATATTTAATAAATAAATGATTTTTAATAATATTATTTTTTAATAAATAATTATTATAAATTTAAATAATAATTTTATTTATTTTAATATCCTTTATTTATTTACTAAAAATGGAATGGAACCCGGCGACCGACGTAGAATGACTTTGGCTAATATTCTAGGAGTACAGCGCTTGGGGGAAAAAAAATTGTCAACTGCACGCGGTGTTCCCAGGTGGTCACCCTCCCAGGTACTGACCGCGGCCAAAGCTTAAATTTAAAAGAAAAAATTTAAAGCGCGCTACGCATTTTTCTCCAAATTTTAAAGCCAAACTTCGGGGATCAAAAGCTGCTTAACTTCGGGGATCAGACGATAACCGGTGCTTTCAGCTTGGTATGGCCGTTGACATACCGATTCATTCTTACCTGCCTTATAAAGTTACTCGCATTATCAATAACGGAACAATTCTTAAAGCAAGGAATCAGTTATTAATATGGCGTGGAATAGTGCTAAAGGATTTCCTTCACGATAGTATTTCATAGATTTATATAAATAAGTAATAAAAAATAAATACTCCCTCAAGCACCTGTTTGCCACAGAGGTCTGACAGGAGCCTGTCAGTTTATATGCCATAGTAGAAGGTCTGACAGGAGCCTGTCAGTTTATATGCCATAGTAGAAGGTCTGAGAGGATGACAGGACCTCAGCAAAAAAACAACATGCACATCCATGCCTTACCAGGGACTCGAACCCAGTTCCATTGGATCACTAAGCGAAGCGCGTTACGCACTCGGTATATTTTTAAAAATTCTTTAATACTTACTGATTCATTTTAAAATGTTTAAATTTAAACTTTTTACGGTGGTTAATATAGAATTCATATTGACATTTTTTTCGACATAATAGCGTACAATTAAACGTAACACAGAAAAGTAATAAATACAATATAATTATTTATATTTCATCACCCTACTTCTGCGACCCGTCCGAAGAGAGTAGACTTAATTACTTTCACAGAGCAAGTTTGTTTTTCATTTCTTTGGTTGTTTCAACGACCGAGAGGCCATTTCTTACAACGCCGCGGACTAAACTGATAAATCACGACCACCATGATAGTTCGGACCATTTGTCGATTAGGGGATCTGTAGAACTGTTAGCAGGCAGATGGGAGAGTCCAGTAAGTGCATACTGAGAGAAAGGGAGGTTGTAAGGCTGTAAATATTTCGATAACTGTCGATGACTGAGATTGCGTCAAGAAACGGTGGGAAGCGATTAAATTTCTGTTTTTTGTAACTGTCAGGTTTGGGTCGGACAAAATTCAAAAATGCATTTACTGGAAAAATGTGACTTTGGTTAAATTAAAGATCATAATGAAATGTATAGGAATGTCGTTTTTCAACAATATGTTATTGATATTAAAAATGTTGACGTAGCTTGAACATCTTAACAATCTTCCATAAAATGCGTGAGAAACTAATTTGGAGGGTCTATAACTCCTAAAATATGGATTTAATGGAAAAATCTGACTGAATGTAACTTAAGGATTCTAATGAAATCTATTTAAAAATCATTTTAGTATTTAAATAGTTGCGGAAACTGGAATATTTAAAAATCTTCCATGTTATGCCATGAGAACCAAAGTTGGAACCTATAATTTGTACATGTATTTAATGCGAAATCTGGCTGAAGGTAAATTAAAGATCGTAATAAAAACTATTTAAAAATTGTTTTTTCAAAATATTGTTTTACTAATTAAATAGTTGAGGAAGCTGGAATATATAACAATAAACTTCCATGTTATGCCAGTTGTAAGTTGTAACGTAAGTTGGAAGTTCTATAACTTCCCAAAAATATGCATTTAATGTACACACGTGACGATAAATTAAAGATCATAATGAAAAGTATTTAAATATCCACTTTCAACGTTAGAAATTTTTGCTTAAAGAATGATACAACTTTGAAATATTATGCGGTTGGGGGGTGATTTAACATTTTATTTGATGTATTAAGATTTTTCCTTGATATGTTAGAAAATTAAATTTTTTGTCACATAATTAAGTTTATATATATCATGTCATTTCACACATATTGCAAGAAATTCTATTTTGAACTTTCTCCTGGGGAAATTCTCTTTGAAAGTTGCGCTGAAACACGACCTGAAAACTAAATCGATCCGAAAAATGTAGGCGGGGTTTAACATTTTCCCCTTCGTTTCATAGGTTCTAAACAAAGGAAACCATAGATTTTTCTTCAGTAGCACGATATATAAATAAGTTTATAATTTTTTTGTCCTTGTTACCTTTAGTGCATTGGATATAATTCTACAATAAATTTCTATTTTATGAAAAAGATGCTGCGTAGCTTATTTCATATGTAATTCGTTCACTAATCTTAAGTTGGGTTAAATAACTGTGTTTAAAAAGAAAAGTGAACGCAAAACCTAAAAAATAGTTTTTGATAACTACAAAAAAATTATTGGTCTTCCATAGAAAAATAGATTGTATTTCGCAATAATTGTAGAAATAGTATGTATGCTAATTAAATGAAACGAGTTCAATCCCTTTTACGTCGTGAATAAGAATCTTTTGGTACACGAAAGAATTGCGTTTTTATTGAGCAGCATTAACAGTAAATTTTCGGATATAGTGCAACTGACGTGCAGCTTTCTAAGTAGAAACAAGTGGTTACCGCCGTTCTCCGCGGCTACTCTAGGGACCTATGCTAAGAGATGGTAAGGGCGCCTTCCCGTTTTCCTACGCCAATGGATACAACATGGAAACGCGTATTACACACCTAAGAAGGAAACCGCACTCTTGACCAGCACACTGAAACGCACAGATCGCTATTGCGCCGTGGACATCACATAGAATTTTTTAATACAAGCAGAATATTCCCCTCTTAGGAAACTTTCGTTGGCTGATAATTTTTGCTTTCGGATGCCAGATTCCTTCTGTCGTAACACTGCCCCCTTCCTAGGTCTTGTTCGTCCCGAACCATTCTGGATTCCAAAGCTTCTTCAGTTCTTCGATGAAACGGGGCCAAACGATCCACGTGAATCACTTTGCACTTTGTAGCTGGACGTCGACGAATGCGATATACCACGTCATTAATCCTGTTAACTATTGTATATGGACCTTCCCAAGGTTTCTGAAGTTTTGGAGATAGTCCTTTCTTTCTATGTGGACTGTATAGCCAGACAAGATCTCCTTGATTGAAAACAGTTCCATTTATTTTACTGTCATATCTTGTTTTGGTTCTGTCACTTGCTATGTCGATGTTATGTCTAACGGAGTGATGGATTTCTTCTAGTCGTTGTTGTAATTCTTGTACGTGTTGTGGAGTGGACACAGGCATTGCTTCGGGCAGACCATATAAAAGGTCACAGGGAAGACGTAACTCTCTTCCAAAAAGCATCATGGAAGGTGTCTGTCCAGTTGTCTCATGCACTGCCGTCCTATATGCTAGTAAAAGGAGTGGTACATGGCGATCCCAGTCACGTTGGTGGTCGTTCACAAATAATGCTAAATGCTGAGCAATGTTCTATTGAATCTTTCAACCATACCATCAGACTGAGGGTGTAAGGGAGTTGTTCTGGTTTTCTGAATGCCTAATAGTTGACAGATGCCTTTAAACATATTGGATTCAAAATTCCGTCCTTGATCAGAGTGGAGTTGTAAAGGTACTCCATACCTACTAATGAAGTTATTAACTATCATCTCCGCCACTGTTGTTGCTTCCTGGTCTTGGATGGGATATACCTCAGGCCACTTTGTGAAATAATCCATTACCACTAATAAATATCGATTTCCATCATCAGTTCTAGGAAACGGACCCATTACATCAATGGCTATTCTTTCAAAAGGGGCACCAACGTTGTACGTCTGCAACTTACCCCGACTCCTAGTCTTAGGGCCTTTCTTTGCTGCACAGGCTTCACATTGCCTACACCATCTTTCAACGTCTGCCCTACTTTTCAATCAATGAAATCGTTCCCTGGCTTTGGCTAATGTCTTATTAACACCGAAGTGTCCTCCAGTGGCACTATCATGTACATCTTTCATCACAAGTTCCACTCGGGAGCGAGGAAGGATTATCTGCCAACGGATCAGCCGTCCAGTGGGATTCTCCCATCTTCTGTATAATACACCGTCTTTCATTTTTAAAGAGTCCCACTGTGCCCAGTAACTTTTAGTAATTGGACTATACCTCGAGATTTGCTCCCAATTAGGTCTTACATCAGATTTTTCAATCAATCTAATATTGGTTTTATGTCTTCATCATCTAGTTGAGCCTTTCTGATTTCAATTGGATTCCAGATGTTAGGGGTATCACTGTTTGTTTGTGTCGATACTATTTGTCTTATGGGCATTATCTCTTTAGTTCCAAATTTCAGTTCTGCATTATAGCAATGTTTACAGTTGTCAATACATGGGCGCCTGGAAAGAGCATCTGCATTCTTATGCATTTTACCACTTCGATGTTCGATGGAGAAATCGTATTCTTGTAACCGTTGTATCCACCTAGCGATTTGTCCTTCAGAGTTTTTGAAGTTTAATAACCATCTAAGTGCAGCATGATCAGTACGTATAAGGAATTTCTGGCCTTAGAGATAATGATGAAAATGTTCTATTGCTTTTACCATTACTAACAGTTCTTTGCGTGTTACACAATAATTCCGCTCTGGTTTGGATAAAGTTTTACTAAAGTATGCAATAACTTTCTCTTGTCCGTCTTGTTCTTGTGAAAGTACAGCACCAACTCCTGTGTTACTTGCATCAGTATCTATTACGAATTGTTTTCCAGTTTGTGGGTACGCTAGCACCGGTGCTGTGGAAAGAGTTCTCTTTAGCTGTTGAAAGGCTATATCGCATTCAGTGGTCCACATAAACCGCTGGCCCTCTTCTGTCAGACGATGTAATGGCCTTGCGATGTTGGAGAAACCTTTGACAAATCTTCTATAGTAGGTGCAAAGTCCAATAAAACTAAGAAGTTGATGAACATCTTGTGGTGGAGGCCAGTCTCTTACAGCTTCTATCTTACTAGGATCAGTCTTAATTCCTGATGTAGTGATCACATGACCAAGGTAATGAACTTCTTGCTGGAACAGTTTACACTTTGTCGGTCCCAATTTTAACTTGGCTGCCTTAAGTTTTTCAAATACTTGACGAAGATTTCTCAAATGTTCTTCAAAAGTTCTTCCAAGAACTATGATGTCGTCGAAGTAAACCAGACAGACCTCCAAAGACAAACCTTTGAGCACCGACTCCATTAATCGTTTAAATGTAGCAGGTGCGTTACAAAGTCCAAATGGCATCACCTTAAACTGCCAAAGTCCATTCCCTGTAGTGAAAGCTGTTTTCGCACGGTCTTCAGGACGTCTACCAACTTGCCAATAGCCGTTCTTTAAGTCTAATGTTGAGAACCGTTCTGACCCAGATAAAGTGTCTAGTGTATCATCAATCCTGGGTAAAGGAAAGGAGTCTTTCTTTGTTACGTCATTTAATCTGAGATAATCTACACAAAATCGTGTAGATCCATCCTTTTTCTTGGCAAGAACTACTGGTGATGTCCAGGGACTCTGTGATGGTTCTATAATGCCCTGAGCTTCCATGTCCTTTATGAGTTGTTCCGTCTCCTCTCTTTTTGCCAATGGAAGCCTTCTTGCCGGCAGATGGAGAAGATCCAGTGAATCACCAGTGTTAATTTTATGTTCTGTCAGGTTAGTACGGCCATAATCATTTGATGTGGCAGAAAAAATGTCAGAAAATTCTTTTAATAGGTTCTCGGCCTTAACAGCTTGGTTTTCAGTTAACATTCGTCTTGTTTCTCTCCATAATTCAGTAAGATGAGATGGGATGTCTGTACGATTTTGATTTGAATCAGTAACTTCTATTTTATTTATACTTGTTACACAGGTAACAGCTTCACATATTGCTAATTCTTCAACTTTTTTTAACATTCTATTGGTTTTGTTACAGTTCATCACTCTGATAGGAATCTGTTCTTTATCTATTCTGACTAAAGTCCTTGCAACCAGGATATTATGAGCCAAAGCTCCTTTACCAGAGGCATCGGTAACTGCCAATCGGAAGGCCCCAGAAGTCTCCGCCCGATGTCCACGGACTATAACTTCACTTTGTGCTGGGATCTCTGTGTCTTCCGTCACTAATATTGGAGTCACGCTTGATAAAGAATCATACGTCCGGCTAAGCAGAGGAATCTCTTCTGTCTCATAGATGAGTAGGTTATCACTGGGTCTAATGTTGAATCCCTGTTTCTTAAGAAAATCGAGGCCTAATATGCATTCATCGTAGATGTCAGCGATGTAAACAGGGTGGTGTATCAGACAGCTACCAACTCGGATGTTAAGTTCTATTTTTCCATGGACTTTTGTACGATCTCCAGTGGCCGTTTGTAGGCTTATTCTAGACTGTGTAGTATTCAAGTTTGGGTAAGGTATTGTTTTCTTTTTTATATCCGTTCTGAGTAAAGTTACATTTGCACCAGTGTCGACTATCATACGGCAAGGTATTCCATTTATGGCTCCATCAGCGACTAATCCATTATTATCACCATGTAATGTAGAAACGTGGGCGACTTCCCCTGGGGCCAACCAATCAACAGCCAGCCTTTGCCCCGCAAGACTGACTAATTTCTGTTTTCCTGATCCTGTTGTCTAGTTGATGGACTTGGACTCCTCATTCGTTTCCTAGTGCAGTTGGTACGAATGTGTCCGGTCTTGCCACAATTCCAACACTGAAGGTCTGTTGTAGTTTTTGAAGAAGAACCTTTTATATCTTTCAAAACGGAGAGTATGGCTTTGGTTAGTTCTTTCATTTCATTATCCTTTTCTACAGTTTCTTCTGCACTCACAAATCTCACTGTACGTTTGTTCGCTCGGGAGGAAAGCATAGAGCACTCGTATTTCATAGCATGTACCACAGCTGACTTTAAGGATTCACCTTCCAACATCCTCAGAGATTGCTGAGTGTCAGGGTCAGCAATAGCATCAATAAATTGTAATTGAGCTAAATTACCTTGACTTTCTGGTGGACAGTTACTATAAGCCAATTTAGCTAGACGCCCAATATCACTAGCAAGCTCTTGCAAAGTTTCACCACTTTTCTGCATGCGATGTTTAAATTGAGTCACGTAATATTGTTTTAAATAACTATCACCAAACTTTAGTTCTAATGCAGAAACTAAACTTTGATAATCAAGTCGTTTTTTCTTCTGGAACAGACTGCAAAACTTCCGCAGCAGAATTTCTTAAGGAAGCTGCAAGAAAACTGGTCTTTTGGAATTCATTCCACTCATTGGCTCTAGCGATAACTTCAAATTGTGTTTTAAATACTGTCCAAGATGATTGACCATCATATGTAAAAGGTTTAGTTATATTTCTAGCGATATGTGTAATAACATTATTTCCACTAGAATTATTATTATCGCAAGCAGAAGGTAACATTTCATTTCTCAAAATCTGAAACTGGCGTTCATAATCAGTTTTTACAATTTCAATTTCATGTTTATAATCTAACTTAACACTATCAAGATCATATTTTACACTGTCAATTTCAACCTTTAAACAATCACATTGTTTATTAAGTTCGGTTTTAATGTCCTTACACTGATCAGTAATCTTACCAATTTGAGAAACCACTTCAGCTCTCATCTCAGTATTTTGTGGGCCATTTCGGCTTTCAAATCATCGTTTTGTCTAACAATGTCACCTATTTTATTGTTTATGTCACTATTTTGACTAGAAAGTTCACCTATTTTATTGCTTTGGGTAGCTATATCACCTTTAATATCAGTCATCTGTGTAGCCATATCGGCTTTCAAGTCATCTTTTTGAGAAACTATCTCAGTTCTCAACTCATTAATTTGTGCGGCCATATCGGCTTTCAAATCATTATTTTGACTTTTAATGTCATTCATCAACTTTACTAATTCATCCATACTTCTAGTTAACGGCATTCAATAAATTATCCCACTCCTGACACCAAATGTTGCGGATTGCAAAAATGGATAGCCACTGAGCGTCAGTATTAAAAACTATATTTTAAAACCAAATTCAATACAAGGTAAATTGTTACAAAGAAAATATCGATGAAGTATCTTATAAACAAATCAACTATTATTCATACACAAGTCATCAACCTTCCTGCGTAGAGCACACAACATTAGTTCTGTCTATTCCGCTAAATATTACCTTTTTGCTTGATTACCATGTCGCTTGAACATCTTCATACACAAACAAAATCGTCCTGTGCTAGTTCGCTAACTCACACTAGCAGAACCATACGACCGTCCGCGTACACATCACATAAAAGATACCACTTTTATACTTCCCGCGTACACATCACATAAAGGTAATTCTTTATACTTAACTCGCACTGTCTCAGAACAGCTAACCGTCCATTCGACCGTTACACACACGACCGTTACACGCTCCACTGTTCTTCTTCAAATTCTCCCAAAGTTCTTATTCGTTGGCTGATACTTTTTGTTTTCGGATGCCAGATTCCTTCTGTCGTAACAATAATAATTATTGATGACACATTTGAAATTTCGGTAGGAGAATAGATAGTTTCGTCGGTGCAGTGTAAAATTTTTCCTTTAGGCCTTTGTAATTACTTTACAAGTTATTTGTGTCGCAGAATTGCCTGGTACAGCTCTCTGCTGTTGTGCTGTCCAACTGCTTCTTCGGCTTTGTCAGCCAAAGATTATTATCAGCAGCTAACTGATCATTTACACGTTTATTAAGCTCTCTATAATGTTTTCTATTAGGATTAGTATTGATTCAGGACATTCCTGTAGTTCTTTCTTTCTAAAATAAACTCAAGTGCCTTGTCGCTGAGATAATTATGCGTCCTCTGCTTCATTTTTCGTAAAAGAGTACTGTTAGTTTCCAAAAAAGCGTATTCTAAGTGGTCCCATTTTTCCTGAACTTCAGTAGCAAGCAAACCACGACTGTCATAATGAGTAAGTAACCTATCATGATAAGATTTACTATAATTAGGTCTTTCAAAGCTTCATAATTAAAGGTAAATTTTTTAACCTCAGCACAACACTTCTTAAGTTTAAATCGTAAAACACTTTTAAGATAATGGTCAGATCCAATTTCAGCTTCCCAATATGACCTGGTCTCTCTAACAGAAGTAGTCCATTTGCTGTTAATTAATATATAAATCTATAACTGATATATATATATAGTTATTCTGAATACTATAGTTATTCTGAAGCCATTGAGTTTAACATTGGTATTGACGTCACCTAGAACAAGGGTAATATCTCATTTCTTCACAGAATTTAAAATACCTTGAAGTTGTCTGTAAAACCTATTTTCTCATCCTCATCGGCATTCACAGTGGTGGCATAACAGTAGATAAGCTTTAAGTCCTTAATGCTTGTCTGTAATTTTGCTGTAAACAACCTTTCATTAATATCCTAGAAGAGCATCACTAGCGTGTCACGCCTTGGTGATGTTTATTGTCTTTCTTCATCGAAAAGAGATATTTAAGATACGGTGAATCCGAAAAACGTTTGAAAGAGGTACTAGGTTAGAAGAAATGCGTCTTATTTCTGCTCCTTAATTTTTAGTAAATTTGGTATAGAAGGTATCGGAAAATGTAAGTGCGGAAGAGTAAACAAACCCCTCTGTTGGGAATACAAAACAATGTAAATGTCACTTCCTTGCGATTCTGCAAACAATGCATTGTCAATCGTCACTGTCGGATGTCATTCGCCTATTATTGAAATCGTCCAACGCTTTTCTCGCTGTTCCATTTGCCGCGTTAGCTATTAAAATATGGCGAAGAAGTCATCCTATTTTGAGGGTTTGCAGTTATCAGAACTTTGCCTATCGCCAACAGATTTGAGTATAATAAGCAGCCATAGGCAAGGCCCGTGCGGTTAATAAATACCGTCGGCCTGTCCTTCTGTAACCCACGACTCTGCTGCTCGAAAAGTATCAGCTAAATCAAGTTAAATAATATTCGTGAAGTGTTTGTGGTTCGTTTATATTTTCCTTCAGGTAAGTAACTTTGTAGTGAATAATTAGTTTAGAGTATAGGTAATCTAATTCTACACTTTTTAGCCTAAGAGCTTTGAAATTTCGGTCGGTTTCGAACCGACAAATAGTATGCAGCATATTATTCTGATTATGGGATATAAAATTGATAGTTAACCGCGATTTGTCGGTGTCGACCACTTTATTTTCGCTCGTAATACGGACTTTATTCATTTCCTATGCTTTTCAGGTCCCCTACCGAACGGCTACAGAATTTCCTTGTTATGCCAGTAAGAAACCTTACCTGGAAGCTCTAAAATATGCATTTAATGGAAAAATGTCACTGATGATAAATTAAAGATTATAATGAAATATTTTCTAAATATCGGTTTTCAAAAATATTGTTTTAGTATTTAAATGGTTGCGGAAGTTGGAATGGTTAACAGTAATCTTCAGTGGTATGCCAGTGAGAAAGTGGAATTGGGTTGGTTGTTTTACCTGTGAGCGGCATATTTTTCCTCACCATGGGTTAAATGACCAGGTCACAAGGACCCCAAAGACTCAGAAAAGGTTGGGGAAGGGTACCCATCGGCACAGCTGTTGGGAGACAGATGGTAGCTTTACGACAAGACCATCCAGCGTGTTCTTTCACGTGCACAGGGTATGGCTCTCCCGCACACGCGGCCACGGCTTAACGCCCCATCCGACAGACAGCGGTCTTTCCAAGCCCATCGGTGTCTCCTATCTACCCTGTGCATGGCGGGAAGTTTTGCGGAGATAAGTCTCACCGCTGACCGCTCACCGCTGAGATTCGAACCTGGGAACTACAGATTACTAGACTGGCGTACTACCCCCGCACCTAGGGAAAGTGGAAGCTCTATAACTTCTTAAAAAATGCATTTAATAGAAAAATGTGACTGCACATGAATTATAGACCCTAGTGAAATCTTTTTAAATATCGATTTTTGGACTATATTGTTCTAGTATTTAAGTAGTTGGAAGGTGAAATATTTCACAATCTTCCAAGTTTTGTAAGAAAACCTAACTTGGAAGCTTTATAACTTGTAAAATATGCACTTAATGGGAAAATGTGACTGAAGATAAATTAAAGATCAGAATGAAATCTTTTTAATTATCATTTTTGAACAATATTCTTTTAGTATTTAAAAAGCTGCGGAAACTGAAATATTTAACTATAATCTTCGAGTATGCCAGAGAGAAAGTGGAAACTGTATAACTTCTAAAACATGCACTTAATGGAAAAATGTGACTGGATGTCAATTAAAATCTATATAAATATCGTCATTCAACGGTGTCGTTTTAGTATTTAAATAGTTGTGAAGGGGGAATATTTAACTATAATGTTCCATATTATGCCGGTGAGAACCTAAGCTGGAAGCTGTATAATTTATAAAACATACATTTAATGGAAAAATATGACAGAAGATAAATTTAAGATCATAATCAAATCTGTTTAAATACGGAATTTTCAAAATATTTTTTTTTAGTATTGAAATAGTTGCGGAAGCTGGAATATTTCATAATAATCTTCCGTGTTATGCCATTTGTAAGCTTCAAGCTGTAAGCGTAAATGAAGCGTAAGTTGGAACCTCTATAACTTCTAAAATATGCATTTAATGGAAGAATGTGACGAGAAATTAAAGATCACAATCAAATCTTTAAATATTCACTTTGAACTTTAGAAAAGTTTGATAAAACAACGATATTATTTAATTGATTCTATTCAAGGCAGCACGTTTTTTAATTGCTACGTTACAAAATTTAAATTTGTGTTACGTAATTAAGTTTATTTAAAATGTCGTTTTCTATATATATTTTGCAAGAATTTGCATTTCGAAATTTTTCGTCGGGAGATTTTCTTTCCAGAAGTTCCGCCAAATGAGGAACGGAAAAGTATACTCCCTCGACCTGAAAAAAATAGGGAGGTATATAACATGAGAGATGATTTTCTAATGGAATGTAACATTTTCCTCTCGTTTTGATTGGTCTTTAAAAAATGAAGCTTTAGTTTATTCTTCAGTAGCATGGAATATAAAGAAGTTCAATAGTTTGTTGTCCTTTATTACACCCTTTCTGCTTTGAATATAATTCTAAACTCCATTTCTGTTTTATGAAAAAGATGCTACGAAGCTTTCATTTAGTATGTAATTTGTGGACTAATCTTAAGTGGGGTTAAATAACTGTGTTGAAAAAGAAAAGTGATTGCAAAACGGAAAAGCAGTTTTTTTATAACTAAAACATTATATACCTTGCATAACAAAATCGATTGTATTTTGGAATAATTGTAGATATAGTATGTTAGTCGAATGAAAGGGGTTCAGTGACCTTTAAATGCTGAATAGGAATCTTTTAGTACGTCAAACAAAAGCGATTTTATTGAGCAGTATTGGCATTAAATTTTGAGACATTTTGGAACTGAGGTGCAGTGCGCAGCTTTCTGAGTAGGCAGAACACGTGTACCGCCGTTATCCGCGGCTACACTAGCGGCCTAGGCTAAGAGGATAGAAAGGGAATGGAATTATAACGGATATTACACGCCTAAGAACAAACCATAGTCTCGACCAGCACATTGAAACGTACAGATTCTTGTAGTGAATTATGAAATAGTTGGCAACATGATCGGACTTCGGGAAAGCAAAAGTAAGTATTGGTCCATTCCTGCGTGCGTAATCGACCTTATTTTTTAGAATTGATTTATTAAATGCTCACTGAAGCACGTGCTTTCTATAGAGGTGACACGAGCGTGTCAATTTAATACGCCAGACTAGGAGGACTGCTGGAGATGAAGGGACCTCAGCATAAATATAACGCAGAACTGTATGCTCGAAGTTCATCAGTAGCCAATCGTGCTAAGCACTCGGCAACAGACGGCGGGAAATAACGTTACTTATCGCGTATCAAAGTGCAAGTCAAAATAGAGTGGTGACAAAGACAAATGGCGGCATGAGAAATAAGTCAACTCGCTAAAATTAGTGCTGCCTATGAATACGGGTTAACAATAAAGTAGCAAAAACACCGAGATGACGTCAGCAGTACTGTTTCGTTGTGTTGCCAGCAGATTTTGTACAATATATTACAGGCACGTTAAAGTTTTAGAAATGTTTTTCTTAATCATAATAATGTTGCTATTTTTGGTCTATTTTTATTTTATATCTCGATCATCTCAGGTACGTAAGATGCATTTTTATTTTTCTGGAGATAAGAAAAATGATTTTATAAAGTTTCGAAGAAGTATAGACGAAACATTGTGAAGCCGTAGTAAAAGTTGGAAGTTGCATACTTGAGTTTCGCATTGCAAGCTTTTTTGAGTTGTTCCACTGAATGTTTTTTCTCACCCTCGTCTATCCACGGAGGAAGTAACCATTCTTTTGTTTAATATATTTTGGGTGAGATTTTAGTGATGTACTGCGATGTGGAAGGGCTTTACGTAGGCAGCAACCATTTATACATTTACGAACGTTAAAGCTTGGATACTCCGGTTTTTGAAAAGTCGTTATCGGTAAAAACTTTGTTTTTGCGAGTCTTCTCAAGATAAATATTATTCTCGTGGCTCAGAATTGAAAATTAACAGTTATGTGCACGTCGTGGTGTAATAAAATAGAAAAAATAGGAATGGATTTGCATCGCACCTTAAGCCTTTTGCCGAACGTTTGCAGTGTTTAAAATTTATGTTTATGGTGAATAAATATTTCGATTTAGAGTGAATGGTGGGATAAAACTTATTTATTGAGAGATGAAATAAACAGTTGCAATTATCTTTCTGTAAAAAGGGATTGACTACGAAATATTTGTGTTGACACGAAATAGGGTTCCCATTAATTGTAGCTATGGAAATGGCGTTTCTTGAACTACGTTATTTGCGTTTTTAGAGTTAAGAACGATGGGATAATTTTACAAATGCCAAGATGGAAAATAATTATCCGGTGCAATACCCTAATTTTTTTATTAAGAGTAAAACTGAAATCTAAACGTGATTTGAAGTTTCATGTCAACTTTGCGTTTAATATTTTTTTTTGCGTGTTAAATATTCCAACGTACGTCATTTATATATTACGGCAACCAACGTTTTTATATTCGATATTACACGTATGTCGTACAGGTGTGAGAGATATCTAATGCAAATGATATCGAATAAGATATTTGGCTACTAAGGTATTATGACAATGTCACCTTTTATTTCGTCCATCAGATAGGTTTTGTAAGTGATCTCAGGAAGATTGGAAAATGTATTGAACTGAATAATAAACTGTGATTTCCCAATATAGTTTTGTTGTATGGCTTTCACGAGACACTGAAAATGCTTTTCCTCTTCCATTATAGAAATTATGCTGGGAAGTAACCGAAACCGCGTTGCTGTCGTTATCTCTGTGTTTTCTCCAATTTTTTTCAGTTTGCCTATTTATGGCAATACATGGTACAAGTTGGATTTTTTTTATTTTAACGAGTCTAGGCAGGGAAAGTTTTCGTTATTCGATTATTATTCAAGCTCTTTAAATAATATTCAGCGCTATATTTGCGTTAAATGCATAGTTCAGAAGTTAATTCCAGTTCGGATGTCTTGTAATAGTCAATTTCTGTATTGTATCTGCTTATTTAATAAGTTATAGGACTTGAAACGTTGATTTTCATAAATATGGAAATTCGGTAGGATACATTTCGGGTAGAGGAAATGACGTATGTTTTGGAGAAATTTATAATAAACCTTGATTTCATCAGTTTACATTAAAAAGAGTGAAATTCTCCCAGCCGTAGGTCCGGACCTCGTTAGTATATAATCTATTTCGAGAAAAAATTTTACAGGCTCATTCTTATTGAACGCATTCCTCGGTCGTTGTTAGGACAGTTATAATACGTTAGATGTGACTCGTTTTTCTTCCTATCTCAATGCTTGCAATGGTACTTATAGTTTTGTGTGTCTGCCGCTCGCCATAATGATTATCCTTCTCGTTAGGAACTAGATAAGTGGTTCCCAAATTTATTTGTCCTACCGCCCCCTTTTCAGAAAAAAAAACTGGAAAACTACCTTCTAGAAGTGAACAAAGAGAAAGGTGCAGTTACAAATGTGTGTTCTTTTATGTCCTACAATATAGTAAAGAAAGTTGTTTTTGTAAATAAAACTCCTTGCTCGAAATTATAAAATTATTTATTAAAATCAACCATAGTAACATTCGCATTGCACACAGAAAATTAAGATAACGATGGATAAATTTATGTGTTTATTTGGAAAATAATGTAGTCACTACGAATAACTCTTACGTTACACAATAGATGAAATATGTACGAACGGTTTTTCAAAATTTTCTTATCTTCCCTTCTTTCTTTATGCTTCTAGTGCCTCCCAATTGCGCCCGAGAATACTACAGACTCCCTGGAATGAACACAGAAATGGAGACATTATATCGTAAGAGAACCGTCACTGTCTTGTCTAACACCCAGAGACGCCACATGGACAGAAAAACAACCAAGACTGTCTTGTCCAACACCCAGAAATGGGGATCTCTTCATATTAAAAGGATAATAACCAAGTCTCCCTCTCCCAACACCCGGAAACGGAGACCTCCGGAATAAGATAAGTCCACCTCTCTCAACACCCGGAAAAAGAGACTTCCAGAATAAGACAAGTCCACCTCTCCCAACACCCGGAAACGGAGACCTACAGTATAAGACAAGTCCACCTCTCCCAACACCCGGAAACAGAGAACTTCACAATAAGTAAAGTCCACCTCTCCCAACACCCGGAAACGGAGAACTCTAGAATAAGACAAGTCCACCTCTCCCAAATCCCGGAAACGGGCAGAAATGTAGAGGAAGAAAAATGATGGTGTCCTTCGAGAGGACAAATCTCCAGTCAGAGGATGAGTCTCAATAAATCGCATACTCTGACGATGGTCTAAAATTCGTACTTTACGTATATAGATTTTGTTCCAGACACCTAGAAACGTTGCAGGTTTTGTAACCAAAACTAATTCTTCTTTATTTATTTACTAAAAATGGAATGGAACCCGGCGACCGACGTAGAATGACTTTGGCTAATATTCGTTGGGTAGTTTTACCTCTAAACGGCACTTTTTTGCATAGAATAGGCTGAATGGCCAAGTCACAAGGACCCTGAAAGCTCAGGGAAAGTTGAGGGAAAGGGGACACACTGGACAGCTGTAGGAGACAGATGGCAGACTCCAGTCAAGGCCATCCAGCGTGTTCTTTAACGTTGGGTAGTTTTACCTCTAAACGGCACTTTTTTTGCATAGAATAGGCTGAATGGCCAAGTCACAAGGACCCTGAAAGCTCAGGGAAAGTTGAGGGAAAGGGGACACACTGGACAGCTGTAGGAGACAGATAGCAGACTCCAGTCAAGGCCATCCAGCGTGTTCTTTAACGTTGGGTAGTTTTACCTCTAAACGGTACTTTTTTTTGCATAGAGTAGGCTGAATGGCCAAGTCACAAGGACCCTGAAAGCTCAGGGAAAGTTGAGGGAAAGGGGACACACTGGACAGCTGTAGGAGACAGATGGCAGACTCCAGTCAAGGCCATCCAGCGTGTTCTTTAACGTTGGGTAGTTTTACCTCTAAACGGCACTTTTTTTACATAGAATAGGCTGAATGGCCAAGTCACAAGGACCCTGAAAGCTCAGGGAAAGTTGAGGGAAAGGGGACACACTGGACAGCTGTAGGAGACAGATGGCAGACTCCAGTCAAGGCCATCCAGCGTGTTCTTTAACGTTGGGTAGTTTTACCTCTAAACGACACTTTTTTGCATAGAATAGGCTGAATGGCCGTCACAAGGACCCTGAAAGCTCAGGGAAAGTTGAGGGAAAGGGGACACACTGGACAGCTGTAGGAGACAGATGGCAGACTCCAGTCAAGGCCATTCAGCGTGTTCTTTAACGTTGGGTAGTTTTACCTCTAAACGGCACTTTTTTGCATAGAATAGGCTGAATGGCCAAGTCACAAGGACCCTGAAAGCTCAGGGAAAGTTGAGGGAAAGGGGACACACTGGGTAGCTGTAGGAGACAGATGGCAGACTCCAGTCAAGGCCATCCAGCGTGTTCTTTAACGTTGGGTAGTTTTACCTCTAAACGGCACTTTTTTGCATAGAATAGGCTGAATGGCCAAGTCACAAGGACCCTGAAAGCTCAGGGAAAGTTGAGGGAAAGGGGACACACTGGGTAGCTGTAGGAGACACATGGCAGACTCCAGTCAAGGCCATCCAGCGTGTTCTTTAACGTTGGGTAGTTTTACCTCTAAACGGCACTTTTTTGCATAGAATAGGCTGAATTGCCAAGTCACAAGGACCCTGAAAGCTCAGGGAAAGTTGAGGGAAAAGGGACACACTGGACAGCTGTAGGAGACAGATGACAGATTCCAGTCAAGGCCATTCAGCGTGTTCTTTAACGTTGGGTAGTTTTACCTCTAAACGGCACTTTTTTGCATAGAATAGGCTGAATGGCCAAGTCACAAGGACCCTGAAAGCTCAGGGAAAGTTGAGGGAAAGGGGACACACTGGACAGCTGTAGGAGACAGATGACAGACTCCAGTCAAGGCCATCCAGCGTGTTCTTTAACGTTGGGTAGTTTTACCTCTAAACGGCACTTTTTTGCATAGAATAGGCTGAATGGCCAAGTCACAAGGACCCTGAAAGCTCAGGGAAAGTTGAGGGAAAGGGGACACACTGGACAGCTGTAGGAGACAGATAGCAGACTCCAGTCAAGGCCATTCAGCGTGTTCTTTAACGTTGGGTAGTTTTACCTCTAAACGGCACTTTTTTTGCATAGAATAGGCTGAATGGCCAAGTCACAAGGACCCTGAAAGCTCAGGGAAAGTTGAGGGAAAGGGGACACACTGGACAGCTGTAGGAGACAGATGGCAGACTCCAGTCAAGGCCATCCAGCGTGTTCTTTAACGTTGGGTAGTTTTACCTCTAAACGGCACTTTTTTTGCATAGAATAGGCTGAATGGCCAAGTCACAAGGACCATGAAAACTCAGGGAAAGTTGAGGGAAAGGGGACACACTGGACAGCTGTAGGAGACAGATGGCAGACTCCAGTCAAGGCCATCCAGCGTGTTCTTTAACGTTGGGTAGTTTTACCTCTAAACGACACTTTTTTGCATAGAATAGGCTGAATGGCCGTCACAAAGACCCTGAAAGCTCAGGGAAAGTTGAGGGAAAGGGGACACACTGGACAGCTGTAGGAGACAGATGGCAGACTCCAGTCAAGGCCATCCAGCGTGTTCTTTAACGTTGGGTAGTTTTATCTCTAAACGGCACTTTTTTTGCATAGAATAGGCTGAATGGCCAAGTCACAAGGACCCTGAAAGCTCAGGGAAAGTTGAGGGAAAGGGGACACACTGGACAGCTGTAGGAGACAGATAGCAGACTCCAGTCAAGGCCATTCAGCGTGTTCTTTAACGTTGGGTAGTTTTACCTCTAAACGGTACTTTTTTTTGCATAGAATAGGCTGAATGGCCAAGTCACAAGGACCCTGAAAGCTCAGGGAAAGTTGAGGGAAAGGGGACACACTGGACAGCTGTAGGAGACAGATGGCAGACTCCAGTCAAGGCCATCCAGCGTGTTCTTTAACGTTGGGTAGTTTTACCTCTAAACGGCACTTTTTTTGCATAGAATAGGCTGAATGGCCAAGTCACAAGGACCCTGAAAGCTCAGGGAAAGTTGAGGGAAAGGGGACACACTGGACAGCTGTAGGAGACAGATGGCAGACTCCAGTCAAGGCCATCCAGCGTGTTCTTTAACGTTGGGTAGTTTTACCTCTAAACGACACTTTTTTGCATAGAATAGGCTGAATGGCCGTCACAAGGACCCTGAAAGCTCAGGGTGAGTTGAGGGAAAGGGGACACACTGGACAGCTGTAGGAGACAGATGGCAGACTCCAGTCAAGGCCATCCAGCGTGTTCTTTAACGTTGGGTAGTTTTACCTCTAAACGGCACTTTTTTGCATAGAATAGGCTGAATGGCCAAGTCACAAGGACCCTGAAAGCTCAGGGAAAGTTGAGGGAAAGGGGACACACTGGGTAGCTGTAGGAGACAGATGGCAGACTCCAGTCAAGGCCATCCAGCGTGTTCTTTAACGTTGGGTAGTTTTACCTCTAAACGGCACTTTTTTGCATAGAATAGGCTGAATGGCCAAGTCACAAGGACCCTGAAAGCTCAGGGAAAGTTGAGGGAAAAGGGACACACTGGACAGCTGTAGGAGACAGATGACAGACTCCAGTCAAGGCCATTCAGCGTGTTCTTTAACGTTGGGTAGTTTTACCTCTAAACGGCACTTTTTTTGCATAGAATAGGCTGAATGGCCAAGTCACAAGGACCCTGAAAGCTCAGGGAAAGTTGAGGGAAAGGGGACACACTGGACAGCTGTAGGAGACAGATGACAGACTCCAGTCAAGGCCATCCAGCGTGTTCTTTAACGTTGGGTAGTTTTACCTCTAAACGGCACTTTTTTTGCATAGAATAGGCTGAATGGCCAAGTCACAAGGACCCTGAAAGCTCAGGGAAAGTTGAGGGAAAGGGGACACACTGGACAGCTGTAGGAGACAGATAGCAGACTCCAGTCAAGGCCATTCAGCGTGTTCTTTAACGTTGGGTAGTTTTACCTCTAAACGGCACTTTTTTTGCATAGAATAGGCTGAATGGCCAAGTCACAAGGACCCTGAAAGCTCAGGGAAAGTTGAGGGAAAGGGGACACACTGGACAGCTGTAGGAGACAGATGGCAGACTCCAGTCAAGGCCATCCAGCGTGTTCTTTAACGTTGGGTAGTTTTACCTCTAAACGGCACTTTTTTTGCATAGAATAGGCTGAATGGCCAAGTCACAAGGACCCTGAAAACTCAGGGAAAGTTGAGGGAAAGGGGACACACTGGACAGCTGTAGGAGACAGATGGCAGACTCCAGTCAAGGCCATCCAGCGTGTTCTTTAACGTTGGGTAGTTTTACCTCTAAACGACACTTTTTTGCATAGAATAGGATGAATGGCCGTCACAAGGACCCTGAAAGCTCAGGGAAAGTTGAGGGAAAGGGGACACACTGGACAGCTGTAGGAGACAGATGGCAGACTGCAGTCAAGGCCATCCAGCGTGTTCTTTAACGTTGGGTAGTTTTACCTCTAAACGGCACTTTTTTTGCATAGAATAGGCTGAATGGCCAAGTCACAAGGACCCTGAAAGCTCAGGGAAAGTTGAGGGAAAGGGGACACACTGGACAGCTGTAGGAGACAGATAGCAGACTCCAGTCAAGGCCATTCAGCGTGTTGTTTAACGTTGGGTAGTTTTACCTCTAAACGGCACTTTTTTGCATAGAATAGGCTGAATGGCCAAGTCACAAGGACCCTGAAAGCTCAGGGAAAGTAGAGGGAAAGGGGACACACTGGACAGCTGTAGGAGACAGATGGCAGACTCCAGTCAAGGCCATCCAGCGTGTTCTTTAACGTTGGGTAGTTTTACCTCTAAACGGCACTTTTTTTGCATAGAATAGGCTGAATGGCCAAGTCACAAGGACCCTGAAAGCTCAGGGAAAGTTGAGGGAAAGGGGACACACTGGAGAGCTGTAGGAGACAGATGGCAGACTCCAGTCAAGGCCATCCAGCGTGTTCTTTAACGTTGGGTAGTTTTACCTCTAAACGACACTTTTTTGCATAGAATAGGCTGAATGGCCGTCACAAGGACCCTGAAAGCTCAGGGTGAGTTGAGGGAAAGGGGGACACACTGGACAGCTGTAGGAGACAGATGGCAGACTCCAGTCAAGGCCATCCAGCGTGTTCTTTAACGTTGGGTAGTTTTACCTCTAAACGGCACTTTTTTGCATAGAATAGGCTGAATGGCCAAGTCACAAGGACCCTGAAAGCTCAGGGAAAGTGAGGGAAAGGGGACACACTGGACAGCTGTAGGAGACAGATGACAGACTCCAGTCAAGGCCATCCAGCGTGTTCTTTAACGTTGGGTAGTTTTACCTCTAAACGGCACTTTTTTTGCATAGAATAGGCTGAATGGCCAAGTCACAAGGACCCTGAAAGCTCAGGGAAAGTTGAGGGAAAGGGGACACACTGGGTAGCTGTAGGAGACAGATGGCAGACTCCAGTCAAGGCCATCCAGCGTGTTCTTTAACGTTGGGTAGTTTTACCTCTAAACGGCACTTTTTTTGCATAGAATAGGCTGAATGGCCAAGTCACAAGGACCCTGAAAGCTCAGGGAAAGTTGAGGGAAAAGGGACACACTGGACAGCTGTAGGAGACAGATGACAGACTCCAGTCAAGGCCATTCAGCGTGTTCTTTAACGTTGGGTAGTTTTACCTCTAAACGGCACTTTTTTGCATAGAATAGGCTGAATGGCCAAGTCACAAGGACCCTGAAAGCTCAGGGAAAGTTGAGGGAAAGGGGACACACTGGACAGCTGTAGGAGACAGATGACAGACTCCAGTCAAGGCCATCCAGCGTGTTCTTTAACGTTGGGTAGTTTTACCTCTAAACGGCACTTTTTTTGCATAGAATAGGCTGAATGGCCAAGTCACAAGGACCCTGAAAGCTCAGGGAAAGTTGAGGGAAAGGGGACACACTGGACAGCTGTAGGAGACAGATGGCAGACTCCAGTCAAGGCCATCCAGCGTGTTCTTTAACGTTGGGTAGTTTTACCTCTAAACGACACTTTTTTGCATAGAATAGGCTGAATGGCCGTCACAAGGACCCTGAAAGCTCAGGGAAAGTTGAGGGAAAGGGGACACACTGGACAGCTGTAGGAGACAGATGGCAGACTCCAGTCAAGGCCATCCAGCGTGTTCTTTAATGTTGGGTAGTTTTACCTCTAAACGGCACTTTTTTGCATAGAATAGGCTGAATGGCCAAGTCACAAGGACCCTGAAAGCTCAGGGAAAGTTGAGGGAAAGGGGACACACTGGACAGCTGTAGGAGACAGATGGCAGACTCCAGTAAAGGCCATCCAGCGTGTTCTTTAACGTTGGGTAGTTTTACCTCTAAACGGCACTTTTTTGCATAGAATAGGCTGAATGGCCAAGTCACAAGGACCCTGAAAGCTCAGGGAAAGTTGAGGGAAAGGGGACACACTGGGTAGCTGTAGGAGACAGATGGCAGACTCCAGTCAAGGCCATCCAGCGTGTTCTTTAACGTTGGGTAGTTTTACCTCTAAACGGCACTTTTTTGCATAGAATAGGCTGAATGGCCAAGTCACAAGGACCCTGAAAGCTCAGGGAAAGTTGAGGGAAAGGGGACACACTGGGTAGCTGTAGGAGACAGATGGCAGACTCCAGTCAAGGCCATCCAGCGTGTTCTTTAACGTTGGGTAGTTTTACCTCTAAACGGCACTTTTTTGCATAGAATAGGCTGAATGGCCAAGTCACAAGGACCCTGAAAGCTCAGGGAAAGTTGAGGGAAAAGGGACACACTGGACAGCTGTAGGAGACAGATGACAGACTCCAGTCAAGGCCATTCAGCGTGTTCTTTAACGTTGGGTAGTTTTACCTCTAAACGGCACTTTTTTGCATAGAATAGGCTGAATGGCCAAGTCACAAGGACCCTGAAAGCTCAGGGAAAGTTGAGGGAAAGGGGACACACTGGACAGCTGTAGGAGACAGATGACAGACTCCAGTCAAGGCCATCCAGCGTGTTCTTTAACGTTGGGTAGTTTTACCTCTAAACGGCACTTTTTTTGCATAGAATAGGCTGAATGGCCAAGTCACAAGGACCCTGAAAGCTCAGGGAAAGTTGAGGGAAAGGGGACACACTGGACAGCTGTAGGAGACAGATGGCAGACTCCAGTCAAGGCCATCCAGCGTGTTCTTTAACGTTGGGTAGTTTTACCTCTAAACGACACTTTTTTGCATAGAATAGGCTGAATGGCCAAGTCACAAGGACCCTGAAAGCTCAGGGAAAGTTGAGGGAAAGGGGACACACTGGACAGCTGTAGGAGACAGATGACAGACTCCAGTCAAGGCCATCCAGCGTGTTCTTTAACGTTGGGTAGTTTTACCTCTAAACGGCACTTTTTTTGCATAGAATAGGCTGAATGGCCAAGTCACAAGGACCCTGAAAGCTCAGGGAAAGTTGAGGGAAAGGGGACACACTGGACAGCTGTAGGAGACAGATGGCAGACTCCAGTCAAGGCCATCCAGCGTGTTCTTTAACGTTGGGTAGTTTTACCTCTAAACGACACTTTTTTGCATAGAATAGGCTGAATGGCCGTCACAAGGACCCTGAAAGCTCAGGGAAAGTTGAGGGAAAGGGGACACACTGGACAGCTGTAGGAGACAGATGGCAGACTCCAGTCAAGGCCATCCAGCGTGTTCTTTAATGTTGGGTAGTTTTACCTCTAAACGGCACTTTTTTGCATAGAATAGGCTGAATGGCCAAGTCACAAGGACCCTGAAAGCTCAGGGAAAGTTGAGGGAAAGGGGACACACTGGACAGCTGTAGGAGACAGATGGCAGACTCCAGTAAAGGCCATCCAGCGTGTTCTTTAACGTTGGGTAGTTTTACCTCTAAACGGCACTTTTTTGCATAGAATAGGCTGAATGGCCAAGTCACAAGGACCCTGAAAGCTCAGGGAAAGTTGAGGGAAAGGGGACACACTGGGTAGCTGTAGGAGACAGATGGCAGACTCCAGTCAAGGCCATCCAGCGTGTTCTTTAACGTTGGGTAGTTTTACCTCTAAACGGCACTTTTTTGCATAGAATAGGCTGAATGGCTAAGTCACAAGGACCCTGAAAGCTCAGGGAAAGTTGAGGGAAAGGGGACACACTGGGTAGCTGTAGGAGACAGATGGCAGACTCCAGTCAAGGCCATCCAGCGTGTTCTTTAACGTTGGGTAGTTTTACCTCTAAACGGCACTTTTTTGCATAGAATAGGCTGAATGGCCAAGTCACAAGGACCCTGAAAGCTCAGGGAAAGTTGAGGGAAAAGGGACACACTGGACAGCTGTAGGAGACAGATGACAGACTCCAGTCAAGGCCATTCAGCGTGTTCTTTAACGTTGGGTAGTTTTACCTCTAAACGGCACTTTTTTGCATAGAATAGGCTGAATGGCCAAGTCACAAGGACCCTGAAAGCTCAGGGAAAGTTGAGGGAAAGGGGACACACTGGACAGCTGTAGGAGACAGATGACAGACTCCAGTCAAGGCCATCCAGCGTGTTCTTTAACGTTGGGTAGTTTTACCTCTAAACGGCACTTTTTTTGCATAGAATAGGCTGAATGGCCAAGTCACAAGGACCCTGAAAGCTCAGGGAAAGTTGAGGGAAAGGGGACACACTGGACAGCTGTAGGAGACAGATGGCAGACTCCAGTCAAGGCCATCCAGCGTGTTCTTTAACGTTGGGTAGTTTTACCTCTAAACGACACTTTTTTGCATAGAATAGGCTGAATGGCCGTCACAAGGACCCTGAAAGCTCAGGGAAAGTTGAGGGAAAGGGGACACACTGGACAGCTGTAGGAGACAGATGGCAGACTCCAGTCAAGGCCATCCAGCGTGTTCTTTAATGTTGGGTAGTTTTACCTCTAAACGGCACTTTTTTGCATAGAATAGGCTGAATGGCCAAGTCACAAGGACCCTGAAAGCTCAGGGAAAGTTGAGGGAAAGGGGACACACTGGACAGCTGTAGGAGACAGATGGCAGACTCCAGTAAAGGCCATCCAGCGTGTTCTTTAACGTTGGGTAGTTTTACCTCTAAACGGCACTTTTTTGCATAGAATAGGCTGAATGGCCAAGTCACAAGGACCCTGAAAGCTCAGGGAAAGTTGAGGGAAAGGGGACACACTGGGTAGCTGTAGGAGACAGATGGCAGACTCCAGTCAAGGCCATCCAGCGTGTTCTTTAACGTTGGGTAGTTTTACCTCTAAACGGCACTTTTTTGCATAGAATAGGCTGAATGGCCAAGTCACAAGGACCCTGAAAGCTCAGGGAAAGTTGAGGGAAAGGGGACACACTGGACAGCTGTAGGAGACAGATGACAGACTCCAGTCAAGGCCATTCAGCGTGTTCTTTAACGTTGGGTAGTTTTACCTCTAAACGGCACTTTTTTGCATAGAATAGGCTGAATGGCCAAGTCACAAGGACCCTGAAAGCTCAGGGAAAGTTGAGGGAAAGGGGACACACTGGGTAGCTGTAGGAGACAGATGGCAGACTCCAGTCAAGTCCATCCAGCGTGTTCTTTAACGTTGGGTAGTTTTACCTCTAAACGGCACTTTTTTGCATAGAATAGGCTGAATGGCCAAGTCACAAGGACCCTGAAAGCTCAGGGAAAGTTGAGGGAAAGGAAACACACTGGACAGCTGTAGGAGACAGATAGCAGACTCCAGTCAAGGCCATTCAGCGTGTTCTTTAACGTTGGGTAGTTTTACCTCTAAACGGCACTTTTTTTGCATAGAATAGGCTGAATGGCCAAGTCACAAGGACCCTGAAAGCTCAGGGAAAGTTGAGGGAAAGGGGACACACTGGACAGCTGTAGGAGACAGATGGCAGACTCCAGTCAAGGCCATCCAGCGTGTTCTTTAACGTTGGGTAGTTTTACCTCTAAACGGCACTTTTTTTGCATAGAATAGGCTGAATGGCCAAGTCACAAGGACCCTGAAAGCTCAGGGAAAGTTGAGGGAAAGGGGACACACTGGACAGCTGTAGGAGACAGATGGCAGACTCCAGTCAAGGCCATCCAGCGTGTTCTTTAACGTTGGGTAGTTTTACCTCTAAACGACACTTTTTTGCATAGAATAGGCTGAATGGCCGTCACAAGGACCCTGAAAGCTCAGGGAAAGTTGAGGGAAAGGGGACACACTGGACAGCTGTAGGAGACAGATGGCAGACTCCAGTCAAGGCCATCCAGCGTGTTCTTTAACGTTGGGTAGTTTTACCTCTAAACGGCACTTTTTTGCATAGAATACGCTGAATGGCCAAGTCACAAGGACCCTGAAAGCTCAGGGAAAGTTGAGGGAAAGGGGACACACTGGACAGCTGTAGGAGACAGATGGCAGACTCCAGTAAAGGCCATCCAGCGTGTTCTTTAACGTTGGGTAGTTTTACCTCTAAACGGCACTTTTTTGCATAGAATAGGCTGAATGGCCAAGTCACAAGGACCCTGAAAGCTCAGGGAAAGTTGAGGGAAAGGGGACACACTGGGTAGCTGTAGGAGACAGATGGCAGACTCCAGTCAAGGCCATCCAGCGTGTTCTTTAACGTTGGGTAGTTTTACTTCTAAACGGCACTTTTTTTGCATAGAATAGGCTGAATGGCCAAGTCACAAGGACCCTGAAAGCTCAGGGAAAGTTGAGGGAAAGGGGACACACTGGACAGCTGTAGGAGACAGATAGCAGACTCCAGTCAAGGCCATTCAGCGTGGTCTTTAACGTTGGGTAGTTTTACCTCTAAACGGCACTTTTTTTGCATAGAATAGGCTGAATGGCCAAGTCACAAGGACCCTGAAAGCTCAGGGAAAGTTGAGGGAAAGGGGACACACTGGACAGCTGTAGGAGACAGATGGCAGACTCCAGTCAAGGCCATCCAGCGTGTTCTTTAACGTTGGGTAGTTTTACCTCTAAACGGCACTTTTTTGCATAGAATAGGCTGAATGGCCAAGTCACAAGGACCCTGAAAGCTCAGGGAAAGTTGAGGGAAAGGGGACACACTGGACAGCTGTAGGAGACAGATGGCAGACTCCAGTCAAGGCCATCCAGCGTGTTCTTTAACGTTGGGTAGTTTTACCTCTAAACGACACTTTTTTGCATAGAATAGGCTGAATGGCCGTCACAAGGACCCTGAAAGCTCAGGGAAAGTTGAGGGAAAGGGGACACACTGGACAGCTGTAGGAGACAGATGGCAGACTCCAGTCAAGGCCATCCAGCGTGTTCTTTAACGTTGGGTAGTTTTACCTCGAAACGGCACTTTTTTGCATAGAATAGGCTGAATGGCCAAGTCACAAGGACCCTGAAAGCTCAGGGAAAGTTGAGGGAAAGGGGACACACTGGACAGCTGTAGGAGACAGATGGCAGACTCCAGTCAAGGCCATCCAGCGTGTTCTTTAACGTTGGGTAGTTTTACCTCTAAACGGCACTTTTTTTGCATAGAATAGGCTGAATGGCCAAGTCACAAGGACCCTGAAAGCTCAGGGAAAGTTGAGGGAAAGGGGACACACTGGACAGCTGTAGGAGACAGATGGCAGACTCCAGTCAAGGCCATCCAGCGTATTCTTTAACGTTGGGTAGTTTTACCTCTAAACGGCACTTTTTTTGCATAGAATAGGCTGAATGGCCAAGTCACAATGACCCTGAAAGCTCAGGGAAAGTTGAGGGAAAGGGGAAACACTGGACAGCTGTAGGAGACAGATGGCAGACTCTAGTCAAGGCCATCCAGCGTGTTCTTTAACGTTGGGTTGTTTTACCTCTAAACGGCACTTTTTTGTATAGAACAGGCTGAATGGCCAAGTCACAAGGACCCTGAAAGCTCAGGGAAATTGGACACACTGGACAGCTGTAGGAGACAGATGGCAGACTCCAGTAAAGGCCATCCAGCGTGTTCTTTAACGTTGGGTAGTTTTACCTCTAAACGGCACTTTTTTTGCATAGAATAGGGTGAATGGCCAAGTCACAAGGACCCTGAAAGCTCAATGAAAGTTGAGGGGAAAAGGGACACACTGGAATAGTTATTGGGAGACAGATGGTATCCTGAAAGTAAGCCATCCAGTGCGTTCTTTAACGCGCACACGGAACCACGGTTTAGCGTCCCATTAGGAGGACGGCGACCTTTACAAGGCCATCGGTGTCCTCTACTGACCGAGGGCAGGGAGGGGAGTCTTGCGGAGATAAATCTTAACGCTGACTCAGCTGGAATTCGAACCCTGGAACTTTAGATTACGACAGGGCGCCAAAAAATTTAATTTTCCTTCCGTGGTTTCAAATAAAATCCGAAATACATTCTTGTCCATTCCTTCGAAAAACTATCCGAACAATGTGGTTGATTGTAGAATTCAGGAAGAATACCTGGCAACGATTTTTTTAGAAATTAGTGATCTGGCAACCTTCGTATACGTACAGGAAGGTTGCCAAATCATTAATTATTAAAAAGAAATCGTTGCAGATTTTTTTCTGAATTCTGTAATCAACCATGGTGTTCGGATACTTTTTTGAGCGACTGTACACGAAGGTTGCCAGTTCACTGATATCTAAAAAAATCGTTGTCAGATATATCAATCATGGTGTTCGGATACTTTTTTGAGTGACTTACACCAAGGTTGCCAGATCACTAATTTCTAAAAAAAAAATAATAATCGTTGCCAGATCACTAATTTCTTTTTAAAAAAAAATCGTTGCAATATATTTTTTCTGAATTCTATAATCAACCATGGTGTTCGGATACTTTTTTGAGCGACTGCACACGAAGATTGCCAGATTACTAATATCTAAAAAAAATCGTTGCCAGATATTTCTTCTCAATTCTGTAATCAGCCATATTGTTCGGATATTTATTTGAGCGACTGTAAGTATACGAAGGTGCAAGATCACTAATTTCTAAAAAAAAATTGTTGCCAGATATTTTTCCTGAATTCTGTAATCAACCATACTGTTCAGATACTTTTTTGAGCGACTCTACACGAAGGTTGCCAGATCACTAATTTCTAAAAAAATCGTTGACAGATATTTTTTCTGAATTCTTTAATCAACCATAGTGTTCGGATATTTATTTGAGCGACTGTACACGAAGATTGTCAGATCACTATTTTCTAAAAAAGATCGTTGCCAGATATTTTTTTCTGAATTCTTTAATCAACCATAGTGTTCCGATATTTATTTCAGTGACTGTACACGAAAGATGCCCGATCATTAATTTCTAAAAAAATTGTTGCCAGATATTTTTTCTGAATTCTCTAATCAACCATAGTGTTCGGATATTTGTTTGAGTGACTGTACACGAAGGTTGCCAGATCACTAATTTCTGAAAAAAAATCGTTGCCAGATATTTTTTCTGAATTCTTTAATCAACCATAGTGTTCCGATATTTATTTCAGTAACTGTACAGTCGCTCAAAAAAGTATCCGAACACTACGGTTGATTACAGAATTAAAAAAAAAAATATCTGGCAACTTTTTTTAGAAATTAGTGATCTGGCAACGTAACGTCACGTGACAGGAAGGTTGCCAGATGACTAATTTCTAAAAAAATCGTTGCCAGATATTTTTTCTGAATTTTGTAATCAACCGTAGTGTTCGGATACTTTTTTGAGCGACTGTACACGAAAGATGCCCGATCATTAATTTCTAAAAAAATTGTTGCCAGATATTTTTTCTGAATTCTCTAATCAACCATAGTGTTCGGATATTTGTTTGAGCGACTGTACACGAAGATCGTCAGATCACTTTTCTAAAAACGTCGTTGCCAGATATTTTTTCTGAATTCTCTAATCAACCATAGTGTTCGGATATTTGTTTGAGCGACTGTACACGAAGATTGCCAGATCACTATTTTCTAAAAACATCGTTGCCAGATATTTTTTCTGAACTCTTTAATTAACCATAGTGTTCGGATATTTGTTTGAGCGAGAGGATGCCGATGAGGATGAGAAGGATAGGTTTTACGGACAACTTCAGGATATTTTGAATTCTGTCATGAAAGGAGATGGTTACCCTTGTTCTAGGTGACTTCAATGCCAAAATTGGTACTGACTCTGACCTTTGGGAAGGAGTGATAGACCCTTTTGGTATTGGTAGCTGCAATGGCAATGTGCAACGTCTCTTACAGGTAAGTAAACTCAATGGTTTCAGAATAACTAACACCTATTACAAACACCGCGAAATACATAAGTACACATGGGTTTCACCAGATGGCTGCATAAGAATGATTGATTATATATTAATTATCAGCAAATGAGCTAGTTCTGTTAGAAATACCAGGACATATAGGGGAGCTGAAATTGGATCTGACCATTACCTTGTTAAAAGTGTCTTGCAACTTAAACTTGAAAAGTGTTGTGTTAAATTTAAAAAATTTACCTTTAAAACTGAAGCTCTGAAAGACCCAGTTATAGCTAAAGCTTACCATGATAGGTTACTTAGTCATTATGACAGTCATGGTTTGCTTAATACTGAAGTTGAGGAAGAATGGGGCCATTTTAAACAGGCTTTTTTGGAAACTAACAGTACTCTTTTAGGAAAAAAGGAGCAGAGGAGACAGAATTATTTAAGTGATAACGTACTTGAGCTTATTTCAGAAAGAAGGAACTGCAGGAATGTCCTTAATCGTACCCTACTAGTCCTAATAGAAAGGATTACAGAGAGCTTAATAAACGTGTAAAGGATCAGTTAGCTACTTATAAGATTCTTTGACTTGATGGCTTGGCTGACAAAGCTGAGGAAGCAGTTAGGCAGCACAACAGCAGAGAGCTGTACCAGATAGTTAATGTTTTATGTGGTAGAAAACGAACAGGTATACAGGGATTGAAGGATAAACAAGGCAAGGTTATAGAAGGTGAGGATTCTGTCATGGCCAGGTGGGCTGAGCATTTCAGTGATGTTCTAAACAATGTGGTTAGTTCTACTCCCATTGTTTGCAATGATGATAGATGCATTATTGGCTTTAATGTTGGCCCTATAACACAATCTGAAGTTAGTTTGGCTATTTCTAAACTTAAACTTCATAAATCCCCAGGGGTGGATGAAATTACTACGGAAATGCTCAGAGCTGGGAATATTTCAGTTACCATTTGGATGACTGAAATTTTGAATAACTTTTATGATAAAGGCATGGTTCCTAAAGATTTTACCAGAGCTATTATTATCCCTATTTTCAAAAAAGGTGATCGCAGTTCTTGTGATAACTATAGGGGTATTAGCCTACTCTCTGTTCCAGGTAAAGTTCTTTTCATGATTGTGCTTAATAGAATTAAGAATCTGGTTGACAGTCAATTGCGTGATGAGCAATGTGGATTCAGAAGTGGTAGGGGATGTGTAGATCAGATATTTTCACTTAGGCAGATTCTTGAGAAATGTTTAGAGTTTCAGAAACCTTTGGTTGCTAGCTTTGTTGATTTCAAAAAGGCTTTCGACTCTGTTGATCGCCATAATTTGTGGTTGATTGTGAGATCATATGGTATACCAGACAAGTTAGTTAACATAATGAAAGCTCTCTATAATAACACTGAGTCGAGTGTGAGATTTGGTAAGGATTGTAGCAATTGGTTTAGCATTACTTGTGGTGTTCGACAAGTGTGCATTTTGTCTCCTTTTCTCTTTAGCTTGGTTATTGATTATGTTATGCGAAATTCACTTCAAGGGAAAGATTTTGGCCTTTAATGGGCTGGAGTTACGAAAATTTCTGATTTAGATTATGCTGATGATTTAGCACTCTTGGCAAATGATGTTGATGAGATGAACTCTCATTAGGGCTGTTGATGAAACTGGTAGTAGAGTAGGTTTGGTTATAAACAGAGAGAAAACTAAAGTGGTAAAAATGGTAAGGCAGGCTGTAATTCTGTTAATCTGAATGGTTGCAGTCTTGAGCAGGTGTCACAGTTTAATTATCTTGGGAGTTATGTAACAGATACTGGTGATGTGCGGCATGAGATTAACAGATGAATAGGGATTGCTACTGTGACTTTTAAGAATCTATGGAGAGTGTGGAGAAATAGGCATATACACCTAAAGACTAAAATTAAACTGTATAATAGTTTGGTTCTTTCTAGGTTAGTTATGGTAGTGAAACTTGGACACTTTGTAAACAAGAAAACAGGAAACTAGATGCTTTTGATTCTAGATGCTTACGCAGTATCTTGGGCATTAGGTGGTTCAACTTTGTAACTAATGATGAAGTTAGGCAAAGGAGTTGGCAATCTCCTTTAAGCAGCATATTTTGCAGAGAGAGTCTCCGCTATTTTGGCCATGTTGCCCGTATGGATAATTATAGATTGGGAAATAGGTTTATGAAGAATGTGCCTAAAGGCCTCAGAAAAAGGGGAGACCTAGGATGCGGTGGGCAGACAATGTCAAACATGGTGTGGTTGGACCTCTATAGCCCATGGCTGCTTGAGGATGATGATGATGTTCCCCACACATTACACACCGACATACATATACACCTACAATATAAACACAAACATGCTCACTTATAGATCACATCAACAAACACATAATTGAGTCAGACAGAAAAATGCACATGTGTAATTTACAGCCGCAAACAGGAAAACATTCATAATTTGCAGTCACAAACATACACACATGATTCACTGTCACAGACATACACATGCACACGTGAAAACACCGATACAAATGCACACACAAACGTGGCATGTGCATTATTTTGCAATTTTCGAAAATCCCTTTTTTTTAAATGAAACTTTTATAAGTTTATGCTGATTTAATTTCAACATTTCATGCTTATTGTAGGACGAGGAGGCCCTGTGCCAGTAAGCTGCACCAGCCCCCGCAAAAATACGAGCCGCAAAAATATGTCCGCATCCATAACTGATTTTTGTCTTTCTGTACACTGTTTTTTGTTTACTAAAAATTGTGTTGCTCTAATATCGGCCCGTTAATAGGAAATTTGTAATCATTAACATTGTTTACCGTTATTTGTGACACACAAATTGAAACTGTAAACAAAGCTTGTTATCAATAGAATTACATTAATCACGAACTATAAATTATATTGAATAAAACAAGAGATTAAATAAACTTCAACAGATTAACACATTAATCCTTGTTATTAGTGAATTTTACAGGTGAACTTGATTTAATCGTGTTTCACAATCTTTATAAGAAATAGGCTTTCACTACGTTTAAAAGGGAAAGGTGCACACCAAAGCAGTTTGCAACTGCAATCCAACCTCAATTCGACAGTAATCACAACGCAACTGTTGATTCTTTGTGTTTTAACCAATTACTTTGAGATCCTCGCCCACTGCAGCAACTTCAGACAGTTGAAATCGTTTTTCATGTCACTAGTGTTGGCACCTTTAAATAAAATATAAAGTTAATTAGATTGTGCCTAATAATGAAAAGAACTAGGCTATATAATAAAAAAATTGTTTACCAATTTAAAATGTGACAGATTCTGTTTAATACAATTTTTAATATTAGAATAAAGTATTTTTTTGGAAAGAAAATATGATAACAAAATGTACTGTGAATTTTCCAGAATTAAAATTTTGGGATAAAATTTCACTAGTCCTATCTTAATACAGATTTCAGAATCAGAACTCCACCAATCAGAATACAAAAACATTCGAACATATAACATGATCAATATACATATCACGATTTTGTTTTCATAAAAAATATTGATATTTCTAAACGACACAAGAGTTATGCACTCGATGATTATCGGACAATACTGTAAATGAAAACCACTCTTCCAGTCAATGGCGCCCTCGGAAAATTACAATTTAAGTTTCGGGATAAATGATTCATTCTAGGAACTCCGTTTTCAGAGATTATCTTATGGACTATAAATTATTCAGATGTTAATAAAGGGGCTGGATGTTATAAGTCCCACACACACTTTGGACATATAAAAAAAATAAATACCCCCTCAAGCAGCTGCTTGCCACAGAGGTCTGACAGGAGCCTGTCAGTTTATATGCCACAGTCGAAGATCTGAGAGGATGGTAGGACCTCAGCAGAAAACAACACGAACATCCATGCCTTACCCGGGGCTCGAACCCAGGTCCCGTAGATCAGTAGCCAAGCGCGTTATGCCAGCTATTAACTATGTCTAATTAAAATGATCCTGAGAATGAATTGTGTTCAGATCACGATGAGTGAACAAGTGGTTTCTTTGATTAGGCCTCGAGCTTTTTTTTTTTGAAATTTCTAAATGCAGGAAATGTGAAATCTATTGAAATTATTGCCAGACAGCGCATAGTTAGGTAATGAAACGCTCTAGGATCCAGCTGTACTAATGGAGTTAGTCGTTTAAAGAAGGTTGGACAGAAGTTGAAAACATGCAACATGCGAAGCCCTCTAACACAATGCGTCTTCTCACCTCCGCTATGAGAAATAAAGAAATATTGGGTTAAATGCATTGAGAAGTACTGCACTATCCCATCTATAACCCTGATGTAGGACTAGGCGATATTCACTTATTCGATCCTCTGAAAATTGCTGTAAGATGAAAAAGATTTATCGCTGACGACCCACACAAACATGTTTACCTTTAATGGCGATGCTGAGTATATCCTCAAAACGTTTGTGGATATTCAGGAAATATCCAAATTTTAGAAGTTGATATTTTATAGACATATAAAATATAAGAGGTTGCGAGTTTCGGCCTCCTTACATCCTAAATACATTCACAGCATGTCTTCCTTAGGTATTGTAGATGTGCTGATGACATTTAAAATATCCTAAAGATATCCTGGATATTTCGTAGACATTCTGATCTGGGAGAGATATTTTATAGATGTTAATGAGACGTTAATATGTCTTATGGATATTATCTATTAAATGATATGACGATTTGCAGATATTGCGATGACCATTTTATTCGCCTTATGGATATCTCCTGTAAGCTACAGATGTTACTGATATGGTGAATCTTAGGAATGTTCTCCTTCAACATTCATGTTTTAACTCCTCCCCACAAATTTGTTTATTAGCTATCGATCTTTTGGATGATATAACCATACGTCTTCGGCTAATGTTTTAGAGCAAATACCCATGGAGAAGAGGCGGCATGTGTATATTTCTCGAATTATTGAAACTTTTATGTGCGATTAAAAATTCAAAATTAATTTTAAAGTTATTAATCATTTTTTATGTTATTAAAACAGAGTAGCTGTTGCAGAACATAATTTCAAAAGTTATGTGAACTATAACGAGCAAAAATTGCTTTCGTTGCAGTTCTTTCAATATCAATTCACTATTACTAAAAGTGCTTTGAAACTGTTACCTTCAACTATTTTCACAGTAACATTTATTCTGATGGCTAGCGAGCTATTTATTTAGCATTTGAAGGCATATCATACAAAATTTGTATAAATAATACTTTGAAGATTTCACAGAAATCAAATTATATATATAATTTGATTTCTGTGAAATCTTCAAAATATTTTTAATACAAGTTTTGCATATTAATTAAGAGGAACTTATCCCAAGGAAGTTAAACATTTTATGCAACAATGGCTGAATAAGCAACCACAAACCTTCTTTGAAAGGGATATGAAGTTACCAGAGATATGGAGACAGCTTATTCAGATGCAGGATAATATGTCAAAATATTGATATTATTCTTGACGAAAATATTTGATTAAAAATTTGCTTTAGAGGAAAGCCAGTATATGTTTGAACCACCTACGGATATTCATTTCTTAGACAAAATGTTAAAATAAAAAAAAAACAGTTCTGACAAGAATCTGTCAGTTTAATATACCATAGAGAAGATCTGTGAGAAGGTGAGACCTCAGCAGAAAGACGGCTAAAAATTTGCCAACTGCACGCAGGTTATAGTGCCTATAAGTATAGTGTGGCATTTGCCTATTAAAATCTGGCAGAAAAAATGTCCCATACCAGTAGAGGGCGCTGGGAACGTTATTCTTGCCTTGTAAACATTACCCTCTATGGACGTTTCGCTTTTCACTGACTTTTAAATATAGAAGCATTTATGCAATGATTTTGATTTTACCATTCAAATGCACATTATTCCTAAGTATTTTAACTGAACTAGTAAAACTTAGAGAACGCTTGAGCAAGTATATTTTTTTAAAACGAAGAAAATTGATGGCCGTTCGATCAAAACAAACCGCATTCTTCTTTATGTATCAGAGAGCTGAACTGACCGTTTTGATTGGCTCTTTGGTAAACTCACGAATGACACGTGATGTAACATATGTTCTAACATGTGACGTTTGGACTCGCCAATTGTAATAGAAGTCTTATGGCGTAGATAGCCTTGTAAATTGCAAAAGCAATTTAAAACGTAATTGGCTAAACAAGAATGCAAGCTATTAGTATCATGATTATTCTTTCTTGTTTAGCCAATTATAACGTTTAAATTTCTTTTGCAATTTACAAGGTTATCTACGCCAGGACTTCTATTACAATTGGCGAGTCCAAACGTCACATATTAGGTAAGTTATTTGTCACATCTTCAGATTGTAAAATATATTTCAAGTAATAAATATTTGAATTAACTAATAGGTTAGATCATTTTAATACTGCAAATTATTAGTATCATGATTATTCTGTATTAAAATGCTCTAACCTATCAATTAATTCAAATTTTTATTACTTCCTGTCAACCCACAACCCCCACTTCACCACTCTAAATACACCAATTGGTCATTAACAGACACCCATAACCCCCATACCTCTCACTATAAGGGGAAAAAATTTATGGGATTAAATATCCTTTAATTCTCTAATTCTCTGTTAAAAATTTTTATGCAACAATGGCTGAGTAAACAACCACAAACCTTCTTTGAAAGGGATATGAAGTTACCAGAGATATGGAGACAGCTTATTCAGATGCAGGATAATATGTCAAAATATTGATTATTCTTGACGAAAATATTTGATTAAAAATTTGCTTTAGAGGAAAGCCAGTATATGTTTGAACCACCTACGGATATTCATTTCTTAGACAAAATGTTAAAATAAAAAAAAACAGTTCTGACAAGAATCTGTCAGTTTAATATACCATAGAGAAGATCTGTGAGAAGGTGAGACCTCAGCAGAAAGACGGCTAAAAATTTGCCAACTGCACGCAGGATATAGTGCCTATAAGTATAGTGTGGCATTTGCCTATTAAAATCTGGCAGAAAAAATGTCCCATACCAGTAGAGGGCGCTGGGAACTTTATTCTTGCCTTGTTAACATTACCCTCTATGGACGTT
This sequence comes from Ryuthela nishihirai, assembly GCA_038380435.1. Taxonomy (NCBI): domain Eukaryota; kingdom Metazoa; phylum Arthropoda; class Arachnida; order Araneae; family Heptathelidae; genus Ryuthela; species Ryuthela nishihirai. The sequence goes on along the minus strand of JAWZYU010000003.1, from coordinate 80,304,463 downwards.
TCGCTTTTCACTGACACTGAATCATTGCATAAATACTTTTAAACATAGAAGCATTTATGCAATGATTTTGATTTTACCATTCAAATGCACATTATTCCTAAGTATTTTAACTGAACTAGTAAAACTTAGAGAACGCTTGAGCAAGTATATTTTTTTAAAACGAAGAAAATTGATGGTCGTTCGATCAAAACAAACCGCATTCTTCTTTATGTATCAGAGCGCTGAAGTGACCGTTTTGATTGGCTCTTTGGTAAACTCTTCGAATGACACGTGATGTAACATATGTTTTAACATGTGACGTTTGGACTCGCCAATTGTAATAGAAGTCTTATGGCGTAGATAGCCTTGTAAATTGCAAAAGCAATTTAAAACGTAATTGGCTAAACTCTCTTTAATTCTCTGTTTAAATATTCTTTAATTGCTCTAACCTATCAATTAATTCAAATTTTTATTACTCCCTGTCAACCCACAACCCCCATTTCACCACTCTAAATACACCAATTGGTCATTAACAGACCCCCATAACCCCCTTCCCTCTCACTATAAGGGGAAAAAATTTATGGGATTAAATATCCTTTAATTCACCAAGGAATACAGTTTGCACTGGACCTCTTCGAGTCTACTTCACTACATTCCACTTCATTATTATTGCTAATCTAACTGGCTAACAATCATCTCCTTACCCCCATATACCTCAATTCACATCCCCATTAAATTAATGGCACATTTTAAAATTTTTAAGGGCAGTTAATTAAAGTCCCCTTTTCCCCTCACCCCTAAAATTCCATTCCTACAGTTAACTCCCTCCAACACAAGAGGATTTAAAGAATATAAAAGCACTATATTAGCCCCCCCAGGGCACAAATTTCCACCCCCTATTCAAGACCCCAGACCCCTCCCCCCACACTAATTAAAAATTTATAACTCAATCCCATACCTTTAACTACAGTCCATCCCATTTCCTAAGTAGTTACGCTACGTTGTGTAACGCAACGCAAGCGCGAAAATCTACCTTATTGACACCAACTCACAGCATGCCAACAAAAAGCATTATACATTTCACCGTCCATCATGGAAGATATTTTAACTACTCCCCACCACTCTCTAACACTTTTTACGATGTAGCAGCTTCCCTTTGCTTCTTTTTTTTTCATTTTTCAACGAATCTAGCTGGCCTGCGAGTCATTAAGCCTAATCGCCGAAATGTGGGATAACCAGCACTTTACAGTCCTGGTCCCGCCAGTCGTTGCTTGCAGCGCCCAAAATTGAATTTTGCGATTGGACCAGATGATAAAGGGGCTGAGGCCCCTTTTACAAAGTGGTCCAGGAAAGGATGAAGGATTGTTAAATGCTGTTACCATCCCGTGCTGAATGCCACAGCATTTTATTACCGTTATGTACTGGAACATAGGTTATGGAGTTGACAGGAGCCAATAACAGCTTTACCATACCTACAATGCATATTAGACTTGAATGTTCTTAAACGTAAAAACAAAACCTCAGTAATTTATTTATATTTGAGTAGAATCTAAAATTCTAAATATTACTCTTAAAAGTTCTCGTCTTAACTGTACTGTGAAAAAGAAAGTTGTTATACTGAGAAAAATACTTTTAAAACTATTCGTTGCAGTCCTGAGGCTAGCGTCCTATCGCTTCAAGATGCCGCATGCAAAGCACACTTTATTATGTTAAAAGTACAACGGACGCGATCATGCCTTGCCGCTTTATATTTTAGCAACGGCGAGCTGAATTTCTTACGGCGACACAGTATTCAGCAAGTTGTACTTGAAATTGAATTAAATGTCATGTGAGGTTAAATACGAGCAAATATAAACTATATAATTCTCTCCTTTTCATAACGTTAAACATAGCAGCAGTGAAATTTACAACTGCCCTGAAACTTCTATAAACGATCAATTATGCTAAATAATTCAAACAAATTAAAGGTTTATTCACTTTATACTTACCAAATGAAAATGGATGTACAAATGGGATTTGTGAGGATGCCACCCCAATTAAACAATTTTTTATTATGTAAGCTAATTCTTAATATTTAAATTTTTGGAGGAAACTAACGAATCATTTTAGCTGCTTATAGAGTATCATGTTTTTTCATGACCATAATGTTTCGCGATATCATTTTTTATGTAGAACTACTTTTTTTCCTATCTAGGACTACTTGTGGCAGAGTAATTTGGCGTAAAACGGTACTGCACTAATATCTTTTCACTGAGCTTGTACGAAGGATGCGACTCTAGTCCCCCTGTCGGTAGGAGACCATTATTTGGACCACTTTTTAATGACTAGGCTATTGATGATTGCCACACTATAACTTATAGGCACTATACCCAGGTGGTCACCCTCCCAAGTACCTTTGAAGGAAGTGACTACTCCCAAAACTATTTAACGTTGGGGATTTGACAAGAACCAGTGTTAGAGTGATTAAAAGGTCATGCAATCCATTAGAAATAAAGGTTTCATTCACTACAGTATGACAAAAAATCTAAATTCCTACAAATCTTGGAGACTACACCTTCTACTGACTGAACTCTTTTTCACCATATATCAAGATACACCACTAAGTTTGATGTTTAAAAATTCGAAAGCGGGAATTTCAAGAATGATTGCATAAATACGTTCTGTTAGTCTATCAAATAATATTGATGCGAATTCAAACAGATGAAAACTTAGCGTGAGTTCAAAAATAACAACTAGTAACAATAAATCTAAAATAATGTGATTTAATACAAAAGTATGGATAAAAACATGTACATAAACTAAAGATACCAACGTTTATCTTACGTGTGAAAAATTTTTTGATCTAACGAGAATCATATATGTGAATACTTGCACTATCTCGAGAATAACCTTACCAATTTTAAATAACTAAATAACTATACACAAAATGACTTCCTTCTTAGGTTTTAACCCTCGAGTATTCCAAAACTGCGGCTAAGTGTACTGGTTTCTCAGAACCAATTCTTTTCAAACGTTGACCACCACGCACAAGACGACGAATTCTTCGTTTCCTTTACCAGCTTACCAATACGATCCATACCAATAAACTAAACTACCTTCCGCGCACTCACCATATAAAATGCTTCACTTTTTTACACCTATCACGTACATACTGAAACTAATTATGCCTCCTTTTGGACTCCAACATTACAATTCTATTTTTTCTATTTTTTAGATCGTTCTGTATTCCAATTCGTTGGTTAAAATAAATCTCACGCAGAAGCATACACGAGCGTTTATGTCACGTTTATCATAAATTCACTGTAGCACGTTCATCTGTCGTAATACTGTGAAAAAATTATCAAGACCTAAAAAAGAATGTTCAACGATAAACAAGTCTTGCACTTCTGATGATTTACTTCGATTGTTCTGAACTAACAGAAGTTAGTATTAGATGAAATAAATGTTAAATCGATTATATGTTGTGGCCCTGAGGTACAGTATCGAAATATTTTGCACCAAGCTGGGAAATAACGTGTTTTATGAGCTCTGGGACTTTTTGCTCTCTTTGTATACATTTCGGACTTTACAGTATGAGTTTAATATTCTGGATCAAAGTTAAAAATTGTTGAAACACATAGAAATATCAGACTCAGTGGCCAATTTATTAGGAACAGACTCATGGTTGAGAGTAACAGGAATTTTTTAGCTTGAATCTTAAAAATGAAGGAAAACCAGTTGAGATTATAAAAAAAAAATTCAAAATTTGTTAAAATTGAGTAAAAGTTGTAGTATCTTTAAAATACTCTTATATGTTCCATTGCACTTTAATCTAATTAATGCTATTTGTGTTTTAATCTGTGTATAAGATTAACTTTACTTTTTAACTGAGGTCGCCATATATTCTAGCTTCCATATCTCTAAACAGCGAATGGATATTGTTGATGTTCGAGAGAGACGATAGAGATTGAGATATTTAATTTCGTTTAGGTTCATTTTTAATTAAAAAAAAAAACTGATTCAGGAAGAGCCTCCAATTCTTAATAGAAGTGAAGAATTTATATTAAAATAAGGTGGGTTTTAATTGAAGCGAAGAATTTATATTAAAATAAGGGGGGTTTAAATAAGGTGGGGGTTATATTACGACTATTAAAATATCGTCCAACTTATTCAGAAGCAGTAATGTATCCATATTTTTGGAAAGGGAAGATTAAATCTTAACATTTTAGTTAATGAAAATTTACGAAATCATATTATATCCAAAATCTTTCATTTAGATTCTTGGAGCGTGGGGGGGGGGGGGGGGGCATTCACACCAAATATTTCCAAACATATCACGCAACTATTTCCAATAGGAATATTACATTTTTTGCATAAACAATTTTTTTGCACTTTGCAAACATTTTGCACGTCACCCCACAACTCATAAAGTAAATATTTTCAACGTAAATGTTTTTTATGTTCACATATACTTTGCACATGCCAACCAACAATTTGCTTATGTCAGACACAAATTAGTTTAACCATTACCATAGATTAACATCGGAATCCCTATAATTTAACGTTGCTTGATGACTCTCATATTACACAATACTGTTACCCACTGCAAATATAGAGATAAGACACTAATAAATAAATTAAAAAATGGCTGTCTTCTTATATGGGCCAAAAAGTAGAAAATAAACCCAAAGCATATCTATGGCACAATCAATCACTGAGTTCAAATTCGCTTCAAAGGAAGATAGGGCGATGATTTACCAATACAACAAGATTGACGGCGCCCTATTCCTTTGAAGTGAATACGAACTCAGTGACTGGTTGCACCATCGATATGCTTTAATTTTATTTTCTACTTTTTAGGGCCCATATAGGAAGATAGGTATTCTTTATATTTTTTATATATTTATATTTTTTCCTTTGCCACTAATAACGTCTACCTTCATAAACTTTCATTTGATGTATGACCATCGACCACATTTTTTCTCCCTTTTGAAGTCTTAAGTGGCCCATGATATTAGAGACGTCAGAAGCTTTAATTTGAGATATAACTTGTTAAGGCCGATCCCCCACAAAAAATTCCGTCACGTTTTGGGGTGAGGGGAGAAGATGTATGGCACCTTCCTTTTTGAAGTAGTCTACGATGATCCTCATATGATTCTTCATTTGATACCTAACTCGTAACTGTAGGCCCTCTAATTCAGATGATACGGAAGAAAAGCTTCCACATTTTCCTTTCTTCAGGGGGAAGAAATCAAGGGAAGTAGATTTTCATTGCCCACAAGATTCTTCACATCACAAGCTCTCATTTGACATAAATTTAATGCTCTTACCGCTGTGTTGCGAAGATATAGTGGAATAATCGTTTTCATATTTCCTCCTTTTAGGGGGGAGGGGAGGAGGAAGGGGAAATTTTTATAATCTGTGACACTCTCCATGTCACATGCTTTCCTTTGATGCATAGCGGGTTACTTTCGCCCTTGCGTTCCAAAGATAAAGCAAAAAATCGTTTTCATGTTTCCCTTTTTTTGTGGAGCATTGCATTTAAGCTCAAAACTCATCACTGGCGGCTCTCCTGGAATCATGGATCGCAATACTACCTGAACCTTTAGAACACCTGGTAGAGTCCATGCCTCGACGTGTTGTTGCTGTTGTGGGGGCAAAAGCTGGACCCACACATTATTAGGTTAGTGTGTGTAATAAAATGTCCTTTCAGATATCTTGAAAATATTGAAAGACAAAATTTTTAACTAATTACAATTTTGGTAAAAGATTTTTTTTTACCGTGGTTCATGTGCCCCTTCCAACTTTGCACTCTAGGCTGGTGTCTTGATCGACTCACCCATATTACAGCCCTGTTCTTTAGAATTTGAAATGTCATAGAGATTCTTTGAACCAAATCGATCCAATGTATTTTGAAATATTGTGCGCCCTTGTCTGAAGCACAAGCCTGAGACTATTATTTTAAAATTAAGATTAATTTTGTACACAGTATTCCTCATATGAAAAGTAATTTTAGTTATATTTCTTTCTTTTTTGTGAAACAGAATGCTTTAAATGAAGTGTAATATGTGGTTGAAAGTTATCTAAGAGACTTAAAAGTAATAATTTATTTTGTTTTAAACTTTTGCTTGCGATTTCAGTTTCTGAATGTTGAAAATCAAGAACGCAACAGAAAGCAAAATTTGGTCATTTGAAGCTTTCACATTTTATCTATAATAACATAATGCCAATTCCATTCAGAGATGGAAATAGATCTTTGAAGCTTGCATCTTAGATCCTAATATTATACCAAAGTTCGCTTTCTATAAAAATAAATGCAAACGTAATTTTACCACAGAATGCTTAATTTGTCGTCTGTGCCAAAAATTGTATCATGTAGCTTTAGTTTGTATAATAAATACTACCAGTCTGTTACAATAATAACAAATGTTTTTATTAATGACATATCAAATAAACTTTATACAGAAACTTCATTAGAAGCAGAAAAAATTCGTAACAAGTAATTTAAATAAGCAACAGAGCAAATGTTTAGAATTTAATTTAGACAAAGCCTTCGAAACTTGTTTCCGCTTACTTATGGAAAGTCTTAACCGTGGAACTGAATTGATGACGGATGATTCGTTTGGAATGAAACCTTTTCAAAAGATCTCGCAAATTTATCAAGAGAATAACAGTCTTTATTTTGAAACATAGTTGAGAGAATTTTGCATACTTTTTTGAGTTGTGCATACCACAATTTGAGAATCATCATGATCTGCAGGTGGGCATTATTGGACATTAATTACTAAAATTCAACTCATTTTCAGACTTTGCTTTCTATATGATTCCATCATTAAACATACTTTAACCAACAAGTTATGGTTTGTTTTTTATGCTTGTCCCAAAGGCAGAGGTTTTCTTTGCCATTGGGTCTCCTCAAAATAGTCCATATGAAATAAATAGATCGTAATTACTTTGAAACACCAGATTTTGGTGATATTTATCTTCAAAAAATGAAAATAAAATCATTCTTACAAGCTGCGAAAATATTTTGGCTCATTGATGAAATTCCTGAGAAAGTTCTTTTCCTTGGAGTTAGAACTGCTTCATTATAATTATCAAGTATTAAATTTTGCTACCTCTGTACTAGTTGATCAATTTAAAAAATATAGATTCCATTGAAAACTTATACGTAGCATTTACAGAATGAATAAATAGAATGTACTTTCATGATGTACACTTCGGAAATTTAAAAGTAGAATTTGAATCATTTTTAAAGCATTTTAATGTTACATTCTCTCGTCATTAACTATAGTACTAACTTGTTTTCAATCTTAAATGGGCTCTTAGCGTCAAGATAGTAATAAAGTTTTGTTTTGCTTTATTTATTGACTGCAAATAGTATTAATTATAATTTATGCATTGGATTTTCTGCATTTCATTTTTAAACCTCAGTTTTGAATCTGTTATTTTAAATTTCTAAATTTTAACTAAGAGATGTGGTTTGAGATGCCGAGTAATTAATACAAAACACATGTCTTTGTGAAAATCGTTTGCATCTTGTATGAGAAACCAACAGAAGCCAATGACTTATGGCTCTCTCTCTAACATCAATAGTGAAGGCACAGATCACCTGTTCATGGAGATAGAATTCAACAAATGATTTTGCAGAAAAATGATTATACTCACGGCGATGCAAAATGCGACGATTTTAAAATTTTTATGGTTTATTTTGGTGAAATAATAATTTTCTGGTTTCAATGAAATATAGAAACAACGAAGCCAAATTACCCCCTGCACCCCATCCTCTGTAGCACCATAAACGAAGTAGCACGAGTGATATGTTCACAAGAATTTGCAGTTTTCCCGTTTTGCAATTTTTTATAAATGAAAAAATGCACGAAAAAGTATCTATTTTTTCTGATTTATATTGTCTTTCTGCTGAGGTTTAGCAATCCTTATGGCATATTATACAGACAGTTTTGGGGCTACCGTATTTCACCTCTGAAGAAGACAGCCAAGGTCATAATATGTGCCTAAAACCATAGAACCTTTTTAGAAGTCCTCAGAAATGGAAACACTTAGTTTAGGTTAGAATAGGATATTATTGCAATGAGTGATTATAATTAATAACTAAATATGACACTTTTGCATTCTGTTATAGAAAGATTACAGTTTATAAAGATCAACATTCATGGTTTTGGTCATTAGATAACATGAAGACTAAAAAGCTGAGACCTCTGAGCAGTATCACAAGGAGTTGAAGTAGCACTCATCTCTGAGTCTGCAGTTGAAATCCCAGTGAAGATTGGGATGTATATTTCTAGGGATAAACTTGTATAACCTATAGATGACGTTTTAGTTTCTGCGTAAAAGCAAAAAGCAGAAAAAAAGGCAATTTAAAAACTTCTGAAATCACTGTATGGTTAAAAAGAATTCTATTCATCTCTGAAATAATCCTGCAACGTAAAAAGACAAATTCTGAAAGTGATCACTAAATGAAACAAATTGCGAATGCTTTGCCCATCCTTTTGAAAAGAAAAAAAATTAAAACTAATATAAATGTTAAAACCATTTAGAGAAGGACTAAACGAAAGGTTGAGCCATGGCTCTAAGGCCCCAGCCTGATTTGTTTTCGCTTACTTAACAAGGATAGAAGAACCTCATTTAAAATTTGGCCCCACTTGCTTAATCCTGCTTTGATTTGGAGGACGATAGTTTTGTTTGATTATGCATCTCAATTTTGTTTTATTCGGTAGATTAAGACAAATGTTGATATCAATAATATCGAAATATTGGTAGAAAGAGCAAGAACAAAGAAGTTGTGTCTTGCAATGAAGTACCTCGAAGGTATTTGAAATAAAAGTGAGAAACTATGGATGATTGAAATCTGAAGATTGATGTCGGAAAAAGATGCTTCATATCAGATGAACTGAGTCCTGTATGATAACAGGTTTTACTCTGGTTGGAGTTCCCGTTTGCTAAGAATATCGTTTGCTGTCTATTGCGAATAATCCTCATCTGCTGTATGCGATGTGCAGGTTACATCGTGTAGTAATCGTCAGGTTTAGGAACATAAAGGGTCATAATACTGATTTCACTGCCAATGGGATGTCCTCTGGTGAGCAAATGATCAGTGAAGTATCGTTGGCCGTCTGATTGCATCCGATTCGAAATCGTCTGTCTCTTTGCTGGTACTAAAGGATGGTTGCTTTCATTTTGCGAGCGATATCCTGCAGAAGAACAGCTTGGCCGTGAGGAAGCTTGAAGAAGGCATCTTCGGTGATCAGTCTCCAGCCCATCATTGCCTGTAAAACAAAAACATTATTACATCAGTCTCTTGAGATATTTATAAAACTGGAAAAAATTCTAAAATGTGACTAAAGTTTCCTGCTAATTTTTTTCAGAAAAACTTTATTTAATTCATCAAGAGTAAGTGACATGGCAAAAGAAATTTGTCTGTAAATGGTAGATAGGTAATCACTGGAAGGAGAGCTATGCACCAATCCCGTATGATGCACAGAACCGGCAAGGCCTAGCACCTAACGTCCGAACCCATCTTCTCGTGGTGCAGACCTTTCAAAAGAGATATTCTCTTGTGGAAGTGAACAGAATTGGAGGACTGCCAGATTAGTGTGACCTGCTGATCTGGACAACTATGGCTACTGACCGTATAAACCTACTGGACTGATATGAGGCTCTAAGCTTGATTATGGATCCTGAATTTGCTGCACTGGTGGGCTTCTGTGTAGGGAAAATCTTCTTCTGTGTTTTCTGTTTGTTTGAGGGTTTAAGCCCCAAGTGAATAGATTCACAGGATATGTTTATCAGCTGGTGGATAATCCTGAGCAATGGTCATCGTAGGAACCTGAACTCTTTGCTTCTACTGACATCGTCAAATTCTACATTGTAGGAAGTCTTCCAGTGTAGATGGCTTCAGCCTTTAGTGGTGGGAGAATGGGTCTTTGGCCCATGTCTGCGATTAGGGGACTGTTTCATATTGTCGCCATTCCCTCTCTCAATTAACATAGTTCTATCCCACTAACCATTTTCTTTCCATAGGTATTTAGAATTTGAGGACTCTGCACAGAGCTTTTCCTCTTGATGTCCTCACACAAGAATTCCACCATTATAATTTAGATATTCTAGGCTTGCAAGAAACCAGATGGACAGATAAAGGTCAGATTCTTAAAAATAATTTTAAATTTCCCTTTTCATGGAGGGAAGACAATAAACATCACAAAGGTGTGGGTCTGCTTCTCAGCAGACACGCTAGTGATGCTCTTCTAGGATATTAGAGCATTAATGAAAGGTTTCTTACAGCAAAATTTCAGGCAAGCTTTCAAGACTTGAAAGTTATCTGCTCTTATGCCCCCTCTGAGGATGCCGATGAGGATGAGAAGGATAGGTTTTACCGACAACTTCAGGATATTTTGAATTCTGTCAAGAAACGAGATATTACCCTTTTTCTAGGTGACTTCAATGTCAAAGTTGGTACTGAGTGACTTTTGGGGAGGAGTGATAGGCCTTCTTGGTATTGGTAGCTGCAATGGCAATGGCAACGTCTCCTACAGGTAAGTAAACTCAATGGTTTCAGAATAACTAACATTTATTACAAACACCGCGACATACATAAGTACACATGGGTTTCACCCGATGGGCTGCATAAGAATATGATTGATTATATATTAAATAACAGCAAATGGGGTAGTTCTGTTAGGAATACCAGGGCATATAGGGGAGCTGAAATTGGGTCTGACCATTACCTTGTTAAAAGTGTCTTGCAACTTAAACTTAAAAAGTGTTGTGCTAGGGTAAAAATATTTACCTTTAATACTGAAGCTCTGAAAAACCCAGTTATAGCTAAAGCTTACCATGATTGGTTACTTAGTCATTATGACAGTCATGGTTTGCTTACCACTGAAGTTGAGGAAGATGGGAACATTTTAAACAGACTTTTTCGGAAACTAACAGTATTCTTTTAGGAAAAAAGCAGCAGAGGAGGCAGAATTATCTGAGTGATAAGGCATTTGAGCTTATTTCAGAAAGAAAGAACTGTAGGAATGTCCTTAATCAATACCCTACTATCCCTAATAGAAAGTATTACAGAGAGCTTAATAAACGTGTAAAGGATCAGTTAGCTGCTGATAAGAATCTTTGGCTTGATGGTTTGGCTGACAAAGCCGAGGAAGCAGAGACAGCACAACAACAGATTGATGTACCAGATAGTTAATGTTTTGTGTGGTAGAAAATGAGCAGGTATACAGGGATTGAAGGATAAACAAGGCAAGGTTATAGAAGGTTAGGATTCTGTCATTTCTAGGTGGGCTGAGCATTTCAATGATATTCTAAACAATGTGGTTAGTTCTATTCCCATTATTTGCAATGATGATAGATGCATTGGTGGCTTTAATGTTGGCCCTATAACACCATCTGAAGTTATTTTGGCTGTTTCTAAACTTAAACTTCATAAATCCCCAGGGGTAGATGAGATTACTACAGAAATGCTTAGAGCTGGGAATGTTTCGGTTACCACTTGGATGACTGAAATTCTGAATATCTTTTATGATAAAGGCATGGTTCCTAAGGATTTTACCAGAGCTATTGTTATCCCTATTTTCAAAAAAGGTGATCGCAGTTTTTGTGATAACTATAGGGGTATCAGCCTACTCTCTGTTCCAGGTAAAATTCTTTCCATGATTGTGCTTAATAGAATTAAGAATCTGGTTGACAGTCAATTGCGTGATGAGCAATGTGGTTTCAGAAGTGGTAGGGGATGTGTGGATCAGATATTTTCACTTAGGCAGATTCTTGAGAAATGTTTAGAGTTTCAGAAACCTTTGGTTGCTAGCTTTGTTCATTTCAAAAAGGCTTTCGATTCTGTTGATCGTCATGATTTGTGGTGATTGTGAAATCATATGGTATACCAGACAAGTTAGTTAACATAATGAAAGCTCTGTATAATAACACTGAGTCGTGTGTGAGAGTTGGTAAGGCTTGTAGCAATTGGTTTAGCATTGCTAGTGGAGTTAGACAAGAGTGCATTTTGTCCCCTTTTCTCTTTAGCTTGGTTATTGATTATGTTATTCGAAATTCACTTCAAGGGAAAGATTTTGGCCTTAAATGGACTGGAGATACGAAAATTTCTGATTTAGATTATGCTGATGATTTAGTCCTTTTGGCAAATAATGTTGATGAGATGACCTCTTTCATTCGAGCTGTTGATGAGACTGGTAGTAGAGTAGGTTTGGTTATAAACAGAGAGAAAACTCAAGTGATGAAAATTGGTCAGGCAGGCTGTGATTCAGTTAATCTGAATGGTTGCAGTCTTGAGCAGGTGTCACAGTTTAATTATCTTGGGAGCTATGTACCAGATACTGGTGATGTGCGGCATGAGATTAACAGACGAATAGGTATTGCTGCCGGGACTTTTAAGAATCTATGGAGATTGTGGAGAAATAGGCGTATACACCTAAAGACTAAAATTAGACTGTATAATAGTTTGGTTCTTTCTAGGGTTAGTTATGGTAGTGAAACATGGACACCTTGTAAACAAGATAACAGGAAACTAGATGCTTTTGATTCCAGATGCTTACGCAGTATCTTGGGCATTAGGTGGTTCAACTTTGTAACTAATGATGAGGTTTAGGCAAAGGAGTTTGCAACCTCCTTTAAGCAGCATATTGTGCAGAGAGAGACTCCGCTGGTTTGGCCATGTTGCCCGTATGAATAATTATAGATTGGCGAATAGGGTTATGAACAGTGTGCCTAAAGGCCTCAGAAAGAGGGGAAGGCCTAGGATGCGGTGGGCATACAATGTCAAACAGGCCCTTGTTATAAATGGTGTGTAGTGGCGAGATGCAGCTGATGTAGCTCAGAACAGACTTGCTTGGAGAACTAAATTGCACGGTCTGGTAGGACCTCCGTAGCCCATGGCTGCTTGAGGATGATGATGATGAACAAAGTGTTCAGATATCTAAATTCTCTCTGAACTGTTTATATCTAACTGATTCATCCAACACAGTTGAAGTTCAGTTCAGACACATCTTGCAAGCAAATGTTTGTGCTCTTGAGCCAGGCAGACTCAAATGGAGATTTTCGTTAAGTAAGAAGTCTTCGATTATTGGCTGTATTCGTAGAATGTGCCAATTAAGTGCAACGAGCCACTCTGAGTTGGCGGCCTACTTCCTGCAGCTCAATGCTATTCTAAATGTTTTGTGCAATCACCGTAACAGATAAAAGATTCTGGGAGGTGGCCGTAAGGAATAAATTCGCATTGTTCGCTGATGAACAAAGGGAATGAGGTGTTTATACAACACGGTAAATAACGATTACAAAGAGAATGAAAATTTTTTATATTCATTTTTTAATCATTTTTTTTATATACGACATATAATGAATACTAAATATACGACATATAATGAATACTAAATTTTAAATTCGCTTATTATATCCTTGTGATTAATTTAGTTTTCTTCCTTTTGATTTTTCGCTCGCCATTTGTTGGATTATCAGTTTGTGTGTTTGTCAAAACAGTTATCCCGCCATATCTTTTGAACTCGATGGAGAAACTTAATGATTCATGTATCAAATGAAAGATAGTGAAGCTCCCTCTGTCATATGCTATAAGCATTGACCCCCCATGATTTCGTCCCCCCTGAAAAAGGGAAAAATGCTCAAATGAAAGTTTATGATATGGGGAATGTCACAAGCTATAAAACGTGCCTCCCCATTCCATCTTACCCCCCCCCCCCCAAAAAAGGAAAAAAATATATGAGGGTTGGTTCTACGAGTACTATATTGCCCAAGTACTAAGATAAAAAGCACCAAGTTTCCTGTTATCTTGCTAACAAATAGCCCAAGTTCCCCTTCCACACCAACTTCAGACACGACCAAATTGTTATATTGCCCAAAGTTAGTCTTTGTGTATATGCGCCTATATTTGCACTTTCCACAAATTCAGCAGCAATCACTATTCTTCTGTATCTGATGCCGACATCACCAGTATCTGTTACATAGCTCCCGAGATAATTAAATTCAGATAAGTGCTGAAGGATGCAGACATTCACAAGACCGAAGCACCATCTGCTTCACCAATCTCAATCACTTTAGTTTGGGTCTACGACAGTTCGGTAAGAAATTATTAGGAATAATTTTAATTTACTAAGCCTAATTAAAATACATATTTTGTTAGCAAACAAAACCAATGCTTCTCCGAAGTTTCTGCAATTCGGTACTCCGTAAAAAGAAGTGGTTTATAACTCAACTTAGTCCATAATTGAATCTATTCTCTCTAATTCGATCTTCAATAAAGGGTTTATATCTGTTCTCTATTATCCGACTTTGTAGTACAACGGATTTTTCTCGAAGATGATTTCTTCTAAATGAAGCACTCAGATGCCAAAAGAGAACATTACAATCTACATGGGGACTACAAATATTCTCCTTAATCCGACCATCAATTCTAAAAGTTTTTTTCTTACTGAACAAAAACAACCGAATGCAAATACCAGTAGAGGAAATGAAAGCAGTCGATGTTTGGTAAATCTGTTCCCTCTACTCCGATGTTTCTTAAAACAGGATTACATATTTTGATCCCTTTCCTGTTCCTTTTAAAGGAAATAATAGGAAATGAAAGGAATACACTTCAGGGAACTAAACCTCAGAAAACTATCGTCATTCTCACCAATCCGACACTGAATAAAACGAATTTCTGTAGTCCTTTTTATCCGAAAAATCGATATGAAATTAGCGAAACGCATTAGAGGAAAGAGGCGATATATTTATATATCTATACTCTAAACCGACATCTGTTAAACCGTAATTTTATACTTTTATCTTTCTGATCCTACAAAATGGAATAATTGTAATTCAAAGGAGCACACTTCAGGGAAATATACCACATAACACTGTCGTGATTTTCACTAATCTGCCTCTCAATAAAACGAATTTTTATACTCAATTTTTATCCAAACAAAAATATGAAATTGGCTGAAAACGTTAGGAAAAAGAGGCGATATTTACATATAGACTCTCTAATCTGACGTCTGTTAAACCGGATTTTTACATTTTTATGACTTTGTTTTCCTACTAAATGAAACAATTGGAATTCAAAAGAATACACTTCAGGGAAGTAAACCACATTACTAACGTCATTTTGACTAATCCGACATTCAATAAAACGAAAAGCTTTAGTCTCTTTTATCTGAGGAAGGTAATATGAAATTAATCGAATGCAACTAGTAGCATAAATGAGAGTTCTGGGCCAGTAAATGGGTCCAGAGAATATTCTGTGAAAATCCATGGGAAACGTTATGGAGGATGAGGTAAAAAGTACGTTTCTTGTGGTTTTTTGTGAAAATATGTGTGAAAATTAGAAAAAACGGGGGTGTTTTTCAGCATGTGAAAAACTAATTTAAGTTTTTTTTTTAAAGATGAGGTTTAAACTAATTTGTGAATTAGTTTAAATGAATTAGTTTGAAATGAGGTGTTTGTGTATGAGATAAAAAATGATGTGGTTTGTTGAGTTATCGTATACTTCACTGGATTATTCGGTTATAAAAAGGCACGTAGATCGGTATTTCTTGTGGTTTTTTTGTGAAAATATGTGTGAAAAATCAGAAAAAACCGGGGTGTTTCATGTGAAAAAAAGTAATTTAAGTTTTTCGGGCAAACGAGATTTAAACTAATTTGTTTAACTATTTTTCAGAAAAATGAGGTGTGTGTGAAAGAGAATGAAAACGATGTGGTTTGTTGAGTTATCATACATTTCACTGGATTATTCGGTTGTAAAAAGGCAGTTCGACAAAGCCAGACTGTTTTGAGAAATTTGTTTGAAACATATGACAAAATCAACAGGTAAAATGACGTATCGGGGGTTCTGATGAAAAGATAGTCTTTGAATATCTGTGAATGTATGAAGAGAGGGTACTAGATGAAAAAAAAATTTGGAAGTGAAAAATGATTTAGGTTAATTTTTTAAACAATTAGAAAGAATTTGAAGTGAAAAGTGATGTAGGCTAACATAATTTTGAGAATGTGTGAAGTTTGTAAAGAGAGAAGAGTTTTATGTTATCGTGCTAAACGAAAATCAGTCTCGATCTCCTCAAAAGAACAACGGGCTCGAGATGTAATTTCATTGAACTAAGACTCTTATTCACTGAACCTCAGAATTAAAGTGAAGCTGAAAACATACTGGTTCGGTATTGTTTTGGTAAATATTTGGTTACATATTTTTTTTAAACGTGCAAATAGATGTAGATTTCGAAATGATTGTATTTAAAATAGTTTTTTTTACCCAGCAACTAAAAGTTTTCCTCTAGTGGTTGTAAGGTTGCTTTTCGTTCTGAGACAATTACTCAATATACGTGGTATAATTCATTTGGCGGTCTATTTAATTTAAATCGTATTTCCATGTCAGCAGTTGCTGATAATTCATATAGACGTGATTCGTATTTGCTGATATCGAAGTGGAATATCGGATGCAGTGTCATACAATCTTGGAAACTGACTTGTGTAAATAAAATAAAAATAAATACCCCCTCATGCAGCTGCTTGCCACAGAGGTCTGACAGGAGTCTGTCAGTTTATATGCCATAGTAAAAGTCTGAGAGGATGGCAGGACCTCAGCAAACAAACGACACATACATCCAGCCTTACCCGGGGCTGGAACCCAGGTCTTTTAGATCAGTAGCCAAGTGTGCTAACCACTCGGCAAATGGGACGGCTTGACTTGTGTACCCAAATCGATATCCATATTTTTTGCAGCTAAAAAGTTGTTGTAAACTCGAGCATAATCTAAACTGTTGGGTTCAAAGTTGCATTCGAATTCTTCTTCGGGAAACTGTTTGCTGTTTGCTATTCACTCTGATTTGAATCCGTTCTAGTAACATGTGATCAAATACCATATTGTTTCTGGTTTGATTATTTAATCGGTTAGAGTTTTGTAAGACGACATAAAGATGGACAGGTTTATTTTGAATTGTAGTGACCCGCCAACTGACATGAGAGTCAATTCGAGTATCAGATTTGTACAGTTTGCACGATTCCCAAAAGATTTCATGTGGATTGCCGCTTGCTAACTGAGATTCTAGTTTTGCAAGTACTTGTAGTGATGGTTCCATTTTTGGAACAAACCAAGATACGTGAGATATTTCAAATTTATACAATATAGCCCCAACTCTCTGAATAATGTCTTTGTCGTCATTTTTTCTAGTTTTATGATATGTTTTACACCGCGAAACACTTTATCCACGTCTCGGCAGAATCCAAATAGTCGATTCAGTGGTAAGAATAAACTTGCATTTTGACTATTTTTTGTAATTTCATATCTGTTCGAGAATCCTTGATTGAATTCAGGATTTTTCTTCAACGCTTGTGCAAAATCATTTATCTTATTATTCTTGTCCAGTTTATCTTCGCCTCCGTCGTACAAATACTTATTCATTTTCGAACTGTCTGCGGTACCTTTGAACCACATCATACTTGTGGCAGCACTGTGTGAAAAGTCTTCGGTAAAATCAATTAAATTGTGAATCGTGGTCGTCACTCCTGGTAATTCAATATCATCCAATTCTCTGTATTCTATATAATATTGAGCTCTCTTAAAAATGTTGTACCCGTTATTGACCATCGTAACTACATCATTGCCGCCGATATCAGACCCATCTATATTTCAGTATTTTGCCTCTGACGTGTATATAACTGTTGTACGGATGAAGAAAAACGTCCATATCTTTGGTAAATATTTCGTATTTTTCGAAATTTTTAACGTTAACATTGATTTCCCGATATTCCAAGGACTCGTATTTTGTCGTAGAATTATCGTCTATTGAGTCTTGAACAAATTCCAGTAAGTAGCTTCAAAGTCCATCTTATACTTACTTTATGAATTTATGATTTTTAGGCCATTTCCATAAATCAACTGATTAAGAATATTTCTGCTTTTAGGGGATATTTTCTCCTTTTTTCGAACAATAGGCGACGGATTTGTATAAAATATTTTAATTCGCTTTCTCAGTATCTTCATCTTTATTTGGGTCTGATGTGTAACATATAAGTCAAGTTTTCCTTGTTCAAGTCAATTACTTTATTGTTCTGATCGATTACTTTCATTCTAACGTTGTAAATGTAATCAGTTTTATTCAGCGGTAAATATATGGGGAAGAAAGGATGTGTGTCGATTAAACTGCCAGGCGGTGTTTGAGGCACGAAACTGTACAACACATCGCTCTTCTGGTTATTGAGATAGGAAGATTCGACAATAGAACAGTGAATTAGAATGCGATCGACCCCTCTCGTTATGTTGGGTGGGAATTTTCCTTCGTTTTTTGCTGCATCGATAATTTTCGATTCGAACCCTAGTATTTCTCGTAACATTCCTTCAGAAAAATCTATTTTATATCCTCTTGCCAAACGAAAAACAAATCTTAATGTGGGGAGGTTGCTTTCTAGTATTATAGGGCTAGGATCCTAAAAAGACATTTTTCAAAACATCATTAAATCCGTCTATATCGTACATTCCATTCGGGAAAATTATTTTATTCCATTGCCTTCCATTGTAGTATTCAGAGTGTTATTGTTATATTTATTACTGATGTTGTACCAGGAATACCACATATTGCTACCGATCAGTGCTATCTCGTATTCACCATTGAGTGTGATCGGCGTTTCATAATTAATTTCCAAATCTTCGGGTTGTATGCCGTAATAGTAGAGGAATTGATAGTTATGAGTACCATCTTTATTAATATAGTGTAGTACTATGTAGTACTCATATGCTAGTTGTTACCAACAATTCATTCCTATCATTAGGAGTTTGTTCAAACTGATACAATACATCATATGGGCTTATGTTATTATTCCTTCGTTTAATGTAATAGATGCAATAGTAACCGCATTTTTCAGATTTCTTTTTTCTCTTTTTCCGCATTTTCTTCTGGTGGCGATAAACTGAATCGATCAAAGTACTCGACGTAAGGTAACTTCGCATCATTGAAATAAGCTACCCAATGAGTTCGTGAACCACGGGAAACGTCAAAGTTCACTATACCATTTTCGGCCTTGAATATTTTTGTTGGAAAAGAATCGATAGAGTATACACCACGGAATCCTTTTTCGTTTTTCATTACATTTTCGATATCTAAGTTACTTAATGGCTCTTTTTTTTTAAATTCCTGAGCTATTTGTTTTCCTGGAATGTACAAACCTTGTCCCTTTCTTTTATTTTTAGATAAGCCAGCTGCTCTTTGCTTTCCAAGAATGTATAACCCTTTTCCTAAAACTTTTTGTGCAAGCTTAGTACCAGCATATCCCGCAGCTCCAACTGCAACTGCTTTTCCCAATGATACGAGTGCAGGTAGTAAGAACGGTGGAAATCCACCTAGATGTGTTTTACTGAAACGAAGTCGAACTGGCCTTTTAGATTTTTTCAGTTTAATGATTTGTCTCTTCGTCAGTTTCAAAGTATCGTTAACTTTCTTTTGTGGATCAATATTTAAAGTTTTAGGATTATTATTCACAAATGCACTCTTCAGTTTTTGCCTTTGTCCAGGCGTTAGACTAGTCAGATAACTGTGATCATTATACTTTATTTTTATAAGTATCACGCATTTATATTTTATATATAAAAATTAAACATGTATTGTGTAAAGTGTAAAACGAAAACTTTAACGGATAACGTTGAATATGTCACTTCAAAGAATAAAAGAGTAATGATGAGAGGCAGATGTCGAACACGTGGAAAAATGAAGTATAAATTTGTGAAACAGAAAGGAAAATTTGTAAAAGGTGGAGATATAGTAAGCTGGATTCAAGAAAAATTTAATCCACCCGAAATGCACATTCCAGGATACAAGTATTGTGGACCTTTTACGAAACTGGAGAAAAGGTTAAAGCGAGGAGATCCTGGTATTAACTGTGTGGACAAAGCCTGCGAAAAGCACGACATTTCTTACAGCAAATCTACAGACAGTAAAAAGAGACACGAAGCCCACCAAGAATTATTAAATGATTTAGATGAAATTCAGAATCCAACTTTAGGAGATAGAATTTCAAGAACGATAATCAAACCTATCATTAAAACAAAGAAACGGTTCGATTTAGGACACAAGAAATAAGATGCTTTCTTCCGTTTATTATGACCCATTAAAGGGATTTTCTGGTATAAAAGATCTAATGCGCAAAACCGGATTGACGGAAAAAGAAGTAAAAAGATTTCTCCAACAACATGATGTGTACACGTTACTCAAACCCATTTATTAAAACTTCCAAACCAGACGGGTTTATGTCTCGAATGTAGACGACCAGTGCAGAGTGATTTGATCGAAATGCAAAAATTTAAATTTCACAATAACCACACGAATTACATTTTAACCGTGATTGACATTTTCAGCAAATTCGCCTGGGCAATACCTATTAAAAAGAAAACGGGTAATGAGATTACCAAAGCATTTGTGGATATTTTTAAACAACGTAAGTCATCCAAGTTACAAATGGATAAGGGAACTGAGTTTATCAATAAAGAAACTCAAGCATTGTTTAACCAACGAGGTGTCCATTGGTTTGCCACAGAAAATGAGACTAAAGCTCAAATTGTGGAACGATTTAATAGGACTCTAAAGACAAAAATGTGGAAATATTTCACTGCCAATAACACTAGAAAATGGATCGATGTCCTACCAAAACTCGTTAAGAATTACAATACTTCTTATCACAGATCAATAAGAATGACCCCAAAAGAGGCAAGCTTGCAGAAAAACAAAGACATTGTGTATTTTAATCTGTTTGGTAAAAGAATTAAATCTATTACAGCACCAAAATTTAAAATTGGCGACAGAGTGAGAATCGCCAAGTACAAGACACCGTTTAGAAAAGGTTATCTGCCAAATTTTACAAGAGATTTTTGAAATTGCTCAAGTTCTGAATACAGATCCCATAACCTATAAGATCAATAATCTGAAAGGAGAACCAATCATTAGTAGTTTTTTACACCCAAGAAATGGTGAAATACGAAAAGCAAGATGACATTTATAAAGTTGAAACCATTCTGAAAATTAGAGTGAAGAATAATAAAAAAGAGTATATGTTAAATGGTTTGGTTATGATAATACATTTAATTCCTGGGTCCGCGACCGAACATGATCTTTTTAAATAAAGCAAATGGAGATTCAAAATTTTGACTTTGAAGAAGATGAGAAATTCTTGAACAGAAACGTATTAGCACCTCTCTGGCCTTTTAGATTTTTAATCTCTGGTCCATCGGGCTCAGGGAAGACGAACCTTTTGCTGAACTTGATATTTTAACAGCTATACTATAATAAAATCTTTTTATATGCCAAAGGTTTAACCGAGCCGAAATATCAATTTATGCAAGAAATATTCGACGATTTGCACGAAATTTTGGAGAAAACATTTGACGAAAAAAATCTCAATTGAGACTTTCTCTTCCAGTAAAGAAGATATCGTCAAGGTCAACGAACTGGATCCCAACATGCAAAATTTAATTGTTTTCGACGATTTCGTAACGGTAAAAGATCAAAAACTCATCGAAGAATTATTCATCAGAGGAAGGGAAAAGAACATATCATTGATTTACCTGACACAGAGTTATTATTCGACTCCGAAAGACATTCGACTACAGTGTAATTATTTTATATTCTTTAATATGCAGAACAAGAGAGAAATGTTGCAGTTACAAATGGATCATGCAACAAAAATCAGGAAAGATATTTTTATGCAGTTTCAAAACCACACGATTTCTTATTAATCGATAAAAAAACGAAGCACATACCTCTCAAATACAAGAAGAATTTTGGTAAATAAAGATGAATTGCTTGACAAAGTTTGGCGTCATCAGCTCTGAGACCGCCTCCGAAAGAGAACCAGCGGGAATTCCAGGTGTCGGTTTTAAATTGACACACGATGGGGACTACGATATGAGTAATAAAAAATTGAGAAATGTAGCCAATCCCGAAGAGGGTTCGGACTCTGTGACAAAACAATATCTGCAACAAGAGTCTATAACACTGAATCACACGGGAAATTATGACGCAAATACTAAAAGAATATCGAATGTAGGCAGACCTATAGAAAATGGAGATGCCGCTACCATTCAATACGTTAATAATAGTTCTTTAATTTTTCGGAACAATCGTTACGATGCGCGAAACAAACAAATAATCAATGTTACTGAACCGGATGCAGATTCTGGAGTAGTTACAAAACGATATTTGGAAAAAAAGAGCACTTTGCAATGACAATGATAATTACGATGCAAGCAATAAACGCATTAAAAACCGTGCAGAAACGATCGATTCATCCAATGCCACTACGAAACACTACGTCGACAACTTGACCACTGTTCAAAATAGTCTAGTGCAGGGGTGGGCAAATAGCGGCCCGCGGGCCGCATTCGGCCCGCTAAGAGTTTTTTGTGGCCCGCCAAGACAGTCAGAAACATCCGCCTTGAACCGAGATTTCCTTCCCGTTCGCGACCGAAGATTCGTCTCGTATTTTCCACTAGGACGGCCACGTCAATACGCATCCGCAGTGTAGATACGAAAACAATTGCCCACCCCTGGTCTAGTGAATACATTGGTGAGAAATAAAAATGGGCTTTACGTTCCACGAAGCATTGCATTCGATGATAATAGTTTCAATGCAGAAAAAAAATCAAATCCTTGATATTGCCGATCCCGAGTCGAATTCCGCTGCTGTAACTAAGGGATACTTGGAAAAAGTCGCATTAACTGGTGAGGATGTCTTTAATGCGAACAATAAGAGAATAGGAAACCTCGGGGAACCGAGGCACAACAGAAATGCGACAACAAAACGTTACGTTGATGGCTTGACAAAGTTAGATCCTAACACATCCAATTCTCTATTGAGAAATGGAAATGGACTTTTTACATCAAGTTGGAGCAGTTTCAATGGCGATGCAAAGGGAAAACGAATTACGAATTTTGGCACCCCAATTCTAAACAATGATGCTGCTACAAAACTATATAAAAATACTGTAATTTGCCCTACCTATGGTGATAAATAGGTGAAAAAAGACATATCGGAGTCTCATCCAATTATACAGATAAACACAAAATTCGACCTACTAATGCCACCTATTTTCAAAGATAATTACCATCTATGCATTTCTAATGGATATATATGCAAGGTAATCTGCTGCACAACAAATCCCTCTTTTAGTATAAATTATAGTATCAACTTGGACGATCAAAAATTCATTGAAGTAGTAAGACCACAACTTCGGCATTTTTTTTCTGTTTTTCCAGTAAAGAAGAAATTTGACAGGGGTAGCAAGATTAGTGTTTCACTTGCTAGACACTATCCAGATCCAAAAGAAAGAAGAAAGGTACCTGGAGGTCTTGTTTCCGACTTTCATCACTGGCTTATCCGACTTTCATCACTGGCTTATCCGACTTTCATCACTGGGTATATGTCTTTATTGTATATGAATAAAGATGAAAGATATTTAGCAATTACACAGTATTATAGATGAAATCTTGAAATCCGAGCTACTACAAAATCGAAAATTGAAGACATTATTTTGGGAGAGGAACGAGTTAAGGAAACGCTCGAAGAATTTCACAAGCCAGTGGTGGAACGGTTAAAAGTCTGGAAACTGTGCGTAAAGAAAGCATGAAAAACATAGAGGATGTAGTAAAAACTTTAGAGCCAGAAGAGCCCACTGAGATGCGAGAAAAAACGTTCGTTTATAATCCATATTCCAACTTGCAAGATGAAATATTAAACCAATATAAACTAAAACTTCCGAGTGATATCTTACAGGCGAGAAACTCCATTCCTGAGCTGAGAGAAATGATATACCAAACAATCAGGCATCTTCAGAAACTGGGGGACAGAAACAAAAATCAAACGCAATGGTAGAACTACTGAGAAATATCGAATTATCAATAATCAGATTAAGGCACTTAGAAAATATTTAAAGTCGATTAAAATGATGCTCACGGTAATAGAAAGTCAACAGTTTGATTCTGGACTATACAAGAGTTTCGACGACATATGCGAAAAATTATCAATTTTGGTTGCCAGTAAACGAGCTGGAAACACCAGTTCAGAAGTAGTAAATGAAACTGTCGAAAATTTGGATATTTTGCTAAAAAACGGTATTATTGACAAAAAGGAACATAAGATTATGTTTAATAACATCGGTATTGTTTAGAAAATTACTCTTGGACACACACTATATTCATGTCTATTTAAACTTCCGATAATGCAAAACAAATTTCATTTTTTTGCATTATCGGACCATGATTTTTAGCTATTTTATATAATAAAGAGGGTATAACTGCTAACTCAAAGAGGAGCGCAACTATTCAATGTACCAAATGTGGGTATTTATTCGCAAATCCAATATGAACCGTCATATGAAAACTGCATGCACATCTCGCACATTTGAAAAATGCGAATTTTGCAATTCCACCTTTAGCAGAAAAGACAATTACAATCATCATCTGAATCAATATCATATAAAGAAAAGCAGTGCTTTTCGGAAAACGTTTCACACATATAAAATTGATAACATAAATGTCAGAGAGAACATAAAAAGTTTTCTGGAGAAAAATAACAATAAATGGAAATATATAATTAAGAATAAACTCAGTCAGTCTCTTAAAGTTAGATTCATATTACAAATAAAATTTAAAAAACAAACGGATCCTGAAGGACAGAAAAAAATACGTGCACATTTTTCGACATGTAACGAAATAATCAGTTTGCCTACCTATCTCAATGAATTACTGAAAAATGCTTATGAGAAAATTGATAACGACTTTGAAAATTTTACACAAAAGGGAAGTGGATGGGTGTTTGACAAAATAATTTCTATGGAAATTCAAATGTCTCAGTATAATGCAGTTGGAGCATCTGCTTTCGTAAATTTACCACAACATTTGAAATCTACAAAAGGAATAGTGAATGTTAAAAACCACGACAACAAATGTTTCTTGTGGTCAATATTATCAGCTCTACATCCTGCTAAAGACAATCCGCAACGTGTGGAAAAATATAAAATATTTGAAAACGCCTTAGACACATCCTCATTGACTTATCCAGTAATCCTCGATCAAATCCCGAAGTTCGAGGTTTTAAATAATATTTTTATAAATGTTTTCAATTCTAAGAAAGATGGTTTGCATACATTTATATTTCACAGTATCCTGTTAAAGAACCCATACAATTTTTACTTTTAAAAGACGGCAGTAATTCTCACTGTTGTTGGATTACAATTATTAGTAGGGTTACAGCATACCTTTCAAGACATAATGGTAAATCCTATACCTGCCCACACTGTCTTCATAATTTCACTCTCGACGATTTATTAAAGAATTACGTAGATAATTGCAAATCAAACACTTTACAAACTATCAAGTTTCCAGAAGCAAACATTATTAAATTCCATACAATTAAAAAGGGTTTGAACCACCCATATGTGATTTATGCAGACTTCGAATGCTTTTCGAAATGTAGAAGAATTGAGAATAATCCATGTAGGGTGCGAACTAAGTATTTAGTACCGTCAGGATTTGCATATATTATAGTTGGACCGGAAGATAAACTGATCAAAACCAGAATGTGCAGAGGGAAAAATGTAACAGAACAATTTTTGAATGAAATGATCGAAGCCGAATATTTGATCAATGATTTGAAGAAAAAAATATTAAGATGACAGATTTTGATTTGAAAATTTTTACTAGAGCAAAATATTGTAATATTTGTGGGAAAATTCTAGGAACTGATAGAGTAAGGGACCACGATCACTTAACTGGAAAATACAGAACTGCTGTTCACAACAAATGTAATCTTCAATACAAATTCTCACTTGAAATACCAGTGTTGTTTCATAATCTCAAAGGATTTGATGGTCACTTTATAGTAAAAGATTTGTGGAAATTTAAAGATAAGAAGAAAATTTCTTGTATTCCACAAACTACAGAAAAACATATATGCATTAAATTCGGTCAAATAAATTTATTGATTCATTCATGTTCCTCAGCTCTTCACTGGATTCACTGTCGAAAAATGTGGAAAATTTCTACATCCTAAGTCAATACTGTAGACAACATAATCTGAAAGACTCACAGAAAGAACTTTTGAAAAGCAAAGGAAGTTTTCCATATGAGTACTTGCAACAGAGTACTCAGATTTGCAAATGTCACTTCCATCCAAAGAGAATTTCCAAAACAATGAACAATGCGAAAGAGCTCAAATTTTGTGGAAAGCCTTTTCTATTGCTACCTTCGGGGAATATCACGATCTGTATATGATCACTGATGTATTACTGCTAGGAGATATATTTGAAAACTACAGAAATTCGTGTATGAATAACTACCAACTCAATCGTTGTCATTATTTTAGCACTCGTGGCCTGTCCTATGCTGCCTGTTTAAAAATGACAGAAATTGAGCTGTGTTTGTGTTGTTTTACCTCTGAGCGGCACTTTTTTTCACACAATGGGCTAAATGGCCAGGTCACATGGACCCCGAAGGCTCAGAGAAGATTGGGGGAGGGGACCCACTGGAACAGCTGTTGGGAGACAGATGGTAGCCTCCCTTCCAGACCATCCAGCGTGTTCTTTAACGTGCACAGGATATGGCTCTCCTGCACACGGGCCAACGGCTTAACGTCCCATCCGACGGACGGCGGCCTTTCCAAGCCCATCGGTGTCCGCTACTGACCGTGGGCAAGGCGGGGAATTTTGCGGAGATAAATCTCAACGCTGACCCAGCTGGGACTCGAACCTGGGAACTACAGATTACGAGCCTGGCGCGCTACCGACTGAGCCACCCCCGCCCCAGAAATTGAACTGGAACTAATAAAAGGTGATATGTATTTTTTCATAGAAAGAGCTTTGCGAGGAGGAATATCTTTAGAGTCTAAGAGGTTTGCACAGGCCAACAATCCTTTAGTAGATCCATATGAGAGAAGTAAACCACAAAACTATATCGTGTACTTTGACGCAAACAATTCATATGGCTGGGCAATGTCTCAACCTCTTCCAACTGGTAATTTCAAATGGGTAACTGATATTGACCTGTTTAATATTCCAGACAACAGCAAAAAGGGTTATTTCTTCGAAGTTGATCTAGAATATCCGGCATATCTACACGATTTATACAATGATTTCCCCTTGGCTCCTGAAAAATTGAAACTTTCTAATAGTTTATTTCTCACCAATATGTCTCATTCTTGATTCCAAATCTGTTCGACAGGCAAAATTATATTGTTCACTATAGGTTACTTAAACCCTATGTGGAACTGGGACTGAGGGTGAAACAGGTGCATAGAATCTTGGAATTTGATGAAAAACCATGGCTGAAACCTTACATAGATTTTAATACAACAAAACGAATCAATGCCATAAATAATCTTGAAAAAGACTTTTTCAAACTGATGAACAATGCTATATATGGCAAAGGTTTAGAAAATAAGAGAAATAGAATAAAATGCCACATTGTGAATACTGAAGAAAAGCTTAAAAAATTAATTGCAATTCCTAGGTACGTTTTTTGTGCTCAACTTGCAGAAAATTTCGCAATTCTCCATATGAAAAACAAAAATATTATATTAGATAAAACATATTACATTGTTGTAACGATTTGGGAGTTGAGTAAATTACACATGTATAATTTCTTCTACAATTTTCTGAAACCAAAATTTAATGCTGAATTGTTATTTACCGATACTGATTCCTTCTGTGTCGATATCCAGACAGATGACACATATCAGAAATTTAACTCAGACTACTTGATTTCTCAAATTACCCCACAAACCATGCATTATACAATGAATCAAATAAAATGATTCCAGGAAAATTTAAAGACGAATTAAAAGGTCTTCCAATCAAAGAGGTTGTTGCGTTACGTCCAAAATTGCATTCTATAGATTTTACAATTCCCAAAAAAGCAGCTAATGGAGTTACAAATGAATTTAGTCACGAAGATTATCGGGAATGTCTATTTGATCGAAAAATCGTATATTCGTAACAAACGGAATTTCGATCGGAACAACATGATATACCTGTATACCAAATTAAAAAAATTGCTTTATCCCAAGAATACACAAAACGACATATAAATGGGATTCAAACTTATGCTTTTGGAAATTATAGAATCTCAGATGTGTATGGTAAAGCAGGCAATGATATTTACAAAACTTTGAACTGAATTATAAGGTGCCGTGAAGGATAGAACCAATATCTGTTTAAATATACAAATAAGAGAATTTTTCATATGTATATTTACTTAATGCTGTAAAAATATATCGTGTTTCAGGTATGAATGTTAGAGTAGGAAGAAATATTAAATAAATAAAATAAAATTTAATAAATTCCCCCTCAAGTAGTTGCTTGCCACACAGGTCTGGCTGGAATCTGTCAGTTTATATGTTATACTAGAAGGTCTGTGAGGATGGCAGGACCTCAGCAGAGAAAGACTAGTTTATATATATTTTACGAATTAAAATCAAATTATAAAGATTGTTTTCGCATCCACCTCCCCAGCTGCACATTACATACTGAACAACAGAGTAAACCCATGCATAGTATAGTCCAATTTAAATTTTTTCGGTACAATAATAAAATCGGTTTTAAATAATAAATTCTAAATAAAATACATCTTAATTTTTTGGTCAAAATGCTTGCATGAGTAATGCTTTTTAAGTTGGAATCCAGATGCACGCCTAAGTATTTATAGCTGCAAACCCTATCTAAAACAGGACAGTTGCATCCATAGTAAATTCACAACTTCAACAATAGTTGAAAACATCTGAAAAAAATTATCGCTGATGCGGCGGGAATCGAACCCGCAACTCTCTAGATACAGAGCGCTCTGGCACGTATCTAGAGAGTTGCGGGTAATTTTTAACTACAGGACAGTTGCAGTTATCGAGTAAAAGACAGTTTAATTTATGATATTTGATATGTACAGGGATATTATTTTTTGCTCAAAATATATGAATTAATATTCTGCATATTTAAAGTTAATTTATTTGCTGAAAACGAATTATGGATCAATTGTAGATCACACTCAATTTCTTTTAAAATATCTTTAATATATGACCAGAGCTATTGCTGCATCATCAGCATAATATGTAAGGGATCCTTTTATATTTAAATGACAAAAATCATTCAAATGAATCAAAAACAGTATAGGTCCTAATGCTGATCCCTGAGGAACTGCCTTTCTAACAATACGAAAATCACTTATAACATTTTTTAATTTGAACTGCCTGTTTTCTTCCTTCTAAATAGCTTTTGAGCCATAAATGGCAATTACATCTTATTTCACTTGTATATATTTTATCCATGAGTATACAGCAATCAACAGAGTCAATTTTTTATATCTATGAATATGGCAATAGTTTTTGTTATCATTAACACATTTAAAATTTTTGCTTGTTAGATCTACAATTGCTTGTTCAGAAGGGCTCAGTCTGTAGCGCGCCAGGCTCGTAATCTGTAGTTCCCAGGTTCGAGTCCCAGCTGGGTCAGCGTTGAGATTTATCTCCGCAAAATTCCCCACCCTGCCCATGGTCAGTAGGGGACACCGATGGGCTTGGAAAGGCCGCCGTCCGTCGGATGGGACGTTAAGCCGTGGCCCCGTGTGCGGGAGAGCCATACCCTGTGCACGTTAAAGAACACGCTGGATGGCCTTGACGGGAGGCTACCATCTGTCTCCCAACAGCTGTTCCAGTGGGTCCCCTCCCCCAACCTTCTCTGAGCCTTCGGGGTCCATGTGACCTGGCCATTTAGCCCATGGTGTGCAAAAAAGTGCCGCTCAGAGGTAAAACAACCCAACCCAACCCTTGTTCAGAATTTAATTTCCCCCTAAACCCAAATTGCGACTTGTTGAAAAATTGGCTTTTTCCGTAAAAATCAAAAAGTCTGTTTTTCATAACAATTTCCAAAACTTTAGAAAAAATTGGCAAAATTGAAATTGGTCTATAATTCATTTCAATATTTTTATGCCCTGATTTGTAAATAGGAATCATTTTAGAAAGCTTTTGTTCATCATAAAAGATTCCATTTTCCAAAGATACAGTAACTAAATATGTCAGCATATCCAGATGATAAAGATTTATATTTTTTAATACTTGTGTATTGATGCCGTCATATCCAGGGACTTTTATGTTAGATAGTTGTTTATAATATTTTAAATTTCGGTTTCAGTGGCACCTCTCACAAGTATAGAAGGAGAAATATACTTTAAGTATGGAGGTGATATATCACTTTTTATTATATGAAGGATACTTTTTACTATATATTCATATTTTTTATTATATTTTATTATGTGGATTTTATGATATGGAGGTGAAATATCCATTTCCTCATCTGCAGAAAATTCATTATCTATAAAATCTGAATTCATATCATTTACGTTATATTTAAGTTACTATTATCAGTATAACTGCACTTTTACATTTATGCCAAATAAATTATTTACAAACTTCCATTGTGACTTAGTGTCATTTACACAAAAATTGAAATTATCTCTGTAATACCTATCTTTAACGTCCTTAATACGTTTTTTTTACATACTTATAATAGTTTTTGTATTCTGTTTCATATTACACAATACCCGGATATTTTTTATATCTCACATATAATTTTTATTTTCCTTCTATAAATTTAATTCCTTCCTCAGTGACCCATTTTTGCCAACTTCTTGCTTTACTCCTCTTTTTTATTACTAGTAAATAAAATTTTATTATTAATAAACCTTTGAAAGAATTTTTTCTACAGCAATCTATTATCAGTGCCATTATCAGATGTGCATAAATTTGCAAAATTTTATTGCTTGGCATAATGTTCAAAATTATAATAATTGATATCTGTACTATTTTTGCATTTATTTAAACTGTTTATTGAACGTATATTCAAATTAAGTTTACCTACTATTGACATATGATGAGTCAAATTGAATTTCTAAGCTGACACATCAACAGTGTCATTTTTTGCTATTCTGACAAAAACATGGTCTAAACTACTATATCTGTTTGTGCTAAATCTAGTACGTACATTTGCATATTATTTTAGTCCTAATTCAGACATCAAACTTAATTTATCATTGACATCATTAGAATTTTTTAGTAAATCAGTATTAAAATTCCAATTCTCTTCATGTATGTACTGTAAACTTTCACTTAACTCTTTAAGAAATGAATCTATTGTGAAACTGTGGGATCTATAAACATGAATGACAAATACATTAGCTACAGGATCAAACAAATGAACAGCTTCTGTATTTATCATTTCAATATTTTTTGTTGAAAATTAAATTTGCCATTTCTAATATAAAGCATCACTCCTGATTTATTTGAAATTCTGCAATTAAAATACATATTAAAACCGTAAATTTCATGAAGAGATATCACTTCCTCCTTAACCCAGATTTCTGAAACAAATATCATATTTACTCTTTGAAAAACATTTTCAAATTCTACTAAAATTTGGTTAAAATTATGCTTTACACTTCTTATAATGAATGGAAGTGAAATCTGAATGTGAATAAAGAAATAACCCTGCATCATCAGTTGGATTCTGAAATGTCTCTTCCTCATCCAACAAAGCGTCCAATATAGAATCAAACTTTCTCTGACGTAAAAAACAAAGTTCTACAGTAAAATATTGAAAATCTTTAATAAATTTAGGACTGTCACTAGTCTAATATTTAGTGCTGGTAACCTATGTGCTATATATATAACCTACCAATTTCTATGTATAAAAAATTTAAGCTTTTCATTATCACCATCCATCCAGTTTTTCAAGTAAAGAAACAATTTCCTTAATAATTATCCTGGTCATGTTTGCCAAAATGAGTGTAATATTACACTCCTTATTACTGTTAGTACCCTTCTAAAAATAGCGAGGCATCAATTTTTTTTGTCACATTCAAATACAGAGATTATTATAGGTATGCTGAATATTTTCAATATAGCACTTGTTTGTAACTGACATTGATGAAATTTTAATGATTTAGAATCAAAAGCTTGTTTCAATATCAAATACCTACTTTGTGTGGCAAAAACAATTTTTTTACTGTTAATATCATAAAACCCTTTACATAAAGCCAGTAGTACCAATAGTAAGAGAATTTACGAAATAAAGTTTAATTCTATTCTTAAAAATTGAATGTTCCCAAATGTGCTAACATTATCTTTATTGTTATATTTCCTATTTTTTTAATTAAAATATCTACATGTTTTCTCTTTAAGTCAATTTAGATACTGCTTTAATTAAATTAAATCCCAAACTTATTTCCACCGAATTGTCGTATCCTCCGAATCGTCACGTCCCCTTTAGTTTTATATCTGTTTATCACCAATCCTACTTTATTGCCATTCTCATGAACAGCTCTAATGAAAGAATTCAACTCATCAACATCATTAGCCAATAGGACCAAATCATCTGCATCATCAGAAATTTTGTAATCTCTAGACCATTTGAGACCAAAATTCTTGAAAAGAATTCTGCATAACATAATCCAATCCAATCCAGCATCAAATCAACACATGAATATTCCTGCAAGGAAATTAGGAAAACCCTGGCAGACTCATTCAGTCACTAGTTTTGGTTGAAGATGATTGTTTAGATGATAAAAGTTTGATTAAAAACTATTAAGTGCATCAATCTTCTTAAAAAGGAGACAAGAAGAGAAAAAAAGACTGACTTCATGGACTTCTTTGGTGGTTCTAAAATATTCTTTAAATTAAAAGTTGATATATTGTATCTTCTTAGCATGTTAAAATATTCTTCCCTTTCAGCATTAAATTGATCGCAATCAAATAAGATATGCTCAATCGTGTGTGGAAGATTGCAGAAGTTGCAGTTAAGTGAATTACATTTTTTTTAATTTAAATAAAAATGAATTTGTGAGAGCTCTATTTACTTTAATTCCAATGATTGCATTAAATTCTTTCCTTTTCAAACCAAAGTTTTGGAATTTAATAATTTTAGGAGAAATTTTATATCGATGTGTATGTTGAGCTCTGGTTTCATACCAATTTTGTAACTCTATTAGACAATTAAATTTATTTCTCATTTTAAAGATAGAAAACATAAAAGGTGAAAAAATAGTTGTGTTTAAGTCTTTGGCACTTTTGGCCATTAAATCGACCTGCTCATTAAATTTGATACCACAATGGGCAGGGACCCATTGTAGATAAATAATATTATGAAGTTGAATATGGTTATTTAGTAGTAAATAAATATCGTTTAAAAATAGGGAAATTACTCTTGTGAGGATTATTTAAAATTATGTCAAGGGAGGATTTACTGTCAGTTAAAATTACAATCTATTTGTTTGAAAATTTTTTTGCCCAGTTTATGACTAGAATAATTGCCATTAATTCTGATATAATCACAGGGGATAGTTTTGAAATTTAAATTTATATTCATAATTTTCTGAAGGACAATAAACTGCTCCAGAAGATATGGTTCTGTCACAGTTTACAGAACCATCTGTATAAATGTGTAAAAAGTTTTTATAAAAATTATCAATATAAAGTTCAGAGAGACTTTTTAAGCTAGAGTTATCAAATTAATTTTTTTGAATCAATTCCATGAATTTCCTTACTTATTATAGGAGTTGTGGATAGCCAAAAAGGGAAATTTGGAAAATGATATCCACTTGAGTTGTGAGTAATGATTTCTAGAATTTTATTTTTTTCAGGGAAGCTATTTATTGTTGTATCCTGGAAATCGTTAATAAATTTGTCAATTATAGGATGGGTTCGATTTTTTGAAATAATTCTAAACATTAAATTGGATAAAGTAAATTTTTTAAATAATTCAAGTGGTGGGATAGAAGTTTCAGCATAGACATCCAGATTGTATGTGCTTTGTAAGAGACCTAGCAGAATTTTAAAATTTTGGTTTGAACACTCTCAAGGGATTTTAATTTAGATTTAGATAATGTATTCAGTAATTCAATACCATAAAAAGTTTTTGGTAATATAATGTATTTATGAATTAATAATAGGTTTTTTGGAGAGCAACCCCATTTGGAACTTCCAAGCATTCTCTTGAAATTAAACAATTTAACAGCTTTATCTCTAGCTATTTTAACATATTCACTCCAAATTAACTTAGAGTTACAGTTATTTAAATATTGGTTTAATTTATTTAATGTCAATTGTAGTCTTTTTTGAATAAAGTTGATATCTGAAGCGGCAGTCCAGAATATAATGTCATCAGCATAAGTGCCGAAGTTAATTCCATGTTCAAAAATTTTGCCTATATCCATCAAATAGAGATTAAAAAAGCAAGAGGACAATATGTCACCCTGAACAACCCCATTCTGAAGTTCATATACATTAGATAGATTATTCCAGATTTTAACTTGAAATGTTTTTTCTTTAATTAATTGAAATAAAAAATAATATAAGTTACCACAAATTTTAAGTTCTCGAATTTTGGATAAAAGTACATGATAAGATAGTCAAATGCTTTTTCTATGTCGATTGCAATGGCTACCATGAATAATTTATTTTTAAGTGAAAATTTCACATCCGAAATAAAGTTAAGAAGGAGGTCCTTGGTTGATCTACCAAAAAGGAAACCGAAAAAAATTTTATTAAAAATATTATTTCTTTCTAAGTGCCAGTTTATTCGGTAACAGATCATTCTTTCGAAAAGTTTTAACACGTTTGAACTTAAGCAAATGGGTCGGAATGAGTTTAGATCATCAGATGACTTGTTTTCTTTTTTAATAAAAATCATAAAGTTATGAAGCCAACTGTCTGGATATGTTCTAGTTGACCATAAAAAAAAATAAATACCCCCTCAAGCAGCTGCTTGCCACAGAGGTCTGACAGGAGCCTGTCAATTTATATGCCATAGTAAAAGATCTGAGAGGATGGCAGGCCCTCAACAGAAAAACGACATATACAGCCATATATTATTAAAAATACTTTATAGATTTTTTACACAATTCAGTGGTAAATTCTTTAATAATTTATTTGTAATGCCATCTGAGCCTGGAGATGTTTTTGGTTTAAGTGATTTGATTGCATTTCTTAATTCAAATAATGAAAATGGAAGGTTTAGATATTTTGTTTTGCTGTTTTCAAATGTTTTATGGAAAATATTCGAGTTTGATAATTTTTTATCTAGGTGGTTATTTGGTTTAAAAGTTGTATAAATAAAATTTTGGGCCAAGTCTTCTGCAGTTTCTAATATTGATTTGTTATTTTTTAATGCATATGATTGAATGGTGTCTGTAGGTTTGTTTTCATTGCATAGACTTTTGTAAATTTTCCATAAGCTGGCTGTTGAAGTTTGAGGAGAAATTTTCTCTGTTAGTATAATGCAAATTTTTTTTGTAAAATTTTTATTTTTTTTGAAACGGCTTTTTCTAATCTTTTAAAATTTTGACAAGATTGAAAGGTTTTATTATTTATCACGTTTTGAATATTATTGTTGGGTGTAAATGGTAGCTAGGCAGTCACTGGAAGGAGAGCTATGCACCAATCCCCTGTGATGATGCATAGAACCGGCCAGGCCTAGCATCTAATGTCCGACCCCGCCTTCTCGTGGTGCAGGCCGTTAGTACCTTTCAAAAGAGATACTCTCTTGTGGAAGTGAACGGAAGGGGAGGGCTGCCAGATTAGTGTGGCCTACTGATCTGGACAACTGTGGCTACTTTTCTTTTTTTTTTCTACCCTGCTGAGGAGTGGTCAACCACACAGGGTCCTAGTGCTGACCATATAAACCCACTGGACTGGGCAGAATTCTTGTGTGAGGACATCAAGAGAAAAAGCTCTGTGCAGAGTCCTCACATTCCAACTACCTATGGAGAGAAAATGGTTAGTGGGATGTTTAAAGAAACTATGGTTATTGAGAGAGGGAATGCCGACAATATCAAACAGCCCCCTAATCGTGACATGGGGCAAAGACCCGTTCCCCCACCACTAAAGGCTGAAGCCATCTACACTGGAAGACTTCCTCCAATGTAGAATTTGAGAGTATGGAGAGTATGGAGAATATGGAGAGTATGGAGAAATAGGCGTATACACCTAAATACTAAAATTAGACTGTATAATAGTTTGGTTCTTTCTAGGGTTAGTTATGGCAGTGAAACTTGGACACTTTGTAAACAAGATAACAGGAAACTAGATGCTTTTGATTCCAGATGCTTACGCAGTATCTTGGGCATTAGGTGGTTCAACTTTGTAACTAATGATGAGGTTAGGCAAAGGAGTTTGCAACCTCCTTCAAGCAGCATATTGTGCAGAGAGAGACTCCGTTGGTTTGGCCATGTTCCCGTATGAATAGTTATAGATTGGCGAATAGGGTTATGAACAGTGTGCCTAAAGGCTTAGAAAGAAGGGGAGACCTAGGATGCGGTGGGCAGACAATGTCAAACAGGACCTTATTAGAATTGGTGTGCAGTGGGCAGATGCAGTAGATGTAGCTCAGGATAGACTTGCTTGGAGAACTAAATTGCACGGTCTGGTTGGACCTCCGTAGCCCATGGCTGCTTGAGGATGATGATGATGATTTTTTTAACTATCTGTTGGGTACTATCCTTTTTATTTGTCTATCAAGGTGGTTTATAAATTTATCATAGTTATTGTCATCTCCTGGATTGAGGGCTATTGTATCTTTAATTTTTTTCCAATCTGTTATTTTTATTTTGGGTTTTGATATTGGATATTGTGAATATGTTATGAAGATTGGATAATGATCGCTTTTGTACCTTTCTGTAGAGATAGACCATTGGATTTTAGTGCTATTTTTTCGGATAATATTGTAAGATCAATAATTGATAAGTTATTATTTCTGTTGATGCATGTGCAATGTTTTTGGTTTAAAATTATAAATCTGTTATTTTCAATGAATTTAATGAGATGAGTGTTTTTTTTTGTCGTTTTTATAGGAATGCCATAGGTTGTTGTGTGTGTTAAAATCACCACATATAATGAATTCACCACTTAAATTGTTTAAAATTTTTGAATACTGGGTATATGTAATACATTTGTTAGGATTGTAAATATTTATGATATAAATAACATCTAAAATTTTAACTTGTACAATTATAACTTCTAGTTTTTCAGAAATTATATCAAAATTTATTCTTCTTTGAGGAATTGATTTTTTAATATAAATAGCAATTCCACGCGAATTAGGACAATTCTTTTGTTGATAAAATACATAATTTTTCAATTTAGGGATCTTACGACTGTTTCCTGAAGACACACGATCTGGATGTCTTTAGATTTTACTAGATGTTTAAGATGATGCGATTTATTAAGCAAACTTCTGCAATTCCACTGAAGCATTAAGTAGGTTCTACCCATGGAGGACTATTCAGAATAGATAAGAAGATGTCTTTAATAAGTGAAAGTTCAGGTCCATTGGGAAGGATTAAGTCCAATAATTTGATCAAAAGACCAATAATTTGTGATTTTGACGAAGAAACGTCGGCGATAGCCGGCGAAACATGGTGATGGATCATGGGACATATGTCCGAGTTTTCTTTTAAGTTATGTGTAGAAGTGTTAGAATTCTTTGCTCCTGTGATGTTTTTCTTTACTGAAGATGCATAATTCATAGTATTTTGTTGGTAAGACTTCGTAGAGTTGGGAAATTGCATTGGAACTGCAGTAGACGAAGATGGGAACACAGGAAAATCAGTTGAATTCTGATTGGTCTGGAAGGTTCATGGAGCTCACAGTCAGGTCCCGATAAAGTGGCTTTTCAATCCTGTTGGAATCACAAGGTTGCGCTTTTGTAGAATCGTTATGAAACTTGTTCCAATCATTGTTCTGACGACTGATTCCATTTTCAAAGTGAATTTTGGTTTTAGTAAACGCCTGGTTCCAATTGAGTCCCAATTCTATTTGAAATTCTCTTGCTTTGCAGGCAACAGATCTTATTTTACAGCCCGCCCAAGTTGCCGGATGTCGACCTCGGCAGTTGGGGCAATTGAATTCGGTTTTCTTGCATTGACGGTGATTATCTGCTCCACTGCACCGTTTACATTTAATTTTACCTCTACAGGTAGCGATAGTATGTCCAAAAACCCAACAACGCATGCAAAGATTTGGCGGAAGGTAATATTTTTTTACAGAATGGCGTCGGAAGCCTACCACAACATAAGGAGGAAGAACTTCTCCTTCAATTTCAATAACAACTTTATTGGTAGGAATACAGGATGTGTCTTGTTTGTTAATATTTTTCTCATAATGAAGCATTCTTCGAAGACTAATTACTCCTTGATCTTCGAGAAGTTCCAAAAGTTCATCGTCACTAATTTCTGGAGAAATACCAATAATGATTCCTAGGACAGATTTTTTATAGTCAGGATATTCAACTTTAACTTTCGTTGACAATATTTCTGTCAAGTTTAAGATTTTATTATGTTGCTCTATCGTATTTGGAAAAATCAGAAGACGACCCAATGTAATGAATTTGCCAACAAGATGTTCACCGGTTAATTTGAAGAAAAAACAGGTTATTTTGGTAATGTCCAGAGCACTAAGTTCTCCATTTAGTGCTGAAATTACTAATGTGAAATCGTCTGCTATTTCAATTGATTCAGAAATAAGCTCTGGTAGCTTAAAGTTATCCGTATCCAATGTCGTGATAGTAACATATTTCTTTTGGTTGGTATGTCCCTCTTCTTTTTCAGGTTGAATGACCTTTGGGCTGGTATTTTTTGATTGTATATCCTTCTCTGTCTCAAGTGTATTAGGAGTCAATTTATTATTTTCTTTTTGGAATGCTGATACGTTATTTCTGAATGAATTTTCCATTTCTTTTTGTGGAGTAATATTCTCCGTTTGGTCAGAATTTTTTACTGATTTAGTGGGAGAAGTTTCAGATATTGCTAGACAGTTTTAGGTCCTCTGATAGTATTGAGATTTCTTTAGAAATCATTTCAATTTCTTTTAGATTTCTGGAAGACAAGTTGTAGTTTTTATTTCTTTTCACTCCGATTCTAGTTGAAGATGTTGGCGAATTCTTTTTTTTTTGTTCCATTCGTCATGTTAAGGATTCTTCTTTTCTTCGTGTTTAACCAACAAGAATTTTAAATTATTTTAGCAATTACGGGGATAACCTACGGGGATAACCCGTCACATGTTAGAACATACATGTTATCATGTTTCATTCATAGAGTTTATCTAAGATCCAATCAAAGTGATCGTTTCTGAGCTCTAATAAATAACGAGCCATGCGACGTTCGA
Organism: Ryuthela nishihirai; assembly: GCA_038380435.1. Lineage (NCBI taxonomy): Eukaryota > Metazoa > Arthropoda > Arachnida > Araneae > Heptathelidae > Ryuthela > Ryuthela nishihirai. Next base: position 80,265,304 of record JAWZYU010000003.1, on the reverse strand, counting down.
TTGTTTCGAATCAATTTGATAGGCAGGAAGGGAGCTCACTCAGTACAGTGATCGTCATTTGTCGTAATTAGAGAAGTGGGAAAAATTCCGCTCATCCGCATCCCGGACTCCAACTCAGGATCTCTTGGATACGCATCACTTGCTCTGCCTGCACAGCTATAGCAGGGGCAATTCCCATTTGCTTAAGAAAGGTTGCGATGGTTGTGCTATGAAGCTTTAGCATGTGATTTTAAGTATCCATATACCCAATATATGATTTGATATGTGGTTATAAAAGTTTGGTTCTTGTCGGTATAAATAGCGCAGGTGCCCCTTGACACTTGGAATCCCATAGTAAAGCCTCATAGTACAATCATCAGAAACTTTCTTAAGCAAGTGAGAATTGCCCCCCCCCCCCCCGTGCTTACGCAGCATCTTGGGTATTAGATGGTTTGACCTTGTAAGGGGACCTTGTTGGGGATAGGCAAAGGAGTAAGCAAACTCCTTGGAGCAGCTTACTGTGCAAGAGAGAAATTGCATTGGTTTGGCCATTTTGGCATTATGCATAACTATAGGTTAGCGAATAGGTTTAGGAACAGTGTGCCTAATGGCTTCAGAAAGGCAACCCTCCCCTTCCGTTCCCTCCCAGAAGAGAAAATCTCAGTCGAAAGGTAATAGTGAACTGCACTACGAGAAGGCGGGCCACACTTTAAGTTCTGTGCAACATCACAGGGAATGGGTACACAGCGCTCTTTTCACTAGCTACCATTTACAAACCCATTACACTTAACAAAAGATTTATTAACATCCGAAATAATGGTGAAAAAAAAAAAGAGTTGGCGACTTAAATTTTTTGTAGAAAAAATATCGAATATTTAAACGGATAAAAAGACTAAGGTTGCTGGTCTTCTGTTTTTTTTTCATACATAAGAAAATTTGTTTTTGCTGTATAAATTTTGGTTTGTCTATTTAAAAACAAATTTGCTATTAATTTGATTACGCTACACTGATAATTTAGAAAGAAATCAAGTGTGAAAAAAAATTCATTTTTTGGATTCGAACACGTCATCTCGTTATGTGCCATTTGCTATTTCTGCAGGTGAGAGCGGCATCTCACCGCAATGCAGAAATAACGTAATTAAATAGTGTGAAAAACTCTACCTAGTTGCCTTCTGGATCTGAAAATATTTCCTTTCTTTTTGATTCAGATGATCGATCGGTAGATTTTTCCAAAATTCCTTTTTCTCTACTTTGACAACCCCATCACTTCCATGTACTTCAAAAACTAGAGATTTCTGAGAATACGAAGAAACGGGAACCATATTTAAACAAGTATCAGTTTTACCTCTGAATTATCGTTTGAGCCCCATGAAGAGTCAGTGGGGGCAAGTTGACCAGGGCAGGGAAGAGGACGGTGTTATCAGAAATAGCTGGAACAGGTGGGACTCGAATCTGACAACTGAAGATTGCGAGCCATCCGTTTTGTGAAGTGTGTAAGAAAGAGTGGGAAGAGAAAAGAAAGAGTGATTGAGAAGACAAAAGATGGCGCCACCTGCAAATGCTCGGCGGTCGTCTCAGGAGCGGCGAAGTGCACGTGCCAGAGCTCCACTTCTTTCCATGCTTGGTCGGTGTTGAGAGGATCGTCCATGTAACCTTTCAGGACGAGGTCGCAGCGCACTTTATCTCGGTCGTCTTCCGGTGGCTTGCTCTGCTCCACATCGGGAGGCGGAGGTTTGCTGACCACGCACTTTCTGAAGAACTGGAAAAGGGAAAACGAAAAGAGTTAATTTGGGGAAAGGATGCAAAATCTGGATCAGCTTTGGCGATCTCGTTTTAAACCAGATTTTTCCATCTCTTGGACCAGTATGCGCTTCCCATTGATCCCATACTGAAAACTATTGCTTTAATTGATTATTGATGATCGTCTAGGTCTAGCGCCTAATATCCGACCCCGCCTTCTCGTGGTGCAGACCGTTAGTACCTTTGAAAAGAGATATTCTCTTTTGGAATTTAGGATTTTTGGACTTTAGGCTTGGTACACTGAGCTGCCAGCTTAGTGTGCCAGGCCTACTGACCTGGTCATCTATGACCACTTTTTCTACTGCTTACTAGGCCTTCCTTTTTTACCACTTACCAGGCCTTCTGATCTGTCATCTATGGTGACTTTTTCTTTTTTGCAACCCTGCTGAGGAGGGGTCAACATCACAAGGTCCTGGTGCTGATTATTAATACCCACTAGGACTGGTTTATGGATTTGAGCTTGATTATGGATCCTGGACTTGTTGCACTAGAGGGCCTCTGTTGAGGGAGAATCTGCGGCTGGGTTTTCTGTTTGCTTGCGTGTTATCAGCCCTAAGTGAACAGAGGCACGGGATACCTTATATCAGCTGGTGGATAATCCTGATCACAGTTCATTGCAGGCACCTGAACCCTCACTTAGCTAGTTGGACATCGTCAATCCTAAACTGGAGTAATGTGTCTCAGGCAGGCCATATGGCTCTTGAAAAAGTCCACTTGAAAAGGTGGTGCCCGAAGTTCCTACCAGCATCAGTGACTTCAACTTTTAGCGGAGGAGGAACAGGTCTTTGCCCCATGCCTACGATCAGGGGGCTGTTTGATATTGTTGGCCCTACCAATCTCAATAAACCTAGTTTCTTTAAAACTCCTACTAATCATTTTCGCTCTGCAGGAACGTGGAACGTGAGGACATTACATAGAGATTATTCTCTTGATGTCTTCACGCAGGAATTCCTGCGCTATAACCTAGATATTCTAGGCTTGCAAGAGACCAGAGGGACAGGTAAAGGTGAGATACTTAAAAATAACTTTAAATTACTCTTTTCAGGGAGGAAGCATGGAAAGCATCTCCAAGGTGTAGGTTTGCTTCTCAGCATACATGCCAGTGATGCTCTTCTAGGATATGACTGCATTAATAAAAAAATTCTTAGAGCAAAATTTAAAATAAAAATTAAAGACTTGAATGTCATCTGTTGTTATGCCCCCACAGAGCACTCTGATGAGAACGAGAAGGATACGTTTTACAGCCAGCTTCAGGATATTTTGAATTCTGTAAAGAAAGGAGATATTTCTCTTGTGCTAGGTGACGTCAATCCTAAAGATGCTACTGACTCTGACCTTTGGGCAGGAGATTTAGGTCCCTTTGGCATTGGTAGTTCCAATGGCAATGGGAAACGTCTCCTACAGGTAAATAAACTTAATGGTTTGCGAATAACTAACACATACTACAAACATCGGGACATTTATATACATATATACATGGGTTTCAAGCCGTCCCGTGGCCGAGTGGTTAGCACGCTTGGCTACTGATCTAAGGGACCTGGGTTCGAGCCCCGGATTTAGGCATGGATGTGTGTGTCGTTTTTCTGCTGAGGTCCTGCCATCCTCTCAGATCTCCTGCTGTGGCATATAAACTGACAGGCTCCTGTCAGACCTCTGTGGCAAGCAGCTGCTTGAGGGGGTATTTTTTTTTTTTTATACATGGGTTTCGCCTGATGGGTTGCACAGGAATGTAATAGATTATATTTTAATTAACAGCAAATGTGCCAGTTCAGTTAAGAATACCAGATCATACAGGGGAGCCAAAATTGGGGTGTGACCATTAGCTGGTCAAAAGTGTGTTGCAGCTGAAGCTTAAGAAATGTTGTGCTAAGGTTAAGAAAATTACCTTCAACACTGAAGGTTTGAAAGACCAGATATAGCCAAAGCATAGCATTATAAGCTACTCATTCATCATGACAATCGTGGTTTGCTTACTGCTGAAGTTGAGAAAGAATGGGATCAGTTTAAAGAGGCTTTTCTTGATACCAATAGTACTCTTTTGGGTAAAAGGGAACAGAGGAAACAAAATTATTTGAGTGATAAGGCTATGGAACTTATTTCTGAAAGAAGGAAGTGCAGGATTACTATGAATCAACATCCTACTAATCCAAACAGAAGGTGTTACAACGAGCTCAATAAACGTATAACGGATTAGTTAAGAGCTGATAAGAATCTTTGACCTTATAGCTTGGCTGACAAAGCTGAGGAAGCAGTTATACGGCACAACAGGGGATTGTACCAGATTATTAATGTTTTATGCTGGAAGAGACATGTACGTAGGGATTAAGGGATAAACATGGCAAGGTGGTTGAAGGTGAGGATTCTGTGATGGCTAGGTGAGCTGAGCATTTCAGATAAGTTCCAAATAATGTGATTATTTCTACTCCCATTGTTTGTAATGAGAATAGGTGCATTACTGTCTTTAATTATGGCCCTATATTACATTCCGAAGTCACTTTGGCTATTCTAAATTAAAACTACGTAAATCCCCAGGGGTGGATGAAATCACCACTGAAATGCTTAGAGCTGGGAACATTTGTGTTGTCACATGGCTGACTGAAATTTTGAACATTTTTATGATAAAGGTGCTGTTCCTAAAGATTTTATCAGAGCTATGATTGTCCCAATGTTTAAAAAAGGTTTAAAAAAGGTTATATAAGAATTAGTTTACTTTCTGTTCTAGGTAAAGTTCTTTGAATGATTATACTTAATAGAATTTGGAATTTGGTTGAAGGACAACTGCGTGATGAACAGTGTGGATTCAAAAGTGGTAGGGGATGTGTTGATCAAATATTTTCACTGAGGCAGATTCTTGAGAAATGTTTAGAGTTTCAGAAACTTGTGGTTGCTAGCTTTATAGATTTCAAAAAGGCTTTTGACTCTGTTGACCGACATAATTTGTGGTTGATTGTTAGATCATATGGAATACCTGATAAGTTAGTGTAATGAAAGCTCTCTATAATAACGCTCAGTCGTGTGTCTTTCAGCTATTGGTTTAGCATTGCTAGTGGAGTTAGACAAGTGGGCATTTTGTGTCCTTTCTGTTTTGTTTGGTTATTGATTATGCTATGCGAAATTCTTTGCAAGGGAAAGATTTTGGCCTCAAATGGTCTAGAGATTTCAAAATGTTCTGATTAAGATTATGCAGATGATTTGGCCCTGTTGGCTAATGATGTTGATGAGATGAATTCTTTCGTTAGGGCTGTTCATGCGAATGGCAATAGAGTAGGTTTGATGATAAACAGAGAAAAAACTAAAGTGATGAAAACTGAGCAGGCAGATGGTGCTTCATTTGCTTTGAATGGCTGTACTATTTAGCAAGTGTCTCAGTTTAACTATCTTGGGAGCTATATAAAAGATACTGGTGATGTGCGGCATGGGATAAATAGAAGAGGGATTGCCGCTGGGACTTTTACACTTGAGTTCATGAGGGTACAGATGATCCATGTGAATTGTAGTGAAGCTCAAACATTTCATGTATCAGTAAGGCATTTGATTAAAGCTCTAAAAGTATTTTTTTTCTTGTTATACTTTGCTTTGATTCGATTAAATTGCAAAATTTCGGATTTTAATCCTCTCTCTTTGTTTCAAAAAGATAAACTCTTTCAGCTCCACAGAGATTTTGATCTTTCCACTTCAATTTCCACTCCTGAAATGTTGATTGAATTGTTCAGAGTTTTAAACGCCCAAAATCCATTTTCCTTTTCAATAAAACGAAGGGAGTCTAAATCTTTCAGCGCTTTAAGAAGTGTAGTTTTGAGCGTTAAACATATTTCTACCATGGGCGCAGTTGGTAATAGCAAAGTTTAATAACAAAGAACCTGGGTATCTAGAAGAGGGATTCTAAGCCTCTTTCAGGTCCGCATCCTTTACAGCGGCATGGAGAAGCCTCACACCCACTTCAAATCTTCTCTTAATCCCAGGAAATCTTCACTCACTCCCTTTGTTTGATTGATTTTCGAAAAGTCACCGAAATTAAATGAAAAATTCCGATTTCGAAATGCTTCTCTTTCCCCTGAACCCTCTTCCCGCATCCTAGTTTAAAAGCCCCTGATCTAGAAGAAGCTCATATTCACGTCCATATTCCTTTTCACACATGATATTAAGTACAGGAGAATATCAAAAATAAGAAACGACATTTCTTAATTCCAGTTCACGAAAAATATTTGTTTGCTTCTTCATTTTCTTCTCTATCTGCTTTATCATGAAGTAAATCGCATAAATCACCTTTGTTGTAAACATCTTGTGTTAACTGTTACTAACAGTGATATATGGGTATGCTCGTTTACTATAAAGTAATCATAAACTCAAATGAATTCAGTGATTCAAACAAACAATCGATTCAACTGGTCAACCTCTGCCATATTTTAGCATCCTAGATCCACCATCTTCCATAGTGCACAAAATATCACTTTCGAACTTAGTTTGAAGAAGATGAATTTTAAATTTTCAACCACATCATAAGAATTATCTAACCCTGAATACACACAGGATCAAGATTAAGGCATTCATAATTTTCTTCCTGTATATTGATATACAAATATATTCCACTTCTTAAACTCGTTGCTGCTTTTACTGTACTTAGGACCAAATATTTGCTTCTGTTGTCTTAATTAATCCCTTTTTCTCTTTTCAAAACTGAATATGAGATGAAATTTCCGATGGCGACAATTTTCAGAGTCACTAAAATTTACCTGGAAATCAGAAAGAAGGTTATCGGAAACTTTCCCTCCAGATACCGAGTACGGATAAGACCCCTATTATCAGCGGATACCAGTTTTAAATACACGTATATAAATCTGTTTTAGAAACCCTAGTGCATACCATTAACCTGAGCTCATCGAGGACACGAAAGGAATGGAGCAGGCAGCACCTCAATTGGGCCAATGATCAATGAGGACAGGTTCTCTTTTCTCATAAATCACGACATTCGGTAAGTAGTGATTCTTGGCGCCAATGCATCTGGAAAGAGTGTGTGACACGTTATCATCCCTTGAACTTTGTGGAAAGGGATCATTTCGATGGGAGTGGTCTTTTGGTCTCGGGAGGTATCATTATCAATGGCCGCATTGGCCTGCATGTCTTCTCATAAGAGATTCTAACTACTCTGAGATACAGAGACGAGATTCCAGAGCCTTATGTGAGACATTTTAGAGGTGTCATTGAGTCAGAATTCATTTTTATGAACGATGACGGTCGTCCATAGAGCTCAGATAGTGGCGGAATACAAAGAAAATGAAGATATCCAGAGAACGGATTAGCCAACGAGGTCCTCAGACCTAATTTCCATTGATTTGGGGGAGGTGAGCTGCAGGTCGTCAACCCTTTCCAAGGACCCTTTATGAGCTTAGAAATGCTCTCATAGAGGAGTGGGATTTGCTGCCCTCTGAACTGTTGAATAACCTTATTAGAAGCATGAGAGCTCATTGTGCAAGTTGCATTGCTATTAGGGAATAATCCTACTCCTTACTGAACAATGCGTTAACTTCAATATCTGCGGTGATCTATACTGCTGAAAGTGGAAATCACAAGACCGCGAAGCAAGTGATTGTACACCTCAAATTCACAGGATGGGAGATATAAGGGTAGATGTGCAAGGATGCGTCTGGATATAAAAACGGAACGTGAGAACGCAAGATACGTGCGTTTGTTGCAGATTCGTCAACACATAGTAGGTGAGGTATGGCATATAGCACTGAGGTTTGGCGTTCCGAATAAAATTCAACTGGGCCTGCAATTGTACCAGGTTCCCGCCAAAGGGAGCTGGCGAAGGTGGCAACCCATAAAGTCCTACACATGCTCAATGGGCGACAATTCTGGGGAGTGTGGAGGCCATGGAAGAATGTCCACACCTTGGAGACTGTCCATCATTGCACGTGCTGTGTGTGCATTGGCATTGTCCTGCTGCAGAATCAGTGAAGAGGCATGGTGGTGTGGGAGGGTCGTGTCACAGTATTAACAATGTCACTGATGTAACGTCTCACCATTAGCATGCCAGAAACGTGGATCAGAGTTGTCTTGCCACCGTATGTGATGCCACCCTATACCATTGTACCATAGTGGGGGGGCTAATGGACTAGGCTTTGTCATATCGTTGATGCTGATGATGCCTTGAGGAGAAATGGCAGTCTGGCATGCCGAAACGGAATCGAGAGTTGTGTGAGCAACACTCTCCTCCATTCCGTAGTCCAATGTTGCCTCATTCAACATAGTGGAGACAGCAAAACCGGTGGTGTCGCTGCAATGGTAGATGCCAGAATAGAGATCTGAACTACATTCCTGCGTCATGCAAACGGTGTCTAATGATTTGCATGGAGACTACGGTACCCATAGTGGTCTGCAAATCATTCTACAACACAGTCACTGTGGTGAAAGGGTCGTAAATGGCCTCCTGCGGAGTATGCAATCTTCACGTCCAATGGTGCGACATGCTGGTCCCGTACATGTCCTTCATGTCCATGACGTGTTGGTGCTCCAAGATATTGCATGAACCACACCGTTCTACTGTGCTCACATTGCACCTGATGTGTGCGACGGTTGCTCAAAGAATCAGTCCGAGCTCTCGCATATCAATGATTCGCTCTCTCTCAACGCTTAATTATGCATAAGGGTCCCACCGACATCTTCAAGGCATGTTCCGAACATTTTCACAGCATGAATTCCAACCTCACTGTCGGTCGTGTTATGATACGAACTCCTGGTACCTGGTATTTTCCCGCAGCTTGGCTAGGTGTCACGTGTCCATTTGTTGCAAAACTTTGATTATTTTGATATCTCTGATGACCGATTGCCTCTTGCGATTTGCATATCTCTACTTCCATTCCTTCTTGGTGTTGCGATTTCTACCTTGGACAGTATATCATTTTTTTAAAATTGAAAGAATTATCCGATACATTCTTTACATCCCCTGCAAGAGCTTCCGTGTTTTGCTCAATAGCACCTTTTTGAAGACAAGCATCCACCCTCTTTACAACTTTCTTGCAACTTTTCAAAGAGTTGGTTTATCATTGCCAACAACATTCTGTTCAAAGTTATGTTTAAGTTCCTCGAGAATTCATCGGTTATTGCGGTATAATCTTTCTTTAAGATATCACCGCAAAAAAAAATTTGTATTGTTGTCTGGGGATCGTGGTGGCCATAGGACACTCCCAACAATGTGTTCACAAAGAATTCTTGCAAGAGGGCTATTGTTGTGATCGCAATATGGGTGGTTGCCATATAATGCTGCAACTTAGTATTGTTACTACTGGAGATTTCCCCTAAAAACATAGTATTTGCTTCTTATTCATTACGTAAGCATCTATGTTCTTTGGGTTAGACGGATAAATGTACTAGCACATATACCTGGCGTTGCTCAGGTCTGAAACTCTCTAAAATGCAGAGTACAGGGAGCACAAAATATTTTGGCATTAGGCCGAATGAAAGAATATTATTGTTGCTGTGAGGCAATAGTTGGGAGTGGACTATGGAGGTCCTCCAGACTGTAATTTTCCTCTCCAGACACAAACATTAACTCTGTAACTCAGACATATCCGTCCTGAATTTCATCTGCTGCATTTGGCTACCGTAAACCAATTATAGCAAGGTCCTGTATAACCCATCATTGTCTGCCCATAGCATCCTAGGTTCCCCCTTTTATTGAAGCCTTTAGTCACACTGTCCATAATCATAGTTGCCAATATCCAGCAACAATAATAATAAGGCAATAATAATCTCCTGCAACAATAATATAACAACAACAATAATAATAATAATAACAACAACAATAGCCAATAAGGGCAACATAGTCAAATCAACGTAATTCCTCTCTGCACATAATGCTGCTAAAAGGAAGTTGATGAGTCCTTCTTCTAACTCATCAATACTTACAAAGTCAAACCACTTAATGCTCAAGATACTGCGAGAGCATCTATGATCAAAAGCATCAAGTTCCCTGTTATCTTGCTTACAAAGTGTCCAAGTTTCACTACCGTGATCGTTTCACTACCAAGGTAGAACCAAATCCACACATATAAGTACAGTCTAATGTTAGTCTTTTGGTGTATATGGCTATTTTTCCACACTCTCCATAGATTACTAAAGGCGCTAATAGCCATACATATCTTTCTATTTATCTCATACCGCACATCACCAATATCTGTTTAACCGCTCTCAAGATAATAAACTGATACATTTGCTCAAGAAACTGAACTTAACCCACTGAAGCACCATCTGCCTCACCAATTTTCGTCACTTTAGTTTTCTCTCTGTTTATAACCAAACCTACTCTATTACGAGTCTCATCAACAGCCCTAATGAATTAATTCATCTCATCAACATATTAGCCAACAGAGCCAAATCATCAGCATAATCTAAATCAGATATTTTCAGATCTCCAGACCATTTAAGTCCAAAACCTTTCCCTTGCAGAGAATTTCGCATAACATAAGCAAGAACCAAACTAAAGAGGAAAGGAGACAAAATGCACCCTTGACGAACACCAGAAGCAATGCTAAACCAATTACTACAAGCCTTACCAACTCACACACACGACTCAGTGTTATTATAGAGAGCTTTCATTATGTTAACTAACTTGTCAGGTATACCATATGATTTCACAATCAACCACAAATTATGACGATCAACAGAGTCGAAAGCCTTTTTGAAATCAACAAAGCTAGCAACCAAAGGTTTCTGAAACTCTGAACATTTCTCAAGAATCTGCCTAAGTGAAAATATCTGATCCACACATCCCCTACCACTTCTGAATCCACACTGCTCATCACGCAGTTGTCCATGAACGAAATTTTTTAATTCTCTTAAGTATAATCATGCAATTAACTTTACGTGCAACAGACAGTAAACTAATTCCCTTATAATTATAAAATCACCTTTTTCAAGATCACCTTTCTTTAGGGGGGCGGGGGTGGCTCAGTCGGTAGCGCGCCAGGCTCGTAATCTGTAATTCCCAGGTTCGAGTCCCAGCTGGGTCAGCGTTGAGATTATCTCCGCAAAATTTCCCGCCCTGTCCACGGTCATTAGGGGACACCGATGGGCTTGGAAAGGCCGCCGTCCGTCGGATGGGACGTTAAGCCGTGGCCCCGTGTGCGGGAGAGCCATACCCTGTGCACGTTAAAGAACACGCTGGATGGCCTTGACGGGAGGCCACCATCTGTCTCCCAACAGCTGTTCCAGTGGGTCCCCTCCCCCAACCTTCTCTGAGCCTTCGGGGTCCATGTGACCTGGCCATTTAGCCCATGGTGTGCAAAAAAGTGCCGCTCAGAGGTAAAACAACCCAACCCAACCTTTCTTTAGGTGATCTTGAAAATGAAGATCTACGATCACCTTTTTTAAAATTAGGGATAATAATAGCCATAGTAAAATACTTAGGGACAACACCTTTTTCATAAAAATTTTTCAAAATTTCAGTCATCCATGTGGCCACGAAAATGTTTTTAGCTCTAAGCATTTCCGTAGTAATTTCATCTACCCCTGGAGATTTATGAAGTTTAAGTTTAGAAATAGCCAAAATAACTTCAGATTGTATTATAGGAGCAACATTAAAGCCCGTAATGCATCTATCATCATTACAAACAATGGGAGTAGAACTAACCACATTGTTTAGAACATCACTAAAATACTCAGCCCATATATCCATGACAGAACCCTCATCTTTTATAACCTTACCTTGTTTATCCTTCAATGCCTTTATACCTGTCCATTTTCTATCATACAAAACATTAACTCTCTGGTACAACTCTCTGCTGTTTTTCTGTCTAACTGCTTCTTCTGCTTTGTCAGCCAAGCCATCAAGTCAAAGATTCTTATCGATTGCTAACTGATGCGACACGTTTATTAAGCTCATTGTAATGTCATCTATTAGCACTAGTAGGTGTTGATTCATATTAATTCTAGACTTCTTCCTTTCAGAAATACAGAGGCCGAAATTGAAAAAAGAACACCCAGAAAGAATTTATTTAGGAACGTCATATTATAATATGTTAATAGTTATAAAAAACAAATAAAGAAATACCCCCTCAAGCAGCTGCTTGCCACAGAGGTCTGACAGTAGCCTGTCAGTTTATATGCCACAGTAGAAGGTCTGAGAGGATGGCACGACCTCAGCAGAAAAACAACACATACATCCATGCCTTACCCGGGACTCGAACCCAGGTCCCGTAGATCACAAGCCACGCGTGCTAACCACTCGGCCACGGGACGGCCGAGAAGCATGATCCCAGATTGAAAGTCATTGGATGAAATAACTATGTTACTGAGGATGAGAACATGCAAATGTACGCAGCAAGTATTTAAGGGCTAGGGCGTGAAGAAAGAAGTTATTCGTCTTGTGTTGTTCAGTGCCCTTTGAAGAAGCTATAATGCCTGGACGACACAGGCGCGCAACATTTGTTCAGTTAGTGGAGTTTGAGCGAGGTCGTATAGTGGGTCTTCGGCAAAGCAGTTTGGTCTCTTCGTGAAATTGCACACCGTGTTGGATGAGAAGTATAAGCAGTGGTACGATGGTCAGAAGAGCATGCGCACACTCGCATATGTGGTTCTGGGCAACACAGAGTTATGGACGAACGAGGGGATCGGCATATCAGGAGCGCGGCAGTGGAAGAGCGGATGGCTATGGCGTCACAAATTCGATCCTCTGTCGTACCAAGGGTGTTTACAAAAACAATAGGCAATCGTCTTTTAGAAGCAGTACTACGGGGACACGCAAGTAGTAGTTCCGTCACTTGTGCATCAAACGACCTTTGACCCCTGAGCCGCAGAAAGTCCCTCCGATATCGCGGTTTCGACCACGCCCCCTTCTCGAAAAGTCCCGATTTTTCTTGATTACAGCCCCTCTGGTTGACACACCTGTGTTTTGTAAGCCCCCCTGGTTGACCCACTTGCATTTTTAAACCACCTGGTTGACCCACCTGTATTTTTAAGCCCTCCTGAAGAAAAGCCCCGAATTTTCCTCATTCAGGAATTTATTTTTGATGGCGCCATCTAGTATTTAAAACACATGTTATATATTAGCAAGTACTATACTTTTTTTTAAAAAAATTGACTTGGATGGGCTCGTTCCCACAACCTCAACCAGCACTCTAACCCACTACGCCACGCATTTTATATGGTTTCAAACCTTAAAAAGATATATTCTCTTTGAAATTGAATAAACGTAATTTTTATTCTTAGAAAACCACATTTAACGCGGGAATAATTATTTTAATGATTTTCCCCCCTAGAAAACCACAATTAACATAGGAATAATTATATTTTTATTCCGTGTGAATCACATTTAACTTGGAAATGAATTTTATTCCTGAAAAATCACGTTTAACTAGGGAATATATTTTTTTATAAATTTTTTTATTTCACGCTGACTTCTCCCCCTCTCCCGTGGACTACGTTTTATTGACTTCTCCCCCTCTCCCGTGGACTACGTTTTATTGACGAATGAATCTAAAAAGTCCTGCGAAATAAACATTTTATCCCAGGGGAATTACACTTTTCGCTCCTTATCATCATTAGTGGTGCGATTCTGAGAAAGATTTTTGGAAATAAAGTTAACCATTCTGCGAACTAAACGAAACGGACCAAAAATTTATATCTTTCTCTCACATTTTTATTCTCAACCACGTTTCATAGCCAGACATCGCAATAACAGAAATCAATGATTGAAAAAGAAATAACTGTTTTCAAAAGGCCCAATTTTCGAGCCCACATTCTGGCGGTGGCTGATTTTATCCCCTCTTATCATCCTGCATTTTAACAGAACCACGTTTTATTGATGGCCGTCGCTACCCAAAGCATTATTTCAACAATCAGAGTATTAAAAAGTCCGATTTTTTCGTCTTCCTATCGTCATGTGATTGCACAGGACCATGTTTTATTGACGGATGGTACCACGAAAGAGTCCGAGAAAAAAACAGTATTTTTTCCAAGTACACATCTTAGGAATAAAAATTATCAGCGTAATTGGAAATACTTTCCCAATCTGAGAACTAAATGAAACAGACCAAGAAATAAATTTTTTCGCACATTCTCAACCACGTTTTATTGGCAAATTAATTTTTTATTCCTTGTAATTGACACTTAGAAATCAATTTATGAGTACTTCCCCGTCCTGTGGACCACGTTTTACTGACAGACGAATTTACAATATGAAACGTCCTGCGAATGACATTTAAAATACGTATTTTAAAAAAAAATCCTTATTTGTATGACTCATACGTTGAGGAGTCTACGCGTTTATCCACGGAGGATGACGTTCATGAATCATCTCGTTTTACAGAGGTTCTTACATTATTTGCGAAAATGGCAGGTAACGATGATCCACAGGGACACGTTCCAACTGGTCTGCAGCCTACGTCTCGAATCATGCTGGATTTACAAACTGAAAAGTTCTGTGAAACAGACCGTAAATCTGATATATATGTTTGCGGAGAGCACATGACACGAAGGGTGATGGTGGACACAGAAATTTTATCATTTTAACAAAAATGCATTTTGGAGTTCTAGAAAATTAATTTGCATTTTTAATTGTTCACTATTATTTCTACATATTGTATAATTCAGTCTCTTGTTTTTTAAAGATTTTTTATTACATAATAATTTTATTTAGTTGTAAGTTTGAAAATTATTTACATTTCTTTAATTTTTCCATTTTTAAAATACTTTTACTACATATTAGTTTTTTTCTGTTTTAAAATATTTTACGTTTTCCAAAGAATTTTGCAGTTCATAATATTTTTTTTCAGTTTTGCAAGTTTTTAAAATTTACTTACGTTTGAAAACTTTTACCTTCTTTTATTCTTTCAATTTAAAATTTTAATTTTAAATTGAAAGTATTATGTAAAAATAAATGAATTTTTGAAATCTCACAAATAAAGTTTTCCTATGAAGGAATGTGAAAGACAGTATTGTTCATTATTTCCAATACACGAGAAAAGTATACACATCGTTTCGTTATTGTAGGGTGAATCTGTAAAAGCATCATCATGATCATCATCCTCAAGCAGCCATGGGCTACGGAGGTCCAACCCAACCAGTTAGTTTTTTTTACATAATACTCTTCGAAATTTTGAGGGGTTTTTTTCATTAAAACTTTTTAGCATTAAGTATTCGTAATATTTTTTCTATTTTTAAAAACGTTATTCATTTTTTTCACTTTTTGTTTTTCTCACATGTTTTGTTTTCAAATAATATCTTTAAAAAAAGGGGTTTCATTATTTCTTTTTTATTTCAAAGATTTAATTTCAGTTTTAGAAATTTGGTTTTCAATTAATAAAAGACTTTAGAAAATTTTCAGTTTTATTTTTCACTTTTCCACTTTGCATCATTGTTAGTATTACACTTAGCTAAGGTTTGGAAACTCTTAACTACGTCTTTAACTCTATTAATATTTTGGTTTTCAAAAATGTTTTGATTTTCAATTATAAGTTTTTCTGTTGAAGCATTTAATTTCGCGTAGTTTTAACTTCTAAAAACTTTTTTCTCAGTTTATCATACTTTCCATTTTCAGATTATTTATTTTCTTACACAGAAACGTTTTGTGCAATTGAAAAAAAATTTACTTTGATATGGTTTAAAAATTTTCTCTAACATACAGCTCCATTTAAAAAGCATTTTTGTGTATAACTGTCCTAAAAACGTCTCGAATTTTAGTTTTCAGGATTGTTTGATATTTCCGACCCGAAGCAGGCAGAAAGATTTAAAGTTAAAAAAAACTATTAGTCAGTGATTTCTAAGCATAAAGTTTACACACTACGTTTCGTACGTTGCTTTTTACAGATTTCATCCGCACACAGAAGTTCGTTTTCATACTTTCCCTTAGTGATGGTTTTTATGGATTTGTTAAACCTCTCATCTTCAAGGGTTTGCTTTTCCACAAAGCTTAATTTAAACGAAATAATTATCCTGACTGTCATGTATGTATACACGTATTGTATGTATAAAACTAACAAATATGTGGTTCATGATTTCCTATGATAATTTTTTCAATAAAGGTTTTTTCGTTACGTATCAGAACTGTTCTGTATGGTGTTTCTCAGCTAGAGTTTATACGAAACTTCAGATAGAATTTTACACGTGAAATAAATTTAGAAATAAATCAGTGTATTCCCTAGGAAGTCAAATGTAATAATTCCGTTTTTGAAAAATGTTAATTATATGTTTTCAATAACCTAAGCGTGGTTGCATGCGGTTGGGTCATGGACTTTGTCCCGGAGAGCTCCTGCCCTCAGGAACAAACGATCCATTTCCGATGCACGCCTGTCGATTGTTCTATTGTATCTAA
The DNA here is from genome assembly GCA_038380435.1 of Ryuthela nishihirai. NCBI lineage: Eukaryota > Metazoa > Arthropoda > Arachnida > Araneae > Heptathelidae > Ryuthela > Ryuthela nishihirai. Next base: position 80,249,214 of record JAWZYU010000003.1, on the reverse strand, counting down.
CCATTCTAATCCTAAAGTTAGTTTAGTCAAGTGAAGTATACAGAGAAAACTGCATAGGTTAAATTCTTCAAATAACTGCTTGACTAATACACTATTTTCCTGCAACTAGTGAATGCTAAGACAGTATATATTCTATTTTAACACTATCGAGTTTTGTGTGAAAGGGATGTTTACTGAGAGTAAGTTCAAATCCAGATATTCCTATGCAAATGGGAATCACATTCTAAGTGTAAATCATACTTTAAAAAAATTATTGAGTTTTTATATCTGAATGACTCGTATATATAAATCAAACTCATAGGCTTAGCGATGAACTTTGACAGAATGGTTAGGGCTACTGGTCCGTCAGGGAAAACGTTGTGGTAGCTCTAGCTGAGTTTGATGGTCAGCAGTGACTTTGGGTTTAGTAACGCATTTATTAGAAGACGTGCAAAAGTTAGGAGTAGTTTTTCTCCTCTGTCGTTAATGAAAAACTTAATGATCGATTAATAATAAATATTCGTAAGACAGATGCTGTTCGATGAATAGATCAAAACTTTTGAAATAAATATTGAAGTAATTTTAAAGTGATCCATCCACGTGAATGAGTAGAGACAACGTTTATACAGAGTCTAAAACAAACCTTCATGTGCGAGTACTGTATTTCGAGATTATCGTCTACAAGCGGATAAAGTCTGCGATTCATAGCAGAAGAATTTTATTTCAACGTTAGGAAATGATTTGTATACGTCTGAGTGTGATGATTTTAAATCCTTTTCGTTGATGCTTTTTCATTAAAAATGCTAACGAACTCAAAGTGCCCCGTATATTTCGATGTATCAAGTAATCGTCGTTCTTGTAGCCTTCAGCTTTATAAAAATGATCACACTGAAGCTGTTTTAGGTGAGAGATTAGGCAGATAAGAGTTTGCGAAGTTCCTGTAGGAAACTCATCAGGCAAGCGAGGTGATTCATGTTGTTAAGTGTTTCATCTGTCTTAAAATTTCTCAGCCCTTCGTTCGATACGACTCCATAAAAGAATTATTATAAAGTTAGTTTTCTTGAATTGATTTAAAGGATCTTGCATTTCACTAGGATTGACTGGATTAGTTTTTTTATACTGAGAGTATGATGATAGCTAACATTTCCCTTGTGTCTGCATATAAGTTTGAATGTATATTCTGTATTTTCTCCCCTCTGTGAGAATTTTTTCATTATGAACTATTTGAGTTTGATTAGGAAAAGAGTACGATCCATAAGAGAATTCTATCGTAGTGAAGAAACCAGCGTAAAGAATTTTGATATATCGTGTTAAAAGTATTTTCTGTGGATTAAGAAGAATTGAAAGTTAGCGATTTTTTTAGTAATTTGTTTCGATACAAAATATTCAAATCATGATTTGACAGAGAGTTGAAGATCAGTAAGCTGAGAATATTTGGGTTTCACAAGAGGAGCGATTTCTGCTCTCCATGCAAAAGGACATGAAGCAGATATTCAAATATTCCAAAAATATATCATTTTAGTCCCTGAGTACTTGATATATCCTTTTTCCGTAATTGTTATATCATTTATTTGATCACATAGCCTACTCTATTTCGTATGCTATTTTATTTTATCCCTTCTCTAAGTAAGTGAATATGTAAGTCAGTAAGTAATTTAGCGAGTGATCATTCCGTTTTCCAAGTCAGTATGTGTTTTACTGATCGAGTAAGAAAGTAAGTCAGTAAGTGTGTGAGTAAATAAGTAAGTACTCTATGTCGGTAGGTGTATTAGTAAGTCGGTAAGTGTGTAAGGCAGTAAGAATGTGAATAAATAATTCAGTAAGTGTTTAGTAAGTAAGAAAGTCTGTAAGTAAGTCGGCAGTAGTATGTGAGTTAGTGAGTCAATAAGTAATTTAGTGAGTGATAATTCCCTTTTCAAAGTCAGTAAATGTTTTACTGAGCGAGTGAGGAAAGGAAGAAAGAAAGTAAGTGTGTGAGTAGGTAATTCAGTAAATATTGTGTAAGTCAATATATGAGACAGTAAATAATTCAATAAGTGTGTGTGTAAAAAATTCAATACGTATGGTTTAGTGACTGAGTAAGTAGATAAGTAAGTAAGAATGTGAATCAGTCAGCCAGGGCGTAAGTAAATAGGTAAGAATATAAGGTGGTAAGTGAGTTGTGAGTAAGAAAATGTGTAATGAATAAGTTGGTTTGGAAGTCAGTAAGCAAGTGTGTAAATCAGGAAGTAAGTGAATTAGGCAGTAGATGATTTAGTGAGTGAAAATTATTATTCCCTTCCGAATCATTAGGTAGTGTAAGTGTTTTCTAAGTGAGTAAGGAAAGAAGTATGAAAGTAAGTGTGAGTAAGTAATTCAGTAAATAATATGTAAGTCAGTATATGTGTCAGTAAATAATTCTATAAGTGGGTGAGTAAGTAAATCAGTATATGTGTCAGTAAGAGTGTGAGATTAGTCAGTAAGTGTGTGTTTGTGCATATGTGTGTGTGTAAATATTTCAATAAATGTGTGGTTTAGTGTGTGAGTAAGTAATTAAGTAATTAAGTAAGAATGTGAGTCAGTCAGTCAGGGTGCAAGTAAATAGATAAGAATGTAAGGTGGTAAGTTAATGAGTAAGAAAAGTGCAAGTGGGGAAGTCAGTAAGAAAGTGCGTAAGTAAGTAAATAAGAAAATGAGTGAATAAGACAGTAAATGGTTTAGTGAGTGAGTAAGGCAGTCAGTAAGCGATTTAGAATATAAGTCAGTCAGTCAGTGTTTTGCAGAGTAAGTGAATTGATGAGTGAGGTAGTCTGTCAATAAGTAAGAAGTATCCCGGGTTCGATGTGTATGATACGATTACGAAAACTTTTTTTACTCCAAAGAAAATTCTTATGGTGTTGAATAGGAGCCTAAAATGTGTTCGGCTTATAGTTTTACTAGTGGAATAAAGTATTTACACTCTTTATTAGAATTTTTTTTAAATTCAATTTTGATCATAGTGTAAAATAATGCTTACCGAAATAAAACATTTATTTCTCCAAGGCTATAGCCCAATAAGGTATGATAAATATAGATGAACGACAGACAGTGAAGAAAAAACAATGTCTGCACATTTGCGAAACATTAGCTAGTTTAAGAATTAATCATTAAAATCAATGGGGTGAATTAAGACCGTGATAATTCCAGCGTATCGAAGAAATTTTTTTTTCTAATATTAAGAGTCGTTTTATTAAGATATTCAGGGAGGAAAGCAAAACTTCTAGGATTGTATACCATTTTTAAAAATAAAGTCCAATATCACCCTTAGCGTCGTTGCTAAACGCATTGACTCATCAAAGAGTGAGAATCATCCTCTCCGCAAACAGAACGCTTTGATCTCTATCTTTAAGGGTCCAATATCATCCTTCGTGTCATGGGAAACTTAACAATTGAAATTATATGTAGGGAAGAATAGTTTCATGGTTCAAAATATTCAAACGCAAAATGGAAGTAAATATATACATACTAATTATTACGTATTAAAAAATTTTAAATCGAAAGAATAGAAGAAGGTAAAAGTTTTCAAACGTACGTAAATTTTAAAAACTTATAGAACTGAAAAAAATATTATGAACTGCAAAATTCTTTGAAAAACGTAAAATATTTTAAAACAGAAAAAAACTAATATGTAGTAAAAGTATTTTAAAAATGGAAAAATTAAAGAAATGTAAATAATTTTCAAACTTACAACTAAATAAAATTATTATGTAATAAAAAATCTTTAAAAACCAAGAGACTGAATTATACAGTATGTAGAAATAATAGTGAACAATTAAAAATGCAAATTAATTTTCTAGAACTCCAAAATGCATTTTTGTTAAAATGATAAAATTTCTGTGTCCACCATCACCCTTCGTGTCATGTGCTCTCCGCAAACATATATATCAGATTTACGGTCTGTTTCACAGAACTTTTCAGTTTGTAAATCCAGCATGATTCGAGACGTAGGCTGCAGACCAGTTGGAACGTGTCCCTGTGGATCATCGTTACCTGCCATTTTCGCAAATAATGTAAGAACCTCTGTAAAACGAGATGATTCATGAACGTCATCCTCCGTGGATAAACGCGTAGACTCCTCAACGTATGAGTCATACAAATAAGGATTTTTCTAAAATACGTATTTTAAATGTCATTCGCAGGACGTTTCATATTGTAAATTCGTCTGTCAGTAAAACGTGGTCCACAGGACGGGGAAGTACTCATAAATTGATTTCTAAGTGTCAATTACAAGGAATAAAAAATTAATTTGCCAATAAAACGTGGTTGAGAATGTGCGAAAAAATTTATTTCTTGGTCTGTTTCATTTAGTTCTCAGATTGGGAAAGTATTTCCAATTACGCTGATAATTTTTATTCCTAAGATGTGTACTTGGAAAAAATACTGTTTTTTTCTCGGACTCTTTCGTGGTACCATCCGTCAATAAAACATGGTCCTGTGCAATCACATGACGATAGGAAGACGAAAAAATCGGACTTTTTAATACTCTGATTGTTGAAATAATGCTTTGGGTAGCGACGGCCATCAATAAAACGTGGTTCTGTTAAAATGCAGGATGATAAGAGGGGATAAAATCAGCCACCGCCAGAATGTGGGCTCGAAAATTGGGCCTTTTGAAAACAGTTATTTCTTTTTCAATCATTGATTTCTGTTATTGCGATGTCTGGCTATGAAACGTGGTTGAGAATAAAAATGTGAGAGAAAGATATAAATTTTTGGTCCGTTTCGTTTAGTTCGCAGAATGGTTAACTTTATTTCTAAAAATCTTTCTCAGAATCGCACCACTAATGATGATAAGGAGCGAAGAGTGTAATTCCCCTGGGATAAAATTTTTATTTCTCAGGACTTTTCAGATTCATTCGTCAATAAAACGTAGTCCACGGGAGAGGGGGAGAAGTCAACGTGAAATAAAAAAATTTATAAAGAAATATATTCCCAAGTTAAACGTGATTTTTCAGGAATAAAATTCATTTCCAAGTTAAATGTGATTTACACGGAATAGAAATATAATTATTCCTATGTTAAATGTGGTTTTCTAGCGGGGAAAAAAATCATTAAAATAATTATTCTCATGTTAAATGTGGTTTTCTAAGAATAAAAAACACTTTTATTCAATTTCAAAGAGATCATCTATTTTTAAGCTTTGAAGCCATATAAAATGCGTGGCGTAGTGGGTTAGAGTGCTGGTTAAATCTGAGGATGCGGGAACGAGTCCATCGAAGTCAATTTTTTTAAAAAAAGTATAGTACTTGCTAATATATAACATGTTTTTTAAACACTAGATGGCGCCATAAAAAATAAATTCGTGAGTTAGGAAAATTCGGGGCTTTTCTTCAGGGGGGCTTAAAAATACAGGTGGGTCAACCAGGGGGGCTGTAATCAAGAGAAATCGGGACTTTTCGAGAAGGGGGCGTGGTCGAAAGCTGTCACTGTCGAGCATATTTAAAGTGCTGTCAAAAACGAGTTCGTTGGAGGGAAGAATGGCGGTCTGTGGTCTTCAGTGATGAAAGCCGATTCTGCTTAGGAGTGTCTGAGGTTATGCATCTGAAGGCGATAAGGTGAGCGGCTTCTTCCATCATGCATCCTCCAGCAACACATAGGGCCCATGCCGAGAATCATGGTGTGGGGAGCGATTAGTTATGATTCTCGTACGTGTCTGGTGTTTGTACAAGGTACAGTGAATAGCAATAGGTACGTCAGCGACATCGTACAGTCGGTCGTCCTGCCATATTTGAGTCTAATCCCAAATACGATATTCCAGCAGGATAACGCCCACCCACACTCCGCCTGCGAAACTCAGCATGCTCTTTAGGCAATGCCCCAACAGACACTCTCCGGACTTGTCTCCAATAGAGCATGTCTGGGACTGGATCGGACAAAAACTCTTCCACAGACAACAACAGTCAACGACCATCGCTGAATTACGCATCTAAGTTGAAAGCGCATGGAATGGTATCCCCCAGCATGATATCCAGCATTTGTGCGACCAATTGCATGCCAGATTGAAAGCTGGTTTGCTGCTCGAGGAGGTTCAACACCTTATTAAAATGTGCCTTCTGTAAAATGTAACACTTATTAAATGGTAAAATAAACATTGAATTATTTCACAAGTGTGATCACTGTCCTTTCTCAACAAGTTCTTTCTACTAAATAAATCTCATAGATTAGGTTTCAATTGTTCATGGTTCTCTTTTTTCAATTTCCCTAGTGTAAGTTCCTTAGCCTTATGACTCAAATAATGCATATAAATGTTTCCTCTGTTCTCTTTTACCCAAAAGAGTGCTGTTGGTTTCAATAAAAGCCTGTTTAAATTGATCCCATTCTTTCTCAACTTCAGCAGTAAACAAACCACGAGTGTCATGACTAGCCTATCATGGTATGCATTGGCGATGTCCGATCTTTTAGACCTTGCAGTGTGTGTAATCGTTTATCCTTAGCACAATATTTCTTAAGTTTAAATTGCAAGACACTTTTGCCCAGGTAATGGTCAGACCCAATTTTTTAATTATATATAGTTTAATTATATATAATTTTGCAGTCAGAGACGCGTGGCGCCCCACTTCGTTTTGTACAAATTTGTAAATAGTGTAATGTTTCGTAATTTGATCAGTGAAGTATTCTGTTTTTTTTTTGTAATGCTCTCAGTGTGTTCTACATGATAAAGATATCTAAACAGTGTTTATCCAATAAAATTGGCACAAAAATATTGTTAGTATTTAGAGAAATACTTGATTGGTGCAATGTAGTCAGTTGCAAACAATTTTTCTTCCGGCTCAGAAAATATCCTTTGAGCGCCTCGTGTACAGGCAAAGGTTGTGCACTACTGGTTGAAGTTCTACAATTTGTTTATGATTCAATTTGATTGTTGGGACTTATAGCCAATAGTCCATTTATGTCCCATTGTGAGAACATCGATGTTTTTGATATGTCGATATGTAAACTCCTTTGTATTTTTAACTTAGAGACAATCACAACATACATGAAGAGAGCAAACGACCATGCCATACTCGGACCCCAGCAGTCGCAGTGTCACTATGAGCCAATGCGATACTGCTGACCACCTAGCGTACAGGTACACCTCGTGTGCCTGTACGCTAGGTGGAACCTATGGGTTAGCTTACAGGCACACCTCGTGTGCCTGTACGCTAGGTGTGCCTGTACGCTAACCCATACTCCGCTAACACCATATGATGAAGTCTTCATCATATGGTGTTAGCGGAGGTCTGATTGCAGTTGTTGTGGTGTTGAGGTCCTGCCTTTCCGGCTACATAAGACCAGATAGCACTCCTCCCTTGTCATGTGTTGTTGCCCTTTGTCATCCCGTATTGAATCATTTTGATTCTCTCTGTCCTTGTTGGAATCTCTGCCAATATGAACGACTCACATTAAGTCATCTGTCAACATTACTTGACTTTGGCCTGCCTGGAGCCGACCAAAAGCCCACCATTGCACTTCTTCCGATAAATCATGTCTGAAAGATATAGCCAAAAAATCTTCCATCTTAAACTCCACCGCGCCCTTTGCATGAGAGCAGCTTCGAAAACCTCGACGCATTTGCAAATACTGTTCCCAGCACCCATTCATTTGCATACCAATCCTGTAACGTATTTTACGTACTGTTCGCGCCTTTCTTGCATTGCTATTGAGAGAGCTTTACCATATCGAGTTTTTTCCTTTATTTCCTTAAATTATGGACAAGAATTTGTTATACATAAGATGAATGTTTGTCTGTTTGTGTATATACTCAGCCCCGTAAAGAGCTAGAGGCACTAAACTTTGCATGAACATTACCTTCACCCTAGGGATGATTATAGGCTTTATGCGAACCCGCTGGGATCAACCCAAACCGATGTGGACCAGATTCAACATAGATTTTTTAGCAGTTAAAAACCAGTGTGCTCCATACATATAATATTAGAGATTATTAAAAATAATGGTTGGCATCAATAAATTTAAAGAAATAAATACTTCAAATAACTATTTCTGATTTTGAGTAATAAAACCATTTTTTCATACGAATCGAAATCGAAATAAATATCAGGAGAAGGAAGAAAAGCATGAGCCGGACACGAGCTTTTCGTGGAAAGGAAAAGTCGATCAAGAACTCTTAACCGATAGAAGCAAAACCAAATTCAGCATATAGCTCCCTCTGGTAATAACTTTTTTGTTAGTAACGAAATCGGATATTGATGAACGAAATGAACGTACTTGCAAAACAGTCTCTTTATCCTTCCAGACGACATTTCCCGTCGCTTGAGATTTAAACATTGACCTGATGACGTCATATCTGTACTCTCCAGCAACGAATCCCTGGAAAGAAAAAATGATGTTAGGTATCGATCGTAAACACAACTGCCGAGCGGTATGCAGTACCGGATGTGGGGCGGCATATACACGTTTTAGACAAATTTGACGAAATATTACTCCTTTCTGGTGCATCGGTTAAATCAGACTAGAACCACTTTATTTAAATAACAATAACAAACACAATTTATTGCTTTGTTAAGATATACAACAAATTACCCTGCCAGAGATTACTATTCTCTACATAGGTTTCTTCTATTTCCAACTTTTACAAAATTATACCTGACGCCTTTTACGTAGGACCGCGACCGCTGACCTCGCTGAGCAAGACTACAGAGCAGACTAAACCTCAAGTTTCCTTCCTCATTGTTCAGACCCCTTCCTATAGACGAGGCTTTCTTTTGTTCCCTCCGCCCTCGCTATCGCCTCTGCCCAGTTCTGCTTTTGCAATCAGCACAGCAGAGCTAATTCTTGTCGAATGCAGGTAGGGCGCGACCTTTCCTGCTCCTGTAGGTACGGAAAGAAAGGGGGAGGGACACACACTGTCCCAGCTGACCTGGTCGATCCCGACAGTGGAGAAGGAGAATCGTGGAAAGGAATCCAGATGATTGATGTCCCCTCCTGCAAACTGGAAATAACAATATAAATATCTCCACTGGAATCGGAACTCTCCCGGAAATAAGAAAAATGGACAATTAGCCCCTATCCCTTGGAAATGTAGCTCCAGGGCCAATTTGCATGCAAACATACGTCAATTAGGTTACTGAACGTTTTGATATCATTACTGACTCCTAACTTTTAATATGTTTGGTAGTTGCATCTGCATAGTCAATATTTATGTTCGGTAAGCCACTAGGCAAGTAAAGGTTATTACGTTACATGGTGCTGATTTCATATGCAAATATACCTCGCTGATATGCAACCCACAACAAATAAATTGTGGTGGCAGTGTATGCAACTCAGTAGTTAAATTGAGTTTGTGTTTGTGAGCAGGAACTGTGTCATATTCCACTGAGGATCAACAGAGTTTGGGAAAGGTACATCGTTGTCCATTTGGATTCTCAGTATTCCGATCCCCAAATATTAAAAATGTGCAATGCCAGAGAATTCAGCATTTCTTTAAATGGCATCTATGTATAGGAGACGGATCCACAGAAGCAGTTGTAGGTATGTCAAAAAGTGTAAATTGCCCTGCCACATACCAGATGTTATCAAGAAGGTTCACACAATGGACAGTAAATAATAACCCTGCATCCCAGAGAATGATCGCCAAAACCACAAAGATGTCGCAGTGGATGACCCACAACATCAGGAGAGACAATTTGCTGTTACATTGCTCGGATGAGGCTGATAAGTTACGGATAAATCCCGTGTCATTAATCATCCATCCTAACATAATCAAAATCATTACTTATCCAGTGCATGCATAAATCCCATGTCCACAAGTTCCTGCCTCAGGATGTAATAGCACGGAGTACCAATTGCCATAAGCTGGAAGAGCGTTAACTGGTGGACGACAAGTGGAAAAATGTGGACATATTGGAAAAGGGAAAATCTACCTAGACAACTGCAACAAGTCGTGGTCAACATATTCCCATCAATCGACTAAACAGCCCATCACAAGTAGTAGAGAGAATGTGCCCTAGGTTTCTCCTAAAGGTTTCTCCTAAAGGTGGGATGGAAACGTCACTCTCTACTATCAGTAAAACGTCCCGGAGTCAATATACTGGGAAGAATTGCCTGCTTTGTATGTACAGACATCAAAACCAAAATGTTGCATCTAGACAAAACTTCGAGTCATATCTCAGCGTCTACGCACACATTCCTTCATCCGATGGCAGAGGAAAGAGGAATCTGCAATATATCATTCTATGAAGTCACCGACATTGCTGTGAAGTCACCGAATGCTTCGTTCATGGACTTTTGCGCATTTGGACTCTTGAAATGCGCTCTGGTAAACGTCGACCGTTGATAGATTGTGGAAAGCTTGTAAAGAGGAAGGTTTCGAGTGAATATGAGAGTGCTTCCCAGAAGCCTTTTATAGTGGAAGATATACTGTAGGACAATTGCTGCACAACAGGGTCACCAGATCGAGCGTAATCGATGATGGTGTAAAGGTGTGTGATATTCTATCGGCCTCTGAGAACAGTGCCGTTTCACGTAATCATAATCATCCTTATATGCCAATCGTTGTGAAGTAATCTTTAATTTTATCAACTACTTTGTCTCAACTGTAAAATGCATTAGGATTGGTTTTTTCAGTACCATAAAAAATTCCTATCTTCTCTAAGGTGTATCAGAGATTTTTGTCATCATGGGGATATATGCACCCTATCTACCATATGACACACTTTTGGTAGTCAGCAACAAGCTCCTTGGTCTCCACTCTATCATATTTTATACACATAAAAAGTTGCCAGCGCCGTGCAAATTATAACTTCTATATCATAAAGGAGGTGATAAGGAGGGGCCAAGAGACTCGCAAGTGCTTTACTATTTCATTCCAACAGCCAGTCAATTTCTTTTCCGGGAAGGCAAACCCCTGATGCCCTCAGGACCCCAATGGTCAAATGAAAAGCTGGTAAAAAGTATCTAGATTACTAAATAACCCATTAGTAAAGTTAAAAGTGTTTCTTATGGATTACAGAATCCTTCATATGGCTCCCCTTCAGACTTCAGACTTATGACCGCCTCTGCCTCCTAGATTTAGCCACGTTGTTTCCAGAGGGGAAAAGGAATTTTTATACCCCTGAGAGTTACCATGCATATTTTCCCAGATACATACAATGGATGCAGGAGAGAGGGTGGTAGTGTGTGTGTGAGGGGGAGGGTGTACACCTGAATAGAGATATTTTCCCCAAACCCACAAAGGTTTCAGGAAGTGTGTGTGGGGAGGAGGGCTTTTACCTCCTGGTCCCATTCTGAACCGCTTACCTAATTACTAATGTGGTTAACCGAAGACATTTTGATAAAAATTCAAGGATCACTGAATAAATCGTTTAAAAATACTTATCTAATAGAGCTATCATCACTAAGATCAAAAATTGTGAGAGTATAAAGCAAATTTTAAAATCAGGTGTTCCACAGGATTCAGTTTTCGAACCACTTTTATTTGTGAATTTATATAAACGATTTAACGGAGGTAAATTTTCAAATTACGTTGTTTATTTCTGTTGATGATACCGTTCTGCTGAATGCAGGTATGGTGGTAGAAGAGGAAATCAAATGCACCCAAACCGAGTATAATTAAAACAAATTCTTCGTCGCAAAAAACAAGCCTTTCTTAGATGAAGAAAAAACTAAACATGTAATCATTCAGAGTAAACACAATTTAAATAAATTTTATAGTAAAACATATATATATATATAACTGTCAACATCAATTAGATATTTAGCAAAATGCATGCCCCAGTTCAATAGTGGAAGTGCTTAGCAGTGGGGGTTGGTGACCAAAATGTTTGGTGAGGGCACTTTGAGTGTCTGGATGTACGGAAGAAATTGGGTAGATGCCTGAACCAATTATTGTTGCATAATGAATATGCCTTTTTTTTCAGCTATTCTATAAACACACCATTTAACAAAAAGTTTTGGAAAAGAAAAACAAACTCGAAATGTGTGCATGTCCTTTCTACTTGAAGTCAATATTTTGCCACTGCACTGTAATAATTACTTCATCATCATCAATCAGCCATGGGCTACGAAGGTCCATCAGGATTGCACAATTTTGTTCTCCAAACACATCTGTCCTGAGCTACATTTGCTAAGTTATAACACTTACAGAAAGCTTTCGGTTTATACAACACAGTAGAAGGTGTGAGAATATGTTGGGATCTTAGCAGAAAAACGTTCATGTCTTACTATGGAGCTCGAACCTTTGGTTTGTTAGATCAGAAGCTGTGAACGTTAACTAGTCTGTGGGATAGATTTAAAAACTTTCCATCTGAAGTCTATCATAGCATGTATTTGATTCTGCATCGCGGGTAAAGTACTGAAGAGTATCCATTTCATCTACTTTCAGGTTAATGTGATGAATTCATTGTGAAGATCAGAGAATTATCATGTCTAGATATAAGGGAAAAAATAATAATCTGTCTCAGGTAACACTTGTGATTTATCTGCTTTGGTAAACGAGGTGATGAATATTTTCGGTAAAGTCTGCTTTATTAGAAAGTAAATATGCATATGTGGAAGATGAATCAGTGTTTGTTTGTGTTCTTTTGAGTAAGCTATCTTAATATCTTGTGAGATGAGTGATAGATACTGATAGTGTATGAGAAAATGCAAAGAATAGATATTGAGTGTTTTACGATTCTGTGGAGAAAAGGCATCTGAAGATTAGGCTATATAAAAAGTTAGTTTATCTCTAAGATTGTATGGTAGTGAAGCTTTAATAAAAGCAAGCTTGCAATCGTTTTAAATACTTACAATATCTGAAGCAATTATTAAGTTTGTCTGCATAAGTAATGATGAAAGTGTCATTAACGTCTGTTGAGTAGTATCTTTGATGAGTATATTTAGTGAATGGTGATGTTAGAAAAAGAAAAAGTTCTAGATTGTATGTGTAAAACGTCTATTGTGATCTTGATGGAATTAGATACGTACAGTAAAATTAACTCAGAAGTTTGTGTGGAGAATTAAACTTTACAGAGTTCTATTCATTTTTGAAAGCTAAATGAATCATTTCTCAAGCATAGGGGGATCCACAATGTATGACAGTATAGAGAAAGCGTACGAGGAAAACAATATTTCATTAGAAAGACAATGCAGAAAATCGGTATCCAAGTCTTTTATTAGTAACCGAAGATGGAATAATTATCATTCTCTGAAGTATTTCGAACATGATTTGTAAGATGCCAATGAAAAGCTGAAATTATCGTTTAGTTGTATAATATATAGATTCGAAAAGTGTGCTTCGTGTTCCCTCTCTGTGTTAATTCATAATGAGTTCTAGAGTTTCTGCACTTTTGACACATTTTATTGAATAGTGATTTGTTGTATCAATGTGATTAGGTTTGCAATTCTCATGAGAGTGTCTAGCTTTGGAGCAATTAAAGTTTATGGATGGAAACGAATCTCTTACACCACTTTTAGTTGGTGATGATGTCAACTATCGTACACATAAAAGTCTAAACATATGTAGCAAATGTATGTTCATAAACTATGCTTTAGATTTGCTGCTAAGATCTATGTAGAACTGTATAACCATTAGATAGGAATAAAATATTTCTTTTAGTTCTGAACATTTATCCTTTTTGATGTGACATGTGTTCATGCTAAAGTTACAGATCTGTCAAATCAATTTCTGTTCAAACAATGAATTCTTAGATATATTCATATCGTGTGAGGAAGAATGCATGCATTTACTATCATGTAAGATGATTCATCTCATATATATATGTATATTATTTCATCATTAGAGTACAACATAAGCAATTAACATGCTTATGATCTCATCGAATGAAGGAAGGCTAACGACTTATCTCTATACTGATTTTTCGTTCCAGTCCATAGAGAGATTTTTATAGCGATCGTTCCGTATCTTTACAGATACGAAGTATATCTAGCGACAATGTAGTAATCATTCTCGCACAGTTCTTTCGTACGAACAGAATGAAATGTACTCAAACTATATTAAGGGTATTCTGTACTCCATTAATTATGCTATAATCCATATCAGTGAAGCAAAGTGTATTACTTCTATTCAGATGGTTTTTAAAATATTCCGAAAACTCTTATATAACATTCAGTGATACATCAAGTGATCATCCGTTAGCTAGATGACGTAATCCCCTTAGGAGATGTTCCTCTGACACACAGATTCGTTTTTGAGAGTCGTCTCCGTAATACGTGTCTCGCATTCTAATTCCCACTGGTCGGACAGGTTTACAACACTCTTAAGCGACTTCTGGAAGCTGTATTATCGAGTCGTCTGCTAGAGCATACGAACGTAATGAAAACATCAGAGATGGCTACAAGTGATTCTATGTCTTCAGTAAAAGTTATAATAGCAAACGTTCAAGAAAGCGACTTCCGAAAGATGTAACAAATGAACGCTGTGTGCAGCTTGATTTTCTTCAAAAGCGTGTGGTGGTAGGAATATGCTGCGATACACAAAAGCATCTGTCTATGTTAGCATCTGATCACGTGATGTATACGTCAGATTTCACAACGTACAGGGAAGTGTCAGCCAGTCTCGAGTTGTCATCATTAGGTGAGGGGAAAATTTATTCGTCACTCGCAACTCCTGACTTCGAAAACCAGATCTCGTGTTTTGCTACTGTCGCATCAAAACAGAGTTTGTAAAAGATCTTTTTCAGACAAAACAAAGAGGATAAAAGGGGTTTTTCAGCTGTGGAAGGTTAAGAGACTACTCTTTAGCGAAAGAGGGTTTTTCAGCTGTGAAAGGGATTTCCTCTAAATTTGTATATTTCCTTTACATACCATATTTGCATACAAAGGGTTTTTTCCGTCAACAAAAGGTCTAACAGAAGGATTATTCTACTGAAAACAAGTAACCTCATCAATGTAGGATTTTTACCCTTCTAACACTGATTTGTAAGAATCAGAAACATTTGCCCTCTACTCGATATTCTTTCATTTATTAACGAGAAACAATTCCCTCAACCATCTGATAGTCATCTGTGAAAACATCTTCTCATTAAAATATCCCATCTGCGCATACAACGGTTCATTCCGTCTGCACTGCTCATTAAAAATATCCCTTCTGCGTATACAAACATTCCGACTGCTCATTAACCCATCCGCTCATTAAATATTCCATCTGCGCATACAACGGTTCATCCCTGTCTGCAACGGTTCTACTCGTTAGCTCGCTCATTAAATATTCCACCTGCACCCCCCTCATTAAAATATTTCACCTGCGGGGGGGGGAAAGGGTTATAGCATTCTGCGAAGGTGGAACGTGTTATGCATACTAATGATTTGGCCAGGATCATATCCTACTACTAATGTTATATCTAACTAAGAAGAGACCAAGTGTCTGGCTTTTATTAATGTAAACATTAGCTATAGTGTGAGTTAAGTTTAGTAGAGACAGTAAGCCAAAAGATCTTTCATATAAATAAGAAAGATTTTCACATATCTTATCACTCAAATAATTTTGCCTCCTCTGCTCCTTTTTACCTAAAAGAGTGCTGTTAATTTGAAGAAAGCCTGTTTAAAATGATGGTGGAGGAAGTGTAATGTTTGGGCGACCTATCATGATAAGCTTTAGATATAAATGGGTTTTTCAGAGCTTCATAATTAAAATAATGTTTTTATCTTCAGCAAAACATTTCTTAAGTTTAAGTTGCAAGACACTTTTAACAAGGAATTAGTCAGATCCAATCAATTTCAGATCTCCTATATGACCTGGTACTGTTAACAGAACTAGCCAATTTGCTGTTAATTAATATATATACAGGATGTCTCAAAAATATGTGTACAAACTTTTAGGGGTGGTAGATAACATCTAATGGAATGAGAATTGCTTAGGAACCCATAACCGGAAACGTCATGGGAAAGTGAAAGCAGAGGTTCAAGATCTGAAAGGACACAGGACAGTGATTAATGGATAAAAATTATTGGACATAATTATTACAAATGGCGTACTAGACCTGCCGTAATGGCCTGTCCTCACTTCTGCTACCTCTTAATGACCCGTAATCACACAAATTTTGATGCATACGCGCAAACTAACGGTGGCCCGGTACATGTCGCTGTGGAAAGCGTTCTTGATACATTCGTTGAGTGGCTTGTCCGTTGCCCTCAGCTATTCCATACACTAAGTGCATGTCTGCTAGCTCCCTATTCGAATACCTTTGTATGCTCTTCGTAAGCCGACTACCGCTCGAATGAAGAAATCCGAAATTTCCCCTCTAGCGCACTGATGAACAGCGCTGACTATTGACTTACGGTGACGTTTCCGGTTATGGGTTCCTATGCAATTCTCATTCCTTTAGATATTATCTGTCTCCCCTAAAGTTTGTACCTATACTTTTGAGACACCCTGTATATATAATCAGTCATATCCTTATGCAGCCCATCTGGTGAAATCCACGTGTATTTATGTATGTCGCGGTGTGTGTAATAAATATTAATTATTCTGAAACCATTAAGTTTATTTACCTGTAGGAGACGTTGCCCATTGCCATTGCAGCTACCAATACCAAAAGGGCCTATCACCCCTCCCTAAAGGTCAGAGTTAGTACCAATGTTAGCATTGAAGTCACCTAGAACAAGTGTAATATCTCCATTCTTGACATAAAATTTCCTGAAGTTTTCCGTAAAACCCATCCTTCTCAGCCTCATCGGCATCCTCAGTGGGGACATAACAACATAAAACATTCAAGTCTTTAATGGTTGCTATAAATTTTTATCTATGAGAAACCTTTCATCAATGCACTCATATCCTAGAATGGATCATAGCGTGTCTGCTGAGAAGCAAACCTACGCCTTGGAGATGCTCTTTTTCTTTCCTCAATGAAAACAGATATTTAAGATTATTTTTCAGAATCTGATCTTTATCTGTCCATCTGGTCTCTTGCAAGCCAAGAATATCTATATTATAACACTAGAATATCAGTGTGAGGACATTCCTCACATTCCACATTCTAAGAACTTGTGGAGAGAAAATGGTTTGTAGAATGTCTAAAGAAAATATGTTTATTGAGAGAGAAAGTGAGGACAATATCAAACATCCTCCTAATCGCAGGCATGAGACAAAGACTATACTGGAAAACGTCCTCTAATGTAGGTATCAGGTTGCCCATATAAGCAAGAGTTCAGGTAGCTGCGATGGCTTCTGATCAGGATTATCTACTAGCTGATGAAACATATCCTCTGAATCTATTCACTTGGGGCTGTCAACCGACAAACAAACAAAAAACTGCAGCGGAAGATTTTCTTTCCAAAGAAGCTCACTAGTGCAGCAAATTTAGCATCCATAATCAAGTCCAGAGTCATTATTCTATTCAGGGCGGCATATACGGTCAGTGCCAGACCCTATGTGGTTGAGGTAGCAGCAGGGTAGAAAAAAAGGAAAAGTAGCCATAGTAGTCCAGATCATTATGCCACACAGACCAGCTCTCCTGTCATTTACCAGCTCTCCTGCCATGTCCTTCTAATTTATTTATTGTTGCATTTTTATTGTATTTTTGTTATAAAATTTTTTATATATTAAGTGTGTTTTTGGAAGTGCTATTGTGGGGATGTAACTCATAGATGTTGTTTTCGGTTCTGAGCTGGCTGCCTTCACGGCACTAGGAGTCCGAAAAGCACTTTTATGACCTTTTACAATTAGCCTGGGGTGTGGGTGTGAGTGTTAGAGACAATCCGGGCAATAAGAAAACAATAGTCTTGAGCGTCGCTGTCAAACAGAAAGGTCGTTTGAGCACACGTCAAGGGACACCGCTCTTACTCAAACAAAACCCTTAAGGAGAGGGTTCGATTCTATGTGAGAATCAAGATTCTTGGTGAATCAAATACAGTTCTGTGGAACTGAAGTGCGTTTTAAGTGAACCACGTTGTAGGCAAAGGTTGGATATCTTTTCGCCCAGTTTGAGGTCGGTAAAGTGAGAATCTGCAAAGTGTGGTTCTCCACCTCATTGCATAATTGTTTGCAGCAGCAAAGCCCTACGGAGTAGAGCGCATCCCCAGCATGTGATTGTATATAACGTGAATAAACTGTGTCGTCCCTATACAACTCTCGTGCGTGAATTGTTGGACATATTTCTAGACATCACTTGGTGCAGCAAGTCTGAAGTCGGTATGGGAGTAACACCCACGAACCTGTTATTTCACCGAAATAAGGATGAAGGTAATCAAGAGACTATTTCATCGTCCCCTTATGACTGCTACGACACCTCCCTCAGTAGTGAGGTCCTCCAAGAGATTCGTAAACAATGGTGTGCTGGAGTCGGCTCACGCAAACCGATTGCTAAATTTTCAAGAATTTTGTGAGCCGGTTGTATTTGGTAACAAAAATCTAGTCGGGGCTCTATTATTTTGGAGCCCTTTGTGCTTCCTTTCCCCGCTCCCTTCCATATGCGGCAGCCTCTCTATGGATTATCCAAGAAGAAGCGGGACAGGGAAAATTAAGCGGATATTTACTGCTAATGGAATTTTCATTATTTTCAACTGTAGTTCAGTCAAGATGAACAAACATTCGGAAAGTGCAAAACTTAATCAAACGCACAATAAGAGCTTTGGAAAATTTAAAGGTTGGTTCTGGAAAACATGTATTAAAAGTTGAATATTTGATTAAATCAGATAAGTTTAAAAATATTCCATTTGATAAAAATAATAAATTCAGTGCTCTTCCTAAGAATACGTTACTACAAAATATAATTCAACATATGAATTTACGTCTTTTATCAGACAGAAATAATGATGAAAACATTTTAAATTGTTTCGATTTATTAGAACCATCTACTTGGTCAACTAACTTCGCCATGGTGAAAACCATTGGACCATTTAGGCAAAATTTTAAAATGTGAAATTGATTTGAATGATTTTCGAAATTTTGTAGACAATAATATAGGGTCAGAAAATGTTTCAATCCCTGCAATTATACAAAAAGCTAAAAAGATAGATAGCAGTATTGCAATCATTAGTGTTTAAGTCGAAAGAGGTTTCAGTTTAATGAACATAATTCGTGTGAGGGTGAGAAATAGTTTAACAAAAGATCACATATCGGATTTAATGACGATAAATTTATTGCAAAAAGAGTTAGCGGATTGGAATAAAACTCCATTTTTCAAATCGTGGTAGAATCGTAACAATAGATTGGCTACGGATACAAGAGCTTGGAAAAAGTCAACAAAACGTTTTGTGAGAATCAATCAGTTATATGGAAATTACAATAAAAAAAGAATGTTTTATTATGTTTTGAAATTTCTGTATTCCAAAATGTGAATTAATAAAATTTGCAATAAATACACTGAAGAGCCAATACATTATGACCATGGGTCTTTATGCAAATCTAAGCAACGCAGGTAAACGACAGCGCATGTGGTCAAAAAACGGTATAAATAATAACTGATACTTACAAAGGCCAAATTGTAATGGTCAGACGACTGGGTCAGAGCATTTCCGAGACGGCAAGGCTTGTGGGGTGCTCACACTCAGCCGTGGTTAGTACCTTTAAAAAGTGGTCGAGGAGGGAAAAACCATGAACCACCAGCAAAGTGTGGGCCAACCAGTGCTAGAGGTGAGTGGATATTCCGTATGGTATGAGCCAACAGAAGAGATACTGTGATGAACTCACCCGTAATTTGAATGCTGGTGACAAGAGTAATGTGTCACAACACACAATACATCGAACCTTGCTGAAAATGAGGCTGCATAGCCGTAGGCCACTCTGAGTGTCCATGCTGACCTCGGTTCACTGTCGAAAAGGCCTAAAATGGGCATTGAAAACTGGACCTTGAATGATAGGAAGAAAGTCGTCTGGTCCGATGAATCTCTTTCCGGTTGCACCATGTGGATGGCTGGGTACGTGTGCGTCGTTTACCTGGAGAAGTGTTGGCACCGGGATGCACTGTGGGATGACAACAAGCTGGTGGAGGAAGTGTAATGCTTTGGGCAATGTTCTTCTGGGAAACCTTGGCTCCAGTCATTCATGTGCAGGAAACTATGACGTCTACCACCTGCCTAAACATCATTGCAGACCAGATACATTCTTTCATGGCAACGGTATTCTTCCCCTCCAGTAATGCCTTCTCTCAGCAGCATAAGTAATTCAATTTCCGAACAATCCAGGCAGTGTGCGCCATGCCACTCTGCCCGGATTGTTCGAGAATGGTTTGCGGAACATGAGGAAAACTTCTCAGTATTGCCCTGACCTCCAAATTCCCCACACATCAATCCAATCGAGCATCTGTGGTTTGTGTTGGAATAGCATATCCTATCTACGGCAGCTCAACCAGGTAACTTACAAGAATTAAGGGATCTGCTGGTAACGTGTTGGTACCAGATATCACAAGACACCTTTAGAAATCTTGTAGCGTCTATGCATCGCCCGGTAAGAGCTGTTTCGGCGGCACGTGGAAGACCAACATCATATTAGGCAGGTGGTCATAATGTTTTGGCTCTTCGGTGTATATACGCACATATTCTTGGTCTTGTTTCTTAGGGAGCCAATTGTTAAAATTTACCAGCACACCACTGCTCGTGTTTTTTTTTCTCTCCAACAGCCAGCTAATTTCTTTTGCCGGGAGACAAACCCCTGATGCCTTCAATATCCGAATGGCCAAATGACAAGCTGGTAAAAAGTATCTAGATACTAAATTATCCATTAGTAAAGTTAAAGGTGTCTAACGTGGACTACAAAATCCTTCATACGCCCCTAAATGGTCCTCTCCAGGCTTAAGACTTATGATCGCCTCTCCGTTCACTTCTACAAGAGAGTATCGCTTTTGAAAAGCACTAATGATCTGAACCACGGGCAGTGCCGTCTCTACAGGATTGTAGGCCCCTGGGCAAAGCAATGCACTGGGGCCCCTACCCACCCACTTACGGGAATAAAAATGTAAACGGTCAATAAAATTAAGCCTACAGATTTATTGGTAGTTTTAACAAAATCAATGTTTAAACATAAAAACATGCTGTAAAGCGAGGATTAATCAACACAAACTTTTGCGAAATTTAGAATCGTGGGGCCCCTGGGCAACTGCTCAGTGTGCCCATTCATTAAGACGGCGTTGACGGTAAGGCGAGGTCGGATGTTAGGTGCTGACCCGTACCGTGCATTATCACAGGGGATTGGTGCATGGCTCTCTTTCTAGTGAATACCCAGCTACCATTTACAGACCATCTATATATATATGTTTTTTCCTTTCCTTTCTAGTGGTACTTTAAAAAACTATTCATAAAATATTTCTCATGCATATATTTGCTATTTTTTTTATTCCGTCGTGATTATAAATTTATTTTTTTAAACTGAATTAGTCGTAATTATCACTTAAAAGGTTGTCTATTTTAGTTATATTTTATTTTCAATATTAAATTATTATATATGTATATTATTACCTATATTATTTTACAACGAATTGCAAAAAAAATTGACGTGGTAATAAAATGAAGTACGAAAAAGACTGGAAAGAAAAAACTATAGCGACTGAAGCGTACACCCTTAAGTCGCAAGGAATAATCTATTTAGCCAACTGAGCTACGCATTGCTCACGCTATTTGATGCTAAAATATACTGTATTATTAGCATTGTCTTATAGATGAAATGTTCAACACGTTTTATACTTTCATATGTAATGTTGTTTTTAAATTCTCCATACATAAATATCCTTCCTTGACAAAATAAAAGTTGGCAACCCAGTTCAAACATATCTTGTCAGGAAAGTCTAGCTTGTTGAGCTTGCCACAATCAAATGAAGATTTTCGATAAGCAGCAAGATCTTCGACTGTTGGTTGCACTGGTAGAATCAGCCAATCAGGTGTGACGGCCACTTAAAAAATGGTGGCCTGGCTTCATTAGTTCAGCGGTATTCTACCTCAGCACATGCACATTTGTGCTATCGCTATAACAGATAATGTTAAGATTCCGGGAGGGTGACCGTAATGTTAAAAATCATATTGACAATACGAAAGCAGCAGAAATAGCTAAGATTCTCAAAGCCTGCTGTGATTGAACGTAACATGGCAAATAACGACAACAAAGCTAATATAAAAATGATCTCATGTTGATTTAGATATGACAAATAATGAATCCTTAATTTGAAATTCGTTTATTATTTTTTGAGATCATTTTTGGTGGGCAGTGCCGCAGGTGGTCAAATGGACAATCCACCAGTAGTGGCTGATAAAATTCGATATTTGGTGATTTATATTGACCGAGATTTTGAATGGAAATTACACATAAAATATACTTGTGATAAACTATCATCTTACAAATGAATGCATCTTACAAAGTGTCGAAATTGAACTCTTTTATTCTATTCGATGTCATAACAATGATATATAAAGCTCTTCGTGAATCAATCATTAGGTATTGTATCAGTATATATGGATGAACATATAAATCTGTTTTAACAAAAATAAAACGAATGCAAAAATACTCTCAATAATTTTATTTATTTCAATAAACATGTAATTAATGAAGACCAACTTGGCTACAGTTTCACATCTTAACAATTGAGTTGTTATTTATTTAAGTAACTATCATTAGAAATTACTTTAAAAATGAATTTGAGAACATGATTTATTGTGTAATCAATACAAGGAAAGAGTGTGAAGATTATTTTGTCAAACCAATTTTTCACAATAATTATGTTAATGCACGGATCAAATACACAAAGTTTTTAATTCTATGCTGAAAGATCTGTTACGCCTGAGCACTTATTCTGAAATTAGACAAAACGTTTTGAAATGGTTATTAGACATAAATATTTGAAAAACACATCCTGTGTCATATCTATAAGGATAGGGCGAGTCCGGAGCGCCATTTTCCCACAGAATCTTGCCTAGCATCAAGAACGGCAGCAAGAAAAGCAGGGTGAAAAACAACATATGTGTTTAATAAAGTCCCGCTCTCGGAGTTGCATTGATCTACGAAGATCACCCACTAGCTTGGAAAGTACACATACCCGATTCGATAAAGTGAGTCTTACAGCACCCAAATTATATCACGTGACGGCACTGGTGGTGTTTTCGAACAAGAGAAGAATTTCGAAAAAGACAGTTACGTCTTGTAGGAGACGGTTTTTTGTCCTGTCAGCTTTTAACCACTTTCCCTTGTATTGGTATTGGGAACACCAAAATGCCTGGTTTTACCCCTTGTTTTTCAGTTTAATGACTTGCCGGGAGGCAGTCGATGTAGTTTGTAAATAAAAAATTGTGCACTGTATTGCTTTTGAAGATGGAAATAAATATACATATGTACATAATATGAAAACGAGTCCAGAGTTATAAACTGGCACACACCGAAGGAAGGAAGAATGGAAGACCTCTTATGCTAATGTTGTTACAGATTTTTAGTTGTATTTCAATAGTCGTCATTTGAGTGTGAATTCGTAATAAACACTGTAAATGAAATGATTTAATAACTAAGGCAATAGGTTTACATGAATTATATACAAATTTTATTACCAGTCGAATACAATCTATATTAAATGATTCTGATAATGAGACCAAACTAACTGATAAATCATTAACAAAATCCGAAAACCGATTTGCAAATCAAAATTAGAACGTTTACCAGTCACCTTATCAGATACGAAAGAAAGGAAGATCTCTTCACTCTTTATACAGGGTGTCTCAAAAATATAGGTACAAACTTTTAGGGGAGGCAGATAACATCTAAAGGAATGAGAATTGCATAGGAACCCATTACCGAAAACGTCATGGGAAAATGGTAGCAGAGGTACAAGATCTGAAAGGACACAAGACAGTGATTAATGGGAAAATATTTATTGGACATAATTATTACAAATGGCGTACTAGATGATACATTTCATAATGTAACAGCAGATGGTCCAAGTTTCCAACATGACACGCGATGCATGCGTGACACCGACGGAGCATTGATTGCCGGACATGGTCGAAAACACCTGGAGTTTCTTTGATAGTAGCAGCAGCGCAAGACGAGCCTCGCCACGAGATCCATGTCAGACTCCACAGGCGATTCATACACGGTAGCTTTGAGGGCCCCCCACCCATCATCATCCTCATCCTCAAGCAGCCATGGGCTACGGAGGTCCAACCAGACCGTGCAATTTAGTTCTCCAAGCAAGTCTATCCTGAGCTACATCTACTGCATCTGGCCACTGCACACCAATTCTAACAAGGTCCTGTTTGACATTGTCTGCCCACCGCATCCTAGGTCTCCCCTTCTTTCTGAGGCCTTTAGGCACACTGTTCATAACCCTATTCGCCAATCTATAATTATCCATACGGGCAACATGGCCAAACCAACGGAGTCTCTCTCTGCACAATATGCTGCTTAAAGGAGGTTGCAAAATCCTTTGCCTAATCTCATCATTAGTTACAAAGTTAAACCACCTAATACCCAAGATACTGCGTAAGCATCTGGAATCAAAAGCATCTAGTTTCCTGTTATCTTGTTTACACAGCGTCCAAGTTTCACTACCATAACTAACCCTAGAAAGAACCAAACTATTATATAGTCTAATTTTAGTCTTTAGGTGTATACGCCTATTTCTCCACAATCTCCATAGATTCTTAAAAGTCCCGGCAGCAATACCTATTCGTCTGTAAATCTCATGCCGCACATCACCAGTATCAGTTACATAGCTCCCAAGGTAATTAAACTGTGACACCTGCTCAAGACTGCAACCATTCAGATTAACTGAATCACAACCTGCCTGACCAATTTTCATCACTTTAGTTTTCTCTCTGTTTATAACCAAACCTACTCTACTACCAGTCTCATCAACAGCTCGAATGAAAGCGGTCATCTCATCAACATCATTTGCCAAAGGGGCTAAATCATCAGCATAATCTAAATCAGAAATTTTCGTATCCCCAGTCCATTTCAGGCTAAAATCTTTCCCTTGAAGTGAATTTCGCATAACATAATCAATAACCAAGCTAAAGACAAAAGGAGACAAAATGCACCTTTGTCGAACACCAGAAGTAATGCTAAACCAATTGCTACAAGCCTTACCAACTCTCACACATGACTCAGTGTTATTATAGAGAGCTTTCATTATGTTAACTAACTTGTCTGGTATACCATAAGATTTCACAATCAACCACAAATTATGACGATCAACAGAGTCGAAAGCCTTTTTGAAATCAACAAAGTTAGCAACCAAAGGTTTCTGAAACTCTAAACATTTCTCAAGAATCTGCCTAAGTGAAAATATCTGATCCACACATCCCCTACCACTTCTGAATCCACATTGCTCATCACGCAATTGACTGTCAACCAGATTCTTAATTCTATTAAGCACAATCATGGAAAGAACTTTACCTGGAACAGAGAGTAGGCTAATACCCCTATAGTTATCACAAGAACTGCGATCACCTTTTTTGAAAATAGGGATAACAATAGCTCTGGTAAAATCCTTAGGAACCATGCCTTTATCATAAAAGATATTCAGAATTTCAGTCATCCAAGTGGTAACCGAAACATTTCCAGCTCTAAGCACTTCCGTAGTAATTTCATCTACCCCAGTGGATTTATGAAGTTCAAGTTTAGAAACAGCCAAAATAACTTTAGATTGTGTTATAGGACCAACATTAAAGCCACCAATGCATCTATCATCATTGCAAACAATGGGAATAGAACTAACTACATTGTTTGGAATATCACTGAAATGCTCAGACCACCTAGCCATGACAGAATCCTCACCTTCTATAACCTTACCTTGTTTATCCTTCAATCCCTGTATACCTGTCCGTTTTCTACCACACAAAACATTAACAATCTGGTACAGCTCTCTGCTGTTGTGCTGTCTAACTGCTTCCTCGGCTTTGTCAGCCAAACCATCAAGCCAAAGTTTCTTATCAGCAGCTACCTGATCTTTTACAAGTTTATTAAGTTCTCTGTAATGCTTTCTATTAAAACTAGTAGGGTATTGATTAAGGACATTCCTGCAGTTCTTTCTTTCCGAAATAAGCTCAAGTGCCTTATCACTCAGATAATTCTGTCTCTTCTGCTCCTTTTTTCCTAAAAGAGTATTGTTAGTGTCGAAAAAAGCCTGTTTAAAATGATCCCATTCTTCCTCAACTTCAGTAGTAAGCATACCATGACTGTCATAATGACTAAGTAACCTATCATGGTAAGCTTTGGCTATAACTGGGTCTTTCAGAGCTTCAGTATTAAAAGCAAATTGTTTAACCCTAGCACAACACTTTTTAAGTTTAAGTTGCAAGACACTTTTATCAAGGTAATGGTCAGATCCAATTTCAGCTCCCCTATATGCCCTGGTATTTCTAACAGAACTAGCCCATTTGCTGTTAATTAATATATAATCAATCATATTCCTATGCAGCCCATCAGGTGAAACCCATGTGTACTTATGTATGTCGCGGTGTTTGTAATATGTGTTAGTTATTCTGAAACCATTGAGTTTACTTACCTGTAGGAGACGTTGCCCATTGCCATTGCAGCTACCAAGAGCAAAAGGGCCAATCACCCCTCCCCAAAGGTCAGTCAGTACCAACTTTGGCATTGAAGTCACCAAGAACAAGGGTAATATCTCCTTTCTTGACAGAATTCAAAATATCCTGAAGTTGTTCATAAAACCTATCCTTCTCATCCTCATCGGCATCCTCAGTGGGGGCATAACAGCAGATAACATTCAGGTCTTTAACACGTCTGAAATTTTGCTGTAAGAAACCTTTCATTAATGCACTCATATCCTAGAAGAGCATCACTAGCATGTCTGCTGAGAAGCAGACCCACGCCTTGGTGATGCTTATTGTCGTCCCTCCCTGAAAAGAGAAAAGATTATTTTTAAGAATCTGACCTTTATCTGTCCATTTGGTCTCTTGCAAGCCGAGAATATCTAAATTATAATGGTGGAATTCTTGTGTGAGGACATCAAGAGAAAAAGCTCTGTGTAGAGTCCTCACATTCCAACTACCTGTGGAAAGAAAATGGTTAGTAGGATGTTTAAAGAAACTATGTTTATTGAGAGAGGGAATGCCGACAATATGAAACAGCCCCCTAATCGCAGACATGGGGCAAAGACCCGTTCCCCCACCACTAAAGGCTGAAGCCATCTACACTGGAAGACTTCCTCCAATGTAGAATTTGACGATGCCAATAGAAGCAAAGAGTTCAGGTGCCTGCGATGACCTCTGCTCAGGATTATCCACCAGCTGATAAACATATCCTGCGAATCTATTCACTTGGGGCTGTCAACCCACAAACAAACAGGAAACACAGCGGAAGATTTTCCCTCCACAGAAGCCCACCAATGCAGCAAAATCAGGATCCATAATCAAGCTCAGAGCCATATATCTGTCCAGTCCAGTGGGTTTATATGGTCAGCACCAGGACCCTGTGTGGTTGACCACTCCTCAGCAGGGTAGAAAGGATGGTAAAAGTTATGGCCCGACTAAGCAGTCGCCAACCAAACCTGCCCACACATTTACTGCGAAACCATGTTGTGCCACATGGGTGTGCACACTGTGGGGGTTCTTGTAAGCCCACAAATGCGCACTGTGCTGATTGAATACGCCATCCCGAGTGAAACTGGCCTCATCAGTAAACAAAACATAAGCTGGGAATTTACATCTTGGGCACTTTCTTGGATATACCACTGCGCAAAACGCACATGTGCAGGATGATCTATGAAGAGAAGTAATCGAACCTTTTGGAGATGAATGGTGTGTAAGGACTCGCCGTGCAAAACACGTTGTACACTGCAACGAGACACTCCTAAGGTAGAGGCAATGGCACGTGTGCTGGTACTAGGATTAGTCTCCACGGCATCCAACACACTTTCTTCCATGGCGGGAGTATGCGTCGATCGTAGCCTGCCCTCACTTCTGCTACCTCTTAATGAACCATAATCGCACAAATTTTGATGCGCACGCGCAAACAAACGGTGACCCAGTACATGTCTGTGTGGGAAGCGTTCTTGATACATTCGTTGAGCGACTCGTCCGTTGACCTCAGCTATTCCATATACTAAGTGCATGTTTGCGAGCTCCCTGTTCGAATACCTTTGGATGCTCTTCGTAAGTCGACTACCGCTCGAATGAGGAAATCCGAAATTTCCCCTCTAGCGCACTAATGAACAGCGCTGCCTATTGACTTACAGTGTCGTTTCCGGTTATGGGTTCCTATGCAATTCTCATTCCTTTAGATGTTATCTATCTCCCCTAAAAGTTTGTACCTATATTTTTGAGACACCCTGTAGATGCATAGCTATTTTGCTACCAAACAATGTTACTCTACTATAATAAATCGACAATTTTTTATCGCTACAGTGCGCACCCCGAAGGAAACCCTTTCTTTCCACACTATTTCCGACTTTCTCCTGCATTCTTTTGCTTTTATCTCAATCGTGTTTCAATTCATTTATGACGTAATTTACACTAAGTGCGATATCTCGTGTGCCTCGTAGTAAGCGATCATGCTATCATTGCTGCACGTTCATAGTCCACTTCAATATATTGTTTCAAATAAATAAAATAATAGTATGAAATGATGATGGGTGCATTAGCTGTTAATTTTTATCTAGTTTTTCAAAAAAGCAAGATAATGTGCTCACTTTGTTTGTCCCTCTGTAGACATTGAACATTTTGGTTTTTAAAGATATATTAAAAATTCTTTTTAGTTGGACAGGACGAAATGTTACGATTCGAACTTTTCGAATGTACCGAAAACTATAATTGCGCCGTTTAACGGTGGATGGAAAAATTTGAACTTACCAAGACTTCAATAGAATAGTACAAAGTGGGGTATAAGTACGACAAGGGTCTATAAATGGTAGCTAGGCATACAATGGAAGGAGAGCTGTGTACCAATCCCCAGTAATGTGGAAGGAGAGCTGTGTACCAATCCCCAGTAATGTGGAAGGAGAGCTGTGTACCAATCCCCAGTAATGTGGAAGGAGAGCTGTGTACCAATCCCCGGTGATGATGCACAGAACCGGCCAGGCATAACACTTAATGTTCGAGTCCACCTTCTCGTGGTTTCCATTACCTTTCAAATGAGATATTCTCTTTTGGAAAGGAACGGAAGTAGAGGACTGTCATATAATTTTGGCCTACTGATCTGGTCAGTTATGGCAATTTTCTTTTCTTCCCTGCTGAGTAATGATCAATTTCAGAGTCTGGTACTGACCATTTATATACCTACTAGACTAATTTATAATTTGAGCTTGATTATGGATCCTGGGCTTACTGTACTGGTGTGCCTTTTGAGAGAATATCTGCCACTGTGTTTTCTGTTTGCCTGTGAGTTCCTTGCTCTAAGAGCATCAGGTCTACTTGAAAAAAGTAGTGCCTTTGTGGTAGGGGAATGGATCTTCGCTCCATGCCTCCGACTAGGGGGCTGTTTTATATTGTTGGCCATACCTCTTTTAATATACCTAAAATAAATAAAGCAAAATAAATACCCCCTCAAGCAGCTGCTTGCCACAGAGGTCTGACAGAAGACTGTCAGTTTACATGCCATAGTAGAAGGTCTGTGAGGATGGCAGGACCTTAGCAGAAAAATAACACACACATCCATGCCTTATCCGGGGCTCGAACCCAAGTCCCTTAGATCCATGGTTTCTTTAAAAAATCCTACTGATCATTTTCTCTTTGCAGGTACATGGAATATGAGGACGTTACATAGAGACTATTCTCTTGACCTCCTCACACAGGAATTCCAGCCTTATAATCTCGATATTCTAGGTTTGCAAGATATGGACAGGTAAAGGTCAGATACTTATAAAGAATTTTA
This sequence comes from Ryuthela nishihirai, assembly GCA_038380435.1. NCBI lineage: Eukaryota > Metazoa > Arthropoda > Arachnida > Araneae > Heptathelidae > Ryuthela > Ryuthela nishihirai. The sequence continues at coordinate 80,219,534 of JAWZYU010000003.1, read as the reverse complement.
AAATTTTCTTTCCGGTGGAGGAAGGATGAAGGTAGGTAAGGTCTGCTTCTCCGCAGACAGGCCAGTGATTCTCTTCCAGGATATGACTGTATTAATTAAAGATTTATTACGTCAATTTGAAACAAAGATTAACGACTTGAATGTTATCTATTGTTATGCCCCCGCAGAGGACTATGAAGAGGACTCTGATGCGGACGAGAAAGTATTTTACAGATAACTTGAAGATATTTTTAATTCTGTCAAGGAAGGAGATCTTGGAAGAGTTACTCACCCCTGGAAGTGAAAATCAACGGAAGAGCTACTGACGTCTGAAAGAGAATATTGGTGGAAGAGTTTCTCTTCTCTGGAAAGAAGAATTATTGGAAGAGCCACTCACTTCTGGAAGGGAACATTGACAGAAGCGTTACTCACCTCTGGAAGGGATGATTAATGGAAGAGCTACGGATTTCTAGAAGGCAAAATTGATGGAGGAGTTACTTACCCCTGGAATGGAGAGCTGAAATCTCTTTTCCGTCCACATGACAACAAATTCGAGTCCTCGGGTGGACAACAAAGCGTCTTTGGCTCTTTGGAACCTGAAAGGAATACGAGAAAAATGTTTATTTGAGTTCGAGCACATTTTACGAATTTATCCAGGAATTTACTTTATTGGAAAACTCAAAGTTCGTTAATTCTTGTAACGAATTTCGAATAAAAAACAAAACAAATGGCACTGAATGAAAGTTACACACTAAAGTGATAAAGTGCTCAGGATGATTTCATTTATGTTTTTATGACTAGAGGCAGATGATTTTCTGTCTGGAGTCGCTCTCATATGATGGAGTCACTCCCCTTTTTCTCATATTTTGACACTGTTTCATTATTTTAAATTTTATCTTTTTTCTCGCTCGGTAGAACTGTGCATGGGACATAACTTTGGAACAAGATGATATTTTCGTTTTTTTTTTTGGATCACTTTATTTCAATTCAGTTTTTCCAAAGGTATTCATAAAGCATTTAACTGCTCATGGAAAGTATTGAACATAACGTTTCCATTGATATTGGATTAGCTGCAAAATACGTCGAAAGAAAGAGACTTTCATGAAACTGTTTATTTTGTCACTAACGTTTTTACGATACTGAGGAAAGATTTTTTTATCTTTTCTTAATTTTGGAGAAAATGTTTCAGGATCAGTGATAACGATTTTGTTGAATAGTTTGGATTCCTCTTCAGTTCCATAAAAGAGTAAAATCTTAATACAACAGTGGTGTACTATGCAGCCACAGGGAGTACACTTTTGCGCTACATGTCCAAAGGTACATCCCCCCCATGAGAAAAAAAAAACAAATCCGAGGAGGGGGGAAAATGTTCCGAAATCCTTCCAAAAGGGAGCTCAAAATAACTTTATATGTCAAATGAAAGCTTTTGATCATAAAAATGCCATGTTTTACTTATCAAACTTTGTGTATTCACGCCACTTTCTACCACCACGTATTCTACCAAACAAAAAAAAGAGAAAAAGAGAAGGGTATGAGCTTTTTGAATGAATTTTCCACTATAGTCCCGAAAAAAAAAGGAGTAGAAAATAAGGAGCAAAACACGAAATGAAAACTTATGATGAGAAATGTTTCATAATGCATAAAATACACCGAATCTCCCCCTTCTATTTTAAGGGGAGGCGGAGCATTAAAGCTGCTGTTTCCGTGAAAGCATAATAAAGTACTTTATTTAATCACATCAGTTCTTACTTATCAGTTCCTTTGCTTCTTAGTCCTTTCGCATTCTGTTTTGTAACATGGATGATCGCATTCGGTCTGAAAGATCCATCACGTAACGTTATTCTGATGCAGAATGTGTTAATTTGTAAGTTGGTTATTTTTAATAAAAAGTTTGTTTTACTAATTTGAAAAATATTCTTACCATTGACGTACATATTAATCTATTTTAGGCCAAAATAATAATCGGATTTTTTTTTCTTTCAATAATCAATATGTTGTTACGACAGATGAACGAGCAACAGTGACTTCATGACTTAACGTGACTTGAACACTCGTGTGTGCTTCTACGTGAGATTCAATTTAGCCAACGAATTGGAACTGAGAACGATTCGGAAGAATAAAAAAAGATAGCAGTGCAGTGTGTTAAAGTTGTGAGATCTGAAAGGATGTTCAGAGAGTATGAGTCAGTGAGCGTTAAGTGAAAATAATTAGTATATTTATTAGTGTATGCGCGGGTGTTTGTTTTCTGTTGTTAGTAATAAAAGTTTAGTGAACTAGGACAGGACGAGAGTTTGTTTATGTCTGAAGGTATTCAAGTGACATTGTAAACAAAGTGAAGAGGTAGTATTTTAGTAGAACAGACAGAGCTGATATTGCATGCTCTGTAAAAAAAAGGTTAATGACTTATGTAAGATAATAGTTGATTTGTTTATAAAATACTTCATCCATATTTTTGTAACAATTTGCATTGTATTGTAATTGGTTTTAAAATATAGTTATTAATACTCACGCTTAGTGCCTATCCATTTTAAAATTCGCAACAATATAAAGAATGTTTGTTTGTTTGGGTGCCTGTCCGCTTATGCATTCAGCCCCCAGAAGAGCAAGAGGCTTTAAACGTTGCATGAACGTTCCCTTCACCTAGGGGAAGAATATGGGCTATTTGCGAACCCGCTAGGATCAACCGAAATTGGGGGCTGCTGGTTTCATTTTCTCAAAATTCCCGTAGAATTAACGTTAATGGTCGAAATTTATTCAAAATAACTATTGCTAGTAATAAATTTGAAAAAAGGAATACATTAGACTAAACTAATATCAGATTTCGAGTGATTAAACATCAACCGCCGCAATTTGCAACAGCAATGCGACTACAATTCGAAAGCAATCACAATGCAATTATCGCATTATGAGTGTTGCAAACCAATTGCTTGCAGAGCCCCCGCAAACTGAAGCAATTAAACGTTTTCTGCAATTCGATTTCTCTTCGACGTCGCTAGTACTGCCCCCTTTAGGTAAATTGTAAATAAATATAGTCAATTCTTTCATGATGTCTGAAGTGAGTGATCCTGTGGTGGAGCTGCGGAAACGAAATAATAGGACAAACGTAAGGAAAGAATGGGTGGGCCCATTTCTGAAACAAAATTCATCTTCTGGAACGTTCGCAGTTTCTCAAGAGGAACAGACTCGTGGTTCAGAGGAAGGGCGATTATGGGGGGCGGGGGCGGGGGCGGGGGCAAGGGACCTTATCCCACTTTCAGAATGCTAATAACGGTAATAGAGGGTAAAATTATTAAAGACCTGCAAAAGGAGGGAGAAATGTTAAAATTCTTTGGCAATCCAGTCTTTGTCCCCTCTCCCCATCCTCTTTTACATTTTCTCTGCTCAATTGTGTTTCTTGTCCCACTCCTCGATTTTTTTGTTCTAGATTCGGGCCTGGTTCAGTTAAAGTGTACTTATAGGTTCCACTGCAGTTTAATACAATTAACACTCTTTATGTTTTAAAATGTTTGTATCAATTTTCAGATTAATTCAACTGACATCACCGATAGTAAATATTCCAGTTCAATTTCTATAAACAGCGAATGCTGTTATAGAAATCATAGTCAGCGAATTGCTGATATTCGACAGACGATGTTTTGATATTTAATTTCCTTCAGCCTCATTTTTCTTTAAAAAACCTCATTTACGAATGGTTTCCGTTTTTTAATTGATATCAATTTTTATTAAAATAAATTCCAAATAAAATGACCACTGACTATTCGTCGTTTATTAAGAAGCAGTAAGGTAACCATATTTTTGGAAAGGGAAGGTTAAATCTTAACATTTTAATGTAATTTACGAAACGATTATTGTATCGAAATCTTTCAATTTGACGCTGTGGGGAATGCATCTCTGATTTTAAGAACCTTCCTTAGAAAATACGTTATTCAAACCCTCAAGTTAGAAAGTGTAAATCATGCACCCTCCCCCTTTGGATATGCCAATGGACGAATCCCTCCGAAATACACCACCCGAAATACATACCTCCCCGAAATTCACCACTGCCCAAAAGCATTATTACGATAAAAGAACAGCTTGCTTTGCAAGACTCTCCATGGGATAACTAGAAGGACGCATATCGCCTCTGGCGGATATGAGAATCTCATTTTCAAAGAGAAAGAAGTTATTCCTTTACTTACTGTGTCATTCCTTAAAAATTTTAATTTGAGCTAGCGAATGATGGGAAAAATGCAAATAGTATTTCGTTAGTAATTATGCAACATAAAAGTATTCGTTTTCTAAGTCTTAAATATAATAGTAGTGTCGTGTCAACTTGTGACCCCCACGCACTGTGCTTTCCCCCTTTGACGTCACCACCTCACTTCCGGCCACACCCCTATTAATATTCATAATTAATAATTCATAATTCATAATTAATAAAAAATAATTAAAAATTAATGAATCCCGTTTATTAAAAAATTATTAAAAAATTCCTCCCCTTATTAGAATCCCCCCCCTTTTAACCCCTGGCGCCATCTGGTGACTATGAGGAGTACTTAGAAAAAACCCTATTTTAGCTCTATTTTCCCGATTTTTGATTACCCCTTTATTAAAAATTTCACCTCCTTATTAAAATTTCCTTTCCCCCTTTAATCCCTGGCGCCATCTAATGAATATGAGGAGTACTTAGAAAAACCCCTATTTTAACTCTAATTTCCCGAGTTTTGATTCTCCCTTTATTAAAAATTTCTCCCCCCTTATTAAAATTTAATCTCCCTTTTAACCCCTGGCGCCATCTGGTGACTATGAGGAGTACTTAGAAAAAACCCTATTTTAGCTCTAATTTCTAGATTTTTGATTCCCCATTTATTAAAAATTCACCCCCTTATTAAAATTTCCTCCCCCCTTTTAATCCCTGGCGTCATCTAGTGACTATGAGGAGTACTTAGAAAACCCCCTATTTTAACTCTATTTTCCGAATTTTTGTTTCCCCTCCTCATTAAAAAAATCCCCCTATCAAAAGTTCTGCCCCCTTTATTAAAATTCCCTCCCCCTTTCAATCCCTGGCTGCAACTAGTGACTATGAGGAGTACTTAGAAAAATTCCTATTTTAGCTCTAATTTCCCGATTTTTGACTCCCCTTTATTAAAAATTTCTCCCCCTATTAAAAGTTCCGTCCCCCTTATTAAAATTTCCTCCCTTTTAACCAGTGGCGCCATCTAGTGTATATAATGAGGATTATTTTTTAGAAAAACCCTCGATTTTAGTCCTGGTTGACCTATATTTTAATCCCCTCTTTAAAGACACCCTGGTTGACCCATATTTTAAGTCCTCCCCTCTTTAGAGACCCCCTGGTTGACCGGTAATATTTTAAGCCCTCCCCTCTTTAAAGCAAATCAGTTTTTGAGCATTTAATTGGTGTCATCCAACGTCCGTACTATTTTTAGTACGTCTCTGTATTTAAAAAAAATTCCTTCCGACAGCGTGATTTGAACTCACTACCTCAGTGTCGATAGCTGGAGCGTTATCGCCCTCGGCTATACCTTTTTACTTGATCATGTGGCTTAGATGTTTCTCAAATGGGTTATGACCATATAAATTATGTATCTCTTTATTACAGTTTAAAGATTTATTTCAGATATTAAACTAGGTTTTTTATTATCCTACGTTTTTTTACAACCTTCGTATTCTTTATAACTAGCTTTTTTCAGCGTAACCTTCGTTTATAACCTACGTATTTCTTTTAACTCCATTACTGTTGGTTGTCGCATTTTTACTAGAAGGACTATTCTACACTAAGACTGTACCTCAGAAAATGCCATTGGGTAAAAAAATTTAATAAAAGGAAAAACTTATTCGTCATGATGTGTGATATGGTGACCTGTATGGATGACCTAAAAGTCCCGCTTTAGAACAAGTGTTCAGCACCGGACCACGTTTTATTGACGGATGTCCTGTGTAATTAAAAGATATTAAATGGTGAATCACAATGGGACCACGATTTACTGATCCTTTGACGATCCTCTTTGATAAGCTCGTTAATCATCAAAAAGTCCTGCTTTCTTAAAAGCCCTACATTAATTAAAACTCTTATCAAAAGTTCCCCTCATTAACAGTTCCACCCCCTTTCAAGGACTAGCCTGCAGTAACTGTTTTAATAGAATGCCCCACAGAAAATGCCAATGGGTAAAAAAATTTTATAAAAAGGATAATTTAAAAACTTTTTCGTCATTATGTGTGATATGGTGACCTTAAATTGTTCCACACCACGGATCACGTGTTACTGACGGATGTCCTGCGAATTTAAAAATTTTTTAACTTCTACCCTCATCTGTAATTTTTCCACTAAAACTTTTTATGAATGGCAACGAGGGTGTTGCAATTCTTTTACCCGTATTTTGCGAGTTCGACCTTTCATCATGCATTTCGCAACAAGCAGGATGTGTTCATGATAAGGTCACTTTCTTAACGGGTGATTGCAGACAGATCTGTTGCTACCCGCTCAACAATATTTGCATTTGCTACTGACAAAACGATTTCCTTCGTTAAAAATAGAAACTAAGTAAATAATGGGGTATCGCTGGGGAAACACTGGGAAGAACACAAACTGATTTCGTGCTAAAACATCTCCAGATTTCAGCTTACTTGAAAAACTATTGTTAGAAATGAACCAGTGACTTGAATCACTCAACTTCCATAAGAATACACAATTATGGTACAGTGTCGGGAAGAAATATGTTTCAACGAAATTCAATTGCATGTATTACGATCAGAAAAATAATTTAGTGGACAAAGTTTAAAATAGTTATTAAATGGTACCTTACAGTGCAAGTGCGCTTAAGGCGAAAAGCCTCCCCTTCGAACACTGCACCCTCGTTTTTCCGAAGTAACTGTGTCACAAGTCTTCCTACATCATCCCTAAACAGAGAATCGGATTCAGTGTGCAAGAAGATCAAGACCTCATTTGAAGGACCACATAGTGGATATTGTACTCCATAGTGAAATGAACATTGGCAAATATATCCCTCTTGCGGAACCAAGTTATATCCCTACTCCAAGAGAATTACTATTAAAAACGTGCTATTGTTAATGTATGTAATTCCGACAAAAAATGTTTTGTCTGTTTTAGCCACTTTGTATCCTGCAATAGGAAACACTGAACACCTTAACAACTATATACATTTAGAAGAAAACACATGTGGCCTAATTTTCCCTTTAACAATAAATCAAAAATCAAAATTAACATTTCTGTCTGGATACGAGAAAGAGATGTTCCCACTCTACATCACACCATTCAGATTTAAAGCGCACGCAAATCTCTTATTGTTATCAGACGATGAAAAGCAGCATTATTGTTCCATTAAGAATTCGTTTCTATGAAATTCAAAGGGAGAATGCTGTTTTCCATATTATAGGGAATGCAATTAATACCGATGCCTTGCAGATGGCTGTCCTTTAGGTTATGAAATAATCTTATTAGAACGCTTAAAATTGAGATGACACACGTTAACTCCTCGGAGAAGCGCTAGGGGGATAGAAAACTATACCCGTGTAATGAAAATATTCATTCGACATAAAAAAAAAACAAACAAACCTAGGCTAACATGGCGTATACTGACGTGCTCCTCTTAGCTGATGTGTTTGGTGGCAGATACTGACCCCTGCTATGTTTACGCAGCTCCTGCCTTCATACCTGAAGATGACAAATACTAGAGTTGATAACCTACAATGTACTTTTTTGGAAGGCATACGAGGAGGAATTTCAGTGATATGCAGGCAACAAGCATTTAGAATGAAAAACTGATTGCAAGTTTGCTTTACTGTCATACAAATCTGAAAAGAGATGAAATGGGCAGTACTTTACCCATGATACACCATGTGACTAGGTCGTTAAATCAAATTACATGCATAAACGAAAATTAGAAAAACAACGAAATGGTTGGTAAATTCAATGAGAATCACTAAAATGTAAAGAGTGTTGGAATATCTGTAAATGCACACACGTTTCAGTGGATAGGCGAATATGTTCACAATTCTTTGGAAGTGGAAGGCACAATAACTGTAAAACATACTGTAACGAGAGAGAAAGTATAAATATATAGTGGGATGGCTATAAAAAATCGCTTCAAAACAGAAAATTACAACGCAAATACTGTAAGATAGAAAAAACGACTATTCGACGGTTATTCCAAGCCGCTATCTCACGCTCTTTTCAGATTTTCTGGTTCTATAGTTCCCTGGTACGTAGCGCATAAGTGTGGGTGTAGTTGACTATTTTTCGTTGCAAACACAAGTTGTTTTCACTATTAGTTATTTATCCTGCATGAGAATACACATTTCTATACTACATTGCGTACACACGGATGGACGAATATCACAAAATACTTTGCATATAGAAAACATCAGCAAAGAACCACAGAAGTTTGGAAATTTAAAATCTGAAAACTCAGTGTTTATAAGAAAACAACAATATAAGAAAACAACAATATAAGAAAACAACAATATTTTCAGTATTTCTATGAAAAGTTGGGTCCCGGAATCGATCCGCTAGACCTAACTTTGCATTCTCTGACTTCAACCACCTATAAAACGTAATGTAAGCTCTCTCGTCGGTTATCCCAAGGCACTATCTCTTTTCAGAGTTCCTGGTCCCTTCGGTACGTTTGAATAAGCGCATAAGTGTGGGTGAAGGTGGCTATGTTTCGCTGCAAACACAAGTTTTTCGACAAAGATAGGGTGTTTCACTACAATCTAACACGGGATTTCATGTTTGTTTAGTTATTTTTCCTGCATGAGAATATTTCTAATCTATCTCATAGACAGCAGGTTAGTTACTTCTGATCTAACAAAGCCAAGGTTTGAGATCCATAGTAAGACATGAACGTTTGTGTTGTTTTCCTACCAAGATCCCGACATCCTCTCACCCCCTTCTACTGGGTCGTATGAAAAAATCCTGTAACTGTTACGACAATTAGCTGCGTGAAGGCGTATTTATATTTAAAGCAAAGACACACTAATTTCGGACTTGTTAGCTAGAGAACGATATATTAACTTGCTAAAGTTTGATTTTAACGATCAGATAGTGTATACATCACCACTTTTTTTACTTCATACTAATAACTTCTAACTTTTAAAGGAACTATTGTCTCATTATAAGCAATTTCATACAAAGAGATACGTACTCTATGCTTCACATTTAAATCTATAGAGATAACGATCACTACCCATGAACACATCTGTGAAAAAACACTCTATGATTGGGTTTGAGAAAGATTTTTAGCCCATGGGGGTGCTGCACTGCAGGAAAGCACACCATCTTTGATATCAGAACCTACATGAAAGTTATGCTGTTTGGTTTTGAGAAAGATTCTTTAGTTCACAGGGCACCGCATTACAGTAAAGCACATTGTCTTGTGCATATGTCTGTTTGTATGTCTGTTTCTCTCTCTGTGTGTGGCTTCTGCTCTTGTTTGTGTGGACTAGAGGTATATCAGGTACGTGAGGTTAAGGGTTGTCCCTTGCACTTGCGAATGTTTGCATACTTCCTCACCGAATCCTGAAATAGGGATGGGTTCAGAGCTCCGTGCCTTGGCCCACCCTGCAAGGGCTAATTTCCTTAGGCCATTAAACACTTACGCCACTCAGGCTGTCAAGTGAGTGTATATGGCTTTTGATTTACTTCGGTGCTCCTCTAAATTTAACTCCTTGGAACCAGCAACATCGCTTTGCTTTATCATCTTCACACAAAATCCATTTTATTTTCCCACCAACATAATCCCCCGTTTCCATTTCTTTTAACTTTCACCATTATGTTTATGCCGGACAAGAACAAGTTTATTTTCTGTTGTTGTTGACAACTAATTCTGCAGCTGCACTTGGTGATGATTTTTGGAAGACTACGTGACTCACCAATGATGGAAATGGCGACGGGTAAAGGGTTTGAGTATAAATGGATATGATCGTGGCTTGGGAATCGTTTCCTGCACACCAGTTGCAGAATGATGCCAATCAGTGTACAACACTATGACAATGATCCTTACAAACTCCAGCATGGTAAATTGGGTCTTACAAAACTCCTTTAATGCTAGATCATCTTCACGTGATATAGCCTCAAAACACTTGAGGAACTTGACATTTTCTAGCACTCGATGGATTAGAGCTAGAAGACCTTGATGATCAAAGCTGTTGTGAAAGATCAAAGCTGTTGTGTTGGGAGGTAGGAAGTTTAATGAAAGCATCTTTGGCTCTTAAGCATAAACCAAGTTCAGGGCCATGACCAGGTGCATTATCCAAGAGTAAGAGAGCTTTCACTTCCATCTTCTCCTTGGCTAGATACTTCTCCACAAACGGGGCAAAAAATTCAGAAACTTCTTCATAAAACGAATGCTTGTTACCCATGCCTTAAAATTGCATTTCCAATAAACCCCACTTCACCCCTGATGACTTTTGCTGCTTAATACCTCGAATTCTCTAGAATGGTACATAAGCATGAACATCAATTTGAAATCTCCTGAAGCATTAGCCTGCAACGACTTCGCAAAATATTTTCATCCATACTAAAGTAAGTTTTCCTGGGCATCTTCTTCCAAAATAGGCCAGTTTCATCAGCATTAAACATTTGTTGAGAGCGATAGCCTTCCTCTTCCGTCAAAGCAGAAAATTCAGTCTCTGCAGCTTCAGCGTTTGCAGAGGTTTGGCATTCCCCATGCCTAACCACAGAATGGATTTCACCTCTCTACTTGAACCTTTCCAACCAGTCCTTGCTTGCCCTGACGTCTTCTTTTAACTGAACCCGATGACTGATCTGATTAAAGGTCATCAAATAAACTTTTAGCCTTCTCACAAATTATATTCCCGTCTCTGACTGCCTTTCACGAATCCAATGCAGCAGCAGTCTTTCCATTTCTGCAATCCTTTCCCTTCCTTCATTTATCTTGTTGAGACATCATACACTTTGGTAGATTTTATCTTGCAGTTATTTAGCAGGATTATGCAAATGGTTGATTCAAACAAGCAATGGTCCTTAACCAGCAGACTTATTTTGCCACTTTTTCAGATTTTTCAACGATTTATTGATTTTCATCAAGGGTTATACCTTTCCTACTTTTCTTATTCTTTTGCAAAATAATTTTAGGGTCATTGTGATCACAATTAATACAATGTTGAATAAAAATGTTGAATAAAACACATAGTCTTCAAGAGAGCTCTTTCCACAACAGAAAACATGGCAAACAATGTAAACAAAGGGAATGGAGCGCCAAACGCCACGTAAACGATCCCCTCTAATTGGCCGAGGCTTGCTGCGTCTAATTTACAGCATTCTGATTAGCCGAAATTGGCGATCGGTGACTTCATAAAGCAAATCGTTATGCGAGAGAAATTTGTTATCTGAGTCAATGTGGGCCTACAGAAGGCAATTCGTTAAGAGAATAGGAGTTATTCGACGACTTCATTATGAGGAGGTCCACTCTATTGGAAATACTTTCCATAGATGTTGAAATACTGAAATAATATTGCTGAAAACTCAAGATTTAGAGAGATATATAACTTAGTTTTTAAATTTATCGACAAGGTTATGTTTTCGAAAAATCCTATGCATTTCAAAATTTACACAGATACGATTATTTATCTACACGGATGCAATCTGCAATATTCTCTCATTGCTGATTAATTCTTACCTGGTGATGATGACAAGGACATAATGATTAGGTCCCCACCGAGGAAGCGAGCCTCGACCTCTTAATCCCGTTCTGCCCATGGGATTCCTGAAAAGGAGTAAGAAGACAATCAAAGGGAAAGGAAGGTAACAGGAGAAAATCAAAGGGAAAGGAAGGTAATAAAAGAAGACAATGAAAGGGAAAGGAAAGTAACAGGAGAAAATCAAAGGGAAAGCAAGATAATAAAAGCAGGCTACGAAAGGGAAAGGAAGGTAATAGGAGAAGACAATCAAAGGGAAAGGGAGGTAACAGAAAAAGACAAGCAAAGGGAAAAGAAGGTAACAGAAAAAGCAATCAAAGGGAAAGGAAGATAATAAAAGAAGACAACGAAAGGGAAAGGACGATAATAAAAGGAGGCAACGAAAGGGAAAGGAAGGTAACAGGAGAAGGCGATCAAAGGGAAAGAAAGGTAATAAAAGGAGGCAACGAAAGGGAAAGAAAGGTAACAAAAGACACTCAAAAGGAAAGGAAGATAATAATAGAAGACAACGAAAGGGAAAGGAAGGTAACAGGAGGAGATACTCAAAGGGAAAGGAATATAATAGAAGAAGACAACGAAAGGGAAAGAAAGGTAATAAAAGGAGGCAACGAAAGGGAAAGAAAGGTAACAAAAGACACTCAAAAGGAAAGGAAGATAATAAAAGAAGACAACGAAAGGGAAAGGAAGGTAACAGGAGACCTTAAAAAGAAGAGGAAGATAATGAAAGAAGACAACGAAAGGGAAAAAAAGGTAATAAAAGGAGGCAACGAAAGGGAAAGAAAGATAATGGAAGACACTCAAAAGAAAAGGAAGATAATAAAAGAAGACAACGAAAGGGAAAGAAAGGTAATAAAAGAAGGTAACGAAAGGGAAAGAAAGATAACAGAAGTCACTCAAAGGGAAAGGAAGATAATAAAAGAAGACAACGAAAGGGAAAGGAAGGTAACAGGAGAAGACATTAAAAAGAAAAGGAAGATAATGAAAGAAGACAATGAAAGGGAAAGAAAGGTAATAAAAGGAGGCAACGAAAGGGAAAGAAAGGTAATAAAAGGAGGCAACGAAAGGGAAAGAAAGGTAATAAAAGGAGGCAACGAAGGGGAAAGAAAGGTAATAAAAGGAGGCAACGAAAGGGAAAGAAAGATAGTAGAAGACACTCAAAAAGAAAGGAAGATAATAAAAGAAGACAACGAAAGGGAAAGGAAGGTAACAGGAGAAGACATTAAAAGGAAAAGAAAGATAATGAAAGAAGACAACGAAAGGTAAAGAAAGGTAACCGGAGAAGACACTAAAAGATAAAAGAAGATAATAAAATAAGACAACGAAAGGGAAAGGAAGATAATAAAAGGAGGCAAAGAAAGGGAAAGAAAGGTAACAGGAGATGACAATCTAAGGGAAAGAAAGATAATAAAAGGTGGCAACGAAAAGGAAAGGAAAGTAACAGAAACGAAAGCAGGAAAAGGCGCTCAAAGGAAAGGAAGGTAACTAGAGAAGACAATTAAAGGGAAAGGAAGGTAAAGAAAAAGACATCAAAGGGAAAGGAAGATAATAAAAGAAGACAACGAAAGGGAATGGATAATAATAAAAGTAGGCAACGAAAGGGGGAAAAGGTAACAGGAGAAGACAATTTTAGGGAAAGGAAGACAATAAAAGGAGGGAAAGAAAGGTAACAGGAGATGACAATCTAAGGGAAAGAAGGATAATGAAAGGTGGCAACGAAAGGGAAAGGAAAGTAACAGAAACGAAAGCAGGAGAAGGCGCTCAAAGGGAAAGGAAGGTAACTAGAGAAGACAATCAAAGGGAAAGGAAGGTAACAGAAAAAGACAATTAAAGGGAAAGGAAGATAATAAAAGAAGACAACGAAAGGGAAAGAAAGGTAACAGGAGATGACAATCTAAGGGAAAGAAAGATAATAAAAAGGAGGCAACGTAAGGAAAAGGAAGGTAAGAGGAGAAGGCTCTCAAAGGAAAAGGAAGATAGTAAGAGGTGGCAACGAAAGGGAAAGGAAGATAATAGGAGAAGACACTCAAAGGGAAATGAAGATAATTAAAGGAGGCAACGAAAGGGAAAGAAAGGCAATAAAAGGAAGCAACGAAAGGGTAAAGAGGGTAACAGGAGAAGACAATCAAAGAGAAGAGAAGGTAATAAAAGAGAGCAACGAAAGTGGAAGGAAGGTAACAGGAGAAGACAATCAAAGAGAAGAGAAGGTAATAAAAGAGAGCAACGAAAGTGGAAGGAGGGTAACAGGAGAAGACAATCAAAGAGAAAAGAAGGTAATAAAAGAGAGCAACGAAAGTGGAAGGAAGGTAACAGGAGAAGACAATCAAAGAGAAGAGAAGGTAATAAAAGAGAGCAACGAAAGTGGAAGGAAGGTAACAGGAGAAGACAATCAAAGAGAAGAGAAGGTAATAAAAGAGAGCAACGAAAGCGGAAGGAAGGTAACAGGAGAAGGGACCGAAAGGGAAAAGTAGATAATAAAAGGAGAAAAAAATTAAAGAACGAAAGGGAAGGAAGGTAATAGGAGAAGGGACTGAAAGTGAAAAGAAGATAAAAAAAAAGTAGCAAATGAAAGTTATAGGAGAGACAACGAATGGGAAAGAAAAGCATTAAAGAATGCAATGAATGGAAAAAAAGGGTAGAAGAAGATGGCAAAGAATGAACCATTGGAAGGTAATAGAAAACAATGAAAGGTAGAGGAAGATAAAAATGGCAAAGAGAAGCCATAGAAGAGTCAAGGAATGGGAAAAGGAGGAAATTAAAGAAGGCAAGAAATGAAAGGAAAATAATAAAAATCAACGATTACGAAGGTAATAGAAGATGTCATGGAATGGGAAAGGAAAGTGATAAAAGAAGTCAATAAACAGTAAAAAAGATAATAATAGATGGATTTTGGTTATTTTACCTGTTAGCAGCAGTATGTTGCGCACAATGGGCTAAATAGCAAAGTCACAAGGGCTCAGAAAAGATTGGGGACCCACTGGACAGCTGTTAGGAACCGATGGTAGCTTCCCGTCCAGGACATTCAGTGTGTTCTTTAACGTGTACAGTGTCTCTTTTTGATTGTCTTCTCCTGTTACCTTCCTTCCACATAACTCTCTCGCACATGTCGCCATGGCTTTACCCCCCCTCGCCTTCCTTTACGATCCGATGGAAGGTGGCCTTTACAAGCCCATCGTTGTCGCTTATTGATCGGGGGCAATTTTGCGGAGATAAATCTCAATGCTGGGGCTCATACCTGAGACAAGCCTGGCGCACTGATCAACAGCACCACTACTAGTAGATGGCAAAGAATGGGAAAGGAAAGAAATAAAAGAAGGAAATGAACGGGAAAGGAAGATAATAAAATATATCAAGAATGGTAAATGAGGATAAGATGGTAATGAATGGTAAAGGAAGATAAAGAAAAAAGACATTGAATGGGAAAGAAATATAACAGAACGCAATGAATGGGAAAGGAAGGGAATAGAAGAACGCAATGAAATTTGAAAGGAAGATGATTGAAGAACGTAATGAATGGTAAACGAAGATAATAGAAGATAGAAACGAATGGTAAAGGAAGGGAATAAAAGAAGGTAACAAATGCGGAACGAAGGTAAAATAAGAAGTGAGAAAATGGTGAGAAAAGATAGAAGTTGACAACGAATGGTGAAGGAAGGTAATAAAAGGAGAAAATGATAAAGGAGATTAAGAGAAGATGGAACGATGGGAAAGGAAGTTAATAAAAGAAGGCACAGAATGGGAAATGAAGATAAATAAAAAAGGCAAACGAATAGGAAAGGAAGGTCATTGAAGAAAGTAAATAACGAAGAAAGAAAGTAATAAAAGAAAACAATCAATGGGAAGGGAAAGTGATAGAAATAATCAAGGAATGGAGAAAGAAAGATCTA
Source organism: Ryuthela nishihirai (assembly GCA_038380435.1). Lineage (NCBI taxonomy): Eukaryota > Metazoa > Arthropoda > Arachnida > Araneae > Heptathelidae > Ryuthela > Ryuthela nishihirai. The sequence goes on along the minus strand of JAWZYU010000003.1, from coordinate 80,203,995 downwards.
GAGCAGCGGTTCCCAACCTTTTTCGAGTCGCGACCCCATTTTATAGAGGCAAAGTGACCCGCGACCCCGATACATTAAAAATAGAGTTTTTAATAGGGTAAATAAAAGCACATCGAAAATAGATATTTCAATATAATATAATTCAAACTAATGTTAACTTACGACATATTTAATGCGATGATGGAAATTGTAACTTATTAACAAGCTTAACAATTCGCGGTTGAGTTTTCGTTAATGCCAACCTCATGTCATTCTCTACATTTATTCTGTTTCTTGTTTTGGTTTTCAATTGAAGAAGCGTTGAAAATCCACTCTCACAGAGATATGTAGAAACAAAGGGGAGTTTTTTTTGTTGTTTCGTGATTTTTTGTTTTCCCTTTTTAAAATTTTCATAGCTCACCATTGCCCGGCGCCCGAACAGATAACTTCGCGACCCCATATGGGGTCGCGACCCATGGGTTGGGAACCACTGATCTAGAGGAAGGAAATCAATTGAAAAAGAAGGAAATAGAAAAATCCAACGAATGGAAATGACAACAATAGAAGAACGCAATCAGTGGGAATGGAAGAAAACAGAAGAAGGGGAAGTATGGAAAAGGAAGGTAACAGAAGGAAATAAATCAATTATAAAGGAAAGTTATGGAAGAAGAGAATGAATGGGAAAGATGGGTAATAGAAGAAGGCAAGGAGTGAAAAAGGAAAGTAATTGAAGAAGGTAAAGAATGGAAAAGGGAGTATATGAAGAAGGTAAAGAATGGAAAAGGGAGTATATGGAGAAGGTAAAGAATGGAAAAGGGAGTATATGAAGAAGGTAAATAATGGAAAAGGGAGTATATGAAGAAGGTAAATAATGGAAAAGGGAGTATATGAAGAAGGTAAAGAATGGAAAGGGGAGTATATGAAGAAAGCAACCAATTGGAAACAAAGGCGAAGGAAAGTAATTGAAGAAGGCAATTAGGAAAAAAGAGGTAATAAAAGTAGAAAAGGAATGGAAATTAAAGTAATAGGAGAAGACAGTTAATGGAAAAGAAAAGTAATGGAAACCGAAAGCAATAAATGAAGGCAATGAATTGGAAACAAAAGTAATAGATTAAGGAATTAATGGGAAACGAAGGTAATAGAAATATCGAAAGAATATAAACGAGAGTAATAGAAGAAGGTAATCCATGGGAAGGATGGTAATAGAAGTAGGAAACAAATGGAAAAGGAAAGTAGTGGAAGAAGACAGTCAATGGGAAAGGAAAGTATTGAAAGTAAGCAAAGAAAGAAAAAGGAAGGTAAGAGAAAATAGAAATAAATTGGAAAGAAAGGTAATAGAGGAATGCAATGGATGGGAAAATCAAGTCAAAGAAGAAGACATTGAATGGGAAAGGTGGATGAGAAAAGAAATCAATGAATGTGGAAACGGAACGTAAAAGAAGATGCCAATGAATGTGGGAAGCAATAATACAAGAAAACAGCGTAAGTCTGTTGGTAAAAATTAAGATTTGGCTGAAGAATCCTGCTTAATAAGAATACAACGATGTGCATATTTAGTAGAAAATGATCACATCTCTGTAAGAAAGAGAAGGAAACTAAGAAATGAATAAATGAAAGATAAAGCAATTCAAAGTCGAATCAAAAGGATCTGGGTTCGGTTCATAAATAAGTCTTCAATGTTTCTTTTCCTAAATTGCTTTCCTGTTGAGATCTCGCCTTATTCACAGATCTCCTTTAAAGAACATTGATTATTGACAGGCTCCTGCCAGATCTCTGGATGAACAGCTGCTTGATGGGTACTTTATGTGTATATTTAAACATGAAGGAAAAAAAGTAGGAATTCATTTGAGTTCGGTTCACCTCTTCAAAATATTTGTGAACAAACAGGAGGAATATCGAAAAAATAATAATGATTATAGTTTAAATAAATCTAATAATATTAAAATATAAGCTATCAAGACCTGTCTATTCAGAAGCTATTTAATAATGAAAGCATACGACTTTTATGAACATTACGGAAAGTAAATTTATCTAAGAAAGTATTCTTTGGGCGAATCTCTCTTCAAAACTAAAACCTTCTTTTATAATATTAAAAATTAAAAAAAATTCAATGTTTTTGTTTTTTTAATATATGCCTTTGAAAGTGATTAGATTTTACTTAAGAAATTTAAAGAAATCTCGCATAAATATTTACGGAGGTTGATTACATTGCATATCGTTATTGTCAGAGGCCCATAGAATTCCACACACACATATATACCGTCATTAGTGACACTCGATCTGGGGTCCCTGTTATGCAATAGGTACCCTACAAGCATACCTCCCATTGTAGTAGGCTTCTGTGAAGCATTATCATATCTAATCGATCCCATTCCTCTTTAAAAGTTTTCCATAATTCATCAACAGTCCATAGTAAACGTTTGCCCACAGCCCGTTTCAAGAAACGAAATACGCAAAAGCCCATGGGCTTTGTGTATAGGCAATTGGTACTGCGTTCCATCACGTGATGGGACAGCAACTTATGGACACGAGACTTATACTATGCGCGCTGTAAGCAAAGATTGTCTCGGATCGTATTATGGATAGTCTATTGGCATACTTTTCTGGCTTTGGCGACTGTTTTATGGGTTGCAGATTATTATTCACTGACCACTGTGTTGACCTATTTGATAATATCTGGAGTGTGGGCAAGGGCACTCTACACTTTTGACATACTTGCAACCGCTTCTGTGGATGCATCTCCTATACTGTGCTTCACCACATAGATGCCCTTTCAAGAAATACTGAATTATCTGACTTTGTACATCTTTATAATTTAGGAATCGAAATTCTGGGAGTGCCAAAGGGTAACGATGTACCTACCCTTCTCAAAGCCTGTTAATCCTCAGTGGAATATGGCACAGTTCGTTCTCACAAAACAGTACAGATACAATTACTGAGTCACATGCTGTAACCACAGTTTATTTATTGCGTGGGGTGCCCATCAGTGAGGTAGATTTGCATATGTACCATATCATGTAACATAATCAACCTCAGTATTGATTTTAATTTTTCGTCATATATTGATAGGTAGACCTTTACTTAATGAAATAATGGAAACATTACTTGACATTTATACACAGTTGCAAGCCTTTTGGGAAACAAGAGAATAAAAATCTGTACTAACTGTGGAACACTTTCGCTGTCCAGCTTATAGATGATGGGAGATCCATCTTTGTCCTCGACCCATGACATTCTGTCAAGGCCGATTCCTGCGGGATTGATGGACACACTGTTCCATGCAAAGACGGGCAGCGCCTTGCTAGCACCTTGCTTCTCTCGCAAGCTGAAGAAAGAGAAAAGTCAATGAAACATACAAAACAACACTGAATTGTTAACAGAGAGAAAAACAACTTTGCTTTTGTTTAAAAGACACCAAATCACTCATTTCAAAAGAATACCTGGAATTTTATTTTATTCTGAAAAGTGCATTCATAGAATCCATGAAATGAGAGGCTAAACAAGAAGAGAAGAGAAAATTTGGGCCGAACTCAGTCACCTAATGAGGGCATACGAGAGTCAAAAGCTCAAGACTTTTTCACTTTGCCAATTACGCTTTCTCACATATATATTAAATTCAAAATAAAAGAATTTCCTCCGAAAAATTTTAATTCAAATTGTTATAGCTAACAGAATGAATTGCTAACAATTTGTTAGCAATTCATTCTGTTAGTCATAATAATTTGTCTTAGATATTTTTCTGTCCTAACATGGGCAAGTCTCAATGTTGGTACTCACCTTTGGTTTTAAGAGCTGTGTAGTTAGAAAAGAACTGCAGATGTGGTCACGTAATGTTTCTTTCGGAGGCTTAGAGTATCTGGGCCAATGTGACGCGGACATGATGCACTGTGCCACGTCAACATGTGCTGGAACCCTCCAAATTGTAACTGCTGCTAGGAGAAAAACGTGGAAGGGAAAAATGAAGAGGAAAGAGCGGCCTTGGCTCTTTTCTCTTCATTCCTAGTTGACCGAATCTCTACATAGACATTTTACATTAATATATTACAAATGTCGGTATATTTAACGCAAACGTTTACGTTTTTCAAAAGATAAGAAATATCCTTTAATTTTTTGGGTACTATTAACATTATAAATATTAGTTTTATATAAATATATTTCTGTACCTTCGTTTTCTCTCAGATATTTTTCTGGCGATAACTTACAAAACTGGGATGATGCATTTAGAATAATCAGAGTTTGTCCTGTGAGCACAGAGAAACATGCTTCACAGAGAATTTTGCTTCGGACACACAAAATGCGAGTTTTTGTTAATAATTAAATAGTAATAACTAGGATAAAATAAATTCTTTAACTTTGTTAATCATTATTCATATAAAGAACAAGAACTGATTAATACTCAAGATCCTATGTAAGGCTCAAGATTTAGTTATTACGTTTACAAAAGTTACCACAATATTTTACTACCAAAGCCAATCTTAGGTTGTGTGCATAATGAGAGTTCTGCTTGCAATGTAAAAGTATAAGGAATCTCATATAATTTTATATCAGTTTGCATGGAACCTCTGTGCTCTGCTGGAGTCCAAACGGGCACATGTGCCTCTGGCAACCTTCCAGGACCTCATTGCGTCCATGCCAGGCCGTCTCACCGTTGTCATCTGGATCAAGGGTAGTTATTCCCATTATTAGGTAGGTGGTCACATTATTCTGATACGACTGTGAGTATCAGTGATATTATTCATAAGATTATTATTTATAAGAGAGTAATTTAAGGAGACGTTCTTCATACACAGTTGTATCAGAATAATATGACCACCTACCTAATAATGGCACCACCCTTGGCACGGGTGACAGCGTTGAGACGGCGTGTCATGGACAATGAGGCTCTGGAAGGTTGCCAGAGGCACACGTGCCCATTAGGACTCAAGCAGAGCACGGAGGTTCCGTAGATGACGTAGTTGTGGGTCCGCACTTCGCATCTGTCGATCCAAATGATCCCACAAGTGCCCTATGGGATTTAGGTCGGGCGATTTCGCCGGCCAAGGGAGAATGGAGACATTGCTGTCATGTTCATGGAACCAGTCACGCACCCCCTTAGCGACATGGCAGGGCGCATTGTCCTGTTGGTAGACACCTTCACCACCAGGGTAAATGTCCAATATGAAGGGATGCATGTGGTCAGCGAGGATGGACAACGTAATAATGTGTGGCAATCCCGGTGTTCTGCAATACTGTGACTGCCCTACACCTTGAGGGAGTTGCCACGAAACCACAATCCACTAGTCAGGGTACTGTCTGCTTAGATCTGCCTTCATAGATCATGCCTTACTGTGGGAGAAGTCCTGTGGAAAAGAGAGACCTTACCTTTTAACAAGTCTAGTAGATGAACTAATCGTTGAGGTGAAGTGAGGTGCAGTGAGTGAAGTTAGTCAAGTAGATGAACTAATCATTGAGGTGCAGTGAGTGGGATCTTTTTGAATTTAGAAACTTGCCTAGGAATTGCCAACTCACTCACTGATTTTTGTCCAAATACTTTGCCAAAATAATATCAGATGGTATCTTTTGAATTTAGAAGCCAAACATTTGAAGAAGTCCAAACGTTTTGAGTCTTCTGCAGCAGAGACTCCGGACAGGTAGCCATTGGCGTTCAGGGACCTATCCAGTGGTACCGACGGTCCCAGGTCATACCAGGAAAACATCCCTCAGACATACACACTGCCCCCGCCGGCCTGTACTTCACCTACAAGAGTGTCCGGGTGTTAGTGCTCGTGTGCCTGACACTGTATCCGCTACTGCCTCTGTCACTTCTGTAGAGTAGAAATCTTGATTCGTCGGAGAAGGCAACCTTTTTCCACTCTTCCAGTGTCCAATGATGGTAGTCCCATGCAAACTGCAGGTGTCGTTGCCAATGGGCCTTGGTTAACATGGGCACCTTTATGCAGCATCGACTCCAGAGACCCATGCATAACAGGGGTCACTCTACTGTTAGTGGGGACAGGATGCCCCTGGATGCCCCAGCGTTCATTTGAGTGTCAATTGCTGCAGTGTTGTGCGTCGATTGCCCTTTACTAGTCGATGGAGGCAACATTCTCCTCTGGGGTCGATGGCCTTTGGGGTCCACAGTTATAACGTCTGGAGGTACTCTGGTGTGCCGGCGGTCCATTCTTGGTACACTCTTACTATATAGCACCTCGTGAAAAAACCTATGAAGTCTGCTGTTTCCAAGATACTTCCACCCTTGGCACGGTAGCCAATGATCATTCCTTTTTGAACGTCTGTCAAATCAATACCTCTGCCCATTGTGCTCATGTTATGCACTATGGCTCATCTGTCCTGGCTGGCCGCTTATATCCACATATGGTCGACCTTGTCATGTGCACTCTGTGACGTGCCTGGGAGGGTACACTGTGATTCCATGGCTGGTCATATTATTCTGATACGACTGTGTAATCATCAGTATTAATTAGCAGCGAATATATTCTCCATAGTTAAGAATTCAGTCGATTCAATTTATTATGTTAAAAAAATTCCATATTTCACTTACAGCAGAATATCTTCATCGACAAAGGCTTGTAGGTTGACAGGAAAGTCTGCACGAGGCTGTGTGAATGCCACAGGGTCATAAGAGATCCACATCACTTCCCAGGGAACAAACTTGTCTGGAACAGGGAACCTTTGCACACGGGTTCCAGGGTAAGGGCTACGTCGAGCCAGAAGATTCATCACTGTGGGAGTTCTATTGGCATCTGGAAAAAAATGACATTTTCATTTTGGATATGGCAGATAGAGGAATTCAGACGCAATTATCAGTATTGGAAAATTCAAATACAATACGTCATTCCGAAATATTTGGTAGTATTATACATCAAAAGTTTTTGATAAAAACCTTTTATGGTATTTTGAAAAATAATTTTAATTCAGCATTAGACATAGTTTTCAAGCACAAAGCTTTTTGTTTAATTGATTATAATGCGTATCAGTTATTGTTCTATTGCAGGGGTCTCAAGCACCTTGCCGGTGAAGTCATTTTGTGAGGTCAGCATGAAATACATTCTACCATAATGATGATAGTGAACTATGGTTTACTAACTTGATGACTGCGATGACGTCATGAGAGTTTCGAGAAGATGTTCTCGCGTTCAGTCGCATGTTAAGCCACTACAAATGAAATTTAGGTTGCGTTTTTGGTATTAAAAGTGCACAAGTTGATTCAAAACTCTTGGGCCAAACTTTAAGAGGTGATAGAACACACCTAAACAAGTACTTTCGTCATACAATGCATGGTCGGAACTCAAGCGGTGAAGCGCTAGGGGTTAGCAGTTACTGTGTAAGGAAATGAAAAAACAAAAGAATGACAGAAGAGGTTTGAAACAATTGCAGAAATTACAAAACAGAAAGTGCAGAATTTTATTGAACAAATTACAGAAACTGCTCAAAAGAGCCACCGCCAACATTAATGCAGGCTTCACACCTTCGACGTAGTGATCGGTGTACATGGGCGAAAACACCGGCATTGGCAATAGAAATCCTGGCAACAAGCTCCTCGTTAGAATCGATGGGGCTATCATATATGAGGCTTTTCATATGGCCCCATAGGAAAAGGTCCAGACGTGAGAGATCGGCGATCGTGGCGGCCAAGCGATGGGACCACCCTGATCAATCCATTGTCCTGGAAATGTTGCATCCAAGGCTTTCCACACATCCACGCTGAAACGGGGTGGCACTCCATCGTGTTGGAACCACATACGTGTTTGAATGTTTGCTGGAACAGGGTTCAGTGATTCTGGCAAGACTTCTTGTAAAAACACGAGGTACGTTCCCCCTTTCAGTCAGGCTGGCAGAAGGTATGAGCCAATCAAATGGTCATGGAGGATTCCAGCCCAAACATTTATGGAGAAACGCCACTGGTACGAATGTGGACGTATGACGTGCGTATTACTGGTGGCCCACACTTGTGAATTGTGGGTATTAAAAATGCCCTCACGTGTAAAGGTGCATTCGTCAGTGAATAAGACATGTGCATCAAAGTCCTGTTGCGCCACACTCTGCTACAGGAACCACTGTGCAAAATCCACACGAGGCCGATAATCTGCAGGTGTCAAGGCGTGCACCCTCTGTGCATGGTAGGGGTGTAATCGTTCGTCTCGTAGAACTCGCCACACCATCGATTGAGACACCATTATGACATGGGAAATTGCTCGCGTGCCACATTCGGGACGATCTCCAATCCTACGTAGAATTTCCTCTGTAACACGTGGCGTCATCACACTCCTTGCATGCCCTGTATCCTGCAAGCCACTGACAAAGAAGCAAGTTTCGCACAGATATCGGTGCAATCGCTGAAAGGTTTTACGATCAGGCACGTGTCTGGTCAGAAAGCACTCGCGGTATAGTCTTTTGGGCTTCCCTCGCATTCCCGTCCGCAGCTCCGTACGTGAAATGCATGTCCACCTTCTCCTGATTCGTGAAACAATCCATCCGTTCTGCAATTCACGGTAGAAATGACGACGAGTGCGAAACCAGCGCTTATAAGTGTTCACTAGAAAGCGCCCTTTAGCGCTTTAGCGCTTCACTGCTTGAGTTCCGACCATGCATTGTACGACGAAAAGTGCTTGTTTAGGTGTGTTCTGTCACCCCTTAAAGTTCGGCCCAAGAGTTTTGAATCACCCTGTATAACAATTAAATAATAAAACAACAGGGCGATAAATTATGTTTTGCTTATTGCTACAATAAAATATTGCCTTATTGCTACATATAAATATTGCTACAGTAAAATATGGTAATTATTTCAGCACCTGTAGGATTTGATGTGTGAGATTGCTGTTCTATCGTTTTAATACCATTTGTGAGATATCACATTTTAAAGGTGCGCTATCAGCGTAACGTAGGTGATAAAATTTCTTCTCTTATTAAAATAGTAAGTTGCTCTAAGGTTTGGAGAGTTTTTGCAACTAAACATGTCTGAAGAATCTGCCTAAAAACAAAAAGATCTAATTTATGCTGCTCCTAACACTTCTGAACCTACACTGCTCATTTGAAAGTTTTCCATTGACCAAATGTTTAAATGTATTAATCACAGTTTTGCAATGAATTGTACTTGCTACCAAATGGGAATGATACCTTTGCAGCTCCCCATGTCTGTTCAAGGAAGAAAACAGTTTTTCCTTATTTCGTTCGTATAGATAATAGCATTTAGTAAAATCCTTGAGAACAATAATTTTGTGATAGAAAATATTCAACATTTCAGTCAGCCATTGGTAGCAGAAACAATCCCAGTTCTAAGCATTTCAGCAGTAATTTCATCTACCCATGAATTTACCTAGTTTAAATGTAGAAATAGCCACAATAACTTCAGATCGTGAAATGGAGCCAACATTAAACCTAGGAACGTGCCAATAATCATTACAAAAAATGGAATTCAGCTAACCACATTATTAGGACATCACTGAAATGCTGAGCCTCCCTAGACTTGACCAAATCCTCGCTTTCAGTAACCTTACCATGTTTATCCCTCAATCCTGTGTCTTGTCTGTTTCTTCCCACGTAAAACATTAACTGTCCGAAACATCTCCCAGCTGTTACACTGTCTGGTTATTTATTGCACTTTGTCAGCCAAGCTATGAAGCCAAAGCTATCAGCATTCAACTGATTGGCCACATATATATTTGATATTTCCTTTAATGCTGTCTGTTAAGACTAGTACGGTGTTGATTCACTTCATCACTGCATTGGTTTCTTTCAGAAATAGGCTCCCTTACCTTATCATTGAAATAACGGTTGACTCTGCAACATTTTACCCAAAAGGGTATAGTAGGTTTTAAGAATAGGAAAGGAAAACAGACATTTGTCAGTTTAATATGGCGTAGGAAAGATCAGTGTGTGAAGTGATACCTCGACAGAAGGACAGCAGAGAAAAACATCTATACAATACATAGTAGCTGGAATCCAGGACCCTTCCTTTGATGAGTGGCAAAACGCTCTAACCCTTCGGCCACAGCCTATTTAAAATGAACCCATTCATCCTGTTGCTTAAGATTTACTAAAGAAGAATCATTTTCATCCAGTCTATGCTTCAGTTTATTGAATTCTTTCGAAACAAAATTTATCAATCGTATGAATTGTCAAACAATATTTGTTATAATAACTAAGCATTCTATCAAGGTAAGCTTTGGCAATTTCTGTGTCTTTGATAGCTTTAGTAATAAAGATAATTCTCTTAACCTTAGCACAACATTTCTTAAGATCCAGTGCAAGACACGTTTAACAAAATAACGTTCGATTTCAATTTCAGCTCTCATGTACTACAAAAAAAATATATCTTGGAAAGTAAATATGAAACCAATGCTATTCCAATACATCTCCTGATTTTATCGTCCTAAAAACAGTCGTGATGGGGGCAGAGCAACAGCCAAACTTCAAGTCATTAATGCGTCAAATATTTACTTATTGCTTCATTCTTCTTTTTCTGTTTTGAATGCATTCCAATCGAACTTCTCCTCAGAATAGGAATCCGTTTCTGTCCTAAAGAGAGCTATGTCATCATTATTCCTCCTTTGCTCTCCGCCTTGTCACTTCAATGGCTGAATGCAATTTAAACCTTTGCTCACCCTTACCTCAGTTCAATGGATAAAACCAGTTTTTCGTCAGTTCCGTAGAAGAAGCAAAATTTCCCCTTTTCCCACCCCGTGTCAGTTCGATGGATGAAACCAATTATTACCCTTTACTTTACTTATGTCAGTTCAACGGATGAAACTAATCTTCCTCATTTCCTCCCTCCGTAACAGTTCAATGGATGAAACCAATTTTCCTCCTTTGCTCCCATCCCGTGTCAGTTCAATGAATGTAGCCAATTATTCTCCTTTGCTCCCATCCCGTGTCAGTTCAATGAATGTAGCCAATTATTCTCCTTTGCTCTACCCTTCTCAGCTCAAGGGATGAAACTAATTTTCCTCTTTTTCTGTCCCCCATGTCAGTTCAATAGACCAATTTTTCCCTTTTCTCTCCCCCCATATTAGTTCAATATATGAAACTAATTTTTTTTCCTTTGTTCTTTCTTCCCAATGTCGGTTTAACAGAAAAAACTAACCTTCCTCCTTTGCTCCCCTATGTCAGTTCAACGGATGAAACTAATTTTCATCCTTTGCTCTTCCCACCGTGTCAGTTCAATGGATGAAACCAATCATTCCCCATTGCTCTCCCCATGCCAGTTCATTAGATGAGACTAATCTCCCTCCTTTGCTCTCCTCCATATCAGTTAAATGGATGAAATCAACTATTCAACTTTGCTCTACCCATGTCAGTTCAATGGATGAAACTAATTTTCCTCCTTTCCTCTTCCCCCCGTGTCAGTTCAATGGATGAAACAAATCATTCCCCTTTGCTCTCCCCATGCCAGTTCAATAGATGAGACTAATCTCCCTCCTTTGCTCTCCCCCATGTCAGTTCAATGGATGAAATCAACTATTCCCCTTTGCTCTCTTCATGTCAGTTCAATGGATGAAACAAATCATTCCCCTTTGCTCTCCCCATGCCAGTTCAATAGATGAGACTAATCTCCCTCCTTTGCTCTCCCCCATGTCAGTTCAATGGATGAAATCAACTATTCCCCTTTGCTCTCTTCATGTCAGTTCAATGGATGAAACCAATCATTCCCCATTGCTCTCCCCATGCCAGTTCAGTAGATGAGACTAATCTCCCTCCTTTGCTCTCCCCCATGTCAGTTCAATGGATGAAATCAACTATTCCCCTTTGCTCTCTTCATGTCAGTTCAATGGATGAAACCAATCATTACCCATTGCTCTCCCCATGCCAGTTCAATAGATGAGACTAATCTCCCTCCTTTGCTCTCCCCCATGTCAGTTCAATGGATGAAATCAACTATTCCCCTTTGCTCTCTTCATGTCAGTTCAATGGATGAAACAAATCATTCCCCTTTGCTCTCCCCATGCCAGTTCAATAGATGAGACTAATCTCCCTCCTTTGCTCTCCCCCATGTCAGTTCAATGGATGAAATCAACTATTCCCCTTTGCTCTCTTCATGTCAGTTCAATGGATGAAACCAATCATTCCCCATTGCTCTCCCCATGCCAGTTCAGTAGATGAGACTAATCTCCCTCCTTTGCTCTCCCCCATGTCAGTTCAATGGATGAAATCAACTATTCCCCTTTGCTCTCTTCATGTCAGTTCAATGGATGAAACCAATCATTACCCATTGCTCTCCCCATGCCAGTTCAATAGATGAGACTAATTTTCTTCCTTTGCTCTTCCCCCCGTGTCACTTAAATGGATGAAACCAATCATTCCCCTTTGCTCTCCCCATGTCAGTTCAATGGATGAAACTAATTTTCCTCCTTTGCTCTCCCCCGTGTCAGTTCAATGGATGAAACCAATCATTCCCCTTTGATCTCCCCATGTCCCTTAAATGGATGAAAGTAATTTTCTTCCTTTGCTCTCCGCTCTAGCATCATTTCAATAGATGAGACTAATCTCCCTCCTTTGCTCAGCCCCATGTCAGTTCAATGGATGAAATCAACCATTCCCCTTAGTTCTCCTCATGTCAGTTCAATGTATGAAATCAACCATTCCCCTTTGCTATCCTTATGTCAGTTCAACGGATGAAACTAAATTTCCTCCTTTGCTCTCCTCCGTGTCAGTTCAATGGATGAAACTAATCATTCCCCTTTGCTTTCCCCAGAGTTCTGTGCAATGGATGAACCCAATTTTCCCCCATTTGCTCTCCCTCATATCTGGTCAATGAATGAAAAGGGGAAACAAGAGGAGACCAACCCTTTGGTCTCCCCTTCTGTCAGTTCAAAGGCAAAAAAAGAAACCATTTTTTTCATTAGTCCATAGTAAATACATAGATTACCTGTAGAAATAGACTTCAACATTAGTTAATATTTCTGAAAAAAATTTATCGCCGACATAGCGGGAATCGAACTCACAACTCTCCAGATTCGTGCCAGAGTGCGCTATTCAGAAAGATTCCTTATTCTGAAAGATTTTCCCGTCCGATGTGTGGTGTAATGGTAGCGCACTCTGGCATGAATCTGGAGAGTTGTGGGTTCGATTCCCCCGTGTCGGCGATAAATGTTTTTCAGAAATATTAATTAATGTTGAAGTTTATTTCTTCAGGTAATCTGTGTATTTACTATGGATGGATTTTTAAGATTAATAAATGCTTGCATAAATGCCATTTAAATTAATCGCAAGAATTGGAAAAGTTGCCTTTCCTGAATGACAGATGGCGCCAGATCCGCTACATCTCAGTGAAAGATTTATAAGATCTTATTCTGAAAGATTTTATCGTTCGATGCGTGGTGAAATGGTTGCGTGCTGTGGCATGAATATGGAGAGTTACGGGTTCGATTCCCGCCGTGTAGGCGATAAATTTTCTAAGAAATATTAATCAATTTTTCATTAGTTCAGTTCATGAAGAAATTTTTTCCCGTTACTCTCACCAGTGTCACGTCATTGGATGAAGCCAATTTTCCCTCATTGTTCTCTCCCAATGTCAGTTCAATAATGAATCCAATTTTCTGTTGCTCTCCCCCACATCTGTTCAATGGATGAAACCTGTTTTTTCCCTTAGCTATCTCCCCTTATCAGTTCAATGGATGAATGTTTTTCTCTCTCTTCCATTTGTCAGTTCATTTGATAAATCTAATATTCCCCATTGCTCTCCCTCACCATCTCAATTCAATGGATGAGAGCAATGTTTATCTTTGAATACCCCTTCCTTGTGATTTAAATGCTTGCCGTCCTGTGTGACGTGTGGATTGAAATGAGCGAAGACTCACCTTTGCTCTCCCTCGTGGCAAGATGCCGGATATTCTCCAAATGCACCTGGGAATACGTCATCATACGCTCGAGCTCTCGTACTGACCCCTTCAGTCCTTGCAGCATCTGCTTCTGATAGACGAAGTCTTCCATCAGACTTCTCACCCTGAAATCAATACGAATATTTAAACTTTCAAACCTTTAATCCTAGGGGCGTATTAGGATATTTTGGAAATTTGCCCATTTAAACAATTTTGGCTCTGCCAGTACAGTTAGAAATTTCCGTACCTCTTTACGAATTTCGTTTTCCAGTGTTCAGTGTTTATTGACTTTTATGTAGCAGGTAATATATATATATACAGTGCTCAAAGTGGAAATCGCAACACCATAAAGCAAGTGATGTATACTCCCGCAAATGATCAAAAAACAGAATGTGAGAATGCAAAGTAAGTGCGTTTATTGCAGATTCATCAGCACATACGCCCGACAGTGAAAACAGTGTAATAAGTAATTATGAAAATGATGGTTTTATCACAGTTAGAAATAAGCGTAAAAAGTCTGATCACACTGTTAAAAAGATTATTCATATAACGTAGATGTTCATACCAATAATAATGTGCCAGTTATATTAAGTGCTTTAAATGGTCAGCTTACTAAAGTAAATGCCAATTATGTTGCAAGAGATATTAGAGGTTTTGGTCAACTTTTGGATTCATCTTTTACAGTCAACGGTGATTTAATTGTAAAAGTTAAAAATCATGAAACTGCTTTCAAGCTGAGGAAGCTGCAATACATTAACAACATTAAAATATCAGCTAAATTTCCTTACTCATATAACGAAACCAAAGGAATAGTACAGAACATTGACATTCACATGCCTGATGACTACATCCTTATAGGCTTGCAGGGCTATGGCATTGTTAAGGTGAAACGATTAACCTATGCATACAAAAATAGGCAAGGAGGCTTGGTAAGGAAAAATTCCGACACAGTGATATTGTATTTCAGATCAAACCCTCTTCCGAAATATGTTGAACATGGCTTAGCCAGCGATAAGGTCACTGAATACACTCTAGCACCCGTGCAGTGCTACCGCTATTTGCATTTTGGGCGTACTTTTCAACACTGCCGTGGAAAGGCACGATGTAAATTTTGAGGAGAAGAATATATTTCCAAAGAATGCTCTAAAGAAAAATCTATCGTCTGCTGCAATTATAGTCGGCAACATGTGACAACATATGGGAAATGCCCATACCGTTTACGAGCAATGGCAGCAAAAAAGACAGTTTTTCTGAAGGCAAAACATGGGCACAAGCTCCAAAAAACACTTATGTACACCAGTTGAAAATCTGAAACCATTTGAAAAGTCTACCTCTCCCACTAAGGATAAATCTGATGAACTTGTGTAAGAAAAAAATGACCTCAGTCAGCCTGATTTGACTTCCATCACTGAATTTCCTGAACTTCCTTGAATTAAACCAATCAACGATGAGGCTACAAATAACCACTCTTCATTACAGAATGAACAAAATGAACATATTCCCAGATTCAGTTTAAAGAAAAAGCTAGAAATCACTATTTAAAACAACAAAAAGTCAGAAAGTTAACGGTCACTAAAAAAAATATTACCATTAATCAGATACTTGTTCAAATAATAAAGCTTGGCCTGCAAATGTTTTAAAAATTTGTGCCACCAAATAAAAGAACTCCTGAAATGAACATCATTTTTGCTGCTGTTTCCACTTTCCTCAAAAATGATGTTAGTAGTCGTAATACTGTTATAGGAGGGGATAGGAAAATTTCCTTCCCCCTTCCCCTGCATGTTCTCTGGATGCTTTCTGTTGCTAGGTTTCCCTCCATGCTTCAGTGACAGCCCAGGATGGGGCTACGAATTTTATTGATTGACTTTTTAGAAGGGTAGAGGAAAAGTTCCTTCATCCCTCCCTTGCGTATTTGCTGGAGGTCGACTCTTTAGGAGGGGCGTGGCCGAAATGACGTCACCGCTGGATGCTTTCTGTTGCTAGGTTAAGGGGTGTAACCCTTCGATCCTCACTGTAACCCTTTAGTCTCTAGGTTTCATTGGTTGTTACCCCTTTAGTGTCTAGGTTTGATTGGTCATTAACCCCTTCGACCTTCAATTTTTAATTGGATGACCTTATTTTTCTGGAATGTGATTGGACGTGTTGCTCATTGGTGGAGGTTTCGAATGAAAAGGCGCTGCAACGGTTCGGGAGCCACAGTTATGGCTTTTGCAGATGTTGTTCTGTAATCTGTTCAGCAGTATTGGTGTGGTCAGCGATGATCAATTAGTGCCTGTTTCCCGATCTATTGGAACATCTAGTGTACGACAGTATCATCAGGCACCTACCTGATCCTTCTGTAGAGAAAGTGGCTCTGTCGTTCACGCTGAAAGCCCACAAATATGGTTTTCCTCTCCTTGAAGGACTTGAGCGTATTGACTTTGAAGACTTGGTTGAGACAGTGAAGGCAGCCAGCGCCCTCTCCCAGTGAACGACATCAGCGTGAAGTCAGGTATGCTAGATATTAGCATTGTTCCAGATCATTGTGAAATACGTCACGTCTGCTGCGTCTTAGATTTAGATGGTTTCACCGTGAAGGGTAAATTCCTGACCTGTGAACTAGGTTTTTCGGACTGTAGGGGCCTGACGGGTGTCTACAGATTCAACCTTTCCTTTGCGACGGACATTCCTCAGAAGGACTGGAAAACAATTTGTTATATGTCCAAACACGTTACGGGCCTTTCCTTTTACCCTCGTTTCGGTGAAGTGGTGTGGGAGTACGGGTGCCTGGACGATATTGTATGTCACATCCACGAAAAGTGTCGTAAGCCTTTTGCTTCTGTCATTGCTTACAAGGGAGGATTCTACGAGAAGCGACTATTGACCAGACTTGGTATAACCTTGCTGGATTAAAAAAAAAAATTATCTGTCCACGTTTCAAAGACCTTCCTAAAACACCTGGAACTGAGTGTGGTTATGACGAAGGGTCTGAAGTGCATTGTTCACTAGCCGAGACAGCAGCATTTAGCACATGGATGAACGAGTATGTCGAGAAGCACACTACGCAATGGACCGTAGGTTAATTGGTCAACCGCACGGCCAATTAGAGCTTTTCCTTTGTGGGACTTGTTCGGCGAACCTGACTACTTTGACGAGAACGCTCCACCTATGATTGAAGATCCGAGTCCTGTTGAAGACGAAGTCTGTGAATGAAAATCCGAGTCTATGAACGAAGAAGGCAGCCTTCCTGCGAATGAACTACCCATCCCAACTATGAATGAAAGCAACCCTCCTATTAGAGATGAGGAAAACCCTCCATGTGTTAAACGATGGAGGAAACCATCCGTATCAACCGTGACTCCGCCACCGTCCCCGGTTCCAATGCATCCCCCACCCCTTAAGCCGAAACCTAGACGGAAAATGGTGTGGAAACCTGTCCCTCCCCAGTACGAGGATTCTCCGCTAGAGGCGCAAATTGCAACCTAAGGCAGTGAAATGTGATGTCACCCCTGCACGCCGGAGACTTAAGCAGCTGAAAAACCTGTAGAACACAACAATTGTCGTCATGCAGCCTGCTAGTGAACAATCCTACCCTCTCGGAGATGAGATTTTCGTCGTGCCTAGACTGTACTGTGAACGTCTCCAGGTCCACGTGCGTCGTTACCGCAGCTTCAATGAAGGAGGTCTACTTTACCCGACGAAGGAAGGGACTACTCTAACCCTTCTGGAGTGACAGGAATTACTAGCGGTGTCGGACAGAATCGACGTCGCTAATTCCACCGAAAGAGAGATTTGGTTCGTGACGAGCAATTTACAATATTGCGCTTACTGTAATAGTGATGGGTGTTGACGACTCGACATCATCAAATCCGTACCTGGTTCGACATCTTACGGTATGAATCTCGCCTTGGCCCAGTGGGAGGAAATGCGAAACCGTCGCGATGATGTGAAGGACAGCCTGGATCATCACCGCAGGTCCGATGTTAATTTTCACCTGCGACATGCCGTCGCCGAACAGAGAGACCTTCTACTAGCGTTTCTTTTGACTCCCCTTAGCAGAGGGTCAAGGACATAATACAAATTACAAATAAATGTCTACAACATACAAATTCCATATTGGACAACTACATTTCCAATTTTAAATACAAATATAAATAATTTAATTTCAAAAAATTTTCATGACATCTCTACATGACATCTCTACACTTAAAACACTGTCTGATTTACATATTGAGAACAATTACAAAAACTTTATTCATTTATACACAGATGGCTCACTGAGTACTGATAGAAATGAACTTGCAGGTGCATTCATTTGCCCTGAAGAAAAATATGAATATTTATTTAAATTTAATAAACCTAATCCCATTATAACCGCTGAAATAACAGCAATAATTCTTGCCATTAATTGGGCTTTAAAATTTCATAATAAAAACATTGTTATATTTTATGACAGCAAAGCAGCTATTGAAACAATTTACAATGACACTACAAAAAGTAATTTTAAAATTTTTATCAATGATATTTTAACATTAACCAAAAACCATCTAATGAATAATAATACATTAAACATTCAATGGATTCCCAGTCATGTTGGTATTAAATTCAATGAATTTTGTAGATAAAAAAGCAAAGGAAGCAACAAAAATAAATCCAAATATAGACACACCTTTTTTCAACTATTTGTTCAAAAAAAAAAACAATAAATTAAATATATTAAAAGAAATTTAAAATTGGTATGAAATGAATGCAAGTAATACATTCAGATATTTAATTTCACCTAAGATTAATAAATTCAATAAGCATGGTCTAACCAAAAAAGAATTTAACATTATTCTAAAAATTAAAACAAATTCAGCTATTACCAAAGCAAAACTATATAGATTAAAGAAAAAAGATTCCCCGGCATGTGATGCATGCCAGGAATATGAAAATTTAGAACATCTAATTTTCAAATGTAAAAAATATGAACATGAAAGAAAGGCATGATACAATGAATTAAAGAAACTTAAAATTACCATCGTCAACTTCAAAAATATTCTGGAACGGGAAAATAAAAAAATGGAAACAAGATGTTACAAACTTCTTTTAGCTTTCCTCAAACAAGCTAAGTTATTCAGTCTTCTATAAAAAAATATAAAAAAAAAAATAAATAAATATATAAAAATAATTAAAAAAAAATTATGAATGAGTTTGCTGCCAGGTGGATACCTGGCAGCAAGAAGATTCATTTGGAGAGTTGGATTCAAGTCAAGTCAAGGACATTTGATGCAGCTATTGACGGACATTGTAATGCGCGATCTAATTCAAGCCTTGTTACCCGGGACTATTCTTATAGAGCCCGAGGATAAAGAACAATGTTTGAATACTTATTCGAACGATGCAGTGCGCTCATTGGACATTGACGCTATTGCAAATGCATTTGTTGACACGGCGTGGGCTCGAGGCCTCCTCTGTTATGTAGACGACGCTTTTCTTTCCTCTCTGTCCTTTGGTGACGTGTTAAAGAGAGTGAAAGAAAACCTGTATACTAGCGACAATTGGTTTTGTAAATAAAAGTCCGATATTACCTAACAATTACTATGTTGTGTACTCATTTACGTTATGAATCATGTGAAGACAGCATCAGCAACAGCTGTTCCCTGTACGCTGATAGAGGTCGCTGTGATTTGTGGGGTTACGTTATCTCCAGATTATTTAGCCACACGTTGCAGAGATTCTAGGCATTTGGGAGGAAAAATTTGGTTGAGCGTGTGTAAGAAAACAGTGGATATCAGATTATTTTTATGTAAACAACCGACGGTGAAAGGAATTAACTTATATTTTTCTTAGTGAAAGAAACCCGTTACTCTGGAAGATTGTGTCGAGAAAAATGTTATGGGCTCCGAGTTACCGATTCTGTCTGGTGGAGGAGGGAACAAAAGCGATGTACTATGACCATCCGGTCATTTACACATCGAGAGAGTTGTGTGAAAAGGCTGCAGACCGTACATCTATAGACGTACCTGATTCCCTTCCTATCGAGGTCTGGATTAAAGAGGAAAAGCTACTGCTGGTCGATGAACGACGCGTTGGAAAAAGCTTACTACGATCCCAAGAACCCTGGCAGCTATGGAGGGGTGACTCGATTATCCCAGAGTACTGGACAGGATCCAAAGATAGTCAGAGAATTGTTAGCGGGTCAAGAGACGTACAGTCTCCACAGACTGGCAACGAGCAAATTCAGAAGGAACCAAACGTACGTGACAGGTCTGGATCAACAATGGCAGGCGGATTTAATGTTCGTGAAATATATTGCACGATTTAATGATGGCTATGGATACATATTAGTCGTCATCGATATTTTATCTCGCTATGCGTGGGCGGTTCCTGCGAAAAAGAAAACAGGAACTGCTGTAAAAGAAGCATTTGAACAGATTCTAGCACAGGGTCGTGAACCCATGACTCTAAACACCGATCAGGGGACAGAATTCACAAACCGTGTTTTTCAAAAATTCCTAAAAGAAAAAAAATATTCACTTCTTCGTGTCTTATAGTGATAAGAAAGCTGCGTTGGTAGAAAGACTGAAAAGAACCCTGAGAGAAAAATTATGGCGTTATTTCACTAAACATAAAATTTTTAGATTCTTACACGTTCTGGATTCCATAGTGAAGGGTTATAATGCTTCCAAACATCGAGCTCACGGCTTTGCTCCCAAGGATGTGGATCTCTTTAATGAGAGTGTCATCTGGGAGAGATTATACAGAGCACCAAAGCAGGCAGAACCTGTCCGTTTTGAAGAGGGAGATCACTGAGACTCAGCAGTTTGAAGCTTCCATTCAAGAAAGGTGCGTCGCAACAGTGGACTCGAGAGATATTTCGAGTGAAAAGAATCGTACCTAGAACACCTCCCGTTTACGAAGTGGTAGATAGTGATGGTAGCAAGATACATGGAACTTTCTATAGCCGAGAACTGCAGAAAATAAATCCCCCTGAACTCTACGCAGTGGAAAAAATCTTGGCCCGAGACCGTAAAAAAGACGTCTTAGTGAAGTGGAGAGATTATCCTACATCCAGCTGGATACCTAGAAAATGGCTTTCTACTTAACTCTCCCTTCCTCCGCCAGCATTGACGTTGGTAAACGTCAATGTTGGCGAAGGAACTAGTTGTCTTCTAACACTCAGAGCGATTATACTACGAGACTGGCACAGCCAACTGAGCTGAATGGTGAATGGGAGGTAGCGCTATCCGAGATTCACATACCTACCATTTGGTATAATATCGACGATTCGAAGAGCTCCTTCTCCACACATTTCAGATGGTTCCCCTCCTACCCTGAAGATGCTATTAAGATCTCGCTAAGTTCGCAATACTTTGGAAAGCTTATGAAGAGAGCGGGGATTGTAAAAAATATTCAACATCAAATTCATGCAGATATAGATATTAAAGTGATGAAAAGAGATAATTTATGGTTGTTCCAGATTGGGACTCCTAATTACGTTTTTTTTTTAATGAAAGAGACAGAGATTCCATACATTCTTCAATATCGACGCGGCATACATGGAAACCCCTCACTACGGCAACTTCGCTAGCAAGGTCAGAAAGGATGACGATGATTTCTTCACCCCCGATTCATCATTTTATTTTTACTTACTACCCCATCCTGTGATAAGAGGAAACGAGAACCAGATACCCCACGGTCGTTACGAAAATGTGGAAGCTATTTTCTCTGCTATGCTTCAAACTATGCTTTCCGAAGATAGAAAACATTACGGCCTCAAGAAACTGGCTAATAATCATACACAAATCAACAATAGTGCTAGTTATTACCTCATGTTCCCTGCCCTCCCCAAAGGGTTGGGAGAATTACTAAATAAAATAAATAATAATTTTTGTATAACATCTCGGTGTCCAAGTAAGCCATTGATATTAACGTGGGTATGTCTGGTATTTATGTGTACTCCGACCTGGTAGCGCCTCATTTATTAGGCGACACTTATGCAGAGCTGTTACGTGTGATTAACCCCTCTACACGAACACCCAACAACGAGGCTATAATGAAAACTTTTACGAGTGCTGATTATTACCCTCTGGCAAGGAACGTGTTCGAGAGTGTGAGAATATTTCTTCGCACAGATAGTGGGGAACCGTTATCTTTTAAGTACGGTATAGTTTTAGTCAAGCTGCACTTTCGTCATGCATATCAAATACACAGCTCCACCTACGTGACGTACTATAAGGCTCAGACGGGTGCAGGGGTGTTCAGGGGACCCCGGTATAAAAGAGGAGGAGGACTCGGATTCTTATTTAGAAGTATCGGACGTTTCGTAACCCCGATTCTGAAGCCCATGGCGTTTTCTCTAGGAAAGCAAGCAGCTAGATCAGGAATTAAATTCGCTTCGAAAGTTGCATCAGGTCGCTACCCAAAAGGATCGTTCAAATCGAATTTGAAGGAACTAACTGTTAGAAGAAGCCGGGGAAAACCTGAGTGGGAGAGGTATAAAGAGTAAGAAACAAAATGAAATGGTCAGATTGTCAAAGAGACACTGTAGAGTGAAGGACGTCTTTGCAAAATGAGCGAAAGAATCCACGGTTCGTCTGGCGATTGCGCTCTATCGGAACTCGACCTGTTTGCTATACCTCCGACCAACTCACAGACTGAAAGAGCTACTTATGTTGCTTACCAGCCCCTTGCTTCGTTAGAAGGAAATGCCCCGTTGGAATTTAACGTCGTTCGAGGTGACGAATATATCGATTTATCCCGATGTCACTTAAGAATCAAGGCAAGAATAACAGACGCTGCAGGATGACCAATAACAGATGCGGAAGCTGTTGCTCCATCGAACAATTTTTTACACGGCTTGTTTAGTCAAGTGGATGTGTACTTGAACGAACAATTAGTGAGTGGAAGCCACAGTCTTTACCCCTACAGAAGTTATCTGGAAACTTTACTTCATTATGGCGCCGACGCAGTTAAAAGCCATTTAACGTGTGGACTATGGCATCCGGATGCTGCAAGCAAAATGGAAGAATGTGGAGATGCTAATCTCGATTGGAAAAAGAGGAAAACTTTAGCAGGTTCGCGTAGCATCGAATTAATCGGATGGGTACATAAGGATTTATTTCCACAAGACAGGTATTTGCTGAATCACGTAGACCTTCGATTTAGTATGACGAGGTCAAAACCAGAATTCTGTCTGATGACTAGTGAAGCAAACCCTCCTTACAAAGTGAAATTTGAAGAAGCCGCTTTCTATGTAAGGAAAGTCAAAGTCAGCAGTCCAACGCTACTCGCTCAGGCTCAGATGCTACACACGACCTCGGCCAAATATCCTTTAAGACGGGTGGAAGTCAGAGCGTTCACTCTCAGCCCTGGAATTACTTCGTGCACGAGAGATAATTTATTCAGCTCTCAGATGCCCAAAAGAGTCATTGTAGGGATCGTCGACTCAGCTGCCACGAACGGGGATTTTTCTAGAAATCCATACAACTTCAAGCATTACAATCTAAATTATATATCTCTGCATGCTGACACCGAGCAATTCCCCTCTCAACCGCTCACCCCTGGCTATCCAAATCATCAATATATACGCTCTTATCAAACGTTATTGGAATCATTAGACGTCTGGAAAGAGAACAAAGGGGTACAATTTGGTTCTCTCAGCTCATGCGAAAGGGTACACATTGTACGGGTTCGAACTGTCTGCAGATGGTAAACAATGTGAAGGTTGCTTTAATCTAGTGAAGAGTGCAAATTGTAGATTAGAGATCGAATTCTCCACCCCTCTAATCGAAGCAGTGAGCGTGATTCTATATGTGGAATTCGAGAACCTTCTGGAGATAGACCAACATCGTGAAATTTTATTTGATTTGCTAGAAACCAGCTGCCAAACATTACGAAGAAGCCGTGTCTTTTTATCTTTAACACTTATGTTTCGACCTCTACTGGAGAACACTGGATAGCTGTCTACGTGAACAAGAGAACAGCAAACATTTTGACCCCCGAGGCATGGAGCCTAGCATCGAAGAATATTATAGGAAGATAGGGATGAACCGGATATTGTACTCAACGTTACCACTACAGTCGCCAGTTTCCATCACATGTGGGGTTCACTGTCTATTTCCTCTTTCTGCGAACGAGAGGCGTGACCTCGAAGCGGTTCCTGAAGGAGCGTTATTCTTGCCATCTGGGATTTAATGAGCTCTTGATAACGTTATTTAATGGCATGCTCGATTATTAGCCAGTTTTTTTTCCACTATGCAATTGCCAAGTACAATTCTTGTTAGCGGTCCCAGCCAGTGTGGGAAAACCACTTTTGTTTTGGAACTCATACGCCATGCAGATAAAGTGTTCTCTCCGAATCCCGACAGAATCATCTACTGTTATTCTTTGTGGCAGCCTGCGTTCGAATCCTTGAAACGAAAAGTAGAATTCGTGGAAGGCTTTCTTGACCTACAGTAGAATGCAAAGCAACGTACTTTGCTGGTGCTGGATGATATGTTTGTTCAAGCTGCAGATGATACAAGAGTATCTGATCTACTCACAAAAGGTCGTCCTCATCACTCAGAATTTATTTTTTCAAGGTAAATGCGCAAGGAATCTCAGTTTCAACTCACATTATTTAGTTTTATTCAAAAAACCCAGGGACGTTTCTCAGATTACTTATTTAGCAAGACAAATGTTTTCCGGAGAGACGAAATTATTATTAGATGCATTTAAGCTAGCTACACAGAGACCTCATGGCTATTTACTTATGGACTGTGATGCGAAAACACCAGATGAGCAGCGTCTTAGAAGTAGGATACTTCCTTCTGAATCTCCTGAGATTATTTATATGAGGAATGAGGATTAAAACGAAGGAACCGTTTTTTCTATATTTGTTGAACGAATCCCCTAAGTATCGTTCGGCGCTGTTGAAAGCCGCAAGAAACAGTGAGCTACTCGCTTTGTGCGAAATTTGTTTCAATTTAGTGAGAGCCAATCTACCAGTTTCTTCAAATGTACTGAAAACATTGTCCAAACACAAGTGCATTATACGAAAGCTAGCTGCAAAAAACATTAATGTGAAATCTAAACGTGCATACATACGTCAGAAAGGAGCCGGATTTCTGCTTCCTCTTCTCTCAAGTGTGGTAATAAATAATATAACAGCGACATAGTATAAAAATCGTACTACATAAATAATAAAGCAGCTCCATAGTATAAAAAATCATGCAGCAGAAAATAAGTAAAGCAGAGTTATAGTATAAAAATCATAGTTCAGGAATAATAAAGTATAATGTGAAATAATACTGTAGAAATAATGAAACAGCGACATAGTATAAAAATCATACTACATAAATAATAAAGCAGGATATAGTATAAAAATCAGAATATGTCATAATTTAAAATAACCCCTGCATGTTAAAAACAGTGACATACTGCAGAAAGAGTTAGAATGTGTCAAAGTGGCTAAAGAATGAAAAATATGGTTTAAATGGGTCTGGTGGCTGCTTATCTGAACGGTTAACTGGAATTTAAGCTTTGAAACCGAAAGGGAATGTGTCACTTTGATCAGGTTTAAAGATCCTCTTATTAAAATTAAAAAAATAGTTTTTTATGGAAAGGGCGGTTAGTGAGGGTGGACTTGTGTTTGTCAATTTGGACGTTGAAGGGGACAGCAAAAGTGGCTGGGGGACCTCCTAGAATTAGATCGTGGAGAAGCTCCGTAGTGTAGCGTTCTCTGTTACGCGCACTCAATTTAAATCCTTTAGCACGGGTGATAGTTTCACCGTTTGAAAGTTCCAGTATATAATTTTTATGGGCTATGGAGATGTACCCGATCTATAATGACGCTGGGTCCATACTGATCGGTTTTCTCGTTTTTAAAATGCCCCATGAAATCAGAGGACTCTGGAATGAATGTGTCGCTGGATGAGGTTTTAAAAATGCACGAATCTGTGTCGGCGTAGAGGGCTCGTGTTTTAATTTGGAAAGCATATCATATAGAGTGAGGCGTGCTTGGGCGGTGACGAATGAGGCCACGACAATATTTCCTTTAGGGTTTGTGGGGGTGAATTCTTTAGCGGGTCTGTAGGTCACTAGGACATGATCCGAATTGACCGCATGGAGGTCAGTGAGAATTTTGGAGCGATCGTTAGCTTAGTCCAATAATTTTATGGGGTTGTCGATGACTTGAGACACAGGTCTAGAAAGATCTTCTGACACTTTTCCCCATAAATTATTTAGCCCTAATTTACAGATACTTATTTCAGTGCTGTTAAACACAACCTCCTGGGGCTTTATTCTCACCCCCTCTGCCTGGAAAAAATCTTCGCAAAATTTTGATTTTTCGGCGTCTGTGTTGACGTTTGATGGGTAACCTTAATATTTCTGTTTGGACTCTAAGAAAGTGTTGATGTATTTTCCAAATAAGCCAGGGTCCTGGGCAGTGTAAGTAATATTTTCCGAATAGTGCCAAACATCGTGAATTTTAAGAATTTTGTATCCTTCACAGACGGTTCCAGCGCACACGTAAGAGGCTGCAAGAGCTCTCTGTGCTTCTGTGTGAGTACATGGGTCTACCTGTCCTAATTCTGCACAAGTGCTGCACAGAGGGAACAACAGTTTGTTGCGACAATGGAAGGGCAGTACGGGGATTTAGAGGTCTGGAGGAGGAAGCACAGTGCAATGAATGATGCGAAATAAGCTTGGGGGGGGGGGGGGGTAATCAAAATTTTCTGTGATCCTTCTGGGGTGCTTAACAGGGAAAACCTCATGCTTAAAAATGGCGGGATAGAGCGAGTTCACGTCGAAGCACTTCACGTCACAGTTTTCGACCTTCGTGTCACAAAACAAGGAGAATGTCTTCGTTCTCCCACCGTAGAGGAAGGAGCGCCCGCTAATTCTCCTTACCTCTTCTGTTTGTTGATAAATGCGCGCAGCGGTGTAATCTGTTTTGAGTAGCCAGTCAAAATCGTGTTCCCAGCACACTCTGCAACTCTAATCTGCAACTGCAACTGTAAGCTGACGGATGCATCGCTCTCTATCCAGCGTCCTTAGATAATTTAGCCCCATGGGTTCTCCAGTGAGGGGGTGGATAATGCTAGGACTGAAACATTCGGGACATCAGCGAAAAAAACATGTGGCGAAATCCATGGCCTGCTTGGTTTGCCTACATAAACCGTCAAAATAAAAAGCACCAACTCTGGCTTCACCCTCTGCAGAGCATGCCGTCTGGAAGGTGAGATTCTCAGTAAGGCAATTCCTTTCCTGCTCTGTCTGTCGCCCGAGGAATATCCGTTAGAGGGGTAAACACCAATCACTCCTTCGGGCATGAATTTCTGTCTGTAGACCTGCAGACAAGTCGAAGGAAGAGTAATTTTCGAAAAAGGGTCTATCCCTATAATCCCTAAAAATTCTGTTCGGAAGCTCTCACCACCTCGCATTAAAGTGTTAACGTCAGATTTACAGTACGCAATCATTTCAGATTTAAAATCCCAGTGAGTCCCCTTCACTGTTTCGTACCACTGATGGAATTCTAAAGCTTCTCCGGGGTTCATGTACTGTGGTTCAAAATAAAGGGCGTTGCGAATGGGTCCAGAATAATGTACATTCTATCTCGTGCAAAAAGCGTGAGGAAAGAAACCTTTTTTGACTTCGCTAATGCCGAAAGCTTTCGGAAAAGATCGTAAAGGGGCCTGTATAAAAGAGAGATAATTGATGAACCTGGTTTTGTGGCCGGGTAAATTAAGAAGAAGAATTTTGTTGCCGTTAAAAATTAATTCCGGCCTCAGGCACTTTCGATAGAGGTTTATCGAAAGTTAGGTTTATCAGGTTACTTTCGATAGATAATTTAGAACGGGAATGAAATCGAATCTTCTACCGTTATGTGCTAGCAAAGTAACTTCTCTAAATTTAGGCTTACCGTTCTGGATAAACAGCAACCAGTCCATGAAGGTGTCTGTATGAGGGAACTCTTCATATTTCCATACACCATCACCTTCTTCGTAGGTGACGATGCACATCATCATCATCATCATCATCATCATCATCATCATCATCATCATCATCATCATCATCATCATCATCATCATCATCATCATCATCATCATCATCATCATCATCCTCAAGCAGCCATGGGCTACGGAGGTCCAACCAGACCATGCAATTTAGTTCTCCAAGCAAGTCTATCCTGAGCTACATCTACTGCATCTGGCCACTGCACACCAATTCTAACAAGGTCCTGTTTGACATTGTCTGCCCACCGCATCCTAGGTCTCCCCTTCTTTCTGAGGCCTTTAGGCACACTGTTCATAACCCTATTCGCCAATCTATAATTATTCATACGGGCAACATGGCCAAACCAACGGAGTCTCTCTCTGCACAATATGCTGCTTAAAGGAGGTTGCAAACTCCTTTGCCTAACCTCATCATTAGTTACAAAGTTGAACCACCTAATGCCCAAGATACTGCGTAAGCATCTGGAATCAAAAGCATCTAGTTTCCTGTTATCTTGTTTACAAAGTGTCCAAGTTTCACTACCATAACTAACCCTAGAAAGAACCAAACTATTATACAGTCTAATTTTAGTCTTTAGGTATATATGCCTATTTCTCCACACTCTCCATAGATTCTTAAAAGTCCCGGCAGCAATATCTATTCGTCTGTTAATTTCATGCCGCACATCACCATTATCTGTTACATAGCTCCGAAGATAATTAAACTGTGACACCTGCTGAAGACTGCAACCATTCAGATTAACTGAATCACAGCCTGCCTGACCAATTTTCATCACTTCAGTTTTCTCTCTGTTTATAACCAAACCTACTCTACTACCAGTCTCATCAACAGCTCGAATGAAAGAGTTCATCTCATCAACATCATTTGTAAAAAGGGCTAAATCATCAGCATAATCTAAATCAGAAATTTTCGTATCTCCAGCCCATTTAAGGCCAAAATCTTTCCCTTGAAGTGAATTTCGCATAATATAATCAATAACCAAGCTAAAGAGAAAAGGAGACAAAATGCACCCTTGTCGAACACCAGAAGTAATGCTAAACCAATTGCTAGAGCCTTACCAACTCTCACACACGACTCAGTGTTATTATAGAGAGCTTTCATTATGTTAACTAACTTGTCTGGTATACCATATGATTTCACAATCAACCACAAATTATGACGATCAACAGAGTCGAAAGCCTTTTTGAAATCAACAAAGCTAGCAACCAAAGGTTTCTGAAACTCTAAACATTTCTCAAGAATCTGCCTAAGTGAAAATATCTGATCCACACATCCCCTACCACTTCTGAATCCACATTGCTCATCACGCAATTGACTGTCAACCAGATTCTTAATTCTATTAAGCACAATCATGGAAAGAACTTTACCTGGAACAGAGAGTAGGCTGATACCCCTATAGTTATCACAAGAACTGCGATCACCTTTTTTGAAAATAGGGATAACAATAGCTCTGGTAAAATCCTTAGGAACCATGCCTTTATCATAAAAGATATTCAGAATTTCAGTCATCCAAGTGGTAACCGAAACGTTCCCAGCTCTAAGCATGTAGTAATTTCATCTACCCCTGGGGATTTATGTAGTTTAAGTTTAGAAACAGCCAAAATAACTTCAGATTGTGTTATAGAGCCAACATTAAAGCCACCAATGCATCTATCATCATTGCAAACAATGGGAGTAGAACTAACTACGTTGTTTAGAACATCACTGAAATGCTCAGCCCACCTAGCCATGACAGAATCCTCCCCTTCTATAACCTTACCTTGTTTATCCTTCAATCCTTGTATGCCTGTCTGTTTTCTACCACACAAAACATTAACTATCTGGTACAGCTCTCTGCTGTTGTGTTGTCTAACTGCTTCCTCGGCTTTGTCAGCCAAACCATCAAGCCAAAGATTCTTATCAGCAGCTAACTGATCTTTTACACATTTATTAAGTTCTCTGTAATGCTTTCTATTAGGACTAGTAGGGTATTGATTAAGGACATTCCTGCAGTTCTTTCTTTAAGAAATAAGCTCAAGTGCCTTATCACTCAGATAATTCTGCCTCTTCTGCTCCTTTTTTCCTAAAAGAGTACAGTTAGTGTCCAAAAAAGCCTGTTTAAAATGATCCCCTTCTTCCTCAACTTCAGTAGTAAGCAAACCATGACTGTCATAATGACTAATTTAACCTATCATGGTAAGCTTTAGCTATAACTGGGTCTTTCAGAGCTTCAGTATTAAAGGTAAATTTTTTAACCCTAGCACAACACTTTTTAAGTTTAAGTTGCAAGACACTTTTAACAAGGTAATGGTCAGATCCAATTTCAGCTCCCCTATATGCCCTGGTATTTCTAACAGAACTAGCCCATTTGCTGTTAATTAATATATAATCAATCATATTCTTATGCAGCCCATCAGGTGAAACCCATGTGTGTTTATGTATGTCGCGGTGTTTGTAATATGTGTTAGTTATTCTGAAACCATTTAGTTTACTTACCTGTAGGAGACGTTGCCCATTGCCATTGCAGCTACCAATACCAAAAGGGCCTATTACACCTCCCCAAAGGTCAGAGTCAGTTCCAACTTTGGCATTGAAGTCACCAAGAACAAGGGTAATATCTCCTTTCTTGACAGAATTCAGAATATCCTGAAGTTGTCTGTAAAACCTATCCTTCTCATCCTCATCGGCATCCTCAGTGGGGGCATAACAGCAGATAACATTCAAGTCTTTAACGCTTGTCTGAAATTTTGCTGTAAGAAACCTATCATTAATGCACTCATATCCTAGAAGAGCATCGCTAGCGTGTCTGCTGAGAAGCAGACCCACGCCTTGGTGATGCTTATTGTCGTCCCTCCCTGAAAAGAGAAATTTAAGATTATTTTTAAGAATCTGACCTTTATCTGTCCATCTGGTCTCTTGCAAGCCGAGAATATCTAAATTATAATGGTGGAATTCTTGTGTGAGGACATCAAGAGAAAAAGCTCTGTGCAGAGTCCTCACATTCCAACTACCTATGGAGAGAAAATGGTTAGTGGGACGTTTAAAGAAACTATGTTTATTGAGAGAGGGAATGCCGACAATATGAAACAGCCCCCTAATCGCAGACATGGGGCAAAAACCCGTTCCCCCACTACTAAAGGCTGAAGCCATCTACACTGGAAGACTTCCTCCAATGCAGAATTTGACGATGCCAATAGAAGCAAAGAGTTCAGGTGCCTGCGATGACTTCTGCTCAGGATTATCCACCAGCTGATAAACATATCCTGTGAATCTATTCACTTGGGGCTGTCAACCCACAAACAAACAGAAAACACAGCGTAAGATTTTCCCTCCACAGAAGCCCACCAGTGCAGCAAAATCAGGATCCATAATCAAGCTCAGAGTCATATATCTGTGCAGTCCAGTAGGTTTATATGGTCAGCACCAGGACCCTGTGTGGTTGACCACTCCTCAGCAGGGTAGAAAAAAAAAGAAAAGTAGCCATAGTTGCCCAGATCAGTAGGCCACACTAATCTGGCAGCCCTCCCCTTCCGTTCACTTCCTAAAGAAACACGATTCCAGGTAGTCACCCCTTCCGTTCACTTCCAAAAGAAACACGATTCCAGGTAGTCACTGGAAGGAGAGCTATGCACCAATCCCCTGTGATGATGCATAGAACCGGCCAGGCCTAGCACCTAATGTCCGACCCCGCCTTCTCGTGGTGCAGGCCGTTAGTACCTTTCAAAAGAGATATTCTCTTTTGGAAGGGAACGGAAGGGGAGGGCTGCCAGTTCAGTATGGCCTACTGATCTGGTCATCTATGGCCACTTTTTTCTTTTTTTTCAACCCTGCTGATGAGTGGTCAACTTCACAGGGTCCTGGTGCTGACCATTTATACCTACTAGACCGGACTTGTTTATGGATTTGAGCTTGATTATGGATCCTGGACTTGCTGCACTGGCGGGCCTCTGTTGAGGGAGAGTCTGCCGCTGTGTTTTCTGTTTGCTTCTGGGTTGCCAGCTCTAAGTGAACAGAGGCATGGGATACCTTATATCAGCTGGTGGATAATCCTAATCAGAGGCCATCGCAGGTACCTGAACCTTACTTAGCTAGTTGGGTATCGTCAAGCCTAAACTGGAGTAATGTGTCTCAGGCAGGCCATATGGCTCTTGAAAAAGTCCACTTGAAAAGGTGGTGCCTGAAGTTCCTACCAGCATCGGTGACTTCAGCCTTTAGCGGAGGAGGAACAGGTCTTTGCCCCATGCCTGCGATCAGGGGGCTGTTTGATATTGTTGGCCCTACCAATCTCAATAAACCTAATTTCTTTAAAAATCCTACTAATCATTTTCTCTCTGCAGGAACGTGGAACGTGAGGACATTACATAGAGATTATTCTCTTGATGTCCTCATGCAGGAATTCCAGCGCTATAACCTAGATATTCTAGGCTTGCAAGAGACCAGATGGACAGGTAAAGGTGAGATACTTAAAAATAACTTTAAATTTCTCTTTACATGGAGGGAGGATGGAAAGCATCACCAAGGCGTGGGTCTGCTGCTCAGCAGACATGCTAGTGATGTTCTTCTAGGATATGAGTGCATTAATGAAAGGTTTCTTACAGCAAAATTTCAGACAAGCATTAAAAACTTGAATGTTATCTGCTGTTATGCCCCCACTGAGGATTCTGATGAGGATGAGAAGGATAGGTTTTACAGACAACTTCAGGATATTTTGAATTCTGTCAAGAAAGGAGATATTACCCTTGTTCTTGGTGACTTCAATGCCAAAGTTGGTACCGACTCTGACCTTTGGGGAGGAGTAATAGGCCCTTTTGGTATTGGTAGCTGCAATGGCAATGGGCAACGTCTCCTACAGGTAAGTAAACTAAATGGTTTCAGAATAACTAACACATATTACAAACACCGCGACATACATAAACACACATGGGTTTCACCTGATGGGCTGCATAAGAATATGATTGATTATATATTAATTAACAGCAAATGGGCTAGTTCTGTTAGAAATACCAGGGCATATAGGGGAGCTGAAATTGGATCTGACCATTACCTTGTTAAAAGTGTCTTGCAACTTAAACTTAAAAAGTGTTGTGCTAGGGTTAAAAAATTTACCTTTAATACTGAAGCTCTGAAAGACCCAGTTATAGCTAAAGCTTACCATGATAGGTTACTTAGTCATTATGACAGTCATGGTTTGCTTAATACTGAAGTTGAGGAAGAATGGGGCCATTTTGAACAGGCTTTTTTGGAAACTAACAGTACTCTTTTAGGGAAAAAGGAGCAGAGGAGGCAGAATTATTTAAGTGATAAGGCACTTGAGCTTATTTCAGAAAGAAGGAACTGCAGGAATGTCCTTAATCAGTACCCTACTAGTCCTAATAGAAAGCATTACAAAGAACTTAATAAACGTGTAAAGGGTCAGTTAGCTACTGATAAGAATCTTTGGCTTGATGGCCTTGCTGACAAAGCTGAGGAAGCAGTTAGACAGCACAACAGCAGAGAGCTGTACCAGATAGTTAATGTTTTGTGTGGTAGAAAACGAACAGGTATACAGGGATTGAAGGATAAACAAGGCAAGGTTATAGAAGGTGAGGATTCTGTCATGGCTAGGTGGGCTGAGCATTTCAGTGATGTTGTAAACAATGTGGTTATTTCTACTCCCATTGTTTGCAATGATGATAGATGCATTGTTGGCTTTAATGTTGGCCCTATAACACAATCTGAAGTTAGTTTGGCTATTTCTAAACTTAAACTTCATAAATCCCCAGGGGTGGATGAAATTACTACAGAAATGCTTAGAGCTGGGAATGTTTCAGTTACCATTTGGATGACTGAAATTTTGAATAACTTTTATGATAAAGGCATGGTTCCTAAAGATTTTACCAGAGCTATTATTATCCCTATTTTCAAAAAAGGTGATCGCAGTTCTTGTGATAACTATAGGGGTATCAGCCTACTCTCCATTCCAGGTAAAGTTCTTTCCATGATTGTGCTTAATAGAATTAAGAATCTGATTGACAGGCAATTGCGTGATGAGCAATGTGGATTCAGAAGTGGTAGGGGATGTGTAGATCAGATATTTTCACTTAGGCAGATTCTTGAGAAATGTTTAGAGTTTCAGAAACCTTTGGTTGCTAGCTTTGTTGATTTCAAAAAGGCTTTCGACTCGGTTGATCGTCATAATTTGTGGTTGATTGTGAGATCATATGGTATACCAGACAAGTTAGTTAACATAATGAAAGCTCTCTATAATAACACTGAGTCATGTGTGAGGGTTGGTAAGTCTTGTAGCAATTGGTTTAGCATTACTTCTGGTGTTCGACAAGGGTGCATTTTGTCTCCTTTTCTCTTTAGTTTGGTTGTTGATTATGTTATGCAAAATTCACTTCAAGGGAAAGCTTTTGGCCTTAAATGGGCTGGAGATACGAAAATTTCTGATTTAGATTATGCTGATGATTTAGCCCTTTTGGCAAATGATGTTGATGAGATGAACTCTTTCATTCGAACTGTTGATGAGACTGGTAGTAGAGTAGGTTTGGTTATAAACAGAGAGAAAACTAAAGTGATGAAAATTGGTCAGGCAGGCTGTGATTCAGTTAATCTGAATGGTTGCAGTCTTGAGCAGGTGTCACAGTTTAATTACCTTGGGAGCTGCGTAACTGATACTGGTGATGTGCGGCATGAGATTAACAGACGAATAGGTATTGCTGCCGGGACTTTTAAGAATCTATGGAGATTGTGGAGAAATAGGCGTATACACCTAAAGACTAAAATTAGACTGTATAATAGTTTGATTCTTTCCTCGGTTAGTTATGGTAGTGAAACTTGGACGCTGTGTAAGCAAGATAACAGGAAACTAGATGCTTTTAATTCCAGATGCTTACGCAGTATCTTGGGCATTAGGTGGTTCAACTTTGTAACTAATGATGAGGTTAGGCAAAGGAGTCTGCAACCTCCTTTAAGCAGCATATTGTGCAGAGAGAGACTCCGCTGGTTTGGCCATGTTCCCCGTATGGATAATTATAGATTGGCGAATAGGGTTATGAACAGTGTGCCTAGAGGCCTCAGAAGGAGGGGGAGACCTAGGATGCGGTGGGCAGACAATGTCAAACAGGACCTTGTTAGAATTGGTGTACAGTGGCCGGATGCAGCAGATGTAGCTCAGGACAGATATGCTTGGAGAATTAAACTGCGCGGTCTGGTTGGACCTCCGTAGCCCATGGCTGCTTGATGATGATGATGATGATGATGATGATGATGATGTTTCCAAACGATCTGTTCAAACTTTGGGAACATGTTCTACTGCGCATAGTGATGAAAAAATTCCTATGAACATTGGGCCAGAAACGATTTCCTTCTACGTTGTACTATATTTTGGAAGTGCAAGTGAGAAAGCCCGTGAAGTTAGTTTAATTTCTCAGGCTTTCTTACTTGCATCACCTTCTAAGTGATCGATGAGAACATCTATGTAAATCTACATCAGAGCAAGTGTTTGAAATGGCCTGTCTGAGCAGCAATACACACTCAGAGCGATTTCTCATTGACTGTCAAACACATTGGAAAAGAAACATCCACGATCCATTCGCGGAGAACTCGTGTG
Organism: Ryuthela nishihirai; assembly: GCA_038380435.1. Classification (NCBI taxonomy): domain Eukaryota; kingdom Metazoa; phylum Arthropoda; class Arachnida; order Araneae; family Heptathelidae; genus Ryuthela; species Ryuthela nishihirai. Next base: position 80,168,664 of record JAWZYU010000003.1, on the reverse strand, counting down.
TTAGGCACCGGGATAGTGTCAACCTCAGCCTTAATGTGGTCCCAATAAGAATAAATCCAGTGGATTCAAATCGGGAAACATTCAGTGCAGGCCATTCAGTTGGTCCACCTCTACCAATTCAAAAGGCAGGATACTTACGATTGAGATCACCCAGGAGTGGTGGGATTTTGTTCGACATTTGCATACATCTATTATGCTGTAAGACATACAAATGATGAAATTTACCTAGCATCGTCTCTTTCGACAATCTTCCTTACTTGCACTCTCAAAATGTGCTACCTCTCGGAAGGGAAGCGTTTCTGACCCAATGCGTGATCTAGCTTTCGAATAACTGTCCGAACATGACGCGAAAAGAATTCTAATTGGTCAACACAACTCTGAAGATCGCTCAGCGAAATTTACTGTAAAACGCCCTGAGTCAATATTGACCACTGTGTATCAACAAATCATATTTCCCATTGCACAACATCTCACAGAAATTATATGTGCAGAGATTCGAGGAGTTGACTCGCTATATGAGACAGGCGAAATCTGCAAATCATTCCTGCATAACAGGATCCCAATGACATGGTGAATTGCCTTTTTGAAAAATGCCAACGCCAGTGGGAAACAAGATAAACTTTGAAGGATTTACTTCATCTGCAAATATATACCTGCCAATGTAGTTAACTATGTCACTGTTTTTAGTCCACATCTTCCTACCTTGTTGCATCTTCATCAGAGAACACAACACATCATACAAACAAACGAAACATTTCTCAGATCGCAAAATCACCGCCACGGCTTTCACTGTTCGTAAAACGACACATGGAATCTGTTACCACATGTTGCTTTTGCGATACGCATAGCCCTCCGTCTTCATGGTGCACATGGAAAAGCTATTCATCTGATACCCACTTTTCTAAAAATCGATCTGGTCCGTATTTGCTGTTCCCATCTCCATTTAAAGTCTCAATTTTAGGTGTTTTGTTAGGATGTTGCTACAAGCATGCATCCATTCATCCATGTGTCAAGCGATGGAGAATTCAACATGGATGTGTTGTGCACTTTGAACTGGTTCCCGATGGACGTCAATCGATGCCGATCTCTACTCAGCGCAACTGGAGCACGTGCACTCTGTGATGCTTCAATGTTGTCCAGTATCGGTAAACAGACATCAGGTGCTCCTCCAAGGACCAAAGAAAAACGTTGAGAACTGTCATTTTTGAGCTTCTTCGTCACCCAGTGCTTGGCCTGGACATAGTTCCTTCCGACTACCACAGCTGCCATTGGCCTGGACATAGTTCCTTCCGACTCCCACAGCTTCCATTGGCCTGGACATAGTTCCTTCCGACTACCACAGCTTCCATTGGCCTGGACATAGTTCCTTCCGACTACCACAGCTTCCATTGGCCTGGACATAGTTCCTTCCGACTACCACAGCTGCCATTGGCCTGGACATAGTTCCTTCCGACTACCACAGCTGCCATTGGCCTGGACATAGTTCCTTCCGACTACCACAGCTTCCATTGGCCTGGACATAGTTCCTTCCGACTACCACAGCTTCCATTGGCCTGGACATAGTTCCTTCCGACTACCACAGCTGCCATTGGCCTGGACATAGTTCCTTCCGACTACCACAGCTCCCATTGGCCTGGACATAGTTCCTTCCGACTCCCACAGCTTCCATTGGCCTGGACATAGTTCCTTCCGACTACCACAGCTTCCATTGGCCTGGACATAGTTCCTTCCGACTACCACAGCTTCCATTGGCCTGGACATAGTTCCTTCCGACTACCACAGCTTCCATTGGCCTGGACATAGTTCCTTCCGACTACCACAGCTTCCATTGGCCTGGACATAGTTCCTTCCGACTCCCACAGCTTCCATTGGCCTGGACATAGTTCCTTCCGACTACCACAGCTTCCATTGGCCTGGACATAGTTCCTTCCGACTACCACAGCTGCCATTGGCCTGGACATAGTTCCTTCCGACTACCACAGCTCCCATTGGCCTGGACATAGTTCCTTCCGACTCCCACAGCTTCCATTGGCCTGGACATAGTTCCTTCCGACTACCACAGCTTCCATTGGCCTGGACATAGTTCCTTCCGACTACCACAGCTTCCATTGGCCTGGACATAGTTCCTTCCGACTACCACAGCTTCCATTGGCCTGGACATAGTTCCTTCCGACTACCACAGCTTCCATTGGCCTGGACATAGTTCCTTCCGACTACCACAGCTTCCATTGGCCTGGACATAGTTCCTTCCGACTACCACAGCTGCCATTGGCCTGGACATAGTTCCTTCCGACTCCCACAGCTTCCATTGGCCTGGACATAGTTCCTTCCGACTACCACAGCTTCCATTGGCCTGGACATAGTTCCTTCCGACTACCACAGCTGCCATTGGCCTGGACATAGTTCCTTCCGACTACCACAGCTCCCATTGGCCTGGACATAGTTCCTTCCGACTCCCACAGCTTCCATTGGCCTGGACATAGTTCCTTCCGACTACCACAGCTTCCATTCGCCTGGACATAGTTCCTTCCGACTACCACAGCTTCCACTCCATGGATCATTTGTTCCAGTCAGGCAATTTCAAACATTTAAAGATGTCGAAAACGGATGTCGGGAGTCCAAGGACGAAGCAATCGAAGTAGAAATGGACAACTTGCCGACAGATGGCTACGAACTATTGAAAATGATGGTTTATACTTTGCTGAATAAGTTTCGTTATTTATATTTTAATAATCGTTTCTCAACTAGACAATAAATCTAACAAAGTTATGAATCACTCTAGTATATCTAGTAATTCTGATACACGGTCGTATCAGAATAATATGACTACCTTCCATAGTATATGTATGGCAGGTGGTCATGTTATTCTGATACGACTGTGCATATATATACATATACATACATTATTTTTTCGGGACTTTCTCATTAGATAAGTATTATTCTTTTTTTCCCTATTTACGCTAAGGAGAAAAAATCAAAGGAGTAATTATTTCTGTAGATCGATCTCACAATGTTCGGGATTCGATCGACAGCTTCGATGAGACCCATTTGAGCAAAAACTATTCACCTGATGAGATTTGCTATCCGATGAATAAATTGATGATACTTACATATCGATCTGTTTCTGCAGCAGATCCATCTCGATTTCCTTGGTATCCTCTTTCTTGTTGTAGTCGTGAGCCAACTGATTCCAATAAGTGTAGTCTTTGAGGGAGAAATGGTGGGCTTTGATGCCTGGAGTAGGAACGATTTTCTGAAAGGAAAGAAGGAAATTGAATATCTTCAGAAACACTGTTTTTTATGAAATATTGATGTATCAGTTCATAAAATGAAAACAGTGATTTCTACTGACATCCCTAGAAGTTACGAAGTAGAACCTATTGAAGTATATAACGTACAAATGCAGCGTCTGATACCGCCTAATATTTCGCCAAATTAATATTTCGCCAAATGGGATATTTTCTATGGAAACAACATATTTCGTAACGATATTAAATAAGAGTCACTCTTGAAGCAAATGCTGTGGTGCTCAAAAGTTAAGAAATATAAAATAATAATACACTTCAATAATTGAAAAATCTTAGAATAATTTAAATGCACCATTTTGAGTTCCACTTCTCTCATTTATCATAGCAACGTTGCAACTGCTCTTGCTGGATTGAGAACCAAAAATGAGATGTCATCAGCATACACTGCAATCTGAATCCTGTCCAAGGAAGGAAAGTAAAATAAAAAAAACCTATAAATGGTAGCTGGGCATATACTCGAAGGAGAGCTATGCAACTCCCTGTGATGATGCACTGAACCAGCCGGGCCTAGCATTAAAAGTCCGACCCTTCCTTCTCGTGGCAGGGTTCGGACTTTAAAGTCCAGGTTACAGGCCGTTAGTACCTCCTCAAAAGAGATACTCTCTTGGGGAAGAGAACAGAACTGGAAGGCTGCCAGATCAGTGTGGCGTATTGATCTGGACTATAATGGCCAGTTTTTCTTTCTGCCTTGGTGAGAAGTGGTCAATCACACAAAATCTTGGTGCTGACTAATACAATACATGGAAATGGGAACCTGTTACTTGATTACTGAAAAGGTATACATTGTAGATCCTCCTATAGAGCCCACTTATTGTCCCTATAAGACCTGATGTTTCGGATATTGAAAATATTGGTCATTGGTGTTGTAATCACCCGCTCCAACCATTAAATCAACTCAGGCCATAATCAGATTCTATTTAAACTCACTGCGAAAAATGCAGAACTCCCTAAAAATGCATTTTTCTTACTATCTGGACAATATTAAAACGAAAACCATACAATTACTAAATACCCCTTTGACCAGCAAAACTCTGTTTGGAGGATGACAAAGACTCTCACGAGATCACATTTATCGGAATCTCTCGCCCTCAGAATGATATTGCATACAGTGATTAAATCAAAGCAGAAGATTTTGCCAATGCTACGGAAGTGTAATTCCAATCTAATAGAGATCTTTCTGATGACTTTACCTCTAATCTTGTTGAAGATGCTGTCTCTCATCTCGTTATCGAAGTTACAGGATACTACTAATATCAAGTGCTCGCTCCTAGTAGAATTAAATCAAATAAGACACCAGAAGCTGATCAATATTTTACAATGAATCTCCTAGTAAAACTAAATCAAATAAGACTCAAGAACCTCACGCACAAGGCCATTATTTACATACCATCGTTAATAGACTCATTTCATAATGCATCATCATAATAAATTCACAAATTTTCTTAAAATCTATAAACTTTGTCTCATTCTAAGCCTGGCAAGGATCGTTCCTTCCCATAGAATTATCGCACAGTTGTTTGAAGGTGCATAATATTGAAGAGAATCCACGCAAAAAAATTCATTCCTGATGTTCAATTTGAATGTAGAAGGAATCATTCAAAGGTCCATCAGCTCCTGCGAGTTGGGGCTTTTGTTGCACAGCACATGAAAGAAAAGGAGATCTTCGCTACTGTCTTTCTTAGATGTTGCCAAAGCATTTGATAAGGTGTGTGTGTGTGTGGGAACACGAATGAAATTATTATCTCGCTTACAGATTATGATTACTCAATTCCAAACAAAATTAAAAGACCGAAGCTCATTCTTGAACTTGAATGACGCAATAATTTTTAATGAGCATTTTAGATTCCTTTGGTTTCTTATAATGAAATCTAAATCATTGGCAATTAGGCAAGTAGGAAAATATACACTCATCCATATCCCAAATCACCAGGAGATCCCGAGTTCGAGTCCGGGAGGCGGATGGGTGGATTTTCTCGCAGCCTAGTTACCACAAATGAACCGCACTGTAGTGAATTTCATTCCTTCCTAAATCATTGGTTAATCACTGGCACCCGCAATGGCCTTTATTGATATTTGACCTTTATTGATAGATTCCATTCTGTGCCTTTTAAGGATTAAAAATCTTGATGAAGGAGATAATGGAGATTATTTTAGCTGGCACTTTAAAACATATTTTTATTTACTTGTGTTCTATACGCCACTCGTTTCCTGTTGACAATCACTGCGTTCGTGTTGGTAGAGGTTTTGTAAGAAAAGTGTGGCACAGAGACACCATATGGATACTTTTATATCTGATCAAACAATCAGCACGTTCGCGTCTGGCCACAATCAGTGCTTTGAAGACTTTCGAACCGGCTGCAAATGGCAAGAGACATTAGCTCTAGATGAGTGCAAGGTCTTCCAAGACTAACAAACAACATAGGCAAAGTTTCTAGGCAAAAAACAGTTTACAAAAGGCTCATGATAGCAATCCCAGATGACCGACGCTTTGCATTCCCGTCAATCCCTCCTAGAGGAGAGACTGACCAGTGGGCAAGTGTACTTTTCACTAATGAATTGCGATTCAGTTCTTCCAACTGATTCTCGAAGTGTTTTGATTGGGAGAGAGCAAGACACTTGTTACGAACCCTTTAACATCAGAGAATGACACCAGTATGGTGATGATAGTTTGATGGTCTTAAGCGGTGTTATGCGAAATTGACACACACACACACATATCCTTCAGCGCCATGTTAGGCATTTGGGGGGTTCTGATGATGCCTAGTTATTTTAATGGACGATAATCCCTCTTCCTCATAGGATTCAGAGAGTCAAGGAATACCTCACAAGTGAGGATTTTTAGTGCATGCTATGGCTAACCTGAGCGGGACATTTTGAGTAGGGGAAGCAATTAACAAAAGCACTACTGCAACTAAATCTAACACGTTTCCGCTACACTCTGCTTCCGAATCATTGAACCAGAACGCCGTTCGACTACTCTATGTTTCCGAATCACTGAAACGGAACACCGTTCCGTTACTAGATATGCTGGTTTCCATAAAGTAAGGAAAATCCCTATGTTAAGTCAATGGGAAGCTAACGTCAAAGTTCTATAACTTCTAAAATAAGTTTTTTGTTTTGAAAAATGTGATTGCAGATAAAGATCTCAATCAAATAAATCAATATCTCGATTTTCAACAATATTCGTTCAGTATTTAATGAGTTATGGAAGTTTGAATATTTAGCGATAACAATGCCAGCCACAAAAACTGACTTCAGAAGTTAATTAAAACTTAGTAATAAGTATTGTGTCAAAGTGTTTAATAAAATAAGTTTGTATTTTAGAACTTTGTGTAAAGGATTCTTTCACTATTCTTCAGTTTTGTATAAGTCTCTTAAGACTGCTTTTCTGTTGTTAAATATTCAAATTTCCATAACTCATTAAATACTGAACGAATATTGTTGAAAAATCGAGATATTGATTTATCTGATTGAGATCTTTATCTGGAATAACATTTTACAAAACAAAAAACTTATTTTAGAAGTAAACATAGGGATTTTCCTTAATTAATGGAAACCGGTATTTTTCCGATTCATTGAACCGAAACGGCTTTTTGGTACTTGATGTTTCCCAGTCGTTGAGTGAAAATAGCTCTCTACTTTTTGAATCAAATATTAATAGTATATATAATGTCTAGTAGCGAAGTAGGGGGGTGGGGGTTGAGAGTGCAATTTCCTCGTCATTGAGGAAAGTTATTCTTAACAAACTGTTCATCGGCGTTCCGATGGCTGGGTGGTTAGTGTTGCTTGGCTAGGAACCTTAGGAACCTGGGTTCAATCCCCGGCTATCATGCAGGAATGTTCTCTTTCTGCTGAGGTCTCGCCTTTCTCACAAACCTTCTCTACGGCGCATTGGACTGACAGGGCCCTCAAAAAATTCTGAAATTTAAAAAAAAGAACTATATTTTCGAAAACGAACTATGAAAAGCAAATGGGTGAAAATTGTAAAACTTTAAATGCATATAATTTTATGAATATTGCTGGTTTTTTTCATTCACACAAAAATTCGTTTGAGAAAGAAATCGAAAAATGAAAATTACGGCACGCCTAGTTATACGTTACATCACAAACACCAAATGTACCTTATAAATTAATATGTAATTCTTAAATTATGAGAAACTAATGTTTTATACATTGAAATCTCTCGGATATTTACAGCGCGCAGGTATAATCAATGAAATCTTTATTACGACGCAAGAGAAAAAACTTCATTATAAAATAACTTCCTGTAAAAATTACGAATCAGAGATTAATTTCTGAACTTGCATTACTTGAAATCTTATTCCCTGAATGTATGGATTCTAGTCCGTATTTTTGCTTTGTAATGCCATTTACATAATTATTAAGAACGCAAAATACTTCAGCGATATCGAATGCTTTTAAAGAGAATGAAGTTTAGTTTTGAGACTTGAATAAAAAATAAAAATAAATAATAAATAAATACCCACTAATTATTTGCAATTGATGGATGAATCGGATAATGGAAATCGCAATATTTTGTTTTTATCTATAAACCACGAAAAAAAAAGGTTTTACTTCTTAAAACAAAATGAAGCTAAGTGTCTGGATACGAACAGACGAAAAAGAGGAAATAATAACTTTTTTTTTGTAAAACTAGCTATAGTTACTACGCATATTTTTTAGACATTAAGTGTATCCCCCGTTACCAGTATTTGTCAGTGTCAACTTCGAACGCGGTCGTTTACCATCAGCACCAATGATATTGCAGTTTAATTCCCGAAACATTTAGCAAATTTTGAAAACTTCAGAACTTTCTAGAAAATTGTCTGATCGGTCCCAAAATTTCTGTACTGGATTTCCCCAGTTAATGATGCACTGCGTTCGAAAATCAAGTCTCTATCTTTAATAGAACCCAAGATAATATTTTAGAGCGCATTTTTTTACCATTCTCCTATCTACAGAGGTAATAGCAAACCCGAGTTCGATTCTGAGACTGCCGAATGACATATGCATTTCCACCCCCTCTAAATGTCGGGAGTAGTAGAGTAAATGAGAGTTCTGGAACAATGTTAAAGTATAGGGGATCCCATGTTAACCTATGGGACACTTTTGGGGAGATGAGGGTTTAAACTAATTTTGTTGCGAAAATGTTGCAGTTATCAACACTTCACTGAATTATTGGGGCTGTTGGGGTGTAAAAATTGGTAAAATAGGAGAAATCGAGAAAAGCACGACAATTTGGGAAAATTAGTTTTAAAAATATGACAGTTCAAAATCAACAGGTAAAATGAGGTTTTCGAGGACTGCGGGAGAAAAATATGACGGAAAAAAGTAGATTTTTGGGTGCTATCTGTGAATGTATGGATTTTTTACGTTCCAATAAGGATGAGGACTAATTACACTTTTTAAGTTAATTAGACATTAGTAGGAAAAAGCCCCCCTGTTGTCGGTCAAGAGGGTCCATCTTATTTTTTTCTTAGAGTCTACTGCAGCATCGATGTAGGCTGTTGTTTTTCAGTATACATTGCAGAGGGGGAGTCACCGACTTCAGGCATGAGGTCTGCAGAAAAAGAATAAAATGATAACTCTGCTGATAATCTCTTCGGGATAAGGCTTCCAAGACAGATGTTATATCTATTGCTCCAAATGTGTTTGCGTTGCCGTGACACTGGGTGCTGACTGAAGCTATGTTAGATACCTCTTTATATCAATTAATAAAGACTAAAAAAAATCACTCAGGCGTTGAGGAATAAAAACTGAATTCATATGGGGGAGTTTCTAAATTCTTCATTTTTCCCCTTGCTTCTCTCCCCCCCATTTTATCTAGTCTCTTTTCTAGTCTTTTTATATACATTTATTTCGTGCGCAGCATTTGTGGGTCATTGCACTGTGAAAGCGATGTTTTGCTTATGATGCAGATGTTTCCTGTTCAAATCTGCAATATGACGTAATGAATGTATTCTGAGAGACTTCTTGTTGATGCTCACGGAAATGCAATCTTGTTTTTGGCTCTGAGCAATGGTTGGCTCACTCGGTTCAAAAAGAAGATAAAGATATGAAAGTAATATTGGAATGTATCTCTTCGCAATGCAACTCCATTCGTGATTGCTCAATTGTGGGTTATTGCCATCATAAGCGAGATGCTTGCTTAGTATTCGTCCGAATCATTTTCTGCAAAATTTGACTTATTTTACCAGTGCCCGAAATAACACCGACCTCTTCCGGTGTAGCTGCGCATATCTGCAATAAGGAACTCTGTTGGGCTTAACATTCATGATTTCTAAAAAAAAATGTCGTATAAAGTGTTGGGGAACTTTTGTTTTTGGAGAAAGTCTATTATTGCTATTTATTGGGGAAGTCAATGTTGCTATTTCTTTAAGTGCTATTTCTATAATGACAGATTTATTATGTGGATAGAACTGGACTGCAAATATTCATGGTTTCTAAAAAGCAACAGTATTGTTGAATAATACTTTGTTCTTTTTTGTCAATGATATCGTTTCTTAGCAAAATATCCAAAATTTCAACAATTTGTTTACAACTTCTGTACTGGTATTTCCAGCTCGTTTACTGGCAACCAAAACTGATAATTTTTCACAAATATCGTCGAAATTCTGGTATAATCCCGAACCGCCTTTTTGACTTTCTATTACTGTTAGTATAATTTTAATAATTTTTAAATATTTTCTAAGTGCGTCAATGTGATTTTCGATAATTTGATATTTCTCAGTTGTTCTACCAGAACGTTTCATTTCAGTAGCCTTATTGCCCCCTAGTTTCTGAAGATGGCCGATTGTTTGTTAAATCATTTCTTTCAGCCTAGGAGTGTGATTGCTCGCCTGTAAGATTTCACTCGGAAGTTTTAATTTATATTGGTTTAATATTTCATCTTGCAAGTTGGAATCTGGATAATACATGAACGAATTTTCGGGCATCTAGGTTTGCTCTTCTGGTTCTAAAGCTTTTATGTTTTCCATGGTTTTCTCACGAACTGTTTGTAAAATTTTTAACTTTTCTACCACCGGTTTGTGAAATTCTTCGAGCGTTTCCTCAGCTTTCTCTTCTTCCAAAATATTGTCTTCAATTTTTGATTTTGTCATGGCTCTCGATTTCAATATTTCGTCTATAATATTATGTAATTGTTTAATATCTTTATTCATATGAAATAAAAACATATACTCAGTGATGAAAGTCTGAAACAAGACCTCCAGGTACCTTTCTTCTTTCTTTTGGATCTGGATAGTCTCTAGCAAGTGAAACACTAATCTTGCTGCCCCTATCAAATTTCTTGTTTACTGGAGTAACAGAAAAAAAATTGCTGAAGTTGTGGTCTTACTGCTTCAATGAATTTTTGATCGTCCAAGTTGATACTATAATTTATACTAAAAGAGGGATTTGTAGTGCAGCAGATTACCTTGCTTATATATCCGTTAGAAATGCATAGATGGTAATTATCTTTGAAAATAGGTGGCGTTAGTAGGCCGAATTTTGTGTTTATCTGTATAATTCGATGAGACTGCACTTCTTTCACTTCTTTATCGCCGTAGGTACTGTAAATTAGAGTAATTTTATCAACGTATAATTTTGTGGCAGCGTCACTCTGATAATTTGGAGTGCCAACATTCGTATTTCGTTGTCCTGTTGCATCGCCATTGAATCTGCTTTCATTTGGTAGGAAAAGTCCATGTTCGTTTCGCAATAAGGCATTGGTTGGGTTAGTATCTAACTTTGTCAAGCCGTCGACGTAATTTTTTGTTGTCGCATTTTTGTTGTGCCTCGGTTCCCCGAGGTTTCCTATTCTCTTATTGTTCGCATTAAAGACATCGTCACCAGTTAATGCGACTTTCCAAATATCTCTTAGTTACAGCAGCAGAATCAGACTCGGGATTGGCAATATCAACGATTTGTTTTTTTTGTGCATTGAAACGATGCCCATCGAATGCAATGCTGTGTGGAACGTAAAGTCCATCTTTATTTATCACCAATGTATTTATTGGACTAATTTGAACAGTGGTCAAGTTGTCGACGTAGTGTTTCGTAGTGGCATTGGATGAATCGGTCGGGTGTGCAAGATTTTTAATGCGTTTATTACTTGCATCGTAATTGTCATCGTCATTGCAAAGTGCTCTTTTTTCCAAATATCGTTTTGTAACTATTCCAGAATCTGCATCCGGTTCAGTGACATTGATTATTTGTTTGTTTCGCGCATCGTAGCTGTTGTTCCGAAAAATTAAAGAAGTGTTATTAACGTATTGAATGGTAGCGGCATCTCCATTTCCTATAGGTCTGCCTATATTTGATATTCTTTTAGTATATTGCGTCATAATTTCCTGTGCGATTCAGTGTTATAGATTCTTGTTGTAGATACTGTTTTGTCACAGAGTCCAAATCCTCTTCGGGATTGGCTACATTCCTCAATTTTTTATTACTCATGTCGTAGTCCCCATCGTGTGTCAATTTAAAACCGACACCTGGAATTCCCGCTGGTCCTCTTTCGGAACCGGTCTCAGAGCTGATGACGCCAAACTTTGTCAAGTAATTCATCTTTATTTTTCAAAATTCTTCCTGTATTTGAGAGCTATGGGCTTCGTTTTTTTATCGATTAATAAGAAATCGTGTGGTTTTGAAACTGCATAAAAATATCTTTCCTGATTTCTGTTGCATGATCCATTTGTATCTGCAGCATTTCTCTCTTGTTCAGCATATTAAAGAATGTAAAATAATTACACTGTAATCGAATGTCTTTCGGAGTCGAAAAATAACTCTGTGTCAGGTAAATCAATGATATGTTCTTTTTCCTTCCTCTGACGAATAATTCTTCGATGAGTTTTTTTATCTCTTTCCGTCACGAAATCGTCGAAAACAATTAAATTTTGCATGTCGGGATCCAGTTCGTTGACCTTGACGATATCTTCTTTACTGGAAGAGAAAGTTGCAACTGGGATTTTTTCGCCAAACGTTTTCCCCAGAATTTTGTGCAAATCTTTGAATATTTCTTACATAAACTGATATTTCGGCTCAGTTAAATCTTTGGGATGTAAAAATATTTTATTATAGTAGAGCTATGAACTCTAAGTGCATGACAGCACTTAAGAGTTCATCAAATGGCAGCAACAGTTATGCCAATGTCTGTTGCTGCCTGCCAATGAACCCAATGATCCATCTGTGCTGTTGATTGCCAGACAATGCCACTGTCCGACTGTGAGTACATCTTTTGACCCATTGGCGCCAATAACGTCCAGCCATGCATTTGTCATCGTAGCTCACAGGTGAGGAAATAAGTCCCTCTACCGAGCCAAAACGCTTCTAGCAGCTGATATGGTTGGCGAAAATGTTGTTGTGGCACTTCTACACCTCGATATCCGCTATCAACGCATCAAACGCTACAATTGCCTGATGCACTAGTGATTCTTTCTGTGATCTGCCACAAATTCCACTTGTTCGAACTAATCATTGAATATTACTCTGCCACAGAGGATTCTGATGAAAACGAGAAGGACAAGTTTTACAGAGCACTTCAGGATATTTTTAATTCTGCCAAGAAAGGAGATATTTTTCTTGCGTTAGGTCACTTCAGTGCTGAAGTTGTTACTGACTCTGACCTTTGGGCAGGGCTGTTAGGTCCCTTTCGCATTTGTGGTTCCAGTGGCAATGGGGACTCTGTCCTACAGGTAAATAAACTTAACCGTTTGCAGATAAGTAATATGTACAATAAACAGCGGAACATTTATAAATACACATGGGTTTCACCTGATGAAAGGATTTGAATATGAATATGAGAATACACAGGATATAGAGATATAGAGAATATAGAGCTGCACAGGAATATGAGATTTACATTTTAATCAACGACCAATGGGCTAGTTCGGTTATGAATGATCATACCGGGGAGCTGAAATTGGATCTGACCATTACCTGATCAAAGGTGTCTTGCGACTGAAACTTAAGAAATGTTGTGCTAAGGTTAAAAGAATTACCTTTAACACTGCAGGTCTGAAAGATCTAGTTTTAGCTAAAACATATCATGATAGGCTTCTTAGTCATTATGACAATCGTGGTTTGTTTATCGTGAAGTTGTGAAAGAATGGGATCAGTTTAAACAGGTTTTTCTTCCAACCAACTCTTTTTGGTAAAAAGGAACAGAGGAAACAAAATTATTTGGGTGATGAGGCTATGGAACGTATTTCTTAAAGAAGGAAGTGCAGGGATATTAACCCTACTAGTTCTAAGAGAGGGCATTACAATGAGCGTAATAAACGTGTAAAGGATCAGTTAACAGCTCATAAAAATCTTTGACTTGATGACAATATCATCATGGCTGACAAAGCAGAGGATGAAGTTAGACAGCAAAGGAGCAAGGGGTTGTACCAGAGAGTTAATCTTTTGTGTGGGAAGAAGCAGACAGGTGCACAGGGATTGAGGGATAAACAAGGTAAGGTGGTTGATGGTGAGGATTCTGTCATGGCTAGGTGGGAGCAGCATTTCAGAGATGTTCTAAACGATGCGGTTATTTCTACTCGTATTGTTTGCAATGGAGATAGATGCGTTACTGGCTTTAATGTTAGCCCTATAACACAGTTTGTTGCTATCTGTGCATTAAAACTGCATAAATTAAAAAAATGGGTGGAAGAAATCACCACTGAAATGCTCAGCGCTGGGAACACTTGTGTTGTCACATGGCTGACTAAAATGTTTAATATTTTTTAATGATAAAGGTGTTGTTCTTAAGGATTTTACTAAAGCTATTATTACCCTTATTTTAAAAAAAAGTGATAGTAGTTCTTATGATAATTATAGGGGAATTTTAGTTTACTTTCTATTCCAAATAAACTTCTTTATATGATTAGAGTTAGTAGAATAAAAAATTTGATTGATGGACAACTACGTGATGAACAGTGCAGATTCAGAAGTAGTAGGATATGTATTGATCAAATATTTGAATATCAGATTCTTAAGAAATGTTTGCAGTTTCAGAAACCTGTGGTTACTAGTTTATAGATTTCAAAAAGGCTTTTGACTATGTTGATCGACATAGTTTGTGGTTGATTATTAGATCATATGTAACATCTGACACGTTTGTGTTAATATAATGAAATCACTATATAATAACATTCTCATAATAACGTTGAGTCTTGTGTGAGAGTTGGGTAAGGCATTTAGCGATTGGTTTAGATTGCTAGTGGAGTTAGATAAGAATGCATTTTGTTTCTTTTTCTCTTTAGTTTGGTTATTGATTATATTATGAGGAATTCTTTGCAAGGGAAAGATTTTGGCCTTAAATGTTCTAGAGATTTTACAATTTCTGTTTTAGATTATGCAGATGATTTGTCCCTATTTGCTAATGATGTTGATGAGATGAATTCTGTCATTCGAGCTGTTGATGAGACTGGTAATAGAGTAGGTTTGGTGATAAACTGAGAATGAATTGAAGTGATGAAAATTAATCAAGTAGATAGTGCTTCAGTTGCTTCGACTGTTACGCTCTTGAACAAGTGTCTCAGTTTAATTATCTTGGAAGCTGTTTAACAGATACTGGTGATGTGTGGCATAAGATAAATAGAAGGATATAGATTGCTGTTAGCACCTTTAGAAATTTATTGAAAATGTGGAAAAATAGGTGTATTCACTTAAAGTCTAAAATTAGTCTGTGACTACTTGGACCCTTTGTAAGCAGGATAACAAAAAACTTGATGCCTTTGATTCTAGAAGCTTACGCAGTATCTTGGGCATTAGGTGACTCGATTTTATAAGTAATGATGAGGTAGAATAAGGAGTCATCAACCTCCTTTGAGTAGCATATTGTGCAGAAAGATGCCTTCGTTTCGGCATGTTGCCCGTATTGCATAACTGCCGATTGGCAAACAGAAATATAACTTGAAGCAAGTTGGGGAGAACAGTGTGTCTGAAGGCTTCAGGAAAATGGGGAAACCTTGGATATGATGATCAGATAATGTTAAACAGGACCTTGCTGGAATTGGTATACAATGGCCAAATGCAGCAATTGTAGCTCAGGACAGACATGTCTGGAGAGGAAAATTACGCAGTCTGGTAGATCTCCGTAGCCCATGGCTGCATGAGAATTTTGTATGTATGCATGTAACCATTTAATATCAAACTGAGGTGTCAAGTTTATATCGAGCATTTTATTGATTAATGAAGTTGAAATTGATGCGAAATTATAACGAAACGGCCATTACAAAATGAAAGCTTACGAATGAGAAGAGTATTTAAAATTTGGAAGTTTTCCGTTTTTATTTAATTCTACTTTAAATCGAGGCTGAAATATATTTGGTGATTTGTATGGAACATGCATCTTAAATTTTATGATGAAATTCTGGAAAGCAAAACAAAACACGGAAATATCCTTCACCCTTCCAAGCTATGAACTGTGCTTACGTAACGACAGTCAGTTGAATGTTTTGTTCTTTCTAAATTATACATGGACATGATTAAATAGTAGCTTAAGTTAATCCGTCACATTTTGAAACAGAAATATAGCTTGGAGCAAATGATTAATAATTGTATATTGCATATAATACTCTACTTTGATACGGTGAAAATGATAAAAGTTGGGAGAAACAAAAACATCAGACAGCCTGTCTTTCTCAACAATTTGATGCGACGTCATTTCATCGAATCTGATTGAAATTTTCGAGAAGACATGCAAGGGTTCAGAGAATGAATGACAAGATCTCGATATATGGGTAGGTAACAAGGCAGGATTTGATTGAATGATTTTGAAGTCACCTATCAATATGCACAGCATTACACAAATACAGAAATCAATACAGAGGTTAAAATGGAAAAGTTTTGAATCCATTTCCTTAATAGCAATAGCAGAAAAAATTCTAAACTAAATCATAATGTGAGAGGGTGAATTATCGCAAATTAGCCAAGAATGATGGGTAGACAATAAATAATTTTAAAAACACATGTCGTACCCACATTTGTCGAAATGCGGACTCGACGTTTTTGTCGGGACTCAATCTCCCCCGCCATTTTGTCGGGACTCAATCTCCCCCGCCATTTTGTCGTTTACGTTGCCCTTGCCCTGACCTTTCCCCATCCTCTACCCTTTTGCTCTCCAGCGCTCGTGCCTATGAAGTCGAAGCCCCAGGGGCTCAGAACTTTGGTAAATCGGGTCAAGATGCCGTTCCACCTAGAAGAAGGAATTCGACAAAGAGAAAAACAACTGACTCATCCCACAGATACTGTTGTCCAGCTGCTGCGACTCCGACGCAGGCCAATCCGCACAATACAATCCGTTCCAGATGGCCCGACTTTCGCCTCAGGCCTGGGAAAACAGCCCAAAAGAAAAGTGCGTTTTCCCTCTTCGAAAAACAGACTCTGGTGCGTGAAGGACAACGAGTTTCGCCTCCACAACTCGGACGAGCCTTCGTACCTGCCGGAGTACGGAGGTACTGGAGAGAAGAAAACCATCGCGGATTCCGATCCTACTGAACTGACGAGATGCCAATGAGAGTCACTGAGGAAAGAAGGCGATATTCGGTGATGAGCGACTAGGCCTATGGACGAAAGGAGTGGAACGGCATGAGACAGGTGGCAGCTCGATGTCACCCTCGTGCTGAGGAACGAGGCATGGCATTTTCCCTGCTCTTGTCCTCTTTATCGTAGTCAGTTAATAATTATCGCCACATTTAGCCTAGATCACGCTGCCCTAGACCTCTCAGACTATTGTATCAATGAGGTCCCTGTACCTATTGTTCTCACAGGAATGATGCAAGCAAATATATAATATATTTTTACTTCTATCACTCCTGCGATATCATCACCAATGTATAATATAATTGAAAATAATTTAGTTCTGTGGTATTTACACGGATACTGTCTTTGTTTCTACATTGAGGACCCGTAGGTGAAGTAGCCCTGAAAGAAAGCGAAACATTGGCTACAGTTGTGAAAGGAAAATGCTATTGCTGCCACACGGCCACTTTCTGCGGAACGTTGAGCCTGGCTGTTTACACAACGCCTTTTCTTCCCTTGTCCATCTTTTTTATTATTTGCCTCTGACGTCCTCCCACTCCAAGAAATTGAATCTGGGTGCGACACACAGTTCAGCTCTATTATGTTCCAGTATTTCAATTGGTAAAATGATATTATACCAAATATTTTTATATATCTAAGAAATAGGAGATTTTAATAGAAAAAACGATTATGCAAGTTTAAAGAAATTGTTCAGAATATAAAGAATGCAGCTCACTTCTTTTCCTATCCTAACCACCATTGGTGAATAACTTCTCCAAGAACTGAATTCTTTCACGCTTTTTCTTTGCATCTCAGGATCACAAAAACCTATTTCGAGATGAAAGCGAGTCCAGAGTAAAGATTTCCATCGAGATACGTCATCGATTCGTCCTTGTAAAACCAAACGTATCTCGGGAAGAATTTTCGCATTTAACCTTATGTTCAGTGGCGGCTCGTGTATAGGTACTGTGAACTGCAGCACCCCCAATTTCAACTTGATATTATCGATAACATTTAATATAATGAGTCCTTTTTTCTTTAATTCTTTCTTTATACTTGTAGAATATATAAAATCCTTAAGCTTAATGCCAGTAGCCATCCCCCAGTTTATGAAAAAGATACAAAAATCTTTGTATGGAACTGTGCGCTTCACAGTACTAGCGGTGAAGTGTTTGACTATTGTGGGCATGCTCACATAGGAAGCTACACGCGAGGCTGCAAGGGAGAGAGAGCACTGTCGTTCCCGTTCCCGCAGTGCCGACCCTGACGTGCTGGTTGAAGGTAGTTTTTTTTTTACTCCGCGTGTGTTGTGCTTAAAAACCGTGTACCATATTCTTGAATGTGATAAAGTGTAGAATTAGATTATTATCCTGCTTCCAGCTATTCTATTTGATTCATTTTTTTTCGGTTCTTTTATTTAACAGAAAACTTTAACCATGGTCTTGCATCCCCAAGAAATAAGTTCTGTGACTGTAAGTGAACTTCAACAGCTTACGTTTTCACAGCTGTCTCTCCATGAGAAAGTTGCAGTTAAGAAAAGAGATCGTTCAACACCTGATATTCTAATATCTCAGCCAGGCATAAGCAACAACAAGAAATATATTCGTAGCTTTAATTCTGAATGGTACCAACGGAAAAGTTGGCTTTGCGGCTGTGAAATAAAAAATGCACTGTTTTGCTTCCCATGTTTGCTGTTTTGGAGGTGATGTAACGTGGACAAAAGATGGTTTTAGAAATATAAACAAAATGAAAGAAAAAACTGTGAAGCATGAGAAGTCAAAGAAGCACGTTGATAATGTAGTTTCACTGGCACTTTTAGGAACCGTAAGTATTAAGGAGAAACTTAGTGAGGCATACAGACTTTCAATCAATGAGCATAAATTGAAATTTTGTCCAAAATAATAGACTGCATTTTCTTTTGTGGAAACTTTGAAACTCCCTTGCGTGGACATGATGAAAAAGCCGATTCAATAAATCCAGGGGTATTTAGAGGATTAGTAAATTTTGCGTCTAAATTAGATTCAGATTTAAAGAATCACTTAGAAACCAGTGCAGTCTTCAAAGGAGTTTCTAAGACCATTCAGAATGAGATACTTGACTGCCTGCTACAAATATACCATGAGGAGATAAGGACGGAAATTAGAAAAGCTTCCTTTGTAGCTCTCATGGCTGACGACACAACAGATGTTTCGGAACTCACTCAAATGGTCCTTGTTCTACGGTACGTATTGAAAGGAGAAATATTTGAGCGTTTTTGGGGATTCTTTATTCCAGAAAATCAAGTTGCAGATGGCATATCAAAACGTATTTTAGAACAATTGGACATAATCCTTCAAGGAAATTAACAAAATCTGATAGCTAAGACATTTGAAGGTGCAAATGTCATGAAAGGCAAAAAAGCAGGAGTTCAAGCAAAAATAAAAGCTGTTTATAGTAATGCACATTTCATTCACTGTTATGCACATCAACTTAATTTAATAATGAGAAATGCAGCAAGTATTACACGAAACGCAAGAATATTTTTCTCTAACATTCTGGCTATTCCAACATTCTTCTCAAGATCACCGCAACGTGTGTCCATTCTCAAGAATCATATGGAAGTCAGCATTCCACGTCCATCTTCTACAAGGTGACTCTTCAACGTACGGACCATAAACAGTGTTCATGAAAATTTGGAACCTTTAAAAAACTGCCTTACTGAAATTCAGTCAACATCAAATGCAGATCAAACCATAGCAGAAGCAATAGGAATTTTAAAATACCTGAATGATGATAATTTCAAGTTTTGGTTAGAGCTTTTTCATCAGATTATTCCTCATGTTGAAATAATTTACAACCAACTGCAATCTCGAGAAATTAGTGTGTTTAAAGTTAATGAATATATAACAAATTTCAAAACTGCTATTTTAGAATTGAGAAACTCGAAGTACTGTGAGAATCCTTCAAAGACACTCATGGCAGAAGCTAAGGAAGTGTGCGACTGTATATGTGTTGATATAATGGACAGATATTCTTCCACTAAACACTTAGTAGCTGCTAAATTGTTCAACAAGAAATGCTTCACTAGTTTTAAGAATGAACATCCCACAGAAGAGATAGTACTGACCACTGAAGCATATCCCATGATTGACAAAGAAAAGCTTGAAACTGAACTAAAAGTATTCCATTGTAGGTCTGATATTCATGAATATTGCAAATTAATTGAGCTGCTGAAATTTGTTTTGGAAAATAATCTAGATGATGTTTTTAGTGAAATTACGAAACTGATAAAAATCCTATTGACAGTTCCCATGACTACATCAGAGGCAGAACGCTGCTTTTCAACATTGAAAAGAATAAAAACGTTTCTAAGAAGCACTATGAATTCGGAAAGACTAAATGCACTTGCAGTGCTCTCAATGGAGAAAAATTTCCTCAGTTGTCATCCAGAGATCAAGGAGAAAATTATTGATCTTTTCGCGCAAATTAAAACAAGAAGAATGAATTTCATTTTTAAATGAATAGATTAAGCTTGAACTGTAACAATTTAGGTTAAAGTAAGTAAAAAATGTTTGATTTTGTTCTTTTAGGATTTTATCAAGTTTCTGAATAAATTTTTCTTTTTATACATTTGTTTCCTTTTACACAATTTTAAAAAAAAGGCTAAAAATTTTCTGGAGCAGCATCCCCACTAATTTTAGCTACGAGCCGCCCCTGCTTATGTTATGAGGAATGATGTGTTCCTAGCAAAAACAGTTTTAATATATAGCTATAGTGGATATAGCCTATACATCCATATATATATTTGCACTAAAAATATAAGATGACAATTGAAATACACTAGGAAAAGAAAAAACAAATTGTTATGAGTGCTTGAGTGTCTTGACACATGAATATTTTTGAACAAAATTGGCCTCTCAGAATCTGTAGACAGAAAAGTCATATAAGCGTGATGGAAAGTCGTAGAAGGTATTTTGCCGCCCAAAGGCAGAATTCCTCCCTAGAGTTTTTTTTATATATTGTCTGCATAGTGAGTACGAAAGGCAGTTCGTGGGTCGTCTCCGAAATACATATTTTGAATTAAGATAAAATGCAATATTTTGATTTATTAAAGGTTAAAATCAAAATATAAAAATGATGCATTTTCAATAATTATTAACAATTCGAACATGAATAAAATTATTATGAAATATTCATCTGTTCTTTCTGCTTTGAAATCTGCATACTCGTTGGTTTTATTTTCTTTACTTCAGATGGGAAAACTTAAAAATTGCAAAATGACAGGCAAATTTCTGGAATAGTTTCATATACACTTCTCAAAATAGGAATCGCAACACTGTGAAGGAAGTGATGTGGGATCTATGAGGGCAGATGTGCATTGATCAGAAAACGTAACGTGAAAAGGCAAGGTATGTGGGTATATTGCAGATTCATCAGTAAATAGTAGGGCCACCTCGGGCCGTTATACAAGCCTGTAGACGTCTCAGCACTAAAACAATCAGATACTTAATGGTGTCCTGAGGTATGGCGTTGCAAACAGCATTCAAGTGGCCATGGAACTGTACCAGGTTTCCGCCAGAGGGAGCTGGCGAAGACAGCAGCCCATTAGTTCTCACACATGCTCAATGGGCGACAAGTCCAGAGAGTATGGCAGCCGTGGGAGAATGTCCATACCTTAGAGATTGTCCATTGTTGTACGTGCAGTATGTGAGTTGGTGTTGTCCTTCTGCAGAATCCTTCCAGGCATGGGGGTAAGGAATGGTCATGCCACTGGATTAACAATGTCATTGATGTAATGTCTCATCGTTAGAGTGCCAGAAACATGGAGCAGAGGTCTCTGGCCGTCATTTGAGATGCCAACCCCATACCATAGTACCATGGTGGGGAGCCATATATCTATATAGTAGGACTACTTAGCAACGCCCGTATGGGCTTAAATGACAAAGGCAAATATTAAGAAACTCCAGATCTATCAAAATAAAATCTTCAGACAGGCCATAAATGCCCCATGATATGAGACCAATAGGCAAATACATGGGGATTTAGGCGTCCAACATATTTACAACCATATAAAGCAGATCTTTAAGAAATTCTTAGAGCTGTGGACACGAATCCTCCCTATTTCATTACTAACATTTTAAAGTATGATCATGATCACGTAATTAGATTCAAGAGGACTAGACCATTCGTTTTCGATCAGGAAAAACGTTTTGGTCTAGTACCCTGATCTACCATATTTATCACTGTTTTTCTGATTTTGGTGATTTTTGTCTTGTCCTTTGAGACTCATGCCACTTATTGTATACCCTCAGATAGAGAAGGTTATGAGATCTTTTATCCTGGTACTTTCAAAAATCATAATTATGCTACATGCTACATAGGACTACTTAATGACGTCAAAAATTTGGTACATTGGCCTTCCTATTATAGGAGGTGTTCCTTGATGGCAGTCTGGCATGCCGAAACACAATCGGGAGTTGTGTGAACAAAAATCTCCTCCATTCCATAGTCCAATATTGCCTCGCTCAACACCAGTGGAGAGAGCGTAACCGGTGATGTCGCTGCAATGGCAGATGCCAGACTGGACCACATCTCTTGAATGGTGTCTTTAATCTTTCCATGACACATAAGTGAATGAAGACCACATATCTTGAATGGTGTCTTTAATCTTTCCATCACACATAAGTGAATGAAGACCACATATCTTGAATGTTGTCCTTAATCTTTCCATGATATATAAGCGAATGAAGATCACTTATCTCGAATGGTATCCTTAATCTTTCCGTGACACATAAGTGAATGAAGACCATGTGTCTCGAATGGTGTCCTTAATCTTTTCTCGACATATAAGCGAATGAAGACCACATATCGTGAATGGAGTCTTTAATCATTCCATAACATAGAAATGAATGAAGACCACATATCTTGAATGGTGTCCTTAATCTCCCCATGATATATAAGCGAATGAAGATCACGTGTCTCGAATGGTATCCTTAATCTTTCCGTGGCATATAGTTGAATGAAGACCATATTTCTTGAATGGTGTCCTTAATCTTTCCATGACATATAAGAGAATGAAGACCACATGTCTCGAATGGGTGTCCTTAATCTTTCCTTGACATATAAGCGAATGAAGACCATATATCTTGAATGGAGCCTTTAATCTTTCCATAACATATAAGTGAATGAAGACCACATATCTTGAATGGTATCCTTAATCTTTAAATGATATATAAGCGAATAAAGACCAAGTGTGTCTCGAATGGTGTCCTTAAGCTTTCCATGGCATATAAGCGAATGAAGATCACGGGTTTCAAATGGTGTCCTTAACCTTTCCATGTCATATAAGCGAATGAAGACCACATACCTCGAATGGGTGTCCTTAATCTTTCCTCGACATATAAGCGAATGAAGACCACATATCTTGAATGGAGTCTTTAATCATTCCATAACATATAAATGAACGAAGACCACATATCTTGAATGGTGTCCTTAATCTTCCCATGATATATAAGCGAATGAAGATCACGTGTCTCGAATGGTATCCTTAATCTTTCCGTGGCATATAGTTGAATGAAGACCACATTTCTTGAATGGTGTCCTTAATCTTTCCATCACATATAAGAGAATGAAGACCACATGTCTCGAATGGGTGTCCTTAATCTTTCCTTGACATATAAGCGAAGGAAGACCACATTTCATGAATATTGTCCTTAATCTCTACGTGACATATAAGCGAATGAAGACCACATTTCATGAATGGTGTTCTTAATCTTTTCATGACATATAAGCGAATGAAGACCACGTCTCTCGAAAGGTGTCCTTAATCATTTTTTTCAAATTCAAATTCAAATTTATTTCAATAAGTATTATCTATAATTATTTTGCATAAAAAATCCCACTAAGCCGAAGCTTATTAGTGGAAACGTACATATATGGTTTTAACAGATATGATCTAGATTACATCAGTATCATTACATAAAATGAAAGAGAAACGAAAGAATAAATGAAGCAGAAAACCAATAAAATGATAAAAGATTCCAAATAAAAACATCACTTTTTCATCAACCACTGAAATAATTTTTCTTTAACATCACATTTTTTTAAGTCAACAATTTCTCTAGGAAGCAAGTTAAATAGGAAGGGAATTTGATATTCTTTGGAATTTCGTCCGTAATTATTATAAAATTTTGGATGTTTCAAAATACCCTTAGCTTTTTTTTCTAGTAAACCTATTGTGGCAAATATTTTGCTTATAGGTATTATCAAAGAACTTATTGATAAACATATAAACTTTCAATAGGTAAAATTTTGAACAAACTAAATATATCATCTTTTGTTGTAAGGGAATTTTTAACTTCAGAATTACACAATCCTTTTAGCAGACTAAGTTGTATTCCTTTAATTTTATTTAATTCTGTCTTATAGGCTGTCCCATAAACTATTATTTCATATCTAATTATAGATTCAAAAAGTGCTTTATGTACTAAAACAGTTATCTGTGTATCAACAAACAAGTTAAGTTTCCTAATTTTAAATGCTACAAATCGTAGTCTTGAACATATCGAATCAATATGTTTATTCCATTTGATTTCCGAAATCATTTTCAAGCCTAGGTAAATTATTTCGTTTACTTCTTTTATTTTAGGACAATTGCATATACCAGGTAATAAACCATCCAGCATAGTACAACTTATTCGATGCTTAGTAATACTTCTACTAAGTGTAGGTTGTTGAAAACCAATACACATAAATTTAGTTTTTTTCTCGTTTACACTCAATTTGTTAAGAGCAAACCATTTAACTGTTTTATTAAAATCATCTTGTAGATTGCAACTAGCGTATTCTAAATCTGAATGTAAGTTGATTAGCACTGTATCATCAGCATACATATATAATTTACTATTGAAATTAATATTATCCAAATCATTCATATATACAGGGTGATTCAGAATTCATCATCAATATTTGGTGGGGAGGTAGGTAATAAGAAACGAATGAGATTTCACATAGGAAAGCATGGGCGCATATGCCATGTAGTAGGGCAAAATGACCCCAGTTCAATGATGGAAAGAACACATAAGAAGGAAGTGGTAAGGAAAAAACATGGTCGTCTGCTGCCAATAATTGCACTCTTTGCAGATGAAACGGATGTAACCCTTCATCGTGTAATATCCGCCACACTGTTGCTTGCGAAATTCCAAACTGCCTAGCCATTCCTCGTGTGCTAGCACCAGGTTGTTCCTCGATTTCCTGTAGGACAGCTTCCTCTACTGCTACTGGCCGTGCCGATCTGCGCCTCCCTCGATTAACATTACTAGCAGCAAACGATCCTGTTTCACGCAGTTGGCGATGAATACGTGAAAACATTTGATGCTGTGGCACACGGCGGTTTGGGAAGCGCGCTGCATACAATTGCCTGGCTCGAAGACATCTTTCTCCTGCCGCACCGTAAGTTACATGCATATCTGCACATTCATTCCACGTATACCGGTTCATGTTACTTCTGCAAATTCACCTTGTCGAATGACAACTGACTGCACGCGTCAAACAGCTGTGCTTCTGTATGATAGGTGTGTACACACAGCGCCCTCTACACCACCATGCGTTCGTCTGCCCCCATACTTTCCTATGTGAAATCTCTTTCTTTTCTTATTCCCTTCCTCCCCACTAAATATTGATGATGAATTCTGAATCACCCTGTATATTTGAAATAGCATAGGGCCGAGAATAGATACTTGTGGAACTCCAAAATTGATCTGAAATTTATCACTAAAATTATCATTTATTTTCATAGCTATTTCTTTATGTAATAAGTAGCTTTTAAACCATTCAAGAATATTCCCTCTAATAACAAGTAAATATAATTTCTATAGCAAGATGTCAATGTCAACGGAATCAAATGCTTTATTTAAGTCCATAAGTACCGCAACGCATTTTTTTCCTATATTTAAATTAATATTTATATTATTAATAAGAACTTCCAAAAGGCTTTGCGTTCCCATACATTTACGGAATCCAAATTGCTGACTTGATAGAAAATTTATTTCATTCAAAAAATTTGCTTGCAATCTCCAACGTATTTTTCCATTATCTTATCAAAAATTGTTAATACAGTGATTGGTCTATAGTTATTAAAATTCTTTTGGATCCACTTTTATGTACCGGACGAATAATTCCAATTTTCATAGCTATTGGGATTTGTGAGTTTTCAAAAATTTTATTTATAAGAATTGTTATTACATGAACAAAATTGCATTTACTTTCCTTTTTGTATTTTGGTTTAATATTGTCAAATCCAGGAGATCAGTTACATTTTAAGTAATCAATAATATTGGCAACATCGAAGTTACTAGCTAGTGGAAAATGCATAGAATTCTTATTTATGTAACATAATTCGTAAACCTTATCTGATCTAGTATTCATCATCGTAAATTCTGTTTGCATCTCACTAATAGTTTTAACAAAAACTTAACAAAATTATTTAGAATTTCTTTTGTAGTATTTTCTCTAATAAAGTGTCTTTCAACCTCGTATTATTTTCAATCACATATAAGCGAACGAAGACCACGGATCTCTGATGCTGTCCTTAATCTTTCCATGACATATAAGCGAATGAAGAGCATAAGTCTCGAATGGTGTCCTTAATCTTTCCATGACATATATAAGCGAATGAAGACCACTGGTCTCGAATGGTGTCCTTAATCTTTCCATGACATATAAGCGGATGAAGACCACATATCTTGAATCGTGTCCTTAATCTTCCTATGACATATAGGCGAATGAAGACCACATATCTTGAGTCGTGTCCTTAATCTTTCCATGAAATATAAGCGAAAACGTGTTCCTCGAAGGAGAGCATTTCGATTGAGCTATACCTTTATGTGGCAAAGTATATTAGTTTTATTAGTAAGGAAAATGTTCGTCAATTCATCTTTGATAACGGACTGAACTCACAAAATGTCAGTAGCGATGACTTGTTATGATAAGAAACGCTTGCCGATAAATGGGGATTTTGGAAATCCGTGAATCTCTAACAATATCGTAAACTACAAATTTCATGTTTAAAGAAATTTCTAGCTGTATATATGGACAATTTCTTAACTTTGCCATTTTTTATTTTATTTGTTTTTTTTTTGCACACTGTGACAAGAGGAATTTTTTGTTAGAAATGTGTAAAATATTTGTAGTTTTAGAAGTTTATATTGCACGATCCATTAAAAAATATCTGTTGTTAGTATTCCTCGCGTCATTTTCTTCTAATGAATGCGTCTGAAAGGAAATTCCCTCTTGGAATCCGTTTCAGCTCCTTGTTCCTTTCCTCGCTGTCGTGAATTGATAGACCCCCTTTGGGATCGCAATCCGTCTGCGATCATTTCAAACACTTTCTGAAACTTGAGTCACCTTTAGACCCTATGTTAAGTAGGTAGATACGGCCGATTCCTGTTTTGAATATGCAGTGATGAAAGTAGATTTCATTTCTTAGCGGTACGCTTCAAAGCATAGCTATGTGTGGAAAATCACACACAAGAGATCACTCCAGTAAAACCGTCTTACAGGGGTTAATAAATTGAAGTGTATGGCGACGAAAGTACAGTGCTCTTAGATTTTCTCACTTTCCATGCTCCATGTTTTCTGCAAACAGTGAATGATTTAGGGATATTTAATGTGAAATAAATATTAATATATTTAAACACTTGCTGATTCCGTTGTATTCTTGGATTTCAGTCTCATTGAAAAAAATGATGATATGATTTAGATGTTTTTAAAATTATTTTAGTAATTAAAGAAATTTGTTTAGAAAGGAAAATTAACGTTTCACTCGTATTGTAAATTTAAATTCTCAACTTCCATATTTTAAACTCAGAAGCCAAATATAGCATTTTTTCAGAATAACATTTATCAGAGATTTGGAATAGCCTTTAAAATTTATAAAGCTTAATCAATGATTACATGACATTCGGAAATTTCGCCTCTGACTTATCTCCGATAATAAATGCGAATTGCAGAGTTTCCGCATCCAAATTGAGGTAGGAAAAGAGTGACTTTTGTCAAAAAAAAGTTACGCGATGATTTTGTCGAGCGTTCTTGTGTGCCAAGTAAATTCATCTAGCTTTCCACTCTTGTCTCGGATATTAAAGGTTGGCCATTCCTGCAGTAGAAAAATTAATCATATCACTTTTAGACTTGATATACGCATTTGTTGGGATGCTTAACTTTACATGTGATTTGACCTCAATATAGACCTTGTCTTCACCTTAATGAGAAATGTTTAGCGATTCAGCAACGTTAAAACCACAGAGTGAAAATGGCAACTAATAGGTTGGTCGTGCGTGAATGCTTTTACCGTTTGGATACCATCGCAGCCTGTTATGCAGAACACCATTGCATCCCAAACTCTCCTCATCTCTCATGCTTGCTTCCTTTCCCCCTTAAGAGGTAGCCGCTAATTGTAAACTGCAAAGGCCACTCTTCTAGTGGACCTGGGATAATTCTTTCTGTTCTCTCCTAACCTTAATCCACTCTGATAAAAGGTTCCAAGAAAAGTAACCTCGCTTTTCTTTAATGCAAACTGTTGGGCTTTTTCTTTCAGTTCCACTGCATTGTTCGTTAAAGCTGAACCCAAATCATGTTATAGCATTATTTTTATATCAAATTTATTGTTTGGTGTAATTAAAAAGTTGATAATAATTTTATCAGTGTTTCTAAGGAAAAACTTCTTTATCATAAATTGATAATCATAATTTCTTTTTATTATAACGATTCTGATATTTGGGAATCTGAAATGGCTCGACGTATCTAATATGTATAATGAAAAAAAAATTAATTACCTCCTCAAGCAGCTACTTGACACATAAGTCTGACAGGAGCCTGTCAGTAGAAGGTCTGTGAGGATGGCAGGACCTCAGCAGAAAAACAACACAAACATCCATGCCTTACCCGGAACACGAACCCAGGTCCAGTAATCACTAGCCAAGCGCGCTAACCACTGGGTCACAGGATGGCTTAGTATGTATACAAATGCTATAAATTCTGATACTGAAAGTTAAATTCCAAGGGATGCAAATGACGAAAAAAGCATTAGAGAATTAAATTCTTAGTTGATAATTTTTTACACCTATCAAACAGCTGTTTATCACTGGCCTGTCGATTTCAGACGTCAGATGACTTATTATGAAGACGAGATCTCAGCGGCAGAAAGAAAATAGCCATACCTCTAAGGTCCCGAATCCAGGTCCCATAAACTTGAAGCGAAGAGTGTAAACTACTTGATCACAAGGACAATGTCATGCTCAATAAATTTAACAAATGCCAGTTATCAACGACGCAGTCTTTGTTAATCATTTTGAATCTTCTGTAGACCTTATTCTTGAATTATCCTCTTTATCATTAGCTATCCATTATTTTAAACTTCTTTTTTACAGACGACAATGTTGACATGCTGCGGGTCAATACTAACAAATACGCTGAATTCAGTGAAAGTGACAGTGGTTATAAAAGTCGAAACTGGTAGTTCAATGAAACTGATGAAATATGAGGAGGATTCATCATTGCAATTGCCTTGCGTATGGTTCTTTTTTTGGATGTCGAAAAATCTCATACTACATGTACGTATTTAAGAGTCAAGAGATTTTTCAAAAGCATTCATTATTAATATTTAACACTAAACAAACAAACAAAGAAAAAATTGGAATATTGTTACTTACAAACAGAAAATTTACAGCAATCTGAAGTTTTATCTTCAAACTTAATAAACAAATTAACTGCACTGAAATAAAAATCGTTTTTTCCAATTGTATATTGGCGACAAGACTCAGGTGGAAAAAAACATTTTTGGGCCTAAAGCAAATCTTATGAGGAGCAACGAGGGAGAAAGTAAAAATTCGATAGCGATATAATATCTTTTATTTAATATTCAAATAAACTTATCTAGAGTAAATAAATATATTTACTTTATTTTGTTAAAGTTTATAATTAGATTCAAATTAAAAAATTTAAATTAATATACGCTAAAATTTTTTTTTTAATTTTCCAAATAATTTCAGTCGTAAAGTTTAGAATTGTGAGTATTCTCTTACTGTGTGTGTGTGTATACTCTGAATACATGTCTGTTTACAACTCGAATATGTTTAGGAGATGACGAAAGAGACCACCAGTTTTTGAAATGACTTTTCTTAAAAGGAATGGTCCGCTTTTAAAAGAAAAATAAATTATTGGTTGAAAAAGCATTAAGGTGAAAAAGAAATCGTTAACGCAGCCACTACTGAAAAATGTCTTACTGGTACGTCGTACCGGCCTACTTTCACCACTGTGAATAGGTCAACTTGTCGAACGCCTAACTTTATCAATACTTGCTTTGGTACCGTTAAATGCTGAGGTATTGTTTAACCGAAAAAATAAACACAAAATAAAAGTGAAGTACTGCTTGTGTAGAAATCTCCGCCCTTCTAGAAGAATTTCAGGAGTCTCGGAATCCCTTTCTAAGACCCACTGTCATCGTCTAAAATCTGAAAAGATGGATAGGTCACTGACCCCTTTGCAATAGGAGCAGAAGAGACACCTGACGAGACGATGAAAAGACTCGAGGATGATGATGACGTAGCTGATGACGTTGAGCGGAGCAGGGAGGCGCAGACGATTCGAGAAATCCATCACCAGCTGATATCTTTGGAACTTCCAGATGGCGTCGCTCTCTGCCGCCAGTTTCGAGGCAGTGGAGCTGGAAACAAGACAAGCAAACTTTAAAGCAAAATAACGTTTAGATATTTCATAGTTACAGATCAGTAAACCTCTAGACTTGAAACGAAAACAAAAATATAAATCAAGTAAAAATTTTAAAAACCACCTATCTTTTTATATGGGTCCGAAAAAGTAGAAAATAAATTTAAAGCATATCGATGGTGAAATCAGTCACATGAGTTCGTATTTATTACAAAGGGCGCCGATTTCCCTACACAACAAGATTGCCGTCGCCCTATCTTCCTTTCAAGTGAATACGAACTCAGTGACTGATTGCACCATCGATTTGCTTCGATTTTCTTCTTTTTAGGGCCCATATTCTTTTTTTAAACTTTTTATTTGATTTATATTTTTTGCCAGTAAAAACACCTAACTTCAAAGAGTTGCATTTGATATATGACTCATAAACATCGACCACATTTTCCCTCCCTTCTGGAATCATGTTCGAGGTAGCCCATGACACTGCAGACGTCACAAGCTTTAATTTAAGATAAGACTCGTTAAAGTCGAACCCCGAGAAAATTCTCCCCATTCTTTTATCAGGAGTTATAATGGGGGCAAAATTCGAAATAGTTTGCGACGGTTATTACATAAGCTTTCATTTGACACCTAACTCGTATAACTATATGCCCCAGTTCGGAAGATATAGTAGAACGACTTTCATCTTTCTCGTTTCTTAAGGGGGGAAGAAAGCACGGGGTTAATTTTGATAGCCTATGACACTCCCAGCGTCAGAAGCTTTCATTTGGTACATAAATCATTAAGTTTCCCCATCGCGTTCGAAAGATATGGTGCAACAACTATTTCGACAAATCCACAAAGTGACCAACCGACAAGGGTTGTTGGGTTGGGTTGTTTTACCTCTAAGCAGCACTTTTTTGCACACCATGGGCTAAATGGCCAGGTCACATGGACCCCGAAGGCTCAGAGAAGGTTGGGGGAGGGGACCCACTGGAACAGCTGTTGGGAGACAGATGGTAGCCTCCCGTCAAGGCCATCCAGCGTGTTCTTTAACGTGCACAGGGTATGGCTCTCCCGCACACGGGGCCACGGCTTAACGTCCCATCCGACGGACGGCGGCGTTTCCAAGCCCAGCGGTGTCCCCTACTGACCGTAGGCGGGGAATTTTGCGGAGATAAATCTCAACGCTGACCCAGCTGGGACTCGAACCTGGGAACTACAGATTACGAGCCTGGCGCGCTACCGACTGAGATACCCCCGCTCCACCCCAAACGACAAATGTCAAGGCGAAAAGCAATAGGAAGACAGGTAAAAAGGTTTTTAGCATATTTTTTATTGGTTTTATGCCGAAATTGTTAATGAAATTAAATTGTTAATTGAATTAAAACCGAAATTGTTAATTGAAAGAGACAAATGTTCGTTAACAGCATAAGAATAAATTTGAGAATTTCTTCGTAGCAAATACCTTTCATTATATGTGAAAAATAGAAAAATTCATTTATAGAAAATTTGGTCTCTCACGGTTCTATTTTTCAGCTACCTGATCCAGTTCTAATCCAGTACATGAGGATTCAATCCGACTTGCAGCTTTGGTGGCATTTTACGGAGGAGACCAACAGCAGGTACAAGTGAGTCATAGAACCAGCCACGAAAAGTGTTATCGACCAGTAGTAAGACCCCAGGATAGGCCACTCCCACAGACAGTGGCTTTCCCCTCCCTATGACGCCACTTCCAGTGGGCGTGACCAATGACATTCCAAAAAATCCCCCGAAGTTTGTGAAACGTATCGTATACGTCATAGAACCTTCTAGAAAGCCCTAAAATATTGCAATTAACTCCATCTCCCCCTTTCCAGGAATTTACAAAAAAACACAGGAACATGGCGCAATTCGGAATCAAGTGACAGGTGACATCACGATGCAATCATCTTGTCCACACTTGACCCCCATAAATAAGTTTTACTCTCAGACTTGGATGTCGCAATCCTTAAACGCCCTGAAAATAGCCAATAAACTTTTTTGTGGTAATGTCCCGTGAGGGAACCCCCCCCCCTCCGTTTACCCCAAAGCCATGGGATTTAGAGCAATCCCCTCTCATTCACCATCTCCGGTGATGTAATCTTTCTCAAACACTTGTCTAGACTTCTAACCTCCCCCCCCACTTTGGGACAGAGCGGCCACTTTTTTAAAAAAAACCACTGAAAGTCTGCCTCCAATCGTTTTTTCGATGAAGTAGGGGGCAAAAGAGGGGACGACACTCCTATCCACGGTGTCGTCCCCTCTACACCGTGGAAGTGGGTGTCGTCTTCTACTGAAATTTCGTTGCAGCTTCAGATATTGAACAGTAAATTTTTTGGGTCTTCGAAATACTATTTGTTGTAAACGATGAAGGCAAAATCACCAAATCTCGTGTAACTTAAATCTCTCGTTAACCTTGAACCTGGGGATCTACCCAGGGGGGAGATTAGGATGTCCGCCACCCCCACCACCGTCAGCTTCCAAAAATCCGGCCGTCTTATACGAAATCTCAAACTTCTGTACCTGCTTTGAAACCCCAAACATATGTCCTGTATAATATTACTTTAGCTCCATATTTCATGTCCGACACTAAAAACATATTAAAAAAAACTACAAAATCTTCCTCCATATAAAATATTATTTATCATTTAAACCAGAGGTCTCCAAACCTATTTGTCCTACAGCCCCTTTTCAGAAAAAAAATTACTCAGCACCCCCCCCCCCCCCCCCCTGGAAATCTACCTTCATTAAGCGAGCAAACAGAAAGATGCAATGACAAATTTGCGTTCTTTTATGTATCTATATTTCTACCTACGTCCTGCAACACAGTAAAGAGATATGTTGTTGTAAATAAGACACCTTGAAGCTTGAAATTATAAAATTGTTTATTAAAGTCAACCATAGTAACATTCGCATTCGGATAATTTTGTGTTTATTTGGAAAATAAAGTAATCACTATGACTTTAACTCTATGTTACACAACAGATGAAACATGTAGGAACGATTTTTAAAAATTTTCTTATCTTCCCTTCTTTCTTTATGTTTCCACCGCCCCCCCCCCAATTGCACCCGAGGCTATTACCGACCCCCTGGATCGTTCCAGCGTCCCCCAGGGGGCGGTATCGCCCACTTTGGGAAGCACTGATTTAAACTTTTCTTGTGCTGCCCTCCGATGCTTCTGTGTTGATGCTCCATTTGGTCTCTTCGCAGCTGACATGCCACGAAATGTTACAACAACGAGATGTCCCCACCCAGAGCCTAAGCCGTTATTTCGATGAGAGGAGCAGACTGACCCTAGTAGAATGTTTCCCACTGCCGCCCGACAGATAAGCCACACGACTGTGAACTGAGCAGCGCTAACAACGTTGGAAATGAAGCAATTCCGATTGTGTCTTTGTCTTTCTTCCCCTTAGTCGTAAAATATAGAGAAGAACGTTTTAGCCTTTGATGCCACAACTGCATTGTACTTTAACTCATGCTTTGACACTGCCCTTTTTGCAGTAAGAGACCATTAGTTCAATAAATCCTGTTTTCTTATGTTATCAACTGTGTGGTTGTGCTTGTTGAGTCTTTTGTAATTGCGCGGTCAGTTTGGAGAGCGAGAGGCCTACTGCCGCCACTGAAATTGCGGCTACCGAATTGCCTGTAGTGTTATGCTATTCGGTGCGAAAGGCTGAATGCGATAATATCTCGAGAATGGTTGTGACTGGATATCTATCCAAATTGCTATTGTATAGGTCAGGACGTTGCTAAGGACAATGATTGGAGTTGGGGGGTAGTTAAGAAAGCGAAAATTTTCCTACTCGGAAATCAAATTTTGCCAACTGAGAAAATAAGACTTTTACATGTTATCATTTTAGTTATATATGTAAGCAATAGTGTCTTCCAGCGATTAGCACCAGTACAATCAATCCACTTGTTAAATTTGAATTATCGATATTAATACCAATTATTAATAACGAAATAAATCCATGTATGCTTTTACTGCTACTGATTCTTAAAAATCGTGGTTTAAAAATAACGAAAAAAATTACAATTAGGAGAACTAGTTACGAATAAATAGGATGACACCACTTGTAAATACAATCGAAATCAATAGCCATACAATCGAAACTACTGAAGACAAGCAAGTACCACGATTTAGTTTCGGGGGGGGGGGGGCGAGAATTTAATTTTGGGGAGGGATTTAGTTGGGAGGGGGGTGAGTCTGAGAATAAAAGACTTGAGTACGGTTTCCTGATTAGTAAAATACTCCACCGGAAAGTAAAGGGTAAAAATATAACATGGAATAAAATTTTATAATTCTTTTCTTTATATCTACTTTTCAATGTCGGGATTAAAATATGGATCTAAAATAAAAATTATGCGAAAACATCTGTTTTGGATTTCAAAGCAGGTAGACATGTTTGAGATTTTGCATAAGACGACCGGATTTTCGAGGGGGGGGGGCATTCTACACCCTTAGATACGTTCCTGACTGAAGAACTTTACACCAAATTTTGTGAATTGCTCAGAATAAAATGGAACTTTATTAATAAAAAACTCTTAGCATAACTGTGCGATCACAATTCTTAGTACTATAACGATTTTTTGTACACAGAAAAACATATATTTAAAACAAGTTATTGAAATGACTCGAGGAAATTTTCTAAAAAAAGTGAAATTTCCGTCAGAAATATAATATCATAAGGCATAGTCGCCGATAATTTAAAAAAAATCATTCCAAAATATTGATATTATAACGCCCTCAATGTTTTTCTATTGTTTTTTTCACCATTATAAGAAAAATGTCTTCTAATAATTTTGAATCCAAATTATTTCTCTTGTTGTAAATCATCCTAATTTAAGCATAAAGAAAGACTGTCTCTGCAGATACCTGAGTTGCAGGTACTACTAGAACAAGTCTTGCAAGATTTACAATGCTTTGTCTTGATTTTTCCAGTAGTGAAAAATATTTTCTTTCGTAGAAATTATCTTTGCTCTCTGAAATTCATTTTATCAAATGGAAATTTTATTTTCTTTTGACTCCAATTTTTCGATTTTGTCAAGATAGATTTTGATTGAAACACGAGAATTACCTCATTTATAATTCTCAGTATCTTGTTACAAATTAAAATGGATGAAACTGAGCGTGAGTTCAATTAAATGGTATATAACAACGATAATTCTAAAACAATGTAATTTATTACAAACGTATGGATGAAATCATTTACAGAAACTAAATTCAGCCAATGCTTTATCATATGTGTAAGCAAATCTACAATTTATCGAGAATCTTACAAACAACTAAATGTAATCTTTTTTCTTACAGAAAAGTTAAGACCAGCTCTGTCTGCTCCACTAACATATTACCTCTTCATTTTTAATTGCCATGTCTCTTGTATAACCTTCACTTCAGCGTAAACAATCCTTTGTCTTTTCTTACGAGTTCTACTAACAAAATTCTGCACTAATTAACTCTTTTAACCTCCCGCACACTCACCACATAAAATACTTCTTCTTTATATTTTTTTGTCAAGTAAAAACTTAGACTAATTAAATTTCCTTTTGCACTCCAAATGCGCTTCATAACAAAACTTTATTCCTTATTCTTTTTAATCAAGTTCGTTCGATGTCGTTGGTGACGTAATTCTCACGCTATAGTTCACGCGAGCATCAAGACGACACATCACATCGTAGTTCATTGTAGCACGTTCATCTGTCGTAACAATATGTACAAGGTGAGGTTGATTGTTAAAGGATTTTGCAAACACAACGGAAATATTTAGAGGGGTGGGGAAGATCAAAACCGTAAGTTTCGACTATTGTCAAGAAGTTAATGACCTTTTCCTGCAATTCTCTATCCTACGTTCAACTTATCACATCTACACAGTTCCATCCCCAAGTGTTTAAACGGATCACAGGGATTTGCAATCCAGTTAGGAATGTCGCCCTGTTGTAACTGCCGCTTTCCTTCTGCATGAATGGAGACTCCTCCTTTCTTTTCCCCTCCAGCTCTTATCTGGCCACCACAAATCCCTTTCTCTGAGCGCCAGTTGCGAAGAAGTTAGCTGAGATAGCTGCTTCGAAAATTCTTTTGGAATGTGTCGTTGAGCAGAGTCACTGGAAGACTTTTTACGTTCATCATAAAAGTAAATTGGGCATCTATTTCACAAAAGTTTCTAAGTATATCTTACAAAGGAAAATAATCTGAAACGTTTCAACACAAAAACAGTGAAAATAACGAAATAACGGAATTATTTTTTCCGTTATTTGTTACGTTTTATCGTTATGAATATTTTTAAATTCGGTTAACGTTATTCAACAATCGTTTCGTTACGTTACAATAACGTTTTCCAACACTGATATTATCAAGCGGCTAGGAATTTTGACCACTCCCGTAGATTTTGGCAACTCGCCATAATTTTACAGAAAAAAAAAATTTTGATATCTCCACTGATTTTCCAAAATCACTTCGAATATTGTCAACTCTCCTTAATTACACAAAAAAATCCCAATTTTCACAACTCATCGGCATTTTACCAAGCGGCTTCCAATTTTGGAAACTAGCCATAATATTACAGAAAAAATCACAATTTTTACATCTCACCTGAATTTTTCCAAGTCACTTTGAATTTTCTCAACTCCCCTAGATTTAACCAACTCTCCTAATTTTCTCAACTCACTGTATTTTACCCAAGTGGCTTCGAATTTTGCCAACTCCCCTAGATTTTGTCAACTTGCATAATTTTACATAAAAGTATCCCATTTTTTACATCTCACCTGAATTTTACCAAGTCATTTCGAATTTTGCCAACTCCCCAAGATTTTCTCAAGAACTCTCGATTTTGTCAACTCTCCCTAATTTCACAAAACCAATCCCAAATTTCACGTCTCATCTGTATTTTACCAAGTGGTTTCCAATTTTACCAAATTCCCTCGACTTTGCCACCTCTCTTTAATTTCACAAAGATAAACTCAATTTTTACATCTCTCCTGAATTTGCCAAGCCACTCCAAATTTTTCAAATTCCCCAATATTTTGCCAAGTTTTTCAATTTTGTCAACTTTCCTTAATTTCAGAAAACCAATCTCAATTTTCACAAGTCGCCTGTAATTTACCAAGTGTATTCTAACTTTGCCAACAGCTCTAGATTTTTGCCAAGTGGCCTCGATTTTGCCAACTCCTTAGATTTCGCCAATTCACCATAATTTTACAGAAAAAAAACAATATTTACATCTCACCTGAATTTTGCAAAGTCATTCCGAAATTTGCCAACTTCCTAAGATTTTGCCATGTTGCCCAATTTTGCAACTCACCTGTATTTTACTAAGTGGCTTCGAATTTTGCTAACTGTCCTAGATTTTGTGGTCTCGATTTTACCATCTGCCCTAGATTTGCCAAGTTGCCTAGATTTTGACATTACCCTAGATTTTGCTAACTCCCCTTAATTTAAAAAAAAAAACCCAAAATTTTCCCATTTTTTTTGCCAAACCCATTTTTTTTGCAAAATTTTTGCAAAATTTTGCAAAGTAGCTTCAATTTTGCCAACTTCAATTTAATTTGGAGGGAAGAGCTCCCCCCATATCCTGGGGGGAGCACTTCCCTTCAAATGGCTCCTGGTACAGGTGATGAAAGTCCATTTAGATGTCTTTCAGGGGTAGAGTTGCTGTCTGCTAATGTTACTTAATATCTCATCGTGTTATTATCACTACATCCAGTAAATAAATACAATTAATACACGCTGTGAGCAGTTTCACTTTTATTTTGAAAATATCATTAGGAATGCATTTTTTCTGATCGCTTGTTAAGAGAGCATCTGGCGGACACGTTTTTAACTTTTGATGGGGGAACATTTGCAGTAATAGCTGTCTCTAGTGTTGTACATTTACGAAGGGTGTTCCGGAATTTATTAGTTTATGTAGATAAAATAGAACTGTATGAGCTCATTTTCTAATGTTTACTATCATCTTCGAAATGGTTTCCTTGGGTTTATATTACACTGCTTTCAGGAATCTTCCCAGCTCCTGAAACAAGTCACTTAGATCCTTTTTTTCAAATGGTTTTTATTCCTTGGGTTACATTATCTTTAATTGAATGAAAGGGTTCAAACATTAGCCGACCCCTTCGTATATGTGTTATACCCATCAAAAGTTAAAAACGGGCCCATGATATGCTCACCAGCAAGAGAAAGAAAACAGATAAAGCATATGAAGACAGCCTAAGGATATTTTCAAGTTAAAGTGAAACTGATCACAGCATGTGTTAATTGTCTTTATTTTCTCGATGTATTGATGATACCACGCTGAGATATTAAACAACATTCGCAGACAGCAACTCTACCATCTACCCCTGAAACACAATAGCAATTTGGACAGATATCGAGTCACAACCATTCTCGAGATATAGTTAATTAACCAAATAAAATATCGACAATGGAGTTTATATAAGGCTTCTAATTTGCGATCATTTTCAAAAAACGTAGCCATATCATATCTTTCTACTACATCACTTTGGCTGTCTTCCCCTATTTAACCTTTATAATAATTCAGCTTTATAAACATTACAATTCAGCGAAATGTAGTTAAACCATTATTTCTTCAAAATGAGTGAATCGTAAATAGTATAATTTTTTAAGATGCTGTCAGATTTTTAACTATAACATGAACAAGAAGTCGAAAAAGTTCATTTTTTAATCTTATTTGACGATTTGTCGCAGATTTTCTATTAACGATAAAAGAACTAAATATCTTTCAGATGTATGTGTCAGATACGGTCTTTTAAATCAGAAAAATAAATGTAAAAGTGTTGATAGATACGTTTTAAAATGTTAGGAACACAACAGGACATTTTGCTTCCATTGCTTTCGAGTGTCCATTTTTAAATGCCATAAATTTCGAAAAAAATATTTTTATCAAACCAAATCACAGTTCGATATTCTTACTAAGAGTACTCTTGCATATACTTTTTCCAATAGAATCCAAGAGGCTCGGCTGATACCCTCTGCCCGCTCTAAGGCCTTTCCTAGGTTCAAGGTGTTGAAAGATCATGGTGAAATTAATCTCTAATGAGGGGCTCCCTACACAACAGGAGGACGAAATAGAAGAGGTAGCCTCTTCTATTTCATCTATCTTTCTGCTATATCACGAATATATTAACTATACTAATCTCAATGACCCAGCAGAGATAAAATAAAACGCAATAGACCTTGCAGAAAACGCCACTGTTCTGAAAGAAATCAATATGGAGTCGTCTTTTTGGTCTGATGGGTACTAAGAAGGGAAGTAATGGAATAATCTGTGGTTCCCATAGCATGAAGCTCCCGAAACAAAGCTTCTCTTTTAGCATTGTAGCGTGAGATAGGGTATCAGATGTGCTGCATGTGGTATAGTTAGGACTGTAGACTCTACCGAGAGTGTGAAGCGTAGAGTTGCTGTAGAAGACACCAACTCGAAGACGATGGAGGAGGATTACAGACTTAGATCTGCGGAGGTCATCGAGGTTAGGAGTAGTGAGAGAAGGGTCTACCAGGTGCCTAAAAGAGGAACAACTGCTACTGGGTGAGACGATACTGGTTCATCAGCTTTGAAACAATGTCTTGCAGTTGTTGAGAGAGGGAAATTAGTAACTAACACAGCGGTGTGTGGTCTTTCCTAACCCATCGGGGTGTGGCCTTTCCTAGCCCTTCGGTCTGTGGCTTTTCCTAGTCCATTGGTATGTGAACTTTCCTAACCAATCGGTGTGCGATCTTTCCTAACCCATCGGGATATGGCCTTTCCTAGCCCATTGGGGTGGGACCTTTCCTAGCGCATCTGTGTGTGACCTTTCTTAACCCATCGGGGTGTGACCTTCGTAGTCTATCGGTGTTCCTGATGACCGAGGGCAGAATTTTCAACGAAGGCACAGTTGATCAATGTACGTATCTACAAAATATTTCTCTTCACTTTTTATTTCACCGCTATCTTCCTTCTGTAAAGACTTAGGCCTTAGAGTTGGATTAGAAAGGTGAGGGGATGTGAGAGTTAGGCTCGGTTTAAGGAAGGTCAAATAAGAAATTCTCTGAGTCAAGGGAGGGAAAAGTCTAAATGTTTCGGAACCCCTGGATTGCAAAATAAACTAGGATATGTGAATTCGCAAAATTCAATGCGCTATCATTTATTAAGTGCCGAAATTATTTCTGGGATAATAGTAAAATTAACACAGTGCAAACT
This sequence comes from Ryuthela nishihirai, assembly GCA_038380435.1. Lineage (NCBI taxonomy): Eukaryota > Metazoa > Arthropoda > Arachnida > Araneae > Heptathelidae > Ryuthela > Ryuthela nishihirai. The sequence goes on along the minus strand of JAWZYU010000003.1, from coordinate 80,127,983 downwards.
GATACCAACAGAAAAATGAAATCTTACCATAAATACTTATTATTGCTGGGAAGATGATTGGGGATGCCAATAATAATCATCTTCATTTGCAGATTGGAATATCATGTTGTTAGCAAAGAGAGATTTTGTTTAAAATTTCTTGATTTATATTAAATATTAAAATTTCATTCTTACATAATTTCGCTATTTGATAAGATTGAATGGAGATGCTTCACTCACCTGAAGAGGGCGTACAAGAGAGTCATGAGGATCAGTTTCAGGAGAACGAAATACTGGATGTGGAAGAGGTAGGCCCACAGTCCAACATTCGCACACGTTGGGCTCGGATCTGAAATATTAACTCAACTAGGCCTTAAAAAACACAAAAAACGAAGAACATGCATTTTGTCTAATATAACACAGACGAAACACTTCGGAAAGTCATTCTGGAATGGGAATAGGCAACTGCGATTCCCATGAATGGCAATGATTGAATCAACAGTAGGAATGAATCAGATCATCAGTATGAATGAGGTTCTCATTATTTCTATTGAATCCCTCTAGAATATCAAACTGATTCATGTGCAAACACACATTTACATGTGTGCACCAACAACACATCACATTACGTGTGTTGGTATCACATTTATATGAAAATTGTACAAAATATTACAGCTGTTAAATGTCAAAAATACAAACAGTTAAAAGCTACTTTTACTGAAGTTTTGTTCTCCAGAATGAAGAACCTGTGATACACGTGGTTGAAAAAAAGATACAAATTAAAGATCACTGTATTACTTTGTAACCCGCGCCTGGTAGTATTCCCACTTATAATCTTCTAAGGAGGAATTTGAAACAATCAAAATTCGAGTATTAACAGTAACCAAACTTATAATTGAATGTTTCAGGAACAAAATATGGGTTTTTCCAAAAGTGATTTTAGGATGTTGTTTTGTAATAAAGAGAAAAACACATGGAATATATCTGATTTGTTATTGTAAATTAAAGTTTCATCGATAACAATTAGACTTGAAAGATGATGTCCTTTAAATGTCCACCACGGCTACGTTTACAGGCATCGATACGAGAATCATAATTTTGTAAGATATTCTCAATCATTGAGACATTAATCTCTCTTATGAGTGCTCCAGACCACAAACCACACCAAACCGTACATTTTTGTGCATGAAGTGATTGTTCGTGAATAATTCGAAGATTTTCTTCCCCTCAAAGTCGACAATTTTATTTATTGACACTTCCATTTAACGTGAAATGGTCCTCATCGCTGAAGATGATTTTATGCGAAAACTGAGGATCCGTTGCCCTTTGTTCTAACATCCAAGCAACAAAATTTCTGCTTTGCAAATGGTCCATTTCCTTCAGTTCCTGCGTTAACAATCTTATAAGCACGCAAATGCAAATCTTTATGCAAAATCCGCCATAAACTGGTTTGAGCAATGCCTAATTCTTGAGAACGTCGTTGAATTGATGTTGATGGGTCATTTGCGATACTTTCACGTACAGCAGTAAAGTTCTCAGCAGAACTTGCAGTTTTTGGTCTTCCTAAAGAGGTTTATTATGAACAGATCCAGTTTTTTCAAAACATTTCACTAAACGTCGAATTGTTTGTTCAGTAGGATGATTGAATGCGCCGAAAAAATCACGAATTTTGCGATGAGTTTCTTTTACTGAACATCTATTTCCATAATAAGTTTTAATGATTTCAATACATTGTTCTTGTGAGAGCGACGCAACAGTTAGAATTGTATATGACTGAAGTTAGGGTATATGAAATTCCACCTGAAACAAAAAACAGTTTAAGTTATCGGCATTCAAAATCCTAAAGCCCCTTTTGGAAAACCCTTTATTTCAAAGTGCTCTATGCATATCATTTATCTCTGGAAACACTTCCGATTTGAAAATTATTCTGTTGACAGATGAATTGATGCTTGCAAAGTTCTATTTGGGAAACTAGCGAAAACATTGTCTATACCAACAGCTTCTTAAACTATGGGTGGCGCACTTTGATGCGCACTTTGAATTGCGCATGCAGTCACGCCACGCGACGTCAACGACGCTGCTAGAAACACCTCGGATCGGATTCGGGACTATTGTATTTTATGATTAGCATTGTGTTTGTCTGTACATAAAAAGTTTTCTGCTCTTATAAAACCATAATAGTTTAATTACGGAAAATAAAGAGTTTGAATATTTTCCTACCGTCATTCCTCAGCATGTAAGCTTCAAAATAGTATATCTTTGGATTGTATTGGATTATGGATAAGTGATTAAATTTAGAAAGAAGAGATAAAATACTGATGACAATGTGGCAGAGTCTTCGCTACCAGGTTGTAGTACCCCTAATTGACAAGAAAAAGAAAATAAATCGAATAATTTTCGCAATATGGATTTACTTCTAATAATCATGATGGTGTGAAAAAACCTCATTGTTTAATTTGTAATGAAGTTTTGGCTGCGGAGAGCATAAAACCAGCCAAACTAAAACGACGTCTAAATACAAAGCATGAAGTGTACTGCAATAAACCAAAGGAATATTTTGAACGACTTGTAAAATCTTCAAATAAAGAAAAACAATGTTTTGAGAAATTTGTTACTGTCAACGAAAAGTATTTACTTGCATCTTACGAAACTTCTTATTTAATTGCAAAAACTAAAAAGCCCTACACGATAGGAGAAGATCTCGTGTTACCTGCTGCTATTAAAAAACCAGTAATAATTCATGGGAAAACTATGGGGATGAAATTCGTAAAATTTCTGGCACAGTTTCATTTCATGGCACAGTTGTTACTTTATGTAAGATATGTTTATGAAGGAAGCATATATGAGGAATTATTGTTTTGTCGCCCTTTGGAAGGACGCTTAAAGTTGCTATCTTAAGTTAAAGTTTTTATCTTAAAGTCAATGAATTTTTCACAAATGAAGGTTTACAGTGGAAACGTTGCGTTGGAGTTAATGCTGGTGGCAATGAACATATCACTTTTACTCACTGCATGATCCATCGTAGCCAAAAAAACTTGTAGCCAAAAGGCACTCGTAGCCAAAGAAAATATCACCAGAGTTAGATGTTGTTCTTCGCGATACTATCAAAATCATTATGTTCATTAAAAGCCGTGCCCTTAACAGTCGTTTGTTTTCAAACCTTTGCAAAGATATGGACTCTGATTTGAAAACTTATTACTACATGCACAGGTAAGGGTGGCTATCAGGAGGGCGAAGTTTAAACAGATTATTGAAATGAAAGATGAAGTTGTTATATTTTTCACTGAGCAGAAATCCGATTTTGTTAATTTTTTTCCTAATGAGTTATGGCTTTTAAAACTGTGTTATTTGTCGGATATTTTCAAAAATCTTCACGGAAAAAACTTATTTATGTTAAAAGATAAAATTTAGTAAAAAAGTTAACATATGGAAGAATAGGGTGGAAAATGGTTCTTTAAAAATGTTTAAACATTTCAGATACAGATCATTTTCAAACTAAGATGATTTTATAATTGAAAAAAACCTTCCCAAAGATTTAATTGTAAGAGAATTGTATATTTATACTTGATCATCTGAAGTGCCTGGAGACACAGTTTCAGAAATACTTCCCTTCAAATTTGATTCTAAAAAACTAAGTTGGGTTCATAAACCATACTCAATTGAAATCAAAAACGTCAGTCATCTGCCATTAAAAGTTCAAGAAGAATTTGCCGAGTTATCAAGTGACACAGGTTAAAAATTGAGTTTCCTAAAAAATCGTTAAATGAATTTTGGCTTGGGATTAGGACAGAATTTCCAACAATTTTTGAAATGGCCCTAAACATACTTCTCCCATTTTGTACTACGTATTTATGCGACACGGCGTTCTGAGCATTGACGATTATAAAATCAAAATATCGATCAACTCTGAAAAATTTTGAAGATGCTCTACGTCCTGCAGTATCAAATATTCAGCCAAGATATAATTCTTTATGTAAAAATTACCAAGCACATCCATCTCATCAGTATGCCAATTTGCTTTAGTGCCAATTTTCAAATTTTTATGCCAATTTGCTTTAATAAATGGTAAAATTATATGTATTCCAATGAATTGTTTTAAAATAAATTTCTTTATAATCATAAAGAAATTTATTATGAGTAAATGTTTGATTTGTTTACCTATTTTATATACCTATATACCAGGGTTGCGTAGAAATTTCTCGGGCGAAAAGGGGTCGCGAGTGGAAAAGGTTGGTGAAAAGGGGGTCTATACCAGAACATACAAAATAGCTTTAGATTTTGAATTATAAATTCCGCATTTAGTCATGCACTTTCCTCCCATTATTCTAAACAAAAGAGTGTTTCGTACCCACTGGTTGGAAGAAAGCCGATGGTATCCATAGGCCATATTTCATTAGTTATGGAAAATGGTCAGTGGCTTAGGAAAAGATGACAATGATTGCACTGATAGGCTTCAAGGTGTAAGAAGGGAAAAACGATCCGAGAAAGTTTAACGCATGAAATGAATGTTGTGAAATGACAAATATTTGAATGAGAGCTGGCAAGTATTTTATTTTAGTGTCACCTAGTGGTCTTTTGACAGTGTAAAGTGATCTTAAAGTGCAAAGTGTAATATTCCGCTTCCTATTTTGATTAACATCATTTACACAGAAAAACAAGATTTCGATTTGTTTCCATGGGCATCAGCAGAAATGTTTCCAAGAGGAGGAAAAATCATGAGCATCATCAGAGTGGGAAAAGGGGATGGCTTCACTCGTTTCGTATAAATCCTTAAATTCTATAGTTCTATACTTAGACATTAAACATTATGCGCGACTATAGAGTGAAAAGGAAAGACTATTTTTAGAGCCTATCAAACTACTGTACACTCTAGTCTCTTTTTATGCGTATCTTTTTAATGCGGTTTTGAAGATATGCGGTGCGCACATTTTATGCATTTGTTTTTCCACCCAATACAAGAAGCATTATTCAGCCATTTGATCAAGGCATAATTGCTACTTTAAAAAAATATTACGTTAAGCGCACCTATTAATTTATATTGGATAAACTATATAATGAGTCATTAACAATAACTGATGTTTGGAAAAAATATTCTATTTTGGACTGTTTAAAACATGTTGCATCTGCTATCGCTGAAATAAGTCCACAAACTTTCAATGCCTGCTGGAAAGCAGCTTGGCCTGGATGTGTTGCAAACAATGAAAGCAATCAAACATCGACATTATCAACTGAAATCATTACTTTGACACATGAAATTGGTGGAAGAGGTTTTGATACCTTTAGTAAGAATGACATCGACGAATTGCTTGTGGATAATGGTTTAAGTGGCGATGATATTATTGATATGACTTTAGATATTGTCGAAGAACCAGAAAAGGATAGTGAAGTGGAAGAAGAAGCTATCCTTCTCACTGTAAATATAATTCGAGGTCTTCAACTTTATAATAAATTGGAAAATCATTTTCTTGTTAATGACACAAATTCTGAACGAGCCTTCAAATTCCAAAGCGAGCTGAAGAATTGTATGTTTGGATATCGCGAACTGCATTAGTACAATCATCAACGCAAAGTTTAATCACTGATTACATTGTTAGAGGACAAAATTTCTATTCGTGAAGAACCATCTAGTTGCTCTGCACGTGTAGTGTCGTGAGACGGAGCACGTGCTTATTAACCAGAGGTGTCTTTATCATGCAGATCTGATGTGCTTACTATCTCTTCTAGTGATGAAAGTGATTTCGCACTAGTTCAAAAATGCTGCCGAGTATTGTCAGATAGCAACTATAATTCTGATGAAAATATGTAAAAAGAATTATTACTTTTCAATAAAATTAAATGGATACAATTTTAAAACATATCTATTTTAAGTTTTATATCAATTTCTTTCAGATTTTTGAACCAATTTTCCTCAGTTTTTTTATTCATTCTTATTTTCCTGAATTTTCATAAACTTTTTTATGCGATTTTCGGTTTAAATCATTGCCTCGGTTTTATGCGGTTTTGGAAAATTATGGAACATATCCCTAATTTTGCAACGTAAGATATGTCTTTTTTTGTGCGACTTTTTTATGTGCTGTTTTCTGTGGAACGTATCTACCGCATAAAATGAGACTCGAGTGTATTTGAAATTGAAAATAGCAATTTAAGAAGTTAGGTAACACAACTTTAGGCATTTGACTTCCAGCTATTTTATACGGAAAAAAATTCCTTTTCCTGGAACAATTCCTGTCGACCCACATTTGCAATTTTTGTCCATGGATTTCAGTAAACAACTTCATAGCACCTGCACAATCCGAAAATAAATCCTCACATGCAGAGGGAAAAGAACTAGGTTGCTTAGAATATTTTTAATGTACTTAGTAAAATATTCCGTCAACTCTTTCCCTGGAGTAATATATCTCAGGAGAGTTACCCCCTTTGAGATTCTAGTTGTTAAAAAGGTCCACTTGTAAGAGAGGTGTGTGAAGTTCCTATCAGCATGATGGCTTAAGCTTTCAGTGGTGACGGAACGGGCTTTGCCCCATGCTTGCCTTTAATACTATCGACACTACTTACATCTATAAACTTACCTTCTTGAAAAATATTACTAACCATTTCCTTTCCACATGTATTTGGAGTGACGACTCTTAATAGAGATTATTCTCTTGATATCACACATCAATTTCAACATTATATCTTGATATTCGGCCTTGCAAGAGACCAGATGGATAGTTAATGGTCAGATATTAGTAGTGGTATCCCATTATAAGGTCCCCCAAGCACAGTGCTTTCCCCCTATGACATCATCGGCCACGCCCTTATGCACCCCAACTACTTCCCCCTTATTAATATTTATATCCATAACTCATATTTCACAATTCATGTTTCATAACTCATAAGTAATTAACCCCTTACTCCCCTTTATTAAAACCCCCTGCACTGCCCATTTTAACCACAAACTCCCAAAATTTCTCCAAACCCAGAGTTCGCCATTTTGAATTCTGCCATCTTGGTTTCCGACATCACCCTAAATAACCCAGAGTCCATCATCCAAAAATTCTGTATGTCCGGAGCCAGCCATCATCCTAAATAATTCTAATTGCGGCGCCATCTAGTGTTTAACACATATACTATATTTTTAACACACGTATCACATTTTAAAAAAAATCTCTTTCTCCATGGTGGATTATATCGCACTTCTTTATGTTACTAGTTTAACCAACGTGTTTATCTATTACACCAACGGTAGTATAGTCTTAGAGTGTTGAAAGGTGGATGAAGCAGGAATAACCGATCATTATAAATTACGAATCCTTTATTTCTTTATAATTTAAAATGTGAATTTTATATTTCACGTAGTTTTATTTATTAACTTAGGTTTTTTTTCTAACCTACGAATTTTTTATTTCTTTATAAGTTAACTTGTGAATTTTTACTTCCTCGTAAATTAACCTATGTATTTTTAGACATTGCAAATTAACCTACATGTTTCTTAATCCTTGCAAATCAAAAACTTTTAGTTGTTAGTCCTTTTAAATTAAACTACATATTTTTTACTCCTTGTAAATTAACCCACGAATATTTAGCCATTATAAATTAATCTCCAATTATTTTAGTCCTTTTCAATTAACCTACATATTTTTAAGTTCTTGTAAATTAACCTACGAATATTTTAGCCATTGTAAATTATCCTACATATATTTTAGTTTTTGAAAATTAGCAATTTTTTTAGTTCTAAATTAACTTAAGTATTTTTTAGCACTTGTAAATTAACCTACATATATTTTAGTCCATGAAAATTAACAATTTTTATTTTTTAGTCCTTGTAAATTAACAATTATTATTTTTTTAGACCTTCAAAATTAACTATTGTACATTTTTATCATTTATAAATTTACCTAAGTATATTTCAGTCCTTGAAAATTAACAATTTTCATTTTTCAGTCCATGAATATTAACCTACGTATATTTTAGTTCTTGTAAATTAACCTACGAATAATTTAGTCCTTGAAAATTAAAATTTTTTATTTTTTAGCCCTTGAAAATTAACTTACGTATATTTTAGTTCTTGTAAACTAACCTACGTATATTTTAGTCCTTGAAAATTAAAATTTTTTTATTTTTTAGCCCTTGAAAATTAACCAAGGAATATTTTAGTTCTTGCAAATTACCCTACGGATAATTTAGTCCTTGAAAATTAAAATTTTTTATTTTTTAGTTTTTCAAAATTAACAATTTTTATTTTTTAGTCCTTGTAAATTAACCTACGTATATTTTAGTCCATGAAAATTAACAATTTTTATTTTTTAGTCCTTGTAAAATTAACAATTTTTATTTTTTAGACCTTGAAAATTAACAATTGTAATTTCTTATCCTTTAAATATTTACCTACATATATTTTAGTCCTTGAAAATTAACAATTTTTACTTTTTAGTCCTTGAAAATTAACATACGTATATTTTAGTTCTTGTAAATTAATCTACGTATATTTTAGTCCTTGAAAATTAAAATTTTTTTTTTAGCCCTTGAAAATTAACAATTTTTATTTTTTAGTCCTTGAAAATTCTCCTACATATATTTTAGTTCTTGTAAATTAACCTATGGATAATTTAATCCTTGAAAATTAAAATTTTTTATTATTTAGTCTTTTAAAATTAACAATTTTTATTTCTTAGTCCTTGTAAATTAACCTACGTATATTTCAGTAATTGAAAATTAACAATTTTATTTTTTAGTCCTTGTAAAGTAACCTACGTATATTTTAGTTCTTGTAAATTAACCTACATATATTTTAGTCCTTGAAAATTAACAATTTTTGATTTTTAGTCTTTGTAAATTAACCGATTTAGTTTTTAGTTCTTGTAAATTAAGCTACATATATTTTAGTCCTTGAAAATTAACAATTTTATTTTTTAGTCCTTGTAAATTATCCTATGCATATTTTAGTTCTTGTAAAATAACCTATGTATATTTTAGCCCTTGAAAATTAACAACTTTTATTTTTTAGTCCTTGAAAATTCTCCTACGTATATTGTAGTTCTTGTAAATTAACCTACGGATAATTTAATTCTTGAAAATTGAAATTTTTTTTATTTAGTCTTTCAAAATTAGCAATTTTTATTTCTTAGTCCTTGTAAATTAACCTACGTATATTTCAGTCCTTGAAAATTAACAATTTTATTTTTTATTCCTTGTAAAGTAACCTACGTATATTTTAGTTCCTGTAATTTAACCTACGTATATTTTAGTCCTTGAAAATTAACAATTTTTAATTTTTAGTCTTTGTAAATTAACCGACTTATTTTTTAGTTCTTGTAAATTAACCTAAATATATTTTAGTCCTTGAAAATTAACAATTTTTATTTTTTAGTCCTTGTAAATTAACCTACATGTATTTAATCCTTGAAAATTAACAATTTTATTTTTTAGTCCTTGTAAATTAACCTATGCATATTTTAGTTCTTGTAAAATAACCTTCGTATATTTTAGTCCTTGAAAATTAACAATTTTTAATTTTTCGTCCTTGTAAATTAACCTACGTATTTTTTAGTTCTTGTAAATTAACAATTTTTATTATTCAGCCCTTGTAAATTAACCTACGTATATTTTAGTCTTTGAAAATTAACAATATTTTTTAGTTCTTGAAAATTAACGATTTTTATTTTTTATTCCTTGTGAATTGACCTATGTATTCTTTAGTTCTTGTAAATTACCCTACGCATATTTTAGTCCTTGAAAATTAACAATTTTTATTGTTTAGCCCTTCTAAATTAACCTATGTATATTTTAGTCCTAGAAAATTAACAATTTCAATTTTTTAGTTCTTGAAAATTAAGAATTTTTATTTTTTAATCCTTGAAAATTAACAATTTTTATTTGTTAGCCTTTGTAAATTAACTTACGTATATTTTAGTCCTTGAAAATTGAAAATTTTTATTTTTTAGTCTTTGAAAATTAACAATTTTTATTTTTTATTCCTTGAAAATTAACTTGCGTATATTTTAGTTCTTGCCTCTTAACCTACGCATATTTTAGTCCTTGAAAATTAACAATTTTTATTTTTAGTCCATGTAAATTAACCTACGTATGGAATATAAACTGACAGGCTCCTGTCAGACCTCTGTGGCAAGCAGCTGCTTGAGGGGGTATTTATTTTTATTTATTTATATTTTAGTCTTTGAAATTAACAACTTTTATTTTATTGTCCTTGAAAATTAACACGTTTTACATTTTAGCCCTTGAAAATTAAAAATTTTTACATTTTAGCCCTTGTAAATTAACCTACCTATATTTTAATCATTGAAAATATAAAATTTTTATTTTTTAGTCCTCGAAAATTAAGAATTTTTAGTTTTTTCCCCTTTTAAATTAACCTACATTATTTTAGTCTTTGAAAATTAACAATTTTTAATTTTAAGTCCTTGAAAATTAACGATTTTTATTTTTTATTCCTTGTAAATTAACCTACGTATTTTTTAGTTCTTGTAAATTAGCCTACGCATATTTTAGTCCTTGAAATTTAAAATTTTTCATTTTTTAGTCTTTCAAAATTAACAATTTTTATTTTTTAGTCCTTGTAAATTAACCTACGTATATTTTAGCCCTTGAAAATTGACAATTTTTATTTTTTAGTCTTTGAAAATTAACAATTTTTATTTTTTAGCACTTGTAAATTAACCTACGTATATTTTAGTCTTTGAAAATTAACAATATTTTTTAGTTCTTGAAAATTAACGTTTTTTATTTTTTATTCCTTGTAAATTGACCTACGTATTCTTTAGTTCTTGTAAATTAGCCTACGCATATTTTAGTCCTTGAAGATTAACAATTTTTTTACTTTTAGTCCATGAAAATTAACAATATTTATTTTTTAGCCCTTGAAAATTAACTTACATATATTTTAGTTCTTGTAAATTAACCTACGTATATTTTAGTCCTTGAAAATTAAAAATTTTTATTTTTTAGCCCTTGAAAATTAACCAACGTATATTTTAGTTCTTGTAAATTACCCTACGGATAATTTAGTCCTTGAAATTTAAAATTTTTCATTTTTTAGTCTTTCAAAATAAACAATTTTTATTTTTTAGTCCTTGTAAATTAACCTATGTATATTTTAGTCCATGAAAATTAACAATTTTTATTTTTTAGTCTTTGTAAAATTAACAATTTTTATTTTTTAGACCTTGAAAATTAACAATTATAATTTCTTATCCTTTAAATATTTACCTACATATATTTTAGTCCTTGAAAATTAACAATTTTTACTTTTTAGTCCTTGAAAATTAACCTATGTATATTTTAGTTCTTGTAAATTAACCTACGTATATTTTAGTCCTTGAAACTTAAATTTTTAAATTTTTTAGCATTTGAAAATTAACAATTTTTATTTTTCAGTCCTTGAAAATTCTCCTACGTATATTTTAGTTCTTGTAAATTAACCTATGGATAATTTAATCCTTGAAAATTGAAATTTTTTTTATTTAGTCTTTCAAAATTAGCAATTTTTATTTCTTAGTCCTTGTAAATTAACCTATGTATATTTCAGTCCTTGAAAATTAACAATTTTATTTTTTATTCCTTGTAAAGTAACCTACATATATTTTAGTTCTTGTAAATTAACCTATGTATATTTTAGTCCTTGAAAATTAACAATTTTTAATTTTCAGTCTTTGTAAATTAACCGACTTATTTTTTAGTTCTTGTAAATTAACCTAAATATATTTTAGTCCATGAAAATTAACAATTGTTATTTTTTTATTTCTTGTAAATTAACCTACGTATATTTAATCCTTGAAAATTAACAATTTTTATTTTTTATTCCTTGTAAATTGACCTACGTATTCTTTAGTTCTTGTAAATTAGCCTACGCATATTTTAGTCCTTGAAAATTAACAATTTTTATTGTTTAGCCCTTCTAAATTAACCTATGTATATTTTAGTAATAGAAAATTAACAATTTCAAATTTTTAGTTCTTGAAAATTAAGAATTTTTATTTTTTAATCCTTGAAAATTAACAATTTTTATTTGTTAGCCTTTGTAAATTAACTTACGTATATTTTAGTCCTTGAAAATTGAAAATTTTTATTTTTTAGTCTTTGAAAATTAACAATTTTTATTTTTAGCACTTGTAAATTAACCAACGTATATTTTAGTTCTTGAAAATTAACAAATTTAATTTTTTAGTCCTTGAAAATTAACCTGCGTATATTTTAGTTCTTGCATATTAACCTACGCATATTTTAGTCCTTGAAAATTAACAATTTTTATTTTTAGTCCATGTAAATTAACCTACGTATGGCATATAAACTGACAGGCTCCTGTCAGACCTCTGTGGCAAGCAGCTGCTTGAGGGGGTATTTATTTTTATTTATTTATATTTTAGTCTTTGAAATTAACAACTTTTATTTTATTGTCCTTGAAAATTAACACGTTTTACATTTTAGCCCTTGTAAATTAACCTACCTATATTTTAGTCATTGAAAATATAAAATTTTTATTTTTTAGTCCTTGAAAATTAAGAATTTTTAGTTTTTTCCCCTTTTAAATTAACCTACATATATTTTAGTCTTTGAAAATTAACAATTTTTAATTTTAAGTCCTTGAAAATTAACGATTTTTATTTTTTATTCCTTGTAAATTAACCTACGTATTTTTAGTTCTTGTAAATTAGCCTACGCATATTTTAGTCCTTGAAAATTAACAATTTTTTTACTTTTAGTCCATGAAAATTAACAATATTTATTTTTTAGCCCTTGAAAATTAACTTACATATAAATATATGTAAGTTAATTTTCAAGGGCTTGTAAATTAACCTACGTATATTTTAGTCCTTGAAAATTAAAAATTTTTATTTTTTAACCCTTGAAAATTAACCAACGTATATCTTAGTTCTTGTAAATTAACCTACGGATAATTTAGTCCTTGAAAATTAAAATGTTTTATTTTTTAGTCTTTCAAAATTAACAATTTTTATTTTTTAGTCCTTGTAAATTAACCTACGTATATTTTAGCCAATGAAAATTAACAATTTTTATTTTTTATTCCTTGTAAATTAACAATTTTTATTTTTTAGACCTTGAAAATTAACAATTGTAATTTTTTATACTTTATAAATTTACCTCCGTATATTTTAGTCCTTGAAAATTAACAATTTTTCTTTTTAGTCCTTGAAAATTAACCTACGTATATTTTAGTTCTTGCAAATTAACCTACCTATATTTTAATCCTTGAAAATTAAAATTTTTTATTTTTTAGCCCTTGAAAATTAACAATTTTTATTTTTTAGTCCTTGAAAATTCTCCTACATATATTTTATTTCTTGTAAATTAACCTACGGATAATTTAATCCTTGAAAATTAAAATTTTTTATTATTTAGTGTTTCAAAATTAGCAATTTTTATTTCTTAGTCCTTGTAAATTAACCTACGTATATTTCAGTCCTTGAAAATTAACAATTTTATTTTTTACTCCTTGTAAAGTAACCTATGTATATTTTAGTTCTTGTAAATTAACCTACGTATATTTTAGTCCTTGAAAATTAAAAATTTTTAATTTTTAGTCTTTGTAAATTAAGCTACATATTTTTTAGTTCTTGTCAATTGACCTACGTATATTTTAGTCCTTGAAAATTAACAATTTTTATTTTATAGGCCTTGAAAATTAACAATTTTTATTTTTTAGTCCTTGAAATTAACAATTTTTATTTTTCAGTCCTTGTAAATTAACCTACGTATATTTTAGTCCTTGAAAATTAACAATTTTTATTTTTTTTAATCCTTGAAAGTTAACAATTTTTATTTTATTTTTTTAGTCCTTGAAAATTAACAATTTTTATTTTTAGTCCATGTAAATTAACCTACGTATATTTTAGTCCTTGAAAAGTAACAACTTTTATTTTTTAGTCCTTAATAATTAACAATTTTTATATTTTAGCCCTTGTAAATTAACCTACGTATATTTTAGTCATTGAAAATTAAATTTTTTTTATTTTTTAGTCCATGAAATTTAAAAATTTCTATTTTTAAGTCCTTTTTAATTAACCTAGGCATATTTTAGTCATTGAAAATTAAAAATGTTTATTTTTTTATTCATTGTAAATTAACAATTTTTATTTTTTAGTCCTTGTAAATTTACCTACGTATTTTTTAGTTGTTGTAAATTAACCTACATATATTTTAGTCCTTGAAAATTAACAATTTTTATTTTTTAGTCCTTGAAAATTAACAATTTTTATTTTTTAGTAATTGTAAATTAACCTACGTATATTCAATCCTTGAAAATTAAAAATTTTATTTTTTATTCCTTGTAAATTAACCTATGTATATTTTAGTTCCTGTAAAATAACCTACTTATATTTTAGTCCTTGAAAATTAACAATTTTTAAATTTTAGTCCTTGTAAATTAACCTACGTATTTTTTAATACTTGTAAATTAACAATTTTTCTTATTTATTCCTTGTAAATTAACCTTCGTATATTTTAGTATTTGAAAATTAACAATTTTTTAGTCCTCGAAAATTAACGATTTTTGTTTTTTATTCCTTGTAAATTGACCTACGTATTCTTTAGTTCTTGTAAATTAGCCTACGCATATTTTAGTCCTTGAAAATTAGCATTTTGTTATTTTTAGTCATTGAAAATTAACAATTTTTATTTTTTAGCCCTTCTAAATTAACCTACGTATATTTTAGTCGTAGAAAATTAACAATTTTAATTTTTTAGTCCTTGAAATTTAAGAATTTTTATTTTTTAATCCTTGAAAATTAACAATTTTTATTTGCTAGCCTTTGTAAATTAACTTACGTATATTTTAGTCCTTGAAAATTAACAATTTTTATTTTTTAGTCTTTGAAAATTAACAAATTTTATTTTTAGCACTTGTAAATTAACTAACGTATATTTCAGTTCTTGGAAATTAACAATTTTAATTTTTCAGTCCTTGAAAATTAACCTGCATATATTTTAGTTCTTGCATATTAACCTACGCATATTTTAGTCCTTGAAAATTAACAATTTTTATTTTTAGTCCATGTAAATTAACTTACGTATATTTTAGTCCTTGAAATTAACAAGTTTTATTTTATTGTCCTTGAAAATTGACAATTTTTACATTTTAGCCCTTGTAAATTAACCTACCTATATTTTAGTCATTGAAAATATAAAATTTTTATTTTTTAGTGCTTGAAAATTAAGAATTTTTAGTTATTTTCCCTTTTAAATTAACCTACATGTATTTTAGACTTTGAAAATTAACAATTTTTAACTTTTAGTCCTTGAAAATTAACGATTTTCATTTTTTATTCCTTGTAAATTAACCTACGTATTTTTCAGTTCTTGTAAATTGGCCTATGCATATTTTTGTCCTTGAAAATTAAATTTTTTTTTTACTTTTAGTCCAAGAAAATTAACAATATTTATGTTTTAGCCCTTGAAAATTAACTTACGTATATTTTAGTACTTGTAAATTAACCTACGTATATTTTAGTCCTTGAAAATTAAATTTTTTTATTTTTTAGCCCTTGAAAATTAACCAACGTATATTTTAGTTCTTGTAAATTAACCTACAGATAATTTAATCCTTGAAAATTAAAATTTTTTATTTTTTAGTGCTTGTAAATTAACCTACATATATTTTAGTCCATGAAAATTAACAATTCCTATTTTTTAGTCCTTGTAAATTAACAATTTTTATTTTTTATACCTTGAAAATTAACAATTGTAATTTTTTTATCCTTTATAAATTTACCTATGTATATTTTAGTCCTTGAAAATTAACAATTTTTATTTTTTAGTCCTTGTAAATTAACCTACGTATATTTTAGTTCTGGTAAATTAACCTACGTATATTTTAGTCTTTGAAAATTAAAATTTTTAATTTTTTACCCCTTGAAAATTAACAATTTTTATTATTTAGTCCATGAAAATTCCCCTACATATATTTTAGTTCTTGTAAATTAACCTATGGATAATTTAATCCTTGAAAATTAAAATTTTTTGTTATTCAGTTTTTCAAAATTAACAATTTTTATTTCTTAGTCCTTGTAAATTAACCTACGTATATTTCAGTCTTTGAAAATTAACAATTTTATTTTTAGTCCTTGTAAAGTAACCTACGTATATTTTAGTTCTTGTAAATTAACCTACGTATATTTTAGTCCTTGAAAATTAACAATTTTTAAATTTTAGTTTTTGTAAATTAACCTACGTATTTTTCAGTTGTTGTAAATTAACCTACGTATATTTTAGTCCTTGAAAATTAACAATTTTTATTTTATAGGCCTTCAAAATGAACGATTTTTATTATTTAGCCCCTGTAAATTTACCTATATATATCTTAGTCCTTGAAAATTAAGAATTTTTATTTTTTACCCCTTGAAAATTAAGAATTTTTATTATGTAGTCCACGAAAATTCCCCTACGTATATTTTAGTTCTACGTATATTTAATCCTTGAAAATTAAAATTTTTTATTATTTAGTCTTTGAAAATTAACAATTTTTATTTCTTAGTCCTTGTAAATTAACCTACGTATATTTCAGTCCTTGAAAATTAACAATTTTATTTTTTATTCCTTGAGAAGTAACCTACGTATATTTTAGTTCTTGTAAATTAACCTACGTATATTTTAGTCCTTGAAAATTAACAATTTTTAAATTTTAGTTTTTGTATATTAACCTACGTATTTTTCAGTTGTTGTAAATTAACCTACCTATATTTCAGTCCTTGAAAATTAACAATTTTTATTTTATAGGCCTTGAAAATTAACGATTTTTATTATTTAGCCACTGTAAATTAACCTATATATATCTTAGTCCTTGAAAGTTAACGATTTTTATTTCTTATTTCTTGTAAATTGACCTACGTATTCTTTAGTTCTTGTAAATTAGCCTACGCATATTTTAGTCGTTGAAAATTAACAATTTTTTATTTTTAGTCCATGAAAATTAACAATTTTTATTTTTTTAGTCCTTGTAAATTAACCTACGTATATTTTAGTCCTTGAAAAGTAACAACTTTTATTCTTTAGTCCTTAAAAATTAACAATTTTTATATTTTAGTACTTGTAAATTGACCTACGTATATTTTAGTCATTGAAAATTAAATTTTTTTATTTTTTAGTCCTTGAAATTTAAAAATTTTCATTTTTAAGTCCTTTTTAATTAACCTACGCATTTTTTAGTCTTTGAAAATTAAAAATGTTTATTTTTCATTCTTTTAAAATTAACAATTTTTATTTTTTATTCCTTGTAAAATAACCTACATATTTTTTAGTTCTTGTAAATTAACCTAGGTATATTTTTGTCCTTGAAAATTACCAATTTTTATTTTATAGTAATTGAAAATTAACAATTTTTATTTTATAGTCCTAGAAAATTAACAATTTTTATTATTTAGCCCTTGTAAATTAACCTACATATATTTTAGTCCTTGAAAATTAAAATTTTTTATTTTTAGTCCTAGGAAATTAAAACTTTTTATTTTCTAGTCCTTGAAAATTAACAATTTTTATTTTTAGTCCTTGTAAATTAACCTACGTATATTTAATCCTTGAAAATTAACAATTTTATTTTTTAATTCTTGTAAATTAACCTATGTATATTTTAGTTATTGTAAATTAACCTACGTATATTTTAGTCCTTGAAAATTAACAATTTTTAATTTTTAGTACTTGTAAATTAACCTACGTATTATTTAGTTCTTGTAAATTAACAAGTTTTATTATTTAGCCCTTGTAAATTAACCTACGTATATTTTAGTCTTTGAAAATTAACAATTTATTTTAGACCTTGAAAATTAACGATTTTTATTTTTTATTCCTTGTAAATTGACCTACGTATTCTTTAGTTCTTGTAAATTAGCCTATGCATATTTTAGTCCTTGAAAATTAAAAATATTTTATTTTTAGTCCATGAAAATTAACAATTTTTATTTTTTTAGTCCTTGAAAATTAACCTACGTATATTTCAATCCTTGAGAGTTAACAATTTTTTTTTTTTTTTTTCAGCCCTTCTAAATTAACCTACGTATATTTCAGTCCTAGATAATTAACAATTTTTATTTTCTAGTCTTTGAAAATTAAGAATTTTTATTTTATAATCCTTGAAAATTAACAATTTTTATTTGTTAGCCTTTGTAAATTAACTTACGTATATTTCTGTCCTTGAAAATTAACAATTTTTATTTTTAGCACTTGTAAATTAACCTACGCATATTTTAGTCTTTGAAAATTAACAATTTTTATTTTTAGTCCACGTAAATTTACCTACGTATATTTTAGTCCTTGAAATTAACAACTTTTATTTTATTGTCCTTGAAAATTAACAATTTTTACATTTTAGCCCTTGTAAATTAACCTACCTATATTTTAGTCATTGAAAATATAAAATTTTTATTTTTTAGTCCTTGAAAATTAAGAATTTTTAGTTTTTTCCCCTTTTAAATTAACCTACATATATTTTAGTCTTTGAAAATTAACAATTTTTAATTTTAAGTCCTTGAAAATTAACGATTTTTATTTTTTATTCCTTGTAAATTAACCTACGTATTTTTAGTTCTTGTAAATTAGCCTACGCATATTTTAGTCCTTGAAAATTAACAATTTTTTTACTTTTAGTCCATGAAAATTAACAATATTTATTTTTTAGCCCTTGAAAATTAACTTACATATAAATATATGTAAGTTAATTTTCAAGGGCTTGTAAATTAACCTACGTATATTTTAGTCCTTGAAAATTAAAAATTTTTATTTTTTAACCCTTGAAAATTAACCAACGTATATCTTAGTTCTTGTAAATTAACCTACGGATAATTTAGTCCTTGAAAATTAAAATGTTTTATTTTTTAGTCTTTCAAAATTAACAATTTTTATTTTTAGTCCACGTAAATTTACCTACGTATATTTTAGTCCTTGAAATTAACAACTTTTATTTTATTGTCCTTGAAAATTAACAATTTTTACATTTTAGCCCTTGTAAATTAACCTACCTATATTTTAGTCATTGAAAATGTAAAATTTTTATTTTTTAGTGCTTGAAAATTAAGAATATTTAGTTTTTAGCCCTTTTAAATTACCCTACGTATAGTTTAGTCTTTGGAAATTAACAATTTTTAATTTTTAGTACTTGCAAATTAACGTTTTTTTTTTTTTTTTTTTTTTTTTTTTTTTTTTTTTTTTTTCCTTGTAAATTAACCTACGTATTTTTTAGTTCTTGTAAATTAGCCTACGCATATTTTAGTCCCTGGAAATTAACAATTTTTTTACTTTTAGTCCATGAAATTTAACAATATTTTTCTTAGTCCTTTTAAATTAACCTACGTATATTTCAGTCCTTGATAATTAACAATTTTTATTTTGTAGCCCTTGTAAATTAACCTAACAATATTTTAGTCCTTGAAAATTAAGAATTTCAATTTTTTTAGTCCTTGAAAATTAACAACTTTTATTTGTTAGTTCTTGAAAATTAACAATTTTTAATTTTTAGCCTTTGTAAATTAACCTACGTATATTTTAATCCTTCAAAATTAACAATTCAAATTTTTTTAGCCCTTTTAAATTAACCTAAGTGTAGTTTTTGAAAATTAACAATTTTTATTTTTAGTCCATGTAAATTAACCTACGTATATTTTAGTCCTTGAAAAGTAACAACTTTTATTTTTTCCTCCTTAAAAATTAACAGTTTTTATATTTTAGCCCTTGTAAATTAACCTACGTATATTTTAGTCATGGAAAACTAAAATTTTTTTATTCTTTAGTCCTTGAAATTTCAAAATTTTTATTTTTTACCCCTTTTTAATTTTTATTTTTAATCCTTGAAAATTAACAATTTTTATTTTTAGTCCTTGTAAATTAACCTACATATATTTCATTTCTTGAAAATTAACAATTTTAATTTTTTAGTCCTTGAAAATTAACAATTTTTTATTTTTTGGCACTTGTAAATTAACCTACATATATTTCATTTCTTGAAAATTAACAATTTTAATTTTTTAGTCCTTGAAAATTAACAATTTTTATTTTTTCCTCTTTGTAAATTAACCTACGTATATTTTAGTCCTTGAAAATTAACAATTTTTTTTCATTTAGCCCTTGCAAATTAACCTACATATATTTTAGTCCTTAAAAATTAACAATTTTTATTTTTTAGTCGTTGAAAATTAACGATTTTAATTTTTAGTCCGTGAAAATAAACCTACATATATTTTTAGTCCGTGTAAATTAACCTACGTATATTAACCTAAGTCCTTTTTTGTAAATTAGTCTACGTATATTTTAGTCTTTGAAAATTAACAATTTTTTTTTTTATTTTTAGTCCATGAATATTAACAGTTTTTATTTTCTAGTCCTTGTAAATTAACCTACGTATATTTTAGTCCTTGAAAATTAACAATTTTTATTTTTTAGCCCTTGTAAATTAACCTACGTATATTTTAGTTCTTGAAAATTAACAATTTTCATTTTTTAGTCCTTGAAAATTAACAATTTTTATTTTTTCGTCCTTGTAAATTAACCTACGTATATTTCGGTCCTTGAAAATTAACAATTTTTTACATTTGGCCCTGGTAAATTAACCTACATATATTTTAGTCCTTGAAAATTAACGATTTTTATTATATAGTCCTTGTAAATTAGCCTTCGTTAATTTGGTTTTTGTAAATTAGCCTACGCATATTTTAGTCTTTGTAAATTAACAATTTTTTTTTTTATTTTTAGTCCATGAATATTAACAGTTTTTATTTTCTAGTCCTTGTAAATTAACCTACGTATATTTTAGTCCTTGAAAATTAACAATTATTATTTTTTAGCCCTTCTAAATTAACCTACGTCTATTATAGTTCTTGAATATTAGCAATTTAAATTTTTTATTCCTTGAAAATTAACAATTTTTATTTTTTCGTCCTTGTAAATTAACCTACGTATATTTCAGTCCTTGAAAATTAACAATTTTTTTTTCATTTAGCCCTTGTAAATTAACCTACATATATTTTAGTCCTTAAAAATTAAAAAATTTTATTCTTTAGTCCTTGAAAATTAACGATTTTTATTTTTTAGTCCTTGTAAATTAACCTACATGTATTTTGGTTTTTGTAAATTAGCCTACGTATATTTTAATCTTTGAAAATTAACAATTTTTTTTTATGTTTAGTCCATGAATATTAACAGTTTTTATTTTCTAGTCCTTGTAAATTAACCTACGTATATTTTAGTCTTTGAAAATTAACAATTTTTATTTTTAGCACTTGTAAATTAACCTACGCATATTTTAGTCTTTGAAAATTAACAATTTTTATTTTTAGTCCACGTAAATTTACCTACGTATATTTTAGTCCTTGAAATTAACAACTTTTATTTTATTGTCCTTGGAAATTAACAATTTTTACATTTTAGCCCTTGTAAATTAACCTACCTATATTTTAGTCATTGAAAATATAAAATTTTTATTTTTTAGTGCTTGAAAATTAAGAATATTTAGTTTTTAGCCCTTTTAAATTACCCTACGTATAGTTTAGTCTTTGTAAATTAACAATTTTTTTTATTTTTAGTCCATGAATATTAACAGTTTTTATTTTCTAGTCCTTGTAAATTAACCTACGTATATTTTAGTCCTTGAAAATTAACAATTATTATTTTTTAGTCCTTGAAAATTAACAATTATTATTTTTTAGCCCTTCTAAATTAACCTACGTATATTTTAGTCTTTAAAAATTTAAAAATTTTATTTTTTAGTCCTTGAAAATTAACGATTTTTATTTTCTAGTCCTTGTAAATTAACCTACATATATTTTGGTTTTTGTAAATTAGCCTATGTATATTTTAGTCTTTGAAAATGAACAATTTTTTTTATTTTTAGTCCATGAATATTAACAGTTTTTATTTTCTTGTCCTTGTAAATTAACCTACGTATATTTTAGTCCTTGAAAATTAACAATTTTTATTTTTTAGCCCTTGTAAATTAACCTACGTATATTTTAGTTCTTGAAAATTAACAATTTTAATTTTTTAGTCATTGAAAATTAACAATTTTTATATTTTCGTCCTTGTAATTTAACCTACGTATATTTTAGTCCTTGATAACTAACAATTTTTATTTTTTAGCCTTTGTAAATTAACCTACGTATATGTTAGTCCTTGAAAAATAACCTACGTATATGTTAGTCCTTGAAAATTAACAATTCTTATTTTTTATTCCTTGTAAATTAACAATTTCTATTTTTTAGTCCTTGTAAATTAACTACGTATATTTAATCCTTGAAAATTAACAATTTTACTTTTTAATTCTTGTAAATTAACCTATGTATATTTTAGTTCTTGTAAATTAACCTACGTATATTTTTGTCCTTGAAAATTAACAATTTTTAATTTTTAGGCCTTGTAAATTAACCTACGTATTTTTTAGTTCTTGTAAATTAACAATTTTTATTATTTAGCCCTTGTAAATTAACCTACGTATATTTTAGTCTTTGAAAATTAACAATTTATTTTAGTCCTTGAAAATTAAGGATTTTTATTTTTTATTCCTTGTAAATTGACCTACGTATTATTTAGTTCTTGCAAATTAGCCTACGCATATTTTAGTCCTTGGAAATTAACAATTTTTAATTTTTAGTCCATGAAAATTAACAATTTTTATTTTTTCAGTCCTTGTAAATTAACCTACGTATATTTTAATCCTTGAGAATTAACAATTTTTATTTTTTAGCCCTTCTAAATTAACCTACATATATTTCAGTCCTAGATAATTAACAATTTTTATTTTCTAGTCTTTGAAAATTAAGAATTTTTATTTTATAATCCTTGAAAATTAACAATTTTTATTTGTTAGCCTTTGTAAATTAACTTACGTATATTTTTGTCCTTGAAAATTAACAATTTTTATTTTTTAGTCTTTGAAAATTAACAATTTTTATTTTTAGCACTTGTAAATTAACCTACGTATATTTTAGTTCTTGAAAATTAACAATTTTTAATTTTTTATTCCTTGAAAATTAACCTGCATATATTTTAATTCTTGCATATTAACCTACGCATATTTTAGTCCTTGAAAATTAACAATTTTTATTTTTAGTCCATGTAAATTTACCTACATATATTTTAGTCCTTGAAATTAACAACTTTTATTTTATTGTCCTTGAAAATTAACAATTTTTACATTTTAGCCCTTGTAAATTAACCTACCTATATTTTAGTCATTGAAAATATAAAATTTTTATTTTTTAGTGCTTGAAAATTAAGAATTTTTAGTTTTTTGCCCTTTTAAATTACCCTACATATATTTTAGTCTTTGGAAATTAACAATTTTTAATTTTTAGTCCTAGAAAATTAGCGATTTTATTTTTTATTCCTTGTAAATTAACCTACGTATTTTTTAGCTCTTGTAAATTAGCCTACGCATATTGTAGTCCTTGAAAATTAACAATTTTTTTACTTTTAGTCCATGAAATTTAAAAATATTTTTTTAGTCCTTTTAAATTAACTTTTTAGTCCTTTTAATTTTTAATTTCAGTCCTTGATAATTAACAATTTTTATTTTTTAGCCCTTGTAAATTAACCTAACAATATTTTAGTCCTTGAAAATTAAGAATTTTAATTTTTTTAGTCCTTGAAAATTAACAACTTTTATTTTTTAGTTCTTGAAAATTAACAATTTTTAATTTTTAGCCTTTGTAAATTAACCTACATATATTTTAATCCTTCAAAATTAACAATTTTTATTTTTTTAGCCCTTTTAAATTAACCTAAGTGTAGTTTTTGAAAATTAACAATTTTTATTTTTAGTCCATGTAAATTAACCTATGTATATTTTAGTCCTTGAAAAGTAACAACTTTTATTTTTTCCTCCTTAAAAATTAACAGTTTTTATATTTTAGCCCTTGTAAATTGACCTACGTATATTTTAGTCATGGAAAATTAAATTTTTTTTATTCTTTAGTCCTTGAAATTTCAAAATTTTTATTTTTTACCCCTTTTTAATTTTTATTTTTAATCCTTGAAAACTAACAATTTTTATTTTTAGTCCTTGTAAATTAACCTACATATATTTCATTTCTTGAAAATTAACAATTTTAATTTTTTAGTCCTTGAAAATTAACAATTTTTATTTTTTCGTCTTTGTAAATTAACCTACGTATATTTTAGTCCTTGAAAATTAACAATTTTTTTTTCATTTAGCCCTTGCAAATTAACCTACATATATTTTAGTCCTTAAAAATTAATAATTTTTATTTTTTAGTCCTTGAAAATTAACGATTTTAATTTTTAGTCCGTGTAAATTAACCTACGTATATTTTGGTTTTTGTAAATTAGCCTACGTATATTTTAGTCTTTGAAAATTAACAATTTTTTTTTTATTTTTAGTCCATGAATATTAACAGTTTTTATTTTCTAGTCCTTGTAAATTAACCTACGTATATTTTGGTCCTTGAAAATTAACAATTTTTATTTTTTAGCCCTTGTAAATTAACCTACGTATATTTTAGTTCTTGAAAATTAACAATTTTCATTTTTTAGTCCTTGAAAATTAACAATTTTTATTATTTCGTCCTTGTAAATTAACCTACGTATATTTCGGTCCTTGAAAATTAACAGTTTTTTTCATTTGGCCCTTGTAAATTAACCTACATATATTTTAGTCCTTGAAAATTAACGATTTTTATTATTTAATCCTTGTAAATTAACCTACGTTAATTTGGTTTTTGTAAATTAGCCTACGCGTATTTTAGTCTTTGTAAATTAACAATTTTTTTTTATTTTTAGTCCATGAATATTAACAGTTTTTATTTTCTAGTCCTTGTAAATTAACCTACCTATATTTTCATCATCATCATCATCATCATCCTCAAGCAGCCATGGCAACGGAGGTCCAACCAGACCGTGCAATTTAGTTCTCCAAGCAAGTCTATTCTGAGCTACATCTACTGCATCTGGCCACTGCACACCAATTCTAACAAGGTCCTGTTTGACATTGTCTGCCCACCGCATCCTAGGTCTCCCCTTCTTTCTGAGGCCTTTAGGCACACTGTTCATAGCCCTATTCGCCAATCTATAATTATTCATACGGGCAACATGGCCAAACCAACGGAGTCTCTCTCTGCACAATATGCTGCTTAAAGGAGGTTGCAAACTCCTTTCCCTAATCTCATCATTAGTTACAAAGTTGAACCACCTAATGCCCAAGATACTGCGTAAGCATCTGGAATCAAAAGCATCTAGTTTCCTGTTATCTTGTTTACAAAGTGTCCAAGTTTCACTACCATAACTAACCCTAGAAAGAACCAAACTATTATACAGCCTAATTTTAGTCTTTAGGTGTATACGCCTATTTCTCCACACTCTCCATAGATTCTTAAAAGTCCCGGCAGCAATCCCTATTCATCTGTTAATCTCATGCCGCACATCACCATTATCTGTTACATAGCTCCCAAGATAATTAAACTGTGACACCTGCTCAAGACTGCAACCATTGAGATTAACTGAATCACAGCCTGCCTGACCAATTTTCATCACTTTAGTTTTCTCTCTGTTTATAACCAAACCTACTCTACTACCAGTCTCATCAACAGCTCGAATGAAAGAGTTCATCTCATCAACAGCTCGAATGAAAGAGTTCATCTCATCAACATCATTTGCCAAAAGGGTTAAATCATCAGCATAATCTAAATCAGAAACTTTCGTATCTCCAGCCCATTTAAGGCCAAAATCTTTCCCTTGAAGTGAATTTTGCATAACATAATCAATAACCAAGCTAAAGAGAAAAGGAGACAAAATGCACCCTTGTCGAACACCAGAAGTAATGCTAAACCAATTGCTACAAGCCTTACCTTATACACACGACTCAGTGTTATTATAGAGAGCTTTCATAATGTTAACTAACTTGTCTGGTATACCATATGATTTCACAATCAACCACAAATTATGACGATCAACAGAGTCGAAAGCCTTTTTGAAATCAACAAAGCTAGCAACCAAAGGTTTCTGAAACTCTAAACATTTCTCAAGAATCTGCCTAAGTGAAAATATCTGATCCACACATCTCCTACCACTCCTGAATCCACATTGCTCATCACGCAATTGACTGTCAACCAGATTCTTAACCTTTATTAATAAGCGCCACCTTTATTAAACACTTATCAAAGGTTCTGCTCCCTCGCCATTTGGAGGTCATCTTCGATGGCCAACCTATAATCTCCTTATTCATTAAAAATCCCCCCTTTTTTTAAACACTTATGAAAAGTTCTACCCCCTCATTAAAAAACCCTTATTAATAAGTGCCATCTTTATTAAACACTTATCAAAGTTTCTGCCCCCTCGCCATTTGGAGGTCATCTTCTATCTTATTCATTAAAAATCCCCCCCTTTTTTAAACACTTATCAAAAGTTCTACCCCCCCCCCCTTGGACGGGCAACCCTTCTCAAAATGTCGGCGACGGCCATCATGGTTTCTGACGTCATCGCACCCCCCAAAAAATTGTGTAACTCGCATCCTGTGACGTAATAGAACCTTCTAGAGAGATCTAGAAAATATTGCACATTCTAGCCAAGTCTCAGAGAATGGCGCAATTCTGTAATGTATGATGCAATCACCATGTCCAGACATGTAAACCCAATGTATAATTCCAACTCCTATCAGAATGGTTGATGCAATCCTCAAAATAATTGCGAAGTCCAACTAAACTTTCGGTGGCAAAGTTCAGGGGATCCCCCTCATCCCATTGGTGTCCATCTTCGATGGTCAAACTATAAATTCGTTATTCATTGAAAAGTCCACCAAATCCCCCTTTATTAAAAAAACCCTTATTAATTAAAACCTTTAGCAAAAGTTTCACCCCCTCACACCCTGAGCGGTCATCTTGAATGGTCAACCCTGCTCCAAATTTCCATCGATGGTCATCTTGGATCATGTCATGCACCATGCTATCGACTCCCCTTTTCTTTGGTATCAGACGTGATATGTTACAACATGTTTTGGAAAAGCCACTCACACCCTCGACCGCTGTTTTCGGAGCCATCTCGAAATTTCTCTAAGTCCAGAGACATCGGTGACGTCACCCGTTGACAGTAAACAACCTTTCTGGCCAAACCCACATTGTCACCCTCCATTTCAACCCCTCTTTGTTTCAGGTCATCACAGGAGATAGGTTATGGAAACAATGTTTTGGAAAAAAAATTTCATCCTGTTATTGAAACTTATTAATCCATCTCTAATTTATGATGGATCAGTTATTTTGTAAATAAACAGATTACCCCATCAGAAGAAGACAATCCATTTTGAAATTTCCCTTGGCACATCCGAACCTCCAAGTGTTGTGCCTCTCTTATTAAAATTAGTCTCCATCTGGTTGAAGGAAGATGCCATCAGATATTTGTGTTCAGACATATTCTGCACCACACTTTCCGCATCCCCTCCCGCGATAGGACTTGTTTTGGAACGATGAAGTGATTTCACGTTAAACTCTTATTTCTGCCATGTCTTGATTTATTACTCACCGTATTTTCATGTAACACTAACCCATTTCAAAAACCTCACCACATGAATCAGAGGTAAACAAATCCCTTTTTCCTTACAAATTTCAATCCCCTCCCAATTTATTAACTTATTTTCCCTTTTTTAAAACTAAGCCATTTCAAAGACATCGTGATAGCATCACCAAAACAATAACCAATAAAACTAACTTTTTTAATTTCCGTATACACTTACGCGACTTTATCTCAAGTTTAAAACTATTTATTCCTAATACTTTATTGTCGCTGTATCCCCAATTCAGCACTCGATTCGCTTATGCAAAATAGTACTCCTTCCTAGGAAGTAACGCTCTCAGTACCAATCGATAACAAAATATTATTTCTTCCTCGGAAGAAAAATCAGCCGATAAAATTATTTGGAAGTAAGATATCATTTTTTTTTAATCTGCAATTATAAACGCTCTTAAAGTTTTAAAAAATCGTCTTTTCCACCGTTAACTGGCGAACGTGTGATGCAAGACCAATGATTCATCACGCTGATGAAATTTTACTTCGCATTGCGATCCGTCGTTAGTACATGTGTGTTCGTTACGCTTGTTTACAAGGTCAGGTATTTAGCTGTGTTTCATCGATTAAAAAATAATTCTGTAGAGAGTTTTTGTATACGGTTGAATGTTATAGAAAGCAAGCAATGCTAAAAGTAGAAAACAATTCATATGTTGTGGATACCGTTGTGTTGCATAAAACATCTATCCTTAATTCTACATCCAAGCAAAACATGAACTCAAGTGTAGGTTGAAGGAGGTCTGATGATTTTTTTCCTTATTATCGCGAACGGTTGGATCAGCATAGGATTGTCGCATTCACATGCCTGGAAGTGCAGGGGGTCAACTACGTCACAGACCGGTGAATTTTGCATTTAATTTTCATAGTCACCCTCAATAATGTCTTTCAGAACCTCAACGACATTTCGATGGGTCGCACTGGTGAGGGACAGAGTCCTTTGCTCTGACATATATGTTGTGATCGGACCTCAGTAAAAGAATACTGCACTTATAGACATTTTACAAAAATCGATGTTCTCACGTAAAGCGTACATTGGATATAAGTGAGAGACAAAAAAATAATGTCTTTACAAACTAAGAGTCACTCGGTGTGAAACATCCCAAGTCCAGAAATGCCCTTTTTTAAAAAATAGGAAAATTCCCTCAATATTCTAAAAATTCTTAATTAATTCTCAATTCCCACTTCTTAAAATTTAACATTGCCTCTATTAAAAGTACTGAAATAATCTACTATTCTTGTCACTTAATCTGAAGAAATGGCACGTGCGAACAGGAAACGCTGTCCAGTGACGAAAGCAGGGTTCAAAGGTCACGGGCAACTTAACGTACTGACCTATGGAATGCGTCCTTCGATGTGAAAACAGATAAAACCGTAGCATATCTAAATCCTTTACTTATGGGAAGTGATGCCCATTCCGTGAATTTTATTTTCCTACAGGATCTTTTCAACCCTAATGGTGAAGTGGAATAATTATTCGCCTCACGACGAAATGCAGTGCCCAAGTGCTTTGTCAGAGAGGCCAACGGAAGGGCCAGTATGCTAACATCTTATCACCGAGGGGATCTTTTCGACTTAACGACGTGTCTGTAAACATTCCAAGCGGTCAGCTAATTTTAAAATGTCCTCTTATACTGTTCATCACAGTTAAAAAGTATGTAGCAGTTACTGGGAGAATATGGTTTTATCCCACCAGAAAAGGAAATAAATTACATTAGAAAGGGAAAATCACTGTTAGAAGGAACACAGACAGAATATTGTTAATATAAAAAATGTGTAAATGCGACATGTTTTACAAAACGGTACCGATGTAGCAAGAAATTCAGTGTGAAAATGGAACAACAAGCAAAGAAATTATCGTTTAATACGAGTTACGCAGAAAAATAGGTGAAAGTTTCAATCCCGGTGTGATATGAAGAAGAAGTAATGTGAAAAGAAATATACAGCATTAATCTCAACATCATTTTTTACGTGATGATAGCGTTGACATGCACTAACATCCACGAATTTTCAAATGACATTCAGCGTGTATCATTTCCATCACTAAGTTTCGTCTTCTTTTATTTTTTTCAACTTATAACATTCCAACCCCCTATAACACACAGTTTCCGCGGGAGATTTCCGGTGGTCACCTCGATGAGAAAATGGCGCTGGGCACGATCTTTTGCACAGTAGCGATATGACCATGCATTGCTAACAAACAAACCTGGTCAATGAACGATGCATTTCTCATCGACAATGTGCGATTAAGATTTGAACTAAAAAGTCATGACATGGATGAAATTAGGAGTGTGTGGAATATTTTCATATATATGAACATGTAAGTATAAAGTATAAACGTGTGTTAAAACGGAATATTTGCACAAAGGATGTCTATATTTTCGGACGCATTCTTATATTCTTTTCAGGGTTTCGTGTGTATTTCTACATTTCCCTGCTATGTTTGAACAAGCGTGTAATTAAACTGCATGTGTACAAGAGGGAAGTTGGTTATTTTTCCCTGCAAGCACACGTTTCTCGACAATGATATATATATTCCCATACGTGTTTCACTACGTGAATAAATCTTACATGCGCATTTCATGCCCAAGTAAGAATCGGTTTAGTTATTTTTTCTGCATGAGAATGCATATTTCTATACCAGTGTGGAATTCTTAGAACAAGTATGTAAGTAGACTATGTTTGTGTAAGTGTGAAAGTGGTTGTTTTTCCTGCAATGACACGTTTTCTGATAATGATATTTATTCATACATGAGTTTCACTACACGAGTAAATCTAACATGCACATTTCATGTTTAAGTAAGAGTGGATTTAGTTAATTTTTCCCTCATGTATGTATATTTCTGTACTTTATAAGTGTGAAAGTGGTTGTTTTTCTGGCAAGGACTCGTTTTTCGATAATGTTATGTATTCATACATGTGTTTTACTACGTGCACAAATCTAACATGCATATTTCATGTTCAACTAAGAACGGTTTAGTTATTTTTCCCGCACCAGTGTGTATATTTCTGTATTTTAAAAGTGTTAGAGTTGTTATTTTCCCTGCAAGGATGTGGTTTTCGACAGTGATATGTATTCACATACGTGTTTCATTATGAGAGTAAATCAATCATGTATATTTCACGTTCAACTACGAACGGTTTAGTTATTTTTCACGCATTAGAACACATGTTTCTTTACGTTCGAAACTTTTTTCTTAGTTTGTTACAAACATGTGCACATACGAAGTACAGTAGTAACAATAGTTTAGCCGCAAGTATTCATTTTTTAATAAATAGGTTGTGAATGTCACAATTTCGTTTCCTGCAACAGCGTTCATTTAGAGTGAGATGCAGTTCAGCAATGTTATTTTTCCTGCAAACATTCACTTTTTGTGTAAGCATGTGAATTTTACATGTGCCATTTCAGCTGTATGTGAAACAAGTAGTCACTTTTCTGAACAAGGGTGAAATCCACACACTGTGCATGTTAAGTATAACATTTTATTTGTAAGTATGAACAATTTGGATAATTTTCATGTAAGCACTTTCACATGTGAGACCTACTTATGTTTTTCGGAATGTTCGAACCTGCATGTATGAAATTAGTTTTTGTCACGAGTCTCGAAGAAGAATTTTTTGTTTGAAACGTGGTTATTGTAAAATATTTCGCCACTGATTTGAATTGAATATTCATATTTCGGTAGGTGAAAGGATTTTTCTTCAACGAGCTTGAATATTTTTTGAGCACAACTGTGTTAGGTTATGTTTTCTGTCAGATGTCTCGTAACGAACGAAACGTGTGGTTTTTGTTACTACAGAAAATGACATACAGCCCGAGAATTTTTCAAACGTAGAATAACACAAAATTGTCCAGAGGACACGAAATGCATTAAGCACGAGACGGAAGGATGTTAACAGCTGAGCCATGACCTGAACCGAGCCAAATCCTTGCATAAGGTGTGAAGAGGTGATAAAACGTAATATCCATGAAATGAAATAAAATCCTTGTGCTGCAAAAGGTACGCCCAATCCACATTTCTGAAACTGAAAAGTTGGGTCAAGGGTGTGAGTGGCTTTTCCAAAACATATTGTAACATATCACGTCTGATACAAAAAGAAAGGGGAGTGGACAGCGTGGTGCGTGATATGATCCAAGATGACCATCGGTGGAAATTTGGAGCAGGGTTGACCATTCAAGATGACTGCTCAGGGTGTGAGGGGGTGAAACTTTTGCTAAAAGTTTTAATTAATGAGGGTTTTTTTAATAAAGGGGGATTGGGTGGACTTTTTAATGAATAACGAGTTTATAGGTTGACCATCGAAGATGGACACCAATGGGATGAGGGGGATCCCCTAAACTTTGCCACCGAAAGTTTAGTTGGACTTTGTAATTATTTTGAGGATTGCATCAGCCATTCTGATAGGAGTTGGAATTATACATTGGGTTTACATGTCTGGACATGGTGATTGCATCATACATTTCAGAATTGCGCCATTCTCTGAGACTTGGCTAGAATGTGCAATATTTTCCAGATCTTTCTAGAAGGTTCCATTACGCCATAGGATGCAGTTTGGGAAATTTTTGGGGGGCGTGTGATGACGTCTGAAACCATTGATAAAGGAGGATCTTTTTAATGAGTAAGGAAATTATATGTTGGTCATCAAAGAATACCTCCAACGAGCGAAGTGGGGAAACCTTTGATAAGTGTCTAATAAAGGGGGCACTTATTAATAAGGGTTTTTTGATGAGGTGGTCGAACTTTGTATGAGCGTTTTAATTAAGGGAGCGAATATTAATGAAGGGGCTGTTACTTTTGATAAAAGTGTTTAATTAATATGGAACAAAAAATCGTAAATTAATTTACAAGGACTAAAATATTTGGAGGTTAATTTACAAGGACCAAATTATAAAAATTGTTAATTTACAAGCACTAAAAATAAGTAGATTAATTTACAAGGGCGAAAATACGTAGGTTAAGTTACAAGAACTAAAAAATACGTAGGTTAATTTATAAGGACTAAAAATATGTAGGTTAATTTAGAAGGGCTAAAAAATTCGGAGGTTAATTTATAAAAGCTAAAATATTTGTGGGTTAATTTACAAGGACTAAAAATACGTAGGTTAATTTAAAAGTACTAAAAATAAAAATTGATTAAAAAATACTTATGTTAATCTACAAGGATTGAAAATATGTGGGTTAATTTAAGAGGAAATGAAAATTTGCTGTTAACTTATAAAGAAATAAAATATTCGTAGGTCATAAAAGAAATCGTAAGTTAATAAAAAAAAAAATACATGAGATATAAAATTCACATGTTAAATCAGGAGTGTCCAACCTTTTGACTTCCCTGGGTTACATTGAGTGAAAGTGAATTGTTTTGAGCCGCATATAAAATATATAATATAGTTAATGTATATGAATAATAAAACCTCATTTATTTTCTTACATTTTTTATTATAAAATTGAAAAACGAGCAACATAAAACTAGTGGGATATCAAAAATTCGCTGAAAATCACATAATCATGTTGATAGCATATGTCATAAACACGTAAACTTTACGATTTTGTGGGCCGCATACGACCCGCGGGTTGGACACGCCTGTGTTAAATGATAAAGAAATATAGGATTCGTAAATCATAATGATTGGTTATTCCTGTTTCATCCACCTTTCAACACTCTAAGACTATACTACCCTTGGATAAATGCGCTGGTTAAACTGTTAAGGTGAGAAGTGTGATTGAATCCTACCATGGAGACAGTTTTTTTCAAAATATGGTACATGTGTTAAAAATATAGTATGTGTGTTAAACACTAGATGGCGCCACAATTAGAATTATTTTGGTTCTGCGACCAGTGAGAGGTACAGACGTTCGTTTTCGAGCTCCCGACTTTACCCCAGAGTATTTTTTTTTCGCTGACTCTTTGGTTCAGTATTGTGTAGCATAGTCTATAGTGGTCTTTAGTCGACTCACTATTTTCTTTGCTGACTCTTTGGTTGAGTCTTCACCTGTCTGATGCTGCTTCCTGTTGCTTTACTAGGGTTTCTCTAGCTGCCGTTGGTAAGTGATTTTTTTTATTACTATTGTAGTTTTATTTTTTATTGTGCATCTGCTTAGACTCTGGGTATGATTCATACACCCCCAAGATTTAAGCGAAAGAAAGGAGGGTCTGTGAGCTCACCTGATTCTATGCCCTCATACCCTCCTGCCAAGCGGAATGTCCCGAGAGTGTCATGGTCCACTGCAGCAAAGACTTCTTGCGCTTTGCGTCAGAGGACCTTGCGGACACACTCCAGGGAGAGGAGAACCTCTGTCGGTTCTCCTGACAAGACTCTCTCTCTCTGTGCCCTGGGGTAAGACTCTCTTAAAGTCTCCCTCTGCTCCTGCTGCTGGCCCCTCAGGCGATTCTTCTGAAGGGCTGGGTCTCTCCACTTCTGCTTCTGTGAGTGGAGAGACCTCCTCTACCACCGGCTCTTCCGCAACTACTTCTACCATCAGCATGGTATCCACAGCCTCAGTTTTGTCTGATGGGGCCCCTGTGGCTGGTGCTGCTATTGCACCATCAACTGAAAATGACAATGTTGCAGCTGACCCTCCCTCCGGCAGCCCTCCTTCAGGCCCCACAAGTGTTTCTTCTGAAGGGCCGGGCCTCTTCGCTAATATGAGTGGAGAGACCTCTTCCACTACTGGCTGTGCCCCAGCTACCTCTTCTTCCATCACCTTGGCGTCCATGGCCTCAGTTTTATCTGTTGGGGCCCCTTTGGCTAGTGCTGCTATTGCACAATCAGATGTGTGTGACAGTGTTTTGCAAACCCTTCCTCTGCCAGCCCTCCCCCAACAAATACTCCTGAGGTTGAGCAGCCATTCTCCAATTGATGACTTCTCCAATTTGAAGGACGTCGATCAGAAGCTGCCTGAGGACTCTGATGATGGTTTCGTCATTGTCAACCGTAAGGGGAAGAGCACCAAGCCTATTCCTTTTATTGTGACCTCGGTCTTCACTCATTTCATGAGCTCCTACAACCCGAACCCCATCTCCATAGAGATTGTGAAGATTCTCGAGGCTCGGATTGTGGACGCTTATTACTTGGAGACGGGAAGCCTTCTCGTCAAGGTTAGCTCTCCCGACCTTGACCAGAAGCTTCTCCATTCAGCCACCTCCTTTCTGGGTATCCCATAACTCTGGATTACCCAGTCTCTTATAGCTTTCCACAGGGTTTCATAGAAGGTATTGACACCTCACGTACTGATGAGGTGATCCTTGATGCCCTCTCAGATCAGAGAGTGACAGCGGTCCATCGCATGTACCGCTATCTTCCCTCGGATTCTGGGGTCAACAAGATTCCCCTTGGGAAGGTAGTCCTTACCTTCAATGAATTCCCCTTACCTGGGAACGTTCCAGACTTTCCCAGAAGTCCTCTTCCATAACCTTGCCCTGTCCCATGGGGAGGACATAGCTGCCACACTGCTAATGTCTTTCTGTGGCACCTCACCTCTTCCCTTCCTGTTCCACCAGTGAATGCTCAGGATACAGCTCAGCAGCCCTGCTGTGGGACTGAGCCTTGCTATAATGATCCTTTCACCTTGCAGGACCTCACCTCTGCTATTGGGGTTTCAAAGCGCCCGTCGGTCCCAGACCCTGATAGCGTGAGCTATACTCAGTTAGCTGATCTGTTACCTGAGGCTCTGCTTGTGCTTTTTTGAGCCTTCAATCACTCTTGGACAACTTGCACAGTGCCTGAGTCATGGAAGGCAACACACATCATGCCTAACTTGAAGCAAGGGAAACCCGCCACTGAGCTGTCCTCTTACAAGCCCATTGCTCTATCATCTTACCTCTGCAAGATCCTAGAGAGACTGGTCTTTGGACGCCTGGAATGGTATCTAGAGTCCAATGGCCTCCTCCCTGACAGCCTCTGGGGTTTCCGCAAAGGGAGGTGCACGTCGGACAATCTCATGGACTTCGCCTCTGCTTCAGATCAGGAGCTGTCCATGGGAGAGACTACTGTCGCTGTCTTCTTCGACATACAGAAGGCATTCGATTCCCTGTCCCACTCGGATATTCTCCGCAGGCTTCGGGATCTCGGCCTCAGAGGCAATATCATTCAATGGATCGCAGTGTACCTCTCCAATAGGACTGTTGGTGTGAAGCTGGGCAACACGCTCAGTCTCCCACACCATCAATCATGGAGTACCTCAAGGGGGTTTCCTAAGCCCGATGTTGCTGATCTTCTTGCTGTCAGGCCTATCCTCTCGACTCGAGGATAGAGTGGGTATTTTCATTTGCGCTGACGATATCTGCATCTGGTTACCTAGCCAGGACCTCTGCTATGCTCAGCTCATGATGAAATGAGCTGTGGACACGGTCGTCAAGTTCTTCAACAACATAAGCCTCACTCTTTCCACTGATAAGACTGTGGCCATGGTTCTCATGAGGAGACGACCCCCACCCACCTTCCCTGACCTTTTGCTTGGGCCAGATCACATCAAGGCATAATTGATCACATCAAGCCATATCACATCAGCATAAGTTCCTTGGTGTGGTCCTGGACAGCAGGCTGAGCTGGGGGCCTCACATCCAGTATCCTAAGACAGTTGCCACTGTGTAGAGAAACATACTGTCTTTCCTTGCTGGTACCCACTGGGGAAGTTCCTGCAGGACCCTCCTGGTCTTGTACCAGCACTTGATCCTCTCCCGCATCAACTACAGTGGTCACCTTCTGAGCAACCTCTGCTACACTGCTCAGCAAGTTGGCCACTGTCCACAATATATCTCTGTGCTCTACCTCGGACTTTGCCCTAACACACCTAATGCGTCTGTCATTTCAGAGGCTGATGACATGCCTTTCCACCTGCACTGGAAGAGAGATATACTGTGTCATCTCTCGAGTCTCCATTCCCTCCACTCTAATCATGAGCTTCTCAGGAAGTTGCATGACAGGTCTCACTCTGCCATCGCCCTGTCCACCAAGGACTTTTATGACCGAGTCCTTCCTGCCAACTCCAGATGCTCGAGCTAGCAGGGACAGATGCTGGATGCTGGCAATACTGTCTTCCCTGACCTTCCACCCTGGAGGAACAGTGATCTTATGATCAATGTCACTATCCCTTCTCTTGGTCGGAAGTGCGACTCTGATCCATTGGCCATCAGACTTCTCTCCACCTCCTATGTGCTCCACTCTCCACCTCCTACTGCTAATGTCTTTCTGTGGCACCTCACCTCTTCCCTCACTGCTCCTAACCTCAGTAATCACCATAGGTCTGAGGAGACTCTCCTTCATCGTCTCCGAGTTGGTGTCATCTACAGCACTCTACGTTTCACACTCTTGGCAGAGCTTACAGTCTTATCAGTGGAAAGAGTGAGGTCTTATCAGTGGAAAGAATGAGACAAACATTGGAATCATGGTTCATTTTGAATGAGTTGAGAACGATATGAGAGATGTACTGAGGTATACACTGATGGATCTGAGGACCGTGAGAGGCAATGTGCTGCCTCTGCCTTTGCATCCCCGTTTCAAGCGTTTTCGAGCTCCGACTTTACCAGCCAAATTACCATCACCAGAGGTTTCCGTCTCCTGCATCTAACCTCCTCCACCTGTGCAGAGTTTCACGCTATTCTTGAGGCTGCACTTTTCATTCTCAACCTCGAGAGTGGCAACTTTGTCATCTTCTGTGACTGCAAGTCAGCCTTGGAAGTTCTCCAGAAGCAAGACAGTAAGAGCTGAAACCCCTTCCTCATCCAGAAGATCATGACGATTTACTACAAGGTCACTTCTGCTGGAATCATGGTTCATTTTCAGTGGATCCCTTCCCATGTAGGGATACCTGGCAACGGGCTCGTCGATCACACTGCGAAGTAGGCACTGGAGAGTCAGAGGTGTGTAACTAATTACCCTCTCTCTCTCAGCAACTGCAACAGTTCTGTCTCACATCTGATGAGCCAGTACCGTCTTCTTCAGTGACAGAAGGACAGCAGCTGTTCATCATTCAGGAACCTGGTTGAACCTTCCCTCACTGCTCCTAACCTCAGTAATCTCCATAGGTCTGAGGAGACTCTCCTTCATCGTCTCCGAGTTGGTGTCATCTACAGCACTCTACGCTTCACACTCTTGGCAGAGCATACAGTCCAGACTGTGCCACTTGAAGCACACCTGAGACTGTATCCCACGTTCTGCTCAACTGTTCCTGTTACAATGCTGAAAGAAAAACTTTGTTCCGGGAGCTTCATGCTATTGCAACCACTGACTACTCCATCACCTCCCTTCTTGGCAACAACCATAATGCGAAGCTGCAACGAACGCGCTTCCGTATGGTCACTGACTTCTTTCAGAACATTGGCCTCTTCTGCGAGGTCTAATGTTCTCTCTTTGTCTTTCTCCCGAAAAGAACCATTTTTTTAGAGATAGCTGGAGGTGAGGTAACTTCTGCATCCACTATCTCGCACTTCTGTTGTGACTGTTGTAGGGAGCCCCCTTATTTGGAGGCTGATTTCACCATATCTACACCCTGAACCCTGGATGATGGTTTCTTAAACGTAACGTTAACTTGTTGAAGAAACATCCTTACACCGAAATATGAATATTCAATTCAAATAAGTGGTGAAATATTTTACAATAACCACGTTTCAAACAAAAAAATGCTTCTTCGAGACTCGTGGAAAAAACTAATTTCATACATGCAGGTTCGAACACTCCGAAAAACATAAGTAGGTCTCGCATGTGAAAGTGCTTACATGAAAATTATCCAAATTGTTCATACTTACAAATAAAATGTTATACTTAACATGCACAGTGTGTGGATTTCACCCTTGTTCAGAAAAGTGACTACTTGTTTCACATACAGCTGAAATGGCACATGTAAAATTCACATGCTTACACAAAAAGTGAATGTTTGCAGGAAAAATAACATTGCTGAACTGCATCTCACTCTAAATGAACGCTGTTGCAGGAAACGAAATTGTGACATTCACAACCTATTTATTAAAAAATGAATACTTGCGGCTAAACTATTGTTACTACTGTACTTCGTATGTGCACATGTTTGTAACAAACTAAGAAAAAAGTTTCGAACGTAAAGAAACATGTGTTCTAATGCGTGAAAAATAACTAAACCGTTCGTAGTTGAACGTGAAATATACATGATTGATTTACTCTCATAATGAAACACGTATGTGAATACATATCACTGTCGAAAACCACATCCTTGCAGGGAAAATAACAACTCTAACACTTTTAAAATACAGAAATATACACACTGGTGCGGGAAAAATAACTAAACCGTTCTTAGTTGAACATGAAATATGCATGTTAGATTTGTGCACGTAGTAAAACACATGTATAAATACATAACATTATCGAAAAACGAGTCCTTGCCAGAAAAACAACCACTTTCACACTTATAAAGTACAGAAATATACATACATGAGGGAAAAATTAACTAAATCCACTCTTACTTAAACATGAAATGTGCATGTTAGATTTACTCGTGTAGTGAAACTCATGTATGAATAAATATCATTATCAGAAAACGTGTCATTGCAGGAAAAACAACCACTTTCACACTTACACAAACATAGTCTACTTACATACTTGTTCTAAGAATTCCACACTGGTATAGAAATATGCATTCTCATGCAGAAAAAATAACTAAACCGATTCTTACTTGGGCATGAAATGCGCATGTAAGATTTATTCACGTAGTGAAACACGTATGGGAATATATATATCATTGTCGAGAAACGTGTGCTTGCAGGGAAAAATAACCAACTTCCCTCTTGTACACATGCAGTTTAATTACACGCTTGTTCAAACATAGCAGGGAAATGTAGAAATACACACGAAACCCTGAAAAGAATATAAGAATGCGTCCGAAAATATAGACATCCTTTGTGCAAATATTCCGTTTTAACACACGTTTATACTTTATACTTACATGTTCATATATATGAAAATATTCCACACACTCCTAATTTCATCCATGTCATGACTTTTTAGTTCAAATCTTAATCGCACATTGTCGATGAGAAATGCATCGTTCATTGACCAGGTTTGTTTGTTAGCAATGCATGGTCATATCGCTACTGTGCAAAAGATCGTGCCCAGCGCCATTTTCTCATCGAGGTGACCACCGGAAATCTCCCGCGGAAACTGTGTGTTATAGGGGGTTGGAATGTTATAAGTTGAAAAAAATAAAAGAAGACGAAACTTAGTGATGGAAATGATACACGCTGAATGTCATTTGAAAATTCGTGGATGTTAGTGCATGTCAACGCTATCATCACGTAAAAAATGATGTTGAGATTAATGCTGTATATTTCTTTTCACATTACTTCTTCTTCATATCACACCGGGATTGAAACTTTCACCTATTTTTCTGCGTAACTCGTATTAAACGATAATTTCTTTGCTTGTTGTTCCATTTTCACACTGAATTTCTTGCTACATCGGTACCGTTTTGTAAAACATGTCGCATTTACACATTTTTTATATTAACAATATTCTGTCTGTGTTCCTTCTAACAGTGATTTTCCCTTTCTAATGTAATTTATTTCCTTTTCTGGTGGGATAAAACCATATTCTCCCAGTAACTGCTACATACTTTTTAACTGTGATGAACAGTATAAGAGGACATTTTAAAATTAGCTGACCGCTTGGAATGTTTACAGACACGTCGTTAAGTCGAAAAGATCCCCTCGGTGATAAGATGTTAGCATACTGGCCCTTCCGTTGGCCTCTCTGACAAAGCACTTGGGCACTGCATTTCGTCGTGAGGCGAATAATTATTCCACTTCACCATTAGGGTTGAAAAGATCCTGTAGGAAAATAAAATTCACGGAATGGGCATCACTTCCCATAAGTAAAGGATTTAGATATGCTACGGTTTTATCTGTTTTCACATCGAAGGACGCATTCCATAGGTCAGTACGTTTAGTTGCCCGTGACCTTTGAACGTGCTTTCGTCACTGGACAGCGTTTCCTGTTCGCACGTGCCATTTCTTCAGATTAAGTGACAAGAATAGTAGATTATTTCAGTACTTTTAATAGAGGCAATGTTAAATTTTAAGAAGTGGGAATTGAGAATTAATTAAGAATTTTTAGAATATGGAGGGAATTTTCCTATTTTTTAAAATGGGTATTTCTGGACTTGGGATGTTTCACACCGAGTGACTCTTAGTTTGTAAAGACATTATTTTTTTTGTCTCTCACTTATATCCAATGTACGCTCTACGTGAGAACATCGATTTTTGTAAAATGTCTATAAGTGCAGAATTCTTTTAATGAGATCCGATCACAACATATATGTCAGAGCAAATGACTCCGTCCCTCACCAATGCGACCCATCGAGATGTCGTTCAGGTTGTGACATTATAGAAGGCAGAGGTGATATGAATAAAACATAAGGTCCTAATATTATTAAAAAAATACTTAGTATTCATGTAAACAAAGTAAAGTAGGCTTTACTAATAATTGATTTATGTAACCTGTTGTTCCTAAGTAGAGATTTGATTTATAATGTTCTTGCTTCTCAATTAAGTGAGTTCGCCTCTAAAGACTTGTTAATTTGAATGTCGTGTTAAAGATATTGAAATGTTCTGTTCTATTAATCATTTGTCAATAGAAGATAGTGATAGACATAAGCATATTTAGCTCAATATTTAAATTTCCATACCTCTTGTATAATTAATTATTAAATACTTCTACATATTATTTTGAATTGAAGCTCAGTGCTCATCTGTTTAAATTCGTATCAATATATTGGAAGGATATTCAATAGCTAATGTGAAATATTTGCTTTAATTGAATTTAGTAAAGAGAATAAATGAATGCAACTTACATCCGCTTGCGTGGCAGTAACTGCTGTTATGATTCTTTCCCATCGCTTCGCATTTAAGGTCCACTGAATCAAATTAAAAGAAACGAATTAATATTCATTGCAAACAACTGACAAGCAACATATCTATATTCTCAAAGCA